>CAJFCW020000002.1:1222456-2444913 GCA_904066225.2 Bursaphelenchus okinawaensis | reverse complement strand
TGGGCACCGGAGTACCACAACCATTAACTATGTCAACCCCGGTTACTACGGTGGAAGAGCAAGACAACTCGGTGGAGAAAGTTGCATTAACATGTTCGTATGTTGTTAAACATGACAAAAGTGGTGAAATGATTCGCACGGTGAGGATTGGCACGCCAGTACGACATGAATGGGAATGTGAAGGTGCGAGACCAAATCAATGTTTAGTGGTGACGAGTTGCTTCATAAAGACTACAGATTCACAACATGAACTGATAGATCAATATGGCTGTAGTAAGGACTTAAGCTTGATCAGCCCATTGGAGTATCAGGGAAATGTAAGTGTATAAACGTCAGGTAATATAAAATAGAAAAAAATTCGCTTATAAATAGGAAGTATTCTCCCATTACTTCAATAAAAACCAACCAAAAAAAAATTTGCAAAAAATATTTCCCAAAAATTCTCCTCAAGGATAATATTTTCGCTGGTTATCCTTAATACCTTCGTAAATTTGAGATAAAAATATTCTCTATACCTTGTAAAATACATCTATTTTACTGAATTTTACTAGGTTTTATCAAAAACTCCACTTTCATCTCGTTATAGCCTATTTTTCAACCAAATTTCGAGAGATTTCGGCCGGACTCCAGCTAAAACAATATCGAAAGTCGATAATTAAGCGCGTTTCTAATAGTATTATTGTTGTTTTATGTTATATAATAGTCTCTTTAAAAAAAGTAGACCATTTCGTCCAAAAAAACGTTCATAATTTAGTTTTGTTTCAATGACTAAGCACCTTGATATTGTTTTAGATCAGTCAGTGTTTAGGTAAAAATAGAACATTTTGGCATGTTTTGAGGTCAGAAAAGAAGAAGAATTGTTAGAGAAATTATTGCTGAATGTTTGTAAATGCTTTAGGTTCAACTTTAAATTACATAACGTTATTCAAAGTGCCCATTTTATGAAAAACACCTAAATCAAGGTTCAAATCAGATAGCCATTTTGAATAACGCTATTTGAACTAAAATTCATTCAACCTAAATCATTTAAAAAATTCACAAATCTCTTACCTATCAATTCTCCTGGTTTCAAGCTCAAAAATATCCCAATAACTCCATTGTTACCTAAAAATTGATCTAAAACAATATCGAGGTGCTCAACCATCGAAATATTGCTCAATATTAAACAAGTGGTTCCAATGTTGTTAAAGAAACCATTCTCTAATCTAAAACAGCAATAAAAATATGAAAATCAACTTACCAATCCAGTTTTGAAATTGTTTGGCTTCAATCTGGCTGAATTAGACATGAGAAACGGGCCGGGCCGGCCTTGAGCAAAATTTAGATCGGGCCGGGCCTTGGAAAGGCGGGCCGGGCCTGGAAAAAAAATTTCTAAATTTTTTAAAATTTTTTATTTCAATCCCCGTTAATGTTTTTAGATTTTATTGGGTTCTATGATCCATAAATGATCTAAAAAAACAATTTAAAGCCAATTTTCCGTTTAGTTTTTAAGTTTTAAAATTTTTAAAATTTTTTTAAAACGGGCCGGGCCGGGCCTAGAAATTTTCTGATCGGGCCGGGCCTAAAAAGTTAGGCCCGGCCCGCGGGCCGGGCTCGAAAATTGAGCCCGGCCCGTTTCTCATGTCTAGGCTGGATTCCTCCAAATGTGGCCGAAGAGTTGGGTATAAGTTGATGAAAGTGGAGTTTTTAGTAAAACCTGGGGTAGATGATCAAAGTAAAAATATTTTGCAAGATATTGACAGCACTTACATTAGAAATGCGAAGAGAAATCAAGGAAAATGAACAAGAATATTAGTCTTGGAGAAAAGTCTCCGAAAATATTGTTTTTCGCGAGAATTTCGTTTCGGCGCGAATTTTAAATTTAAAACTTGACTATTTTTTGTAGGAAAATTTATAATTTTATGACTGTTTTGATAGTTTATAAGCCTTATAAACTGATTTATTTTTAGACACGAGTTCAACAAAGATCGCGGATATTTGGAGTAGCGGAGAAGCCATTCATATATTATCAATGCGGCCTCAATTTGGTAGATATTGGGCCGAACGAAAGCTGTCCCAGACCGAAATGTTCTGATCGGACTAGAAAAACGTATGTTTTATGTTGTAAAAGGAAAAATAAGGAAGATAAAGGGTTGGTAAGCTTTAGGGTGGACAAGGAAAAGTCTTGAATAAGGTAGAGAAGAGTAGGGTGAGGTAAGGGTTGAACAATCAATGTATGTGAGCGGAATGTAATTTTTTAGTAAAGTGGGGTTAAGTATTTTTTTCAAAAGATGAGGCTATTCAGGGTAAAGAAACCTTGTTTAGGATGTGGTAAGGTAGAATACTAAAGAGCATAGTAAATTAAGGTCAAATTAGAATAACTTTAAAACATGGTAGAGCAGAGTAAGCCAAAAAATCTATACTATGTGTACGAAGGATAGAAAAGAGCTTGGATAAAATAGGGTATGGCAAGGTAGGGCAGAATAATCTAAGACAGGAAAGCAACAAGGCGTATTTAGGACATGACTATGTTATAGTAGCTTTGGTCGACTTTTTGTAACAAAAAGCCTGCAATAACAAAATTTTTGGAAGTAAACCTTTGCCCCTTGTTCAACTTCTTTTGCAGACTAAAATATGTTTGTTTACACATGTGTTGCAGCTCTTTTACACGTTTTAATCTTCGTCTTGTTTTCAGACGATCCCCCTTCGCGTCGCTGTTTGACGCCGTCAGTCAGCAGATTGAAGTATTACCATTGGGCGTGCCGGAACGTTGGCCCGACCAGAAGTGTCCCCAAACGCTGAATCTGTCAGTGACCGAGTACAACGAACCGTTCCCGCTACAACAAGAGGGACATTTTTGTATGGCACTGCCAATGTTCTTCATTAGCGGCGTGGTTATTAGTCTGGTAAGGGTGGATTTTAAAATTTTTGATGAAAAACCTAAATTTTAAGTGTGAGCGGGTAAAATTACGGCAGAAGGGGTACGGTAGGCTTGGGTTTAAAAAATTGTTTTGAAGGGTGGTTTTAGCTTGGCAAGGGTTTTTTTTATTTTATTGTTGGGCAAGGTAAGTTGAAGTAGGGCAGGGCACTGCAGGGAAGGATATGGCGGGGTTCGGTAAAAAAAGTTAGGGTACGGCAAGACAAGGAATAACTGGGCAAATTAGGGTAGGGTAGGGTGGGGTAGAGTAGGGTAGGGTAGGGAAAGCAGTCGGTACGGTAGAAAAAAATTTTTTTTTTAAATTTTGAAATTTTAAAAATTTGAATAAAAATTCAATTTCAGCTCCTCCTAATCACCGGTAGTGCGATGGGTCTGCTGTATACGCGTCGGTACGTGTATCATGACGTTGCTCAAGCCTAGAATCTTGTTACCTAAATTACTTGTATGCTTTCTCCTTCCACGACACTCCAAGTGACAAACGAAACCGGTCTTAATCTACACGTATTTGTATATTATTGTTGACATTTACTGCCAATTTTAATCTGAGTTTTCTATTGTATATAATCTGTGATTACTGTATGTAAATGGGCTTTTATATCTTTAAATAAATGTAGGTTTATGTGAAGATATTTATGGATATTGTAGTATATGACTGCTTATTTATATCTACTCTTTTATGATTATGTATACCTACATCTATGTTCATATGTAAAAGCTGTATAACTTGTTTATAAATGTCTTATACCTATAGTACGCTTATATTTCTTTATATTATAGTAGTGCAATCTTGTTTTCAAAAATATTTTGTTAGGAATGAGCTTTAATGATTAGGAATGGTACTAACAATCCGTGGTACAATTGTATAAATAAAAACATAAAAAACTGTAATTGATGTTTTGCTTACCGTGTAATAATAGTCTATAAAGATTATGTAATGTACGTATATTTTTGAGCGGGCACTGTATTTTTTGTGGAAGTAGAGCATTTTAGGGAAGACTATGTCAAAGTAAGGTAGGTCGGGGTAAGCTAAAGTAGGGTAGGTTAGAGTAGGACAAGGTATGATAAAATAAATTTTTTTAAAAATTTTTCAACTTTCGAAAAAATTGAAATTTTGATAAAAGTTCAATTTTAGCGCTTTCTAGGGTAGGGTAAGACAAAATAGCAAAAAATGCCCAAAAACATATTCACTAGTTTATTATACATCTATTGAGCTTTTTGTTTCAGCCCAACTTTATTGTTACTACCATCATTCATGACAATATTTACAAAAGCTCGAACTATTCGAAACACTACTTTTAGCACGCAGTATAACATAAACATTAATACAGTTAATAGTACAAAATAAACAGCAATGAAATCAAGATTGTAGCCTCTGACAAAGCCTTGTGATCGAACAGGCAAATCCAAAGCTTCATGAACGTTGAAACGGATGGCGTGCTCAACGTGCCGTACAAATCGTTCTTTTGTTGAGATTGGCTTATTGTTCATCAAGTTCGACATTTCGGCCGCTTTTTGTCGAATTCTAAAATTTTTTTTAAAGTTTGTGAAGTACTGTAATTTCCAAAGTACGATAGAATCCAAAGGATGGTAAAGAAGGAAGATTAAAGGATAGTTAGGTAGGGTAGGATAAGGTAGGGTGTATGGCATGGTCGAGCAACGTCGGGACGAGTAGGATAAGGATATAAAGAAGGGTAAAGGCAAGGCAAAGACAGGCAAGCCAAGGAATTTTATTTAACAACTATACCTTTGGTCATGCATAACAGTGTCTAGTGCTTTTATTAGCTTCTCAGCAGTTACATCCGCTTTATCAATCATAATGGATATTCCATGAGCTTGAGCAGCTTGGCAATTCAAAGGTTGATCTCCAAACACAGGCATACAAACAGTAGGTACACCCATCTCAGCCGTCTCACTGATACTGTTCAGTCCACCGTGAGTTATGAAGGCCAGAATCTTCTTGTTTCCCAACAAATCATGTTGTGGTACCCAGGGGCGTTTGAATAAGTTTGTCACATTAGCTCCGACCGTGTCTTCTACTTCGTATTTCCAAATAAAATTGATTTTTGGGTAACTTTTGAAGGTATCGACCAAAGCATCACTCAATTGTTTTGGCATTTCTGAAGCCTTGGCTACAGTGCCAAATGAAACTAGTACTACACCTTCTTCAGCACTATCTACGATGTTTTGAATGTCTTGATTTAGAGAATTAACTGGCATTGATTTTGAGTTTTTGCCTCCAACGTACAATATTTTAGATGAGATTGGCTGTTGATGAGTTAGATATTCATCAGCGTTGATGAAAAAGTATGAACTTTGTGCCATTTTTTCTTTGATATCAAAAGTTAGATTGCTCAAAGATTGAATGACATTTATGGTTGGACCATAAAGGTTTTTACGTTGGGTGTAGGTGTTGAGGTAGTGGCGATATAAGGCTGTTATACGTTCAATGAAGGTCGGGAGGGGGCTTAGTTGGTCACTCCAGTCTTAAAAAGTTTACTATAACGTACTATAGGTCAAGCTGCTATTCATTAGTACTGTACTGAATAGTATTAGTCATGCGAGTAATACAAAACGTTGCTTTTACTGTAGGCTAGTAAAAGTTTTACTTTTTAAAATTAAAAATTTTTTTTCCAAGGACTTACTAGGAACAACTCCTAAACTAAGCGCCAATCCAAGAGCTTCCAATATTTGTTTGTCAATCATCAAAGCCGATGCTGTGCCATACTTTTCAATACCTGCTTTTTCGATAATAGCGTAGGAACAGTAGTCAATATATTCGACTACCGCATAGTCATATTGTTCTGATCTTATTTTTTGGAATAGGCTTTCATCGTTTAGTTGTGCTAAAATTAAACTAGCCTAACTAGTCTTAGCTTTTGTTTACGTGTTAAAATTAAAAAAAATTTTTTTGATTTTTTAAAATAATTTGAAAACTTTTAATTTATAAATATTTCTGAAAAATAAAATTCAAAGCAAAATTTTAAAAATTTCTTAAAGCAATTTTTAAAAAAATTTTGAATTTTTGAAAAGTTTTAACAAGTGGACTTACATTCACATGCTTTAGATTGTAGCATACCGCAATGGGCCAGCCACTAAAAAAATTTTTAGTTAAAATAATTTTTTTAAAAACGTTTATACTCAAAAAGGCTTTCCTAGGTCTAATTCGCTCCCAGCCTAACATTGGAGCCGTATTAAGCTGGGACAAAACAAATTGAAAAAAGTTCAAGCCGGAACATTTGGGCCTGAAGACCGAAACCTAAACCGAAGTCTGGTTTTTCAATTATCCCAAAAAAATTAGGCTTGACTTGGCCTCTTTACAGATCTAGTAAGAATAACCAAATTTCTTAAAAATTTTTAAATTTTTTTTTATTTTTTGAAAAAATTTAAAAAGCACCTGCCCAGTACAGAACACTACTAAAATTAAGAGGCTACGAAGAGAAATCTTACTTGATTGTTGGCTTCAATATTTGGTGTCCAAAAGTTTAGTTGCGAAAATTCTGGAACAGTAATGTTGCCTCGAGGTCTAACATAAGCATTAGCTTTTGTTACACCAACCTTGTTTACACTGTCTATTATGGCTTGTTGGTAGAAGGTCTGAAAATAATATGATACTATAACGATCACAGTAAGATTTTTAGAACCCTACCCTACCCTACCATGCTCTACCCTACCCTACCCTACTTTAAAAACCAGTTTTATAATGAAGCCTCACCACATTATGCCCAGCCTCCGCCAGCCAGTCAGCCAGCTTGGCCATGTAGAAGATGTGCGATTGGCCAATGCGCGCCGACTTGTAAAACAATATATTGTAGGCGCGACATGGTGTGGTAAACAAAAGCAAGAACAAAAAAACGTTCATCGTCTACGGAGAATACACTGCCGTTACCAATCTTGTCGAAATTCCTTTATCGTTCTTCGAATTTTGATTTGTCAATTCTAGGAAACGTTCCTCCCCCTCCTCTTCTATGACCCGGCGATGAAAAGTTATCGAAAAGGTTTGAAAAAAGTAAGTCAGACAGTAAATAAGGAAAAAAAGTGTTATCGAGTAGACAGAAACAAAACAAGGAGTTTGTGGGTTGTGCCAAAGAGAACGTTTGTCGGGTGTTTATAGTTTTCAATTCAACGTGAATATATCATGTTATTCAAAACAAAAAAAATTGAAAAAAATCTTATTTTGTGCTAAGCCTTAGCTCTAACCTTGCCTTTGCCTTAGATCTGCCTTTGCCCTGCCTTTGTCTTGCCTTTGCCCTGCCTTTGCCCTGATTTTACCTTGTCTTTGCCTTTTCTCTGTCTTTGCCCTACCTTTGCCCTGCCTTTGCCCTGCCTTTGCCCTGCCTTTGCCCTGCCTTTGCCCTGCTTTTGCTCTGTCTTTTCTCTGTCTTTGCCCTACCTTTGCCCTGCCTTTGCCCTGCCTTTGCCCTGTCTTTGCCCTGCCTTTGCCCTGTCTTTGCCCTGCCTTTGCCCTGCCTTTGCCCTGCCTTTGCCCTGCCTTTGCCCTGCCTTTGCCCTGCCTTTGCCCTGCCTTTGCCCTGCCTTTGCCCTGCCTTTGCCCTGCCTTTGCCCTGCCTTTGCCCTGCCTTTGCCCTGCCTTTGCCCTGCCTTTGCCCTGCCTTTGCCCTGCCTTTGCCCTGCCTTTGCCCTGCCTTTGCCCTGCCTTTGCCCTGCCTTTGCCCTGCCTTTGCCCTGCCTTTGCCCTGCCTTTGCCCTGCCTTTGCCCTGCCTTTGCCCTGCCTTTTGCCCTGCCTTTTGCCCTGCCTTTTGCCCTGCCTTTGCCCTGCTCTTTGTCCTGCCTTTGCTCTGCCTTTTGCCCTGCTTTTGCCCTGCCTTTTGCCCTGCTTTTGTCCCTGCTTTTGCTCTGTCTTTGTCCCTGCCTTTTGCTCTGCTTTTGCTCTGCCTTTTGCTCTGCCTTTTGTCCCTGCCTTTTGTTCTGTCTTTGTTCTGCTCTTTTGCTCTGTCTTTGTCCCTGTCTTTGTTCTGCCTTTTGCTCTGTCTTTGTTCTGTTTTGTTCTGCTTTTGTTCTGCTTTTTGTTCTGCCTTTTGTTCTGCCTTTTGCCCTGCCTTTTGCTCTGCCTTTTGCTCTGCTTTGCCCTTTTTTGTTCTGCCTTTTGTTCTGTCTTTGCTCTGTCTTTGTCCCTGCCTTTTGCCCTGCTTTTGCTCTGCTTTTGCTCTGCCTTTTGCTCTGCCTTTTGCTCTGCTTTTGTCCCTGCCTTTTGCCCTGCTTTTGTTCTGCTTTTGTCCCTGCCTTTTGCCCTGCTTTTGTTCTGCTCTTTTGCTCTGCTTTTGTCCCTGCCTTTTGCTCTGCTCTTTGCTCTGCCTTTTGTCCCTGCCTTTTGCCCTGCCTTTTGCCCTGCCTTTGCCCTGCCTTTGCCCTGCCTTTTGCCCTGCCTTTTGCCCTGCCTTTTGCCCTGCCTTTGCCCTGCCTTTGCCCTGCCTTTGCCCTGCCTTTTGCCCTGCCTTTGCCCTGCCTTTGCCCTGCCTTTGCCCTCTGCCTTTGCCCTGCCTTTGCCCTGCCTTTGCCCTGCCTTTGCCTTGCCTTTTGCCTTTGCCTTGACTTGTCTTTGAAGCTTGATTGTTAGCTATGTTTCTAACTTGCGTTTTCTTATTACTACTGTGCTCTGATTGTGTTTTACTTTTGCTTTCCTGTTTAAAAAAATACACTGCTCTACATGTGCATTGCCTTTGCCCTACTTTTGTCCTACCTTTGTTCTGCAACTTTCCAGCTTGAGTTTTAGCATGACAACATTCCCTTGTGAGCTATTCTTTTAACTTGCGTTTTCTTTTCCTTGCCGTGTCCTGCTTCTGTATTATTTTTGCTCTACCCTTGCTTTGTTTAAAATTTTTTTGTTGTCGTTTTACGCCGCAAAGTTTAATAAACAGTTCAAAAACAACATAAATATTTATTACACACCAGCTTTAATTAATTTTCTTTTGTAAACGAACATTACTCGTACTGATATCATACAACTTATATACAATCTTCATCAACATTCGTATCGTCAACTTTGTACTATAATAAAAAACAATCAACACTGTCGCTAATACAGCTAGCTGAGCAGCGATGAAGTCAAGATTGTAACCTCTGGCAAAGCCTTGAGATCGAGCAGCCAAGTCCAAAGCTTCGTCCACGTTGAAACGAATGGCGTGCTCAACGTGCTTTACAAAACGTTCTTTGGATGGGATTGGCTTATGGTTGATTAGATCGGCCATTTGCTTCACTTTGGTGCGCATGCTAAAATTTTGAAAATAAATTAAAAAGATAAGAGAAATCGGAAAAAATTGTCCCCCTCCTCTGTCCCATCTAAAACTAATTTTTTTTAAATTTTCCAGCTGGGAGTCCTGTCAATTTCCAATAAAAATTGTTATAATGGGTTCTTGGCTTGACTTGTTCTGCTCTGCCTTGCCCAGACTTGCCCTGCCCAAACCAATTAAAATATTGTCTTACCCTTGATCATGCATAACAACATTCAACGCTTTCTTCAGTTTCTCAGCAGTTAAATCCGCTTTATCGATCATAATAGAAATTCCATGAGCTTGAGCAGCTTGACAATTAGATGGCTGATCAGCGAAGACAGGTATACAAACAGTAGGTACCCCCATCTCAGCCGTCTCACTAATACTATTCAGTCCACCGTGAGTTATGAAGGCCAGAATCTTCTTGTTTCCCAACAAATCATGTTGTGGTACCCAGGGGCGTTTGAATAAGTTTGTCACATTAGCTCCGACCGTGTCTTCTACTTCGTATTTCCAAATAAAATTGATTTTTGGGTAACTTTTGAAGGTATCGACCAAAGCATCACTCAATTGTTTTGGCATTTCTGATGATTTGCTGATAGTACCAAACGAAACTAGTACTACCCCTTCTTCAGCACTGTCTACTATCTTTTGAATGCCATGACTCAAGACTTTAATTGGCTTTTGTTTAGCATCAGTTCCTCCAACAAACAGAATTTTAGATGATATGGCTTGTTGTAGAGCGAGGTGTTCATCAACATTGACAAAGATATATGAACTTTGAGCGATTGTCATCTTGAGGTTGAAGTTAGGGTCATGAAGTCGTTTGATTGTTTGAATGGTAGGCCCAGCGATGTATTTTGCAAACATATATGAGCCAGTATAGTGGCTAATAAGAGCGTTTAAGCGTTGAGAAAAGGTTGGGAAAGGGCTAATTTCGTCATTCCAACCTGACAAGGACAAGAAATTGAGTTGATATAGGTTTTTATAAGTAACATCAACAACAGTGAAGTAAATATCATGTGAAATTTTAAAACTTCTGATAAGAACCTACCCGGAATAACTCCAATACCTAAAGGCAATCCCAATGAGTCGGTTACTAATCTGTTCAACATGAGAGCTGAAGCCGTCCCGTACTTTTTGATTCCAGCTCTTTGGATCATGGCGTAAGCACAATAGTCAAAGTATTCAACTACAGCAAAGTCATACTTTTCTGATTTTATTTGGTCTAGTAGTTGGTCATCGTTTAGTTGGGCTGTAAAAAAAGACATTGGTAAAGCAGTATTTTTTTAAAATTCTTAAAGTTTTGTAAAATACGCGCTCCGTCAGTGTTAGTAAAAAATAAAAACTTTTGTAGTTTGGACTAGATCTGTAAAGGCCCGGCCTGATTTTTTTTAGTTTGGCCCGTGCCCTTTTCAAAGTTGTTTTGACACAGCCCGGGGATAAGTCGAATTGAAGGTAAAACGGTCTTGAGCCTTCTTCTATTAGGCAAAATCAAAAATAGCAGTACACTTTTTGTTTATTTTTCAACTAAAAAAATGGCCCACTACTTTTGGTTCAACCTAATAGGTATAGGTTACAGTATTTTTTTGTCAAAGCATAATTGTTTTAATTAGTAAACTTTGAAAACGATTTTATTAGAGTCATAGTTCAAAACTACAAAAAGTATGACTTACATATACAAGCAGCGTTTTGTGAGTCTCCAAAGTGTTGAAGAAACTAAAAACAACAAAAAATTAAATTTTAATAAAACTGTTTTCACATTTTTCAAAATTTTTAAGAGACATGTGCTGGGTTCGTGACTTTGGACGGAGAAAAAGAGTAAAACCTCATTTTTTCAAACAAAAATTTTGTGAATTTTTGGTAAATATAAAGGTCCATGCTAAGCCGGGCTAGCACATGGGTAGGGGTGAGAAACGGGCCTTGAGCTAAAATTGGGCACGGGCCCGAAAAAAAATTTTTTAAATTTTTAAAAATTTTTTATTTTAATCCCCGTTGATGTTTTTTGATTTTATTAGGTAACATAATACATAAATGATCTAAAAGAACAATGCAAAGCCAAATTTTCGTTTATTTAAGTTTTAAAATTTTAAAAATTTTTTAAAATGGGCCGGGCCGGCCTGAGAGAAAATTCAAAACTGGCCGGGCCTAAACGTTGGGCCCCGGGCCTGGGCCGGGCCCGGCCCTTTTCTCACTCCTACACATGGGTCCGATAGCCTTGGCCCAAACTAAAGTTCCTGGCAAAAAAAATTAAGTTTGCCCGACCCCTTTCTATGACTTGGTAGTCAAAGTAGCTTGATTTACTCAACTTCGTAAGTTAAAAAAAGTAGTTTTGTAAAAATAAGTTTGAGTTTTATTTACCTTCATGTTGGCATCATAAGTATTCTCCCAAAAGTTGTCTTGATCAAAGTCTTCAATTGTGAAGTTGATTTTAGGTCGAACATAAACTTTGGCCAACTTTGCTCCAACTTTGTTCGCATTTTTTGCTACATCCTGCTGGTAAAAGGTCTGAAAATGATTATTTTTAATTTTCGAAAAATGTTCAAAAATAATTTTTTAATTTAAAAAATTTTTGGGTTTATTCTTACGACGATGATACACACTTTTATATAGTGCGACTACTTTTACAATCAATAAAAAAATTTTAGGTAACATAATTTAAAAACCACCCAAAAACCCCCTCCTTACCACATTATGTCCAGCCTCACTGAGCCAATCCGCTAGTCTTCCCATGTAAAAGATATGCGACTGTCCGATCCTGGCAGCATTATAAAACAAGATATTGTAGGCATAGGTCGTCGTGACAAAAGAAAATAGAATTAAAGCTGAGCGGAACTGCATTTTCCGCGAAAATTATCAATAAATGCCAAGAAAAGCGGTTTTATAGAGAGTTCGAAGTTATCAATTGTTTCAGATAAGGTGTCTAGTTTTGGTTTCTTGACTCATTGGTCTTGATATATCATGATACCTTATTATAATACTTTTTGAAAACACAAAACATAAAGTTTATTTTTAATTTTATTTAAATTTTTTCAAAGACTTCTGTATTTCTTGATCTTAATAATTCGCTATAAAAGATGGTGCAAATTTACTTCAACATTCCAATACAGTACTCTCTCTATATAAGCAACCCGAAGGGACCGACATTTTGTGTACACTATAAGGGGTGTTGTCTTTAAAGAGGGGCTTTTTAGTGCAAAGGACCAAGAAATGCCCTTGAATATGTAGAGAACGTTTTGTGGTTCTATAGATGTTCTGATTGTTAATTTTGACTTTTGGAAAACGTATATTACCGTTCTAACAATAAGTCCTTGCATTAAACCTGTAATTTATGGTTTTTCTAAATTATTCTTCTCTTATACGTTTTGTAAAACTATTAAAATTATCTGTAAAGAGGCTATACCAGGCTTTATTTTTATGCTCGGCTCACGGGCTTACATGTGCTGGTGCAGTTTTGAAAAAAAATTTTAAAAATCGCAAGTCTATGATTGCTGGTCCTAACCTGGGTCTTTGGAGCTCTCATTTAGGCCCGGCCCTCGGCATTGAACGAATCGGGTCAGCCCGGCCTATTTAAATGTTTTGTACCTTGAGCTGGTCTAGTATATCTTAGTTTCTTTAGGCCTAGATTTGTTTTTTCTGAGCAACATGAAAAAACAAATCTTTACCTTTTACCACAGGGAATTCACGTGAAAAGCAGTTTTTAGAAAAATTAATTTTTTATCATTTTTCAACGTTGTAGCCTTTAAACTTGCTCAAGTGTGAGCTAATATTAGAGATACAAAGAATAGGAATGATAGGAACTTCATTTTTCACTAAAAACTTACCCTGGCCATAATGTCATGTTCTAGTTTTACTATGACTTAAGTCTTATTTTAGTTTTATCCTAGTCTTATCGGATTTTATCTCTACAATTTTACTAATTTTCTTTTTTCTGTTTATTTCAAAGCAAAGTCATTTGTCATATTGTCTTTTGTAATCAACTACTAAAAAGTAAAACTCTCCAAATCAAATATAAATAAATATTCATTACAATATATTATAATAAAACCAAGCTTTAATCAATTTTCTTTTGCAATCCAACTCTACTCGTACTCATATCATACAACTTATATACAATCTTCATCAACATTCGTATCGTCAACTTTGTACTATAATAAAAAACAATCAACACTGTCGCTAATACAGCTAGCTGA
The DNA here is from genome assembly GCA_904066225.2 of Bursaphelenchus okinawaensis. Taxonomy (NCBI): domain Eukaryota; kingdom Metazoa; phylum Nematoda; class Chromadorea; order Rhabditida; family Aphelenchoididae; genus Bursaphelenchus; species Bursaphelenchus okinawaensis. The sequence goes on along the minus strand of CAJFCW020000002.1, from coordinate 2,431,572 downwards.
GCAGCGATAAAGTCAAGATTGTAGCCTCTGACAAAGCCTTGAGATCGAGCAGCCATATCTAGAGCTTCATTCACATTGAAACGGATGGCGTGCTCAACGTGCTTTACAAAACGTTCTTTAGACGGGATTGGCTTGTGGTTGATAAGATCGGCCATTTGTTTGACTTTTTTGCGCATACTGAAATTTTAAAATTTTAATTGAAATTTTAATATTATATAATAAGTAGCGAAGCATATGGAGCAGAGCACGGCAAGAGTAGGGCACAGCAATGCAGAGCACAGGGCAAGACAAGTAAGAGCAGTTAATTATGCAACCTTACCTTTGATCATGCATAACCGTATCCAAAGTCTTCTTCAATGTCTCAGCAGTTAACGTAGCCTTGTCCATCATAATAGAAATGCCATGAGCTTGAGCAGCTTGGCAATTCAAAGGTTGATCTCCAAACACAGGTATACAAACAGTAGGTACCCCCATCTCAGCCGTCTCACTAATACTATTCAGTCCACCGTGAGTTATGAAGGCCAGAATCTTCTTGTTTCCCAACAAATCATGTTGTGGTACCCATGGGCGTTTGAATAAGTTTGTCACATTGGCTCCGACCGTGTCTTCAACTTCGTATTTCCATATAAAATTGATTTTTGGGTAAGTTTTGAAGGTATCGACCAACGCATCACTCAATTGTTTTGGCATTTCCGAAGCCTTGGCTACAGTACCAAACGAAACCAGTACTACACCTTCTTCAGCACTATCCACAATCTTTTGAATGTCATGGTTTAACGCTTTAATCGGCTTTTGTTTGGCATCAGTGCCTCCAACATAGAGTATTTTCGAAGTTATAGGTTGTTGAAGAGCCAGATGTTCATCACTGTTAACGAAGATGTAAGAGCTTTGGGAGATGTGATGCTTAATATCAAAGTTTGGGTTGTGAAGTTGTTTGATGGTTTTTATTAGTGGGCCAAAAATGTACTTGCTGTAGATGAAAGTTCCAGTATAATGACCAATTAGAGCGTGAAGGCGTTGACTAAAGGTTGGTTGAGGGCTTAGATCATCGTTCCAGTCTTAAAAGAAATTTTCTGGTTAGAAAATATTGTGTTTTGTAAAGAAAGTTTATGCCATTTGTTGTTTTGTAAAGAAAGTTCTTGTTATTTTTTGCTTTGTAAAGAAAGTTCTTGCCATTTTTTGTTTTGTAAAGAAAGTTTTTGCTAATTTTTGATCTGTAAAGAAAGTTCTTGCTATTTCTGTTCTCAAGCAAGAGATCTTTAAACAATTAGCTTTAACTTACTAGGAATAACGCCCAAACCTAAAGGCAAGCCCAAGGAGTCGGATATCAGCTTGTTCAACATGAGCGCTGAAGCTGTGCCATACTTTTTGATTCCGGCTTTTTCAATGATGGCATAGGCACAACAATCAAAGTATTCAACCACTGCAAAATCATACTTTTCTGATTTTATCTGGGCTATCAGTTGATCATCGTTCAGTTGGGCTGAAAATAATGTATTGATAAATCTTTTATAAAATTCTTAGTTTTGTAAAATACGGGTCGGAAATCTGACTAAAAAAAGATAAATTAAGAACCTTTTAAGCTTAAAGTTTCGCTTAAAAGCGGCTTACAGCAAATATTGTAGAACGCTTGTATAACAGACTCCTCTATAACAAAATTTTTGTATAACGAGCAATTGAAACTCCGGGCGATTTTGCATTCAAGTTCTACAGTATAGATATACAAATGTTCTACGCAAAATTAATTTTTTTTAATTTTAAAAAATAAAGGTTGGTCTAGTGATTAACCGATTCGTTATACAGGAGTTCAACTGTAATCTACAAACTAGTTTTGTGTCATCATAATTATAAAAAATATGATTTTAGTAATGCTATTATGGGAATTGTAAAACTTACAAACACAAGCCTTGTTTTGAGAGTTGCCGAAGAATTGCAAAAACTAAAAATATTCATTGTAATTTGAAAAACCATTTATGTTGTTCTCACCTTCAGATTAGCATCACGGTTAGCCGTCCAAAACTCGTCTTGATCAAAATCTTCAATTGTAAAATTAATTTGAGGTCGTACATAGGCTCTAGCCAATTTTACTCCAACTTTGTTGGACGATTTGGCTACGTCTTGTTGGTAGAAAGTCTGAAAATAAGGTGGTTTTAACAAAATACCCATTATAACAAATACTTTTTTTTTACTATTTCTGAAAGTTAAAATTTTTTACTTTCGATCGTTTTTAGGCTTAAAAAGGGATTCACTAAGTCAAGCTCAGTCCGAGACTACAAATTTCAAAGAGACCCATCTGTACCGTTCCAAAGACCAAAACGCGGCCCTACTTTTGTAACAGTAGAGGAGTACTAATTCATAAAGACAAGAGTAGTACTAAAATGAGGGCGGCTCCTGTTTTTAAAAGCAAATCTGATACTGCTATTTAAAATTAAGAAAAAATTGAAAAAAATATTTAGGTAACGTAATTTAAAAACCACCCAACAAACCCCTTCTTACCACATTATGTCCAGCCTCACTGAGCCAATCCGCTAGTCTTCCCACGTAAAAGACATGCGACTGTCCGATCCTGGCAGCATTATAAAACAAGATATTGTAGGCATAGGTCGACGTGACAAAAGAAAATAGAATTAAAGCTGAGCGGAACTGCATTTTCCGCAAAATTATCAGTAAAATACAAACAAAAGGGCTTTTATAGACAATTGTAAGTTATCAATTGTTTCAGATTAGATGTCTGATTTTTGTTTCTTGACTCATGCTTTATACCGCCTTTTAAAGAGGTAATATGTCTGTGATTTTAAGGTATAAAACACAAACTTTTGAGTAAATAAACACATGTTTATGTGACAAACTTAACGTATCAATTGAGTGACATAAAAGTACGGAAATTTTGTGTTTTGTGATCTTGAGATGGCTTTTCGTTTAAACATATTTGTTTTTAAGCCTTTTTAGGCTAGGATACTAAAATGCTGAATTATAAAGTAGAAAAGGCTAACGTATGATAAAAGAAAGACATGGTAAAGAAAAATATGTTATGTTTGACGTACGGTAGTTAAAATAGTACGTTACGGTAAGGATTATATAGTAGGTAGACTGGAAGTTGAGAAAACCATAGTAAAAATGTCACTGCTAAGACTCTGGGCTAAGGATCTGGGCTAGGGCTCTGGGTTAAAGATCTGGACTAGGGCTCTGGGCTAGGGCTCTGATCTAAAACTTTGGAAAAAGGCTAGCTTTTAATCAAAAGTGACCGTTAGTCTTAACTTTGCTTGTACAGACATCACCTTACATCATTTCTAGTCTTTCCTATGTGTCGTTGACTAAACTACAAAATATGCCCGCTTATCTTGTCAAAATTAAAAGATTATTGCAAAATTTACAGATTACAGAACCTATTGTTAGATGAAATTTTTATTTGAACATTTGCTGTTATAAATACTTTATTTTGAAAACTTTTCCCTAAAATTAAGTACTTTTGATAAGCGTGTCAAAAGCAGGCATTAGAAGATTACCTTGACTTCCCTATCTTTACAAAAAAAATTTTGCAAAAAGTTAAAAATGTTGCAAACTCAAAATTCAATAAACTTAAAATTTCAAAAAAAATCAAAATTGGAAAAAATAATCATTTGAAATTAAACTCGGTCGCACATAAGGTTGTCATCAGAAGGGTGTAAGCGGATGCAACCGCTTTGTTCCTTTTTAGACTTATATAAATTTGAATAATTGGTTTCGAACGAGTTTTGGTCGTTTTATCTTCAGTTTGGTGCCATCGAAACCGCCGTGCGGTAGGTCGCGTATTTGGTTAGCTTCGCCAGTGGATTCCTCACTTAACAACCAACTACAGATGGATTCAGAAGACGACTGTTACGAGTGTTCAAACTGTTGCACAGAGAAAAGAAAGCAACACAAGTGCTGCCTTGTAAGTTTTAAACAATTTTTTTAATTTTGAACTTTTTAACGAATTCTTGCCATTTTTTGTTTTGTAAACAAAGTTCTTGCTATTTTTTGATTTGTAAGGAAAGTTCTTGCCATTTTTTGCTTTTTAAACAACGTTCTTGTCATTTTTTGTTCTGTAAAGAAAGTTTTTGTTATTTTTTGTTCTGTAAAGAAAGTTCTTGCCATTTTTTGTTCTGTGAAGAAAGTTTTTGCCATTTTTGTTCTGTAAAGAAAGTTTTTGCCATTTTTTGTTTTGTAAAAAAGTTTTTGCCATTTTTTGATTTGTAAAGAAAGTTATTGCCATTTTTTGCTTTGTAAACAAAGTTCTTACTTTTTACCATCTTGTATTTTGTAGAAATAATCCTTTTAGCATCAACTGAAAAAAGTCGTCGAAGCACGCGTGGCCAAGATTGCAGAGAAAAAGCGGACGAGGTAATAATTTTTTACTCTTTTTTTTAAATTAAAATACAATAACTTTTAGAACTTGACATTTTAAAGTAAATTTCTTACAGAGACCTAATGATAATGTTAAAAATTATATTTTTAGAATGTTATCAATGAAAGAGAAACAGAAGATAGAAAAAGAGGAACAGCAGAAAAAAGAGTCTCAGAAATAGAAGAAGAAGGTCAGCGAGAAGAAGGAGGATCATCAGATTGTTCCGCTGGTCGGAAACACAACGGTAAAAGGGGAAAATGCGGCTTCTGGTGCCCACATACGTAAGTTACATATTTAATTTTTTTAAATTGTAAGCATATTATTAATTTTGGGGCTAATGAAGAATCGTTACCCAGTGCATTATTGTTCCCAACGGTGCATAATCGTTCCCCCAATTTTTATTCATTTTTACATTTCAACACCGAAAAAAATAATAAAAAGCCATCATGAATTTTTTTTCACTTTTTAATTTTTTTAATTTTTCAGGTCAATTCAGCGACAACCACTATCAGAAAATCGTAAGTTTATCTCCTTCTTGTTTAACCCCTACCCTACCCTACTCTACCTTACCCTACCCTACCCTGCTTAACAATACTTTAAAATTAATTTTAAGGCTTCTGTAAAAATTATTTTGTAGTCAAGTGTTTCCCTGTTATATATTATTCCAAATGTTTATAAAATTTTGATGTTTTTTAGGCAATTTTAAAAAGTTTTATTTTTAGTTGTTGACAACGCAACCTTTGAATATAATAATAACTTTTAAATCAGGTCGAAGCTACAAAAAGTAAAGCAACATGGCCAAGCATAGAAGGACCGAGCGGTGTAAATTTGATAGTTTTTTTGGAATATTTGGAAAAAAAGTGCAAGATATATTAGGTGCCGACATAAAGAACCCGCCATACTTTGCCTGAAATTCTTTGTAAAAAACGGCGGGTTCTTTATGTCGGCACCTAATAAATACGACTTTTTTTCGGTAAGATTAGAATTAAGATAATTATAGACGACGCGAAGAGAAGTAATTTTGGAACACAGATGAACTTTTAATAAAAAATTCTTTATAGTTATAAAATGTTACTCTTTTTTCAACTTTAAACTGTTCTCAAAGTAACTAATAACACTATAACAAACTTTGCTTACAAATCGATATAGATATAGTACAAGCCAGCCTAAAGTTAATAAAACAAATGAATGAATCAAAATAAAATCAATATTGTATCCCCGAATGAAGCTGTGTGTTCTTACTGGTACATCTAAAGCTTCATGAACATTGTATGTTACGGCGTGCCCTATCGTTCTTACAAATTGTTCTTTTGGAGTGAATGGCTTGTTATGCGGGTACGGGGGTATACGGGGGGAGGTATACCCCCCGTGGCTAAAAGAACGTACCCGTGGAAAAAGCACACCGAGTACCGTAATCCCTTGCTCAATCAGGGTTTTCGAGGCGGGACCATCGATAAACAAATAAATATTTTCAAAGTTTACCAACATTTTTCAAAAAACTTTGGAAAAAGGCAAGCTTTTAATCAAAATTGACCGTTAGTCTTAACTTTTCTTGTACAGACATCACCTTACATCATTTCTATTTTCTCCTATGTGTTGTTGACTAAACTACAAAATATGCCCGCTTATTTTGTCAAAATTGGAAGATTATTGCAAAATTTACAGATTACAGAACCCATTGTTAAAGGAAATTTTTATTTGAACATTTGCTGTTATAAACACTTCATTTTTTAAAAAACTTTTCCTTACAATTAAGTATTTCAAGAACGGGTAAGATATTAAACTGTACATTTTTTATTTTTCTGTCAGGCAAGAACTGAAAAAGTTGTTAAAAGATCACTAAATTTTGAGTTAATCAGGTCATGGATAATATCGAGAAAATTGACAAAGAATTCGCCATTTCCTATTGATCCATAATAATCAACACCTTTTTAAACTAACAATAGTAAATATTATCCATGACAGAATATAAAAAAAATCTGAATTTCCAATAATAAATCTAGATTTTGATGTTATTACCTAAAATTCCCATAATCAACAAAAACTAAAATAACTCACATTTCAGGTAGGACTAGATGCATCTGATGCTGAAAAGGTCGTTCTTGATCTGATTGATCGTCAGAAGCAGTTCTCAGCTTCGGCTCACGGTAACAACGCCGCAGCTCAACTTGAAGGTGGAGAACGTGCGCAATTCCAGCGATTTGGCGACAACGGTGGTCTTGCTCAGGCTGGGGGGCACAAGTAAGTTGTTATACGTCTATTCTTGGTCGTTTGGACAATAATTTACCTAAAATTATGTGTTTTTCCTTATTTTTCCTTTGAAAATCAAGAATGAACTCAAAAATCAATGGTGACGTTCTGTTACACAAATTATTGATTTTTTGGAACTGCGTCTTTATCGATAAATCTTGACTTAGAGAGCTCAATTTCGACTTCAAAATGAAACAGACACGGAAAGACATGCTTTGTTAAAAGCTGATGGGAAATACGAGTTAGATAGTATAGCTGAAGGAGATCTAAAGGATCCAAAGAACACTAGATTTAAAGCCACAAACGATCGCTTTGATTTCAAGTTGAACCCGGATTCTCAAACCAAAAATGAAGGAGAAGGTACACTTAGCTTCAAGGTATAGTTTTCTATCTTTGGGAGTTTATTTGGAGCTTATTTTAAATGATCTGATTGATATTTGGCATGGTTAATATAATTTTTTGAAGAATTTTGAAAATTGAAGATTTTGGCTGTTTGATCAATGAAAATTGAAGTGATTGGTATCTTTAGAGCCAGAAAAACGTTTTGTAAATACTTTTCCAACCTTTACAGGACCGTCAAAACAATACCCAAGGAACATACACCTATACCATCTTTCAAAATGGCAAGAAAACCGACGCCCAACTCAGTGCTCACGATATCGGTGGATCAGAACTAGAACAGTCATTGTTTGGCCGACGTAGTGATCGCTATAGATGTTCGGCCGAAATGCCGGGCGTCTCACAATGTTATGATGCGTTGCAAAGAGCTGAGCGGCCGAGAGTGTATTTCACAGATCAAACTGGCTAATCCCGAGTTCTCAAGTCCATATAATCTAGATGACGATGGTAATGTGCAGATTACTTGGCCAGATTGCTTTGACATGCCATTTGATGTTACGCTGCCACCTGGAGTTCATATTAATAAGTTGGCTATGAAGTTGGATGTTAGCATTCAACCTATTGGTAAATTGAGGTGCATGGATGCGGCTACCTGTGGCAGAGAGTGCTATTATTGTGATTGGTGCAAGGGGTCTAGGTAGGTTAATATTTTTAGAAAACTTTGAAAAATTTTTAAATTTTAAAAACTAAAAATTTTACCTTCAACTTCTGAAAACACTGATGGAAATCTGTGCCGTGCTACTGAAGATCGTACTTATCGCTTGACAGTCAAGCTTTGTCCTCCACCAGAAAACCCTGAATTCACAATGTGCTCAGCATTCTCAAAAAGCATCTGGCAAAAGTTACTGGCAAACACAAGGTGACGTTGACGTTTAGATGAATTTCTACGAACGTCAGCGACGCGAGGAGGTATTATCTTTTAAAAGTCATTAAAATTAATTTTATCGAAAGAGGCTTGCACCTACTATAATATTAGTAATTTTAGCCTTTTTTAATTATTTTTGAAGCTTTATCACAATATTATATTGTCATAAAGATAATACGTGTATTTTTACAGTTAGAAGATGCCTTTTTCTCGGAGTTGGACAACCCGCTTTTGGGAAAAGCCTTCAAATTGGCCATGGTTGGAGAATGGCTAGCAGCTAATGGTTAGGGGTAAGAAAAGGGTCGGGCCCACTTTTTATGGATGAAAAATAAAAAAAATTTTTGAAAAAAAATTTTACTTGGAAATTAGTTTGAATTTCAAAAATTACCAAAAAATTATAATCATTTTGGTAACAATTAAGCGACCGGTCGATGATGCGTGTTTCCAATTCCACGCGGCAGAACTCAAGGGAAGCGTCCGTGGATTCGACCGAACGAAGTCCTATGGCACCAGTTCAACCGCCTCGGAAGTGTGAGTTTGACATTTCGTTACATTATTGATGTTTTTGAAATTTTTTAAAAACAAGGTAGTCGATTTTTAAAAACAAGGTAGTAATTCGGTGTCGTCATTCGCCCCAAATTTTTTAGTTTTTAAGTATTCGAATAGCTTTTTTTTTGATTTAAAAAAAAAGTTTTAAAACGATATAAATTTTGAAATTTTGTTACATTATTGATTTTTTAAAATTTTGAATTTTGACATTTCGTTACATTATTGATTTTTGAATCTTTTGAAATTTTTTAGTTTTTTAAGTATTCTAATACTTTGTTTTAAACCTCGAAAAGTTAAAACGATATAAAATTTTGACATTTCGTTACATTATTGAATTCCCAGCTTTTTCAGCCAAGGCAAAAGGAAGGTCGAACAAGCGCTCCTCAAGCTCGAGAAAAACGAAAAAAGCGTCAAAAATGCTGAAAAGTAAGCCGGCCGGATCCAAGCCTCGAAGCAGTTCAGACCAGAATCGAAGTTCAGAGAACAAGTCGCCAGATCGTCGAAGCCCGTATCATAGTCCGGACCCGAAGAAAGGCGAGCGGCGACAACAAGTCACCCGAACACCCAGATCTATGGAGAGGCATAAGGCAAAGTCTGAAAGTGGCAATGTAATTTTTTTAAACTTACTTTTTTTACTCTATCTCTACCTTTGCCTCTACCCCTAACTACCGCTACTCCTGCCTCTACCGCTACTCCTACCCCTACCCTTACCCCTATCTCTACCCTACCTATACTTCTACCCCTACTCCTACCCTTACCCCTACGCTTACCTTTACTTTTACCCCTTCTTTTACTCATTACCCCTACTATTATCTTAACCCTACCTCTGTTTCTATCCCTACTTCTATTTCTACCCCTAGCCCTTTTGTTAACCCTTTTGCTCTACAATTACCCCTATTTTGAAGTATCTTACTTTACATAACTTTTTCTTACCATAGATTACTACCTTATCTCATGCTTCTTTGTCTTGACCAAGACTTCAAATTTATAGTTATAATACTTGTTTTAGGGACGACAAGGTGACGTTGAATTTCCAAGACATAACAAAAGAGAATCGACTGTCATGAAGGATCATGGCGCACGACATTGTAAGGTTACTAGGGTAAGGTTTTTTTGAAAATATTATTTTTAGGTAACATTTTAAACTTTTTTGAAATTTTTTAATTTTTTATGAAATTTAAAATTTTTTTTGAAATTTTAGATTTTTTGAATTCAAAAAATTTTTTTTTTAATTTTAAAATGAAAAAAAAAAATTTTTGAAGTTTTTTATTAAATTTAAAAGTTTTTGAAATCAGATTTTTTTGAAATTTTGATTTTTTTTGAAATTTTAAAATTTAAAAAGTTTTAATTTTGCAGATCATGATAAAAAATAAAAAAAATTTCTAGGAAAAGCAACGCCCCCAAAAAAGCGATGACAAGAATCAGGACAGTGCGAGTAACGAAGAGACATCCACCGAATCCGAGACTACCAGAGCCACCCGGTCCAGTCGAAAATTCAGAAAAGCCGGTTTATTGTCGATGGAGAACGAGGAGGTTGGGATTCGACGGAAGAGATCGAAGAGGAAGCGAAAGGACAAAAAGGCAATCGACGAGAAAACAGAGAATTCACAGGCCGAGGAGAAGACGGAGAAGGATGCCGGGGAGGTAAGATGGTTTACTTTACGATAGCGGGCTTATTTTGCTACAATAAGCATACCTTAATCTGCTGTGAACTATCATCGCTTAAGTTGGCTTACCTTACCTTACTGTACTCTACCCCACCTTTCCTTTACTTACCCTCCCCTGCCTTATCCAACCCTATCTTGCCCTACCCTATACTACCCTAGTCTATCCTACTCTACCCTAAAATTTTACTTTAACTAAATATAATCAGTAATAGTGTTACGTATTTTAAGATGCCGGAAAAGGAAAAGACAAAAGCGACGTGTGCTCGCAATCTTATTACTGTAATGCCTATAACAAAGAGGATAACTACGAGGAACGGAAACGTGGCTTTTGGCGGCGAAATAGGCAAGTAATTTTAAATATTAACAGTGGACCGGGGTTGATAAACTAGCGGGCCGGTCATCCGCAGGCCAGGGTAGGGTTAAGGTGCGGCTTGGCGTAGCAATTCGGTGAAGGCGAGAGTTTTTTTGTAAGATAGTTATCGACCGGTCGATTTTCGTTCTTGATGAATTTTTTATTTTATGTGTTAATTTATTGTTTTGGGCGTAATAAGCATGTTTTGCAGCTTTGGATGATTCGTTGAATGTAAATTTTAAAGTTTTAAATTATCGACCGGTCTATTACACAACGTTGCCTTAAAAATTGTCAAAAAAACTATATAGCTTTGTAGTCCGATATAAATTATATAGAATTTAACTAGTAGTTTCTAACTGCTAAACTAACCGAGTTTTACAGCCTTTGCCGAATTGCTTCGCCAATCGAATGCCGAAATCAAACTCTTTTTTTTTATTATTTTTTAGTAGCCCGGGCCAAGCTAAGAAAAAAAGTTGAACCGGCAAATATTTCAAGGAATTTGGAGGTGCCGGCCGTAATTTGATTTTGAAAATGAAGCTCTTTTTTAGTTTTTACAGCAGCTCTTATTCGAGCTTTAATATGTCTTTATTCTTACTTTTAACGGTATTCAAAATCTTTATATAATTTTATTAATTTCTTTGATTTCAGCGCAGAAGTCCGTGACCAACAACTACGTAAGTTATTTTTAGATTTATTAGTTTTAAAAATTTTAATTTTTTTGCGTATTTTAGAATGTTTTTGAAGGTTAATATAATATAAAATGTAATTTTATAAGTTATTTATGACATGCGAATTTACTTTTTTGTTTATAAAAAATAACTGAGTTTGAGCTGTCATATTATCTTAAACTTAAAAAAGAACTATGTTTTATATTCGATTCAAAAAATTGATTTTTATTTAGTATAACATTTAAATTATTAAATTACAAAAACGTTCTTATGATTTTAAACTAATTAAGACTAAAACGATTTTAGAATTTTAACTTCACTATAAACGTTGACCGAGTTGAAAGTGACTTTACCAACTTCCTCATGCAGCACGGCATAGTTCCACGAAAGGAGAAGGTATGTATGATATATACATTGTATTAAATCTCAGGGTAGGGTAGGGTAGTTGTTTTTGCAAAGTTGCTTTTGACATTATTCCCGCCATGCCCTTGTTTATTGTTAAACTGTAAATTTACCTTAAACTTTACAGATTCCCGAACGGAACTTCATCCAGAAGCACACTCAGTGGTATTGGGTCGACTACAAAGCGGCCTGTCGAATGGTACATTCACAACTTCCGCCACGAAAGAATGAAACCAATGCTCAGAAGAGAACACGTACGCTGTTGAACAACCTATTGAATCGGCCTGATGACGAGTACCTGTCTGCGTTCTACTTATACGCGGCTATTGGCTTTATGTACCAAAAGGACAAGTTTCAGCCAATGACAGCCAAGCAATTTTATAGCACTTACTACATTGTTGGCGAGTCGGATCCAGAAGGCGAACAGTAATGCGGTCGACTTTGAATATTGTGAATAAATTTTTTGAGTCAAGTGTTTCCCTGTTATATATTATTCCAAATGTTTATAAAATTTTGATGTTTTTTAGGCAATTTTAAAAAGTTTTATTTTTAGTTGTTGACAACGCAACCTTTGAATATAATAATAACTTTTAAATCAGGTCGAAGCTACAAAAAAGTAAAGCAACATGGCCAAGCATAGAAGGACCGAGCGGTGTAAATTTGATAGTTTTTGGAATATTTGGAAAAAAAGTGCAAGATATATTAGGTGCCGACATAAAGAACCCGCCATACTTTGCCTGAAATTCTTTGTAAAAAACGGCGGGTTCTTTATGTCGGCACCTAATAAATACGACTTTTTTTCGGTAAGATTAGAATTAAGATAATTATAGACGACGCGAAGAGAAGTAATTTTGGAACACAGATGAACTTTTAATAAAAAATTCTTTATAGTTATAAAATGTTACTCTTTTTTCAACTTTAAACTGTTCTCAAAGTAACTAATAACACTATAACAAACTTTGCTTACAAATCGATATAGATATAGTACAAGCCAGCCTAAAGTTAATAAAACAAATGAATGAATCAAAATAAAATCAATATTGTATCCTCGAATAAAGCCGTGTGTTTTTACTGGTAGATCTAAAGCTTCATGAACATTGTATCTTACGGCGTGCTCTATCGTTCTTACAAATTGTTCTTTTGGAGTGAATGGCTTGTTATTAATAAGATCCGCCATTCGCCTTACTTTTTTGTGTATTCTGAAAAGATTTTTTTAAATTGGGTTTACTGTAGTAAAAGCGTCTTTCGCAAGCCGTTTTACTAACATGTATTGTTAAGTTAAGTTTAAACTTGACTATGAAAGCTTGCTTACAATAATATGTTTTCGCTATACCTTTTCACTTACTTTTGGTCTTTTAAGACCCTATTTAATGCCATTTTTAAATTAGAGGTAGTGACAAAAGTCTTCTCTATAGTAATAGAAAGTCCATGTGATTGAACAGCTTGACAATTCATATGTTGGTCTCCAAAGATAGGCATACAAACAGTTGGAACACCAAGTTCTGTAGCTTCTACTATACTATTTAGGCCTCCATGGGTGATAAAGGCTAGTAGTTTTGGGTTGGCTGAAAATAGAGAGTACGGTACAGTCTAGATTACAGTTAAGCTTTGAATACGTTAGGTCTTAAAATAAAAAATATTGGGGTCTATGGTAAGCCGGGCAGTATAGTTCAGAAGAAAGTAGGCTTTAGGGTACAATAGGGATATAGGTAAATTAAGTGCTGGGAGGCACAGTTAGTTTTGAGTACAGTAATGAAAGCAGGATTGGATAGAACAGAATAGACTTAAGTAGAGCAGGGTAGGGTAGGAGAGTCCTCCCGGTACGCAAGGCTTTTGGGTAGAGAAGCCTTTAGGATACAGTAAGCCTCAGGGTACGGCAGGCCGTAGGGTACGGTAGGCTTCAGAATACGGTAGGCTTTAGGGCACAGTAGGATTCAGGTTACGTTAGACGTTTAGGAACATAAGGTCTCAAGGTACGATAGGCCTCAGGATACGGTAAGCCTCAAGGTAGGGTAGGGCAGGGTAGGGTAGGGTAGATAAGGTAGGATAGATAAGGCAGGGTAGAATTTATGTCTACCTAATACATCATGTTGAGGTATCCATTTTCTTTTGTACAAATTAGTAACATTAGCCCCAATATTGTCATTGTCATCGTATTTCCAAATAAAATTGATATCCGGATTTCTCTTGGCCATACTCACAATAGCCTGTATGAATTTTTCTGGCATAATGTTAGTTTTCAAAGCCGTACCAAAAGAAATAAGTACAACCCCTCTTTTTGCACTATTAAAGATATTTTTATAATCAGGGCTCAATTTTGCGACCGGTCGATTTTGAGCTCCAATGCCGCCAACGAAAATCATTTTTGATGTAATTGGTGTTTGAAATGTTAGATGTTCATCAATGTTCATGTAGATATAAGAACTCTTGCCAATCTTTTCATTTGGGTTGAAGGTTGAGTCGTGTAAGTTTTGAATGGCACTGATTACCGGAGTTGATATTGAGGTCATGTAAATGGCAGACTTGTAAAATTCAAATAGAGCTTTGGCACGTTCATAATATGTTGGGACTTTGCTGAACGATTCGTACCAACCTGAAAAAAACAAAATACGATTAAAATTAAGCTTACCTTACCCTACCCTATCTTACCCTACCCTAGCCTACCCTACCCTACCCCACTCTACTTCACCCTACCCTTCCCTACCCCACTCTACTTCACCCTACCCACCCTACCCCACTCTACTTCACCCTATCCCACCTTACCCCACCCTGAATCTTTAAAATAGCTTTATCTGAACTAAAACGATCTTTCTGCTTTCCTTCATGAACTTCTTATCATTATAACTTACCAGGAACAACACCAATGCCCAAAGGTAATCCAAGAGCATCAAAAATGCCTTTTATTGGAATGATAGGAGATGTTGTAGCATAATTTTTAATCCCAGCTTTTTCGATAATAGCATATGCACAAAAATCAATAAATTCAACTACAGCAAAGTCATAATTTTCTGATTTTATTTGTTCTATCAATTGATTGTCGCGGAGTTGGGCTAAAATAAGATTAAATTTCAAAATAACGAAAAGCAAAACACAGTATAATCAAAAAAAATTAGAGCTTATTCCAATTTGAATGTTATAAAAAATCAAAATTGTGCAGGCCGAAACATACGAAAAGTAAGACTATTATAAGTCTTATATATGTTAGATTAAGAAGGTTTTTGTTTTTTGTGATATTCAACTAGAACAGCAAAACATAATGGTTTTTATTTTGATACAATTATAACATTTTAATTAATATTATTGAATAACAAACGTGACCCTAGCGTATTTTACAAAAACTTACATTTACAAGCCTGAGCCTGAGCGATACCAAAGTGTTCTAGAAACTAAAAAAATATTACTTAGTTTAACATAATATGCTTTTATTACATAACAAATAAAAAAAAACTAAAATTAAAAATTTTAGCCAGACTTGTAATAAAAATGCCAATTCTAAACTTTTGGAACCTTCATTTATGCTCAGATTTCCGACTCGATCCGTACCTTGTTAAACTTTTTTAGGCTTGGACTGGGCTTAGTAGGTTACCTAGCAGATCTACTAATTTGGATAAAGCTAAAAAAACTTACATATTCATTTTCAGAGTACCAAAAGTTGGTACTATCAAAATCGTCAACAGTAATATTATGAGGTGGACGCACATACGTTTTAGCCAATTTTACTCCTGTTTTGCTTACTGAGTCAAACATGTGTTGTTGGTAGAATGTCTGAAATCATTGAATTTAAAACTTTAATGTAACATTTTAGTTTTTTTCCAAAAATTTAAATTTGAACCCGCTTTTTTAGTTTTTCGCAAATAAATGTGTTTTTTTTCAGTATAAGCTAGCTAAGGTGAAGCTAGAGCAGGGCTAGTGCAGAGGCGAGATTACTAAAAATTCGTTTGTTATACAGGAGTTCATACCTATTCATATTTTAATTTTTTCCAATTTAATCAAGAATAAACACTTACCACATTATGACCAGCCTCAACCAACCAATCAGCCAGTTTTCCACTAAAAAAAACGTGGGATTGGCCTAATCTGGCAGCATTGTAGAATAATATATTATAACCGTAGCACGCCTGAGCGAATATAAATAAAGTTAAAATAACATTATAGGCTTTCTTCATGGTATATTACAAATGGCAAAGATCAGAGTATAAAATGAAAAAATAATATCTAGACTATATGATTAGGTATTAGTTGATAACAAATCTCTAATTGTTATATAGGGTGATAACAATTCACAATACGATCTTAAGAAGCTTTCTTCTCTTTGTTATCTTTTAATAAATGGCAACTTAAAAATAAATTATTTTCAGCAGATCACCAAAGCAAATCTTACTGTAACTTAGTCAAAAAGTACAATAGTACTCTTTTATAGTCTAGTCTAAGACTAAGGCTAGTAAGATAAAATACTCTGTTCGATGCTCAGTTTTATACCACCATGAAGCTCATTTCAACAATAAAATTCGTAGTAAAACTCTTTTTTCAATCAAAACTACAGTATTTTGCGTTTGATAGAAGGAAAAGCAATAAAAACTTAAAAGATGTTTCAAAAGTAATCAAGCTTCCCTCTTTTTATTATAATTGAACGAACGTTTGTATTTCTTATCAGCTTTAATGATTCTTTTCGTCAACTTGTGTCTGTTTTTGTACTTTCCATTACGATAATTGTTATCAAGCGTCTGGTAATGTTACAATTAATTTTAAGGTCAAAAAACTAGCTGAATTGGTTTTTAAACATATAAAATATAGAATTAGTCTTGCTCTAGCCTTGTCCTAGGCTTGCTCTGGCCATGCCTTAGCCTTGCCCTAGCCTAGCCCTAACCTTGGCTTAGCCTTGCCCTAGCCTTGATCTAGCCTTGCTCTAGCCTTGCCTAGCTTTTCTCCAGCTTTGGATCTGCCTTTTCCCAGCCTTGCCCTAGGCTTTCTCTAGCTTTGCCTTACCTTTCTTTTCTTTGCCCTGTACCAGCTTTAGCTTAGCCTAAGCAAAGTACAATTTTTAACCTGGCTCTAGTCTTATCTAGATTTACTGGTTTCTCATTGGGGATCTATCTTTAACTTTTAAACCTAAAACCAACAAGAATCGTTTTAAAACCAGGAAGTCTGTAGCAGTCACATGAAATTCATCTAGCCCATGTTTGTCTGATTAATCAGGAAGAACACTTAAATCAGACAAAACAATTCTAAACTTTTAATTAGTCAAAAAACGAACAGTCATAAAACCAAAAAAACAGGAATTGTACCTTATCAGTGTTCTTGTTTGTTTAGCTTAAAATAGCAATTGTCATATTGACCCAATAGAAAAAAATGTGTCAATATAACAATTGTAATCATAAGTGCCCTTGCCGTATTTTACAATAGTTTACAAAATATTACAAAATGAAATTTTTAGACCATTGTTACCTAAAAAAATATTTTTCGAGCTTGTGTCATATGGCTCTAAAAGAAGGCTTCATTCTTGGCCTGTCCTAAAACTTTAGCAAATTTGAAACGGACTAGACTAAAAAATTGAGTACAGTCCAGCCTCTATACAAGTCTAAAGTCATAGACAAAGACAAACCGTGTTTCAAAATTTTAAAATTTCAAAACAAGATTTCATTGCCACTTCAAAGCCAAACAGTTTATTTGCACTATTAACTTCTCTCCCTTGTTGGACCCTGCGGAAGTATTCAGACATTTTTTGGAAGCCCATGTGTCTAAACATGTATAAAAAAAGAAAAATTTGCGTGAAAATGTGCCAGCCGCTACCGGGCTTTTTCTGTTTTTTTTTTGTTTCAGATTTTTAAATTTCAGCTGAATTTAAAAATATATCTTATTTTAGGTTTAAATACAATATAAGAAAAAGACACGCGACATAAAAAAAAAATGCTAGTCTTAAACCACAGCTTTACTTAACCTTACGCTAGCCTTAAACCTGCCTTAGCATACAATAGCCTTGCGTTAGCTTTGCCCTAGCCTTGCCCTAGCCTTGCCCTAGCCTTGCCCTAGCTTTGCCCTAGCCTTGCCCTAGCCTTGCCCTAGCCTTGCCCTAGCCTTGCCCTAGCCTTGTCCTAGCCTTGCCCTAGCCTTGCCCTAGCCTTGCCCTAGCCTTGCCCTAGCCTTGCCCAGTTGTGCTAGACTTACGCTAGCTTTGTTCAAGCCTTGCTTTATTCGTGTCCTAGTACTGCCCTATAATAGCTATGATCTAACTCTAGCTTTACTTCACCCCTGTCCTAGCCTTTACATAGCTATATCATGCATCTAACTTAGCTTTATGTCTAGCTTGGCCTTGTCTTACACCTCATACTATTACGGTATAAGCTTTACGCTTTTTAATAGCATAGTCATTCCTACAGATTATTGTAATATTATTTCCGGAAAGCTCTTTTTATAAACTGACCCACTCTTTTTTTAGCTACCCTTATTTTTTATTACAACAGCAATTTGAAAAAAACTGATTTTTTATCTTGTTTTAGTAGTAATATGTATTCAGAACGTTGTGTTATTCAGGTCAAGGATGACTGTATTTTACTTAATTTTCTACGCTACTTTTTGTAATTACTAGGAGGTATTGAGTTTTTTGGAACGGATTTTTTTGTAAGATGTTTTTTTTTGTTTTGAAAAGAAAGTTTTTGCTATTTTTTCTATGTAAATAAAGTTCTTTCCATTTTCTGTTTTTTAAAGATAGTTCTTGTCATATTTTGTTTCGTAAAGAACTTAATTGCTATTGTTTGCTCTGTAAAAAAAGTTCTTGCTATTTTTTGTTTTGTAAAGAAAGTTCTTGCCATTTTTTGTTCTATAAAGGAATTTTTTGCTTTTATCAATTTTTTTACTAGTATCTTTTGTACAAGTTGAACACTTCCTCTTCTGCCATTTTATAACCAATTTTCTCATTAATTATCCACTTTTTTGTTATACATTCGTAACCAAGTCACTTTCCATGCTTTTTTTCATTTTTATCCGCAGGCGTTTTTTGCATTATGTGTGAAGAACGTCGAGACTCTTGACGGGGCGCCGCCGTGCCACTTGGAACGGGGGGAACGGGGGTTTTTTTTCTTGCGGCTAAAAAGACAAAAATGCAACAAAAAATGTGTGAAAATTTAATTTAATGGCCAATGGGAACAAAGTGGCATTATTTGTTTCGAGTTTTACTCAGTACGGAAGAGACACGACGCGCCTTTGTTTAGGTTTTTATGTAAAGAGTAAACGGATTTGGAAGTGCGAATGGAGACTACAGTAGGCACGTTAGGAAATACCCTACCCTACCCTACCCTATCCGGTACTCTAAGTCCGACCACACAACTAGTCTTATATTGCACTGTGAGCCTTGTTGTGCTTTAAACTCTGCCGTGTTTTATTGGGTACAGTATGTTAGGCCCTACCGTACCGTAAGCCATACAGTATTTTACACCTTGCCGTTATTTGGGCTTTACATTATCTTAAGCTCTACTGGTGCACTAGCCCTTGCCGTTATTTTTAATTTTACTAACTCTTACAGTAAGCTTTACCGTATCCTAAGCCATAAAGTACTTTTAGCTATACGGTGCTCTTTTTGATGCTAAGCTCTTTTGTACTGTAAGCTTTGCCATACTATAAAGCTTACAGTGCTATACGCTCTACTGTGCTTCTTCTTATTTTAAGCCTTAAGGTATCATAAGCTTGCAGTACATTAAGCTTTTCAGTACTATACGCCCTATTGCGTTCTCTGTATATTGTGCCATACATTTTTGCTTTAACACGTAAAAACTTTTGAAAACACAATTTTTATCACCTTACTATAACTCTAGACTGTGTAACATATTGTTCAACTTTTTACGACAATCATACTGTAAGTTTATACTTTAACAATATCTATATTTAACTGTTTTATGTTTACTAATCTGCTTAAGAAATTATAATACTTTATTCAATTTCCGTCGTTCGAACTTTATAAAAAGAGAGGGAATCCAGTCGTTTTTTAATCTCATAGCACAGACAAGCACACGCGCTTATTAATTTATGAAAATCTGAACTTTTAAACTTTGCTAATGCACTGGAGGTAATGGTAATGGTGTTCATATAAAAAATGAAATAAGAATGTAATTATGGACTAGTTGGTCTTGCTTGTGTCAAAAAATGTTATAGTGACGTAGAAAAGGCAAGAACTTTCTTTACAGGACATAAAATGGCAAGAAATTTCTTTACACAACAAGAAATGGCAAGAACTTTGTTTAAAAAATAAAAAATAGCAAGAACTTTCCTTACAAAAGAAGAAATAGCAAGAATTTTCTTTACAAAACAAAAAATGGCAAGAACTTTCTTTACAAAACTTAAATTGGCAAAAACTTCCTTTACAAAACAAAAAATGGCAAGAACTTTTTTTACAAAACAAATAGGGACAAAAACTTTCTTTACAGATTCTAAACAAGCAATAATTTTGAATTTTTGAGTTTATGACAACTAAAATTTAGTACGCTGATCAAATATTGTAGTATAACACTAAAGAACACATGCTTCTCTCTGTCATTTTTTACATTTTCAGAATCCATAGTTAGTTAAGAGTACATAATTTTTACCCTGGCACGAACACGTAAATATGTTTCACGGCTTCAAAGCGTGGGAATTTTGGAAAGAACGGCAAAGAACGTTGAAACACTGTCGTGAACAGTAGAAATTTTAGAATTTTAGGCTTTTTAAGGCTTCCGGGGATTGTGGCGGATGTTTTTAAATTACAAAAACTTATTTTTTATAACTAGGTAAAATTTTTTTTGAAACTTAAAAAGTATTGATTTTTTGAATAGGATAGGTAACATGCTCATTTAGTTGATGTTTAGCATAAAATTTAGTACAGAAATAGTTTTTTCATTGTATGTAATAACACCTGCTATGATGCATAGTATACTTGGCAGTTTTTCAATGTGGTGTGGGAATGTAAAATACGTTATTTAAAATTTCTTATTTATAAAACGTCTTGCTAAGATTTAATTTTTTACTTTACATTATTTTTTTGTCCATGCCTTACTTATTCGTACCCTATCTCGTGTCCTAGCCTTGTCTTATCTTTGACCTAGCCAAGCCCTAGCCTTGTCTTATCTTTGACTTAGACATGGCCTAGCCTTGCCCTAGCCTTGCCCTAGCCTTGCCCTAGCCTTGCCCTAGCCTTGTCCTAGCCTTGTCCTAGCCTTGCCCTAGCCTTGCCCTAGCCTTGCTCTAGCCTTGCCCTAGCCTTGCCCTAGCCTTGCCCTAGCATTGCCCTAGCCTTGCCCTAGCCTTGCCCTAGCCTTGCCCTAGCCTTGCCCTCGCTTTGCCCTAGCCTTGCCCTAGCCTTGCCCTAGCCTTGCCCTAGCCTTGCCCTAGCCTTGCCCTAGCCTTGCTCTAGCTTCGCCCTAGCCTTGTCTTACTTTCCATAGCTCTGTGCTAGCTTTGCCTTACTTTTCCCTTTGTACTAGCACTGCACTGTCTTAGGTGTCCGACTTTAGCTATTTTTTAACCTTTACAATGTTCTAGCTTTGCCCTAACCGTAGCCTCAATTGCCATACTTTATCCTTAATATAGTTCTACCTTATGCTTTATTTTGTGCTACTCCTTTTTTTAGTCTTATTTAAACCATGCTATGCTTCCTTTTCTATTGTTCTTCTCTGTTGTACTCTGCTCTACCCTATTCTACCTCTTTATCATACCTTATACCCATAATAGTGCATTTTTGCGACATTTCTTGCCAATTAGCCTGGCAAGAAATGTCGCTATAATTAACACTCTTTTCAGGTCTTTTTATGTTTCAACAATGACCACCTGTTCGAAAAGCCTTCAATCTTGTTTATTATCAGAATGAATCTTTCTCAAGGGAGTTCGTCATTAGTCCTTGTTGCCAATTCATTATTTTGTCTAGATTTGACGGAACGACGGAACGTTGAATAATGGACAGACTTTTAAAAGATTTTTTTTTGGAATTTGGGGAAGTGAATTTCTGCACTTTTAAAAAAATAAAAATTTTAATTTATTGAAAAAATTGGCTTACAAAAAAATGTCAGGAACTTTCTTTACAAGGCGAGAAGTAACAATAACTTTCTTTACAGGCAAAAAATTTGTTTACAAAGCGAAAAATCGTAAGAAATTTCTTTACAAAGCAGAAAATGACAATAACTTTTTTTACAAAGCAAAAAATGGCAAGAACTTTGTTTCCAAGTTGAGAAATGGTAACAACTTTCTTTACAAAGCATGAAATGGCAAGAACTTTCTTTACAGACTGAGACAAGGCAAGCAATTTCTTTACAAAGAGTAAAATGGCAAGAACTTTCTTTACAAAGCAGAGAATGGCAAGAACTTTCTTTACAAAGCAGAAAATGTCAAGAACTTTCTTTACAAAACCAAAAATGGCAAGAACTTTTTTTACAAAACTAAAAATCGCAAGAACTTTCTTTACAAAACAAAAAATGAAAAGAACTTTCTTTACAAAGCAAAAAATGGCAAGAACTTTTTTTACAAAACGTGCATTTTATGTTTTATTTTTAATTTTTCTTTTTGAGTTACAGTGTCTTTTTATTTCAATTTTGACCAGAAAATTCAAAATCGGTCGAAACCCGCGCCTATCACGTCGAATTACACAATCCATTTTTGTTGCGGTTGATTGAACCTGGAATTGGCTTTAATGTCACTTTAATACAATTTTTTTCGCGTTTAATGATCGTCTACAGGGGACATCAACTACTACTGAAAAAGCAGCCACTGACCCCGTTTAGGGCTGTTCAAGGTCGGCTTCGAACTAAGGTTTGGCGGATTCGAAAGATTTTGAGGTTTTTGGAATTGAAAAAAAATATATATTTTTGAAGTTTGAAATTCAAAAAAAATAAATGAAGTAGATTTTACAAAAATTTTCAAATTTAAAATTGAACTTGTGAACTCCTGTAGCAGCAATGCCAAGAAAGGCAAATTTGAAAAGAGCCGGACCAAAAATCGGGCTTGGGTTGGCCTTCTTACAGGTCTAGACGAAGATTTAAAAGTTGCTCGTTATACTAAAGTTTTGTTGTATACAAGTTTATAAGCCATCGTATTTTACAAATTTTTTTAAAGTTTATTGGAACTAGTTTTTAATTTGTTGTTACCTAAACTTCAAAAAAATGTGCCAGTTTGCTAAGTAATGCTGCTATAATAATGTCAAAAAGTCTTGTCGTCATTTTTTGTGCCTTTTGACAATAAATAAATTTTTTTGTTGTTATTACTACAGTATAAATTTTAAAATTAAGAAAATTTAGCTTTGGCTGCAGCTGCGCTACGGCTAATTTTTCACATCGATCATTGAGCGGTTTGGTTTGTTTTGGCTCAGACGTCTGTTTCGCTCGTTAAAACAGTGGTTTTTAAATAAATCTAGCTATCTCTTGTCATATTATTAAATAAAAAGCCAGTGTATGCTTAAAGTGAGCTAGGTTAATGCTAGAGTAAGTTTATTTTAGGCTTAGAGTAGTTATAGGTGGGTCTAAAGTAAAGTTATGGTAGTGTTAGGGCAGAACCAGAGTCTAAGACAAGTTTAAAGCTAGGGTAGGCCTAGAGAAACAGTAAGGCTAAGAAAACTTAATGTATGGCTAAGGTTAAGTTGAAGTTGGCCTAGAGTACAGCTAGAGTAGCGCTATTGAATGGCTAGAATAGTTCTACAATAGAATAGAGCAGAGTTCGGGAAGGACCACAGCATAGCTAAAGCAGGTTTAGAATAGGGATACAGCAGGACTAGGATAAGGCTAAGACACAACTAGATTAGGGCTAAGATTGGCTAGAATACGACTATGGTAAGGTTTTTAGCGTTTTTTTCTTGCCGTCTTAAAAGTCCCGAATCACTAATGTGGACTATTTGCATTTTATGAGGTTAAGGTATTATAATTTTTATGATACCACAAAACCCTGGCCGGCATAGGCCTGTGCAAACAAGACCGATCGCCGAGGCCAGATGCCGTTCCTTCGTCTCGAGACTGATCGATTTTTATGCGCGCTAAAACTTGGAATATTTTACGGCGCCGCAGATGTTGTACATATTTAACGAGGTAATTAGTTTTGGTTTAAACTCAAAAGTACTAAGATTAGGGTCAATATATATTAAAGTAGATGTTGTTTTAGGTAGACGTAAGAAGAGATCTGATTTTGCAAGGCAAGGCAAGGCAAAAGATTATTATTGCTCCGTTATGTTTCAAGTGCTTGTTCTTTGTACTTTTCTTTTACTGTTGAGTCTTCCAAATCCAAATCCGCGCAAATTGCTTTGTCTTTGAGTTCAACTTCTCTTCAAATTCGAGCTCCGTTCGAGGCCAGCGAACTCGGCGGTTTTGCCGAAATGCAAGTGCAAACAATAGAAAAGAAGGCAAATGCAGTCCGAATTTAAATAATTAGAGAGAGAGGAAGACCACAAGAACGGATAAGACAAAATGAAAAAATTTTTGAAAAGTTGTTTTTTTTGTAAAATAAGAAGTAGCGATTATGTAATCTAAAATGGCAGAAACAGCCAAATACAGTAATCTACAGTACTGGTAGGGCTAGTGTATGACTGTTGTAGAGCCAGGACTTGAATTTTTCCAATTTTTTGTTTTATTTAACTTCACAAAGACCAACTACCTCAATATAAACCTAGAGATTCTTCTCTACTACACAGACATCTCTCTTCTCCTTTAATCGGCGGAGAAACGAGTGCGAATGCATAAAATCGGCACCTTTTTTTCAAATCGAGAGAAGAGAGTGCAGATGTAGGCAGTCGCCCACTGACCTCTACGCGGTCCGGCGCTGACCGGTCGTGCCAAAAATGGACGAGCGGGGGGTCGTCTGCCCTTTTCTGGCCAGAGTTCGGGTTTTTTTGAAGGGTTTTGAGGGTGTTCAACAGGGTTGTTTTAGGAGTTTGAAAAGGTGGGTTGAAAAAGATTTATAGTGTTTTGGGGGTAGAGTGGTAAAAAAATTTTATGTGAAAGTTAAGATAGATCTAGGGTCAATTTTAAAGTTTAAAAAGACAAAAAATTTGTTTAAAAAAGTTTTGTCGTTTTTCAACACTGCTTTTCTTGTTAAAATACGACAAGACTTTTTAATGTTGGGTAAGGTGGGAAAAGGTAAAGTATGGTCATTTTTACTGACTGACTATATCATTTATTTTTCATCTATTTTTAACCAAAAACTTTTCATTTTTGCTTACTTATGACTGGTCATTCTTCGGTGTCCAGTCACGACGAGGAACGTTGATTTGTTTATCATCTATTAACTTTTTTTTCTCCCCCAGGCACTGACACATCGTTTTACGCGCCATTTACATAAAGATATCTAATCTTTACATGTTTTAAATGGTCGGTCATTAAATTTGCAAAAAGTTTTTTTTTAAAAATAAAAAATTTTTTTTTTAGTTTTAAAATTGATAAAAAATGAAAGATTTCTAGATTTTTTTGTCATTATAAGTTAAAGATGTGAATATTTTTTTACTTTCAAAATTTTAAATTTTAGCCCTAGCTTTCCCCTGGCCTTACCCAGCTTTATCCTAGCCTTTCCTTAGCGTTGCCTTAGCCTTAGCCGTAGATTTGCCGTAGCCGCTGTCCTAGCCGTTGTCATAACTTCGGTTTAACCCTGCTTTACCCAAGTTTCACTCTGGTTTTTCTCAACCTTACTGTAGCCTTACTTTATCCTTAACTTAGCAATATATCACCCTTACTTTGGCCTTCTACTTCTCTAACCAAAATTAGTGACAGTGCTTTTTTTTCAATTTTTTAAAAAATTTAATATTTGAATGAAATGTTACATTTCTTCTACCATTTTTTTCACTTTTATGCCTTGCCATTTCAATTTCATTCTAAACCTTCCTATGTCTAATCAAGTTTCTAATGTCTGATCAAAGAACAAAAAAAGAAATTTCGATTGGACTCTGGCCAACTTGAAAGGTCTGCCAAAGCAAAAAAAACGAACGATCGGACGCGTCCGCGCCGACAATGATGGCCAGCGGGTTTATTTTTTGCGTTTTCTCCACTTTCCTCGTTTTTTCGTGTCAGTCAGTGCGACCGGCGCCGAGAACGGGGCGCTTCGAAAAGTGAAAAAAAAGCGAAAAGTGGGGGAAGAGATTGGGTCAGCGGGGGGAGAGAAAAGGATATTTTTTAGGGGGGGGGATCTTTTGATGGAAGGAGGAAGTTTTTTAGAATAAAAAAAAATTTTAAAACAGGCAAGGAATAGGCCAGAAAAAAATTTTTTTACGCGGGTTAAAATTGTTTTTGGGCAGTGTATAAATTTTTTTTGGGCGGGGTGTAATTTTTTTGCTTGAATAAATTAAAAAATGCTTTCAAAGGGCAGGATAATACAATTTTAAAAAATTTTTACTTTCACCGGGCATGGTAAAAATGAATTTTCTTCAAATTTACGTTGAAAAGGGGGTCAATTCGCTCTTTCTGTCTCTGCCATTTCGAACTGCGGGGTGTTCCCTTTCGCAGTTCGCTCTCGACCGGACCGTCGAGAGCTGTGTGCGTTTTGCGGGGTCAGGGCGGTGGAGAAAAAATCGCCTCGAAAAAACTGTCGCGCTTCGGGAATAATGACTAATGAAGACTGTGCAATTTTTACGTTTCTGGCGTTTGTTTGGGGTTTTAGTCTTGGCTGTAGTCCTAGCTAGCTCTAACTTTGTCTTAGTTTTTTTGTAGCCTTGTTCTAGCTGTGCCTTAGCCTTGCTCTAGCCCTGCCCTAGCCTTGCTCTAGCCTTGCCTTAGCCTTGCCGTAGCCTTGCTCTAGCCTCGTCCTAGCCTTGTGACAGCCTAACCTTATCTTTAGTCTTAGTTTTAGCTTTATCTCTAGTCTCAGCATAGTCAAGCCTAGCTTCGTCCTAACCCCAGCTGTAGTCTTAGCATAAACTGGCCTTGCCTTTCTCTAATCTCCAATTTCTCTACGAGCCCCAGATGATCTCAGAAGCACGTTTGTTTTTTGTTTTTACAAAAACAGTTTGGACTTTGTTTGCCTTGAGCAGTGTTTACAGTATAACTGCCTTGAGCAGTGTTTACAGTATGCTCGAATGATGTAAACATGTTTGCAAATTCTGTTTTTTTCCCGTTGTGTTTTGTGAACGGGCATTATTCTTCGGATTATACTATTTTATAGGGGATAGATAAGCTGGTAAAAGTTCAAGGACATTTCGAAAAAGTTATTTGAAACTTATAAGCTGGCAAGGGCTGTACTTGGTACGACATTGAGGATTGTTGGGGAAGGGCTTGGCTGTTTGTCTGGTACGGAATTTGAGTTTTTGGCTTAGGGGTGGTACTGAAAATGGGATTTTTCATTTGCATGAGACAGGGGGTAAAGGAGAAGATTTTTGGAAAAAATTTTTGGGCGTGGTAAAAAAAGAAGGGCGGGGGAGGGGGGAGGAAATAAAAAAATTTTTTTTTGTTTTTTTTGCGTTTTACCCTACCCTATCAAGACTTTTTTTACTCTACCCTACTCTTCTACCCTACGTTTCCCTGCCGTACTCTACCCTACCGAAAGGTAAGGTAGACCATCATTTGCGCCCAAAAAAAACCAAAAATATGGTTTTAAACTTGAAAAACTGGTCGAAAACGACAAAAAAACATAAAATTTAACGTTTGTCCACACCTTATATGCCCTCAAAAGTCCAGAATACAAAACAATTTGTAGCAAAAGTACGTTGTGGGTTTTTGTGACCCCAAAAAAGTTCTAAAGATTTGTAAGTACAACGTTTTAAAGGCGTTTGTTCCGCTTTAACACACGTTTACTCACGTTGCACTTTGCTTTGCAATCACCAAGTACTAACAGGCTTAGAGTTTTTGAAATTTTTGTTTTTAATTTATTAAAAATTGGGCTTATTTTTAGTTGTTTTTTTCTTTGTTTATTGGTTTTTAGGTAATATTTGTTATTGGAAATAGTGTAGGCGGGTGATTTTGGATTAATATTGGTATGAAAGAAGTAAAAATTAGAAAAAAAAACATTTCATAAAATTGACAGGGGGGGGACCACGTTCAACTTTTTTTTAAAAAAAAATTGTAGGGGATGAGAGAGGAAAAAATGTACCGACTGTAATTTTGCTTTTGTGTAAAGCGAGAAGTTTGGTTAAATATGAAAAATTTAAAAAAAAATTTTGGAAATTAACAGGGGGGACCACGTTCAACTTTTGTCAAAATTTTTTTGAGCTTAGCGTTCATAGAGGGATGTTACTTTACATTTTTACCTACCCCTTAAGGGCCAGTCCAACTTTTCCGTATTTAGCTCGACTCTTTAAACCTAGCTTCCTTCTATTACCCCTCAAACCCAACCTAACCCTTATTTCATGACATCCCCCCCCCCTTTTCTACCCAATCACCCCCACGCCCTTGAATGCCATGTCTTTGTTTCACGTTAAAATTAAACTGGGGGGGGATTTCCGCGACACTCGGTGACAGATTGTTGAGTCGGTTTTTTTCCCGTATGTTCGGGTGTAGGGGGGATAAACCTGCGCGAGAGAGAGAGAAAATCAGGCCGAGGCCGTTGGCGGCGGTGGACCCGATCCCGAGTCGCTTTTTTCGATACAATAGCAGTTTTTTTCCGTCGTTTTTGCTGCATATTTTGATGATAAATTGGTTTGGGGAGGGTAGGGAAGGGTTGTTAAGTGGGTTAAAGTTGTGCCATTTTTGGGTTGGGTGGTGTAATTTTTTGATCGTTTTTTTGTGAATATTGATAATAATTTTTGAAGGACTAGAGAAAGCCTCGGCTAGGGCTCTGATATGGTTATATAAGGGTTACAGTATAAGCTGGGAAAGAGCTAGGAAACAGCTATTGTAAGGCTACGTTAAGGCTAGGTAGTGCTTAAGCGGGGCTGAGATTTGGGCTAAAACAAAAATAGGATAAGACTAGGATTAGAGTTGGTACAGAGCTAGGGAACACTTAAGCTAAGGCTTTGAAAAGAAAAAATGACATTAGCCATGGCCTTAAAATAAGCTCGAGATTGAGTTTGAGCCTGAGCCAAAGCTTGTGCCTGAGCCTTAGCCTGAGCCTGAGCTTGGGCATGAGCATGAGCATGAGCATGAGCATGAGCATGAGCATGAGCATGAGTCTGAGCTTGAGCCTTAGCCTTAGCCTTAGCCTTAGCCTTAGCCTTAACCTTAGCCTTAGCCTTAGCCTTAGCCTTAGCCTTAGTCTTAGCATAAGCCTAAGCCTGGCCTGAGACAGAGCCTGAGTTTGATCCTTAGCCTTAGCCTACCCTACTTACCTCGTCTTTTTTTAAACCCCCCCCTCCCTTTAAATCCCTCAAAATCCTCCAATTTTTCCTCCCTACTCCCTATCGTACCCCTCATGATCCGATTTTCGACCGCAAAACCTCAAGCCTTCCGCAAGCCGGCGTTCCGTGAACCCGCGTGTTGTCCCCTCACCCATCACATTCATTTTTTACCACTCTTTGTTTGTTGCGCGTTCAATGGTCACTGCGGAACGGCGAAGAAAGGAACGATTGGGGACGTCGCATAAAGAGGAACGTTGGTCGCATAAAAAAAGGGAGACGAGCTGTCGCGCCGCAACCTCAAATTGCGGGCGAACCTTTCTTCTCTATGATGTCTACCCCCTTTCCCCGCTACTAGGGGTGGGAAACGGACCTTGCAGGGTGGCTTGGCTTTAAGATCGGGACAAAGCTAGGGCAAGTCTAAGGCAAGGCTAGGGCAAGGCTAGGGCAAGGCTAAGGCAAGGCAAGGGCAAGACAAAGGCATTGGAAGGGCAAGGCTAGGGCAAAGTTAGGGTAAGGCTAAGGCAAGGCTAGAGTAAGGTTATGACAAGGTTAAGGCAATGCTAATGTTAAAGCAAGTCTCATGACCTGAACTTGAAACGGTGCGGACTGAAAAGTTGGGCCCGGCCCGTGGGCTGGGCTTAACAAGCAGGCCAGGGCTAAAGTTTGACCGCGCAGGGCTAGCCGTTGAAAAAATTAAAATGGGCTAGGCTTAAATCTTTCTTAAAATGCCCTACCCTGCCCCATCCTGGCATACTCAGTCTCACCCCGCCCTATCGTGACGTACTCTTACTTACCCTGCCGTGTCCTACTATTCTTCTTTCCCCCTCCCCTTCCCCGAACAATTCACATTAACCCCGAGCTGTTTCTTTCTTCCAAAAATTTTTTTTTCAAAAAAAATTGAAATCACTTGTCTTGTTTTTGAGCGCGTGTTTTGTCGCGAACAATGTTGTTTTGGTCAGAGGAATGGGTTTTTTCGAAATTTCAATCCAATTTCCACGCCGAATAATGGGCCCTTCATTTGTCGGAATTTGCATAAATTTAAGAGTGACCCTTCCAGGTTTTTATTTGAAATCTTTGAGAAATTTGAGGGACTGTAATGATTTTGAGGATTTCGAGGTGGTTACTGTATTTTTGGGTAAACAATGAGTCATATTTGTGTGGAGGGGTTAATTTTAGCTGTAGATGACAGGGCGGGGTAAGAAATGTTTTTTTTATTTTTTTTTGCTACACCTTGCCCTACCTTACCCTACCCTACCCTACCCTACCCTACCCTACCCTACCCTATCCTACCCTACCCTACCCTACCTTACCCTACCCTACCCTACCCTACCCTACCCTAATTTACTCTGTACCCTATGTATGATAATCCTATTGTGCTTTACAATATTCTACAGTATGTTAACCCACATTGCGTGCTTCTATATTATACAGTAA
The DNA here is from genome assembly GCA_904066225.2 of Bursaphelenchus okinawaensis. Classification (NCBI taxonomy): domain Eukaryota; kingdom Metazoa; phylum Nematoda; class Chromadorea; order Rhabditida; family Aphelenchoididae; genus Bursaphelenchus; species Bursaphelenchus okinawaensis. The sequence goes on along the minus strand of CAJFCW020000002.1, from coordinate 2,401,426 downwards.
ACTTACAGTAATACAATAATACTAAAAATTAAAAACTTGCGTATTTTACCTAATTTGTTCTAATTCCAGGTCAAAAAATCAACTTCAACATTATCTACCTTACCTTTCTAATGTTTTTACACTCCTTATATCCCGCCTTTTAATGTCTCGAATTTCGCCCGGAAGTCAACACTCATACAACCTCTTGCCACGTGCCCCAAAGTTTGCCCATTTCGAGTCCAAAGGTTGCGCTGATTATTTGTTCTCGAGCTGAAAACTAACAGTCGAATTTGCTTTCTATTTTGAATTCTTTTTTGTCACAAAACCTTGTCATAGTCTTTTGTTAATTTTGAAGCAGTTTTGAGGGAAAAACAAGTGAGTCAGAGTGGGGGTAGGAGCTTTATTTTGGTAAATGTTCAACTTTTTCCTTAAAAAAAATTTTAAGAGCTGGGGGTCATAGAAAGATATTAAATTAAAATTGTCCTACCTATCTCTTAAGGGTCCGTCTAACTTTTCCGTACTCTGACCTACCCCTTCCAACCATTATTTTACTTAACCTATGGAACAAAGCTTTAAATAAAACTTCTTTTCCTTCATTCCAAACAATTTTATGACATTTTAACGTACTGAAATCAAGTTTATAGCTAATGAAAACCTATTGCAACATGAATATCCTTTATTTTTGAACTTTTGTTTTTAAACACTCAACCTTTTTTGAACAGTTGCCAAATCTTTTTGTAACAAAAATAATCGCCATTGTCTGACATCATATAACCATAAAACAAAATTTGTTTTATTGAATTTCCTTTCTTTACACTATGTTTTAAAGTACACTAACTTTATTTTTTATGCAAATTTAAAGAGTTGTTGCTGCTTTTCGGCTTTACACGCCTTTTTCTTCTTTGCGCAATACTTACGTTAACAACTACCCTCTCTTTTTATTAAAGTCTTTTTACCCTGCCCTCCCTCATTGTTGCACTATTTTGTATTCAAATACTTTATCATTGTTCTCCTTACCCTCCGTCTTAAGAGTACTCCCCTCCGTCAGAAGAATATTCCCCTCCGTCTTAAGAGTACAATCCCATTTGGCCGAACCCCCTTCCGTCTTTGCGGCCGTTAAGGGGCCTGCCAATCAACGGCGCGGTCCCCAAAGTCCATTCCCTTCGGGCGGGTGTTTGGCACGGTCCACATCCTTCTCTCTCTCCGTTCCGTCCGCCTGAGTCCACTTACAAATTTATGGCCAGCGGTGCGGCCCAGCACGGCCAGAAAAAATTGGAAAACGACCAATTCGTTATTTGGGGCGCCGTTCCGCAAAGAGAACGGTGCAAATTTTTCGTTTTTTCTTTCGCATTTCGAAAAGGCGTGGTTTGATGACCGGTCAGCCGCGAAATTCGCAAGTGAATCGCCGGGGAGAGAGTGTGTGGAGAAGGGGGAGAGTGGGTAGAGAGGGGTTTCGTAGGGAAAGATAGTGTAGAGAAAGGGGAGAATGGGTAGGGGTTGACAGAAAAGAATGTAGGGAACAGAGGGGGTAGATAGGGGGTTGATTGAAAAAGAGTGTAGGAAAATTAGAAGGTCCGTAAGGGTAAGTAGAAAAGTTTGTAAAAAAAGAAGAGGGTAGATAGAGAAGAAGGAAGGGGTAAATTCTTTAAATTTTAGGTATGAAACAACATATACAATTAAATTATTGTGTAAAATACGTTGTTGTGTGTTGTTCTAAAATATGGCAATACAATTAGCAAGAGTCTTGTCTTTATAAGATTAATATAGACATTGTTATTTCAATCCATAAGAGTAAGAGTAATTTGCTATCTACAACCTCTTCATACAGTCATCGATCTTTGACTGGCAAACTTAGAAGCCCTAAGACGCGCAGGTGGTTTTGATAAGGCTTTAGTTCAAAGAACGAAAACTTAAATCAAAGACTACCTAATTTTAAGAAAATACAGAGAAAGTGTTACCTAAATTTAAGAGAACGTTGACCAACATAGAATCAAGAGAAAGTTGACGGACATAGAATCAGAAACAAGTTTATTAATAAGAGGGGCAGACCAGCACGGAATGTCGTATAAAGTCTATATACCATAGACCATTCACGTTTGTCCAAAGGTGAATAAACGTAAGAGGGTAGCTACTGAGAAGAGAGAGGTCAGGATATTGCCTTAGAGTCTTGATACTCTCAAGTTGATAGAGAAAATATGAAAATATTAGTCTAGAAGACAATAAATAGAAAAAAAATAGTTTATTAAAGAGGTGTAGATAGAGAAAGAGGTTGGCTGTGTAAACATAGAGAGATCGATCAGGTAGAGGTGCCAAAACTCGCATAGAGTTTTTACGTTAACTAGTAGTTGTAGAGACCGTAGCTTTGTTACGAACCTCATAAAGACTACTATGCTTGCTTACAATCGGGAGAGACGACCGTTATAACAACACAACCTACATAGAGACCTTACCTTACACTAAAGACAAAAGAAACGGAAACCTAGAAAATACTGGCCCTTACTAAGTAAATCATCAGAGCCGCCAGCTTTACCATCATAAGAATAGTAAAAGATCGCCTTACTAGGTAAACCCACAGAGACACACTCTCCACCGTCAGACACCTACCGAGAGACCTTCGCTCACCCTGCCAACCTTCAGAGACCCCGCCGCTCCTCGCTAGACCAACATACAGTTCAGTCTTTCGGTCGCGCGTGGACTTGCGGGGGTGACCCGTGTGTGTGTGTGTTCGACCCCTTTTTGCACACGCCGTTCAGCCGGCGGCGGGGACCACTCGGTGCTGGTCACTGGGCCGTCGAGGCGTCGCCGCCGCGTCATCGGTGGGCACCACGGACCGAGGGGCCCGTTTTTTCGTTCGTTTTTTTGCGCTCTGCCCTCTGTCTCGGCTAGTTTTTTTCTTTTTTCTTTTTCTTGCGTATGTCTCTTGTTGTTTGTTCTCTTTCTTCTTTTCTCTGACTTCTAAGGTTGTCTCTTCATAACCGTGTTCATTTTACTTATCTCTCGTTCATCCCTCTTTTTTTTCTCTTACTTTAACCAGTCTCCCTCACTAATCTTCTCACTCTCTCGACCCTATCTCTCACCCATTCCTTTCACCCCCCCCTATTTTTTCGTGCTTCGCCCGCGCCTGGTGGAGAGCGAAAAAAGCACTGACGCGAGTGCGGAAAAGAAAGGGGGCGTGGCCGTTCGCGTCGAAATTCGGCCTCGAGGAGACGGAAGAGTGCGGTAGGAGTCGGAACGTTGACCACTCTCTGGATTGGGTCGGGGTGTGTAAAGGGCCTTGAGCCGGCGACGTGCCGCGGATTCGGTCAGTTTCGGCGTGCTGGGGATTTGAGGTTGGGGTGGGGAGGTGGGGGGGGTCTTTGAGGTTGGGGAGGGGAGGTGGGGGATTTTGAGGCTGGGAAGGGGAGGTGGGGCGACTTTAAGGTTGGGGAGGGGAGGTGGGGGTTAGTATGGGTGGATTTTTTTTGCATTCGCGAGGTTTAGGATAGATCTTTTGGTTTTGGGATATTAGGGGTGGATTTTGATTTTTTGAATTTTTGAAAATTTTTGAGTTTAAAATCACCTGATTTTTTTCATTTTTTTTGCATTCCCTTTTTGAAAAATACTGATTTTTGTTACTTTACAACAAAATTCGGGGTCAAGGTCACTAATTACATATAATTTCCATTTAAAAAAAAGTCTCATGTAACCTTAATTTGATGAATTTCAATTCTTTTCAATTAAAAAAAATTTTTTTTTATTTTTAAGCATTGATACCTACTTTATCGTATTAAAACTGAGCGTAGGGTTGATATACCTTAACATTCATTACCTAGACGAGAGCTTTAGGAAGCATCAACAGAGAATACCTAACCCTTTTTTGGTTTTTTAAACACTTTTTCAATTTAAAAAATTAAGTTTTTTTAAATTTCAAATTTTTGAAATTAAAGCCATGTGTAGTACATAAAGCTTTAATTAATAACTAATTTCACGTCTCTTCTACTTTTATATTCAAGTATATAAAAAGCGTCCAGACGTTTTTTAAAGCAGTTCATATACATTCGCAGTTTACAACACGCTATAATTCTCGAATTTGTTTTTAAAAATTGCTTCTTTTTTAATTTTTTGTTGTTTTTCTTCAAAATATATTGTTTTATAATAGGTATTAAAATAGGTTTGAAGGTTGATATTATGAAAGGTTTTTGAGGGTAGAGTAAGGTAGGGTAGGTATATTAGGTAGCCTAGGGCAGGATAAGAAATGATAAAGTAGGTTAGGGTAGGGTAGGGTAGTGTAGGGTAGGGAAGGTAGGGTAGATTTTATGATTCTCGAACTTGTTTTAACACAACTTATTCGAGTTTTTTGCAAATTCTTTCTGACGCCTTTCTCTTATCAGATCGTACACTATCTTGGGGACTCGCTACGTATCTTGGACCGAATTGGGAATTCTTTGATTTTTCGCTGATTCAAACAAAATTTTAAAGTTTCTTATTTCCTTTTGGCTTTGAAAATGATTTTCTTCTGTTTTTGGGTCTACTAGAGTATTGAAAAAGTTTTGTCGTGTTGGCAGGTGATATGAAAGTTGTTCTTTATACGGTGGTTTTGTTATAGAGAAGTTTGTTATAGAGAAGTTTGTTATAGAGAAGTTCCATTCAAAAATTTTTATTTTTTTCACTTTCACATCTTTTCGAACCCCCAACACCTTAGCCTTCACCCAATAATCACAAAAAAAATATTTTTTTTTGCATTTTACCTTCAAACTCGAGAAATATATTGTCTCGGCAGACAGTAAAATGGGTTTTCGAAAACGGTTTCAAAGGTCGTTTTTTTGCGGAAGGTTACTTGTCTGCATTGAAACGTTGAAAAAAGCCTTTTGTAATTCATCTTCGACGCTTATAAAAAGCTGATTTAAAGTTTGGGCCCGCAGGCGCTAAAAAACGGCTGTAAAGTTTGGTTGGTCGGAAGTTCGCACGTTTTGGAACGTTCTGGGACGTTTTCTAGTAACTAGCTTATCTAAAATGGCAAAAATAACATTTATAGTGTGAAGCATGGTTTTTTTTAAAATATTTTTAATTTTTGGGTGGGGTAATTTTAAATTTTTTATAACCAGGGGGAGATTTCTAAAAAATGACTTTATAACTTGCATTTTGATAAAATTTAAAATTTTTGTATTGTTTTTAAGGTCTAAAATGACATTTTCTATATTTACTACACCACTTGTTACCTAATTTTTCGAAATTTTTGTTTTTTCCGTTTTGAACTTTTATTTATCAATATTATGAACGCCTTGTGTTCAGTGTCTATTTTCGAACATAATTGGGTGTTCCATAACTTTTTGCATACCTTATAGTACACTTTATACGATTCTCACGGTTTTACACTCATTTTTTGCTTTGGCACAATATTTTTTTTTGTTTTAAAGTTTTTGATTTGAAATTTAAAGGTACTGCCATTATTTAATTGACCAACCTCTTTAAAAACGCCAAAAATGACAGGCCTTCATCCCAGTTAGACTCTTCTTTCTTGTAGTCCACATAAACTGTCGTATTTTATAAATTATGCCATAAGACCTCAAGAAATGCCAATCTTGACCCGATGGGCCAAGTTTTTCTCTTTGTTTATTTTCTGATTTTTCTCGAAAATCTCGTGCCTCTGGCTCGTTTTTCGAATTTCTTTCCATAACAACCACGAGAAATTTGTTATTTACAAGTTTGTTAGCTTCTGCATGTAATTTGCGGTTTTTTTTATATTGGTTGATTAGCTATTTAAATTTACTTCGACAGTTTTGATTAATTTTTTCGATATTTTAGTGGTTTGATCTTGAAAACTCTATATTATTGTTGTTTTTTGATTGAGATCGATGTTGAATTTGATTGTAAATGATAGCGCATTGTTTTTACTTTATTTTGCGAGACTTTTACCAATATAATTTTCCCGAGAACTAGTCGTATATTAACTTATATTACTTTAGATAGAATTCCAACTCGTTGATCTGCGATTTTAATTATTTCGTCAAGAACTTTTTGTTTTTCATTTTCTACAGTGCTTTCAACCTCTTCATCCCAGTTAGACTCTTCTTTCTAGTTCAACCGATCTGATTCAGGCATCATATCTACCACAATATCCAACCTACAACAATATAAGGACATTTTTCGAAGTCCTTCAACTTTTTTGGCCACAGCTTCAACTTTTCATGTTTTAACTTGATACCAAAGAGAAAATGGCCACAAACGACAAGATGGGTCAGATGAAGTTGGATGCGATTAACGACCGGCTTCACGGCGGTCGATTATACTCGGTCGGAAGTCAATCGTGCTGCACCAGTGAGAGCATCAGTGTGTTCGAGCGGACCAGACGGCTGTTTCGGTTTGCTATGGAGAAGCAGGTAGGAGTTTTGATATATTTTAGGGTTATTATTGCAAAAATTTGATTTTGAAATTGCACGGTGCAGTGTAAAAATAATTTTAATTTTCAAAAATACAAAATTGAACTAAAAAGTTTTAAGCTGATTAGAGAACCATTTTAATGATATCGTACGGTATTGTAACACAAAAAGTAATTTAAAAAATAGCTGCGAAATTTAACCTTCTCGTCTATTACTACAAGGTGAAGATAATCTGATTGTAAACCCATTAGTCAGGGATTACAACGCATTTTGGGCTAAATCACTCGTATTTGTACAGAATGCATTAGACTTGTGTTATATACATGAAAATTTTGTGTTTTAATCATCTTTTTTAACAGATTTAATGAAAAAATGTCTGAACTTCAAGGATTTTCGACTGAAAACATCATTTTTCTGCTAAAAACGTCACCAGTTTTTGAAATTTTGGCTTAGATACACAGTAAAAAGACTAGTATTTTATAAGCGGAAGGTTGTTTTATATCCCACAAATTGTTTAAACTTTGATTCAACTCGAAAACATGGGTAAAACACCAGGAACTGACCTGTTTTGACAGTCTAATCCCACCAAAATACTCGAAAATGTAGAAAAACAAACGTTTTCATAATGTTTTTATGGCCGTTTTGTTTGTTTAGAAAGACCAAAATTTGTTCGCAAAAACTGGTGTACCGGCTGGCACTGTTAACGCATGAAAATAGTCAATAAACGTGCGGAAACGCCATGTATAATATCCGAAATTGGGATGAACCAAAGGGATATGACATGCTAGAATAGACAGGATAATTTTGATGATAGGACAAAGTAAGTTAGGATAGGACAGGGTAAGGTAGAGTAGAGTAGGGTAAAATAAGTTTGTGTAGGGTAGGTAAGTAACTTTTTATTAAATTTTAGGTAACAAAATGTTGTTTTTGTGCATTTTTCTAAATTTTATTTAACAAAATTCCATTTTTCATAACCATTTTAAAATTTTAGGTAACAATCTAAATTTTTTTTGCATTTTTTAAAAATTTTAGGTAACAAGTTCAAATAAAAAAGTGAAAGCAAGGCAGAAAATTGGCTGTTCTCAGTTTTGTAGCTTTAAAAATTAAAAGTAATTGTACTATGTTGTAGTACATAAATATTGTAGTAAAATGTAAAAACTGGACAATACAATCTGGTTGTAGTTAAAGCAGTTGTAAAATTGTAGGTAAAGTGAACTTGTGAAGGTAAAATGGGGACAAAAGAATGAAATTTGGGGCAAAACATGGCTTAAAATATCTTGAAACTTGCAAAAATTACAAGAAAATTGGACAAAAAACCTTTAAAACATCGGAATTCTATCTAAAAGAATATAAAAACTCTCATTTTTAGTCCTTCTACGCCCACTGTTTCAAACTTCTGACCTTATTCTGCATCGCCGTTGCCCATCTGGTCTATATGCAACCATTCCTCGACTCCTATAGCGCAGTAGAAGACTACACACTCAAGTTGAATGCCCAATATCCTGGTGATGAGCCTGTTAAAGGTCAAGACATCAAGCATTTCCGCTCCCAAATGGAGGTTCTGGCCGACTACAAGCAGAACACCTGGATGTGTGTAGCCTCGATGTGTATCGCGTTGTCTACAACATGCTTCTTCTTGTTCATCCTGCCAATCACGACTGTTCGACCGAGGAATGTGCTGTTTTTGGCTGTGCTTGACTTGAGCATGTTCGCTGCATTGCCATTGTTATTGACGTGCCGGATCTTTATAGTGGAGAAGTTGCACTTGGGCTTGGCCGCTGCGATGCGAACTGGCCATAAAATCATGTCTGCTGAGCGGGTTATGAACATTCTACAGTGTACCATCTTGCCCAGGGAGAGGGTAGGTTTATATCCATTTTTTAAGTTATTAAAAAAAAGTTTTGAAATTTTGAACAATATTGTTCTTGGTACCTTTAGTTATCTTAAAAATTAATCTTTTCTTTTTGAATCTATTAAAACAAGTTTTACTTTAACCCACCTTATTTTAGCTACCTTACTGTTCTGAAGTCGTTCTAAGCACGATCTTCCCCATCATTCTCCTAAAATACTTGATCATTCTGGCCCTCCTGACTTTGTTATACATTGGTCTAGCCTACTTGATCGAGTGGTGCATTCGTCACTGGTTCCCCCACTCCCAACGTACTCCATTACCTACACATTCGTGCTGCATGACCAAGTGCAACAAGTACAGATGCCAAGTCGACACAGTCCGACCGATTCGCCAGTACCAAAACAAGAGCTACGTACCAGTGCTACTACCGAACGGTGAGAAGTGTCAACCTCTGTATCCAACTGCTTCGATCTCGATTGTGCCATTGATCGAGCGAGTGGATGAGGAAACGGAAACTCCCAGTGTGGCCGACTCAATCCCGGCCGAACCTCAACCAAATGCTTGAGAAGTCAACGGTGGTCTGGTTGTGGGATTCTGAAGTTTTTACGATGTTGTGATGGACTCTGGGTTTGTAGCACTAGGAAGAAGGCGATGGATTCTGGAAATTGGAATTTTTGAAGTTTAAGCTTTGGATTCTGAACCTAGCAATGAAGATTTTTGATCTTCACGATGATTTTTAGATCCTGCTTTTGAGCTTCCATGTCCACAAAGCCTTCTGAATCCCGTCACAATATCATTCTAACCCCAGCTAACACTATGTAGCCCCACAAAAGGTCAATCAACTTAATTACGGTTTTCTCTCCCTACTGTAGCGTTATTTATACTTTAATTTTATTTCCAAAAACACCCCCCGAGGAGTCTTTCACATTCAACTGCTTTCAATCCACAAACTCTATTTGATACACTTTTAAATACCAACAAGAAGTAGACTCTCACTATAAGGTTTATCTTGTCCTACCTTATCATAAGACTTATCTTATACTACCTTATCATAAGGTAGTTCACCTTATGATTATTGTAAAGAGGTATACCTTCTCATACAGTTAAGAAGTAGACACCCCCTCCTCATTATGTATTTACTCCTCCCTCCAGTTATTTGTAAAAAAAATCACCTATGAACGGTCTCCACTCTCCCCAACGAAGCCAAACCTTTCACCAGCTTCTACTGCCACTTGGACTTGATTTTTTGGTGAATCGACCGGTCGATTTTGAAAAAAAAGAATTTTTTTTGAAATTTTTGAATTTATGAGCATTAAAAAATCAAAAAAATTATATTTTTTGAAAAAAAAAGTTTTTTTAAATTATCGACTAGTCGATAACAAAAAAATTTTTTTTTTTTTGGAAAATTTTTAAATTTTGATTTTTAAAATCTATTAAACTTAAAATTTTCAAAAATTTTTATTTTCCAAAAATCGACCGGTCGATAATGTCAAAATTTTCAAAGTCTGTGTTTTATAACAAAAATCCAATTTTTCGACATCTCAAAGCTTTTACCGCAGTAAGTTGGTGTCCCAGGCGTCCCCCCTCCTCCCAACGTTTTCGTATTTTATATCAGGCCGGGCCCAATCGTGTCCCATTCTCGTGCACGAAGCGATTTCTTTCGTACTGTACTTGTTTGTATTGGGTTTCGGGGTGTTATACATGCTTTCTTTGATGAATTTATACCTAAAGTAATAATAATACCTGACTTCTTTAGTGAAAAATGCTTCCAAGGCCTTAAACAGTACCTAAACCTGAGTTTAGGCCCAACAAGTACTAGTGCAGTAAACGTCTCTCAACTTAAACGTGTGGCAATTTTTATTTATGACATATTTTTTATAGTTTTTATATCAATAATGCCGATTTTTCGAAAAAATTCAACTTTTTTCAATTTCAATTCTGGTCATTGCACTATTCTTTTCAGTTTTATATTATAGTAGCATCAACTTTTGATAACAATTTTGGTGGTACTGTGGTTTTGGTAGTACTGTATTTTTGGTATGTTATGGTGTACTGTGATTTTGTTGATATCAGTACAAGTTTTTTGGCGAAAAAGTTTTGTTACAGTACTATATAGTACCAAAATTTTTTTCTTTTGTATCTGTAGCTCAAAACATGATATTTAAAATACAGTACTATCTAAAAACCACAGTACGCCAATTTTACATTACTCTACCTAGCCGAAAAGTTACAGTATGAAATGTACTGTATAGGATTAAGTACAGACTTCCCGAATAACCTTTGAATTTCCATGATAATGTCTTTCATTAACTTATCCGTTTCATTCATGGGGCCTTAAGACCTATTTTACTAGGGTTTTTCAACAACATCAAGCTCTTACTGTAGCATATGTTACAGTATGATATTGTATCATCAGTTAACGTAGCATATTGTAGCTTTTACAGTATGATACCGCGGCTTATGTTACACTATGATTCTGTAGATCAATTACAGTATGATTCTATAGCATCAGTTACAGTATGCACCTGCTACAGTAAGCTTCTGTGACCTATGTTACAGTAATATTCAATAACTTCTTTGTCTTTCTATGGTAAATTTCTTTCAAGATTCGATTGTTGTTTGGAAATGTGTCTTAATTATACTGTACTTTCGTTTTCTTACTGTATTTTGTGATCTTTAGTAGACGTACTATGTATACCCTACTGTACCATCACCTAGAATCATACGGTAAAGTAGTAATGTAAAATTCCTATCAAACTTGTTATCTTGTATATTCTACTCTCTTTCACAATATAACAGTCTTTTACTATCGTATCCAGTAATATTGTTAGCAGTACTATTAACATACTATGCTTAGTATGTTCAGTATCAACGTACTATGCTTGGTATGTTTAGTGCTACTATTCTCATACTACTCTTAGTGTTGTTAGTCTATTCCTCTATCATTCATAGATATACCTACATACGATCACATCGACTGTTATAGTAAAAGTCTTCAAATCGATTACTGTAATATCTTTCTTTACCTTCACCCTTTTACAGTACATTTTTCATTACAGTACCCCTTATAGTAATGCAAAAACAACTTTCCCATTGGTAGATTACTATTGTAATATTATACCTTCTTTTCAACACAATCCCACTGTATACGGTTATATTCTCTTCGTCGTATTCTCAATATTGTTATATTTGTTCGCATTACCTAGTGTAATGTCCTTTATGTTCTCTCCCTGGTTTCATTTTTCGATTATTAAGTGTGTTCAATGTTTATATGTTTGTAATTAATATTTGAATCGTACAAAAGAATCAATAAAACGTAATATTAAAATATGATTGGAGTCTGATTGATTTTTGGATATTTAGGTTTTCGTGGTGAGACCAATAAATTCAAGAAAAAGATCATTTTAAAATAAGTAGTAGATTCTAAGATAGTAAATAGTAATTACTTGCTAATAAGCGTGCCACTTTTGAATTTGACGTCTATTTTTAGGCTTCAAATAATGAAATTTGAAGTTTTAGGTTTTCGTGGTGAGATCAATAAATTCAAGAAAAAAAACCAGTTTAAACTAAAAAATAGATTAAGAAATTAAACAGTGATCACATACTACAAACGTGCCAACTCTTAAATTTGAAGACTATTTTTACAGTTTCTGGTTTCGTTTCAAGACAAATAAAAGATAATCCTTATCAAAACAGGCCGTACCTATAAAAGATAGGAAGGGTTGTTATATTGCATAAGATCCACTGCTTGAATCCTCAATTAAGTTACGTTTCTGTAAACCAAACGCTTTCAACAATGTGTTACGGTAGGGTTTGATAATTACTACAGTGACAATCGGATTGCAAATTGGGACAAGACTCAAAATAACACCACAAATCCAAGTGCTAATACCACTGTCAGCGTGCAAAAATGTTGGCACGGTGAATACCATAATAGGTCCACATGCTACTGTTAGTGACACTATTGCCTGAAAGTTGCAAAAGTGGTTATTATGGACTCTACGCTACACTACCATAACTAACCCTGCGCTACCGTACTCCACTTTACCTTACCCTACCGTAGTCCACTTTGAGTTACTTTATCCCATAATGCTCTGCTCAACCGTACGTCATTCAAACCTACCCTATCATACCGTCCCTTACTCTGTCTTACCCTACTTCGCAATACCCTACCTTATCCTACCCTACCTATCATACCTGACATAACATGCAAATCGACAGCTGCTTATTCACTTTGCGTGTTTTAGCTGTATAACCGCTTTTGTTTTCCTCCAAATAAAGGTATGTTTTGTAACTGTACCACACAGCCAACGAGTATGCAATAGTGACTACGATAGTTCCGAGTAGAAAGTAGCATATTTGAGTTACGTGGCGCTAAAATAGAATTTGACATTTATCTGAAGAGAAATACGTCTTTAAAAACATACAATATCAGTGTACATGACTATTGGAAGCGGACGTTCGTGAAACCAAAACTGTCCATAATTAAGGCCCGGCCTTGAAGTTGGCGAGTAGTAACAACTCAAGAAAGAAGCAATAAAAATCGGTATTCCAGCAGAAAGTGCATAACAAAACACACGAAAAGTGTGCCACTTTGTCATTGGTGTGTCACTAGAAAACATTAAAAATTTTAATTTTATTTGTCTGGTACTGACACTAATGCTGAACGAGAGATCAAGCTATTAAAATCTTATTAACCTACTACTTCAAAGCATAATATCGACAATAAGCTTGAGCCGGCAAGATTGTGTTACTTAATATAGTGGCATTGACAATCAAGCTGAAGATTATAACTTGCACTTTCCAATCGAAGTATCTTGCTAATCCGTTAAGTTTAGCCATAAAAACTCCATCACGGCTAGTGGTTTGCTAGAAAATGAAACTTTAAAATACAAAACTTTACGGTAACTCATACAAAAAACCATACTGTAACTAGTACTACAAAATCATACTGTAACTAGTGCTACTAAAGCATACTGCAACTAATGCTAAATAGTAGTACAAGCTCACCAAATGCCCCAGATGATCAAATAGCCAGTAATTTAAATCATTAACACAACACAATAACATAACGTTACTGTAGTGTTTTAAACTGCCTTTAGAATGATACAAAACCAAGTACAATAAAGTGAAGGAACAGACACCGCCAATAACCGTAGATGTATTATACGTTGCGTTAATATAGAAAGAGTAAGAAGATGTTTCAACATACGGTAATGTATAATCAGTATCGTTATCATATGGTACGTCCCACGCAAACGGACTGTTGCTCCAGGGTTGGTAATGAAACATACTGTAATTTTGTTGGTATTGTATTAGTACGTTATGTAACGTAGTACGGTATGTACTGAAGTATGTTAGTAAAGATATATTTTATATAAAGTAATAATTTAGAAAAGAGATTGCACGTCCTGTCAATTACACTACAATGTGAGTAGTACTATCTATCACATCCTCCTTTAATAGTACCAGCAATCACGCCCTAAACTTTTGAGACAATAACAGATTATGTAATTGCCACAATTATTCAGAATTCAAACTTCAAAAACACTTCTAATGTCGATTTTTGTTGTTACACTTAAACAAAGTGCGTTATTAAAATAAACCGACAGTAATTTGTCAACGATGATTGACAGACAATTAAAAAGCTGAATAAACACTTATCCAATAGACGTGAAATTTTTAAAGATCAATTCTAAAATATTCCAGGAAGTTGTAAAACAACCATTACTTTACTGCAACAAAAAAATTATTTAAGAAAATGCGGCGACAATTCAATGTCTGCCAGATCAATATTAAATGAACAGTTTTCTCAGACTGTGATAAAACGAAATATGCCATTTACAAAAATCATTTCAGCACGCTAACGTGCCATTTGGTACAATTATTTACAAAAATTAGATTTGTAGACTGTTTGTTTACTCAATTTGGTAATTTAACTATAATATAAGATCATATTTTAAGCCGTCGATTGTGTAAACACGTGTTACCTTGTTGTCTCAACAACAAATGACTGACCTAAAGTCTGCGTTCTCTGTTCGATGTTGTTTTAGCCTACAAAATACTCGAAAAAATCCAAATAACAAGTCGAAATCTTTGATAAAACAAAGGAAAAAGCAGCAAAAACATAACATAAACATTTGTTAATAATAAAACGTGTTACATTTTGATGGGATCGTATAACCTTAATTACCTCGATATATCCATGTTAAAAAATATGGTGCTGAAGTCCTAAATAACATCCTAAACAAAAAATAACACAAAAATTATAAACTTATTCTAATTCTCTTATTATGCCTATAATTGTTATTGTTTTGTGGGCAGAATGTGAGGTTAAGGGGGGGGCGATTAGGCCTAAAATTAATAAAATTTGGATTGTTTCGTAGTTGAGAATTCCTAAAATTATTGGAATTTTGGTAACTGTTGGGGCAATATGAGTTCTGAAAAGTTGAGGTAAAGGGAAGCCTAAAGCGATTTTGTTGATTTTGATTTTGAAAACGGTTATTATATCTGTTAAATCCAGGTTTAAACCGTTGGAACAAGGGTTTTGAGCAAAAGTTTGAAAATGTTTTTTAAAAACGATTTTGTAAGCCGTTTTCTGGACGAACTTGGGCGACTGTTATGTCGGCGGAGTTGTTGATAAGATAGTCGCGGCGTATTTCGTCTTGTAATTCTTGTTCCGACAAGGCAAGGTCTAGAGCTTGTTGTAGGGTTTCAGGACGTCTTTGTCGCAATAATTTAGCTTTTAAAGGGGTGGTAACACCAGATAGAAATATGTCAATCATGACGTCTTGTATGAAGGCGTTGATATGTGAGAAAAGTGTTGCTGAATTTCTGAGCGAGCAAGGTTAAAATGTGTTCTTTCCCTTTCGCGATGCTTTGTCATCGGCGGGAATGGAATCCCAAACAACGGCGGCTTCTGAGCGAAAGAGAGCGGGTAAAATCAAGCGGTACGATAAACATTGTCCAAACTATTGCTACATGCCTGGGACGTCCGGAAGCCCCCGCGCCACCAATGCGGTTGTTCAAGATTAATCCTTCGGCCATCCCCGTGCTCTTCCTCCAAGAGAGATTTGGGCACCACAACATGGCCATCAACACAGAATATCTGCCAGAATTCAAGAAATACTCTACTACGATTCGTTTGGTCCTCAAACCATCGAATCTAATCCTTTACTCATCGGGGTTTATGTCACACCCTCGATGAGCCTTCATTCCGCCTGCATCGATCTATTGGTATAGATGGTCCGTGGCAACATGTGTAGGTTAAACCCAACGTCCTCGAGACATTGGCTCTCCGAGCCATACCTCTCGCAGGTACAAAGGAAATGGCTAACACAGTGCCTCGCACCACCGCAACTGGAATACCCCTTCGCATCGGATACCGATTCAGACTCCGATATGGACACCGACTCAGCATGGGACTCAATGGAAAGTTAAGTAAGTTCCCTTATAATTCCATTTTTTTCAGCATTACAGTTTTTCGCATCATTTTTTTTCTAAAAAACTTACCTCTCTACCCATAATTTAAGTTTAAATTTCACCTATTTTACATTTATTTTGGAAAAAAATACAAATTTTCGCATTCCAAAACAAACAACTAAACAAAATAACAAATTTTTTTAAACAAAAACCCATTTCCCCTTTTAAACAAACTATTACATTACAATAGTACTCCATTTTTTTACCTTCAATTACCTTTATAAATTTTACATTTATACAAAATAAAAATTACACAATTTCTAAAAAAGTTAATCAATATATCTTAAAAATTAGAGTGGACGATTATCGACTCGTACACCGTTAGAATCGTACTCAAACGGCCATGACCAACCATATTCATCTACTACAATACCTTATAAAATAATTGTAAATACAGTCTGTCATATTTTATTCATCGAATTGTACGTCTTACGCAACATTGTTCACTATAAAAGGTTAATTATAAAACTTAGTAAACTTATACGGATCGAGTTCAATTAAAACTAAAAAAGAATCACATTTAGTTCAAAAAATAGGCTTTGTAAAAAAATATTAATTCGTGCTGCCAACCTGATCAAAACCATAAGATTGATTCCGACAAAACAAAATACGACCACAAGCAGGCCAAAAACGTAACTCAATCCACAATATTCAACATATAACCCTTCATTTATATACTTTTCATTCGTAGTTCAGACGAAAACCTTGAATTTCTCGCTCAGCAAATCAATCTGCATATTCCATGAAGGATGAATACATTGAGAAGGCTCCAGATACCTGTAACAAGGTCATACAAAATTTGGGAAAAACAAACTTACGCCGCCGGTCTCATACATTGGCTTGGTGCTGGACAAATTGGTAGACTGCCGCACTTATCATTTTGTACCTCCGTTTCCACCCAGAGATTGGTCTCCAATAGTTGTTCTCCTCCAACAACTTCGCCAATCTACACACAAATAACCAAAAAGACTATCTTCGACTAATACAGCTATCAAATGAATCGCGAGACGCGATTTCTCTAGCCCGCGGATATTGTAATATTCGATAAACGAGACCCCAGCCAGTCACCCACGTAATGCACGTGAGATGCACGCTAAAAAATACAGTACATTCCAAAGTCCACAAACCCGTGCTATCGTCAATCATACAGCACAATCACAAGACCCCGTTCGCCGAACTCCTGTCAACATACATCAATGGAAGTGATCAATCAATCACTGCATCACTGCGCAACACTAGTATAAAAGGACCGCCGAGCACCATACTGACGGGCCCCAACAACTCAGAATACTATTCGTATTCTACTAACTCTATTCTAATTTTTGTGAACTGATTGTTATTTAATCCTATTATTCATCGTTACCTAGAAATACTATACTGTTCAAATACTCGTATTCATTAGAATAAATATACTACTAATTACATCGAGGTCATATATTACTCATCCTAGAAAGGATAACACATTTGATCCAATTTTTGTCTCTAAATTTTAAGTTCGAAGCCGGATATTGTTGTAGCCTGAAAAAACACGCAAAAGCAACATAAGAACTAAAATAAACCAATAATAAACAACATTTAAACATTTGTTAATCGTCTTACACTATTCTTGAACGTCTTGGACCATATCCAGCCCTTTTCTCAACTCTAGTTTGCGACAGGTTTTTTAGAAGATTACATATTTTTTGAACAATTTTTGTTTTTGCATTTCAAATTCGCGGGAAAGCACCGTAGGCCGCATTTCTACGTGTCATTTGGCCGTGAGAATTTTATTTTCTCGACGTGTTCTCGTCTTGAAAGGTTGGTGGACGTTTTTTCTAGTTATTTTGTTGTTTTTTGTTGATTTTGTCACTTTTCGTTTGATTTTTTGTTGTTTTTCGTGTTTTATATTGTGTTTAGGCTTTGCGAGTCGTGTTTTCTTAAAGTTTTTGCTAAAATAATGTAACTTTCACGAGATTTTTAAACATTTTGACTTTTTCAGAGCAAGCAACTTGGACTTACATGCCAATCAGGTTTTAATCCAAGTCCTCCAACTGAACAGCACACCAGTTCACCGCTGTTCTCCTCCTCATCGTCGAAAATTGGCCGGATTGCTCAAGGAAGTCACGTCATAGACATGGAACAACGTAAGTTTTTCAGTTGCTTTCTTTGATTTTTAGGTGGTAATTGTGAAGATGAAACTTTTGGAAGGCTTTTTCTCTAAATTTGGTCATGTTTTGGTTTTTGAATTTGTTTTCTAGACGAAATTTGGTGGTTTAGGTAGCTGAGGTTTTAATTTTTCGTTTTGCACGTTAAAACTTCAATTTGTAAATTATGTTAACTTAATTACAGATTTCCACAATTTGTTGGTTGGGCTTACATCTAAATGAGCCACCTGTTTGGAGGCAGGAAGCCAGATTGTCTATGACGTTGGATTTGGATGCATGTCTACAATGTGCATCTCCGTCCACACCGGAGTTGGATCTATACTCACGAAGGCGCCGTGAATAAAAGGCAATGTAAGTTTATGGTATTTTAATATCTCTTTCTGATTTGGATAATATTGCGAAGTTAAGTTGCTTTTTAGCTTTATTTTTGGAAACACTTGACGTTTTAGGTAACAGTTATCATAATTTAGGTTTAAAATTGAAGTTTGTCGATAGTTTAGATAACTGATTTCAGAATATTTTGATAAATTATGTTAGTTAAATTATTTTCAGCGCGTAAGTGATTTCACAAACGCCTCTACCTATTGCTGGATAACGTACATAAAATCACGTGATGCCGGAACTGGGGAGTCAGGAGCATCTTTCACGGCGCGGGTAATGCCGCACTAAGTAGATCAATGGAGATATTATGGTAGTCTATGTCACGGATTATTAGTAACGTAAGTTGATTTCACATCTATGTCTTTAGGTTTAAAATTTTATGTTTCTGAAATCGTTTCGATTTAAGGGTAACTTTAGGTCTAATTTAACTATTTTTAGTGAAAGTTCGCATTCCATTCAAAGAACTTTGATCAGAATCATCGATACAAAGTTACTAATAGGAGATTTGCTGGGAGAACTTTATCGCCGGGCTTGAGTTTCACTCAATCTCGCCTTCCATCCAAGTTACGATGGACAGCAAGCATTCGTGACGGACACTGAAGCTTGCTTCAGATCCCTGCGACACCAGATGGGACACGTCCAATACTACCAATGAGGAGATCAGGCCCTAATTGAGGATAAATGTAAGTTTTTGTTATGTTTTTAGGTATATGGCGAAACGGAAAAAACTTTATTTACAATAGAAACTGGCTATAATCTTTTTGATGGGAAAAGGAATGTTAAAAGGGCTAATAGTGACGATTGTTTTATAATTTTAGCTGATTTATTTCGTAGCTTGAGTAGTTATTGATTGTTTTTCAGGATTATCCGAATCGGCCAGGGCAGCATCACGGGTTGCTTTATTTGACGGTGGAGCCGCAGTGTAAAGGACGTCTCTAAGAGTAAGTTTGTTATTTCGAAATTGGTATTCGTATGCAAAAGAAAGTATTTTGGACTGTAATTTTGTTGAAAAATTGTAATTTGTTACTTTTCTATGAACTTTATGACCATAATAATATGGTTTTACTTGTCTTTTGGTTTTTTTTTGTCAAAAAAAAGTTAATCTTTGCTATTCAGACGTGCCTTCGACCCGCTGACGCACAATGGAGCTCAACTGAACTGGAACGACGTCACAATGGCTAACAACGTTGACTAGTCAACTGGACAACGAGTGTTGAGGAACTTGGCGAATCTGGAGTCTCGACGAGGCTTCGGTCCCAGGGTTCTCAAGACTTACTGATCAGCCTAGTCGTTAAACATGTCTTTATTGTCAATTCATGGCTATGTGTTGTGGTTTCGCTGGCCAAGGCCGTGTTCAAGCAGGTTGTGCTTGGTGAACATTGGGGAACACGATAATGGCCAGAGATGGCATTGACAAGTTGTATAGGGTGCAAAAGTGTACTTTTGGTGTTGGGCATAGGGTGTTTTGGAGGAAGAGAGTGGTAGATGAAGGGTGGAGGGAGGGGTGAAAGTGGAGGCGGATTCTTTATAAAAATATTATTCTATAAACTTTTTGACCAAATTTTTAACTTAAAATCGGTAAAAAAGGTCTTGGCTTTATCAAAATGCTGTTATTTGAGCATTATTCGACGTCAGAAGACAAAAATGGAGCCTGGCACAAATGATGGTACAGAACAGCGAACATGGTCGTCGTGATCCATGGAGCTACGATGATAATGGTCAAATGGATCTTCATAAACTTTTAAAGCCTTTTATGTACGTGTCCAAGAGCGTAAACCACCTTGTTCCCCTTCTTCTGCGGAAGTTGTAAACGGCTAGTACCATTTGTCGTATCTTGTGGTATGGTTAGCACTATATCTGATATAGTCGCATGAGATACGACATTTCGGCCGCTGGTGGTGTGGGGTGAGGGCCACACTGTAACGTCTCTTATGGGATTAGTAGGAGGAGCGATCCTGCGCGTGAAGTACACCTCGCAAGAGGGGCCGTGTTTGTGGTGCACGGACGAAAACGAGTAACCACACTCGTAGTGGCATTTGCATAATCGGTCAATTATCTTATATGGTTGTGGTTAGTACTTTATGGTGCTTGTGGTGGTGCAGGTCATGGTGCAATGAATGGACTACGGAATGTGTGGCTGGCTATCCTAGTACTACGAGCAAACTGGATTTGGACGAAAGGACATGGATTTAAAATGATAGTATTTTGATAGTTACAAGACCATTAGTTTTAAATTTTAAAAGTTTAACAATTTTACGTAAAAATTAATTTTACATTAAAACTGAAAGGGTTTATCTATATTTATCACTCCACAGCTTGTCAATGTCAGCTCGGATTCATTTGTCGTGTTTGCTGACTAGTAATCTCGCACAACCCGAGAAACACCTAAAATTTTTCCTTCACATGGCCAAGAAATTTTGGTAGGTGCCTTGTCCCCAAACTTGTTGTATTCTGTATGTATTGTTGTACCTTTTATTTAGCTCTGTACTTGTGTGTATATGTTATTTTGTTTTCTTGTAATTGTTGCTTTTGTAACCTGAGCTGTGTTTTTAACTTTGTTGTTGCATATGTTGTATTTTCTTAAATATTTTTATAAATTTTTGTTGATTATGTCTTTAAGTGAAAGTTTTCTTTATGAAATATATTCTTATGTTTTTATCAGGTTGAACCAAAAGTAGCGAGACATTTTCGATTAAAAGCGTCCCGCTACTTTTGGTTCAGTATAATATGGCTCGTATTTGGACGGTTTTTTGTTGAATTTTGCGCTAAGCGGTTACATAACCGTTATTAGGTTTTTTACCTGTAATTTCAATCGATAGTACCCTTCTTTATTATCTAAATTTATTTATTTTCACAGAAATGAATAATCAAACTAGACACATTCATCATAACTCGATATTATGATACACTGAACATGAATATTGGTTTTGGCAAGATTTTCGAAAAAAAATTTACAATCGATAGAAGTTTTTATGGTGTTATTACGGGGTGGGTGTGAAGAACACAGGACGAGATAATAATATTATAATTATTGAAAGACGACGAACTTAAATACTATAACAATATTAGTGGAAATGCTTGGGTAATGGAAATGTGCTTGGTGTTATTGTTGGTGAAATTGAGGCGTGTTTGGTTGTTGAGCAGTTGTAACATGTATTTATTGTTGGTTTATGGGGGTTTGGCAACTAACTTAGACAATTCTGAAATTAATAATTGAATTTACATTGTTTTAGGCACCAATATTTTGCAAAATTGCTAGCTAAACAAGATATACCGCAAAAAGGCTGACGTATTTTACAATATATTTTGTTGCCTAATAACTGGAATGAAACTTACGATGTGTCGACATCATCGCTGAGGATAAGCCTGAACAAATCAGTCTGTGAGTCGGTTTTTAAAAACTTTTCCAACTCATCTCCCTGGCTGATTTGTTGTTGATGTTGTAGCTTTTTATTGCCATTCCTTTGTATATTGGTTTTGTTTTCCACGTTCTCACCGTCACTGGAGCTACTCTCCGTGTCTGGCGGTGGTTCGTGCGGTACTGGGGGCGGTTTTTCGACCGGTTTTGGACTAGTTTCTTCTTCTCTGATATCTTCGTTGACGTTGAGAGATATTAGTCTACTATTGTCATCACGTAGGGTATCATGGGAGTGTTGGGCGTCGTGTTGTCTTTGAGTATCACGTGTTCTGTTCGTCTCATGTACTCGTTGAGCATCATGAGACCTCAACGTATCTTGACATCGTAACGTCTCCTGAGACCGTAGCGTATCGTGTGAACTTTGATTGCTATTAGTGCTATTGGTACTGTTACGGCCTTGGAAGTGGTAATGGTTCATCTCCGACATTTCATCAATTCGAACTCGGGCAATATTACTGTTAAGAAGCTCATCGTTGGATTGATGTAGATTATGATTGTCATGTGAGGAGGATGACGATATTCCAGAAGTTGATGAGCCAAAAGAGTCACTGGATTCTGTCGTAGATTGGCTGAATCGACGGTTTCCCAACGTGGCTTTCTGAAATTTTAAATTTAAATTTACAAGGCAGGATGGGATTACGGTAAGAGTAGGGTTGAGCTAAGGAGCAGTAGGACAGGGCAGGTACAGTACGGTAAGGTAGGGTATAGTAGGGAGGATTGGGTACGGTAGGACAGGGTAGGGCAAGATGAGAAAGGGAATGGTAAGTTAGGTCAGGATAAGGTCGTTTTAAAATTTTAAGATTACCAGTTTTAAATTTTTTGCGAAAT
Source organism: Bursaphelenchus okinawaensis (assembly GCA_904066225.2). NCBI lineage: Eukaryota > Metazoa > Nematoda > Chromadorea > Rhabditida > Aphelenchoididae > Bursaphelenchus > Bursaphelenchus okinawaensis. The sequence continues at coordinate 2,378,983 of CAJFCW020000002.1, read as the reverse complement.
TTAATTTTTTTCGTATATAAAATTTTAATTTTTTTCATATTTCAACATTTTTTTCCCTAATTAATCACTTTTTGAATTCATATCCAAAATTCGAGATTTTCCACCTTGAAAACGACCTTCGCATTTCTGTAATTCCATTCCTTTATCCCCGCTACATCTCGTTTTATATATCGAGGAACCGGTCGAATGACCCTGCTCTAAAATATCGCAAAACCCACACGGAATTTCGACCGAAATTTGAATTTTAAAATTTTTGCAAAATTTCAATAAAATTTTTCTTTAAAATTATCCCCCCCCCCCTTCTCCTTCCCCTTCCGAAAAAAATTTTTTTTGGTAATTTGGTCAAGGGGTGCCCTGATCTTAGGCCCTTCTTTGAACTTCCTATCCAAGCAAAACTCGAAACTCACATTAACGGTGTCATGCAACTTGTTACTAATCTTCCTCTGTGATCCAACGTTCCACGAGAACCTCTTAACAATGTTCTGTCCAATCACACCAGCATTAAACGGCATTCCTTTGGCTGAATCGCACTCTCCACTAACTGTGTGATATCTCTTCTCGAACCTTCGTCCAGTGTTTCTTCCGGACGTTGGTGAATCCCCACTTGGCGTCACTGGTGTGTTACATCGTGAGGATTCTCCGGTAGAAGTTGTAGAGTTCATCATAAGTGGAGGCACGGCTACGAGGGCTGATACACATGAATCTGGGCTGATATTGAGGTCCGGATCATCGTCGACAAGGATTTTTTGTGGTTTGGCTGGAAGAGGAGGATGACGGTCCAAGCCACGGCGGTCTAGTTGGTCTACTGATGAGGCTTCGGATTCTTTGCGGAGGCCGTCTGGAATTTGAGAAGAATTATTACAAGGTAAGTCAAAAGGAGAGATATTGATGTATGTCTGATATTTTAGTAGGTATACTGTCTTTTTATGTTTTTTTAGAATTTTTAAGACTAGCTTTAAGTGCCATTAGGTCTTTCTTATACTGAGAGGATACTGTAATTACAGTAAAAAAATACCCAAAATTAAAAAAATGGAAATGAATAAAATTAATATAATGATGTTGACAATAAGAATCATGAAATCAACCAATAATCAACTAAAATACAACAAAATTACTGTAACAGGACAAGAAAATAATGCTCCAAAGCTTAAAAAGGTCAAAAACATTGTACTCAATACAGTACGAAATTTTAAAACTTTTAAAATTTTCAAAGAAAATTGAAAATTTAAAAAGTTTTAAACCACTTACTATTTCTACTCTGTTGATGCGCCAAGGCCTGTGAATCCATACTATGACTTTTACGATGATACAACGAACTGTCGAGTTGTTTTCCATCGTTCATTCTTGGTATTGTGTTGGACGCATAATCTACAAGCACAACGACTTAGCCAAAACATAATAAAAATGGACATTGGGTTAGGTTTATAACAATAATTAGAGTTTTGGGATTAGAGTTAAGGCTGGGAGTGGTAAGAACAAGGGTGAACGTTAGGGTATGGCAGAGTAAGATTGGGTAGGGGAAGATAGGGCCAATTTAGAGTAGGGTAAGGCGGAGCCGGTTAGGATAGGGTAGAGTTAAATGCGGCCCTCCTTTCTAAATTTCAAAAAAAATTAAAAATTTTTGATTCTTCCCCCATCTACCCTGTCCTACCCTGCTCTCTCTTATCACTTTTTTACCTGATCCAAATCAAAAATACCCCTTTATTCACTGGTCTAATCCACAACAAAATTTGCAATTTTGGGTTAAAATATAAAGTTTAAAAAAAGTTTTGTCGTAAATTTCCATTGACACAAACGTTAAAAAGCGACAAGACTTTTACAGCATTCTTTTATTACAACAAAATTCACAATATTAGGTTAGATGAAACAAAACATTTGTTAACTTATTAGATAGGTCACATTAAGGTTGTTAACTTAATCATTAAGCTATGTTAGACACAAGATAAACACAAAACTAAAAAATAAAATAGTACCAAAAATAAAAAATAAAGCTAACACTGAAACTTCAAATGAATTTCAAACTCAAAGCAAAATGATTTCGAAACCAAACTTACATCGTTCGTCCATTGAGGCCTTCTGAATCACCTTGAAGTTGCTCTTCGCGAACTCAATCTGTTCGATCACTGTTTGTGTCTGTTCTTTCGAATTTGTAAAGAACGTCAAATAGTTAACGCAAACGTTAAAGCAATCGTATGACATTAAATAGAAGCCAGTACTGCTATCTACAAACGCCTTGCAATAGAGACTCGTAATATGAATTGGTGGCTTGAGCAGTCGAAATTTATCACGTCGCAGGCATTTACATATCAACAACATGTCAGTGAACAACATAATCTGAGCATCAATCTTCTGACTGCTTTTCGATTCCCTTAGCTTAAGGTCGCTACGGAGGAAGCATTCACGGTAGGCTCGGATTGGTAGCATAGGCATGGGTAGGAGTAGGTTGATCATTTGTGGCCTGGGGTCGATCATTTTTTGATATTCGTCAAAATCCACAAATTCGCAACCTTCAATCTGACCCATTATGGTGTGTAGTTTTTCCATTAAGAGGTTCAAGCCGACAAAGTTGTTAAAGCTATGGGTAGCTTCTTTTGCACTCTCGATCATCAACCTGATTTGCTCCCGATCGGCCGCTTTTAAGGCCGTTCTTTCTAATGTAGCCACGAGTAGCGGGTACCGTGTTAGATGTTGGAAGGGGAAGGACATGACATCGAACAGTTTTTGGCGGTCGAAACACTGCATATTTTCGATCCAGCGAATGAAATCGGCGAATTGCTCGTTTTGCTTGGCTTTTGCTGTTATGTATTCACGAGACTTTTCATGCTCAACTTGGTACTTGATGTAGCACTGGGACCACAGTTGAATGTCTGCGAATGCGTCTTGTAGGAATGTGCAGTCTAACAGGCTTCTGGTTGATCTGGAATTTGAGATTTTAGTGATGTTTTAGTTAGTGTAGTAGATTGATTTTGACTTCAAGGGAAAAGCTATAGTAGGGTAAGACTATAGACATAAGGCCAGGGCTATGATTACACATATGGTTAAAGCTAGAGATAAGCATATGGTTAAAGCTAGAGACAAGCATATGGCTAAAGCTAGAGATAAGCCTATGGCTAACGCCAAGGCTAGGGCTAGAGTAGAACTATTAATGCAGATAATCCAGATTTTTTTGTCTACACATGCAAAGGTCATGCTCTACATTATGAAATCCGGTGTCTACGGTCTAATTACTACAATCTTTTTTCTTCCATTCGTAACAACTCAATTTGAACTTGTTTAACACGCACTCTTTTACATTTTTTGCCTTCATTTTACAATTCTTCTACTTCAAAATTGTAATATTTTTGAGTAAAAATTGCATTTTGTCAAGCACAATTAAAATTTTTTCAAACGAAAATTGTAATATAGCTAAAATTGTAACTTTAGCTTGTTGTAAAATGTCGCATTTGACGTAAACAAGAGATTGCATTTAAGAAGTTTGGTATCAATTTTCCAAAGTTAAAACGGATGTAAACATCTTCCGCGGTGTTTACTATGCTTTTTGAGTTACACGCCTACGGGAATGGTCAATAAGTTTTGGGAACTATAAGATTTTGGTTAAAAGTTGCAAATATTATGTCGTTTTGGCTATTTTAGGGGTCTGTTTTAAAGTTAGATCGGCTTGGAAAAGTCTTGTCGTTTTTCGCTATATAATTCAGTGCAAATCGACAACAAGACTTTTTTAAACATTAAACAACTAAAAAAAGCTTTGTCTTATAATCCTACCTCGAATGCTGTAACATAGGCAAAATGCCTCGTCGCCAAAAGTCCAATGTGGCTTGGTAAATCTCATCGAAATTCAAAAACACACTTCGATCATCAATTTCAGTCAAGTAGTTCTCAGACTTGATATTTAACAAAGTTTTATGCAAATCACACATGATCTTCAACATAACAATATAGCGCCGTTCTTTTGTCACAACTTCCCAGATGGCAGCTTGATGCTTTCTGGTTTGTAGGTCGGTTATCAGTTCTGGCTTGACTAGATCGGTAAAGTCGTCTGGAATGTCGAGGTAGGATGGTACCGGTAATTCGGAAAAAATACTGTATGTTGCGTTTAGTTGGTCTATGAAGCGTTCTCGTTCTTTTTCCTGAAATGAGAGAGATGTTACTGTATGATAAGGTATAAAGTTTGAGGTAAAGCCTTAATTTACCCTACTCTACTCTACCTTACCTTACACTACCCTAACTTACCCGACCCTATCCTACCTTAACATACCCAAGCTTATCTTACTTTAGCTTTATCATAAAGTACTTTATAGTTTTTTAAATACGTAGTGTTATGTATATTAATGTATTAACATCGTTGTTGTTCAATATTCTTTTTAACGATCTTTCAATCTTACCTTCCCAAACAAAATCATACGCCGTGAAGTGCTGGGGGCACGCATGCGTCGTGTACCGTTTAAACTTCCACTCATACTCGACTGACTCGGGAACCGACAAACATCGCGACCCTCTTGAGAGTGTTCGCGCGCTGAATCAACATTCAGCGAGCCTTTGCGTCGAGGCACGGTGGAATGTTGTTGATTCTCGTAGAAACTCATCGGATTGAGGTTTTGGCGTGAGGAGGAGGCCTGAAATTTAGAATTTAAATTTTTCGCTAAATTAAAAAAATTAATAAAATTTTTTTTAAAAATTTTTTGGTATCAAAAGGCATGAAAATAAAAAAAATTAAAAAAACCAAGACAAAAAAGTTTTTTAAGTAAGAATAAGACAAGCCAGACTCGTCCTACAAGGCGCAGACCACAAAATCAAAACCAAACTGTTCACAGTCCAGCAATGTCTTGCAAGAAAAATAACCCAAACCTAATAATAATCTCTTTAATCAACACATAATTTCGTCTGGGAAGTAGGAAAAGTAACTACAGCAAACAACAAACCCAAAAAACTACTTAAGCTTATTAAAAAATCCACACATGTGTTAACGATAATAGAAAGTAGAAGAGAGTTATGTCATACTTATTGTTAATGTAAAGTTCAACAAGATTGTTTTGAAAGCTAAACCCAAAGCAAAAAATTCTTTTTTGTTTTTCAATAGGTTTTTATAAGTGCCGACATAAAGAACCCGCCATACTTTTCCTGTGATTTCCTGTAAAAAATGACGGGTTCTTTATGTCGGCACCAAATAAAAATTCTGTAGGCTTATTTTTTAGCCCTAGCTCTATTCCTAAACTTGGCCTTAGCCCTACGCTAGCCCTTGTTCTAGCTGTAATTTTAGCCCTAGCTTTAGTCCTAACCCTAGTTTTAGCCTACACCTAAGCTTGGCCTTAGACCTACGCTAGGGTTCGCTTTAGCTCCCCTGGCCATTGCCCCGGTTCTAACCCCAGTTCTAGGCCTAATCCTACCCTTATTTTGTCTCGACCTTAGCTCGTCATCAGCTATGCTGTAAGTCTGGCCTAAGTAACATACTCTGTCATATCGTATTGTACCAGAAAAACCTTAACATACCCTACAGTAACAATTTTTTTACTAAATATTATAGCTTACATTCAATTTTTTTAAAAAAGCGCTCATTTGACTAACATTTACACTAAAATTTGCCCCTACCCCCCAAAACCCTACCTGAAGATGCCCAAAATCTCTACCGATTTAAAAATGATTCAACTATATCTAAACCGAGCTAGCTTAACGCGAGTTTTGTTTGTATTCAAAGTCCAAAAATTGCGCGTCTTTGCGCCGTTAATCCCGACCAATCGGGCCTGAATTCCTCATACAATACTGTGAAGTAATAGTGGACATACGATTGTTTACGTTCTTGTGTTTGGGGTTGGCGAACGGTTTTTATAGAGAATGATAGGTGGTGGTCAAGGAAAATATAAATTTAAATTTTTTGGAACTTTTCAAAACTTTGAAATTTCAATTTTAAAATCAAAAATTTTGTTGCCAAAAATGTTTTGTCGTTGTTTACCCCATAAGGCAATGGAAATTGACGACAAAACTTTTTTAAAACCCTCTAATATTAGGTGCCGACATAAAGAACCCGCCATTTTTTACAGGAAATTACAGGCAAAGTATGGCGGGTTCTTTATGACGGCACCTAATAAAACTATAAACAACAAACCAACACCTACCCGATCATGATAGCTACTAGGCAATAAGTGAGCAGTATCATTGTCGTCCAACGACCGTATTTCAGCCTCATCAACACTATGACTAACCAATGTGTTAATACTCCTTAGCGACGCATTTGAAGTTACAGTAAGATTCGAAGCGGCCAAGAATTGGCTTTCAATCGACGCTTGATGCATTGGTTTCGGCTTTATTGTCAATCGCTGTCCAACCAAATATTCGGCTGGACTTATTGCCGGGAGGGGTGTTTTTGAGGTTTCAACGAAAATGTCAACGTGATTTGGACCTACGCCGTTCTCGGTTAGGAAAGGGGTGAGCGTGTCGATTAGGGTTCGGCCTGATATTACTTCAATCTGAAAAAAATTTAAGTTTAGAACATTTTAGGTCTAAGGCGAATAGTAAAGCTATGCTAAGGCTAGTGCAACATCAAAAAGCTAAAAGATCCCCCCCCTCATAAACTAAAAAAATTAAAATCCCACCCTAAGAAAAATCTAAAACAAGAAAAATACTAAACTGAAAACCAATAACTAAACCAATATGACACAAAATATGAATTTGGATCCATAAAGTAAAGTACTCAAGTGTTCTCAAGGTGAACATAAATACTACAAAGTCAGTCACACGACTCGCGTGCGTACAATACAACAAAAAATATATTTTTGCTACCGACTAATTACTTTTTAATTCAGTTTAGGTTGAGTTGTGAACAGTTATATTTTTGGCATTCTACATGAATAATATGGCACTTATAAGACTAGGCGGGGGTGGATGTTTACAACTTTGGTTTTGTAGCGGGCGAAAGCGAAAAATATTAGTAAAAAAAAGTTTTAAAGCAAAAAAAATTTAAATTTCAAAAAATTTAAAAACTAAAAATTTTAACATTTTAAGTTTGACAAATTTAAAAAATTTTAAAATTTTGAGTTTGGCTAATTTTAAAAATTTTCAAAAAATCAAAAATAATTTGAAAAAATGAAAAAAATTTAGAGCCCCAATAACCCGTATTATGATGAAAATTCAATTTACTTATAACACGATCAAAAGTGTTGTCATTACTTATTTATTTCATTGATATCCATTATTTATACAGCTGAATGTTCAATATTCTTCCTAAAGATCTTTGCGCTCTCAAAAACATTTTTTAAGTTTTCTAGGCTCAAAAACTAAAAAAGATAGTCTTTTTGCCAATATATAGTGAAATGTTACCTAAAATTTAAAAGTTGAAAATTGGCGTTAAAGTCTTTAATATTAAAAGTTCTTTTTTCTTTCTTTCATTTTACCCTTCCCTATTTGAATGTCTTCCGATGCGCTACCGTATTTTACACTATCCTATCTTGCCTTGTTTACGCTACTACTCTGTCGTACCTACCTTACCCTAACATCTTAATCTACTTTTCTGTCACACCATATTCTGGCCTACCCTACCCTACGCCCAAACTAAATTTCTATCTGAAAAAAACTATAGTACAGTACTCTCTCTATATAAACAACACGAAAGGATCGACGTTTTTTGTTTACTATAAGGGGTGTTGTCTTTACAGAGAGGCTTTTTAGTGCAAGTTGACTTGGCGGGGCTAAATTTCTTGTTTACTATAAGAAGAGTTGCTTATACAGATGGTTCACTATATAAAGAGAGCACTGTACTATAAAGTACCTTCAAACAACAAAATTTAAAAAAAATTTATAAAACCTAAAATTAAAACCATAAAACTCATTTTCAATGCACATTCTGTCCCGATTTAAACCATTTTTCCGACAAAACATAAAAGCAAATGCGACAAATTTTGCGGCTCCGCTCCGCCCCAAAACATTCCACAAGTTTCGGCGCAGGAAAAATTTGCGAAAAAGTGAAAATCCCGACAAATATTTTCTTTATCCCGAGCCGGCCACGCCCATTAAACCGTTTTACTTTTCTGCCATCGTTTCAACGTTATATATAGAGAGCGTAGAACAAATTTCATAAGAATAAAAACGAAAGTTCTATTTTTGAAAATATTAGGTGCTGACATAAAGAACCCGCCATTTTTTACAGGAAATTACAGAACCTTCTTGAGAAGTATGGCGGGTTCTTTATGTCGGCACTTTATAAAGTGTTCCTACAGTACCTATATAGGCATACAGTACCTCTACTGTACCTCTATGGGCATGCAATACCTCTACAGTGTCTGTAAAGACATACTGTATCTCAATAAACAAATAGTGCCTCCACTGTATCTATACCAATATAAGTACCAAGTATCAACATACGGTTTATTCCACTGTACCTATATTAACATACAGTTAAAAAAACGAAAAAACAAGGCCAATTTAAAATTTAAAAAAATATCAAAGAAAGCCCAATTAAAATTTAAAAACAAAAATCTAGATTTTATAGAAATTTTTTAATTTTTCAATTTCACTTTCGCTATGAACAGTTTAAAGTTAATGGATACTTCAAACGCTACAAAATGTAAGTGCATTAATTTTCCCAGTAAAACTAATTTAAATAACAATATTGCTTTTGTCTGGCTTCAATACTATTTGTTTGATCAAACGTGCCCTAGCTAGTCCTATCCCTAGCCTTGCTTTGACGTTAGCTCCAGCTCTGGCTCCAGTTCTAACTCTCACTCTAGCTCTGGCTCCAGCTCTCGTTCTGGCTCTAACTCTGACTCTGCTTCAAGGCATAACCATAGCTATAGCCCGATCCCTAGCGCTAACCCTATCGTCAACCCTGGCTCTAGTCCAAGCCAGAGCCCAAGCCCTATCCATCCATAGCCATGACGATAATTATAGCTATAGCTCAAGTTTAATCCCTGGTCCTACTCCATATGTGATGCATTTAAAAGCTATTCTTCATTTAACCAATTTAAAAAAAAATTTAACTGCGTCAGACTTGACATAAAAAGCTAAAAAAAATTCTAGCTCAGCTTTTTTTCATGCCTATAATAGCTAAAAGTCACATTACAATATAAATAATACTGTACAAAACAACTCCACACCTCTGTGTTCGTGCAATTCAATACAAAATAAGTTAAATGTCATCACGCTGACACATACAAAAATACAATTTTCTCCAATTAATGATCGTGACAAAGTTTATGCTATCATACTATAATTGTCCTAGAACGAGACTTCAGACTAGTCCATAGAACAACCTCCAATGAACTTATGATTAACCATAAAACAAAAACATAATGATAAAACACAATCATAATTAAACTTGTCACGATCAACAATTGTAGCCTCACTAAACCCGCACGAGTACGAAAAGTATGACAAATCCAATTTCGGCGGAACGCATTAATAAAGCGCACGTGAGGTTTCAATAGCACGAATGTCTGATCCAGAAAGACAAATAAACAAGCGGTGTTACTGAATGTATGTTCTGCTCGCTTATGAAAGTTTGCTACCTAATGTGGTCTTATGAATCTATCTATTTGGCTCGTACTTAAGAAAAATACGGTACCTTATATGGTTAGATAAAGTGCCACAAGTTTCTCTATACTTTCTTTACTGCAATTCGCGCGTACATAAGTTTCTATGCACTACTATACAAGGTTGCCGGTAGTGGTAGAGAAGCAAAAAAGGATGAGAGGAGAAAAGAGAGAGTAGTAATAAATTTTTTTTAAATTTTAAACGTAGCCCTCCCTGTTAATTTCAAACAAAAAATCAAAAAAAAAGTAAAAAAAAATTTTACACCCCCCCCCCGAAAAAAATATTTTTTGCTTTGCTTTCTCTCTCCTTAATTAACAGTGTTCTCAAATTTTTTTTCTACATAAACCTATCTCCATACAAACTCAACCTTCAAGCCCACGTGTAAGCCCAAGGTTCAGGACAAATATTAAACACACGCCTCATTCCGAGAAATTATGTTTTTCGAACTTGGTGGGATCGTGAAAATAAAATATTCATTGCATTTTTCTGGGGATGCAACAGGATGTGAAAAATAGAAAACGAAGAAGATGATGATTACAAAGAACACATGGTTACATACTCGTGGAGCAACAGAACGGAGGTTGAAGAACATAAACTGAGGTCGAGGGGTTCGAATTGAAACTCTAACCTGAGCTACTGCACCGTAGCCTGCCCTGCTTTTTCTTACCTTATCTCACCTTACCCTACCCTACCCTACCCTACTCTACCCTACCCTACCTTACCCTTCCCTAGCCTACTCTATGATTTTTCGTGTACAGTATTTCCTACATGTGAATTTTTTTTTCGGATCGGCTGGAAGGGGGGGGATATGGATCCACCCCCCCCCCTCCCCCCCTAGCGACGCCAGAAGTGGTGGTCACTGTCCCCTTTCAAGTCTAGTCACAATAACCTTTTGTACGTTTAATTGAAAAGTGACAAAACATTATCGAAATTCGAATAAACTCGTTAAAACTGTCAAAAGTGTAAGTAAATTCGCAAAATGATCAAACTACATTTACGTATGTATGTCGCGTGTATGACAACATAAGAAAATTGTATTTTTAAACATTTTACATTTAGATTTTAGAATCAAAATTTTAAAAATATAGCAGAAATTAATTTAAAAATAGTGCTAAAAATTTTATTTTTGGAAATATTACGTATGGATTACAGCGTTTTATCTGGCCTACTTTACATTGTAATTGCTTAGACTGCTTTACCCTATATTTTCTTGTCCTAACTTACTTTACTGCACTTTACTTTACTGTATTGTAATGTAGTGTACTCTGCCCAACCCTACCCTACTCTGCTCCACCTTATCCTAACTTATGTACACTAGACTTACTTTACTGTACCGTACTGTACAGTATTGCAGTGTACTCTACCCAACCCTACTCTGCTCTCCCTTATCCTAACTTGCTAGACCAAGCCTGTTCTTTCTCTACCCTTACTTCACTGTTTAGTCTGGCCCTGTCGTTCACGGTTCAAGTAAAAAACCATTAAAAAACTGTACTTTACCCTACCCTATTTTGGCATTCCTTAGAAAAAAAATTGCCAACCCAAACTCGAGTATGCCTGAAGAATTCACATTCATCTACCTACCTTAACACTTTTATACGGCGGTTGACCATCGAAAACATACAAGTTGACGTGCAATTGTTCGGCCGCCGTCGATGGAATGGCCGGCGTTGAGGCGGAGGAATTGTGGCGTTGCAAAGCAGCGCGCATCGCTCCGCTACGCCGTCTGCGTCTTTCCAATGTTGTAGCCGTTTTGGTGAGGACGAATTGAGAAAAGTTCTAAAAAATTAAAATTTACAATTTGTTTTTAGGAAAAAAGGTAAAATACGCGAGGTAAAGGATATTGAAACAAAAAAATAAAAATTTTATAAAAATTTAAAAAAGTTAAAAAAAATTAAGTTTATAAAAAATATTTTTTTACCCTACCCTTACTTGTAATTTTTTTCGTTACCCTACCCACGTAATTTTTTTTCTTTACCCTACCATTAACTTTTTCTACCCTGCCCTACCCTTTTCTTTTACCCTGATCTACGCTACCATATCTTACTCTACCCTAGCCTTTAATATTACCAACCAAAAACTGCCATATTCACTTGTACCCAAAAAACATATGAAACTAATAAACATTGAATCCCTTTCATCTCAAACGTAAAATTGAAACCCGAGTAAAATATTATTCGAAAAGTTGAATATTAATCTCGAGAGCGGCGAGAAGCCGCCCCGAGGAGCTGTGCCCTTCTCGGCTCTCGATTTCGTGAAAAAATTTCGAAAAAATTCAAAAATCATCCAAATCACAAAGTAAATTGGACGATAGAGCGTTAAACGTCGAGAGAGTGATTAGAGAAAAAGGAATTTTGATTCGAAGAAATGAGTTGAGGGTTTTGAGAGAGTGGTTAGAGAAGATAAGGTTTCATAATGAAAGTTGGCTCCTTTTAATATGATCAATCAAAATTTTTGTCGTAAATTGAGCGAAAATCAAAGGAAAGTATGCGAAAAACTTTGATGTTTTGATATAATGCACTTTTGTGAACTATATAAATTAGTGTAAAAATGAAAAAGATTGTAAAATAAAACTTTTTTTTAATTTTTAAATGAATGAATATTAAAAAGCTTAACTTTAAAAAGTTATAAGTATGACAGATAAAAGTGCCCCGCAGAGACTTTGACCAAAATCCCAGCACTGGCAGTAATTTGGTGGGTTGTTTTACATCGAGGCAAATATACAAAAATCGTAAAAATTACATACGAGAAGTTGCGCAACAGTAATTATTGCAATTTCTCTAAAGCTATTTAGCTAAATCATTTACAAATTACATTTACAAATGTAAATTATGTAACCCCGGTGAAGTTGTTTCAAGCTTCTATTGATCAGACGTTAGTGATAGTGTTTATAGGAAGGCTTAAAATTGCTAGACACAGATTTAGGAGGGTCTGGCTTAGTAGGCTTATGTTTTTTGTTTAGTAAGCATAGTCTTAGCAGGCTTTGTAGGCTCAAGCTGAGTAGATTCAAGCTTAGTACACTTAGGCTTAAAAGTCGTACACTCAGCGGTCTCAGGCTTAATAGCCGTACATATAGCTGGCTTAGTAGGAGACTTCTGTAGACTTAAGCGGAAAAAACTTCTGAATAGTGGCCTTAATAAGCATCAGTTTAGTAGGCCTAAGATTAGTAGGCTCACGATCAACAAGCTTAAGCTTAATAATCTTAGGCTTGAAAGGCTTAGGCTTAATAAGCTCAAATCTTTCTATGACATTATTAAACAAAGAACCCTCATCTTTCACGGATAGCCTCACAGTATTCTACATACCGTAATCAATCAACAGCCTATTTCACACTAACATTACTACAGTACCCTACATAGCGTAATCAACTCAAACACTACTGTACATTGCTCATTTCAAACCGACTTCATTGTAAACCCATGTAAATATTTTTGCACGAAAAAACGTAGCAGGTGGAACCGGAAACCTTGTGCCGAAATGAGATTTGTGCGCGGTGGCTTTGAACCTTGAAAAAGAATAGTCACTAGGGTGGGGGGGGAGGAAGAGCCGGCTGAAATAATTCCGTCAAAAACACACACACAATAGGCTACGTGTAATTTTCGGCGTAATTACCGCTTCGACGATGATACGTTTTTCGACCATCGTTCGAAGCCTTTTATTTATTTCTAGGGGTGGGCGAGGGAAGAGGATGGGAAACGTAATAAAAGTACATTTCCAAGCGATTTATGGTAATTACTAGGCACGAAGATGGTTTCCACATCTAAACCATAGGTAGAGTTTGGGTTAGATGTAGAATTATGTGGAAGAGAAGATAAGGTTTATAGAGTAATAGGTAATGAGGGAGAAAGAAATGGTATACTGAGGTTCGAAAAAAATTACCGGCCTTCAAAAAAATTACACCTTCTATAAAAAAATGCATTCCAAGAAAAAACTACAACTTTCAATAAAAAGTCGCCGCTCCAAAAAAAATCCTTCGGCTTTTTCTACCTCTGCGTACGTTAGGATAAGCGGTTATAAAGTAGGGTAGGCTAGGGTAGGTTAGGGAAGAGTAGGGTAACACAGAGTAGAATATGATAGGATAGGACACAGTGGAGTAAGGTAGGGTATAGAAGTTAAGGAAGGGTAGGGTAAGACAAGGTAGAATATGATAGGGTAGGACAGAGTAGAGTAAGGCATGAATATAAAAGTGTAGGGAAGAGTAGTGCATCTTACAAAAAGTTTTAATACTAAAATAGCATTAAAAACACTGTATTTATCTGATTTTTTATAAGCGAAGACATCTCTGTTTGATGTAAAATTTCAAAATATTTTTAAAAAAACTATTTTTTGGCAATGTGTCAGTTTTTCTTTCTATTTTTTCGTCTATGTCATTTCATAATAATCTAGATTTTGATGTAAAAGATAAGGCTAGCCAAAATAAACGAAAGTGATGCAACTAGCTTAAAAGGCTAAAGATATAACAGTAGGATTCTTGTATAACGAATTCCTACAAGATGCGCCAAAAGGTATACAATGAAGACTATTATTGTATAACTTTTATGATTATAAAATAACAAAAACCACGGAGAATAAGCTAAAATAAAAAATTTAAATAATTTAACCGCAACACAGAGAAAAAGACCGGTAAAGTTTTGTAATAGAACTTTTGGCGCACCCTCATAAAATTAAAAAAAAATTAAAAGTATAAACAGCATTTGTAAAAAACATTTTTTTTCATAAAGATTTGAAAATTCAACATTTAAAGACCAGAATGCAAAACATATTACACATAAGCATAAGCGTGAAACGTGATTTACACTTTTATCTATAGAAAGAACCGCTAAAGCTTCTTTGTGACGTGTTATTACCAATTTGAAAAAATTAGCCTTGGCATTCGTTTTGAAATGGCAAAACACAAATTTTTTAAATTTACTAACCTTGTAGTACCTAAAGTGAAAAAAAATATTTTTTCAAAAAACCAATTTTTAATTTTTTTATTTTCAAAATTAATTTGAATATTTTGATTGTGCGTCCTAATTTTTTCAAAAATAATCAAAAATGTTTTTTTGTTAACAGTAATACCATCAAAATCAAATTCCATATTCATAAAAATACCCAAAGACCAAAACAAAATCAAAATTAAGACCGTAATACCCACCCTCTATCCTACCTCACTCCACCCTAACCTATTGCAAAAACCAAAAAAAACTTTTTCCAACAAAAGTGCAACTTTACAGCCTCGAAATGAGTAATATACGTGTTGTCGAATACCAAAAGTTCATCAGCCGAATTCGTTTACACTAACATAACAAAAAACAAAAAAGCGCGGTAACAATAACAATCTTGATCCTGATTTAATTTCCCTTAATTTGTACGTTTTAATTGGCGCCGCGAGCAAAATGGTTTTTACTAAAAAAGCCATTTTACTAATTTTTTGTTTTTAAAAACGATGAACGAAAGAAAATGTATGAGGTAATAAAAAAAAGTAGGGTAATAGACGCAAGGGTAATAATTTTTTCAAAAACTATTTTTTTTCATAAAAAATAAAATTTTTTTGGCCTTGCTCAAAACAAAATAGTCAACTAGACTAAAAACAAAAGAAACCTCGACTAGCCCACCTCCCTCCCCAATTTATGATCAATATCTCAAAATTGATCCCCCTAAACACTAGATAACTATACTTGAACTAGTGCGTATATAGTGAAACTCCTGTGTAACGAACTCCTCTATAACAAAAATCCCGTACAACAAACAACTTTTGAATCCCCGTCTACCATTACACAGTGTATTTAAAACTTCTGTATAACAAAACTCCTTTATAACGAACAAATTTCAAGTCCCCGATAGATTCGTTATGCAGGAGTTCTACTGTATCTCAAAAAAAACTTTTTTCTTTGCCCTTGACACGTCTATCGGTACAAAACAAAAGCACAAATGACCTAATGAACAACAATCAAAAAATATTTTGATTAGAATGAAAAGAACAGTTGTGAAGTGTGTGTGGTTTAAACAGTAGACAGTGAACTTTGAGTAGGAAGTAAAAATGACATTAAGTTAAGACTAACTCAGGCTTTAGATTATTTCTTTAACTCTATTTTACGCCTACTCTAGCACTAGTTATAACCCTATCCAAACCCTACCATAATTCTACTAGTAACCCTATCTGAGACGTGCTATAGTCTTTATCATGTCCTTGTTTTAGACCTTAAATTTAACTTCCTAGATTTACCTAAGCCCTACTTTTGCCTTATCGTATCCCTACTTTAGCTCTAGTGAGAACCATTTCAAACCCCTACACAGCCCTACCAATAATACTACCTTAGACCTACTATACCTTTTATCATAATCTTATTCCAATCGTGCCCTGGCTCTAAATAAAGCCTCGTTCCGCCTTACCCTAGCCCTATACCATTCCTTACCTTGCCCTAGTCATAATCCTATCTAACCCCTGCCATAACCTTGCTAAAACTCATATCCTGCACCACACGTAGTCTTGTTCATAACCTTATCCTAATCTTGCCCTGGCGTTATCTGAGCCTTACTTTTTCTTTGGCCCAGTTCTGATTTATCACGTTTAAATTCGAACGTAGCTCTACCTTACCCTCATTCCAGCTTTAATCTTGACTTACCTTAACCCTACTTTAAAAAACTAAACCTACTCTGAAACCTCAGTCCCAACACAAAATAAACAGTTTTATACTAACTCAGACCATTAAAAAACAATCATCTTTCTAGCCCCAATAATATGACGTGCTTTGCCTTTCTCCATTTCTACTTACTGCGCGTAATAAGTGCTAAAAATAAAAAAGTTTGAGCAATTGTTTGTTACTAACAATACTTTTCGCAGTTGTTTTGTGGTAATTAATAACCATAAAACTGTGTTGTTTGTTTTTGATAATAAAAAATGAGTTTTGTAGTACATTAAAAAAGGATTTCGTCGTAATGACGCTCAAATATTTTAAAAGCACAAACAATACCGAAGTAAACATATGTTACTTCAGATCAAGTCAGAATTCTATATAAGTTCCAACCTGGACCTACTATAACCTTTAACAACACCTTATCGTAGTTTTGCCTTTATCTTATGTAAGCCCTACCTTGCCTTATCTTAGCCCTGTCCGAGCCATAATCTAGCCATAGTCTTTATCCTACCTAAACATTGCATTATCCCTACTAATGATACTACCCTAGACCTACATCATAGCCTTTACCACCATGAATAGCAGTTCTTCCCTGACTCTACCTAAGCCTTACTTTTGATATACCCTAGTCTTGTTTTAGTCTTGACCTTGTTCTAGCACTATTAGTTTCCGCTTTAGCTCTAACTCTAGCTCTAGCTCTAGCCCTAGCTCTAGCTCTAGTTCTATCTCTAGCCCTGTTTTAGCCGTATTTAAGCCCTACTATAGTACTAGCAATAACCTTAGTTATACTCGTATTCTAAAGTTATTATACTATAGGTTTTATCACTACCTGAGACTAGGCCTTCCTTGATTCTACCTAGCAATTGTAGGCGTTCATTAATTTTTTTAACTCAATTTCTAGTAAAACAACTCAAAGTTTCTATTATCGACTACAATTATAATATAGATATAATAACCAAAATTAGAAAAAAATCCCAAGGGACCTTTTTGACAAAACAGAAACAAAAAAGGAAAGTTTCAGTCAGAGTAATCATTCAGTTTTGTTATAATCATTTGTTATTATGTTATACTAGTGCAAAGAAATAATTTATAGCTTCATAAAAGTGTAAAAAAGTTTGGAGACATAAGGAACTTACTACAAGATAAAAGCTCAATAAATAAATATACTAATATAAAGACTTTACTTACAATCTCTGGGTGTACATAGCCCTGGTTATGGCCCTAGCTCTGGCCCTAGATTGCCTTGCCTGTCCTAGCCTTGCTTTCTCTTGCCCTAGCCTTCCTTTGCCTTGTCCTATCCTTTCCTTGTCTTGCCCTAGCCTTTTTTACCTTCCCTGCCTTGTCCTAGTCCAGCCTTGCCTACCCTAGTCTTTCATTATCTTGCCACGCCCTAGCCTTTCCGTGCCTTCCCTTTTCCTAGCCTTGTCCTAGTAATGCCTTGCTCGCCGTAGCCTTTCTTTGCCTTGTCCTAGCCTTTCCTTTCCTTACCATGACCTGCCTTACTTTAGCCATAGCTCTATTATTACCCTACATCTACCTTAGTCCAAAGAATTTTTATAATTTGCCTTAACCATCCACCCACCCAAACATATCCGACCTCCCTCACCACCTAATTGCCCTTTGTTTTACCGTTACTAAACCTTACAATACCAAAAAACCAAATCCAAATAGACAAAACCGATTGGTCAATTAGAGAACTAATTGATTTAAAGCATAAACAAATATGGAATATCATTCCCAGCTCAATGATACCTTTTTTTGATTCCCAAAAACAATAAAAATTACCCAAAAAGACAGAGGAAGGGGTTTCGGTTGTAAAGTCATCAACACCCACATAACAAAAAACCGACAATTCCGCGTTTGAAGTGAACATTTTACATCCATAATGTTATATCGTATTATCGTATATATCGTAGTAAATGTATGTAGAAACGATGCTAGATCATAATATAGTAGTTAAGCTATCTACGCCCTACTTTATCTTGGATATACCCTACTCTAACCTACCCTACCCTACCAAACCCTACCAAATCCTACCCTACCCTAACCTACCCTTTCTATCATGTCTTTTTCTTACCCTACCCTCATCTTGTCTTACCTTACTATTGCTCTACTACCTTTTGTAATATAAAATGTGCCCTATCACTACCATTACCTTACCTACTCTTTGCCGTTGTCCTAAACAAGCTTACACCTTTGATTTACTTTACCTTGTCTTGCCTTTCCAATGCTCTACACTACTCTTCCCTACCCTAACCCAACATTTCCTATATTACCCTACATCATAAGATGAGTTGAAAATCACTCTGTACTGACCGATTTTACAGTCGAAATCATTATTCACTTGCAAAATATAAGCTTGACCGTCACGATGATTAACTGACCATGACTAATGCTTAAAGCTCTATCTACTACGAAGAGCCAATGTTATTGTTTTTTTAAATCCTTATAACAGCTTAAATTTACTGTAACGTGGGACAGAAATCTTACGTTAATCTTTTCTATAACATTTTCAAAATTTTTTTTTGAAAATTTTAAAAACTTCAAAAAAAAAATTTTTACAAAATAATTTTTTTTTCAAATTTTAAAAACTACCCTCCTACTGTTTACAGTTTCTCCACAAAACCAACTTCCAATTAATTAACCCATCTTTAATCAAATTCCAGCGAAATTAACTTGTAAAACCCAGGAACGGTGTTATAAAATAATTTTAGGAACAAAGAACGGTGGAAATTGTTTTATTGAGTCATTGAGCGTACCGTTACTTTACAACCAAATTTAACCCCTACCCTTCCGTAAAATTGCTATAAAATACTAAAATAACTTTAGCGGGACTGGGAAGTTTACTTCCAAAAAAGGTGGACTATAAATTTTATAAAAAATGCAAAAAAAATGTATTCTTCAGACCTAAAGAGTAAAATGGTACGTTTGGAACACTATTTTAGGTTTTTTTTCATTTTCATAGTACTGATTGATTAGACATACAGAGAAGCTTTACATGTTAGTTTTAACATCAGCCCTAGCTTTAGCTTTAGCCTCGGCCTAAGCTTTAGTCTTAACTTTAGCCTTAGAATTAAACTTAGCTTTAACTTTAGTCCGAACCGGGACCTCCTTGTCCAACGCAGCCCTACGTTAACCCATCCCTATGTTAGCCTTAACAATATACAACCAAAAAAATCAAAATTGCAAAGTTTTTAATGAAAAACATCCGTAAAGTAAGCCAAACACATTCAGTTTGTTCTTATTTTTAAATCCGAAAAAAAGTTTTTTTTACTGTGACATAATCTACTATCTACCGCGATGATTTTTTTCATCCTTTTTGTACGTACGTTTACTCATGTATCACTATAAACATTGCTGTTTACTTTGAAATTGAACCCAAGCTCTAGCTTTAGTCTGGCCTTGTCTAGCCCTAGCTCTACAACTAGCCTTAGCCTTAGTCCAAGCTCTAGCTCAATCTTTGCCTTGCCTGCCCTTGTCATGTCTTGCTTTTTCTGGCCCAGCTCTAGCCTTAGCCTTGATTTGTTTTGCTTTGCCTTGCCCTTTCCTGTCATGCCTACCCTGGCCTACTCTTGCTTTAGGCCTTGCCCTGCCATAGCAATAGTCCTAGCCCTAGTACTAAGCTTAAGCCTTCCTATACCTCACATGCCCCATCCTGACCCTGTCTTTGTCCTACACTCCAAAAATACCCAGCAAAAAAACCACCACCTAAAGCCAATTCCCAATATAAATCAACCCTAATATAATCACCCTCACAGAAACGACAATACCCATTTCAAAACTCTCAACGACACACAGCGTTATGTTTACCTATATTTACCGAGAATATTACTAAATCTACGTTCACCTTTCAACTCTTGACGTTGACTTGTGATTGCGCAACCGACAGAAGAAAAACCGGGTGGTTTTTACGATTCATCGACGTTTTAATTAGTGACTTCTCTGTTTGTCTAATCAAATTCGATGTAAACGTTTCAAAAAATTTTTTTTAATTTTTAAATTCAAATTTGAAAAAAATTAAGTCAAAAAGTAAAAAAAAACATTTTTTAAACTTAAAAAAATCAAAAAAAATTTTGATGCAAAATGTCATAAAAGTAAAAACATGTCACAAAGCCCCATTTCTCGGCCCAAAACAGCATTACATGGTCATTCAAAGCATAGTAATCTGAAAAAAGTTAGGTAAAATACCTTGTACAAAGCGCCGCTACAAATTCAAAATTTTTTTAATTCAAAAATATTTTAAAAAATAAAAATTCACGGTAATCAAGAACGATAAACCCGAGTATATCACGATTAATGTCTTATTCTTCAATCAAAGTAATGTGGCAGACAGTTACCTCGATGAAAAACAGTCTGGCGCCACGTGAACAACATATATGACTTCAGGGTTTAAAAAACTTTCAACTTTGGTCTTGGAAAAGTGAAAATACGTCATTATGGTTAAGGATGGGAAAGTTTTGTAAAGCATAATATTATTGAAAGGAAGGAGAGAGGTGGCGAGACATAGTTTATCTTTGGATTAGTCTTGGATTTTGACTTAGCCTTAACCTCCGCTTTAACCTTAGCTCTAGCTTTAGCCTTAGTTTCAGCCTTAGCCTCAGCCTTTGTTTTAGCTTTAGGCAGCTTTAGCTTTAGCCTTAGCTTTAGCCTTAACTTTAGCTCTAGCCTTAGGTCTAGCTTTAGCCTTAACTTTAGCTCTAGCCTTAGCTCTAGCTTTAGCCTTAGTTTCAGCCTTAGCCTCAGCCTTTGCCTTAGCTTTAGGCAGCTTTAGCTTTAGCCTTAGCTTTAGCCTTAACTTTAGCTCTAGCCTTAGCTCTAGCTTTAGCCTTAGCTTTAGCCTTAACTTTAGCTCTAGCTTTAGCCTTGGCTTTAGCCTTATGTTAGCTTTAACATCATATTTAGCCCTAGCCAGTGTTTTGCCCGGACCGGTCCGGAGCGTTTTTCACCGTTCCGGTCCGGCGATTTTCGGGTCCGGTCCGGTCAGCAAAAAATTTTTTTTTTATATAAAAAAAAACAAGGAGCGCTAAAACTGCTTTCTTTTTGCTTAAAAACTCTTAAAAATACATTCTAATTGCAATTTTTAAATCAGTTCCATTAAAATAAAAAAAAATTTTTTCTTCCGGACCGGTCCGGAGCTTTTTCTTCGGTCCGGGTCCGCAGGTTTTTGGGTCCGGTCCGCAAAAAATTTTTGTTTCGGTCCGTCCGGTCCGGACCGGACCCGTCCGCGGACCGGACCGGTCCGGCAAAACACTGGCCCTAGCCTAAATTTTGCCATAAACTTTGAATTAAATTTAGCTCTACCTCCTTGTCCCAGACTTAGAAATAGACCGATACCTAGAGCCACCCCCCCCCCAATTTCAATTTAGCCTAAGCTTCTGTTCCTAGTCTTGCCCCCACCTTGTCTAGTGCAACCCCAACCCTCTGCTAGCCTTAACCAACCACTACTTACTCTATCTACCCTCTCTTTACCGTGTACTTACCCTCAACTTTTACCCTTTACTGACTCCCACTTACACCTTAAAATCACTTATTTTGCAAGATTTAAAAACTTAATAACCAAAAAAGTTTAAAAAAACAGTTTTTTTAAATTGAAAAAATGTGTCGCTAACTTCAACAAGTAATGTTCTCGTAACAAAAACAAAAAAGTAGTAAGAAAAAACGACGTAACCTTAACTACGTCAGCACATTCCTCAATTTTACGTCGATTTTACGGCATTTTTGCCTCTTTCTCTGGCTTGCCTCTCTTTTTCTTACTATCTTTCTTACTATGCCATTTTCTTGGATAAATAATACAGCACTATTATCAAAAAATGCCATTTTATCAAACGCTTTAAACAACTATTTTACCTTACTCTATCCTACCTTACTCTACACAACCCTACAAACAATTACATTTTCTCATTTTGAATGATTTTCTTTGCCACGCTCAATATTCTTAACACTCTCTCGCCTTCAAATCACCCTAATTTCGCCTAAAATTTTAAAATTTTATTCTGTTTCGCGAGAATATTCCGAGTTTAAGATTAAATCAAAACCCCAATTTTTTTCGGTTTAACAGCTTTTTCTCTAACACTCTCTTCAACAATAGTACTATTTTCGACGAGATTCGGTTTGAAACCAAAGATTTGATTGGAATGCGCGCTCTGACAGGTGGCTGTCTGTTTTCGGCAAGAATTCTACAGATAATGACATCAAAATTCCATTCGGATTAGGTGTAGAAGGAATGGGAAGGTGATGAAGATGATGATTTAGTTCATTAACGTGAGCTCAAGATGATAAATTTCATTAACGTGAGCTCAAGTTGATGAATTTCATTAACGTGAGCTCAAAATGATGAATTTCACTAAAGATTATATAACTGATTGAGCTCATAACCACTATAATGAAATACATCGAGATCGTTATAGAGGAGTTCTTTATATTAAATGCCGACATAAAGAACCCACCATAATTCCCTTATAATTCCCTGTAAAAAATGGCGGGTTCTTTATGTCGGCATCTAATAGAACAGTTCTTTATAAAGAAGTTCCACTGTATATAACAATACAAATCTCCTACCCGTCCAGTAACATAGCTGTCATCAAAGTATGATAAAGAACTTCCCCGTTACGCTTACGACCGTTTCCGAAATTTACAATAAAAGCAAACTTTACAAAAGTTTCCGGAAAGTCTTAAAATTAGTTGTAAATTTGACTTTTTTTGTAATTTTTTGTCGGAAGTGGTCATAACAGTAAAAAGATACAAGCAAGGCGAGTAATTTTGCTCAGTAGGACAGAGGGAAGAAGAGGCAAAGTCAAAATCAGCACAGAAGGTAGGGTAGAGTAGCGTTCAGTAAGGCATGGCCAAGCAAGGCAGAATAAAATAGAGTAAGACAAAGTGGGGCGGGCAGGGTAAGGCAAGGTAGGGCAGGGGTGTTAGCAGTGTCCAAATATATACAATTTTTTTAAAATTTCTACCCGCTTTGACCCCCCCCCAGACAAAAATCCCTCGTCCAACAGTAGCTGTATATAATAGAAACAGTACAATGATAAAAAGAAGAAGAACACTTTCCAAACACATAAAAGTAAACCCTATTGTACGCCCTTATTGTAATGATATCATGATATCAATGGAACAATTAACATTTATAGTAACGTAATGTTTTTTGTACCAAAAAATTGAAAATGCTATTGTTATTATTATTACTATTATACGTTTTCATTCCTACAGTTTTCACCAAGAATATAATACAGCAGAACCCTTGAGTATAGATTTGAAAAAAGGCCCACTAGGCCACGCCACATGTTGACCAAATTAGACCGTTAAAAGGTCCTAACCTAATTTTTTTTTCTTGGCAGACGGGCAGACCTTTTGGCCCAGGCTTCAGTCCCACATGTGATAATCCGGCCCGGCCTTTTCAAATTTGCTTTGGCCCGGCCCCTGTGAATGGCTTTTAAACCAGTTTCATTTTACGCTTTTTGTAAGCAAAATCTTTCGTTGCGGAACCTAATCTGGGCTCCTGAAGCCTTCAATTAGATCCAGTTTCTTGAATCCGCACTACCCTGCCCTCCCCAATAAAATTTGCTTTCAAGACACCCCGGACCGAGCCAAGTGAGTCCCCTTCCACGTCTAGTTACCCCTTACCTCAAACTACAGAACACTATTGTTTACTACTTTTTCAATTTTCGACCCCTCAAAGACCATGAGGTCAACCACAAAAACCAAAAGGCTAACTTAACATTGAAGCAAAATGTATCAAATCGATAAAAACGACGTAACCCGGAGGCGATAAAACTCGAACCCGAAAACCGGTTCGTCCAGTTTTGGGTCGAGAATCACACACCTGCGCCAACCTACGTCAATTCTTTTTGCAAGAGAATTAATTTATTGTCGAAATGAATTTGTCAGCAAAATTTCGAAAACGCTCTAATGGTACGGTAAAAAAAGTGCACAAAAATTTTGCCTAAAACAAAGTTAAAATCATTGCCTGTCCTAGCCTGTTTTACGCTAACCTAGCATGGCCTAATCTTAGCACTATATGTAGCTCCAGCCCTAGTCTTAGACCCAGCCATGTATTGCCCTTCCTAAGGAAGAAACCCTTTGTCCATTACATCTTTTCCCATAGTAAACAAATAATGCACCCACCCCCTCCCCCCAAAAAAATAAAAAATCTCCCCTTTCCCTAATGTTGCCTATAAAGAGAGTCTAGCTATGCACAAACCATAAAAGCAAGGAAAACTTGCGCAACTTCCTTTACCTTGTCATCCTAAAGTAATACTAATTAGAAACAGTCAATGAACTAGTTTTTTATTTTTCCTTTTTTTGCAACACGTTACCTACTACAGTAGTTACAGCTAATTTTAAACATGAGTCTATTTTAAGCTGCGATTTATACTTTAAAAATAAAACAAATTCAAAGCCTTAAGCCTAATCAAAATAAAGTTCACTGTTTTAAAGTATCTTACAATTTTAGCCTTGTTAGTCTAATAAACAAAGACTGATAAATGTCGTTTAATAAAGCCAAACCAAAAGTTTTAAAGTCCAAAGACGATTATGTGTAAATTTCAGGTGCGCGGCCTCATTTCATTGCACAGCGAAGTTCATTAAAATTTTTTAATTGAGTCGGCGCTGTTAAAAATTGAAAACTATATGAATATGTGCACCTGTTAGGATATTAACATTATAAGAACTAGTAGCTTAAGTCAACTCTTGCCCTACCTTATCTATCCTTAACTTGCCTTGCCTTACCCTTGCCTTCGCTTGCTCAACCTTTAAATTGCCTTACTTTTGGTCCATCCTTACCTTGATTTTCCCTACTCTTCACTTGTTTTGCTCTTGCCCTACCTTTACATTGCCTTACCTTACTTTCTCCGTACCTTTACCTTGTCTTGCTTTAGACTTGTCCTACCCCTAACTCTCCTTGCCTTATCTTACGTTTGCTCTGCCCTTACCTGTGCTCTAGTCTAGCCTTACCTTAAGTGTTTCTGGCCCTACGTTTACCTACTCAATAACGACCCTTTGCTATTTATATCCAAACACTTCCCTAGAGCTGCCTTTACCTTACCCTTGCCCTACCATTACCTTATCTGTCTTCTGCCGTTGTTCTACCCAATTCTAAACCTTTGATTTATCTTAACCTTAACCTAGAAGTACCCTAGATTTGCATTTTCCCTAAAGCTGCATATTTTCCTCCCCTCCACCCACACAAAACATTAGGGTGTGGTAAAAACCAAAGTCCAAAAAAAAAACAAAAAAATTCATTCTAAATCCTTGAACATAAGCCTAAAACAAAAAAATAAAAATGAATTTCCAAGCATTAAAAAATATTTTCAAAAATGTCCATAAAAACCCGCAAAGCAATCGAAAAATCCCAAATCGACCCCCGAAAAACCCCCAAAATATGCGCCCGATGATTATGATTTTGCATGACCTGGCGGTCGTCGCGATGCACATGCTTTTGCAATGTTTGCAATGCGACTGGTCGCAAAAACAAAAGCGTTTCGACCGGTGCAATGCGCTGCCATTCTCGCCGCATCGACTTGAAAAAGATCGTTGGAATTGGAGAGACGATTAGAAAGATAGAGTACAGTGATTGAAGAGAGCGGTTAGAGAAGGTTTCGGTGAATAGATAAAGGAAAAACATAATAAAACAAAAAAAAATAAAGTTTTCGAGTTCAAAGTCAATTTGAAAATGACATTTTTTAGGGTTTGAGGTGAGAAAAGAGTACGAGGTGAAGAAGGGAGAGAAGGGAGTAGTAAAATTAACAAAAGAGAGGTGGGAGGTAAATGAGAGGTTAAAGAAGACGGTTGTAAATGAATCAACTTGTTTATGTTTTGATTATAAGTTGTAAAATGTAAAAAAATTTGAATCATAAAACAATGTATAACATATCATGACAGATTACTGTCATTTTTTGCTTTGTAAAGAAAATTATTGTAATTTTTTGCTTTGTAAAGAAAGTTCTTGCCATTTTGTGCTTTGTAAAGAAAGTTTTTGCTATTTTTTGCTTTTTAAAAAAAATTCTGCTGTTTCTACATTGTAAAGAAGGTTATTACTACCCATGAACTCTTACTTTTCTTTGAACCCTCTCAAAATGAGATAGTTAAGATTTCGAACTTTACGACCCCCGATGGTACCTATGACAAGATATCTTTTCCTGTTATAAGTACCAAACAAATTGAAATCCCAAAACAATTGCAGATTATCTAAAACCCAAACATTTTCCCACTAATCAACCCTTTCAAATCCCAAAAAAGTCTAAAAACGCATTTCAAACGAAAAAACAAAAGCAGCTCAAGATAAGTCATCATTAAATCCAGCCGCTCATCCCTCGACTCATCCGAACAGAACAGTGGGCGAGTCGATGGAAACGTGCCAACCGAGCGCTAAATTCGATGGAGAAAAAAAGCTTTTATCCATTGGAAAAAGCTGAAAAACTTTTCACCCCCCCCCCATTATTTTTCTAAAACTGATAAAAAATAAGTCATGCCTACCTACACTACTCTATAATACCCTACTGGACCCTACCCTACCCAACTTTACCCTACCCTACACTACCCTTGCGATGCCTCACCTTGCCCTAATCTTCTCTGTCCTGCACTGTACTATCCTACCTTATCCATCCATAAACTAATCTTCCCTGTCCTGTCCTATCCTACCGTGCTCTGCTAATTCTCTGTCCAGCCCTTCCTTCGCTTTGGTTTCCCTGCTTTATCGTGCCTTGTCTTGCTCCACCCTGTCATGTCTTGCCGTATCAAGCCGTGCTCTGCTATATTTCTACCCTGTCTTGCCCTGTCCAAGTACGAAACCCTCGCCCCCGCCACTATTGAAATCATGTAAAAACCTGCCCCCTACCATTGAAATAATAGAATATAAAGAATAATATAAAGAAAGCCTCCACCAATTTTCACGCAGTTTGTTTTACACTTAATTCACCTGCAGACTCGAGAAAACATTCGGTGAAGAGGTCAGTTTCGAGCGCACTCTCTTGACCATGAGGTTTTCGAAACAGGCAAAAGTTTCGCGAGCTGTGGGTTATGAATTTGAAGGAATAAAGTTCAATAACTTTCTTTATAACTTAAAGAAACTGCAAGGACTTTCTTTACAAAACAAAAAATGGCAACAACTTTCTTTAAAAGTCGAGAAATGGCGAGAACGTCTTTTACAAAACCAAAAATGGCAAAAACTTTCTTTACAAAAAATAAAATAGCAAAAACTTTTTTTACAAAACGTAAAGTAGCAAGAACTTTCTTTACAGTACTTAAAATGACAATAACTTTCTTTACAAAACATAAAATTGCAAGAATTTTCTTTACAAAACGAAAAATGGCTAGAACTTTTTTTACAGATCAAAAACGGCCAGAACTTTCTTTACAAAACAAAAAATGGCTAGAACTTTTTTCACAGATCAAAAACGGCCAGAACGTTCTTTACAAAACAAAAAATGACAAAAACTTCCTTTACAACCCATAAAAATAAAAAAAAATCAGAATCCCTCAAACCTCATATCCGTTTTGCAACAAAACAAAACCCACCGCCACCGTTTGGGGTTGAAGCCAATCGACTGTAAAACACAATTCGATTGAGGTCAGCCGCGACTGTTAACCACTTAATTACCCAAAAAAAATCATTTTTCTGGCTACGAACCATTGTTGTCGTTGTGTGGAAAATCCGCTGCGACAAGCGGTCGGAATCAAATTCAAACAAAAATTGAATGAAAATTCGCACAATAAAACAAACATGGCGGTGTTAGTGAATCCAGATATACCCGCTTTACGTACATTGTTCGGATCGAGAGGCAGAGGGATTGTGTAATCGTTCCTTTTTTGGAAAAGCATACATTACAATAGTAGTCTGGACAAAAGAATCAGAGTTCGATAGAGGCATATGTTATAGTAGAAGAAAATGAGGAGAAAGTGATTAGGTTAGTAATACATGGTAAGATCAAAAAAAGCTAGAGCCAAGGCTAGAGTTAGCTAAAATTTAAGGGTGAATCCAAAGATTAGGCTAGACCATAAACTAAACATAAAGCTAGGGCTTAAATTAGGGTTTAAGCTCAAGCTTAGACTATTTCTTAGGCTAGAATTGAAAATAGGCCTCTAAGGCTTAGACAAGAATCTGATCAAAGGGCAAGGTTAAAACTAAAGTGCTAGAGCTAAAACCAAGCTTAAGCTAAAATTTAAACTAGGTCTCCAAGGCTTAGGCTAAAGTCTGATCAAAGGATTGGGTTAAAACAAAGGCGCTAGGTCTAAGACCAAAGCTTAGCCTAACGCTTAGGCTATGACTGAAACTAAAGATCAGACTGCATTTTTAGCTAGAGCTTAGGCTAACATTGTAAGGAATAAAATACAGCTTAAACTAGGACTTAGGCGAAGGCTTAAACTAGGGATTATGCTAGGGCTTAGGCTTGGATTCAAACTCAGCCTGGAGCTAAAGCTAGATAGAGACGCCTAAGCTATGACTTAAAGCTAACGCTAGAATAAGGCTAATGTAAACCTAGAAATAAAAAAAAACCTAAAAAAGTTTTTAAAAATTCAAAATAAAATTTTAAAAATTAACACTATAGTAAAAAATTATTAATTACACCCAAGAAAAAACAAATAGATTTATTTACTTTCAGTAAGATTACTGGACAGCAATCATAAAAATCAAATTGTTTAGCCCGCGCGCCTCGCCTCCCACCCCAACCCAGCTGACCCAGTAAAAAAGCCGCGAGGAAGAGGCAGACCAGCTTTTTTTGCTCATCATGGTCAAGGGTGCGGTGAAGGAGATGAGCGACAATAAAATGTTGTTAAAGAGTAACGACGGCTTAATAGTCGACTGCAACCCGTAATTATTCGAGGTTTCTAGAGAAAGAAGGGAGGATTTAATTTATTAAAAAATTATAATTATAGGCCATGATTGAAGTCAATATTGCGACCATGCTCTAGATTTCGCACCTTGGGTTTAGTCCTAGCCCGTAGTCGAAGACCAAACAATCTAGGCTCTATCCGCAAACATAATCCAAGTCCTATCTTAAGCCGCAGCCTAAGCCGTAGCCTAAACGCTTAGGCCCTAGTCTAAATCCTAGTCTATTCGCTAGCTTAAGCCAAACCCTGAGCCATTGCCTAAGCCCAAGCTTAAGCCATAAACTAAGTCATAGCCTAAGCCATAGCCTAAGCCCTAGTCTAAGCCATGGCCTACGCCATAGCCTAAGCCCTAGCCGAAGCCTTAACTTAAACCCTAGCCTAAGCCCTATCATTGGCGCTAAAACGTAACTTAAGTCGTAGTTTAAACCCTAGGTTAAACTGTAGCCCTCAATTAAACCTAGTTTAAGCCTACAGCTAAACCCAATTGTGAGCCTCAGCTTTGGCCATAATCCTAGCCAGAACCCTAGTTGTAGCCCTAGTCTAAGCCCTAATTAAAGTAAAAAAAACTTCAAAAAATGAAAAAAAAAGAGTAAGAAAAGTACAAAACTCAAGCTTTGTTTGTGTACTATAATTAATGTAAAAGGTGGTATTAAGAAAAAGGTATAATATTTTTAAAAATATTTTACGTTTTTCTCAAAAAAATTTTAAAATTTTACAAATTAACCTCTATCAAAAACCTTGTCGTCAATCTATAAAAACTTTTTAGTATACTACCCTGTCCTGCCCGACTCTACCCTATCCTACCTACAATTTTGCAAATATATTTTTTGAAGTTTAAACTCAAAAACGCCTTCGAAATCTAATTTTCAAAAAATCACCATACGAAGCTTTGTTTGACTTTCATGCAAATTTCCCAGCCTTTCCCGCACACAAAAGGTGTCCCCGCTGTGCCTTTAATTATAGAGCCGTGGTCATGGCAATGGCAAAAAAACCTATCCGGTTTACAAGGTAAATCCGCCCTTTCTGTTTTTGATTGATCCGCCAAGCTTTTCAAAAAAAAAATCTGGGGATTAGTGGGCATGGGAGGAAGAAGGAAAATGTAAAAAAAATTCAAAATTTCAGAATTTTAAAAAATTTTTGATATTGCAAAATATAAACTTATCAAACACAATAACATAAATCAAGTATAGAAGACAAGAAAAATTTTCAAATTTTTAAAAATTTGCATAAAAATTAGTCAAGAGCGCAAGAGTTATAGTTTTGGCCATATGGCCAAATTTAACAAGCGATTCTTTGTGAAATGATTTATGAAACCGCAGCTGGTTGGGATTGCGCGACAATTGTGAAAATCAAGAAATTACTAAAATGCAATCTAATAAAAAATTTTTTAAGTTTAAAAAAACCACTTCCTCGCCTACGCTATCCTGTCCTACTCAGTCCTTCCAAAACCAGCCCTGCTCATTTACGCATTAAGTCATACAAAACCGTATACCACACTATCCTACTTTACCCTAGTTTACCATAACTGATCCTACCCTACTCTACACTATCCTAAGCAGCCCTCCCTGACAAGGCCCTGCGCTTCGCTGTTCTGTTTTTTTCTGGCTTGTCCTGCCTTACCTTGCTCTATCCTACACCATACCCATCCAAGCTTTTCCCTGCTTTGCCTTGCCCTATCCTACTATACACAGCCAAGCTCTTCTCTATTCTGCCTTGCATTATTACCCTATTGTAACATAACTTTATACCTTATTGTCAATCATACGTTACACTTTACCCTATTGTATAACACTCTTGCTTTCTCTAGTCAACCCTGCCTTTAAAAAATAGCCTACCCTCAAAATAAAAAAAACAATTTAAAATTTTACCTAAAGCACTTTTTTTAAATCTATTAATAATTCAAACCCTCCCACTCCCCCCCCCCTTCCCATTCTTTTCCATTTCAACGACGAATCCAGTGGAGCACGGTGGGTTTTCGCTCTTAACTATCATAATCGTAAACCAATATAATTCGGAGATTACAAAAGAAACAAAAAACGGAATGGTTTTCCCCTCATTTGCTCGCTTTTTCCGCTTCCGAGAGTCCAAAAACAGCTAAAAATAAAAGCAAATCATACAATAGTGGTAATGAGTCGGATCGATCGAATAATTAAAGGAAATACGACCAATTGACTTGCAATTTTGTTTTTTATTTTTTACAATTTAGCGTACTGATTAGTCAGATTCAGTCGGCATATAAAGTGAGCAATCTTTTTTACTTTATAAACTGTATAAAATATATTGATATACAATAAAAAAGCCTCAACCTAAGCCTTAGTCTAAGACCGAGCATAAGACCTATCCTAAAACATAGCACTAGTCTCAGACATAGCCTAATCCCTAGCATAACTCATAGCCTAAAACATAACATGAGTTCTACCCGGCGTAAGACCTAGCCATAGCCTAAGCCATAGCCTAAGCCATAGCCTAAGCCATAGCCTAAGCCATAGCCTAAGCCATAGCCTAAGCCATAGCCTAAGCCATAGGCTAAGCCATAGCCTAAGGCATAGCCTAAGCCGTATCCTAAGCCATAGCCTAAGCCATAGCCTAAGCCATAGCCTAAGAGCAGCAGTCTGAGTATTAAACTAAAACATAGCCTACTATGGTCTAAGCTAATAAGCTCTAACCACAGGTTTAGCCTAAGCTATCGTAACTTTAAGTATTGTAAGTTTTTTACTGTAAACCACTAGTCATCTAATACAACAACAGAATTAAAAAACAATTTTAAAAAATTTAAATTTAAAAAACAAAAAAAAATTAAAATTTCAAAAACAGCCAAACTTCAAAACCAAACCCTCCGGAAACCCCAAAAACATTGCAAAAAGCGCGTCGAAACGACGTTAAAACGCGAGTTTTGATCGATCAAATAGCCAGTGGGCATTTTTTGATTGCCAAATGGCCCCACAAGCATGTGGCGGGTCAATCGACAGACGTCACCTGTGCCTTTGGAATTTGCGGAGTGGTGGCTTTGTCCACTCCCGGCTGGCCCATCTACCCCCCCCTTCTTTTCCGTTTGCTCCTCATTAACAAACAAAAGTTGCGTGCGTGGTCATTTTTGCGGAAAATAAGAATAAAAAATAGAAACAAAGATTC
Source organism: Bursaphelenchus okinawaensis (assembly GCA_904066225.2). Lineage (NCBI taxonomy): Eukaryota > Metazoa > Nematoda > Chromadorea > Rhabditida > Aphelenchoididae > Bursaphelenchus > Bursaphelenchus okinawaensis. Next base: position 2,346,887 of record CAJFCW020000002.1, on the reverse strand, counting down.
TTGCACTCTTGGCCGCGACGCTTTGAACTGGTTTCAAATCGAAATTTCGAAAAAAAATATTTTGATGTTACTAAAAAATTGAAAATTTTGGAAAACGTATACAATAGGAGTGCATTGAAAAGAGTAAGATTTAACACACGTTAATCTTAGAATAAGCACGGCAATGCTCGCTAAAACACGGTAGAGCAAGACAACTAATAGTAGTAGAAGGTAAGGTATATTAAAGTAGAATGAAGTAGAGTAAAGTAAAGTAGTGTAAGTGTGAATGAGGCGGGTAGGGTATAATAGAGGAAGATAGAGTAAGGCACGATACGGTGGTATGAGGTAGAGTAGTGTAAGGTAGAATAAAATAAAGTAGGGTAAAGTACAGTAGGATATAGTACGGCAGGGTAGCGCAGGGTAATGCTGGGTAGTTTAGAGTAGGATACGATAGGTTAAGGTAGAGCATAGTAGAATCAGGTAGAGTAGGGCATAGCACATTTTTTACTCTACTTACTGTAAGGTAGGTAGAGTAAAAAAAGAGATCAATACCCCCCCCCCGATTCTCCTTAAATACGTCATAATCATCTCCCTTTTCCCTTCCAACCCCGCTTATAATAAAATCCGCAATCACCCCTCCCAACACTACCTATAATAATTTCAAAAAACTTCAAAATTTTGTACAAGCATAAACTTAATAAAATTTGCAGACAAATCTTTGCAAGGTCACTCCACTTCCGCCAACTCACGGAACGCCCAAACAACATTCACTCACTTATTAGCGCAAAAAACTCGAAAATGAGTAAAAAGTAAATAAGAATTCCGGATTCTGCGTGATTCTAATTTAGTAAAGTTCAGTAAACTTTATTAGATTGTACAGTTTTAAAAAAATAATAAAATAGAATAGAATAGGGGTTTTAAAAATATTTACAAAAACCACTATGAGCCCAAGAATAGAATACAGTATTAAAAAGTAAAATAGAGTAGTTTTTCATAGAATACCGCAAAGTATTAGGCAAGAAAAAAAAAGTAAGACAAAGTAAAGTAGAGTAGGATAGGGTAGAGTAGAGTAGGATAAAAGAGGATGCAGTAGGGCACTAATATAGGGTAAATCAGGACAGAGTAGGATAGAATATGGTAGAGTATACTGCCCGCAGAAATTATTGACCACCCCACTAACGTAGCAATGAGTAAACCGATAGGGTAGGATAAGTTACCTTACTGTAGAGTCTAGTAAAATACGATAATTCAAGTTTCAGTAGAGTAGTTTAGTGTAGTGTAGAATAGAGTACAGCACTGTCTGGTCAGGTACAGCAGAACAGGCCAGAGTAAGGTATGATAGGGCACAGTAGTCTGTTAAGGAACAGTAAGACAAGTTCTGATAGGGTAGATTAAACATGGTAAAGTAGAATCTGGTAACATATGATAAAAGTTAGTAAGTTACAGTAGACCAAGAAAAAAACCGACAAAACGTTAATTACTACCGTCCCCGTCCGCTCTTCTCTCCTGTCGACAAAAACAACCCGCACAGAAAAGCACAGTGCCACCCTTTTTTCAAAAATTATTTTACTACCAAGACTATTATAACCTCTTTACACTACTCAAAATATTTTTAAAAAATCAAAGTCATCGCCCTTACAAATCAATTTTTAACCACCAAACCTATACCTTTATGATCTTTTCACCCCTTCCCCATCCTATAAATCTCCCGCCCTCTTGACCTTAATAAAGGCAACATCTGGCCACAGTAGACAGATTAATTTTCTTTAAATTTCGACAAAAAGCTAAAGGAATTCATGATCAACAGCTGATCTCATCCATTGTCTTCTATGATATTTTGTTGAGATTTATCTTTGTTTCTTTGTCGTATCTTTGATTTTTAAGGCTTTTCCTTTCGTTTATTCTCTGCCATTTTTCAATTGTCTCTCTACGTTCCACACTATTTTCGACTACTTTTCGTATTTGTTTTAAAGTTTTTTCGAAAAATACGTGAATTCCAGAAATGTGTCAAAAGTGCCGCCGGCCAAATGGTCGAAGAATGTCGCTAGACTTGAAGAATGGACTCGGCGTTTGATGCTTGATCAATGAGTTTGAGCCATTATTTGCACACACAACACAAGCCAGAAATTATTTTAAAAGAATTTTTGAAATTTCAAAAAGTGTATGATTAGGTACGATAGGTCTATTAGCGTGGTATTGCTAAAGGCGAATTGAAGTGAAAACAAAGAAACTCAACGTAAGACAAGTGCAAAGACAACGCACATCAAAGCATGACAAGGCAAAGCAGCAAGTCAATGCACGTGAGGCAAGGGAAGGGCAGGATAGCCAGCGCAGGGAAAGGCAAGTAATGCTAGGCTAGCGCGAGTCAAGGCACGGCAAGACAAAGCATGGCAGGTCAAGGTAACGCAAGAGAAGGAAACACTAAGCAAGATAAGGCAAAGCAGTGAAATATAACATCATGCATAATAATAAATTTATAAAAACTCATGCATAAATGAATTAATAACCACATAACTGTCACTGTAACGATATTTTGTTAAAAATGCAATAATTATTGCAAATAATCGCATAAAAACACCATTTACATCCAAAAATACTAATAATAGTCAACCGTTCCTTATAATTTTATGAGTTTTTTATGTTCCTTTTACTGTATTTAAGCTGGTGATTATGTAGTAATAAATATACTAAACGTAAATCTTATATAATGAAGGTTGCGCTAGTTTTGTGCTTGGTCATTGGCAGTGTGGTAAGTTTTATGTACAGGTCATAACCCTAACATAGCATATCGTACCATACCCCATCCTAACATAACCTACCCCATAATATTATACCATATCCTACCGTACCCTGTCGTCCCCAACCCTATCCTACTATACCATATCAAACCATACCCTAACATTTTGTACCCCACCCTACATTAGATTACCGGGCATTATCCCACTATCCTACTTTAACCCACCATACACTAGTGTACAAAATTTTTAATTAAAACCAATTTTTAGTGTGCCGGTGACGATGACGACCTTCGTGATGCCATTTTCAAAATATTGGGTGACAATCGTGTTAATATCACAAAACAACAAGTCCATTCCGAACTTTTGCTCTACAAAAGCGATGCAAGTTTTCAATTTCTATTATCTCTGTGTCAAAAGCCCTGCTACCAAATTAAACCATCGTTTTTCCCTCAATTTGCAGTTTTAGGCAATTGAAATCGCGGAAAAGCTGAAAGTCTACGACAATGTTACCAACCTTGTTAGTGACGCCAACGATTTGCTCGTGAAAGGTGCTGTCAAATTGCCATCGGCCGTTCTCAAGCTGAGACAAGTACGCTGCCTGTTGGCCAAGGCCGATGATTCAAGCTTGCGCTCGCTAGACTTTACAACTGATCTTTTGCACATTGCAGAAGTCAAGGTAGGGCTTATTTTAGAGTTTTGTTCTTTAAAAATGCCAAAAATTTCAAAAAATCCACGCCAAAGTTTAATTTCCAAAAAAAAATGTTTGATTCCCTCCATAACACGAAAAACCACAAACATCAGCCCATCTGAAATAAACGCCCTGCCCTACATCCCGCCCACAGCCATTTTAAATAACAAAATGTTTCACCATTGCCAAGCTAGTATAATATCCTACCTTTCCCTTTAGGCCGAAGACAGACTAGCCGAAGTTGCCGCCCTGGACAGTGTCAACAAAGCCGCCGGCCTAAACCTGACAAAAACTCAAATCGAAGACTATTTGATAAACTTGGTCTTAGAATCTTATCAAGCCAAAATGGTAGTAAGCAGCAAACTTAACCCTCACAGTTTGTTGAATGAAACCTATGTCAGCCTTAGCAATATCGACCTCAAACATCCGCTGAGCTCGAGCCTCCGAGTGTACATTGACTCTCTCGACAGACTCGACAACTTCATTCACGGCGTTAGAAAAAATCAAGTTGGACGCAGCGTTTTAACCGACCTTCTTAATTTATTGAAAAGAGCCAAGGCTAAACATGATGATGATCTATTGGACGGTGTGAGTGGCAAAGCTTTGGAAATTTACGAACGTTTGGTCGATGATTTGAAAGACTTGAAGCCTCTTCTTCGCGCATAATTTTTATGCCGTATATTTTTAAATTCATTGACATATTGTAGCAAAAAATTAAATTTTTATTGTTTATGCGCATGTTATAGTAGATCCTTGAAATTCACTCCACAAAAAGACAGAAAATAGACAAAAGAGTACCTACTACGTCTTAGCTAAACCATAAAACCTGTGAGACCAAGTTATTTTATCAAACACGCTAATAAAAGCCAGTAGTAAAGGCCAATTTTCCATGAGGCTAATATTTGATGGCATGTATAACATCATATCCTATTAAGTATTTTTTTAAATTTAAACAATCTTTCTGTTTTCAAAACATTATCACGACCATAGCAAAATTACTGAGCCTAAAAAGCTTTTTATTAAACACAAAAAAATAACGTTTGATCCGATATTATCCATGACATCAAATTTTTACCTCAATAATAATATAAACCAACGATTACCTCTACAAACCTAAAAATCAAACAAAAACAAAACTAAATGACTTACAGTAAATTATTTGGAATATCTGGTTGATTCTTCAGCTTGTCCTTCAGTTGAAACTTCAGTTCCATCTTCATCTTGACCAGAAACTCTTCCAGCGAGTTTCTCTTCCTGATGTTGCTTCCAGTTGCTTATCTGTGTCTTCAAATTTAAGAGCGAATTGGAGGCAGTATTACCTAAAAAATAAAAATTTTAGGCTAAGAATAATATTTGTTACCTAAAATAAACCTTTTTATCTAGAACAACAAGAACAAAACGACGGTAAAAAATAGCTAAAATAACCTACCTGGTTCTTTATGATCTTCAAAATACTAGTTTGAGCCTTTTTCATACTTCATTGTACCAAAAATGTTAGCGTGAAGGAACAATTGTCACAAACAAATTTATTTTTTCAAAAACGGGCGCGACCTGAACATTTTGCAGCGGAAACTGCGGGTCTGCGGCTTTGAAGATGGATATCTCAAGGTAAATAATTAGTTTGAAAAACAAATATTTACCATGTGAATCTAAATTTTTCTGCTCTTTTCAAATGATATACATCTTAACATTAAATATATGTTAAGATGTATATCATTTGAAAGAGCAAATTTTGGGTTTAGAATGTATCTACCTTTATTTTCAGTGGCAGTTTTTGGAAAAGAAGGATACTTCGAAGTATGATGTCGACAACATTTCTTGATTGCTCAATTGTCACAAGAAAGTAAGTTGTGTTAGTTTAATTTTTCTTAATTTTAGGCCTTCCTTATCTTAGGCATCAATTTTTGTTTAAAACCAAGCTTTATTTCAATGCCAATTACAATGTAAGCTGCAAAAATAATGTTTTATCTTCATTTACGGAGTAAATGCTTCAAATCCTTCAGGTTCTCCACCAAACTCTCATAAATTTCCAACGCGCGGCCACTCAAACCATCCAGAATATGATCGTCTTGAGTCTTCTTAGCTTCCTGCAACATACGAATATACTTTAGCAGTACCAAATCGCCAAGGTCGTTCGAACATTATTCGAACGACCATGGACAAAATCGTACAGTTTTTCGAGAGAGTAGATGTAGTTACGAAGGCCGGTGCTTAATGGATGAACAACATCAATTCCGAAGAGCAATTGAATGGATTGTTCAAGAGGGACACGTGGGTTGAGTTGGGAATAGGAAAAGGATTCTAAGACACTGTTAACGAGGTAGTAGTTGACTTGGTCGGCGGTAATTTCGCGTCCGGTGGCTGCTACGACGGCTTGGATTCGGCTGATGGCGTCTTTTTTGTATACGTCCTAAAATTTCATGTTTTTAGGTATCTAGTTACCCTACCGTCCTTACCTTCCTATGCTTACTTACCCTACCGTCCTCACCTTCCTATGCCCTATATTACCCTACCCTTCTGTACTTTTTCCCGCTTTACCCAACTTACCTGAAGCAATGCCTTCAAAACACTGGTGGTATAATCAACAAAGAACAAATCTTGATTAGAAGAAGCGTTGGCCAAACGGGCACGGATGCCTTCAAACGCTTCGTACACCTTCAGAAGTTGTTCACCGTACCTTTGTTTTGGATCTTTGGCTGGAACTGCCATCAATAACTTTTCAGCATCTTCTTTCTGTTTCTCCACTTCGTCGTAGATTTTGTGGATGCTTGAGAGGTTTACAACCTGAATGTTTTAGGTAAGACATTTTGATGATTTTGAATTTCGAAAAAATTTGGAAGATTTGACATTTTGTGTTTTTTTGCTTTTGATGGATGAATATTCAAAAATTTTTGAATTTAAAAAGTTGATAAAGTTTAAAATTGTAAAACGTGGGTTTAAATTGAACCTTACGTCAAGTCTGTACTGGAGCAAACTTGAATGAGCCACGAATTGAGAAAGATTGACTGGGACTGGCTTTAAAAGTTCGATCAGTATGTCACAAATCTTTTCTTCGTCACCAGCATGGACCTAAAAATGTATTCTTTAGGCTTGAGAACTAATTCTGATAGGGGCTACATTAGGCAAAGGGCTGGATAATGGAAGTGATTCACTAGGCAAAGGCCTGACCGATGGAAGCAAGACAGGCCGACAAGTTTAGGCCCGAGTAGACATGAGAAACGGGCCGGGGGTGAACTTTGGGCCCGGCCCGATCAAAATTTGGCTCAAGGCCGGGCCGACTTGGATTGTTTCTCGCCCGAGGGTCTTAACCAACTCTGAACTGAGCCAAAACAAAGGCCCAGCTCCTTTACTGGTATATTGAAAACGGACAGCCGTAAAGTTACAGTGTTTCAGCTTTGAACGCCTACCTGAGCCACAAATAACGCAAAAACAGCCAAATACAACTTCATAGTTGTAACAACAAATATGATGATACTAAAAGCGAAAAACGGCTTTTATATAGGATTTAAAAATCACATTAAGCAGTATTAAGTAGCAATATTTGTATTTTTTTGCTACCTTATTATCAATTTTGTTTCATTTTTTAAATTTAAATTTTTAATTGCTTTACCTTAATAAACGTTTTATAACGCCTTTGAAATGTTTCATATGAGAGGGTTATTAATTTTTTTAAATTGGGAACTTACGTAATAGAACTAAAGAACCATCAATTTTTTATTGTGCCTTACCTCTTACCCTATTCTACTCTACCCAACCCTACCTTCCTTACTCTATTTTACACTACCCTATCCTACCTTATTTTGTTCTACCCTACCTTACCCTACCTTACTTTACCCTACCTTATCCTATTCTACCCGACCCTACAATACGCTAACCTACCTTATCCTACGCTACCTTTTCTTATACTACTCTATCAGTCTCTATCATATCCTACTTTACCCTGCGTGAACTTACCGTACCAAAGCCTATCATACCTTACCGTATCATATCCTGCCGTACTCTGTATAAAATTTTTCTATAACAAAAACTCTGTATAATGAGTAACTTTTAAGTATATCACTACACAAAACACCCCTATAACGGAACTCGTTTGTAACAAACAGTGTTAAAAAACCGATATGTAATACAGAAGTCCTGCTGTATAATATTTTTAGTCATATTTCAATTTGAAATTTTTTAAATTATTAATTTATTTTGACAAAAACAAATTTATTGTACTGAAATTAGTACAAAACTCAATCTTTATTAAGTAATTTCTTCAATTTCTTCAAGTTCTCCACTAAGTCTTCATAAATATCCAAAGCTTTGCCATTCAAGCCGTCCAAAATCCGCACAGGTTGATTTTTCTTAACCTTCTCTAAAAGTCGAATATACTGCGCCAGCAGGTCTTTACCATAACCTCGTGGGTTTATGTAGATCATCTTGTAAAGTTCTTGCAATTCGTTTATGTAGTTTCTAAGAGCAGTACTCATGGAATGATTTGGATTGATTTTGCCACCTTGAATCATGCTTTGCTTTAAATGTAGCCTTGGGTTTAAGCCTGAATTGTTGGTAGGCTTCGAAGATCATGTTGACCAAGCAGATTGGTAGTCTTTTTGGATCAAAGTTTATTCCAGCTGCTCTTATGCCGGCGGCAACGTTGCTTATGGTCTTTAGTTTTATGGGGACTGAAATTATTAATTGTTTAATTTGAAAACTATTAGGTTTGAAAGGTAGCACGTTAAACATGGCCTGGTCCGGGTTATGCCAAAGCGACTTTGATAAAAGTCGGGTCGGGTAGGTACACTTGGACCCAAGGACTGGCGCCCAAGGCCGCCTGAATCAAGGCTTTTGAAAAGTACGGCTAGTCCTCGACCTACATGCTAGGCCTAAATTGGGCTTGGTCATGTTTTTTTACATATTAACATGTTTTACAGGTCTTACTTATGACCAGTACCTGCACTACTTGGTCTACCGGCAAGCCCTAAAATGTCTACCCGCAAGCCTAAAATATGGTCCTGGTTTGGCTCTTTCGCGGCCTACCGCCAGGCTAAAAATGTTGGCCCGGTTTGGCTTTTTAAATGTCTTATAGGTCTAACTTACATCATAAAGAATACCAATTATATCGACAACATAATCGATAAAATGCATCCCAGTTTCGGACGCTTTTTGATGCAAACGATCAGAAATAGTACGGTAAATTTTGGAAGCCTTTTTGAGCTGTTCTTGTGTAATCTTAAATCCGTCTGTACTGATAGTTAATAAGGCTGCTTCGGCTTTATCATTCATAAGATCGATTGCATTGTACATTCCATATTTTGAGGATACGTTTACTAGCTAAAATATTGCTATTTTTGAGTTGTTTTTGGAACTATTATACTGTTTTATCATAGTACTATGTTGATGTAGAGTCAAAGAACTTTCGTACTGCAAGATCATACTATTATTAAGTTTAAATACTTCTTACGCTTAGTTTGTATTTTAATATCAATTTGTGTGCAAGTGACCGAGTGATGTTGACTTCAAGTGGGTTTAAAAGTGCTACGAGCTTCTCACTAAGTTGATCTTCATTTGAGTTCTTCGCTGTGGCCTAAAAAGATTTATATTCAAAACTGTTTTTAATAAACTGACGAAATGTATATTATGATACTCACATATAGTATTGAACACTTATATGTATTTGAGTTCTAGCACTTACAAAACTATAACTATTATATCATCAATACTTACACATGAAAAGCATAAAACAAAAGCAAGAACGAAGTAAAACTTCATTGTTGTAAGAAGGCAGTGACAGTAATATTAAGTCATCAAAAAAAATTTTTTTAATTATTTTAAGCGCAAAAAATAAAAATAATTAGTTTTTAAATCGATTTACAAGTTTCACACAGCAATAAGTTAAAACAATAAAATTTTGGCAATAAAAAAAATAATTATGCAAAAACTGAAAGCTTAAAAAATGCTCGTTAAAACAAAATTTAGAAGAAACTTACTGCTCATTTAGTAACTAAAGCTCGTTTTTTTGAGCTTATTGATTTAGTTTCCCGGTCATTTTTATGTTCTTTTGTCTTATATAGATAACTTACCAAAAGCCAAGGAATGCATATTGCAATTGTCTAGTAAGAGACGAAGTTAAATTGATTAAAAATTCTTGATGATCCACCCCTACCCCTATTTGCTCTCTAACTCTGCGACTTGATACTTTTGATAAGCCTTCCTTACCCTAGTAACCTGTCTAGCGCCGTGCCTTGACACCCTTGATGCTCTTCCCCCCCCAATCTTATTTATCTCCCTAGTGCCGTGGATATCAGTACAATATAGCCAACAACAATACAACATAAAATTTATTTGTCAAGTCAAAATATAAACCTGGACGTAGGTAATGAAACTAGGACCGGTAAGTGTAAATGGTACAATCAACGTCAGCAGATTCGAGAAAACATACAGTTGATCATGAACGCTTCCCCGTTACCTTGCTTTCTTCACATCTAGAGTAAGAGAGTTTGTGGAGGGTTGATCTTCCGTTGCCTGCGTTTTATTTTTCTTCACCGTAACTTTTCTGACACTTCGCTTTTTCTCTTCTTTGTATTTGACAACCTCCTTTATTGCTATCAAGCTACAAAAGCTTGTCACACAGAGGGTTATGCCTATCACCGCCAAGAATACCACGACGTCAAAATACGTGCTAAAACCACAATTATTTTTGATTTTTTATTGTTGTTCAAAAAATAATGAGCTACGACACAAATCAAATTTTTAAAAAACAAAAAAAACTAACGTATTTTAGCTTTAAAAAGTTTAGCCAAAACCCTAGCCTCCTAATATTAATATATTTTTTGAAATTGAAAGTTGAAAAAAAAATTTAAATTAGAAATAAAAATTTTTAATTAATTTTTAAAAATTTAAAAATAAGGATAAAATCACCAACTTACACCATGTTAAGTCTTTTCAAGTAGTTCGTTTCAGCGAAGAGAAAAAGCTCTCTTGTTTCGTTGCTCCCGGTAGTAGCATTCGGAGGAACCCTAAAAATTAGGGACATTAGCAATGCACTAAAGCTAACGCGATATCTAGGATAATATGGCCAGTTTGGGATTGATGGAGGAGCTAGAAAAAGGCTAGTGTAAATCTAGGTTAAAACTAAGATAGAGCTAAACTAGGACTTTGGTATGACTATCGTACAAGGTAAGTGCTCTAGCAAAAACGCTGGTCAAAGTTGCAGCCAAAACTGTAATCAAAATGGTAGCCAAAAACCAAGCCAAAACTCTAGCCAAAACCTAGCCGAAACTCTAGCCAAAACCTAGTGAAAACTCTAGCCAAAACTGTAGCCTAAACCGTAGCCAAAACCCTAGCCAAAACAGTAGCTAAAGACCTTGCCATAACTGTAAGCAAAACCTTACCAAACCTTTTGAAACCTTCTGATGTTATCCCTTTAGACAATGTAAAAAAGCATTTCAAATACTACATAATCCTTGCCAAGACAATTCTACACAAAGCTAAACTTACCATGTCCGAGGTAAAAAAATTGATGTAGTGGTGTTGGTGACCACCGTCGTGGTAGTAGTTGCTTTGGGCGCTTTCCTAAAATTATCAACCTTTACATGTTAAAGCTTATCATCCATTATTTCAACTACAGATAATACTATTAGGTTGTTCAAATAATTCTGTGAAAACTTACGCATAATACAGCATGGCAAAGTCAGTTGCATTTCCATCAATACGTTCAAATCTGACATTTTTAATGACCCTCCATTGTGCCTAAAATACATATTTTTATAACAAAATCAAAGTTGGAGCCATTGACAGAACGCTAGCCCAGAGCCCTAGTTCTTAGCATTAGCCCTAACCCAGAACCCTAGCCCTAAACCCTAACCATAGTAAAAGTCCCACCCTCATTCCAAGCACCAACGCTGCCTCAACATTAGCCGCAGCCTTGGCTGCAGCTTCAATTCCAGATTCTGCCTCAACTGCAAACTCAGCCCTACTAACCCCAATTCCAAAATTAGTCCTAGCCCTAATACTGTCCGCTATGCTGATGTATAAAGGCTAAGCAAGACCTTCTGCGATGAAAAAAACGCTCATACAAAAGAAATACAAATGCCATAAGTCTCAATGGTATTTGACTTTTACATATATTAAACTACCCTACCATTGGCAGAAGCAGCTTTTCCGGATTCGGACAATCATAAGCCACCAAGTTGTGTTCGGTGACATTCGAGACTTCAACAGGTTTCAAAGTCTTGCAGGTTTTATTAGGAAACCACAAGTCTCCATTTTCAATCGTTCCCATAACATTTTGCGTCGATATGTTGAATAAACCATCATTGACAGCTTCGTATTTATATTTTCCGTCTGGCTGATTTATGTCATGTACTTCAGATACATTTGGACCTTGAAACAAAAGGTAGTCTCCAACCATGCGAACTTCTTCTTCCATTTGTCTGGTCGTACCAAGGGTTAAGATCTGTTTGGGCTGGTACAACTTGAACAATGGGTACCTAAAAGTTTGGACATATTACTTATGTATTAAGTTGTTCGAAAAACAATGAACTATTACACATATTTCAGTAGATCATTATTTTTTGAACAACCAACTACTTAAAAGATCACGAATGTTACTAAAGTTTTAATCGAGTTTTGCCAAACTATAAACAGAAAACTTAAACTTACTTCTCTTCATCATTTCTGCCGTAGACAAACAAACTGTCAATGTTTTTGGGTGTAAACAAGTAGTCAGAAGGCTCGAACGTGCTGTATACGTCCAGCCTGTATTCACTAAAATTTAAAACTAAAGTTAATAGTATACCGGGCTAAGCCTACTTTCAGGCTAAACTAGAATAGAAGAAAAACCCTCCCAGCCGCTTACTTCTAGTCTAAACTAAGCATGAAAAGAAAGCCATTTGGCTGTCTGTTTCCAGTCTAAACTAGTAAAAAGCAAACCAGACTCAGTTTTTAGGCCAGACCCATTCCTGACCTCACTTTAAATTTCCGGCCCATGGCCGGAGTCCAACGTTTAGGTCCTGGCCCGTTTTAGTTTTTTCTCAGGTTTTCCAGGCACGGCCTGGTTGAAAACATTCTAGGCCCAGCTTGATCTGGCATTAAACATTTTTTTTGTATCCAAGCCTAGTTTTTAAGTCCGGACCACAAGCCGGTTCGAACTTTTAGACTCGTTCTGTTTTAACTTTCGCTTTAGGCCCAGCCCGAGCAAAAGGCCGGAACTTTTAAGCTCAACTCGTTTCAGCTGCAATAAGATCGGCCTAAAACTATACAGCCCAATTCTTACCCCTAAGGCCAATCTCAAATTTTTTCAAAAAAAATTAAAAACTATTTACCCCTCCTCCATGCCCCAACTTCTACACCTAAAAACAGTAATCCTTACTTCTGAGTTGTTCCATTCGAATTGTGTGGGCAAACTGTAGCTATACGACGAGTGATGGTTGAGTTGGCATCATTATAGTCAAAACCAATGAAGTAAGCGCAGACCACTTGGCCTGGTCTTTCTGGCAGCAGGTTAGACTTGGTAAGCCTCTTCAGAAGATCGGCATTGTATTGCATGGCAAAGACGAGCGACCGGTTAGCAATTGACAGCAAACAAAAGTTATAAAATGAATGAGTAAAAAGCTGACTTTTATTTTTAGTTTAGGCATAATAAGATTTTTTTGGCTTTTTTTCACTTGTACCGCTCAGTCCCTACTGAAAGTTTTTGTGTATGCTTTTGTAGCACTATCCGTTATAGGTGAGAAAATTACCATGCAAACACGGACCTACCTTATTGTAGAACCAAACCGTCCTTGAGCTAAAGTCAAAACAAGTCGGTCATAAGTTTGACCCGGTCCACGAGTCAAGCTTAAAAAGTAGACCCGGACCTAAGTCAATTATTATTAGGACTATAAGTATAAACCTACGTAATTTTGCGATGTATGAGTGATAGACAGGTCGAGACCACTTTCAATTTAATCCAAGCTCAAAGCCCAACTTTTGGGCTAGCTGCAATTTTATTTGTCTTCAGGCCGACTCAGCCCGATCAAAAATTTTTTTCTACCAGCTCAAGATGGTCAAAAAATAAATAATGTTTGGTCTTACTTTTAATGTTTAGCCGGCGAGGGTATTTCAACTTTTCGACCCGGCGTGTTTCAGTTTTAGCTTAAGACACCTCCCTGTTTCTTGATCATACGGTTTCTTACTTTTATATCAATCTGGAATCGAAAATTCAAAGCTGCGGTGTATCAAAGTCGATTGAAAAATCAATTATGGAAAGGCTTTTTTGCTATATAAAAGTTCTTTTGTATGCTGGTTTGCTTTGCACAGAAGTAATACAGTGGAACTCTTGTATAAGAAACCCCTATATAACGAAAATCCCTTATAACAAACAACTTTTGAAACCCGTCTATCACTGCACAGTGCATTTAAAACTCCTCTATAACGAAACTCCTTTATAACGAACAAATTTCAAGTCTTCGAGCTATTCGTTATACAGGAGTTCCACTGTATAATACTCACTTAGTTTACAAAGTTATATAGATAAAACAAACTATTATATAAATCAAAGTGTAAATATTGAAATTAATTATTTATTGTAACATAAAAGTAATATAAATAGGCGTTTATTTTTTGCGCAACAAAGGCTTCAAGTCCTTCAGGTTTTCAACCAAACTTTCGTAGATCTCCAAAGCTCTTGGATTCAAATCATCCAACAGATGTCTAGTTTGAGCTTCTTTAGCGTCATTCAAAAGAACAAGGTATTTTCCCAAAACATCTCTTCCCCAATGAGCACCTCGAAGATAAGGGAGGTAAATGTGCACCAACAACTCGATTAGTTCATCGCTATAGCGACGAAGAGGGGTGCTGAGAGGATGAGCCAAGTCGATTTGGGTGCCCAAGTTCTGAACTGATCGCAGCAAACTACTTGGATTGACTTTACTGTTTTCCATGCTTTCTTGGTAGGCTTCCAAAACTATGTTGATCAAGTAGTCGCGGACTACTTCTTTATCAATGTTCATTTCGGCGGCCTTGAATACAGCTGCCACTTTGTCCGTAGTGGTGAATGTTTCCTCGGACTAAAATTTTGTTTAGAAAAGAAGCCTTAGCTCAAAGCCCTAAACATTTTTAGGCTTGGCTTGACATAAATTGACGTCAAAAACGGCCCAGCCCGTTTTCCATCTCTACAGAAACTTAGCTCATATCCCTAGTCTAGAGCCTTAGCGTAGAGTTATAATCCAAAGTCCTAGCCTAGAGCTCTAGCTCAGAGCCCTAGCCCATAGCCCTAGTTTAGAGCCCTAATCCAGAGCCTTAGGCTAGAACCTTAGCCCAAAGTCCTAGGTCAAAGCGTTAGTTCAGAGCCTTAGCCCAGAGTCCTAGCTTAGTGCTTTAGCTCAAAGCTCTAGCTCATAGTCCTAGCTAGCCCACCCCTGAGTACGACAACCAAAAACTTACATAAAGGACTCCAATAGTGTCAACAGAAAAGTCGATCTGCAGCATATTCATATCGTTTTTCGGCACTTTAAGACTTAAACAGTCCGAAATAGCACGGTAGGCGGCGGCGGCTTTACGCATTGGAGGAACTATGTTCATACCTTTGCCAGGAGCTGGCACTTTAACAAGCAAATCCTCAGCTTCTTCCATCATCTTATTAACTTCATCGTAGTTGTCGTAGACGCTTGATAGGTTAACAATCTAAAAAGTTTGTTTTATATGTTATATTATAAGGTTAAGAAGACTGTGAAGTGTTTGAACAACCTAATGTTTCTTTTGTTTTTCAATATTATATAAACTGTATAGCCCAGAAAGCATGGCTATGTCCAAAATTTTTAGCTCTTAATGGTAGATTAACAACTACATTTAAATCCTCACCGCTTGACGGTAGTTCAATACAAATCCATGAGTAAGATATTTTGTAATGTTGATGTTGTCAGCTTTCAACAGTTCGAAAATCTTATCAAGAACTTTTTCATCGGACGCACTTGCACTAGCCTAAAAAATTAATATTAGCTTCAGCTCTATCCTTAACCCTAGCTTCTAGAGTACTGATCTACAGCAATTCTTATCAGTTGTACTAGTAATTTGCTAACTAAACATTTCCTCACTTCCTGAGCCAGAACCTAGCCTTATAGACTTACATACTGAACACAGAAGACAAGAGCAACAACCAAGACCAACTTCATGGTTTTAACAACACAAAATACTGTTAGACTTTTACTGTTGTGCTTTATACTGTCGTTAACGTAATAAAATTTGCATAAGAATTAAAATTGGAGAAGAACGTTCGATTTCACACTGCCATTGTCTGCTATTGTAATTAGTTTACAATTGTAAATTAGTTAGTAAAAGTCTATATTTTAATTTGATTAGCTAAAAATGTAAATGCTAGTTACAGAACACCTTTTAATTAATGTGAAAATACGTTTTTAAATAATTAATTAATAAAAAAGACTTAACCAAGGCTTGTGGACCAAACAGAAAAAAAATGGATTCCGTGTTGGCTGGGACTTTGGATGGGGCTTTGGCTTGAGTTTTAGCTGAGGCTTTGACTACAATTTCGACTAGAATTTCGGCTAAAGCTTTGGCTTTGACTACAGTTTTGGCTAAGGTTTTGCTAAATTTTGGCTAGAATTTTAGTTGGAGCTTTGGCTAAAATTATGGCTAGGATTTTAGCTAGAAATTTGGTTGAGGGTTTGACTACAGTTTCGACTAGGAGTTTGACTAAAGCTTTGGCTAGGGCTTTAACTACCGCTAGCTAGGGTTTTGGCTACGCTTTTGGCTAGCAATGACACTACCTAACCTTCCATACTCAGAATTAACTCAAAATTTTTATACAATTTATTTGTGGTTCTAACTGCTAATAGTACACATAAAAACATTTAGTTTACGCTTTTAAGTTTTAAAATTTAACTGAATGAATTTCCTGCTAATTTGGAAAACTTGGCATTGTGTTTCAAGCGCTTTTTTCTACTTTCCAGACAAGCTACGCTTACAAATTTAAAAATGTAGGTTCATTTAAAGGTATTCTACTAGTATATCAAAATAAGATTTCTGAAAATCAAAAAATGACACAATTACAAACTTGAAACACAATGCCAATTTGGCGGGAAGTTCAAAACTTAATTTTTTGATCTTGTTTTTCTCAAGATTTACTCTAACGTTTGAAGTTAATCAGCGCGACAAAGGTAGGAATTTTTCCTTGTAAATTCAACATTTTAATGCAAATTTATTAAAATTTCAAATAAAAAATGCAAATTTATTGAAATTCCAGATAAAATAAAAAAAATTAGTTACGAATTTCTTCCTTCAAGTCCTTCAAGTTTTCGACGATGCGTTCGTAGATAGACAAGGCTTCACCCCTCAAACCGTCCAAAAGGTAGTCGTCTTGACGGTTCTTGGCACGTTGTAAGGCATCGATCAGCTTCTTCAGCACAACATGACCAATATAGACCTCGTTTTGTTGGGTGTAAATAGCCGATTCCAAGGCTCTCAAAGACTGAATGTAAAGACGAAGGCCAGTGCCTAACGGATGACTAGCATCAATGTTGTCCAAGGCGACGGCAGTGGCGTTCAAAACGGCAGTTGGGTTCAATTTCTTGTTCTTGGCGGCGATTTGATAGGCTTCCAGGACCATGTTGACAAAGATTGGACGGATTTGAGCTGGGGCAACCGGCTCGTTTCCAGCTCTCAGCGAGCCTACGATAAGGTCGACGCGGTGTTGGTATTGTCCGAGCTGGAATTTGAAAATGATTTTTAAAGTTTTTGAAATTATGCAAATAGCTGTACACAACCCTGTACATTAAAAAAAATTTTTAAAGTTTTGTATCGGATACTATACTTACCACGCTCATACTCTCCAGAAGCTTGAGACTGAAGTCGAGGAAGAACATTTCTTCTGATGTGGCTACAGCGGCCAATGCAGCATGCAGTCTGTTGTATTTTGCGATGGCAACTGCCAATGAAGCACCTGGTGCTGAAGCGTTCAAGGGAATGGCTTCGATAGCGTCATTTGTTTCCGACAACAATTTGCTAACACTGCTGTCGTAGATCTTGTATTTACCGCCTAGTTCAACAGCCTAAAACAATTTTTTAAATTGATTCAGAATTACTTCTAGTATTTATACTGTTCTTATCTAAAAATACAGTACTTCTACTTATATAGAGCTACAGTGTTTGTACTGTACTTATATAGACATATAGTACTTCTACAGTACTTGTGTCAAAATACAGTACCTCTGCTTTACCTATACATCATTCAGTGTTTCAACTATAGAAATACAGTACTTTTATAAAAATACAGTATCTTTGCTGTACCTGTATCAATATACAATACTTATACTGTACTTGTATAAGCATACAGTACATTTATTGTACTTTTATATATATACAGTACTTCTACCGTATCTCTATAAACCTGCTGTACTCCTACTGTACTTATATAAACGGTCAGTACCTTTACTGTACTCATATAGGCGTACAGCGCTTCTACCGTACCAGAATCTCTATAAATATACAGTCTGTACCTATATAAGCATGCAGTACTATAAGCTTAGCCTATACCTCTATAAACACACAGTATAACCAGCTTACATCAATTTTGTACTGCAACATCTTTGAGTGAATCGTAGAAGTGGCATCATCACTGGCGTTCACATTCGCTCCTCCAAGCAAGTACTTGAACACATTGATAAGCTCTTTATCTCTAGCGGCCACAACCCCAACCAAACACAAGGCTACCAACAACTTCATTGTGGGTCTATCTGATAACAATTTACATTGTAAAGCCTTTAAATAAGCCTTTTACACTGATTAGCATCTAAATTACAAACTGTTACGGTTCGAACGCAATTAAATTCAAGAGTTCATACCTAATAAAATAGAAATTTTAACGAGTTTTAATATTGTAAATTAATAACTTTGTGAACTCGTTTTTTCGATTTTAATTAACAACTTTGTGAACGCTTTTTCGATTTACATTATTGCGAATTTTGAGTGTTACATTTAGAATTAAATTTGATTGAGAAAAAACATTAAAAGATATATTTTTGTACTTTGAGCAAAAGATGTAAAACTGTAATTTTTAATTAAAAAAAATTTTTATTAGAAAGAAAAATCACTGGGAGACGACAAATAAAGTACCCATCTGCATCGCTCAGAATCTACCCATAATCTATTAAGTTGTTCAAATAATCCTGTGCTCCCTCTCACATCAAATTTTTTGACTTGTAAAGAACCCGGCCCACAGCAGCAGACTTTATTTGAAAACCAGCCTCCGGGCCCACATCTGCCAGCTTTGTCACCCTCTTTTAAGCTTCGAACCAACCCGGTCTTTTATATAAATTCATTTTTAAATTTAAAAATATTAAATTTAAAAATAAAAACAGAAACGACTTGTATCGTACTACTTTTGTGTCCTAAATAAAGGATAATTTTACAATTTTAACTTTTAAATAATTCAAAAATTTTTTAAGCAGCGTTAAAATCAGATTCTTTTTACACTTTTTAAAGGTCAAATCTTACACTACAGGACCTACGCTAGGCTCTTGTATCCTTGGTTTAGGCTTGGCACACGGGCATGCACGACACGTCCCCGCTTTTTTTAAATTTGTTTCAGCCCGGCCTGGTGGAGAGTCGAGCTTAATAACCCTTTTTTTAGGATGGATATAACATACATTTTACTAAAAAATGGGCACTTGATTCTGTATCTTGAAAGAGATTTGACTGAGCAATGAGATAATAAAAAAAAATTTTAAATATTGTTTTTTGTTGTTTTATAAATAAGCCTTACTTTAGAAGTTTGAAATCAATCTCCTTATACAGTGGAACTTCTGTAAAACAAACGTTTCTGTAGTGACATTTTTGTACAACGAGCAACCTTTAAATTCTTAGCAATTTTAAGTTTTTTAAACTTTAAATATTTATCACGCACGAAAAATTGTTGGTAATAACTCTAAGAATGATTTTAGTAAATTCAAAAAATGCTTTATTAATCAGTAAATCATATTAATAGACAAAAATTAGTGGCGAATTTGCTTCTTCAAATCCATCAAATTATCGACCAGACTTTCGAAAATGGCCAGGGCGGGTCCGGTAATGCCGTCCAAAATGCTGTCGTCTTGAAGATACTTGGCATAACGCAGGGTTTTCATCAATTTACCCAGCACTGGCGTACCAACGTATTCATCCAGGCTGTTACCAAAGTAAATTTTCATGAACAACGCCTGAAGCGATTCGACATAATGACGAAGGCCTGAGCTCAATGGGTGTTCAAGGTCGATTCGCTGACGCTGGCTGATGGTCTGGGCCAACTCGTGCACAGGAGTGATGTTTTTGCCAATAGAGACTTGGTAGGCTTCCAAAACCAAGTTGGCAGCGATGTTTCGCAAGACGGGCGCGGTGTAGTTCAAGCTGTATTTGAGCTGTTTGGCTTCGTCGTTTACTGCCAAGAGTAGTTTGACACCCATGTTGTTGGTGGGGTCCTAAAGTTTGGTTTAATCAGAAAAAAAATCAAAAAATATAAAGTCTGGCCTACAAAATATTGAGTCGTTCAAATAATTCTGTGCCCCCGCTTAAAGCAAATTTTGGGTGTAAACAACCTACATGAGCCATAGAAGCCAGCAAATCGTTATTGAAATCGACATGGATCATTTCCAGCTCGTGAGCGTGATCAGCGAGTGTGTTACGAAGGACGTGGAAGGCAACAACAGCCTTGTTGTATTCGCTTCCAAACAATACCTTTGCTTTAGAGGCGGCAATAATCAATTCGGTGGTTTTACTCAAAAGCTCATCTATATGATCGTATATTCCGTATTTGTTGGCCAAGTCGATCGATTCCTTCTTGTAGGCCAAGAGTCTTCGGTGAGCTTCGGCTTGGTCGATTTTGATGTTATTAGCGCCAAGGAATTTGATGTATGAGTCTCTGAGGTCTTCGTCTACACCGGCTTGTACGGCCTAAATGAAGGGTAGGTTAGAGTAGTTAAAAATGAATATTGAACAAGAGGGATCGGGGATTTTTTATGTCATATATTATAGTAGAAGGCCTGTCATTTTCTAATGTTATACACGACAAAACAGAGACATTTTCTAGCGTTATATATAACAGAAGACAGTGAGTTTTTAACGTTATATACAATAGAAGAAATGGCATTTTGAGCGTTATATATAACAGAAAACGCACATTTTTCAACGTTAAACTTTACAGTAGAAAAACGATAATTTCCAACCCTAAACAAATTAAAAAACCTACATTAAGAGCCACCAAACTCAACAACACCACGGCGAACAACTTCATGGTTGATCGAATATGCTGCCAGCACTGTAGCGACCATTTTAAATACTTTTTGTGATCACATTAACATGCTTATTAATATTTTCAGAGCTAAAAACCAAACGGTACAAATTACAAATTGTAAACTCATCAAGGTTTTATTGCTGTGAAAAATTTCATTTTAAAATTTGGTAAATTAAGTTTTTTTAATATTGAAGATTTGGTACTTTGTTAAATTAATTTTATTGCTAATTTACTTTTACACTTTGAGTGTGCATTTAATTTTTGCAATTTAAAGTGTGCGTATAAGTATGTGTGTGTGTGTTTTCTTGTATGGGAATGTGCGTATGAGTTTTTTTTGTATTTGCATTTCTATGTGAGTACGGTATGTGTGTGTTTTTTGTATTTAGATGTGCATGTATATGTTGAGTGTTTTGTATGAGAGTGTGCGTATGAATTTGTTTTTGTATTTATATCTGTATATGTGAGTATATGTATGTGCACGTTCTTTTTGTATGTAAATGCCCGAGTATAAGTATACGCATGGTTGTTTGTTTTTTGTATGAGTTTGTGTGAATATGTCTATGTGAGTATAAGCATGTGCGTGTTTTTTGAATGTCTGTGTGAGTATAGGTGTGTGTGTGTGTTTTGTTTTGTATCTGTATACGTAAGTATGCTTTTTGTATGCGTATGTATGTGGCTGAGTATGCGTACGTAAGGGTTTTTTATAAGTGTACGTGCGTGTAAGAATATAAGCGTTTGTTTGTGAGTATGTGTATGTCTGTTTTAATGATACTCTTTAATATGACTTTCGATACTATGACACCGTCTGTACAATGAAAGCTTTTTGACCTCCTTTTGTAATAGGGCTTTCATCAAAAATTACCCGTATAGTGTGACATTTTGATTAAAATGGTGCTTTAGTCTGGTCTTTTGAATGTCACGCTAAAGAGGGTTGACTGTAATACAACAAGCAGATATCGCACAGTTTCAAAATTTCAAAAACTTAAACTACAGTATGTGTGTGTGTCAGTGTTTTTTTATGTTTGTGGGTGTGTGTTTTGTACGTTTGTATGTGTGTGTGTATAACAAGCGACTTTACAGCAGTAAAAATACTATACTATAAAAAATGTTCCTACCGTAAAACAAATATTGCAAATTCTAATTAAACGTTCTCCACCTAAATATTAGACTTTAATAAAGCTGTAATTAAAATTTTATTTGATTTGAAACGCTTTCACAAGCGTCAACTCTAATTATTTTTCAAAAATTTTAATGAACAGTGTTCGAAATTAAACCCTCCGGCTTTATTAACAATTTAACTGCACTGTGAACGGCATCCAGCTTATAAAAGTCGTATAAAAGTGATGGAAAGCAATTGAACATTACAGTCACTCACCATGAAGTGGGTTGTGTTGTGTTTGTTGGTCGCGGTCGTGCACGCTGACGATGACAAAGACGTACGTGATGTTGTCTACAAGCTGTTGGCTGACATTAACATCAACGTTTCCTACGCCAAGGTTCATGAAGACTTTTTGGGATTTGAAAAGAAGGTAAGCTAGTATTAACTTGTGTAAAAATGATTGAGAGCTATGCCTTATTTCTTTTATTGAACTGTATAAAAATGATTAAACTATGCCTCATATCTTTTATTAAGTTGTACAAAAAAGATTGAGATATGCCTCGCTTCTTTTATTAAATTGTATAAAAAAGATTGAGCTACGTCTCATACCTTCTATTGAGTTGTCTAAAAAAGATTGAGCTATGTCTTATATCTTATTTTAAATTGTATAAAAATGATTGAGCTATGCCTCATATCCTCACTAAATATTCATACTAGGACTCGTTCTTAAAGCTCTTTATTATCACGGGTCTTTTATGACAATCAAAACTAATCTACTGTCGATCGTGATTCGTTCCTTCTTTATATAGTGTTCTGCTGGGCGGGCCCTACTCCTGCCGGGCCTTTGAAGTCGTAGAGGCATCGTTCTGGCTTGTTGTTGCGACGGCCAAGTTTATGATTCCATGTTGGTTGATGGGTTTACTTGGCTTGTGGTACTTGCGGCACATGTAACCCGGGACCAGCAAACGTGGGTGGTATGTTCCAAGTTGAACAATCTCTCCAGTTGTAGGGTAGCTGATTAGAGCGTCGATGCGATCTCCTGTTCGCGGGATGAAACGATTTCTTGGTAGCTGATCGTACATCATGATCTGGCCTGATTTTAATTAAATTGTAGGTCTAAGTCCTGGTAGGTCTTCAGGGGTCTCTTGTCGAGGTGGGTACGCCATGTTTTCGACGATAAGCTTTTCAACTTTTGTCTCTGGTCTTTGAATTACCACGTACTCAATTGCTACCGCCGTAGGCAGCAAGATTCTGTTTCTTGTTTGAAGTACTTCGATCGGTCTTTTGTTCTCCGCTTCGTCGTATGGTCTTTTGGGTGGTCGAACCGCCTCCGGTGCTACTGATAACACCTTTATCGTGGTGCCGATCGGTAGCTTAAGGTGGCCTATGCTACCAGAGTGTCCCAGTTGAACAGTTTGTGGTATACTCCCGTAGTGGTCTTCGGTCGTTTTTAAAGCTCTTTATTATCACGGGTCTTTTATGACAATCAAAACTAATCTACTATCGATCGTGATTCCTCTATTAAATTGTATAAAAAAGATTGAGCTATGATCATCGAAAATATAAGCTAATAATTTCAGGCTGTCGACCTAGTTGCCGGCGACGAAGCATTATACAACAAGATTGCACCGGTTCTCGCAAACATTAAACAAGGCTACATCTCTCTGAAAGGCGAACACAACCAGTATGGCGAAAAGTTGCACCGCGTGCAACAACGTCTTCAAGGCTTGAGAGACATCTTGGCAACCAAAGTCAAAGATGCAAACCAGCTTTCTTTGTTCGACGAAAGCGTTGAGATGATCCGGGGAATGTTGTTGGTAAGATATTACTGCTAGCTAAGGTCGATTAGTATTAGAGTGTACAAGAAATAATGAGCTATTAAAAAAATAGTAATAAGGTGTTCAAAAAGTAATGAGCTACTAAAAATTTAGTATTATTTAAAGTGTTCAAAAAATAATGAGCTACGGAAAAACTGGTAATATGATGTTCAAAAAGTAACGAGCTAGCAGAAAGTTAGTGTTTGAGTGTTCAAAAAGCAATGAGCTACTATAAAGCATTACAATGTTCAAAAAGTAATGAGCTACTAAAAAGGTAGTAAGAAAGTGTTTAAAAAGTAATGAGCTACTACAAAGTAAGTAAGAAAGTGTTTAAAAAGTAATGAGCTACTACAAAATAAGTAAGAAAGTGTTTAAAAAGTAATGAGCTACTATAAAGTAAGTAAGAAAGTGTTCAAAAAGTGATGAGCTACTATAAAGTAAGTAAGGAAGTATTTAAAAAGTAATGAGCTACTATAAAGTAAGTATTTAAGTGTTCAAAAAGTAGTGAGCTATTAAAAAGTACTTGCTTGTTCAAAATGTAATAAGCTATCAAAAACTTTAGTATTAGAGCGTACAAAAGAAAATGAGCTACCCAAGTTGTTCAAAAAGTAATAAGTGAAAATTCACTGTGAGACATAGCTCATTACTTTTTGAACAACATAATACTTCTCTCTATCTTTGAAAAGTTCACCACGCTAAAACGATCCTTCCTCTTCACCTTTTCAATAAAATACGAATCTGTTTTAGATTCCATCAAGCGAAGACGTTGTAAACAAACTTTTACAAATAATTAAAGATGCCAGAATAGATTATGAACCTCTTCCACCAACTGAGGTTGAAGTTCGTCACGCTTTGGTCCTTATCGCATTCGAAGCCTTCCAACGCTCCAAACAAAATCCGGTTGAACTTTTTAGAAAAATTAACGACGCTGATTACCCGGCCATTGATATCGAACATTCATTAAGCACTCCACTTCGTCACCTCATCGAAGACTACGAGGCCGTGTACGCACAGTACAAAGAACAGAAGAAGGATGACATCTTAGCCGCATTGATTATTAATCTAAAGCATCAGAAACAACGACAACCCATTCATTTGTTGGACGGTTTGCCAGACACTCCAGCTAAAGAGATTTACGAAAGCATCGTCGACGATTTGATGGATTTGAAGCCACTTCTTAAGAAGTAAAGTAATGAATGCTTGATCATTTTGAATTTTCATTGAATAAACATTTGAATGGACATTGCTTGTTTTTTCAACTGGTAAAATATGCAAGTATAAAAATAATCAATACAATTTTTTTTTTAATTTAAAAGGTAAAACTATAATAATTGGATAGCAGGAAACAAGAGTAGTGCCTAGATAAAGTTAAAGAAAACCTATAACAGAGCAACAAAGGCAGACTAAGACTATAGCAAGACTATTTTTTCTTAAAGTTAGAGAAATATTGAACAAAAAATAATTTAAAAAACTAAATTTGTTACCTAAAAAGTAATTTTAAGATGAATTCAAGCTTAAAATCATAATGCTAAAGCAAAATTTAAAGTTCTAGAGTTTTACAGTATAAAACTACAAAGATTACTATTTAACCATAGTACAATATAATAATTCGCCCGTGCACAAGTTGAAAAGATAAATAATAAAACAATACTCAATACTCATATATAACACATTATTAGACAATTCGTATTTTTTATTTTTTTACGGTATTCAACACTAATATATAGCCTATAATAATATAATATTAGACAATTCGCACAAGTTGAATATATTCGCTCGTACATAAGTTAAAAATATTAATAATAAAACAAATAATACTTATACACTATAACCTATTATCCGGCAATTCGCTCGTACATAAGTTGAAAATATAAATAATAAAACAAAATACATATATATAACATAAATAGTATTAAACAATTCGCTCGTACACAAGTTGAAAAACTAAGCAAAAACAAAACTCTATACCTAGCGTTAAAAAAGGCACCAGACCAACGCGGGCCCTACGGGCCCGCCATGGTCTGTGCATTTTCGTTGTATTTTAATTTATATAAAATATTTTTGAATTCTTATAAAATAAAAGTAATACTTGAATTTATTTTTAAAAATGGCGCAGGGGTCCGTAAAAATTCTGCGCCATTTCAGCAAAATTTAAAAAAAATGGAGCAGGAAAAAAAGAAAAACCCTGCTCCATTTCAGCAAAGGTTAAAAAATGGAGCAGGAAAAAAGAAAAATCCTGCTCCATTTCAGCAAAAGTTAAAAAAATGGAGCAGAAAAAAAAGAAAAATCCTGCTCCATTTTATTTTTTTATGAAAAAATGACGCAGGGTCCATAAAAATCCTGTGCCATTTCAGAAAAAGTTAAAATGGAGCAGAACAAAAAGAAAATCCTACTCCATTTTATAATAAAAATGGCACAGGATTAGCAAAAAACCTCAAGAAAAGTAATGTTTGAATTAAAATTTGAAAATGAGCGGTCAGGTACATATTTAAAATAACGTTTTAAAAAATAACAAATAAAATAGCCATCACATATTTATTCTAAACATTTAACATTTGCCACAGAGATAAAAGTAGAATTCCGCTTTTACTTGAATGGAGAAGCTTCTGTTGCTGCGTCTGATTAGGTTGGCCATAGTATAAGAAGGCTATTGAGAAGATTTTTCGTTTGAACTGAGCATCGATATGTTAGATTCATCCTATCATGATAAGAATGTAGATGCATTTGAATTAACTTCACCATGGTATCACACGATTATTGAAAAGGCTGTGAAAACGTTTGTTAATTTCCTGTCTGTCACCTTTCCAGTAGTTGATATGATTGTTCCCAGACTTCCAGCGTTAGGACGTTTTCGAAGAAAAAACACTGAGACACGTTGGCTCTTGATTTGACTCTTTGACATAAGCGTGACAGTGTAGATGTACACAGACGTTTTGTTGATGTAGACGTAGCAATACGTGAAGATTTATTGATGTGGCTTGAAGCTATGCAGATGTAGGCAGATCTGTTGACTTGTGGCTTTGGTGACATTGGCAGACTTGGCACCTAAAATATAATATTATGATAAAAATAGGAAAACTTACTTTTTGGAGAGGACGGCCGGCCGGTGAACTGCCCGTAAAGGGCAGGTGACACCGCAGGGTCTTGGTCTACATTCTAATAATATAAAATTCTGTTTTACCTGTTAAAAAATAAGTTTTTACAAAAGATTATAATATAATTTTTACCTTACTTTAAAAAATTACTGTTTTTACAAAATTAAAAAAAGCGGTCGTTTACATAAAAAACTATATACTAAAGATACAAAATAACCTAAATAAATTGCATATGTTTAATGTAAATTTAAGATATCTTTGAAGACTACATTTGTAACCTCTGAATTTGAATCGTCTTCTAACCTTATCTTCAAACAGTTCCAATTTTGTACACGAGATAGCGCGACGTACAATTGACCATGTGTAAACACTTGATGCTTGTTTAATTTAATCCCGATCTTTTCAAAAGTTTGACCTTGCGCTTTGTTGATTGTCATAGCGAATGCCAAGCGTACTGGAAACTGGTTACGGTAAAATGGAACCGGTAAATTTTTCGTGTTTTCGAGCACTATGCGCGGTATAAAAACGTCTCTTCCAACATTTTCGCCTGTTAATATTTTACATTTTAACACGTTTTGTCTCATATCTACTATTCTTAATCGAGTTCCGTTACAAAGCCCTTCTTTAATGTCGAAGTTTCTCACCATTATAATAACTGCATTGTTCTTTAGTTTAAGCTCTGATTTTGGGAAGTTGGAGTCTCCTAATGTATTCAAATATTCTAACATGTATCGGTATCTTTCGTTTTCAGTTTCTTTTATTTCGTCTTGACTATAATATATTTTTTCGTCACCTTCGACTATTTCCAATGCATTTTCATTCAATTCGTCAACTTCGACATTTAAAGGCGCCAAAATTGATTTGCGAGTTAGTTGGCCAATATTTGATCCTGTTATTTTTATACCAAAGATTTCACGAACTAAATCTGTTTTAATAACACATTTTTCAGGTAAACTTATTTTCTCGTCAATAGTGTTTCGTTTTCCTTCTCCAATTTCTAAAATATCAGAAGCAAATTTCAAATTTTCAACTCCAGCACGCATATTTTTTGTCAACTTTATAATAGAAAACTTTGGCCACAAATCACTTCCTTTTACACTCAATCTTACTGTTTGTTGTGGCGTAGCGTTTTCTTTTATCGGCAATATTTGTCTGAAATCGCCTCCGAGTAACATAATTTTTCCACCAAAAATTTCATGAGACCAGGTAAAATCTTTCATTGATCTGTCAATAGCTTCTAACATGTATTTACTAACCATTGAAGCTTCATCGATAATGAAGACATCTGTTTTGCGTAAAATTTCGGCTTGTTTTGTAGTTTTACTCCAATTTGAAGAACTGTGTGAGTCAAGTTCTAACGGGAACTTAAATGTGCTATGGATAGTATTTCCATTTGGTAACAAAGTAGCTGCGATTCCAGTAAAGGCCATACAAATTACGTTTTTTCCTATTCCTTTTATTATGTTGTACAATGTTTTATAGACAAAAGTCTTTCCTGTTCCACCTGGACCATCCAAAAATAAACATTTTTGATCTTTTTGAGGATTATTTAACATTTATAATACTTTGAAAACGACATTTTTTTGGTCGGAATTGCATGTTTCTAACATTTTTTCTCCTTCATTTTTGAATGAATTCAAAGATTCATTTTGATTTTCGATTTCCTCCAATGCATTTTCATAATTTTGAAGCTGCTCATCAGTAAAAGCGGTTGACGACAGCATTTGAAAATCAATGAAAGTTTTGCCATTTCTGTTTAATATCTTTTCGATTAAATTGTATGCTATGTCATATCCATTGTCTCCAAATTTTCGTACACAATCTTCTGATAGTTCGTTTTTGAATAATTTGTATAATTCTTAGGGTTTTGCTGGTGAACAATGAATAAACAACATAGCAAAAAGAAACCTTAACTGCCGTGGCATTTTGAAGAACTTTCATCGCGTTAATGTAGTCTTCGTCGTCTTTGATAAAACCGCGTTCTAAACATGCTTGTTTGTACGTAGAACATACATTTCCATTAACGTTTTTTAGTGCTTCAAAAGACTCAGGACCTCGAACTCGCAACAGCAGTAATCTCAAATGAAAAGCTTCTGAATTTTTAGGGCTAACATTGTAAATGCGGCCGACTGTATTGAAATGAGCTTTACGTTTTGTCCATTTCATTTCCTTTCTATTCCAAGTATACTTTTGAGGTACTTCATGGTAAAGTAAATTTGTCTTTTCGCGCCGGTTTAGCTCAAAAAATGCCATCAACTTTGATTTTTTTGTTCTTTTTAATTCATCGATTCTTTCAAGACTATCTGTTTTTTTGAAAAATATTGCTTGTTTCCCTTCATCGTGTATTTCTAATCTTTCAATAGCGTGGCTTTTCACTATAATTTCGTGTCCTAATATTCGCCAAGCAGCTTCAAGAGCACTTAAATACCGACATTCAATATATCTTTTAATTTCATCGTAAATCAATTCATTTTGTCTACCGTCATTTGAAACTCTTTCGACTAAAGCCTGGTCAACACCTTTGAAGACATATTTATGCAAATATTTGACAACTTCAATGTCAGCAACATGTTCAACATTTATGTGGCAATTAAACTTTTTTGACAGGTGCGGAGAATACGAAACTACGTGTCTATTGTCCAAGATTTGACCATCCTGAGCTTTAAAAAAAAACACCATTGTGTCTACGTCTGTAGTTTGCGTAGCCTCCTGTTTTTAATTCAGTTTTAGCAATAAAAGATTTTGGGAATTTTTTTGCGCATTTTTCTGAATTTTCGATACAGGGAAACGTTTTCCAAACAGCTCCAGTTTTTCTGTTTAATTTTTTACATTGGTGCATGTTATTTTTAGTTATAATGCGGTGTAACTCTGGCTCTGTATCTTTATCTGGAATTTCAGCCCAAGTGTAAAAAGGAGTATGTGGTAAACCGCGTTTTTGAAACTCAATTGAACCTGTATACGCTACAATTTTGCCGAAAAGTTCACTTTTATTCACAAAGTCAATCATTTCTTTATATTTTATACGGAACACTCGAGCTACTAAATCAGGTCTGTCAGCGGAAGTTTGGCCAGGAAATAAATTATTTTTAATTTCAGGCCATTCTGGGTTGCAAGTCATGGTTATAAACAGATCTGGCTTTCCATAAATTCTTGTCAACGTCATTGCATCGTCATAAGCATTAGTCATATACCTGGGTGAACCTATGTAACTTGAAGGCAAAACATATTTTTTCCCAATTTGTAGTCCAGTTTCTTCAGCTTTTTGCGCTAAATATTCCTCTATATACTCATAAGATTCAGATATCTGCTCGCTAATGTTGTTTTTTATGTATTCCAGTCTTTCGCGGTCAATGTTAATATACTGTGTTACTAACCATTCTTGAAAGGATTTTTCACCGTATAAAATGGGCGAAAACGGACAGTCTGCTTCATCTCTTTCAAAAATTTTAAATTTTACATACTCAGCGTTTGTTATTTTTTGATTATTTGATTTGAATTCAGGATGCCAGCCAAGTTGTCCGGTTGGATACAATAATGTAAAGAGGAGCGGCCCAGTAGACTGATGGACTGATTTTAACGTTATAAGTCTTTTTCCTTGTTCGTTAACACAAACTTCGTATCGTGGAACTTCACCGTCAACACCTTGCTCATAAAGAACAGCTACCTCATTTACACGCGGCGGGTTAAAACGTCTTTTGTCCAAATTATCCTTTAAGCAAAATAATAATTTATATTCTGGGTCTTGATTTTCATTGCGTGTTTTCTCAATTTCGTCTTTTAGCATCATATATGACTGGGCAAACGGATTGTGTGCACGAATTACAGAATCCAGTTCAGACAGAAGTTCTTCATTTAAATGACTCATAATGTTGTACCGGATGCCGCAAGCTTCGTCAGCTTCTATCATGAACAATTGGCCAAAAGTTGGAAGTTCGTCTGGATTCGGATTTGCGGAAACATTAAATTTTTTTTGAAATTCCCCTACTTGTCGATATGTGTATGGCCCACCACCGTTAAATCTGATTTCTTTTGTAATAATACTGGCCATTGACATTGCTTTCATACACCATCTAATATTAGATTTGAACTCGTTGGAAAACGCATTTTCATTTTTATATAAATGTTTTAAAAATGGTGGAAAATTAGTTTGCGGTGCTACATTAACTTTGCCTTTTTCACAACATGAACTGAATTTCATATTTTTGTCGTGTGTTTCAGCCAAAAAGTGTTTTCCTTTACAGCTATCACACTTCAAGTTCATTTGTCCAATGTCATGAGCTTCAATTTGGGTTAAATTTGTTGTATTGTTCAAGTCTGCCATATATTTTTGATTCCTTTGTAACCGTCTTCTTTCGATGCGAATGTTTCGTTCTTCTTCAGTTTCTTGCTGTCGTGAGTCTCTTTGCTGGCGATTAACGTTTTCTATCCTGGCATTGTATTCTTCAACATTTTCTTGTTTTACGTTTTCACAATTTGTATTAAGTGTTATATTGTCAAATGCATTACTAATACTTTCCCTTGTCAAACGCTGTGATTTTTTCAAATTTTTGTCTTTTTGTAAAGTTTTTTGGCGGTGGGATAATGATGAAGGTCCAGGTTCTCCAACTTCACGTTCTTGTTGTCTACGTTGGCGTTGAAGTTCACTTTTTCGTTTTCTCTGATCTTCTTTTAATGCTTCAGGATCGGATGTGCTTAATGAAGTAGAAGGTTCATTTTCACGATTTATCTGCCTCCTTTCTTTTTGTAATTCTATTTTTCGTTTTTTACGTTCTTCTTCGATTTGCCGTTCTTCAGATGGTGTCCGTACAATTTTCCGTCGTGGCATGCTTTTAGGACGTTAATTTAGCAAAATTAAAAAATACGATTTAGTTTTTAATAAATGTTAAAAAACTTCGAAATATAAATTTAGTATAAACCGATTTTGGTATGAACTTGGCAAAAAAAATGTGAAAAGGTCTGTTTAAACTTTTTTTAAATGTGAAAAGGTCTGTTTAAATTTATGTTTATTTTGTTCTGATTTCTTTCGTTCTGAGTTCTTTCGTTCTGAATTCTTTCGTTCTGGAGATTCGGATAGTCTAAAAAGTTATTTCTGGTTCTAATTCTAATTCTGATTCTATTTCTAATTCTTTAAAACTTTTATCGTGGTTTAAGCACGTTAATAGCACAATAATTGTAGAAAATGTACAATATAGTAAAAGAGTCAAACAACAACAACAAAAGAATTCTCATAAAATTTACAGCGAGTGTTAACACCGTCAAAACGGGACCGACCGCTCGCCACAGTCGAAATTACGTCAAAAGAAGTTCCCGACTGATTTTTTAAATGAAATTAAATTTGAAATTGTTTTTTAAAAAGAAGAAATTTTTCTACAATACGTAATATGACGGCTGATTTTAAATACATATATCATTTTATAAATTTAAAAAGATAATAAAAATAAAAAATGGAGCAGAATTTTATTTACATCCTGCTCCATTTTTTATTATATTAAAAATGGCGTAGAACTTCCTCTAATCTTGCGCCTTTTTTTCAAAAAACAACGAATTTTAATTTGTAAACACGCAAATTTTATTCGTACTATGCAGTCTCATGCCGTTTTTTATTATATTTATGGAATTTAAAAAATAAAATCAAAAATTTAATTTTTTTAGGAAAAAATGGCGCAGGATGCGTAAAAATCCTGCGCCATTTCAGCCAAAATTAAAAAGTGGAGCAGAACAAAAAGAAAATCCTGCTCCGTTTTATTTTTTATTACATTTATGAAATTTAAAAAATAAAATCATTACTTGAAGAAAATTCTGCTCCATTTTATTTTTTATTATATTTAAAAAAATTTTATAAAATAAAATGAATACTTGAATTTTTGTAAAAAAAATTTATGAATCTATTTTGTGTTGAACTAAAATTTCTAAAATTCCGACCGCTTTTTTTCAAAAATTTTTTCAATTTTTTCACTGATTTTCACAAAATTTTCATTTTAAAAATGATTTTTTCAAAAATTTGCATGACCCTCTCAGTTGCACTCAAAATGTCCCGATTAGCGGCTTCATTATTTTTGCCTCAGACATGTACCGCTCTGCATTCAGTTGGGGGATATATCTCAACGACCGTACCCACCCCGACAATCAACCACACTATAAAAGTATGGATTCAACAACAAGCCAGTAATTAAACCAACCTGCAAAGTCAAATACTGGGGTAAAGGCTGCAAGTACCGAAGTACAGGCATAAACGTACTATCCGAAACCGGGAACGTATAAAGTAGTACATAGTACTAAGGATTGTCATAGTTACAATCGGTACTATAATTAGTACTCTAGGCTGTCATAGTTACAATTCGTACTAAGTAGTACTGAATTCTGTCATAGTTACAATTCGTACTGTAAACAGTACTAAAGCATTTTCACAGTACTGAAACGATTGCCCATATCGTATCATATACAGTACTCTCACAGTACATTATCAAAAACATAATAATAATCACATTACTGAAACAGTTGCCAAAGGCGTATCGTATACAGTACTCTCACAGTACGCTATCAAACTCATCGTACTCTCACAGTATTGAAACGGCTGCCAAAGCCGTATCACATATAGTACTCCCACAGTACGTTATAGTAAGACATTGCTTACAGAGCACTCCCACAGCATTCGTACGGGTAACCACTCTGTATAACAGCACTCCCTCAGTGCTAAAACTACTAAACCTCGTAAAAGCGCGTACAAACCATATAAATGGCATGCACAACAAGGAGTCTGCACTATCCGCTTTTACTCAACCCCATAAAAGCTCGAACAAATGTCGTAGCTGCACCGACAAACATGGATTTATAATCGCGAGGCATGCCTCGGTCTCGTATTCGTACTCTCTTTACCCCGAGCTCGTTCTGTCATTACTTCGGGCTCGTTCTCGCACTGTTATTACGGTAAATACGCAGTTGCGCTCGATAAAACTATTGTATTCGACGCCGAATCTAGTATATTTTGATATTCGCGTCTTCTTCTTTCACGAAATGCGTAAAATTGGGATTCCGCAGTAGAGATCTAAAACATATTTTATTTTAGTCACCTCCCTCCAATGTTGCGCAATGCCAAAATTGATTTTTAAATTTTTTGTGCGGAGAAGGAAGCGCTCACAGGGTTAAAGCATGCCATTTGCTATTTTGGTGGGCTGAGAGGTGGCGGTTTTTTAAATTTATGAGATATACGGCTTGGGCAACCGTGATATACTCAATGTAAAGTACGAATGGTAGTGACAGTATGAAAAGGAATTGACGGTACGAATACAGAATGAAAGTCAGAATATATGTAAGAAATATTCTCAAAATGACATTTTTAATGAGATATACGGCTTGGGCAACCGATATATACTTAACGTACTATACAGTACGAACGGTGGTGACAATATGAAAAAATTTTAAGTACTATACAGTACAACAGAACGAAAGTCAGAATATATGTCATAAATACTCTCAAAATGACATTTTTAATGAGATATACGGATTGGGCAACCGTGATATACTCAACGTATTATAAAGTACGAACGGTAGGGACAGTACGAATACAGAACGAAAGTCATAAGTGCGATATACGTCTTGGGCAACCGATATATACTCAACGTGCGATATAGTACGAACGGTAGTGACAGTATAAAAAGGATAACGACAAAACCAAGGCAAGGCGCTAAAGTAAAGCTAAACCAAAGCTAGAGCAAAGCTAAATGTAAGGCATGGCTAGAAAAAGTTTAAAGCAAGTGTAAGGCAAGGCTAAAGCATAGCTAAGACATAACAAGGGAAAGCCAAGACAAAGACTAGAACCAAGGCAAGATTAAAGCTAGGACAAGACTATAGTAATGGCCACGCAAGGACAGGGCAAGGTAAAACTAAGTCAAGGCTAAAGCAATGCCGGGGCAAGGTTACAGCTAGGTTAGAACAATGCTTTCAATTGTTAATATGATGTCATTTTAAATAATCAATCAAAATTAAACTTTAGGCTATAATTAAAAATTTAACAACTGTGTGAACGTTTGCAATAGCATTTTACTTTCGTTAGACGTTTAAATATGAAGCTAGTTGTTTTATGTCTATTGGTTTCTACTGTGTGCGGTGATGTTGATATTAGAATACGCGACGTCGTCAGTAAGCTGTTAGAAGATGTGCACGTCAATGTATCATTTGCTGAGATTCATAAAGACTTGTTGGCTTATAAGGCAAAGGTAAGGTAATTTATACATGTCAAAGGGTTTGCAAGTTTTAATGCTGAACACAAAATGGGCTATATAAACCTAAAAAATGTTATTTAGGCTATAAAGCTGGTACAAGATGATCAAAAAATGTATGGTAAAGTTGACAAAATCATTGAAAGTATTGACAACGGATACCTAGCT
The DNA here is from genome assembly GCA_904066225.2 of Bursaphelenchus okinawaensis. NCBI lineage: Eukaryota > Metazoa > Nematoda > Chromadorea > Rhabditida > Aphelenchoididae > Bursaphelenchus > Bursaphelenchus okinawaensis. The sequence goes on along the minus strand of CAJFCW020000002.1, from coordinate 2,311,839 downwards.
TTAGAAGGAGAAGATAATCCGTATGGAGAAAACTTGCGTCAAGTACAACAACATATTCAAAGCTTGAGAGACGCCTTGGCCACCAAGTTTGATGATGAACAACGGCGACTGTTTGATGGTTCCATTGAAATTATTAGGGGATTGCTTAGGGTAATATATTTAAAGATTATGTTAAATGTTAGTACCTTATCCTACCCTACCCTACCCTACCCTACTCTACCCTACCTTCTCTACCCTACCTTACCTTGAGGCCTACTGTACCCTGTTGCCTACCGTAATCTGAGACTACCGTTCCTAGATGTTCAGCGTAATCTAAATCTTACTGTGCCCTAAAGCCTACCATATTCTAAAGCCTGCCATTCCATATGGCCTACCGTTTCCTAAAAACTACCGTACCCAGAGGCTTACTATATCCTGAAGGCTTCCTTATTCAAACGCACCCTACCCTATTGACCATACCCTACCTGACGTAAATTTACTCTACTAAACCCTCTTACCCCTTAATCGTTTACAAAATCAAAATTCAGATTCCATCAACAAAAGACACCATTCAAAAAATGATTGAGCTAGCAAAATATACCGAGATTTTTGAAGTTATAATGATTCCAAAAGTTTACATTCGTCGTAGTTTTGTACTAGAAGCAAAAGAAGCCTTTACGAGAGCCAAAAGTAACCCGTCCAAACTTTTCAAAAAGCTTTATGAAGTAGATTTACTAAAGCTTGACATAAAACATCCATTAAGTACTTCACTGCGACATGTTATTGAAGATTATGAAGCTATCTACAATCTTTATGAACAAAAAACACCAAACGATGAGTTACTTGAAATAACCGACTTTCTGAAAAAGGCTAAAGCTCATCAAACTAGTCATTTGCTTGATAATATGACGAATATTGTAGCCGAGGAGACATTTGAAAGCATTGTTGATGATTTGATAGATTTGAAAAACTTGATAAAAAAGTAACATGATTAAAATTTTTTTACTGATAATAAATTTGAAACGGCTTATTTGAACTAAAACCTTGGCTAGGACTAAAGGCTAGAGCTGAGCCAGTAGCAAGGGTTAAGGCTGGAGATGAGACTGGGGTTGGTTGAGTTGTTAAGCTGATGAAGCCGGTGGGGTTGGTGAAGCTGGCAAGACTGCGGAAGCTAAAAATGATATAAAGCTAGGCTGTAGCTGGATCTAGGGCTGAAGCTGTAATTTTGTTTGTATCTGTGGCTAAGGCCGGAGCTAAATCTAAAGCTGAGGCTGGCACTGATACTGGAATTTGAGCTGGAGTCAAGTTCAAGGCTGATGGACTAGAGCTAGGACTAACACTCAAGCTAGGCTGATGAATCTGATGGAACTGGTCGAGCTAATATAAATGGTGAGGTTGGGGCTTGAGTTTGAGCTAGACTTGTGGTAAAAGATGACTTAGGCTAAGGCTGGAATGGGCTGCGGTTGGGGGTAATGCTAAGCTTAGCTCCTACAAACGTAGCTATAATCGAAAATTTAAAACAACTTTTATAAATAATTTATAAACAAATAGATGTTTGGTTATGTAAATAATAAGCGTTCTTTGTAAAGCGTGTTTATAGTTGCTTTAAATTGGCACACATTGTCAATCTACTTTCTATTTTTATATTTTTATGTACATTACTGTAAATTTGTTCTTCTCTATTGCCATCTACCAACAAGTAGGACAACAAAAAACAAATTATTTTAATTAATTTTTGGTAAAACATCTACATATACGGGCCTTACCATAATTAGAATAAAGATTCTTGAGAGTCAAGTAAAGAAACTATAGTAGATTAAATATACAATATAACTTTTCTACACAAAGCTAAATTATAACTAGTATAAAACTATGGTAGAGCTTAGTCAAGGCTAGAGTAGGAGGTAAGCAAGGCTATTCTACCTGGTTTTCAAGCCGAGCTGAAAGTTGAGTCCGGCCCATAAACCGAAAACTATGAGCCCAGCTTGGTCTGTCTGAATTTTGCTCGAGCGTCGCTCGGCTCGAAAGCAGGTCTATGAGCTATGACATGACCATCTTAGGGTAAGAAAACTAACTATATGATAGCTGTAGTAAGGTTAGTATTACAGCTTAAATTTAAGCTAGAAAAGAGCTGGTGTAAAGCTATGTTAAGGCTATAGTAGGGCTTGATCAAGGATAAGACAGGCCTCAAGTTTTAGTCATTGTAAGACTTGATCAGAGCAAAGTAGGAATTAGAGAAACAAGCCGGGCTTGGGTGTTAAGCTCGAGCCAATTTAAACTTTGTTTAGGCCTGGTTTGACTCAAATATTTGTTTTAAGGGCAAACGGGCCGGGCTTCTAATGCAGAATCTTTATATTTAGGATTGGCCCTTTGTTCATAGCCAGTAGAAAGAAAAAACCAGCCTTAACCTTCGTTTTAGCGTTAATCTTAGTCTTTTGCATTGTCTTTGACCTCATTCTTTTCAAATTAAAAACACACTTGAAACTTATCAAACTGTTCTTTGATATTGTTGTTTTGTTAGTTACTTCAATTAAGAGTATGTATAATAAAAAAGTTGTGATATTCTCAAGTGTAACTAACAAAACAAAATTAAATTGTTTTTAGGTACAGTTAATGTTGTTTTTAATTACTTTTTGGCACATTGTTCATACAACGTGCTAAAAAAGTAACAGCTTTTCCTACTTTACTCTGTAAGCTTCAGAATCATTATTGTTTTATGAGTGTTTTAACAATATTGTTGTCTTTTGTTTATAGTAATATAATGCATACTTATTGCTGCGTCACCTTTAAAATTATTGTTTTTTGCTCATCTGACTCGCAAAAAAATATTAATTATGTGTTGGACTGTGTAAAATCAGACTGAGGAATTACATTTTGTTTTGACATATTGCTCTACGTCTTTTTTAATTTTTTATGCATCAAAAGTGGCAGAACATCTTTGCGTCATTATTTTTTGATATTATCCTTCCAATTTTAATATAATTTTTAACTTTTTAAATATTCAGAATACCAATAGTGCTATCTACGTTACAACAATAGTATCACTTAAATAACAACAAAAGCTTCAGTAAAATGACGTTATAATTTAACATTCCCTCTACTAAATATCATCTTTGTACCTTATTATCAACCAACAATAACTACGTTTTGGTTTCAAAATAGGCGTTTAAGCTATCGATCAATCGACAATGTTGTTTGAGTTAATATCTTCCGTTATCACGGTGCTAACAACGCTAACCTCAAGCACCGTAATATACATATCTTATGTCACTTACAAAAAGACCAAGTTAGAATACACATGGGTATTGGGATTCAATACTGTGATCGAGTTTGCGTATACTATTATTTTTGGAATGGTCATGCCGGTAAGAAAAACTTTTTTTTTGTTTTTTTTTGATATAAAGCTAGGGCTATCTCAAAACTTTACACCTAAACTGAAGCGGGATATGGTAAGGCTTGGTTAAACCTAAAGTTGAACTGAAATTGGGGTTTTAATGAGCTTATTTAAGGGTAGGGCAAGGCTATAGGTATCGCTATAGCAAGGCTTCGTCAGAGCTGGGGTAAAACATAAAATTAGCCAAGATTAGCATTAGCTTAAACTTGAGTCTAAGCCTGAACTTAATCTTGAGTTTAATCATTGGGTTGAGCCTGAGCCTGAACCTTAGCCAGAACCTGAGCCAGAACCTGAGCCTGAGCCTGAGCCTGAACCTTAGCCAGAACCTGAGCCAGAACCTGAGCCTGAGCCTGAACCTTAGCCAGAACTTGAGCCAGAACCTGAGCCTGAGCCTGAGCATGAGCCTGATCCTAAGCCTGAGCCTGAGCCTGAGCCTGAGCCTGAGCCTGAGCCTGAGCCTGAGCCTGAGCCTGAGCTTGAGGCGAGCCTGAGCTTTATTTCTAAATCAGTCTCAGTTTTAACTTTTGTCTAATCTTGAACCTAACTTTTTTAGCTTTATTGGATAATAAAAAATTTTTTAGAGTGCCATATTTACCAAGAACAACCTCTATATTACAATCGAAAACAGTAACTTCCAAGACCTTTCTTCTTTCATGGTCAAAATCTATGTAACAATGACAGTATTCTTTGTGCTGTTTATACCAGCTGTCAGTTCAGTTCACTTTTGGTATCGATACAATATATTGTGTCATAGTTGCTTATGGACTCGTTGGGAGTACTGCAAAAAGTGTTTATACTTTGCTTTATATTGTGCTTTACACTGCTGCTTCTTCTGGTCTTGTCTAATACCAGAATCAGAGGATACTGTGAGAGATATCGTGGAGAATACGGTTTTTAAAAATAACATTAAAACTCACGTGGCTATCGAGAAGGTATGGTATTTTTAGCATTTCTAAATTATTTAAAAAATTTTTTTATCATTTGAACTTTTTTTTCAAAACAACATTTCCAGCTCTAGTAACATGTTCAATCCTTTTAGGGCACATGGACGTTTGTAGTATGTCAAATAAACGGCCAAATGATTTTCATCGTTGAATATGCCATTATGTGTTACTATGGGAGAAAGATCATAATAAAAATGAAACGAACAAAGAGCGTAACTACGCATAAAGCTCAAGCTCATGTCATCAAAGTCATGATTTTACAGGTACTGTAGTATTTTATTTTTTTTATTACCTAAATAAGCTAGAGTAAGATCAGAGAAAGGCAAGGGTAAGGCAAAACTAGGACAGGTCTAGAGCAAATTAAAAGTAAGGCCACAACAAAGTCAGGGCAAGGCAATTGAGTCAAAGCCAAGGGAAAGCACGGCAAAGCTATTCATAATAAAACAAGCTAGGGATTTGAGAAAGGTTAAGGCAAGGCTAAAACAAGGCTACGGCAAGGCTAGGGCAAAACAAAAGCTAAGCTAAGACAAGTTTAGATCAAGGCTAAGACTCCGGGCTAGGGCTCTGTCTGGGCTCTGGGCTAGGGCTCTGGAGTAGGGCTCTGAGCTGAGGCTATGGACTCGGGCACTAGGCTGGCACTCTAGGCTAGGGCTTTGGGCAAAGGATTATTCTATAACATTTTTAAAAATAACTTTTTCAGGCTCTCTACCCCTTAATTCTCTACTTTATACCAATTTTCGTACTAGCCTATATGATGTTATACAATGTGCCATTCGACCTGATTGGAACAGTATGTTCTGTTTCAGTACAGCCTTTTACATTTCTGAGTACTTTATCAGTACTAGTGCTAATACCAACTTATCGACGGAGATTGATGCGAAAAGAAACGACAAGAAGAGTTAGTAACACAATGCCATTTCAAACCATAGCTTCAGAAAGTGTTACAAATGATTGCAGGTTTTGTGTCATATAGAGGTATTTAACTGTAAATAAATTCAAAATTTTTAAGTTTAAGAACGGTCAAATTGAAAAAAAAAACAATAAAAAACGAAATGTCACAAAATTTATTATTTATATGGTTTTTCAAGAGGTTCATCTGCTTTAATAGTAAATCTTTCCAAAGTCGGAAACACCTTCGCAAAGTTCCCGTGAAACTTCTTCATGTTTACTTTTTTCATTTCTTTTTCATAACACAATATAACTGTTTCGACTGTTGGCATCCGAATCCCGTTTCGAACATAGTTTTCTAAATCCCACGGATAAAAAAGTCGAACCTCGGACACTTGAAGATATTTCAAAGCAAGCCAACCTGAAATTAATAATTGTGAAGTTTGATGGCGTACAATAAGATAGATTAAAGTAAGATAGAGCAGTCATAAGGTATAACAAAGTAGAGCAAGCTACTTTACCTTACTTTACCTTACCTTACCTTACCTTACCTTACCTTACCTTACCTTGTGTCGCCTTGCTTTTACTCTACTCTACTCTACTCTACTCTACTCTACTCTACTCTACTCTACTCTACTCTACTCTACTCTACTCTACTCTACTCTACTCTACTCTACTCTACTCTACTCTACTCTACTCTACTCTACTCTACTCTACTCTACTCTACTCTACTCTACTCTACTCTACTCTACTCTACTCTACTCTACTCTACTCTACTCTACTCTACTCTACTCTACTCTACTCTACTCTACTCTTTCTTATATATTGTAAACAAAAACTTACAGTCGTCTGGGCACGGTTCTAGAACCAAAACTTTTATTTCAATATCCATGAGATATCTGAGCATGGTTGGGTGGCTGACTTGTAAAACATCAACAATAGGATGAACTTTCTTGTAGAAGTCAATAAATAGCGCATATTCATCTACTGGGGTTGAATGACGCAGCTTAACGCAAACTGATGCTGACGATAGATGTTCTAAAAATAATGGTTAGAGTATAAACCAACAGTTCTTTATACAGCAGTTACACGGTAAACATCTAAAATGCCTACTTACCCAACAAGAAGTTCGCGACCGTGCGAAGCAAGGGCAATGACCATAAACACTCATCAGATAGATCAAGCGAAACAATAAAATGACGTTTCTTTTCGAAACACTGTAAAAGTTTAGCCAAAATCATTTCATATCGATCTAAGATCATATATGGTCTTTTTCCATCATCATCTATGAAATTCAGCGTGATATAAGTTGTGCTGCTAGAAATTATAATCTCTATTATGTTAATGTGGGAGAAGTCGTACTCCTGAAAATATGCTTAAGATAACACTTGGCAATTTTTTTCTTTGCTTTGGCTTTAACTTATCATAACCTACATAACTTACTTTACCCTATCCTATTCTTACAAAATAAAAAATTATGATAAGCTTTTAAACTTACTTTACGTGTATTACACCCAAAAAATGACAAAGCCTTGTTGAAAGAACTTGAATTACAGCCCATTTTAAATACCTTCGACCGGTTGGAAGACGAACAAACAGCACTAAATGAGAAGTAACAGAAATTGATTTTTAGTTTTTTCGAAGTTTCATTATCCGTCAGATTTTTGCTTTTTTTCAATAAAACTTTGTGACACTTCGTCTCATGAGTAAAAATCTTATCAATATAATGACATTTCGTCTCATAAATAAAAATTCAATAAATTTTGTGACATTTCGCCTAATAATCAAAAAACCGATTAATTTTGTGACATTTCGTCTTATTAGTGAAAATCAAATCGATATAATGACATTTCGTCTCATAAGTAAAAACCCAATCATTATAGTGACATTTCGTCTCATAAGTAAAAATCCAATAAATGTTGTGACATTTCTCCTTATAATCAAAAACCAATAAATTTTGTGACACTTCGTCTTAGAATTTAATTTCGAATGATTTAGTGACATTTAGCTTTGCAACTAAAAATCTAATAAATTTATTGACATTTCGTCTTATAAATTAAAAACCCAATAAATTAGTGACATTTCGTTAAAACAATATAAGAAAATAAGGTAGAAAAGTTTATTCATATTGCAATTACATCAGATTTCATTCTTTAAAATGACCTTCATCCGCTCCTCGATCGCCTTCTTGCTCAGTCCATTGGCCGCGAAGGCGTACTGACTCTGTGCCACATACAAAGCTCCCCAGAGTACGAACACGAAGCTCAGTGGTACCAGAAACTGAAATATAATATGTAATGTTTGAAAAGTTGGAAAACCCCTACCCTATCTTATCATAGGGCTATTCTACCCTACCCTACTTTACCCTACATTACACTACCGTACTCTACCTTCCCTACCTTATCTTACTTTGTCTTGCCCTACCCTACTTTACCCTACATTACCTTACCCAACTCTACCTACCCTACCTTACCCTACTTTATGATACCCTACCTTATCCTATCCTACCAGAATAATGACTAAAACAAAAAAAACACTTACTCCCAATCCATCGTAACAATCCATTTTCAACAAATCAAACTTGGCTTTACGACCGCGTTACAAATATTTTTATAAAATAAAAAAAAACTTTTCAAAATGCATTTTTTCACATAATATTATAATTTTTAAAAATTTTATATAAAAAATCTGTTTTTAAATATTTTTTAAAACCTTAAAATGTACTCTAAAAACAGTTATAACTCTTGCGTATCATCTCTCCTCAATTTTCGGTTTGCACTACGAGCCCGGCTTTGATTTTCGCGTCTGCTGACAATGGGCATAGTGGTCATCGATTTAGGTCCAATGCTAACTCAAACACAAGTGTGAAGAACGAGTCGTGTAGGCCGTGTAGATTTAGGCTCTAACCGGTCTTAAGCTAAACTAAACCCAACCCCAAAATATTTTTTTATTTTAGTACCACAATCTACTAGTTACCTAAAGAAACCAATACAAAGTCAATTTTTTAAAATTACTTATCGCGTTTTAAAATTAAAAACTTTCTAAACAGTCCGGACCAGGCCTGGCGTAAAACTTCTTTGACCAGGCCAAGCCAGCCTAATAGAAAATAAAAACAGCTTAAGCCTAAACGTTGAAATCCGGGCCCAAACCAACCTTCAAAAGTGATCCCGGCACGGTTTTTTTTCGGACGGGCGGGGAGATCTCCCCTACTCTATCATTAGTCTAAAACAACATCGAGGTGCTCGCTCATTGAAATATTACTCAAAAATTAAATTCTTATTTTAATCTTATCAAAAAATTTAAAAAAAAACTATATAATAGTTTATTAATCTTTGTTTCTTGAAATATCAACAAAAGACCGTCCACCAACAGTGATATTACTATGCGTTCGCACACTTCCTCTACGGTCATGAATATCGTTCCTCTTCTCGGTCAAAGCTCTTCGATATGTTGGTATAAACAACAGTACAGACAACGTGCTCAGTAATGTAAAAAGTTGTACAGATATAGAGCAGACGTATCCAAAAGTAGCAAAAGACTTGCCAGTGAAGATAGAGAAGATAAGGGCGAATAGCGGTATAAAGTACAGTATCAGGGGGTACACGGCTTGCAGTACCATAACTTTGACCACATACACCTGAGCTTTGTATGTGCTTGGGGTTGTGTTCTTCTTCATATACATGATGATTTTATGGCCAAAGTAACACATCATACCGTACTCGATAAGTTGCATCAGCTGACAGTTTGCTTGACATACAACAAAGTAAAATTCATTCTAAGAAATTGTCGAGTTACTGTATGTTACTGTTACTTCAAAATTAAAACTCGTGTTAAATGTCTGTGAGATTACGGTAAATTACTGTAAACTATAAACTCAAACTCGTTTTAAAAACTTGTATGGTTACGGTAGGTTACTGTAACTTCAAAATAAAATCTTATTTTGATTGCAGATGCCAATTTTTGCCCATAATAATCTTTTCATCGTATAACATGTCTCCCGCAAACCGCAAAACCTTTTTTAACCTAAAACACTTTTCGTCGTATAACATGCCTTTCTCCGCCTGCAAAAGCAAAAAAACTCTACGCGCCCAACTCCAACCTACCTCAAGATATCCCATATGTCTCTTCACATTCCCGGTAGTCATTGTATAGTTCATTATATCCACAACCGTCTCTTTGGACTCTCTGATACTACAAGAATAGAATACCAACATGTGTACCACCTTGTACAAAGCAAATACCAAACAAATACCCAGGTATTTAAACCGTGACCAAGTTATGTCATTACACAGCACGTTGTAACGATACCAAAAATGCACTGCGTTGGTAGCTGGAATATACAGTAGGAAGAATACTGTTAACATTATACAAACTTCGGCCGCAAATGGAGTCATCATTTGGAGGTTTTCGTTTTCCATGGTTAGGTAGAGATGGGTTGGAGTCAGGACACAGGTCTGAAAGTATAGAGAAATGTAAAGGCTAATGCTAGAGCTAGAGATTGAGCTAAGGCTAGAGCTTGAATTAGAGCTTAAACTAAGACTAGGGCTTTAGGTAAGGTAGGGCTTGAACTAAAGATTAAACTAAAGCTAAGCCTTGAGTTTGGGTTGGAATGACGCCTCAGGCTAGTGATCTGAAATAAAGCTCAAAGCTTGAACTAGGGCATAAACTACGACTAGGAATTGAACTAGGGTTAGAGCTTGAATAAGGGCTTGAACTAAAACTAGATCTTGCGATTTGAACTAGGTCTAGGGCTAGAGCTCCGAGCTCGGGCTTTGGGCTAGAGCACTAGGTTAGGGTGCTCAGCTATTGCTCTGGGCTAAGACGATGACCTAGGGTTCTGAGCTAGGGCTCTAAGCTTGGGCTCTGGGCTGGGGTTCTGGGCTGGGGCTTTGGGCTAAAACTTTGGACTAAGTTTATAAGTTAGAACTCTGGGCTAAAGCTCTGGGCTAGGGCTCTGGGATAGAGCTCTGGATTAAAGTTTTGAGTTAGGCTTTGAGCTAAGACTCTGGGCTAGAAATAGGGTTAGGACAAGGCTATTGTTTTTCTTTTTTCAACTTACAGGCATAAAAATTCCTAATGTGATAGTATATCCAAAGTCGATCAATGTATTAAAGCCTAATATCCATGTGTACTCTAAGCGAGTTCTTCTGTAGGACACAAATGACAGATATATCACCATAATACAGCAACATGTTGCAAAAAAGAAGATTAAGGTTGCAAGTGCTTGGAACCACATCTGAAACAAGGTTTTTTAAAGTAGTACGTAGTACATACTTAAAAATTGTTGTTGTACTATATAGTACTAAAATTTGTTTTGATACTATATAGTACCAAACATTTTTTTCAATACTATATAGTACTAAAGCCTTTGAAAAGTTGTAAGTGTAGCAAACATTTTACAATATAATACACAATTGTGCTATTTTATCATAAAGACATAAATATAGATGTAAAATCTCTAAATTGGCACTAATTATTCCAAAATACCACAGTAAATTTAGAAATAAACAACCATTTGCAAGAATTTATGTTAACATCTACGCCGTAAAATATAAATTTTAACTCAAAAACAGTCAATTTAAGCTCAACATTCTACGATGTAAATGTAACTCAGAAAACGGTAAATTTATTTTCTGGAAATTCTCCAATTACCGACTTAGTTGTGACTATGAGAATATCAGCTGACTATAGACGCTAAACAAGAATTTCTCAAAAAACTTAATTAAAATAGCTAAGTAGTTATTTTGACTTGTTTATTTTGATGGGAACGATCTTGAAAAACGTTCCCATAAATTGTTGTAGGTGGTAGGTTGAAAAAGGTTTGGTATGTGCATAATTGGAAAAAAAACTTTGTAATGATACGCGCTACTGTGAGCTTCAGCCCCATATCTAGCCTAAAGCTTAGTTCTTGCCCTAGCCCAAATTAGAGATAAGGAACAAGCTGGCCTTGGCTCAAATTTAAGTTGGGTCAGACAGGGATTTTTAAAAGCCCGGCCCGTTTGCGCGTGAAAAGTTGAGCTAGGCCGCGCATGAGAAAAATTTATATTGGACCGGGCTTAAAAACAGAGCTTTTTTCTAGCCCTAGTTCTAGACTTAGCCTTAGCACTAGTCGTAGTCTTAGCTTAATGTCCTAGCTCCTAGCCTAGAGCCCTAGTTCAGAGCCCCAGCCCAGAATCCTAGCCCAGAGCCCTATCCCAGAGCCCCAGCCAAGAATCCTAGCCCGGAGCCCTAGCCCAGAGCCCTAGCCCAGAGCCCTAGCCCAGAGCCCTAGCCCAGAGCCCTAGCCCAGAGCCCTAGCCCAGAGCCCTAGCCCAGAGCCCTAGCCCAGAGCCCTAGCCCAGAGCCCTAGCCCAGAGCCCTCGCCGAAAGCCCCAGACCAGAGCCATAGCCCAGAGCCATAGCCCAGAGCCCTAGCCCAGAGCCCTAGCCCAGAGCCCTAGCTCAGAGCCCTAGTTCAGAGCCTCAGCCCAGAACCCTAGCCGAGAGCCCTAGCCCAGAGCCCTAGCCCAGAGCCCTAGCCCAAAGCCCCAGACCAGAGCCATAGTTCAAAGCCCCAGACCAGAGCCATAGCCCAGAGCCCTAGCCCAGAGCCCTAGCTCAGAGCCCTAGCCCAGAGCCCTAGCCCAGAGCCCTAGCTCAGAACCCTAGCCCAGAGCCCTAGCCCAGAGCCCTAGTTCAGAGCCCCAGCCCGGAACCCTAGCCGAGAGCCCTAGCCCAGAGCCCTAGTTCAGAGCCCCAGCTCAGAACCCTAGCCCAGAACCCTAGCTCTAGTGCTTAGTGCTAGCCCGTAGCCGTAGTCCTAGCCTTAGTCTTAGCTTTAGTTCCATTTTACTAGCTCTAATTCAACCAAAAGTTTTTGAAATTTTTCTTATTTTTCCCTCTCGGTTTTCAACTAATCACTCGACCCTCATCTACCAATACAAGTAAAAGAAAAACACATTTACTACTAACACCCATTTCCTCCGTACTGCCATAAACAACATTCGAGGAAAAACGTCAATAATTAGCGTTGCATTTAAATAACCTACTGTGTAATCCACTACATAAAAAACAACTTACAGGTTCGAAAACCAAAAGACATATTTACAGTATTTTCCCATTATCAGAGGTAATTGCTGAAGCTAACAAGGAAAGTATCCTGCCCCGTTCAGAATCAGCTCAAAATATTTATATGAATTCTTTGTTCCACCAACAGTACCCATAAAAAATTGTTGCTCGCGCTTTGGAGTTTTAAATTTAAATTATTTGTGTTTCCCGCCAATATGGCAAATTTGGCATTGTGTTTCAAGCACTTTTTCCGGCTGTCCACACAAGATACGCTTTAAACTTAAAAATGTAGGTTTGTTTATTTAAAGGTTTTCTACTGGTATATCAAAGAAAAATTATTAAAAGTCAAAAAATGACAAAGTGACAAGCTTGAAACACAACGCCAACTTGGCGGAAAATTGAAAATGTCATTTTTTAATTTCGATTTGTTCGAGATTTCTTGGAAAGCGCGATGTAGTACTTTGCCGAAGATGTTATATTTATAATACATGATCTTTCTATATGAAAAGTTAAAAGTCAATCAGAGCTGGGCACTCGGGGGCTTTTCTGATAAGACTAAGGCTGTTTTGTAAAAAATCTAAAAACAACTTACGCAAAACGTTTAAAAGTTGCTTGCAACTGAATGCCAAAGAAATTGTTTGCAACCCAATGCTAAAAAAATTGCTTTCAACTCAATGCCAAATTGGCGGGATTTTAATTTTTTATTACGAATAAAACTCAAACAAACGAGCTAAAATTTTTTATATTTACTATTGGTAGTACAAGGAATTCGTATTAAATTTTGAGCTGATTCTGAGCGGGGCAGGTAGGGTACTTTCCTTGTAAGGCTGTTTTGTAAAACGTCTAAAAGTTGCTTGCAACTCAATGCCAACTTTCCCACATTGGCGGGATTTAAATTATTTGTTACGAATACCACGCCAACGCCAAAAAAGACGCTTCCTTAGCGCATCTATTATAATAAACGACGTTAAACTTTACGTTTCAGTTCTTTTATATGTTAGCCGATCGCTTTACAGCTTGTCTTTAAATTTTCAGTAGGTTTTTAAGCTTGTCTTTAAAATTTTAATACGTTTTTAACAATGCTTTGTACTTTTGGCATTAAATAAAAAAATTTTTATTGTTTATGTTTGACTTTTTTTTTACAATTTTTAAAACTGTTTTTCCCGGCAACATTTTATGCTGTTTCAGTCGAGATAAACTTACAAAAGTTAAGTGATATATGGTGCAACTCCCCTGTAACCCAAATGCGTTTTTTTAATGTTAAAATCGTAATTATCAAACTTCAGAAAAGATAAAAGCGTAAGCAAACCATGAGTTTTACCATTAAGAACGCCAAATTCATCAAAATCGAAAAAGATCAAGAAGTTTTTGCTCGTGGGCCTCTACCATATGCAGAAAATCGTTTGTTGCAACAGGGTCAACAGTACGATCAAGTAGTAGAAAATTCAAATATTTCATTTGTGTACCGTGCTGGAATCTGCGACGAACCAAAAGAAGACAAAGATGTTGTTCTAAGTAACGTAAGAAAAATAAGTCAGGCCGGGCCTGAAAATCAAAAAAACTTAAATATTCTGACCGAGCTAGCCTGCGTTAAGAAATGAAAACGGGTCAAACCTCAAAAGTAGACCCCGCTCGTTTTTCACCCCTATTTTCACCAACTCCCTCTCCCTTTTAAAAACTTAGGACAATTTTAATATTGTATATTGCAGCTTTTATCGACCAGTTTTCTGATTGTGTTGAACGAAAAACTAGAAATTATTCATGATGTTGTTTTCCCACACGAAACAAACCTACAAAACGTGCTGCTGTTTACTAAAGAATTGTGCGGCGTGACCGATGATGAAGTTTTAGAAATGTACAAAGTTATCGTCACGACAGACAATATTTGCAAGGCTATATCCATAGGTAGCAAAACGCAAGCTCAAGTTGTTGTATCTATTGTAGCTACAGGAACCATTCCGCAGATACCCGCCAACGTTAACGACAGAGAACATAAAGAACTGCCGAGTTTTGTTTTGGCATATGATTTAGCTGATTTGCTGGAAGAGGAAGACAAAGCGTTGGCTGACTTGCTACGGACTGGCCAACCGGTTCGAATGACAAACCAAAGCAAGGCTTTAATGTATTGCGAAAAAATAACTGAAAATTTTTTAAAACATTGTTGTTAGTAAGTTTTTTTACAAAAAAAACCCTACGTACCCCTACCGCTCCTGCCCCGCTCTGATAGACTTGAAAATTTTTATATAGGAAAAACATGTAAATATAAGATCTAAAAAATTACATCTTGAATTTCCCGCCAAATTGGCATTGTGTTTCAAGCTTATAATTTTCTCATTTTTTGACTTTTAACTATTTTTCCTTGATATACTAGTAGAATACCCTAAAATTAACTCACATTTTTTAATTTATAAGCGTAGCTTGTTTAGAAAGTCAAAAAAGAGCTTGAAACACAATGCCAAGTTTGCCAAAATGGCGGGAAAACAAAATTTTTTAAATTTAAAACTCAAAAGCGCGAGCTGAATTTTTTAGGGTACTATTGGTAGCACAAGGAATTCATATAAAAATTTTGAGCTGATTCTGAGCGGCGCAGGTTGGGCACTTTCCTTGTTAGACCGGGATGGACCCAAAAATTAGAAGTTTAGACCGAACCAAACTAGGGTTGGACATTTACCGGTAATTTTACCAGCTTTTTTTACCGAAAAATCAATTTACCGGTAAAAGTCTAGCCCTAGACCAAACCCAAAAATTGATGTTCTGGACCGGTGAAAAACGCTCCGGACTGGTTCGGGCAAAGCACTGCCTTTAGATCTACCTTGACTGATTTATAATTACATTTTCAGCCGGCATCCAACCGTACAAGGAATCTCTGATTACATTGACAGTTTGACGGCCGAATACGACAATTTAGATAAGGTAATAAAGTTTTCTAATTTTCTACGAGGCTTATATCGGCAGGGTCGGGCGGGGACTTTTAGTCTAGAGGCGGGGGTCAAAAAAGCCAGCACAAATGACGACTTTTTAAAATTTTTTTTAAAATTTCCACTGGGGGACTACGTTCAATTTTTTTCAAAAATGTTTTTTTTGGGGCGGGAGCCATGTATACCGGTTCTGTATTATTGATTACGGAGAGATAGTTAAAATCATAAGAAATTAACTTTTTTGGAATTTTAGAGAAGTTTCTTTGTGGACAAGGTAAACATTGTCAGTTTTGTACATCATACCTTCAGACTACAGGGTTTGATCAGGTTCAGTCACATGTTTAATCAAATTGTCAGACGCTACAATCAGTATTTAAAAAAGTCACCCGCTTCTGTGGAAATGGCAAGTTTATTCCTGCGGCCGCTGGAATTTAAACAACAAATATCGGCAATGCTAAAATACAATGAACAAATACATGAAAGTGAACAAAATACAGGATGTGGGTACGAACCGCTGCACTATCTACACACTGCATGGCGTGCAACTTTATACAAAGTATTATATAGTGTATATAACACAACGTAAGACTTTACAATTTTTCATTAACAAAAATTTTTATTATTATTAGACGCAGTCAAAGTGATAAACATCAGGGCCGGGCGAGGACTTCTGGTCTGGGAGCGGGGGTAAAAAATGCTTTTTTGTGAAAATTTTTATCTAAAAATCCACAAGGAGGACCATGTTCAACTTTATTCAAAAATTTTTTTCTGGGAGGGAGAGGGGAGGGTTCTTTGATAAGTGACATAAATCAGATAACAGAACATAAAAAGTTACCGTGAAAACTGCTGAATAATCTTTTCTAGCAATTTATATTTTTTAGTCCACATAAAGGGCATTATCTTCCCGCCTCAACTGATTGGTTCAACTGGTATAACAAACCAGAAGAAGTACCAAGTGGTAGCTACGAACGAATTGTGCCCTGGCGCAACGCTTTCCAATATTAGTTTTGTCATTCTTTGTTTTAGAATTGTATTTGTATTAGTTCGCTATTAATGCTTAAAAAAACAGTTAATAAATTCCTGACGGAGGTTTACAGTACTATATGTTACTATTGTTAGTAGTTGTTTTAGTTATGTTTGTAGTTAAAATAAATATTTGACTAAAAATCCGTGTAACAGAACTTTTGGCGCACCTTATACTTGGGCAAGGTCTATTTGTTATCAATACATGTAGTATTATCAAATATTTATTACTCAAAAAATGCAATTTTGTACAATAACTGTGATGAACTGTATCAAATTAATAATCAAGGCTTGTACAATACCGTAGTATAAACTATACAATGAAAAGTACGACATAATATGTATACATTGAAGGCCAAGCTTCATATCACGCTGACTAAATCTGAGGCCTTATAAAATCACATGAAAATTATGAAACTGAATGAACTGGGTTTCCAACAGGTTGAAGACATTTATAAAACCGTTTCTTTAGCATTTACAACTTCCTTAACATAGGCGCGCACTGTACAACGCACGATACATCAGACTTGATATCAGCCAGTAAATGGCCTCGTAGTAGCGTTTTACAATCCTTTACTCTAACCGATCTGCATTCTGGTCCATTCGCCGTGCACATACAATTCACACAAGGTGACCTTTGTTTACTCGTACCTCGGGGTACGTCACTGTTACCTATACGACATCCGGTCGTATCTTGCCATGGTTTCAAGTTGAGTTTGGGAAAGTTTTCACATGGTATTTGGGCGTTACTGAGGCTGTTTGGTATACTGAACACGTCTGGTTGGATTCTGGAGAGCATTTTACTGTTTTCGCATAGTATTGTGGCTAGCTTGACGTTTCGTATCTCTTGGAGTTGCTCTGGAAATATAGATTTTGAGGTGTTTTACATTGTGGTGATAGTGTACTGTAACGTTTTTAATTTTGGTATACTCTACTTTACCCAACCTACCAGAATTGGCACTACCATGCTATAACCTACCACACCCTAAGCTATTCTCCTCTACCGTGTCATACCCTAACTTACCTTATTTCATATTGCCTTACCTTACTTTACCTTACCTTACCTTACCCTTAAAGCCTACCCTAGTATATCATAATAAAAGGTGCTATACTGTAATATATTCTGTAATATTCAAGCCATAACATAAAAAATGGAATCAAAAATCGAATTTTGTTTACCTTGACTAAACTTGGTTTCAGGAATGTCATTTTCATAGTAAAATCGATCACACTTCTTCAATCGTTGGAATTGTTCTCCAATTATACATGCCATTGTTGGTGGCATCAACGCCCCACCCATTGGTCGTTCCGAGAACAATCCAGGGAATAGGTCAATGTCATCAACACTCTCATAAACTGATTCCAAAGCATTCACAGCTGATTCGTCCATGTTTTCCAAGAGATCCTCGAATGATCGAGCTCTTTTTAGGCCACAAAACTCTCTAAAATTTTTTTTAAGTTTAGGTACAATTATCGCACCATACCTAAAGCGATTGTAAGGTTGAACACCGTGATCTCTAGCCCTCATAATATTCAAAGCAATCAGATCAAAGCCAGAGAATGGCCATCCTTTTTGCTGAAAGAGATGATTCCTCACAGCATCCGTGATATGTCGATCAAATGCCATACATCTTGTACCTAATAGTCCGACCAACAAACTGTCCATACCACCCTTATCCTTATCATATATGGCTTCTACATTGTTAAAACTTTCTTGTAAATCTACTGGTTCTGTTGCGTTTTTGTAGAAATGATTTAGGCGAGGAAAGTAGCTGTAATTCAATGATTTAGAAGGACTTTTAGTGACTTAACTTAAGAAATCCACAGCCAAAGTGTTGGCCACAATTTTACCATCCCCAAATAAAATCCACCTTCAAAAATAGAGTCATAATTCCACTTTTCCCTAACTAAACCAACTAAAACAACACAAACTCACCGCCTAATCAAAGTATGCCCAAATCGAAAAGCAGCCGTAGCGAACGGATGACTGATACTAGCATCACATGAGTCGTCGTACTCTCTATAATACCCATTCTTCTTGGTCGACAAATCATACTTCTCCATATAACGTCGTCCCAACAGCTTTGGCAGATATTCATCATAAACAATGTGTTGAAACATTGCTGCCACGATCTTCCGCGTCTCCTGATACAACCTCTCGTCGTTCCATAATGGATTCAGATCCGCCAATTCACGTGCTATACGATTATGTTCTCGTAGAAATATGGTATGCATTGTTGTTAGTCCAGGCTGATGGCTGTTCCGCTCGTCTCCGGCTACGAAACAAGGGAAACGAGGCTTGGAACGGCAGTCTTGTTCTTGGTCTCCTTGAGGTAGGGCTTCACTGAAAAGAAAGTTTTTGTTAGAGTTAATTTAAAACAAATTATTACTTTTCTCTATCCTTACTTTAGCCATTTCCTAGCCCTTAACTAATCTCAATTTAGATTTCCATTCAAATTTCCTCGAAATTTTTGCTAAAAAAATATTTTTCGAATTTTTTCGGTGAATAATATTCAAGGCGAATATTCTTGATTTATTTCGCGATTTTAAAGGAAACTGTTGTTTATATATTGTAAAATATTAAAAATTTAATCCATTTTTCAGGTTTTATCAAAATCTACACTTTTACCTTGTTTCAATAACAATGCGATGAATTCAGCTCAATTCCAGCTAAAACAGTATCGGAAGTCGATTGGTAAGTGTTTTTTCTTAAACTATTTTTGTTGGTTTAGGTAAAACATCGACTATCTTAACCGAATTTGACCGGTTCGTGCTTTTTTGAGCAATATTTTGAATGGTGAGCACCTCGATATTGTTTTAGACCAATGTTTTAGTCAGAATAGTGTTTTGGCTTGTTTTGGAGCGAAAAAAGTGGAGAATTGATAGGTTAATGATAATCGAATCTTCTTTATTGTTTGTAGAATACTTTTCAATGTTTAAGGCACAGTCTAAATCATATAATGTTGTCGAACATGTTCCTTTAGTTTTGATCTTATTGTAGGGCTTTTTCATAAATTGATAATTCAGTAAGAAATTGATCTAAAACAATATCGCAGAGCTCAACTCAACCAATGGACTTCGTTGAGTTATTAAAATTGTTTTCCTCTATTTCCTCAAAACCTTACTTATTAAAGCTACCAATTCGAGTGAAGTTCATCAGCCCTCCAACAAACTGCCTCAATTCGGCCGCTTCACATTTGGTTGATCCATAAATGGCACTTCCATCGATGTAACTCGTCAATTGATTCAGCTGATTCCGGTATCCTAAACTCAACTGTCCCAACAAACTTCTGGCCATTGGGAAACAACGGCGTTCACCTTTGTCATCGTATGTTTGATGAAAAGTGTCATCATCGGGCAAATGGATTGGCATACAATGAACTGATAACGTTTGGGGAGAATCACATCTGGTGCAGTTCAGGATTTCGTCGTTTGGACCTGGAGAAGTGGTAAGGGTTATGAACTTTAATTTTTTTTAATTAAGCTTAAAAACGAAAACTGAAGCATAAAAATTTAAATTATGCTCCTACCCCTCTCAACCGGTGAATGAGTGACCTCATGATCTAGTAGTTGCCCAAACTGCATGACCATATGCGTAAATTTTTCATCCGAAAACGGTGAATCCACATGAATAGCATTTGATATAGCTCTAGCTAGCGGTAATTTTCTTCCACTAACAGCATGTGCCCTGGGGGCATCAATGCCATCGTCGTATTCGGGTGCGAAGATATGTCTTAACGGCCCGAAAGCGTTACCGTACTGCGGAAAGCGAAGGTTGTTACACCAGCCACTGAAAGTGCGGTAGGGTGAGGTATGATCACATGGTAGGTCTTTGGGTAGACACTTGTCGATCGATCCATCTTGGCCGAGAAATGGGCCGATATTACCCACGAATTCGGAAACTTCAAAGTCTGGAAGGATTCGTTGTAGAGTTTCTGGGTCAAGTTGTACTCCGCCTAGGACACCACTTCTGGTTAGGGAGCCACTGAAAATTTTTAATTTTTACTGTTGTAGACTAGGTAAGCCAAGTCAGAGGTACGGTAGGGTCTAGGGTACGGCAGTATAAGTTACGTTGAGGTAAAGTAGGGTAAGATAAGGTAAAAATGGGGTAGAGTATGGTAGGTAGGATAGTGTAAGTTATGGTAGGGTACGGTAAGGTAAGATAAGATAGGGTAGGGAAAGGTGTGATAGGGCAGGGTATAGTTGCTAAACTTACTTATTCATCAAATATCGGGTAGCTTCAAGTAATACAGAGGATACTGTAGATGTATGTAAAGCTTCCTTTTTAGCCCTCATCATTTGGCCATAAGCCAGCAATGGGTCTCCAGTTTGATAAGGTTTTTGGTCTAAAATGTCACAATATGTAACCCTTTAGTATTCTTTATAATGAGAGTATGATGTTCTAAAGTCTCTTCTACTGTACTGAAAACATCATTTTAAAAAATTCAAATCTGAAAGTAAATTTTACATTTTTTGATATTATCAGCCTCTCGTTTTCGTCTCTCCTTCACAACTTTTAACCCGATCTCGATTGCTTTTTCAACTGTGGCCATTGTGACTGGCATCTGAACCACAACTTCACTGTCTCTCCAGGGTTCGAAGCTTTGTTGAATTAGATCAGATGTGTTGCAGAGTAAGGGGAAGTTACTAAAACATTTTTTTTACTTTTGAAATCACAAGACTTAATTTTTTTAAAATTATTTTTACTCCCCCCTCCCCCCATACTCCAAAAAAATTTTTTTTGAAAAAAAATTAAACGTGGCCTGCCCCTTTGATTAGACCTTTAAAGGGGTCTTAATTGGATGGTTAGGGTAGGGTGGGTGGGTGGTTTAATTGAACCGGGTCCATTGTGTTTGCCCGGCCCGATTAACATCAGATTTGTTTTACACTTTTCGCTAGCCAAATCTTTTGTTTCGGGACCTAAGCTGGACTTTTCGGACTTTAGGCCCCAGGAGCGCTTGGGCGCTCAAATGTCTTGACCCGGTATGGCCTTTTTCAAATTTGCTTTAACAACCGGTCCGAGGCTGGTGAACCTTTTTAGTTCTACTTTACGTTTAAAAATATTTTTAAAAAATTTTGCTTCCTCCCCCCTCCCCTTCTAGATTAAAATTGCATACTCAAAATAAGCCTGACGCTTTAACTTACTCCTTCTTATCAGCTGACTTAAAAAGTTGAGGTTGAATTAGAGGTTGCTGACTGTTTTCACAAATCACTTGAGCTAACGTCGTTTTGCGAATTTCGTTGAGTTGAGCTTTTGAGAAACCCCAAGGAGCTATCGTGTTTTCGTACCAAAAACGATCTCCAAACTTTGTCTGAAAATTTTAAAATTGGTTACAATAGTTTTTTCTACTCTACCCTTACTCGTAATTTGTCCTGCCCTACTTTACCCCACCCTGACCTATCCTACCCTACATTATCCTACCCTAACCTACCCTACCCCACCTTACCCTACCCTGACAAATCAAAAAAACCTACCTTTTTGAACTGTTTCCCCACAATACAACCCAACGTCGGCCCCAAAACCGCTCCTCTAACAGGTTTTTCGGCCAATCCCAATATCACCAGATCAACATCATGTACGCTAGTGAAGACTCGTTTCATGGCCGGTATCAGGATTTCTGGATTGATAATGTCTTTCTCGAGTTCTTCAAATGAATTCACACTTTGAAGTCCACAATGATCACGCCATTTGGTGTAACTTGGAATACCGTGATCTCTAGACATCTGAATCAACATTGTAGCCAAATCTAGACCCATGTTTGTTGTGCCTTTGAACATACGACCACGCAGGTCGTAGGGTAGTTGAAGACCGTAGGCTTCCGGGGTGTCACGCATTAGGTAACTGAAATGTGTCATGAAAATTGTTAAAAAAATTCAAATTTAAAAAATTTTATTCGTTTCAAAACCTGATTGTTACGGTACTTTACTGTTAAAGAAAGATAGAGTGGTGCAGGGTAGCCTGCCCTGCACCACTTTGTGTTACTTATACACTATCAGTGGCCCTACTTTTCTCCATCATTCCTCACTCTACTGTATCCTTAACTAGTATACCCCTTTTGAAGCGTAAATTTAATGAAAATTACCGCAAGATTCCTTCGATATCCTCTCCAAACAACAATGTTTTGACTTTGTTCATGTAATCGCTCAAACTTCTATCCATAGCTCTAAATCCGTCTGGTTGAACTTGTGCTACTGAGTCTGCTATCATTGTGTAGAAGAACTAAATAAGACAGATTTTTAGGTAACAAACCGTTTAAAACGAAATTATTTTTCTACAGTCCTACTACAATATCTAATACATATATTACACCTTCCTTAACGTGCCCCATATCAAAACCGTCTTACCTTCCCAGCAACAGTAGCAAAACCATTAACAACTGAAGCGTCTACATTCATATCGTATGGGTCCGTTGGCTGTGAATTTGTTTTTAAGTTCGATTGGCTCAACTTATAAGCATGCCAGGTTTCTCTGCCAATCAGCAGAGGCAGGTACTCGTTGTAGGTAATGTGTTGTATTTGAGCTATGACAATTCGTCTTGCTTCTTGGTACAGTTGTTCGTCGTTCCATTTGAGGTTGTAGGTCTGGAAAGGGGAGAATTTTTCATTTTTTAGGCTAAAAAATTTTAAAATGCCTTGTTAAATACCTAAAAACTTACTTTCAAAATCCCAGCAATTCGATTATGTTGCCTTATCCAAACAGTATGTAGCCCTAATAATGGTGGTAGCAAATTGACATGTTCTGATCCACTGACGAAACACTCAGATTGTCCACCAGGACATTTAATGTCGTCAGATATACCGGTAGATATTGGCATTGGAAATTTGTATTGAGCACTGTCGGAGGTTCGGAGGAGGCCTAAATTAGAGTATTGTAGGTAATAATGTAGACGTATGTCTTTTTTTTGGACTAGCCTGAGTAGTAGCCATGCACTAGTTTTGCTCTAGCCTTGCCATTGCTCTAGTCTTGTCTCAGTCCTGCCCTAGCCCTCACTCGTGCTCATGCCTCTAGCCCAGGTAAGCCCTAGCCTTGTCTTAGCTTTGTCCTATCCTTGTCCCAGCCTTGATCTAGCCTTGCCTTAGCGTTATTTTAACTTTGTCTTAGTTCTGCCCTAGCCCAGACCTGCCTAGCCCAGACCCCCCGCCTAAACACTAGCTCTAGCTTTGCTCTAGCCTTGCCCTAGCCTTGCCCTACCCTTGTCATAGCCTAATCCCTAGCCCTACCTTATTTTATCCTAGCTTTAGTTCTAAACTTAGGTCTACTATTGATATCCTTACCATTTTTAAGCTCTCTCAACTTCTTCGCCCTCTCTTCAGTACTACCATAAATAGTACTGCCATCCAAATAACCAGTAGCTTGATTCTGTTGTTCTCTAGCTCCAAATGCACAATTTGCTTTTGGAGCTATCATGGTCCTAGCATAGTCGATACAATCAACAAATCCACCATAGTAACGGTCTGACGCGAAAATTTTAATGGCTTTGCATTCTGGATGAGTCGCTTCACAGCACGGTAGTGGAACGTGGCGACCGTCTAAAATGACTTTTTTTAAAATTTTTTTATAGTTTTATTGGTATTGTAGGGCTAATTTTGATGAGCTGTTTACATATATAGCATAGATTTAAGAAATTTTGTTAAAATGGGTCCTACCACAAAAATTTTTTTTAACGTTTTATGTCGGAACAAAAGGCAACAATTTATAACATAAAAAACCGTTTAAACCTATGTTTTACATTAAAAAATAACAAATCTTCAAAAATTAGGTCCCACCACGAAAACATGCTTTCGTATTTTTCGAACTTTTTAAACCAAAAAAAATTAAAGTGCAACAAAAGTACCTTTAGAATGTATCAAAAAATAAAAAAAAACGTTTTAATTTTACCTTTTATAAGCTGATAACTGCCAATTTGTACCATATCAGTGTATACGAACATTCCCCAATAAGGAAACATGGCGCTCAACTCTCGAATTCGCTCGTCATTCTGTCGAGAGTTGAATAACATGGTCGATAATAGTCGAGGATTGGGTAAATCTGATCCGTCGATGGCTTTTCGGAATTCTGTTAGACCTAAAATGTCATTTTTAAAAATTTTTTGGATTTTTTGGAATTTTGAATTTTAAAAATTTTAAAAAACATTCGTAAAATACGAAAAATAAGATATATAAAATTACCATCAGAATAGTCAGCATCTAGTTCGCGTTGAAAGGCAGTATAAGTAGCAGCTTGATCTGGATGTTTGATATTGTTACAGCTACCATCGTAAGTACGGTAATTAAAATTGACACAAGGTCCTTTGGTTTGTTCGCAGCTAGCGGCTTCTACCATTTCATCACCTCTGATGTGTTTTAGATTGGTTATTGGACTAAAATGAGGCTTTTATTCACAATTTACATAGGCTTGGGTAAGGTGGGGTAGGTAGGATAGGGTAGGGTAGGGTATTCTTACGTCTTCATGACCTGAGCAGTTTTCAGCATGACATAGCCGAGGTAAGCTCGCTTCTTGGCTTCTGAAGTTGAATAGGTGTATTGCATCCACTGATTCTTAGCGTGTGACAATGTTGATGGAGCGTTTTCTAAAATAAAGTTAAACCAATTTTTTTAGTTTTAGTTCAATATTATGTAAAATACGAAGGCTAAAATTGTAAGCAAAAATGACTTACCGAACTGATTAAAAAGTCTAGGTTCTGTAAAATTGTAGATGACTGACACGTCTTGATCCGCTTTTTTGAAGGCATCTGTAACGATAAACTTAAAACAATGATAAAGAAGCTAGGTATAGGGTTACAATTAAGGCGGGTATAACCGGGGCCGGGCGCAAGGGGGGGGGGAGGACCAAAAGTCCCCGCCTCCGTGGGTGTAACACTAATTGAACAATCTTATGACAATGTATTTCTTCTATAAAACTTAGTTTAAAACTAGCACAAAAGTTATGTCGTTTTTTCAAATGAAAATCATATTGAATTTACGACAAAACTTTTTTATGCCACTTTATATCATTCATCTTATAGAACTTACCAAACATATAACTAGGAACGCCATTCACTGCCAAAATGTACAATAATATATGAAATGAAGTATAAACAAACATTGCTTGGTGCTTTTAGAAAGTCATAAAAATCTGAAAAAATTAAAATTTTAAAATTTGAAAAATAATTTTTTGCTATTTTTTATTAAAATCTGTATCAAAATTTACTATCAAAACATAAAAAATGACAAAATTTATAAAATACGTTTTGTAAGCTCAACAAAACCTTAATTCTAGAAGTCGGTCATGTAGAATATCCCCAGCTAAACCTCATAAACTTTTATTATTATTCAAATACAATGGACGGAGACGTAATAATTGACGCAAAATTATGTCATTTTATATTGGAGCTTACGCGATATGCAATGCATTATGAAGTAATGATCATTGGAAGATCAAAAACAAAGCCTTAGCCTCACCCCTAGCCATAGCCATAGCTCTAGCCATAGCTCTAGCCTTAGCTCTAGCCCTAACCCTAGCTCTAGCCTTAGCCCTAGCCCTAACACTAGCTCTAGCTCTAGCCCTAGCCTTAGCATTAGCCCGCTCTAATTTAAGCTTATTCTTAGCAACAGCGATTACTATGTCCTAATCAGTTTTCAGCCTTGTTCTATCATAAAATCAACCATATCTTTACTTTATCTCTACCGTAGCTCTACCATAGCTATACCTTGTTCCTAGCGCTAGCCCCGACCGTAGCCTCTATAATATTTTCTCTTATAGCTCTTTTCATATCTGTTATATATTTGTAGCTTTTTCATAGTCTCTTCCGACCCTCGTCCATAGACTAAAAGTGCCCGCCGAGTCCTGACCTCTACCATAGCTTCTGCGGTAGACCTACCATAAAGGTACGTTAACCTACTTAAAAAAAGTTTTAATCTTTAAGGTTTTTAAAAAAACTAATTTTACACTAAAATTCCACCTTGTAAACAAAAGTGAAACACTGGAAAAAGTCTTTAAAAAATTACAAAAACGCGAGAAATTCGAAAATGCCATTAAAATCCGTTTTTCTTTCGTTTCCGAATGTATTTTGCATCAATTATTTAAAAAGCGATTTTTTGGCGGATTTCGCCGCAAAAAATTATAACCTCAAAACGGCTGAAAATCCACTTGCTACATTACATGAACGTTCGTATTACAACGATCAAACGTATGAAAGTGGTTTTGAAGTTTAATTAGAGAAAGGATTACGCAAAGGAGCAGTCTTACCGTATCCTACCCTACCCTACCCTACCCTACCCTACCCTACCCTACCCTACCCTACCCTACCCTACCCTACCCTATCCTACCCTATCCTACCCTACCCTATCCTACCCTACCCTACCCTACCCCACCCTACCCTATTACTCCATCTTGCTCTACTGTGGCCTGCTCTACTGTGTGTGACTTCACCTTACACTATTTTTTTTTATTTTTTACTACTTTACTTTACCTTATTCCAAAAATGCTGCCTTTCACTTAAGCTTGGTATTTACTATTGTCAAAGTAAAAAATTTTAAACTTTTAAACAAATTACAAAATTACAAAAAACAATGAAATGGACAAGAATATTGCTATTGATGTGTGTCTGTTCGCTTTTATATGGTCACTCCATTTTACGTTATATTTGGTCAATCTCTTCGAACAGCTAATCAAATACTGTTTTTGGTCATCAAGTTCCTCGACACATGTTTTTGTACTAAAACTAATAACAAAATGCATTGTTTTGAAATTTCAAAGTGTACTTTAAACCCAAAGAAAAGTTTTACCCGACTTTGCTTGCGCTCAATAATTCGCTCTACCCTACTTTTGATACATCACATTACATTCAGTTTTCCCTACCTTAACTGCCTCGTCCAAAATATCAAAAATCTTTCTACTTTTCTTTTAATGCCATTTCTACTTCACTTATTCAAACAGTTTGTGATTTAAACTTATTCATTACCTTTATTATATACAATATCTGCATGATAAATATCATAATATAATATTTTCAAAAATTTCAATGATATTTAAGTGTTCAAAAAAGTCTTGTCGTTTTTTAACGTTCAGACCTACAGAAATTAACGACAAGACTTTTTTAACTCTTTAAATTTTTATTTTGAGCACAAAATCGTTGATAATCATCAAACTGATCAACCAATTATCTTAAAAACAGAAAAAAAAAGTTTTTTAGGTAACAATATGGTACAAAACATAATAATTTATCCTATGCTATGACTACTAGTAGCCCCAGGCATCATAGTCGGATGATGGAAGTTGGATTGAATTGAGTTGCAAAATAAGAACGGTCGACCAGCTTTACCGTACAATCTCATTCCACATAACATCGCTTCGTCACCGGCTACCACCACACTAAAAGTGCAAAAATTTTAAATTGGCTTTTCGGCTTTAAATAAAAGCTTACTTTCCATCCGCAAATCCAACACAAGCATGAAGTTCCACGTTTGTTGGTATTGTTTCTTTCCATAACATACCTATAATAACACATTTCAAAAATTTTTTAAAAGATTTTGTAAATAGTCCCAGCTCTAGCTTTTGTCCTCTTTGTCTTAACTTTAGCTATAGCCATAGCAAGCTCTAGCCTTAGCCTTGCACCAGCCCTATCACAAAATATAGCTCAAGGCTTTTCATAACTTTATCCTTCAGCTACCCTTTCTTTATGTTCTTCCACGTATACGCATAAGTGATGTCACCCCGAACCACTCCCCCTCCCGCCAAACGACGTCCCTGCCCATGGTTATATCTACCTTTAGTATACTCATACCCATGACTATATCTACCTTTACCTTTAGATCTAGCCGTAGTCCTAGCTTTAGCTTTCTCCCATAGCCATAATTATGTCTTAGCTCTTGCCATCGTTTGCCTTAGGTTAGTCTACCATAAACTTAACATTAAATAAATAATACTCTCCTTATCAATATTTTTTATTTTGTCGCCGCACCTACATGCACCGTATTTTACCAAAACTATAATACTTACTTCCATCGTCCAAATTCCAAACTCGAACTGTGTGATCACTTGACGCACTTATTACTAGCTTCTTCCACGTTACTTGTTGTGGCATGAAGATGGCTGACTTTACTGTGTTCTCATGTCCTCTGAACTCTTTTACTACGTCTTGAGCTCGGAGGTCCCATAACTAAAACAATGTATTACTACATTAACATATAGATATATATATATAAAGTTTATGTAGTTAAAGACTTATACATAGCTGTAAAAAAGTCTTGTCGCCAAAGCCCATGGACTCGCACGTTCAAAAACGACAAAACTTTTTTAAGTTGATAATGGTACTGACTAGTACCCAAGTGTCTATATATTAAAAAATAAAAGTTAAAAAACTTACAGTAACCTCACACCCCTCATTGACTGACCCTCCATTAGCTGTCAAACACAAATTTGAGTTGGCCGAACTGTCACAATGAGTCAGAATCTGATTCCGTGGTTGACTTTGAAAAACGACTGACATTGTTCGTACATCCCAGAGTCGTAACGTACGATCTTCGGAGGTTTGTATGAACAGATTTTGTTGAGGTACTTTGTCAATATGGGTTACCATGTTACGGTTGATCTTTTGAGTACGAACTGGTTGATTTGTTTCAAAATCCCAAAGTCGTACAGTACTGTCACGACCACCGGATACGAAACAGAGATCTGAAGGTGTGGGAGATGAACATGTGTATGGCCTAGGGTTCTGGGCTGTGGGCTCTGGGCTAGGGCTCCGGGTTAGGGATCTGGGCTAGAGCTCTAGTCTAAGGTTCTTAGATGGGTCTCTAAGCTAGGGCTAGGGAAAAAGAAACAACTTACCATCAATGATAGCCAGTCCACTTAAACTCATTTCATGTCCATGATATGTCATCACCGCCTTGGGGTTATTAAACCGCCATAGCTTGATATTCGTGTCGCGAGAACCTGAGAGTACGTAGTGTTTACCACCAACATGTTTATATACAACTTTAGTCACTTCTTTCTCGTGACCACTCCATTTATTAACACATTCACCTGTGTCCATATTATGCACTATTACATTCTGAAATTTGGAATTTTAAAAATTCCGTTCCTTTAGCTTCGTAAAGGAAGTTATTGTCGAAAAAATTAAAAATTTTAAAAATTTTTTGAAATTTTTTGTAATTAAAAAGAATAAAAACGTACCCTATCCGAGCTTCCACTAATGACAATTCCAGGCCTGACTGTCGCTAATGTGTTGATCGACTCTCTGTGTAATGTCGGCCTAATTTGAGGTTCTTTTCGAAATATTTGAGTCGTACAGTGCTTCGTGCTAAAAAAATATTATACATGAATAAAAACCCTCAAAATATAATTTTTAGGGTTAGAGCTAGAACTAGAACTAAAGCTAGACCTAGGGCTAGAGCTAGAGCTAGAGCTAGAGCTAGAGCTAGAGCTAGAGTTAGAGTTAGAGCTAGCGCTAGAGCTAAAGCTAAAGTTAAAACTAAAGATAGAGTTTGAGTTTGAGCTAGAGCTAGAAATAAACCTAAAGCTAGAGCTAGCGCTAAGACTATAACTAGCGCTAGGGTTTGAGATAGACTTAGTAAGCCCTTTTCAGGTCTACCTATCCTATAATTAAAAATGGCAAAAAACTTTTTAAATAACTATTTTTTAAAAACGTTTATCAGGAACGTCGTATTTTACCTCTAAACCTTCAAAAACTAATTTACCACTTACCCAAGATCTTTGCAAGCCGCGGCCACGAACATGTCATTGTCATCATTGGTCGGTAGCGTCGAATATCCAGTCCCCATTATTGTTATTGGCAATTATTTACTTCATATGTATTTTCGATTACAAAGTAGAATCAGGTCTGCGATTACATTGAAAAATTGAGGTTGTTTTATTACTTACATCAAGGATAATATCTGAAAAATTTTAAGATTTACATTAAAAGTTTAAAATTAAAAAAAAATGAAAAACGCGTTTTGTAAAGAAAGTTCTTGCCATTTCTTGTTTTGCAAAGAAAGTTCTTGCCATTTTACGTTTTGTAAAGAAAGTTCTCGTCATTTTTTGTTTTGTAAAAAAAGTTCTTGCCATTTTACGTTTTGTAAAGAAAGTTCTTGCCTTTTCCTGTTTTGTAAAGAAAGTTTTGCCATTTTTTAATTTGTAAAGAAAGTTCTTTTTTTTTAGTTCGTAAAAAAAGCTTTTGCTAAATTAAGGTTCAGTTTACAAAATTCAAAAAAAAATAAAACCACGTCCAAAAACTCATGCCCTCATAAACGCTGTCCATCCCTCAAAAATAGCCCAGAATGTCTTTTTTTCTCAATAAATCTCGAAAAACTGCTCGTTGCAGTGTTTTTAAATTCTAAATGAATGCTTAAAAAGAATGGCCAGCAGAGAAAATTGTACTGCCAATACTCGCAGACTATGTGCAATGAGATTCCGTCACGGATTAAAATGAAAAAAGGAGAAAACAAAACTATAAAAATTTAATGAGTAATATAAAAGGGATATAACATGTTAGGCAAGCAGCAAATCAAGGCAAGGTAAGGCCAGGGAAAGGCCAGGCCAAAGCAAGACCAGGGCAACGCAAGGCCAGAACAAGGCCAGGGCAAGGCCAGAGCAAGGCCAGGGCAAGGCCGAGGCCAAGGCCAAGGCCAAGGCCAAGGCCAGGGCAAGGCCAAGGCCAGGACAAGGCCAAGGCAAGGCCAGGGCAAGATTCATTCGTTCCCAAAACTAATCGAAAATTTATATATTCAGCTGGTTTTGGCTTTCAAATTCGACCAAATTTCAATTACATCATAAATACTTTTTTTTATTTTTGGTTACTAAATGGTACTAAACTTTAAATTAGTACTGTTATAATATTTTTTGGTGCTAAATAGTACTAAATTTCAAATTGTTACTGTTTTTATATTTTTTGATACTAAATGTTACTAAAAGCCCAAAATGATACTGTTATGTTAAAACCGTACTAATTTAAACTTTAGTACCATACTACAAAGGCATTTGTTCTAGCCAGGTGCGGGCGGGGACTTTTGGTCTGGGGGCGAGGGTCAAAAAATTTTTCCAAAAATTCACAGGGGGACCACGTTCAACTTTTTTTGCAAATTTTTTTCTGGCGAGGTGTTGTCTCCCTTGTTTACAATCGTTGCCAAGTGACCGCTAATTCCAGAAGAAGAACGGACTAGAAAAGACAATATTTTGGTCACAAAAACAGGACTTCCTTCTTCTTTTACCTGTGTAACGGAATTTAGACACAAAGTAAACAATTAAATTTTTTTTGAAATTTTCGGAGAAATCTTAACTTGCTATATCTTACCTCGCCCTACTTCAGTTTACCTCACCCTACCCTACCCTACATTACCTTACCTTACCCTATCCTACTATAGCCTACCCTATTCTACCTTACCCTATTCAAACATACCCTACCTTACCCTACTCAAGCCTTAAGATCAGGACATTACCCTGTCCTGATCTTAAGCCTAAAAAACAAGCCGAGCCGACTTTTAAGGCCTGCTCGAAGACCGTGCCCAACTAAACATGAGGAACAGACCGAGACGGGCCCGATCCAAATTTAGGTCGGGCCGGATCTGAGCAAAATTTTGATCGTTCCGGGCCTGAAAATCGGGCCCAACCCGTTTTTCAAGTCTAGGCCCATCGTTTAAGACTAGTCCGTTTTCATTTTTTCTCAAACTGGCCTGTTCAAAAAATTGCTTTACCATGCTTTACCTTAGCATTTTGTAACCTAAAGTAAAGTTTACTGCAACCTAGCTTAAAAACGTTTACTCTATCCTACCTTTTCATTAAATGTATATGTGCAGAGGGGGAAGGAAACCTCCCCCCAGAAAAAAACTTTTCGAAAAAAGTTAAACGTGATCCCCACTGTAGATTTTAGAAAAAAAATTTTGGTTTTTTCGACCTTCGCCCCCAGACCAAAAGCCGGCCCTGTATATGTGTACTTTCTTTACTCTATCTTAAATTTATTTTACATTAAAACCAAATTATCTTTGTTCAAAGACTTTATTACAAAGTAAACACTAACCTACCAGATTTTTAAAATGGTTACCTAATTTAAAAATTTAAAAAACTCGAAAATTAGATTTTCAATACTAATACCTAACTATATTTTTCAAAATTACCTTACTTTCACTACCCAATCCTTTAAAACTCCTCAAAAATTACAAAAAACAACCCATTTCTCCCCAAAAACCCATCGAAGCCGAACCAGTTTATGGCCATGAAAAGAAGCGACTAATCGAAAATAATAATCCTCATTCATTATTCTTATTCAGGCCAAGACCTTCTTTTCTCCCCTTTTTGGAATATTGGATATGGGCGCAACGAAAGAAGGGAAGCCGCTTGTTTTAGGGGGGGTTCGGCCGGCTTTCCCAAAAAAAAGCCGTCAGAAGTGAGGGGAATGAAGGTACGACGTGAGAACGGTGGTTACCACGGAAACCAACTCGGTTTATGCTACGTTGGGTTTCGTGAAACCGGTTTTGTTTTGGGGAGTTTGAGAGTTTAAAATTTGTGTAAATGTCATTGTTTAGAGATTTCAATAAAGTTTTTGTAGGTAACAGTTAGAACTAAAATATAATTAGGTAAAGCTAGCCTTAGAGTATTTCAAACCTAAAGCTAAAGCAAACTTAAGGTCTTTAGCTTGTGCTAGAGTTAGAGTTAACGCTAAGGCTAGATATGGAGGTAAAACTAAAAGTAAAGCTGGAGCATGGTTAGAGCTAGAACTAAGCCTAACATAGAACAAAGCTATTTTAGAGCAAGGCTATGGCTAAAGATGAAGGTAAAGGTAATACTTAAGCTAGAGCTAGATCTAGATCTAAGACTAAAGATAAGGCTAAAGCCAGGACTAGCTCTAATCCTAACACTATAAATAAGGCCAGAGCTAGAGCTAAAGCAAGGCTAGAGCTAAGACTAAGCCTAGGTCTAGTTATCTCCACGGCTAAAGTAAGGCTAGAGCTAGAGTTAACGCTACGACTAAAGCAGCGTTATGACTAGAGCAAGGCTATAGCTAGACCAACCCTAAGACTATAAAATTGCTAGTTTAGAGCAAAGCCAGTACAGAGCTAAGTCTAGGGCAAAAGGGGAAAGTAATCCTAGAACTAAAGCCAGAGCTAGCTAGGACTAAGCCTATAACTGAGAAAAGGCTAGTTTAGAGCAAGGCTAGTCTAAGGCTAAGACTAGAGCTAAGCCCAAGGCCAAGGCTAAAGGTAATGCAACGGCAAACGCCTTAGATAATAAGCTAGGGCAAAGCAGGGCTGGGCTAATTGTAAAGCAAGACTTAGCTTCAGACTAGAGCTGCTTAAACCAATAGATTTTTCAAATCAATATGAACATTTTTATTCACCAAAAATTTACAATTTAGGCTTATGATTGACCATGTAACTAGCCAAAAACATTCTCCTCATGATCTTGCCACTTTCATTTCGAGGTATCTTCTCTACGAACTCAACACCACCAACCAGTTTCTTATAAGGCGTTACTCTTTCAGCTACATAGTCGAACACTTCTTGTGGCTTCAGTTTTTCACTTTTTCGTATTATATAAGCACGAGGTTTCTCCCCCAATACTGGGTCTGGTACTCCTATTACAGCTACATCTTCGACCAGTGGGTGTTGATGAATAAGATCTTCTAACTCAGCTGGTGCCACTTGAAATGCGTTTACTTTTATAAGCTCTTTTAGGCGGCCGACGATGAAGAGTTGACCGTCCTCGGCTTCGGCTACTAGGTCGCCTGGAAGTTGTAGCAGAGTGAAATTCAGTTAGGATTAGGCTAAGGGTATTGCTTTAGTAAACTTTGCTAGATATAAGGATAAGGCTGATACAAAGCTAAGGCAAAGTCTAAAAATGAGCCCAAAACTAAGGCAGTGCTAATTTAGAGCAAAACTAGTCAAGACCTAGCATCACGGCTAAGGCTAAAAGCAAGGCTAGGGCTTCGGGATATGGCTGGGGCTAGGACTAAAACTAAAATCACGGCTAAAGCTAGGACTAATACCAGAGCTAGGGCTAGGGATCTGAGCTAGGGCTCTGGACTAAGACTCTGGGCTAGGGCTCTGGGCTAGGGCTCTGGGCTGGGGCTCTGGGCTAGGGCTCGGGGCTAGAACTCTGGGCTAAGGCTCTGGGCTAGGGCTGTCGGCCAGGGCTCTGGGCTAGGGCTGTGGGCTAGGGCTCTGAAATAGGGCTCTGGGCTAAAAAATACCTGTTTTAAGCCAGCCATCCTTGGTAATAGTAGCCTTGGTATCTCTAGTGTTCTTCCAATAACCTTTCATCATTGTTGGTCCTCTACACCACAATTCACCTGGTTCTTGATGCCCACACTCTTTTTTTGTTTTTGGGTGGACTATCTGAAATATAAATTTTTTTAATTTCGAAACGTTTTTAAAAAACATAAAATTTCAAAAATTATTCGAAAAAAACAAAATTTTTTTAAATGACAAATTTTAGGTTGTTCAAAAAATTTTTAGCCCCTAATCCTACAATATTAAATTTAAGAAGAGGCACAGAATTATGTGAAAAACCTAACAATAACTTAAAAAATAAAAAAAAACCGATTTCAAAAACCCACCCTATAACTAATATTAGGCAGTATAATTCCAGCACTGCCAACCTTTGCATTGAAAGGACTCGAAGCTATGGCACATGTCATTTCCGTCAACCCATAAGCTTGATTTATGATTTTACAATTCGGAAATTTTCGATAGAAAGCTTCACTCAGCTCGGCCGTCAACGCTGATCCTCCACAACCAAAGTTCAATATACTACTCACATCGTACTTGTCGAGTAGTGGTGATTTTATAAAGAAGGAAAACATTGAGGGCACCATAGAGACTATTCTGGGCTAAAAAATAAAAATATAAGCCAAATGTTAGCATAGCCTAGTATGAAAGGCCACACCCTACCCTATCCTACCCCACCCTCTCCTACCCTACCCTACCGTACCCTACCCTACCCTACCCTACCCTACCCTACCCTACCCTACCCTACCCTACCCTACCCTACCCTACCCTACCCTACCTTACCCTACCCTACCCTACCCTACCCTACTTTACCTTACCCTACCTTATCCTACGCTACCTCACCCTGCTTTGCCCCTTCCTGTTTTTTTCAAGCCCTAATCTTACCTAACCTTCCCTCATTCTACTCTATCTTACCCAACCCTAAACGTCCAGCTTTCTACAAAACTCCCATGCCTAGTGCCGGGCGGGGACTTTTGGTCTGGGGGCGGGAGTCAAAAAAAGGGGAGGGGGAGAAGATTCCCCCTCGATCACCCCCCCCAGCGCCCGGCCCTGTCCATCGTTTTTTACTTTAAAATAATCTTACCCATCCTCCTTTACTTTTCTTGCCTGTTTTCCTTACCTTCTAGTTTATCCTCCCTCCAAAACCATCCACCATGCCCGCACCTTACCTTACAAAATCAACAAAAGTTATATTCTTACTTTGAACTCCGTGATAGCCTGTAAAAACCGTTCCATTTTTAAATTAGCAAAGATGATCATAGTATGTCCTCGATATAAGTGAGCACACAGTAAAAAGAAGCCCATGGCATGATAAAACGGACTGAACAGTAAGGAAAACGTTGGCGCATTAAAATCCAACCCAAAATTCTTTAAATGCACTGATATTTGAGTCTCGGTGAATCTGAAAAACATGATGTTTAAAAAAGAATATCAAATTATTAACCATCACATAACTATATCATAACCTATTGCAAGTAAAACAGTTATAAACCGAAAATCACAAACAAACTATTACAACTTACACCTTGTAAGATATAACTTGTGCCACATAGTTGTAGTGAGTAATCATCACCCCTTTCGGTCTCCCAGTTGTTCCACTTGAATATGGCAGAACTAGTAGGTCTTCTTTTGGATCTATTTTTACTTTTCTGAAAGTTATCAGTCTTGTTTTGGAGTTTGATATAAGAAAACGTATAGTAGTGTAACGTGGGCTAGAGCAAGGTTAGAATAAAGCTAGGATAACATTAAAAAAGCTAACTTCAAGCTAGGCAAACCCTAAGACAAGGCTGTGTTAGTTAACATCTCAGGGAAGACTAAAATAGAGCTACGGTAAAACTATAGAAAAAGTTTAATATAAGACATATGGAAAGCCAAACCATATCCTTACTCTACTCTACCATGACCTATTCTTCCTTTCCCTACCCTACCCTTCTTGATTCTTGATCATACCCATACACTAGTTTACTCTGATCTATTCTACCCTACTCTACCCTTCCGCTACTCTATTATTTTTTCACTTACAATATGTTGAACTCAGCTGGTGCTTGTAAAACATCATACCAAGATTTGATTTTCAACCGTGGTTGAGTTATAACTTCATCAGGTTCTGCGTCCAGTAATATTACGTTCTAAAACATATTTTATAAAAAAATTTAAATTTCGTTTAAAAAACCTAGCCTGGTCCCTGTCAAGTTTGCTTCGGCCCACCTAGTAGGCCCCTTTAAGGTCTAGTAAAAAAGACGTTAGAAATAGTGAAGTAAAATGTAATACGCCATATTTTACCTTTAGATATCGAAGTTGTCCAAATACTTTCCGCAAGTTTTTAAAAACGTGTTTGTTGGTCAATAAAACTCTGGATTCTGAGTTGTTTAGTTGGTATACCCAGTCAGCTGAAAAGACAACCTTGAAAAAGTTCCAAAAAATATATAAAATTTAAACTTTAATTTTTAAAACTTACAAGGCTTAGCCTTATGACTAAAACCAGTAGTCACACCTCCAACCGAGGCTACTCCAAGAAAATAAACAGCAAAATGATATGAATTTGGAAGGCAGATCGCTGCCACTTCCCCCTTATGTAGCATCTTCTCATGTGTGAAAAACCTGGACAACTTTTGACATTGTGATTTGACTTCAGCATAAGTTATGTTTGGTATATCTGGGTTGTCATAGTGGTTCTGAAATTTTGAGGTATAGTCATAACTTTTCTATTCTTTGCTTAATTTACTCCTGGCTTGGCCTTAATATACCCTACCCTATTCTCCTTCCCTTACCTTACCTTACCTCACCTTATTTTACTTTACCTTACTTTAACATACCTTTTACCTTACCTTAACTTACCTGTTACCTTGCCTTACCTTACCTCACCTTATGTTACTTTACCTTGCCTTATCTTACCTTTCCTTATCTTTCCTTTCCTTTCCCTTCCCTACCCTTAACTACTAAACAAGCCCAACCAAAACTCTACCCTAACACCGCCCTACAACAACTTACAAAAGCGACCAGTTCCGGGTCATTCTTAGCAATGTCATTGATAGCTCCCAATATAAGATAATGGAACGGCACTTCCGGCACATTCACCACCGTTCCTCGGCGATTCGGCCGCGCTTCAACCTCGGGCCATTTCGATTGCAAATTCAAGAAAAACAAAGTGCTCATCGAGGATCTAATGAAGTTACTCAACTGATTTTATTCGAATACATTGTGCGCATCTTGTAATTCCTTAATTAAGGCTGATAATTTTTAATGAAAAGCGAAAGGACTTTGTGAGCTGAAAAAGAATATTTGTAGTGAGAAAAGGGAGAAAACAGTGAGTTGTGAATGAAGAGAAACATAAAGTATAACAAACAAAGATTTTTAAAAATCATTTTACAGCTCTTTAATCTTGTTCTAGCTATACCCGGCCAAGCTAAAAAAGTGTCCTTAAGCGTGGTTCAAGCCCTGAGTTTTTGATTTATGTTAGCATTGCTCTTGTTCTTGGGCCTTGCAAATGACATTGCCACTACTCTTTTCCTAGCCCCTACTCTTGTTGTTGCCCCCTACACTTAGCCTAGCCTTACCTTGACTAGACTTGAATAGACATGACTTTACTTGCCTTGTCTTGCATTGCATTGCATTGCCGTGCCTTGCCTTGCTTTCCTTTGCTCTAGACTAGCCTAGTCCTTGCCTCCTATTCTTGATCTTGCCTTAAACCTAGCATTAACATTAGCTCTAGCCTACCTCCATCTTTACCTTATCCTAGCCATAATCTAACCTTACCTTTAGCCCTAGCTTTACCTATGCCCTACCCTTGCCTGACCTTACCTTGTAATGCGCTTAAAAATTTTAAAATTAGAATCTTTTCTTAAGATCATTTTTCTTTTCGGGAACATTCTTTGACTCATCAAAGACCGTTCCTAATGTTATTGTTTTAAAATTTTAATATTTGACCCCATTTCACAAGCTATATTATTTATATTGTTTGTTGTTTCAATTATGTTTTTGAATAGTAATGTTTGATTAATGAAAGAAACAATACATTGAAAAACTTGTGATAACGAAGATGAATCACCAATTTTTATATTCATAATTATTTTTTTGAAAACTACATGTACATTTTTTATTATTAAAATGCCAAAAAAAAGTCTTGTCGTTTTTCGACATGTAAGTCAATGTAAATAAGCGCCAAGACTTTTTTTTCAATTTTTTGAAAAAAAAACTTCTCCTCCTAGTACTAGCCTATGTCCTAGCTCTAGCCCAAGCTCTTGACATAGCCCTAGCCCTGTTTTTAGCCCTAGGCCTAGCCTTAGCCGTAGCTTTGTCCTAACGATTCCCTACCCTGGCCCTATCTCTACCTTAAGCCTTAGCCTAAGCCCTGGCCTACGCCCGAGGTTAGCACTAGTTGTAGCCCTAGCCTTAGCCCTACCATATATTAAAATTGTCAGTCATTTCAATCAAAAATTTTCCAAAAACAATACAATATTGACCTTTTAAATCACAACACTCAATGTCCGTCCCAATCACAATATGTACGTGACTCACATTAACAATAAAATTTAATTTAAAGTTTTGTGACATTCATATCTATACAAATTAGCCTTTAATAATAGTTTAGCCTCGGTCCGCACCTCTTTTTCCGGCTTATTCATTATTTATTTGTGAAGACGGAAACACTGATAACGAAATTTCATACCCAAAACAATCGTATTTAAAGGGTGTTTGTTTGGTTCGTTTCCATAAAATCATATCGTGCTTGGTTTTTGGTCAATAGCTAAAGGTCTATACCAAACTTTACTAAATTTTAAATTTTGAGGTGTTTTCTATCAAATTTGATAGCTACTTTAAGGATAACTTAAATTTTTGTACCCAAATTTGAATTTTGGTACTATTATCATTATACTAGCCGACTACCTTGCAGGCTAAAGAACTCAAATTTAAGCCTACAACTAAATTCTAATTCCAAAAAATGAAACTTTTGGCCCCATTAGTACTTGTATTCCTAGTTACTGCCGTTAGCGCCGGAACTCAAAGCGTCGCCGTTCAAGGAACATTGACTTGTGATGGTAAACCAGCTGCTGGAGTTGTAAGTTATTGCCTTTTTTAACAAAAAACACAGATTTTTTTTAAAAATCGTACTGAAATAGTACAGAAAATAACATTTTTAATAAAAATTTACTGAAAAGGCACTAAAAAAGTATGCTTTACATGATTTTATGTCGATATTACACTGAACACCTTGCTTTTTCGCAGATTTTTAGCCCTAACTTTTTGGCAAATGAAAAAATCAAATTTTTTGATAAAACAGATTCCTCTATATCGACTTCACAATTTAAAACCTTAACACTCACCTTTTCAGAAAGTAAAATTATACGATGAAAACAGCATCACCCCAGACAATAAGCTGGCCGAAGGAAAAACCGACGCCCGAGGCGTTTTCACACTCCAAGGCTCCGAAAAATCAGTCCTGACATTGAAGCCTAAGTTCAACGTCTACCACAGATGCCATTACAACAACCCCATTCCATTCTGTTACCAAAAATTCACTGTAAACATTCCATCCCGCTACATTACTGATGGTTCCATTCCTCAAAAGACGTTCGATGCCGGTCGATTCAACTTGGAAGCAAAATACCCTGGCCAATCTAGAGATTGTGTCAACTTGGCTTAAACGGTGTATTAATATTTGTGTTTGTAAAAAGTATTTATGAGGATTAATAAACCATAATTATATCAAGGACATCAAGTTTGAGAGTGGAAAATAGCCATTTAAAAATGAAAATCTGAAACCAACATTTTTAACACTTATTCTACATACTATTTTTTAGCTATACTCAAAATTTTATAACAATCCAACTATTGCTTTACTATTTACATTAACTTTAGTCTTCAAAAAGCTCATTCCCAATATATTTTAAGCCAAAACTCATATCCAAAGACAATTTTTTAAAAAATAAATATAATATTCAAAATCTCCATTATATTTTAAGATAAATTTTTGTACAAATCATTTTTTAACATTAACTTACTCATTAGAAACAGCGCTTCAAATAACGTACACCAAGAACTTGTCGTAGGTAAAGTGAGAGACTTGACGCATTTTCTAATTTCAAGTCAAGTTTTTCTTTTTTATTTTATTATTTCTCGTTTTTGATGGATAATGTTGCTAAATCGTAGCATTCAACGACAATGCCTGCCAAAAAGGACATTTTTTACTGGATTTCGAAAGACTTATGAAACTGGCGATGGAATCAAGTCAATATTCGATGTTTTCGGGCCGAAAAAACCCGAACGAGTAGAAGATTATACCATAACTGGCAAGAGGATCGGCGACCCATTTCATTATTCGGACAGAAAGTCAGGCAAAGGCTACACCGACTTCAGGGACAATCCTTTCCCTCAACGACCATACGTTTATCCACCGTTGAAGAAGGACTACAGGAACTTTTTTTGGATCATTTTTCTTACAAGTTCGATATTCTTTGTTGATTACAGATGGTAAGAGTTTATGTTGTTTTTGTTTGGTTTTTAGGTTGTTTTATGTTTGAAGTGGTTATTGAATGTTTTAAAGGAAGTTGTCTAAGGTTTTTGGCTTGAGATTTTGTGCTTCAAGCAGTTTTTGGCTTCACTTGGTTAAGATAGTTATGTGTAATATAAAACATAATTTTTTTAAAACAAGATGAACGGTTTGTAGGTGATGTTTATATGTTTTAGAACTAGAATTTAATGCAGATTCTCAATCTAAAGTCAAGTTTTCGAAAATTTCATTTTTGTAAGAGTTATGACAGCTTTATTGGAAAGTATACCTTTAAAAAGCTTGTCAGAACTTTTTCAGAGAATTAAATAAAAATATATGTCTAAATATGTTAGAAATAGTATCACCATATAATTTGTTTTAATTTAACTTACTTTGTAATTTTAGGATTGGATTCCAAATTAAGAAGGAGATCGCCAAGTTTTACCCAGGAATTGAAGATTGGTACCAAGATCTCATGCGACAGATGGATTTGGGTGAGGAACGGGATGATTAGGACGTTTTTAATAAAATATATTGAAAATATTAGTTGGCACACTATTTTAAAACTTTAAACCTTGTTTTATCAAAATTATATTTAAAAGTTTTGTAAAAACCGGAGAAAAAGGTAGAAAAATGAACAAAAACGCCAAAAATTATAAAATTTAATTACAAATTCAAAAGATAAATTTAAAGTAGAGCTCTAGTGTAAGGTAAAAGCCATCAAAAGTGGCAGAACAGCCATAGAAATGGTTTGATAGCTGTTACCAGCACTGACAGGTTCATCATGAAGCTTTGTAGGCTGTTTTTGAGTTGTTGGTTTGGCCGTTGTGGTTGAGATAGACTCGGTTTTAGGCTTGGGAGATTGCTTTTCAACTAATTGAACTGCTTCTGGCGCTAAAATGTCATTATTGGCTTAAGATTGTGGTTCACGGATAAGATTTGATATGATTTGAAAGGGTTTAGGATAAGATTCTTTTAAGTTAAAGTAACTTACAGTTCAAAATGTTAACTGTAGCTCCAAGCACCTTTTCTAATAATTTACTGTCAGATCCGGAGATTTTTCTGAACTTTGTCAGAATTGGCTTCAAAGCTTCTGGCACGTCGTCTTCTTCTCCATTTATGGTCTTTAACAAGAATTGAGACTGGTTTCCAGCCTAAAATGGTCGATAACTTACTGTTTTTATGTTTTTGAACCTTAAACTGGCGTTGTCGTATTTTAAATGGAGTTTTTTTGGTATTTTAGCTTGTTGAAAGTAAAAAAATGTAAGAAAGCATAAGGTATCTTCTTATTTGACTAAAAAAACCGGTGTTTTGGGCTAAAAATTGATGGTTTCCATCGATTTTCTCTAATTTCTAGTGCCATTTTCATAAATATTTTGCGACAAATCGAAAGAACGTCCTTTTATGCCCCTAAAAACTTACTTCTTCAATAAATTCCACAACTTCATCACTAATATTGTTGGCCTTCAACACATCCACCACCAACAATTTCGCGCTCTGTGCAATTT
The DNA here is from genome assembly GCA_904066225.2 of Bursaphelenchus okinawaensis. Taxonomy (NCBI): domain Eukaryota; kingdom Metazoa; phylum Nematoda; class Chromadorea; order Rhabditida; family Aphelenchoididae; genus Bursaphelenchus; species Bursaphelenchus okinawaensis. Next base: position 2,269,447 of record CAJFCW020000002.1, on the reverse strand, counting down.
TTGGTTCTTCAGCCAATTTCTTAGCATTATCAACCAAATCTTCCTCTTTTAGTCCGGTAACATCGATAAGATTGAAGAATTGTCCAAATTGTTTTGGATTCAACCGGTCTAGGTATTTGTGTTCGTCAGCGCGCGCTATTCTCTGCTCTGAAAACTTGTTTTGCGAAGGGAAAAGGATTGGGAAAGAAATGAAGAGAGGAGGGAGGCGTGCATTGGTGGTTCAGTGGTAGAATGCTCGCCTGCCACGCGGGCGACCCGGGTTCGATTCCCGGCCAATGCAAATGCTTTTTTGGTTTATTTTATGACGTTTTAAAGCGTGGTAGCTTTAAAGTACAGTAATATTTTAGCAAAAATTTAAACTTAAAATAATTTTCAGTTTTCTTACTATTTACAAATGTTAAAAACCTCCTTTTTTATCTAATTTTTTATCACAAAAACCTACCATCAAAGTTATCCACCACTTTATCGAATCCACTGCCCAAAAGCCCCACCGTAAGCAGTGTTTTAAAGAGTGGAATAAAGTTGACCATGTTGAAAACCTACAAAAGCTTTTGAAAATTAGTAAAAGTTACTTTTTCACGGCAGTGTAAGGAAAATACGTTCGAAATGTTTAATGAAAGGTTACCTAATTTGGCTTGTTTTCAATTGAAAGGAAGAAACAATGAAAAGTGAGTGTAATTCTTGATTTTTGTATCGGAAATGAAAAGTTTGTGAGTAGATAGTGTAGCATTTTTTATGAAAAATATTTTTTGAAATGTTTTTTTGAACTTCGAAAAAAAATTGAAAATTTCAAAAATTTTAAATTGTCATTATTGATGAAATACGATACTAAATACAATAAAAATCGAAAAACCAGCTTAAAATAGACCACATAAAGCTACGTTCACCCAAATTTAAAAAAAATGCTAATTAAAAAAAGTTTTTTTTTGTAAAAATAGCCAAAAAATGACAAAATTTTAAAAAAATATGGCGAAGTATAGATGATATGCTTTAAAAAACCATTTTCAAGTCGAAATGTCATGTCATATGGTCAGAAATTGGGCTTTGCGCGAACAATACCTACAGGTTGAACTGATTCTTATCAGTCAAACCTGTAAAATAAATGACTTTTTTTCAATTTCTGGAGTTCAGTTGACCGTTTTTGTCGCCAAAAATACGGTTTTTATTAGTATAGTCGTCTTTTATGAAGATATTTTAAAAAGTTTGAGAAAAACAAAAATTTTTTAATTAAAAAAATTTTAATTTAAAAAAAAATTTTTTTTTGAAATTTTGAAAAGTTTAAAAAAGCCATTTTAAGCCTAAAGAACCCTCAAAATTTGATCAAAATTGCTTTGAAATGATCAAAAAACGAAAAAAATGCTGATATTGAGGTTGAACAAGCGTTGCTGAACTTGAAAGTTCGCGCTAATTAGTTTCAAAAAGTAATTGTTTTTGTTACGACAATCTTGTCAAATTAAAATTACTTCCAAAACAATGGAAAATTGCGGTCAAATTCGAAAAAAACATGATAAAGAGGGTAGGAGGTGTATTTTGAAGCGTTTTTGAAAAGAACACGTCCTACCGTAGCCTTAGTTTTACTACTCCTTACCCTTACCTTTACGCTTACCCCTTCCTTTACCCTTACCCTTACCCTTACCCTTACCCTTACCCTTACCCTTACCCTTACCCTTACCCTTACCCTTACCCTTACCCTTACCCTTACCCTTACCCTTACCCTTACCCGTACCCTTACCCGTACCCTTACCCTTACCCTTACCCTTACCCTTACCCTTACTCTTACCCTTACCCATATCCATACCCCTACGGTCTTGTGTTGCTCTATCCTATAATCCTTCTAATCCCCCCCCCCCAAACCCCAACCTAAAATCTACCCTGACCCTCATGTCTGCACTGCCTTTCCTCTCCCCCTAAATCTGTGTTTTTTCACCCTCATATGTAACCCTCGCCCCCCCCCCAAATCTACCCCACCCTCAAATCCACCCAACTCAATAGCCTTTCACCGGTAACAAAAACCACTCCAGAATATTCATCCCAACTACACGGTAATTAAACCGACACATAACGCAATTCATGTTCCAATCACTTTCCTTTTTTGCAAATACGTTTCCCTTTTACAAGTAAAAAAGGCGCGTTCCTTAAAGGTCATTGAGTAAGATAGGTATGAATCTTGTTTTGGTGAGTTAAGGATACGATTCTTTTATTCTTGCCAGTAGAGTAAACACACGGTTTGTCGATTGAATTCTGGTGGTTTCTTAAAAAGGCTGAGTTGTAGAAAACATTTGAGGCATCAATTTCAAGTGGCGATTTGATTTTTGAAATTTTAAAAAAATATTTGAAAATATCACTATTAAGTTGTTCAAATAATCCTGTGCTCCGTATCAAAGCAAATTTTGGGATTAGAGGGCACAGAATTATTTGAATATTCTAAGAAATAGATTGACATTTTCTAATGTTATCAGGTTTTTCAAATAATCCTGTGCCCCTCTTAAACTAAATTTTTAGGATTAGAGGGCACATAACTATTTGAAAATGCTAGTAAGAAGACACAGTTTTTTCATTTTATTACGTTGTTCAATTCATAATGTGCCCCCTCAAAGCAACTTTGTGGGGTTAGGGGAGCACAATAATTTGAAAAACTTAAAGTGCCGTGGGGCGAGGTGGGCTGAAAAAATATTGGAAAAGGGCCGAGCCGGATCGTGCTGGCCCGAAGCCAAGGTCCAAAACAAAAACATGGTCTCCGGGAGCCAGGTCTGGCCGAAAAACCGGGGTCAACTTTTTTACGCCCTGCCCTAACCCTAACCCTACCCTCGTTTACTTTACTTTAACCTGGACTATCTTACTCAGGGACGTCGTTTGGGAGGGGGGGTTCGGGGTGACTCCCCCCCAGAGCTGATCCGAAAAAAAAATCCACAGGTAGGTACCTGTGGACCAAAAAAATTTCTCCCCCCCCCCACCCCAGAGAAAAACCGTAGTTTCCCTGATCTTACTCTACCTCTACTATTATCCCTGCCCTATATAAATAAGCTACCAGAAGGCTCTACCTGAAATACGAACAAAATGTGTTTGAATGGTCTGGAGAAGCAGAAGATTCTTTAAAATTTTAACGGTTTTTAGTCTTTTTTGAAGCCTTTCAGTCAACTTTTACGACATTTTTTAAAACCGACGGTTTGTACAAACATTAAAAAATTTTATTTTTTGATTTACCACTCTTGTTTACAGTGAAAAGAAGAATAATAAACAGTGTTTATTCTGCTAACATTAGAAAAATACCTTCAATTTTAAAAAATTAACCCTAGCTTTAGCCCTGGACCTTGTCTTTGCTCTTGCCCTAGCCCTAGTCTTATGTTTTTAGCTTTGTGTATAAGTTAAGGTAAAGGCAACAAAAACAGAAGTTGTATATTATATACAGTATAAAGTTTAACACAAAAAAATTTTTTTTGTTTTTTACATTACAGTATCAAGGCTTTATTTCTTCCATTTTCTACAAATGATGTTCAATACACCAAACATACGAACTTGTATTTACCCAGCTGCAAGTGTCGCAATACTGTCATATGAACAAACATTGTCATTTTATAATTTCTTTAATTTTACATTTAAACCTCAAAAATTTTTAAAAAATTTCATTTATGGTCAATAGGTACAAGCCACGGCCGTACCGGCTATACCTACACCGTCATACTGAGCAGTTTAATCAGTGCTAAGGGGCCCTAGTATCATCAGTACTATATTTTTGAGAAGTTGGTACTAAGTGTGTTAAAGCACTGTTTTTTGGCTGCATCACTAATTTTTTGTATTGCATAGTGCTATACAGTACCATATTTTTTAATTTTTTAGTACTATAGCAGTAAAAAACTACAGTACTCTCCAAAATCATATACCTATTACCTAGTACAACAATATTTTTAAAATGAAATTCCTAGTTGTCCTACTAGTACTACTAGTACCAATTCATGCTGAAGACAAGACCCAAACCACAATTGACAGCCTGAAAGAGCTTTTACCGGTCGAAATTGCCGAGAAAGTGGGAAAACTGAGCGGTGAGGACATCCGCGCGGCCAAGAAAATCTTCCAGAAAATACCGAAAAAAGAAGATTTGGTAAAGACATTGAGTGAGGAGAGCCCAGCCCTAAAAGATCTGATTGAAGCTGTGGTGAAGAAGCTACAGGAGAAACAAGAAGCCATCAGTAATGCGTTGACTCCAGAGACCAAGAAGTTCTTGGTTAAGGTAAGAGTATACAGAAAAATTGAAAGAACTTTCTTTACAAAACAAAAAGTGGCAAGGACTTTCTTTACAAAGCCTAAAATGGCAAGAACTTTATTTACAAAACAAAAAGAAGCAGATACTTTCTTTCCAATACATGATTAAAACTTTCATAAAGACATATATCTAATCGTCAACGTATTTTACAATTTCAGGCTAGGACAGTCGTTGAAAAAACGTTTGAAAAACTGTCCGAACTGTACAAAGAAGAAGGTGAAAAAGTGAAGGACGATATTCGTGAAAACTTTCCTAAACTCATGCTTCTTTTGGAACGTAAGTTATATTATCTTACAGTAGGTAAAAGTTCTTTATTGTTGAAGCCTAAAAAATGTAAAACTAGAGCTTAATCTGAGGTTTAGGCTAGGGCAAGAATTGAAGCCAAAAAGTAGGCTAAGGCGTAGGCTAAAGGTTGGGTTTTAACAACGACTTGGTCTTAGACTAACTCTTGCATTAAAACTTAAGCTAGAACGAGGGCTAGACTTCTGGGCTCGGGTTAGAGCTACAGATATGGGCTAGGGCCTTGGACTAAAGCTCTGTGCTAGGGCTCTAGGCTTTTGGCTTGGGCTAGGGTTCTGGTCTAGGGCTCTAGGCTTGGGACTTGGACTTGGGCTTGGGCTTGGGCTTGGGCTTGGGCTTGGGCTTGGGCTTGGGCTTGGGCTTAGGCTAGGGCTTAGGCTAGGGCTTAGGCTAGGGCTTAAGCTAGGGTTTAGGCTAGGGTTTAGGCTAGGGTTTTGGGCTAGGGCTCTGGTCTAGGGCTCTGGGCTAAGGCTGAGGTTAGAGCTAAAGCTAAGGCTAGGTCTAAAGCAAAAGACTAGGGCTATTTTTTCTCTCTATACCCTACCCTCCTCACCAAATCGACTAGGGCTATTCTTTCTCTCTATACCCCACCCTCCTCACCAACCCGTCCGTCTATTCACCCTAACCATCACTTCCATTTCAGACCCTCAAGTTCAAGCCGATGTTATGGCCTTGTGTGGTCGTGGTGGTTACGGTGGTTATGGTGGCTATGGGTATGGTGCTCCACCTCCATACGCTGCTTATGGTGCTGGCGGCGGGTATGGCGGAGGATTTGGTGGTGCTCCAGGTTATGGTGCCTATGGGGCACCACCAGCAGCACCATATGGTGGACTGTATGCTCAACCTCCATTGGGCGCTGGTCTTGGCGCTGGACTGTTGGGATTGCTGGGATAAGAAAATGAAAAAAAATGAAAATTTAAAATGGCATGGAAATCAGATTTTTAATATTTTTACAGAAATTGCACTTGCAAGCCTAATTTAAGCCTAATAAAACGATCGAGAACTGGCTTTTAAAGAACGTTATGGATAATAAATTTTTTTTATCAAAAAAGTGTAAATCTAAGCCTAAAAACAATACCATAAGCCTATAAAGGTTATTAAGTTTAAAAATTAATACACTAAGCCTAAAACAACAAATCAACTTTTAAACCAAAAATCTAAGCCTAAAACTCAAAAAAACCAAAAGGCGTGTTTTAAGCCTAAAATTTATTGGCCAAGCCTAAAAGCCTATTCGCCAGCCGACCAAAAAAGCTCCTTAAGTTCTTAAGTCAAAGGTCCTAACTATTAGCAAACCAACTTTTAGACCCCCAAATTCAAGCCGAAGCCTTGGCCTTATGTGGTTACAGACCGGTGGCTCCTGTAGCCAACCCAGGATTGATCATCCCTCCAGACACTGCCGCTTTTGGCCTGTTTGGCACTTCACTGCTCAGAATGGCCTGAATCACTACTATTTTTAAAAGTTGAATTTTAATATCATTTGATATTGGCTTAACAAATAAACTGCTATGTATGTTGAGAATGAAATTTCTTCGTAAACTTCATTATTTCAGAGCGAAGGGCTTTGGGTCAGGGCTCTAAGATAGATCTCTGAGATAGGGCACTGGGCTAGGGCTCTGGGATAGGGCTTTGGGCTAAGGATCTGATCTAGGGACCTGGGGCACTCTATTGGTTCAGGGTGCCGTGCACTGAACTACGAAGCTGTTGACTGTGCCTGTTCAAATTGTTTAATCTTTGTTCAAACTGGCCTACAAAACCAATAATGTATTTTGTCTACAAAAAACTAATTTGTATCTTATATTGTATCTTGTAATGCTTACATCTATTGTCTTATATTAAATATTGTCTATGACGACACGCAATTATAACTTATTTTTAGAATAGTAAACAAATTGTTATACGTCTTTGGTTAATACGTCTTATTATTGTTACTGTTATGCTTTTCTTTGCATAACTGGTTTTATAGAACAATATGTTACAGTAGGGTCATTCTCCAAAATTTTTATTGCAAAAGTCACATCATTGAGCCTACTATAGTAGTAGTTACAGTAATTTTAAAAATGACGTTTTTATTTTGAAGTTATTGCTAATTCCAACCGATACTCTACAATATAAGCTCGTGAACTTTCTGCCAACTTTTTTTACACTTTTGATGCAGCATGACCGGTGTTTAGGTAATAATTATTATCATAAACAATTCCGAGTTTAAAATGCTAAAATTATACCTAAATATATGTTTAATATACGCAGCCTATTATTATATTATATGTAAACCAGTTGAGCATATTAGGAATTTTAAACTGTAGGTTGTAGTTTTTTCTTTACAAACTTGCAAGACGTATGTTTATACTTTCTTAATACCATATAATTGAATATTTGAACAATCATTGGCAATACACGCTCGAATAGCATGGCTAACACTATTCCTTTTAAAAAGGCTTTACAACTATACATTGAAACTCTTGTACAACAAATCGTTCTGAACTTAAATTTTTTCTTTATAAAGCAGTTTTGATACAGTGGAATACCGTCGAACTCCTGTATAACGAAGGGCTTGGGGATTCAAAATTTGTTCGTTATACGGAAATTTCGTTATAGAAGAGTTCGTTATACAGGACTTGCATTCAGGCTGGACGTAGGGCGTTGCCACCCGTGCCCAAGTTGCACTGCAAAACAGTAGGTAGTATTTTTTTCTTGCAAAATGAAAACTTTGCAAAGCTATTTTTAACTATCTTGTTGCTATGTACCTAAAATTAAAGTAATTGTATTATTAATAGTTATTTTTTCAATAAACTTTTTTATTAACAATAATTTTTTCAAATAATAAAATTACTGCTGTTTTTGATTTTATTTTCTTTTTTAGTCTTACATTTTTATTGTTTTGATAAGGTTATACGATTATATCTTGTTTTTATGTTCATATTATATTATACTATTAATGTATGACTTGCTGTATGCAAATAAATTAAGTTATAATATATCAATAATTCAAAAACAATTTTATATTAGTGTGCCACAGCTTTTTGGTTCTCAGAAGTACATTTGCTTGGTATCAAAAAACAGGTTTATAAGTTATAGTGCCATGAATAATCTAGTTTATAGGACAAACATTAACAACTACAACGTTTATAAAATTTTTGATAGCTTATTTACAGTGCAATTCATACGTATTCGACTAGTTAATAATCGCTTTTTTGTTTTGCAGTCCTAGCTCTTGCGTAGACTAAGCCCTAGCCTAAGCCCTAGCCTAAGCCCTAGCCTAAGCCCTAGCCTAAGCCTAAACCTAAGCCTAAGCCCTAGCCTAAATCCTAGCCTAAGCCCAAACGTAAGCTTTTTCAACAGTTCTAGCCAAACAAAACTTATTTTCTGGCTCTAGTCATGCCATATTTTGTCGTATGGACCCGTTGCTACGAAAAGTTTATCCTCCAATGGTCGTATTTTACAATTTCTATTTTTTTTTATAAACCATTTATTGTCTTTTCATTCTTTTAGATTCAAAATGCATTTCAACGCCTTTTTTCAACTATTTTCTTTTGCAACCATGACAATTGCGGCAACGTGTTGCTTATTAGTCATCGTATTGTCGTATCAAGTATACAAGAAGACAAGGCAAGAATATACTTGGATATTAGGGTTCAATACCATTGTTGATCTTGGCTATGCCATTGTGTTTGGAATTGTCATGCCGGTAGGTATTTTGGTACTACTGGTAACATTTTTAAATTTTTTGTTAAAATTAAATTTTTTCAAAAATTCAATTTTTTAAATTTTAAATTTAAAAAAAATTAATAAAAAATGCAAAAACTTTCTTTCCAGAGCGCCTTTCTAACCCCTTCAGCCCTATATCTAACCATTGAGAACGATTACCTACAAGATTTGCCTTTAGTAGGTATAGACATCTGCCTAATGTTGGTCGTATTCTTTTTACTAGTGGTACCAGCTTTGAATGCGGTTCATTTTTGGTACCGTTATAACATACTTTGTAACAAAAAGACGTGGAGACGACGGAAATATTGTCTTATGACATTTATTTTCGCGTTTTACACGTTTTTGCACTGCATTTTCTTTTATTGTTGTACTAGTAGAGAAAGTGATAAAAGACTACATGATGTTGTTGTTCATACTGATATGAACGTCGAGGTTAAAAGATATGTTGTTGTTGAACAGGTGAGTCTACCCGGCCTTGCTCTGCCCTGCCTTGTTTGCCTTGCTTTCACTTGACGTGCCTTGACTTTCCCTGCCCTGCCTTGCTTTGCCTTGTCCTGTCTTAGCCTACTACTTTGTTCTGTCCTTTCCTGCCCTTCCTTATTTAATTTACGCTGCTTTACCGTCATCAATACCTTTTTAACTACCGTATATCATTCTACCTAGTCCTATCCTACCCTACTCTATTCCACCTTATCCGCCTCTCTAATTTACCCTGTCCTACCACTCTCTCATTTTCTACCTAGTCCTGCCTTCAAACCCACCCTGCCGCACTTTTTCAATATGCCATACCCTACCCATAAATTCAAATGGCAGTAACTTTTTCTGTACAATAATAGTCAAGTCTTTCTTTTTTAATGTTTTTATAATACCATCCCAATATTTAAATTTCAGAACTACCTCTTCCTGTTATGTCAACTTCATTGCCAACTAATGTTAGTGGTCGAATACGGGATGATGTGTTATTTCGGTCAAAAAATTATTCTAAAAATGAGAGAAAACGCTGGAATGACAACATTTAGAGCACAGAAATATGTTGTCAAGGTCATGATTTTACAGGTAAATGCTTTTAACCTTGTAGAGAAAGTTATTGCCATTTTTCATTCTGTAAAAAAAGTTAATGCTATTTTTTCAATTTTCAGGCCTTCTACCCCCTAATACTCTATTTCGTGCCAGTATTTATATTAATGTACTCGATATTAACCACCACCCCATTTGACGTTATTGGCTACGTTTGTTCAATGTCAGTTCAACTTTTCACCCTCCTCAGCTCATTATCAGTACTCGTACTGATACCAACTTATCGAAAAACATTGATTCATCGACGTGCCAGTCTACATGTTACAGCAACCAAAATTTATACGAATGATGGCACCTTTGTTGATCATTAGCTATAAGGATCTTACTTTAAATTAGTATTACAGTTGAACATATTTTACCTTTGAGCAAATCTGAAAAAACAGGTTACAATAGGTATACCCCGCAATAAAACGGCCATAACTTTTTCAAAAATGAAAGTTTCAAAAACTTGATTTTAGAATAAGAATCTAAATTAAATTCTACTCCTAAAACATATAAACATCACCTATAAATCGTCTGTCTTCTTTTCAAAAAATCAAATTTTATATTACACATGTCTACCTTAATCATGTGAAGCCAAAAACCCTTTAAAACACTTAAAACAATCCCTAAAACATAAGGAAAACATATAAACATCTTCAATATTATCTCCAGACTTGAATTCAGTGTAGCCTTTGTCATCTTCTGTCCGGACGATGAAATGGGTCACTTTGTGCCAGTTCTAGTATAATCTTCTACTTGTTATGGTTCCTTCGGCCCGAAAACGTCCAATATCGACTTCATTCCATCGCCAGTTTCATAAATCTCTCGGAATCCAGTAAATAGTGTCCGTGTTGGCAGGCATTGTCGTTGAATGCTACGATTTAGCAACATTATCCATCAAAAACCAGGAATAAAATAAAATAAAAAAAAAGAAACTTGACTTGAAATTAGAAAATGTGTCAAGTCTTTCACTTTACCTAGGACGGTTAAGTTCTTGGTGGACGTTATTTGAAGCGCCGTTTCTAATGGGCAAGTTGATGTTATCAAGCGATTTGTACATGAATTTATATTAAAATTTAATGAAGATTTTAAGAATTTGGTTTATTTTTTGAAAAATTGTTTTCGGATGTGAGTTTTGGCTTGAAATATATTGACAAAGAGCTTATCTTGATAGAATTTGAGGTATAGCTTGAGAATACTATGAGAAATCGTTTTTCAAAGTTTGAAAGATATATCCACATGATTTTTCAAGACTTTACACCAAGATTTATTCAATTTTGCCCTTATGAGCTCCGCCAGACGTGACTTTCGGATTCTCCTTGACCAGCCGCTTTCGACCGGTCAGTTTGTAGTCGAAGCTGCAGCGATGATCCTCCGGATTCTTGTGACGTGAACAAAAGGCCAGTTGACATTGGCATCGAACCGACTGTTGACTTATGGGCAGCTTCCTTCGACATACGCCACAAGTTGTTCTTCGTCTGTGCTCCACGGCTTCTTGGATCACTGCCAGCTCTTCGCGATTCTTGGGTGGATCGTACAGCTCTTGGTGGATGACTATTAGGTCACGAGCTGTTTCGGCCGGGTCGAAAAATACCTGGAATTTTGGAAATTCTGAAAAAAGCCATGAAACTTTACCTTAAGCTCCTTTTCAGTCACAGGCTTCTCTACTGGCTCTACTACCGACGTCTGGGATAAGTTACTAACAGAAGTTGTGGCTGCTGGTGACGTACTCAGTGTTGAAAGGCTAGACTGGGCCCTTGGCTCGCTTTTTGGAGTCCCGGGCTCTGATAACATTGGAGATCTGAAAATACATTGTAAAGAAAGTCCTTGCAATTTTGTGTTTTGTAAAGAAAGTTCTCGCTGTTATAATTTAAAAAGGCTATTTTAACCTTTTAAATGTCATTTTAAATCTTATAGTAAAAATACTTACCGTGCAGAATTGCAAACCGATCCGCTGTCTCTGGTAAAAGCAGAATCCGGTGTTTTTGAAGTGGCAGCCTTACGTCGTTTTAGGAGATCTCTCATTCTACTACGGGTTATCTGAAAATAGGCATAAATTTTTATTAGCAGGCTACCCTATGTTGTGTTACCATACCTTGACATACCTTAACCCAACATACCATACTTTAAGATACTTTGCCGCACCCTATTTTACCCTACCTTATTCTGCCTTACCTTACAGTACCATATCCTTTTCGCCCTCTCGTACCCTACCTACCTTACCCTATTCAGTACCATATGCTACCCTACAGTATTATGCCATATTCCACCCTACCCTACTATACCCTGCTTTAACCAACATGCCTTACCCCAGTCACACAAAAAATTGCCTAGCTTTCCCTAAAACTACCGTACCTTACTTTAACCTCCCCTAACCTATTCTACTTCACCCTACCTGATGTTCCATTTGTTTCTCGGGCGTCCACAACCCCTCCTTCTTTTCCAAGTCCGGTGGTTTGTCCATTTGGGTTTGGCCGGGGATGTTGTGCATGGATTTGATCGCATCCCTCAGACTTTGCATCTTGGCCAGAGTGTCCGGATTCTGGGACCCTATGATTTCGGCCGCCATTATGAAGCCTCGAGGCGATGGTGGAGTGCGAGCCATTAGGCCGGACTCGATACGAGCACTTATGTAGACATCACAGTTCTTGGTCATACCGTAGGACTCGAGGGTTTCGTCGTCATTTCTGAAGTTGAGAATGTGGTCAAAAAGTATGTAGAACAAGGCGTTTTAGGAAAAGGTACAGTAGGGTACGGTGTAGAGTAGAGAAGGATCAGGTAAATTAGGGTAGGGTAGAGAAAGGTATACTAGGGTAACTTACAGTAATTCCTTTCCATTGTAAGTAAAACGAACCATATCTATTGAACAGCCACTTTTGGCTTGATAAATAAACTTCAGGTCACGAACTGTGGCATCCCTTCGAACTTCTGATGAACACTGCAAAAACTTTCTTTACAAAACCTAAAATGGCAAGAATTTTCTTTACAAAATAAAAAAGGCAAGAGCTTTGTTTACAAAGCAAAACATTAAGATTTAAAAGCCCTTACAGGTGCCGAGCTGGCCATAATACTCTTGAAAGTTACAGTAAGCACCATGTCTTGATTATTCATCTTGCGCAAGATAGTTAGATATCCTTCATCAATTTTTCGAAACCAATTGTACTGAAAATAAAAAATTTACCCTGCCCTGTTCTGCTATACCCCCACTGCCCTATCTTACCCCGCCCTACCCTACATTGCTCTACTTTGCCTTGCCGTACCCTACCATGCCCTGCCTTACCCTATCCCATTCCACCTGACGCTACTTTACCCTGCTATGCTCTATCATACAATTCCGTACCTTTTTATACCCTACCCTACTCTGAAAAGACCCCCTTCCCTTAAAATGACAAAAAATATGCCATACCATTTACATTCGTATACCAAAAGATGTGTGGCGAAGATGTGCGTGAAAGTCGTATCGTACAACTTCGGCCGTTCCTTAACACTGTAAAAAATCGGAATGGAAAACCACCGTTTCGGACGGTAAAATTACTGCAAAATGGCTTTATTTCAAAATTTTGAATTTGTATAACATTTCGAAATTTTGGCACAAACTGTAAAAATATTTTCTGAATTTTCAAAAAAAATTTTTAACGGTTTTCAGCCTAAACTTGTAAAAGGACCTACTAGTACTAAACCCAGCCGAAAAAAAAAATTGAAAAGCCCGGACCGACACGTGTGGGTCCGAGAGCCGCGCATAAAACAAGGCCCCAGGCACCCAACTTAGCTCCCGAAAAGGCCGGGCTAAAGAAAATTTTAAAGTGGCCGGAACTACACTTATGTATGAGCCCGATCGCCGGTGTCCAGACCAAGGCCCGGCTAAAACATGAAAAGGACCCGGCTGGAGCAAAATTCAAAAAAGGCAAATCAATAGGGCCCGAGATTACAAATCAAAACCCTCAACCTCAAAAATGTAACAAAAAACCGTATTTTAGCCCCCTATAACAACAAATTTTATTAAATCAACAAGAATATAACAATGAAATCGTAAGAAAAACAACAAATAACAATCAAAATTCTTTCCAAAAACAAAATTATTATCAAAAAATTTTCTCTTGTCCCAGTTTCTTATCAAAACTCGGCCATATACCAAACTAAAACATGACCTTCTTAGTCACTTTCTTCTTCTTCTCCATCTGAATCCGCTGCATCATCATTGCCAGAATCTGGTCTATCATTATCATCTGAATCTTCTTCATTAACTTCATCTGAATCATCATTATCACCTTCATCTGCAGAGCCTTCTTGTTCATTTTCATCTTCTTCGTCTTTCACTTCTTCCTTCTTCATCTTTTTGGTCTTTTTACTGTCCTTTTTGGTCGATTTCTTGGCTTTCTCTTCTGTGCCTTGACTTTAGGTAATAGTTTGTTCTGTACCAGAATTTTGCCGGTTGAATTGAGGACTGTTTCCACCAGACCTTGGCCAAGAATCATTAAATCTTCGGCCAATGCCTTCAAATTGACTTCGGTTTCATTGGTAAAGAGGTTTTTCTTCTTTAACGGACAGTTTGTTAGCTAAAATAAAGTGTATTTAAAACCAATTTTTAAAATTTCAAAAGCAATTTTGAAGTCTTCATATACCACGAAACCAAATTCCAAAAAAACTTACAGTAAGCTGAACATTTTCTGCCTTGAAATTCGGCCTTAAGGCGGCAAAAATCTTGTCGGTTTCGAACTCATCGTAGAAGAACATCACTTTTGATCCGAAATTAGTCTCAAATTTGGCTAATAATCTCTTCGTTACATCAAACTCAAGTACTGGTACCATTAGTACACATTTTTTCGTCACTTTGTCTCTCGTACTTTGCTGGAGCTGCTTTTGAACTTGATAAAAGGTTCTTCTTTTCGATGAGATTTGAATTTTCAGGTCGTAAATCGAGGCTTTTGTCGTGAAGAATACCTGAAAATGACATTTTAAAACATTTTTAAAGCTTTCTTGATTAAATCTTTACAATAGTCAAAATGGCAATAAATTTCTTTACTAAACTCAAAATGGAAAAAAATTTCTTTACAAATCCAGAAATGGCAAGAACTTTCTTTACAAGGCTTTTTAGTCCCAGAATAAGCAAAAACTTTCATTCCAGTCTTTTCCCAAACCCAAAAAACCAAAAATTCAAAAAAAACGCACAAACTGTCTTCCCGCCCCTTTCCTAACCCCACAAAACCAAAATTCCAAAAACCGCAAGAACTTTCTTTCCACCTACCCTCAAATCGCAATGTTTTCCTTCGGCCAATCTCTCCACCAGCTCCGTCCACTTTCTTCTGGCCAATTCGACCAGTCTTTTGGCCGCAAAAGGTTCTGTCTTCTTGGCCATCAATCTGACGCCACTCTTGTCTTCTGGAGTGATTAGTACAATTGGTGGTAAGACTGGCCTTCTTTTTTTGAATTGCTCGATAAGTTCAGTCTTTGTCTCTTCCAAAAAGTTCTCATTCATGTCAATTATCAATGGTTGTTCGACGAAATTGTGAGTTGCTATGAGTTTGAGGAATTGAAGAAAGCCGGAGAAGGGGGTCCTGAAAACAAGCATTTAAATTGTTTTAAAAATGTAAAAACGTGAACTTTAAGAAATTATGGCACAGTAAAAACCCTTTAATAGCCCACACTATGTCATACTCTACCTTATACTAATGTAGCACTACCACAATTTATAAAAACTTCACAGAATAGCCTTACATTGCCTTCACATTTCCTTCATCTCTCCCTTTCGTATTCAAAAAAGCATAAGCCACCATCAGCTCAATAGCCAGCGGATCAAAGTGATTCGAAAGTTTGGCACCAGCCACAAATCGCTTAGCCAATTGAACACCCTCACCGAATGCGCTAAACTTCTGACTAATAGAGTGCAACTTCTGAGCTGTAATCGCCAGATGAGCATGCTTCGTGAAGGATTCTGGCACTTTCTGTGGATTCTCGTTCTCGATTCGTTGTTTCTCCAACTCTTCGTCATGAACAACGCGCATAGAGAAGACGACACCATCAATTTTGATTATGATACGATCCTTTTGTGGCACTGTTAGGCATTTGAATTGTTTTGTGAGCTCTTTGGACAGGGTATCGTAATAAAGGGTTTTGTAGGCTTCGATTTGAGTTGGTACTTTGCCCCATTTACCGTTTCGTTCCAGTGACGTGTATACTGAAAGTGGGAGAGGTATTAGCTTAAAACCATTGTGAAAAATAAAGATTTTAGCTTAAAATTTCAATTTGAAAATTCATAAAAAGCTCCAAAATCAATATTCCTACCTTCAACAACTTGTTGTAATGGTAGAATAGAAGCATTTTCATCTGTGCTCAACTTTTTCATAGCGCTCTTGCTAGCTGATCCGACAATTTTTGGGGCGGCACAGTATTGCAGAGGCTGAAAAATATCATTTTTTCAAAAAATAGGTCAGTAAAACAGCCAAAACTAGCCGTCTCTTTATCAAAAACTACAAAACCACAGGGTTAAGGCAAATAAAAATAATATTTTCAACTTTTAAAACCTTTTTTAAGCCTAAATAGTTCCAAAAACACAAATAAAAACTAATAGTTCGATCAAAAAACATCATTTTATCTACTACAACATCAAAAAATTAAATTTAACATGCCTCAGTGTTCCTGTAATGTCCAGAAACGCAATTCACGCCAACTATAGCCAAAGGCAGATCCTTAACTTCTCTGAACATTTTTCCCAATTTGGCAAAAGCACTATGAACAAACGAAGGTGGAAGTTGACTTTTAGGTATTAAAGACGTCCATTGCCTTGGCTTCTTAATAACACTTGATAACGAGCCTTCTGGTACCATAAGCTTCCTGAAAGAGATCACTTATGTAACATAATGTGTTGTTTTAGACAAAGATACTCAATTGACAGCATAATCTGATCAAAATATATTATTTTTTAACAGCTTCGAGTAATGTCATTGATCGCAAAAGAAGCCTAAATTTCTAAAATCTATCGCAACAAAAAGCTGCAAAACATACTTGTAGACAATAAACTCAAGCCATCTTTGTGGAATACTCTTCAGAATATCTTCATTCTCTTCAGGATACGCGTTTTTGTTCATCTTCACCCATTCAACTGTCTCACACAAGGAATTATCAGCGTATTTTCGAATTTCCGACAAATCTCCAAACTGACTTCTGAATTCTTTGCCTTCTGGAGTATTACTTTGAGGTCCTCTAAACAATGGATCAGCCCAATCTTCCCCCAAAGACAAAGCAACGACGTACTTGCGAACATTGTCCTCACTTTCAAGCTGATCTTCCTGAAATAAACTCTGTTTAGCTCATTAGTTAAACATCTAAATGCTCTCAAATCACACAAAATTTCAAGCCCCTAAATATAAGTTCAAAGAATTTATGACCAAAACCATCCCGACCTCAACTTCTTCAGCCATTTCAATGCCTAAAACTTTAAAACTCAAACAAAAAACCTACATTTCTAGTCAGAAACACATCCAACTTTGTAACTCTGTTGTTTCCAATCAACTTATAAGTCATTTCTTGTAAGGTTTGAGCAAAAATCTTCTCCAAATCCGTCTTACTCTTAGCCTTCTTCTTTGATTTGGCAATAAGAACGCCAAACTCAGAAAGATAATCTGCTCCAATGTTCAAACTAAACATAAATATACTAAATTAAACTATCTTACCTGTAAAGATCGTCATATTGAAGAAATACTTCTGGATTTTCGCCGAGGATCGAAAGTTCTTCCATGTTTGAGCTAAAATAACAAAAATATTAATAAAAAATTATGGTGGGTAAGTAAAATACGAGATTTCTATCCTTACCAAATTAAAACACCTAAAATTCTTCACGTATAAATTTATACAACCTAAAATACGACACAAATGCAGAAAGTCTTCCAAAAATCCCAAAAATAAATTTATTTTCCGAGAAAAAGCCGTCGTATAACTTTTCATTCGCAGCCCGCAAGCGACATCTTATACGATGAAAAGGCAATTGTTTACAGATTTTCGCGAAAACAATTTTATTTCTTCATACTGCTTCAGGAAAGTGTTGCATATTGTTATGAGCTTGCTGTAAGTCAGTAATATAATTAAAATTTTGCTGTTTGTGAGCTCTTAAAACGAAAATTTAATTTTTTTGATTTTATACGATTATAATATTGTTTTTACTTGCTTTTTTATGTTGAATTCTTTGTGTTTTTGCGTTTTTGTAGAAGTAACACAAAATAAAGTGTTTAATGTTGCTTTAGTTATAAGAAAATACATGTGACAACCACATTTTTGATGTTTTAACAGTTTTTTTGACGGAAAAAGTGAAAAATGTTACCTAATTATTTTCAAGTTTAAAAAATTTACGTTTGAAGTCTTCAATTTGGCTGAAATTTGATATAAACATTACTTATACTATAGGGAATTAGTAAGCAAAATTTCAGATTTTTAGTTTGAACTTTTAAGTAATGATTAGCATGTAAAAAAGTTTTGTCGCTTTTCGTCGTGCAAACAGCTGTAAATTGACGACAAGACTTTTTTAAACTAATTATACTTGGTTTTTGAGCCTTTTTAAGTTTAGATCAACAAATATTTACAAATCTATGTCTTCTAGTTGTTTTTCTTTATGAAATTTGACTTTAATCATCACCAAATTTCAAGATTTTTCTGCTACGTTGTTCAAATAATCTTGCGCCCCATATCAAAACAAATTTTTGGGGTTAGGGGGCGCAGAATTATTGGGAAAACCTAATGTAATGCTTTTTTCTAACTGAAGATAAAAGGTTCCAGTGGAAGATACGAAACATAAGAAAGTCACTATAAAATGTCATTCTAAAGTAACATACTACAACTTTATGATAGTGGAGTGGTTTGTGCTTTTCTATGATAATTTTTGCTTTATCATTATTTTTAATCATCATTTTTTATGCTCGCTACTGTCTTTTTTCGCTTTCCTTTATATTAACCTTGTTTTCTAGTTCAAAATTTGTATTATAATCCCTGATCATGATAATGTAATGTGCAGAAACACACTGCCTTCGTCATTGTGTTTTATATCTTGTGTTTTGGAGTGGTAGAAGGGAATATAAATATAAAGTCTTTTTCTTTGGAACTCACTCGTTTTCGATCTCTAAAAACAATACTCTGACACAGTAATTGTGGTAAACAAGATGTTGAGGTAACTCTTTGTGATTGGGCGTTGTATTTGTAAAAATACTTCCAAAATAAAATTAAAACATAACTGAAGAACGTGCGAGGTCGTTCTTTGAAGTTTTTTTTGATATTCAAAAAAATTGGAAAAGTCGACAGGTTCCTTTCCCTGTTGATTTGGAGAAATTTTTTGGGGGACTAAGCTGATTTTTTAAAATTTTTTTGAAATTTCAAATTTAATCTTGCGATTTTTCCTTTTGTAAAGGAATTTTGTTGTCATTTCTTGTTTTGTAAAGGAAGTTTTTGTGATTTTTGAAAAGAAGTTATTTTCGGCGGAAAAATGCAAAAATTGTTGATTTGGAAAACTTTTGTTGATCCTCATAGGAGACCAATGTGGTTTTTGAAAAATTCTCGAAAAACTTTCTGCAAAAATCTTTAAAATTTCGAAAAATTCAAAGGCCAAACCCCATCTTCTTCTTGCTGTTTTTTGGTCGCTGTTTACGTTTGTTTATTTGTTTCGAAAGAGAATTGTGTGGAAACATAACTGAAGAACGTGCGAGGTCGTTTCCAAAGCTATAAAGGGGCACAGAACGTTGAGATTTTACTCATTTTTACTAATACGGAGACTTGTATTTTGGCAGAAAGGTTTTGTATATTAATTTTGTTGTTTAAAATTTAGTTTTTTTAGTTTAAGAGCTTTTTCTTACGGTTTTTGGTGTTTTATTGCTTAAAGTTTTAAATTTTTATAGCTTTTTAAGTAAGATTTTGTGTTTGCTTCTGTTTCTGTATCATGTGTTAAGTTTTGGCAAGTTAAATGCCTAGAATCTTGATTTCTTGGACTTTTGTTACCTAAAATTCTAAGTTCTGCCGTTTTACATTTATTTCAGCGTTTTTCCCAGTTCACAGTTAAACGATACCAAAACCAGCTTGCTTTTCTCATTACTAACGTGTGCGAACAAATAGTTTATTATTCACTATAATATTTTCTTGTTATTAGTTGCTCCCGAGCGTTGCGTGTAATGTTTATTTGGATTTGAATTAATCCACCTGTTCTCGATAACATACTACACACACTAAAAGTCTTCTGCCGAAGATGTATTGGGGTTTTTACTATGAGATGTCACGACTTTTTATAGAGTTGCATAACTTTGTTTTTGAGTTAAAATTTTAAGGATTCTCGTCAAGCATTTTATTATATCTAAAGATTTTCGACAAATTTTAAAGGAAAATGGCATTTCAAAGCAAAAACGTTAATATACTTTTTGATTTTAGCATTAAACAAGTTAGATATTGCAGTGCTCTGTTAATATTGGCATTTTCAGATTGAGGACAAACAACTTTTTAATAAATTCATTGAGAAGAATGGCCAGCACTATCTACCAATTCAAAGCCAAGGACTCTGATGGAGCCGAAGTTTCATTGGACAAGTACAAGTAAGTTTTTAAATTTTGGAGGTTATGTTTTTAGGATATTGAATAAAATGGAGTGGGAACATAATTTTAGTTTAAGTTTTTAATCTGCGGCTGTTTTTTTTTTTGTATTTTTAGACAATGAGGTCTTATAATTGCGGATTTTTTGCAGGTCAAAAACGACAATACTTTTTTAGCGCTTAAACAAGTGAATGTATAGCATGTTTTTGATTGTATCTTGGCTCTCACATGTTTTGTCAAATTTCAAAGCATGTTTTTTTATAAAAGAATAGAAAAGGTATTGCAAAGATTGAAAAAAACTACTGCAATGTAAGCTTTTATCATTTCAGGGGCAAAGTGGTGATCATAGTGAACACTGCCAGTCAATGCGGATTTACCGACACTAACTACACCCAATTGAACCAGATCTTGGAGAAGTACAAGAAACAAGGATTGGAAATTGCCGCTTTCCCTTGCAATCAGTTCAACGGACAAGTAAGTGTTTATCTTTTGGGTTTTATGTTTCAAATCTAGATAAAAATGGGAATTTTGAAGTTGAGGTAGTAGTGATAAGGATTCTTATATACAGGTGGAGAAACGAGCCTTGTACAAAGTTTAGGTCGAGCCGGGCTTGGAAATCAGGCCCACCGTTTGAATGTAAAAATTCGGGGCGGGCCTCAAAAGTCGGCTCGACTCTTTTCTTACCTCTACTTCTATTATATATGTATAAAGTAGCGAACTTAAATTGGATTTTCAAATTCGTTTTGAAAAACAACTTTTTAGAGGTATTATTACCTAAAAATGAAGTTTTTATTTTGGGATAGTAATGTTTAATAACAATGTCATGGTATGTTGTGCTTTAGTTTTTCGCGGGTGTAAATAAATTTTTATGGTGAGGCGTTATAGTTTAAAAACTTAGAAACTACATGTTACTCGTGGGAAAAAAGTATTGCTTTAGGTATTAAAAATAAATTTGTAATTTAATAAGTAACCTTTACTAAAAGTTTGGCACGAATAGTAAAAAAACAGAGTCTCAAAAAATATTTTTGATTCTTTAAAATGAACGGCGGGGGGGGTAGATCAAGTTAAAATTTTTTAAAAAATTTTTTGTTTAGCTTATAAAAATAACGTGAAATACGTGTTTTCTAAACATTTTATTTTTTAGGAACCCGGCTGTGACGCGGACATCAAAGCCTTCGTCCACGAAAAGTACAAGTTCGACCCCGACCTCTACTCCAAAGTCGAAGTGAATGGTGACAATGCCCATCCACTGTGGAAGTTCTTGAAGAAGGAACAAGGTGGTACCCTTTTCGACGCTATCAAGTGGAACTTTACCAAGTTCCTGGTGAACAAGAAGGGCGAAGTCATCAACCGGTATGGCCCAAAAACCGAGCCCAACTCCATGATCAAGGACATTGAAAAGGCGTTGGCTGAGGACGCCTAAAGAGCTTTTAATCCTATATCGTATTTAAATTGGAAGTTATTGTATTTCTTGTATATAACATAATATTTTTGTATTAAAATTGTGTTGTATGTTAGATTGTTTGTAGTTTTTTAAACAGATAAATACGTATTTTATATTTTTGGGGTTTCTCTTGAATATTTATAAACTAAAGAAGGTATAGCAGTACAAAAGGTGACAAAAAATTATAAAAGTTATCATATGTAAACGTATTTTATATTGTAAGCTATAATGCCATCAAAAACTTTATAATACCGGTTAATGACGGCTTGAAAGACATTAAAAGAGCTATTTTCTCGAGGTATGCTACCAATAATTTGTGTGCGGGTTCAAAAGTTTTCGGGCTGGGCTTCTTTAGACAAAAGGACCAGCGTTTGTAGTGCATACGAGTGCTAGCTACCTTTGCTCATTCTTAACACAGACTTTTTTAACGAATATTGCCGTTGTTTATAAGAGGAATAGTTTTATCAACTGGTTTTGGGGTTTTACAACATTGATATTGGTTTTAACTTGTAACCGTTTTAATAATAGTACAGTAGGAAAGACGGTAGAAGTCATGTATAACGAATCTCTGGGAGATCTTAAATGTGTTTGTTATAATGGGATTTTGCTATGAAGCAGTTTTAAATTCACTATGCTGCTACACAGTCTGTGTACTATAATGTGTTATTATGATAAAGTTTGTTATATAGGGCTTCGTATCTACTTTTTGGCATTAAACATTGTAGTTGGTTATAAAAATTTGTTTTAAATGTTGGTTTTGTGACAACATTATAATTTTGCTGTTAATTTTAACTTGTGGCTTTTTAAGTATGGTACAGTAGAAAATACAGTGGAATCCTTGTGTAACGAATCTCTCGGGTTAACTTTGTTGGTTATAAAGGAGCGTCGGTATCACGAGTCAGAGATTTATTGTGTAATGTTGGCCGAGGATTCAAAAGTTGCTTATTGTCAACGTTAACGATACTTAATAAAGGCACATGTGATTCAGTCAGTGAGTCTAATGTGATTCGATAATATTAAAATTTTTATATTATTTAAAAAGATAGATAAAATTTAAAAAATTTAGAAAAAAAATTAAATTTTACTCTAGGACGTCTTTTTTTTAAATTTTTTTACCCTTTTACATCTTACTAACTTTTAAATCACATTTATTTTACAATGGATAAAATATGGTGTTGGGTATCATTTGAACTCTCTTACAAAAGCATAGGAATAAAACAAATAATTAAAAGTGAAACTTTAGCAAAACTATTTGTTCATTTGAACATATATATAAACTTTCGTATAAAGTATAAATTTTGACCTATAAAAAATACCTTGAGGGGATATGATAAAAGTTGAAATTTTTGAAATTGCCCTGAAAATTAACCATCCCAAAAGTTCCCTGCCTATCTATTTTTACAAACTTTATAACATATTTTTAAATTTAAAATTTAAAAAACATTATTTCCCGAAGGGTACATTCCCCGAAAATGCATTCCCCGAAGGGTCCATTCCCCGAAAAGTCTTCCCCGAAAATGCATTCCCCGAAACTGCATTCCCCGAAAAGTCCCGCTCCCCATGTACAGAAGTTTCATTATAGGGAACTATTTTGCTTTTAATTTTAAATTATAACGTTTTTAACAAGGTATAGTAGAACTACTGTATAACGGATCGCTCGGAACTTTTAAATTTGTTCCTTATAGAAGAGTTTAAAACATTATTTCGGAGATCTAAAAGCTACGGGCTTTCCGTTATATGAGAGTTCGTTATACAGAAGTACTATGTTTCTACACCGTCAGAGCGACTCCGTATTATGATGGTAAAGTTCGTTATGTAGAAGTTTTGCTGTACCTGCTTATATGCTATTGAAAATTGTGATTGGTTGTTAAAAAATTATTTTAGTAGCTGATTTTGGGATTTTGCAATATTGTTTTTACTTTAATTTATAATGTTCTAACAAGGTACAGTGGAATCGTGTATAACAAATTGTTCGGAAATCTTAACTTTGTTCGTCATAGTAGAGTTTCGCTATACACGAGTTGTACTGTACTATGTTGCTGGGTGTCACAGTACTATGTTGCTAAATTGGCATATACTGTGCCATTACACAGACATAATGCTATATCGTATAGTGATTATAGAGTTTGTTCTGTAGGAGTTGAGCTGCTACTTGTACCATTAAAAATTGTAGTTGCTTATAAGAAAAATTGTTATAATACCTGATTTTGGAGTTTTACACTCTTGATTTTAATTTATATCATGTTTATAAAAATGGCATTTTTAAAGTTATTACGATCATTCTCTTGATTTCTGTATTATCTGAATAATATAATCTTTTCCAATTATTCTTGTTAAGAAAATGAATTTAATTTGCGATGGTATGGATACTGCGGTATTATTTTTCGTTATTTGTAAAGTTTTCTTTATCTTAATAAGTTAATTTTAATACGTTATAAATGTAAAAATTACTCTCTTGTCAAAATGGAGGTACCGTTTTCTATTATTTTTTCAATATGTACCTTACTCCTTTACCAAAGCTCTCCGGGTTGGTATAATCAATCGTTACGGTACTCACTCTAATTTTGGAAACATTTTGAGTATATAGACATCCGGCCCTAAAAAATTGATTGTTTACGCACTTAAGGTAAAATATGAGTATCTTTGAGCAGGGTACCATTGAGTTTGAATTATCTATTACGGCAATCGAAATCCTTGTTCAGGAGTTATATTTGATTGTTGATGGCTAGAACTTGATAAAAAATATTTTTTCGAGGCAGAACGCTTTAGTAAACCGTTAAACCTATGTTATCCTTCCGTTTGGCGTATAGAAATCAAAATCAATAAAAAGAAAAATCAACTATATCACTACCGTCGCGATAGAACACTGCACGCTGCCAATACATAAAAACGAGCCTTTCATTTATTGCACCGTGCAATGTTTTACTGTTCTTCAAACTCAGTGCAATACTCGCGCCGTGCAGTTTAAATATGATTTTATCACGACTTGTATACGGTCACAGCATAACAATCACCATTTTTTTTTATCAATTATTGTACAAAAATCGCGTTAACGTTTTACGAAAATTACTATTTTTACAATTTTTTACGTTGCTTTATTTTCAAATAATTTTAGATTAAAACAAACAGAAATGGCATGCTTTGACTTTGATGACGGTTTCGTTGCTTCGATCAATGCAGAACCGTTCTACAAAACGCGTAACATGTGGGACGATGAAGAACCTGAGTATGAGCACTATGCCGACGTTTTCGAGCTCTACGATTGCGACTGGTGGTTCTACCAGGAGAGGAAGAACCTAGAAGAAACCGACTTGGATAGAAAAGTGAGAGCAATGGGAGAACAAACGAAAAGAAGACTTCAACGCCGCGCTAGGAGAGAAGTTGAGCTACAGTAAGTTTCTTTACTTAAAGCATGGTATGACACTGATTTTGCAAAGTATCTTTTAAGATTATTGTATAAATTACTTTTCAGACAAGCAGCTGTTAGTAGCATGTACTGTCCCATATTCTTGCAGTACATGTTAGCTTCGGAAAGCCACCGTTATCACCACACATACGACATGGGAAGCATGCAGCAATACAAGTACGATGCTTCGCAGGATCGAATTTGGCTGAAACCGCATGCCAAAAATGTCAAAATGGCATGCGGTGCTATCAAACAAATGGCAGGAAAAAACGAATTATTGTTCAAAGAATTGGAAGAAACGATGAAATCGTTTTGCAATGAGTAAGTTTAACATTTTTGCTTGTGTCAACCTACAGTCACAATTATATTACCTTATTGTCAGTTTTTTATTAATTATTTGCGCTTTCAGAAGAATGCCCGACCGACAGTCAAAACAGGCAATCAACACCCTTTTCAATATATTGAAAAGTCAACTCCACCGGGCTTTCCCTCAGTATAAGCTTAGGGCGTACGGAGGTTCGCACAACGGATTCGGCCAAAAATGCTCTGACCTTGACCTGACGTTGCTTCGGTGAGTATTCATACTATTTTTTTAATTCTTTTTTGTAAATAAACAATTTTTGCAATATAACCAATGATTATTATAGCGACGAGAATCTTTCTATTATGGACGTTTATGACGTGCTGAACCAAGAAGACAACAAAAAAGAGTCGGGACTAATAGATGCTGAATTGATTCAACACACAGCTGTAAGCTTTTTACTTTTCATGTTGAGTTTTTGCTAATGTATTGTGCTATAATTAACTTACTTCAGGTACCGGTTGCAAAAATGGTATTCAGAAGGTCCAGTCAAGACATCGACGTGGACTTTACCATCAACAATCATGAAGGAGTAGAAAACACAAGGCTACTGCAAAAGTACTCTAAGTAAGTTTTTAATTGTGCATTAAGAAGTTTTTAATTGTATTTTAAGAAATGCTTATTAACAATGCCATTTAACTTATTAATTTAATTAATTTCAGAATTGACAAAAGAGTAGCCCAGCTGTACGCAGTAATAAAGAACTGGGCCAAATACAACAAAATGCATGGAGGCAAAGACAAAAGATTCAATTCTTATAGTCTTGTACTGTTGGTAATTAACTTCTTGCAAAAAGGAGTATCACCAGCAGTCCTGCCGCATTTAGATGGAAAGAACCGACTACAGGACACAGTTTGGACGCTGCAGACGCGTGTGGCAAAGCTGTATTCCCGTAAGTACTAGTTACTTTATAAACTAACTGATTTAGATTAACAATTTGAAAACGTTGAAAAGTGCTTTGAATATTTATATAATACAACAAACTAACAAACTTACTTTTAGCTTCAGCAAAACAACCAATGACATTACCGGAACTTGTCATTGGCTTCATGAACTACTACGCAGTTTTTGACAATACGGAATGGTATGTCGATATAAACTGCTCTTATTTCCGGAATCGGAATCAGTTCAAGGAGCCAAGTTTTGATGGGGAAAGGATACCGCTGCTGATAAAGTGCCCGGTTTATGGAGAACATCCAACACGCAACGTGAGTGAAGAATGCTACACCACGTTCAGAGGGAAAATCAACGAGTTTAATAAAATGGTTCGGGAAACCCTGCAAAAGTACGCCGACATCAACACGGGGCGCCAAAAGTTCTTAGAACACCTCGGTATTGGATAGTGGAAAAGTTTCCACAAAGTATTGTTAATAGTTGTTAATTTTTTGTAATAGAAAAATGTTGTTTAAATTTTTATTGTAAATTTTTATAAGTTGTTTTTTACTTGCAAATATATTAAAATTAAAAAATTGTTATTTGGTACTGATAGAAGAACACAGCCTGCAAATAAGTTAGTAATTACAATAAAAGTATATTTCAAAGTTATCAGGTTGTCCCAATATGGATGAGCCAATTTTATTTTTTTTAAATTTAGATTGTGTTTTTTAAATAACAACACTTGTTTTTTTACAGTTAACTACAGTTATTCTATACTGTAACATTGGACTCTTGTCTACGTTTTAAAACTATTTTTACACATGTAGCATCATTTTTAGAGTTTTCAAAGTTTTTGAAGCAAATTTGGCTACATCAAGTTTGCCGATAGCTTTCTAAGTTTTAAGAAACAGTAAAGACTTAAATTAATGTAAATCGGTTTAAGCAACACTACTAAAGTTTAAAAAACAAGTTTTCATTTTTGTAGCATGATTTCTGAATTTTTGCCACGGTCTTCATTAAGAAAGGTGAATTTGTCCCACTTGGAAAAATGGTTGATGCATATTTTTAAAATTTCTAAAGTAAGCTAAACTAATTTTTGCTTGGCATTGTGTTGTAAATAGTTACTTTAGTATCTTTACCAAGTTTCAAAAATTTACCTTGTGTCAAAAGAAAGATACATTACCAAACGTGAAATACACCTATGTTTTACAGTACATTTTAACTTTGAACTGCCTTCTAGGGTTTTTCTGTGTAGACACCAACTTTTGGTTTAAATATTTAACCAGCGTATACCCTTAGCCAAAGACAAAGTCATTTTTTCGAACTCTTCTTCCTTCGGTAGCATCAGAAGCCGTTCTAAAGCCTATCACGGTCTGTTTTTTCACCGATTTTCTAAGAAAAGTGCTACTTTTTTGGTAACAACTTTTAGTGTACCAATTTGCACCAAACAGTTCAAATCTTATATATTCTTATAATAGAGATGCCTATCTAACCTATTAGTACCATTTGTTAATTTATCTGCAGTTCATAGCTTCAGGGCATTTTTGCAATCTTTTGATGGCTTAGTTGAGAGGGTTTTTTTTCTACCGTGTGCATAAAAAAAAATTTTTTTATCAAACTTTTTTTGATGTAAACTTAACAATAAGACTCTAGAGCATTAATTTATTTAATAACGAAGTAGCTAGATTATGTTTATGAGTTTATACATTATCACAAAATGCTTTGATAAAAACGAAGATTTCTCCAAAATTTTTACAAATTTCTGCCAGCTTAAAAACAAATGCAAATGTTCAAAATAATTTTTTTCTCAGTAGTAGACGTAACTAGCTTTCAAAGAAAAAAAAGAGGAGTTTGAAAATTCTGATAAAAACTGAATTTTTTACAATTTTTCAAAGTTAGGCTATCTAAGTGGCTCATCCATATTGGGACAACCTGATATAAATTCAAAAGTATGTAATTAACTTGTTTCTACCATTAATTCACATTCAAAAAGCAAGAAACATAGGTCAACTTGATCAACAATCAATCGAGATTGGGCAAAATATCGCTTATTCTCTCTACTATGTTTTTGAATTGGAATACCACAAAAAAGGGTTCAGCGAAATTCGGGTATCGGACCTAGATGCAAAACCTATACCATGTGAAAGAAGAGGAGGTCGTAATCGGCCCCATAACGCCATTAATATTAGCTATAGAGTTACAAATTCTCAATTTAGACAGTATAAATACATTGGAACTCTTTTATAACAAATCGTTCGGGGATTTTAAATTCATTTATCCTTTACAGAAAAGATAAACTTTTAACCTCCAGAAAACTAAAATTAAAAATCAAAATATTACAGCCGAAAGACAGTTTCTCGCAGTATTAAAAATACTTTTAAAATTTAATAAAGAAAAATTGGTTTATAGCTTCAATTTCCAACCGCTATGCTACACCTACAGTTAAAAACGTACGCCGATTTGGTAACGAATTGACCGAAAAAAACTATTTTTATTCAAAAATCTTCACAATGAACCGGCCCCAGTCCGGGGCCCAACGTTTAGGACCGACCCGTTTCATTTTCTTCTTAAGCGAGCCCGGCCTGGTGAAAAAACTTCTAGGCTTGGCCTGGCCCGGATCGGTCATGGCTTTTAAAAGTTAGTGGCTATATCTGAGGGCTTAAGTCTTACTGTAGGGGGGGGTACTTTCTACTATAATATCACCACTAATGTCTCTAGGCTTTTTAAAATTAAAAATATATCAAAATTGTAGTTTTCAAAGATTTTACATTGGCATGGCTTTTAAAAGTTAATGGCTGTATCTGAGGGCTTAGGTTTTACTGTAGGGGGGTACTTTCTACTATAATATCACCCCTAATGTCTTTAGGCTTTTAAAAATAAAAAATAAAGCAAACTTGTAAGGTTTTCAAAGATTTTACATTGGCATGGCTTTTAAAAGTTAGGGGCTGTATCTGTAGGCTTAAGTCTTACTGTAGGTGGGGGGGGACTACCTCCTACTATAATATCACTCCTAACGTCTTTAGGCTTTTAAAACTTAAAAATAAAGCAAAATTGTAAAGTTTTCAAAGATTTTACATTGGCATGGTTTTTAAAAGTTGGCGGCTGTATCTGAGGGCTTAATTCTTACTGTAGGTGGGGGGGGGATACTTTTTTTTGTTATTATCACTCCTATTGTCTCTAGACTTTCAAATTAAAAATAAATCATGTTTTACCTGTAGCTGAAAAGTTGGGCCGACTCTCTCTAAACGACCATATCAATGGTCAAAATCTACGTGTTTCCTTTCATGTCTAATTTAAATTCCGACTTGATTCTGACTCTAAATCAAAAGTTGAACGAAAATGCTAAATAAAAAAAAGCCCAATAGCCTGAAAGGAAAAATAAAAAAACGTCGGCCGAAAAGAGTATCCACAATACAAAAATAAGAGTAGGCAACTGGTCGTGTTGCCCCGGCCCAGCCCTGTTTTACGATTGGGCCAGGCTGGCCTTAAGCTAAAGTTGAAACAGGCCCGTTTTTTCAAACAGTGTAAAGGCCAACGCAGAAAGATAATGAGAAAGTTTTCGAATTTTAGCCAACTTTTTAGATTACAGTGGAGAACTCCTGTATATCGAACTCACCTATAGCGGAAATCCCGTATAACAAACAGCCGTTAAATTCTTGACTATTACTACGCAGTGCATTTAACACTCCTGTGTACCAAAACTCCTTCACAACAAACAAACTTACAATTAGAGGTTCCATTGATTTGTTATAAGGTCTTGATGTGATGTTGTACTAAAGGGTTAAAAGGATTGTACTTTTATCATAGTTTCTATCTTTTTAAAACTATTTTACTTTCAATACAGTATTTTAACACCATTTTCAGATTATGGCCAAACATGCTTCACAGTTCTTAAACTTTTTGTTCATCTTGGTTGGCTTGATCGATTTAAACGTTTGCTTTATTGATTTATCAGCTTTGAATAGTGTAAGTATAGCGACGCCATAAATCCATAATTTGGTCCAGAAAGTGTAGCGACGCTATAACGCCGAAGATTTAGTGCCGGTTCGAGCCGTTCGAGTTCGCGAGGTCATTGCGGGCATAGGTGCATTCAATAATATATTTTTATTAAAGACCGTTGTGCGGTTTTAACATTGCAGAAGGTCTAATTATTTTTTATTATGATTTTTAAAAGGTTTTTGGTTTTGGCATACTTAATTTTTTACGAGGGTGTTTTTGATCTTGGGTTTGGGCTAAGTATTTTGGTTTTTTAAGAAGAATATATTATATATTGTTATAATTTGGTATGTATGGTGGAACTATTGTATATCAAGCTTCTGTATAGCAAACTCTTGTAAAACGAACTCCTGTATACTGTATAGCGAGCTCTTTTATAACGAGCTCTTGTAAAACTTGTGTTGTTTTTACTTGAAGAGATTAATTTGATAATTTTTCATGTGTATGTTTAACTATTGTATATTACTTTACATTTTTGTACTGACTATACTTATATATTAGGTGTCCAAAAAGAATGTTAGATTTTTGCGAACAACGAAAGTTTAAAATCGGCCGTTCTTTTTAGAACAACCTAATAGTATCTTGTTGTATATTGATAGCATGGACAGGAGGTCGATGTATAGACTGAAATGCTTGACTGTAGCAATCAAATCTTTTTTGGCTACAAAAAAAAGGTTTCGACATTTAAATTCTTACGTCATCATGGAAGGTCGAAAACTTACCGTGAGGTTCTATATACGAAAAAGCTACGGTCGCGTAATACCTAGCTTCAGTAAATGTTGGGTTTTAAAAATAACTATTGTAATAAAATCAGGGCGTATACTAAACATCTCTATCATACACAAATCGGCGTTTGAAGTGCATAAGGTAGTGGTGCTCGTATCTTGTACATTTTTTAAAAATTTTTTATTGAAAGATAGATGGGAGAGTAGTTTGCTTACTTATTTAAAAAAGAGTAGATTTTAAAGTTGTTCATTAGTTTTTAAAGTGCCGTTGGTTTTGTTGGTGCCATTTGGTTCATTTTGGTCCAGAAAAGGCGATTTTTTGAATATTTTTAATAATATTGATGTTTTATTATAGTTTTTATTTGAATGTCTAATAACTTTATGCTCGCACACAATTGATTAAATTGTGTATATATGTCTGGTATATAATTTTTTAATTATTTTCCTTGTGGTTAATCAACCAATGCAATACCTTTTATTATAGTTATGCTGAATATACGCCATAATTCTATAAAATTAGTCGATATTAAGGCTGGTTTTGATAATTTTCTTCACAATTAAAAAAATTTAAACACCAACTCCTCTGTTTCTCCACCCTCGTCCTCTCAACACTTTACAGTGTGTAGTGGTAGACGGGGATTCAAAACTTGTTCGTTATGAAGGAGGTTCGTTATAAAGAAGTTTGTCATACAGGAGTTCCAATGTATTATATATATGACGCAACAGTTTAACGCGGAAAATTTGAAACATATGCAAATTCTACGAATTATTACGTCCTTAGTAAAAAAGTTTTAATTATTTTTTTCCGCGATTTACTACATGATTTACATCTAATTTTGTTTGTCTTGTAAAATTATATAAAACTTTGTTTAATATTTTGAAATGGATATATTTTGAACAAATTGAGATTTTGCATTTAACACTTATGGATGAGTCGCAAAAATTTGGAAAAAGGAGTACATAGTGAACGGCGCGAACCGTGGTCAAAGATCTTGCTGTTTAAAATTTTAATTTATTAAATAGAAATTTATCTAACATATTGACAAACAGCTTTGTTAATGGCTCTAAAAATTTTAAATTTTAAGTCAATTTTTATGTCATTTTTTTGTATTTATTAATCTGGTTGCTTACTTCATACGGAAATTTGTATAAGAATTCGTTTGTGCATATGTTGTGTTTTCAGAATCAATAATCAAAAATATATTCGTGTACGAGAAGTCAGCTTGGGACAGCGACTACGAGTACGACGGTGTTTCGGACACTGAGGAAGAGTTGAAACGATTTTTTGAAGAATGGAAAAAACCAGTTGAAGCTCAACCAGCGGAAGAAAGCGACAGCGACTTGGAAGATGAGGCTCTTCGGCACAAAGAAAAAATACAGAATATGGAACGCCGAACACGCAGAAATGTAGAATTAAAGTATGTTTGCTCATTCCTTAAATAAAAAGAGCATTATAAAATAATATATTCAATCAAAATCAAATAATTTTCATTTTTCAAAAATTTGTTTTAGAAAATCAATTTGGCACTCGACGCCGTCTTCTGCCTTAATATGGTATCTAAGAGCGCTACAAGCCGATGTCGAACACCACACATACGACAAGGAAAACGCAATGAAAGATGAATACGGATTTTCCAACTGTTGCCTTCAACCAGCGCCAATTGAATTAGAAACTGCAGCCGAAACCATCAGAAGCCTAACAAGGCAAAATCCGTCACTGTTAAAACGGTTAAACTACCAGTTTAACTTCTACTGCAATGAGTAAGTACTATGTTTATAGAAAATTATATCAGCGTCTGACGAGCAATTTTACAGATTTTTCATCGAATCTTTTTTTTGAAATTCTATTGTAAACTTTTCAGGCTCAAACCAGATGAGAATTCGACCCGCGCCAACGAAAACCTTATGAAAGTATTGGAAACGCAAAT
Source organism: Bursaphelenchus okinawaensis (assembly GCA_904066225.2). Classification (NCBI taxonomy): domain Eukaryota; kingdom Metazoa; phylum Nematoda; class Chromadorea; order Rhabditida; family Aphelenchoididae; genus Bursaphelenchus; species Bursaphelenchus okinawaensis. The sequence goes on along the minus strand of CAJFCW020000002.1, from coordinate 2,236,830 downwards.
GAAAAACGCGTTTCCAGAACATACATTAAGGGCGTACGGTGGATCTCACAATGGATTTGGTCAAAAGTGTTCGGACCTAGACCTGACTTTGGTCAATGAAAAAAAAATAGTAAGTTTTAAGTTGAATATTCGACGTTGCAACAGAAATCGTCAGTGTTTTTATTGATTTTGTTGCATTAATGTACATTTTTTAGTGACGACCTCCTGACAGTTACTTGTGTGGACAAAGTACTAAATCAGGAGGAAAACAGGAAGCAATCAGGACTTAAGTCAAGAGAGCTCATTGAAAACGCAAGTGTAAGTTTTGATTCTTAAATTTTTATATTTGATAGCAAAGTTTTAACTATGATTATGATAATTGAACGTTTGAGTAACCTTTCCTTTTTAGATTCCAGTGATAAAAATGGTATTTGCGTCCGCCAACGGAGACCTAGAGGTAGACTTCACAACTAACAACTACCATGGTGTCCGAAATACAAGACTACTCAATAGATTTAGAAATACAAAAAAACCTTACTCAAAGTAAGGTTTTTTTGTATTTCATAACAGTTTAAACAGTAAAAGAGAAATATAATTCCAGATCGTTTAACATAATTAAAAATATATTGTAAAAATTTTAGAATCGACGCAAGAGTGGTCCAACTAAACGCTCTGATTAAGCAGTGGGCCAAAAAGAACAAACTGCACGGCGGAAAAGATAGAAGGTTCAACTCCTACAGTCCGGTTATACTGGTGGTATACTACCTGCAAAAAGGAGTTTCCCCGGCAATTTTGCCCAACTTGAACGAGGAAGAAGAGTTAAGGACAGAACTCGGTGAAATCGAAAACACGGACGATTATGTAAGGAAATTAAACTATGGTAAGTTTTAAAAAATTTTCACAACCGTGTTTTGTCCTTCATTTTTGTAAAAATTTGTTTCTTACACTTATTTTTATAGATTCTTCGAAGCAGAGAATGTCCTTGCCGGAACTTCTGATAGGATTCATGGCGTTCTATGCCGTCTTCGATTTTTCCGAGCGGCTAATTGACATAACGCGGAATAACTCATTAAACCGCAACGTCTTTAAGCCAGTCGGGTATCGGGGCGGTAGGATACAGCTGTTAATCGCCTGTCCGGCTTATGGGAACTGGCCAACAAGGAGCGTGAGTACAGAATGCTACGAAGACTTCAGAAGTGCGCTGGACACATTCAATGAATTTGTGTGGAAACAACTAGATGGTATTGAAGACAGTAATGAGCAATTTGAACTGTTTTCAAAACTTATTGGAATTGGTTAGCTATTGTTTTGTTCAGTTAAAGTTAAAATTTTTTCTTAGATTAGTGTGTAAATTGTTTATACTTTAAAATATTTCTTTTTGTAAAAATTGTGTTATAGCCTGTTAGTATAAAGTATATTTTTATAACCCTGTGAACAGTGTTTTTCCAAAATATGTTATCAATTTTTTATTGTTGATTTACTTGTTGTTGTTTGTACTTTTATCTTATAAAATCTCATTTTTATTTAATAAACAAAATAAAAAATAAAAATGGCAGATTTGTTCATTTTATATTTTTAACCGGTCGAAAATGTCGGTAGTCAACGGAGCATTTCAATTAGGCGTTGACGCGCCTTCGTTTACTTCGACTTGTATGCACGAAGTCATATGGATCTACTTGGTCGTGTACTTGGGGGCAACGTTATTAGCTAGTGTTATATACATAATTATTGGGTCGCTTTGGGTTTCGGTACCAATGTTTCCATCATTGGAATATGTTAGCAATTATCAATGGTGCATTCGAAGAATCTTCTATGAACTTCAGGATGGAAAGGAGCCATTAATTGATGGTATGCTTGGTTTTTTTGTATTATTTGTTTTTCCTTTTAATGTATGATGGAATATACCTGCGACAACGAATTTCACTTCCACTATAAACATAAATTTTATATTTCTAATCAAACTAAGGAGAATATACTTTCAGAATACACGGACATGAACCAAATTGCCATCGAGATGCTAAATCAGAATCGATTTGTATGTTCACCACCCGCAAAGCAGAGCAATAGCTTCATGGGTTCGGTCGGATACAGCCCTCGCGGTTTCAAGGAAAAACAACAATAAAAATCATTATAACTCGTTTGTAAAGAATAAATAATAACCTACAAGTTCGAAGTTAGTACTGATAAAAACATTGCTTTAAACCGGCGAAAGCACGATTTCTCTCTTCAAATATTCTTTCTGTAAAATATTTCTTCCGCAGACTGCTTCTTCTCTCCGCAGAACGCGCCCTAATCCGAAAAATTATTTTTCTCAAATACAATTTTTTGTTGTTTTCCTCTAACCTCGTAGCCTTCTTTTCCTATAATAAGTTTTAAATAGTCTCTATAACATCGAAATTACGACAGACATGTCTTTTAAGTTTATTTAGTTTAGTTTTAATATGTTCTATTTGATATTGTGGATGAAGAATGTTCCCAACAGCTCAATTCGCAATGAGCTTGCTTAAATATCAACGAGCTGCATCCGTAGCACTACGTAAGTTGTTTATTGCTTTGTTTTGAACGTTTAGAATGTAGTAAACAGCGAGATTCGGCATGTGTTGATGGTTAAACGGCCGAAAAATGTCATCCTACCCGAAGCGACGGTGTTTCCGGGCGGAAAGTTTGATCATAATAAGGAAAATGAGTTTCCTCGAGAAAAAACGAATTGGAATTTGGTAGAAGAACAACCAATACAGCCGTTGGATGTAACTGACGACTATTGTTACAGAGTAGCGGCGTTGAGAGAGCTTTTTGTTCAAACTGGTACCCTGTTGATATACTCGGTCAATTGTCGTGAATCTATATTTGTTACTTCGAAAGACGACAGTGCTTTACATGAATGGAAGGACAAGGTAGTTTATTTAATTTTTTGTTAGTTTTTAGGGTTATTTTTTGAAACGAAATGTTTTTGGATATTAACATAGTGAAAAAGCGATAATTACATGTTTTTTTATAACTTTTTTGAAATAACAGCTGGTACTTTGAAAATTTTGATATTTGTAGATTTTTTACTTAGTTAAATATTAAAGCTATAAGTTTTATTACTTTAAATGCATTTTGAAGATATATTATGTTATAACTTCCCTACCTTGTAAATTATAGTAAAGTTTAGGTAAAACAAGACCCGACAAAGTTTAACGAATTGTTTAACAAAACTGACAAATTGGATGTCAATGTTCTTGTTCCGTGGTCGAATTGGCTTACACCTCAAGGATGCTTAGAAAGGCTGGAAAAGATATTCTTCTTGGCCCCGATTGAGAATCTGGACGCTGATCAATTTGAAGAAGATGAGACGTTGCACTGGCTACATTCTACTGACTTTATTGAGCAGAATTCAGTGGGTAAGTGCTTCTATGCCTTTGCTCGATTTTGAGGGTTTGAGCTACAAAAACGTATTCCAGGTAAGATGGCAGTGCCAATACCTCAATTCTACGAGCTGATGAGGATCCGTTTATCACATCAATCACATCTTCATAGTCAAATCTCTACACGACAAGTTGTACCACAGTTAATTCAAACTGAAGATCGAAAAATCGGGGCTTTTGTATTTCCCGAAGATCATCTTTATCTATCAGATGAAGCGGAGTTCCAATCAGCCAGAACAATGAAGGAAAGTGATATCATACCAAAGAAGGAGATTGATCAGCTCAGGACGATACATCGAATATTATATCGTGAAGGTTTCTTGCACAACGAATTGTTCTTGTTTAATACGCCGAAAATGCCATTCAAACCACACTTGTTTCATTGTAATGGCAATATTTACAATGATTGGCCATAGAATGTTTGTGTTGGGGATAATTGTTTATAGAAATATAATTTTAACTGTGATTGGCTATAGAATAGTGTTATAGAATAGAGAAGAAGTTTTTTGAAGTGATTAGGGATATAACTGTGATTATTTTAGTAGATTAGGTAGTAGAGGGGTCTAAAGAAGCTTGAAATTGAAAAGAAAATGATGTTTCTACAAACTTTTTGACCAATACTTAATTTTTGTATTTAAAAACTGATGTTGAGGTCAATAATTATAGATCTTTTTCATTCGGGAAGTTTGTGTTTTTTCTTTGATCAGCTGTTTTTCATCTTCTGATGGTTTTTTTATTTGATTTGGGGTTATATTAATGTATGTTGTAAGTTTTTACGGTTATTATTTTGAATATTTTGTTAATTTTAATAATAAATTTTAATTTTCATAAGCGTATTTTTTTTGAATTCGTTATCTTGTTGTTCTTACAAGAACATATTTTTTATTTTTGTAGAGTTTTTAAAGTTTTTTACATTTTTTCTGCACTTATTGCCCTCGTTTTTAATAATCAGCTACATGATCTGTAGAGCTGAAGTCTCAAAAGTAATGTCGTAGAAAGGTGGGGCGGTCTTTGAATCGCACGTAATTGATAAAACGCGTGGTAGACGGGTCATTCTCCTCTTTGTTTATGAAGTCGGGTTTCCCTTGTTATTCGTTCGAAACTACATTTTTTTATGAATGGTGTACTTTGTCTTTTAAAAGGTTATGTATCTCTATTTTTTATTTTGTTTCGTTTCATTTGTGGGTTAATTTTTTGGTTATATAATAGCTTAAAATTGTTACTCATATCTTGAATTTTAAAAAATAGGTTTGGGGTGGGGGGGTTTATTTAATTTTTTTGGAATGGCAAAAACTTTTTTTAAAAGGTAAAATACGGCCGTCATGTTCAATAATAATTTTTCTGGGAATCTTAATTGTTCTATAGCTGAAAATGGACCAGTTTTTTTACAAGTTTAAAAATGGCAATAACTTTCTTTACAAAGCAAAAAATGGCAATACCTTCCTTTACAAAGCAAAAAAGGACAAGAACTTTCTTTACAAAGCAAAAAATGGTAAGAACTTTCTTTACAAAACTTAAAATGGCCAACATTTTCTTTACAAAGCATAAAATAGCAAGAACTTTCTTTACAAGACTAAAAACGGCAAAAATTACTCTTTAAAAAGTTAAAAATGAACTTAAAATTTAAAAATTTTACATTAAAATTTAATGGCAAGGCTTCTCTTACCAACAAAACTTTAATTAGTTTATTCTTCAATGAAGATACTCAAAAACAAACACGCTTACAGAGCGCATCAGTTTCAATTTTCAATATTATTAGTCGCTTTCTGATGGACATTGGACTTTTGTTTGTTTCTCTATCGTTTCTCCTTAAATTTTCCGTTTGAGCATTGAACGCTTATCGCCGCTCGAACAGCGGGTCTATCTCTTCGACGGCTCCTCGTGGTGTTTTTTTGACCAGTCTTGTTTATCGGCATGAGAAAGATTTTTTTAAATGTTAAGAAAAGTTTAAGTCATGGCGGTTTTTATAGGGTTTTTATAATTTTTGACATTTTACTTGAGCAGGCAGAGGGGGGGAAGGCAGAACATTGAGTTTTTGTGTACTATAGCCAGGATCAGGTGGCTTACTTTTGGTAATAGGGTGGGACAGAAGAAGGAGTAGAGGACAATCTATATTTACGTTAAAAAAATTTTTAAGGACGTTGTAAATTGTTTTTTCTGGTGGGGGGGGGGGGATTTTTTTTAATTTGACGGTTTGTTCACTCACGGTCGCTTGCTTATTCATTTTTGAACCAAAAAAATTCATTTTGTTACCTAAAACTTGTCAATTCTTTAATTTTCAGTATCACATTCCCATTCCGTGCGGTCGGAATGAGAATCACGGCGGTGCGCCTTCTGCACCGCTCTTTTGCACGAAACCATGTTGTGAATGGGAAATGGACAACCACACATTACACACAACGTCCGCGCGACAAAGACCCGCGATGGAAGGACGTTGAGATCGAGCGTTTCAGTGACGAGTACGACGTGCTGATTGTGGGTGGAGGTCCGGGTGGGTTGTCGGCCGCGATTCGATTGAAACAACTGGCTAGCGAACAGAATAAGGAAGTGAAAGTTTGTGTTATTGAGAAGGCACCGGAGTTGGGTGCTCATACTTTGTCTGGTGCTGTGATTGAGACTACTGGTTTGGCCAAGTTGTTCCCGGATTGGCAGGAGAATTGCTCGGCTGTTCATCAGAAGGTCACGGTGAGTTATTGTTTTTTTTTGATTCTGTAAAGAAAGTTCTTGTTATTTTATGTTTTGTAAAAGTTCTTACCGTTTTTTGCTTTGTAAACACAGTTCTTGCCATTTTTATGAAAAAAAAAACTTATTGTAAAATACGAATTCTTTAAAAATTAATTTCCAGGAAGAAGCAGTGTACATTTTGACGGAAAAGGGTAAAATCAATGTTCCCATGGTGCCGGGTGTACCATTGGCCAATCACGGTAACTACGTGGTTCGTCTGGGACATCTAGTCAAGTGGTTGGGCGAAAAAGCCGAAGAATTGGGGGTAGATGTATATACGAGTATTGCTGGTCAAGAGGTTCTGTACAACGAGGACGGAAGCGTTAAGGGTAGGTTTTTGGGGGATTTTAGATATAAAATTATTTTTTGTTGGTTTTTAGGTAACAAAAATATAAAATCTTGAATTTCAAGCTTGAAAGGTTTGAAAAAAAGGATTTTTAGATAATAAAAATAAAAAAATGGCATTTTAGGTAACAAAATATAAATTTTTTCTATATTTTTATTTTTTAACGATTTCAGGTATTGCCACTGGTGATGTCGGAATAGCCAAAGACGGCTCACCAAAAGACAGCTTTGAACCAGGCATGGAGCTCCACGCCAAGTGCACCATCTTCGCCGAAGGGTGCCGTGGTCATCTCACCAAATCCGTCATCAAAAACTACGATTTGGCTAAGGAATCGGGCCCAATGAGCTATGGTATTGGTCTGAAAGAGCTGTGGGAAGTCGACCCCTCAAAACATCGACCAGGCTTCATAGAACATTCGGTAGGATGGCCACTGGAGAAGACGCAATACGGAGGATCGTTTTTGTATCATATTGAGGACGGAGGGCAACCACTGGTGGCTACCGGCTTTGTGGTGGCTTTGGACTACCGCAATCCTTATTTGCATCCTTTTAAGGTGAGGTTTTGGAATTTGATAGGGTATTTTTGGGATGGTGAAGAAATTTTTTTAAGGGTGTGGTAAGAAAAATTTTTGGGGGGGACTTCAAACCCTCCCCCCCCGGGGGGGGAGGTTTGAAGTTCGGATTTTCAGATTTTTTTTTGCTTTTTGAAGAACTTTTTTCATTCGCAGCCTATGTTAATATAAAACCTTTTAATTTTCAGGAGTTCCAACGCTTTAAAACCCATCCAGTAATAGCCAAAACTCTGGAAGGAGGAAAAAGAATTGGTTACGGAGCTAGAGCCCTGAATGAAGGTGGATTCCAATCCATCCCCAAGCTCATTTTCCCCGGTGGATGTTTGATCGGATGTTCAGCAGGCTTACTGAACGTCTCGAAGCTAAAGGGTACTCACACCGCCATGTGGAGTGGAATCTACGCAGCCGAAGGCATCTTCGAACAGTTGGAGGAGAAGAGTAAGGTTATGTTATTGATTTTAAGGTTGTTGATGGGTGGGGCTTTTCGGACTGTATTTTTAGGCCATTATTGTGGATTTTGTCAGTCCTCCTGGATTTTCGCCCCCTCCTTCTTTATGTATATGGATAATAAAGCGACTTTCATTTCAGCGATTACCCCAACGAAATACGACGAAAAACTCAAAGGATCAGCAGTCTGGAAGGAGCTAAAGAAGAGCCGAAACATTCGCCCATCATTCAACACCAAGCTCGGCTGGTGGGGAGGCATGGCCTACACTGGCCTCTTCTATGTCATTGGTCGCGGTATCGAACCCTGGACTCTACACCACGGCAAACCGGACAACGAGAAGATTCTTCCAAAGGAAGAGGGCAAGGTCATTGATTATCCGAAACCAGACAACAAATTGACCTTTGATTTGTTATCATCGGTTGCTTTGACTGGTACCAATCATGAGGAAAATCAACCATCTCACTTGACTTTGTATAATGATGACGTACCTGAAGATGTGAACTTGAAGAAGTTTGATGGACCTGAAGGAAGATTTTGTCCGGCTGGTAAGTTTTGAAGAAATTGGAGTTCTGGGTTTAAAATGGATATTTTAGTACTATTAACTAGCCCACATGTACTATATTTGGCCATCAGTACTATTTTTAAATTAAACTGACCTTTTGACATTATTTTTATAAAGAACGATATAAAACGCTAAATTATACTAAATTTTTCAGCTGTGTATGAATATGTTCCACGCTCCGAGAACGACGAGTCCCTCCGACTGCAGATCAACGCCCAAAACTGCATTCACTGCAAGACCTGTGACATCAAAGATCCAACCCAAAACATCAATTGGGTCGCACCGGAAGGCGGCGGCGGCCCCAAATACGATGGAATGTAAAATTAGTCGTTTTTTATCTGTGTTTTTACTTGAGTAAACTAAACTTGTAATTATTTGGAATATTGAATCAATTTATGGTAGGATTGAAGTGTGGTGTTGTTGTAGGTGAGTTGAAAATAGATTTAAAAAAATGCAGTGAAAAATCTTTAGTATGACTCTCAATAGTGTGGCAAGCATAACGACAACTTTTTGACCGCTCTTTCTAATAAAACCCCTACCAAAAAGTACCTGGGTAGTGTCACACCCTAGTTATAAGGATAGGTTGGTACTAGCAGGGCCGGGCGCGAGGGGGGGGACGGGGGGGCTACCCCCCCCCCTCCCCCCCCCCGCAGAAAAAAAATTTTTTGAAAAAAAATTGAACGTGGTCCCCCCCCCCTGTGGATTTTCTGAAAAAAATTTTCGCAAAAAATCAGCACAGCTACCTGTGCCGATTTTTTGGACCCCCGCCCCCAGACCAAAAGTCCCCGCTCGGCCCTGGGTACTAGTGCCCTTAACTGCATCCATGGGAAGGGGGGGGCGGTATGGTGAAGGTTTGTTGAAGACCGTCAGAACAATCCATTGTAGCTGTTTCCAATTGGGCCCCATCCAGATGATCCTGTTTCTCGAGCTACCGAGCCGTGGTGAGGTGTTCCGCAAGATTTCAGTCCGTAGTCGGAAGCCTGCGCTCAATAATTCACTTCGTAATCGGGAGCCTGTGTAAGTCAAGCAACCGATTTGCCATTGTCGTCGTGCACTTGGTACTACCCATTTATTTGTAAATTATTTACAAATGTGCCTGGGTGGAGCGGAACTGTCGGTCAAACTTGAGTTCGATGTTCTATTGATCGGCCCCAGAACCGACAGTACCACAACCACTCTTATAGAACTTTCGGACAATTTTGCAGAATGTAATGTTCTTATACATTTTAGTATATGATGAAAAATCCAAATGAGCTTTTCATTATAGAAACTCAATCACATTCTCATATGATATGAAGTAAAGTATAAAAGACAGATCGTTGTAGAGTCCCCAACTTTATAAATTTATTACGTCCGAATCAACTCACGTCGCTAAGATTTACGATATCTGGGCCCATTTTCACTTGCAGTACGCTCTAAGCAGTCGTAATATACTATGACGTCCTTGCTGAAATAGATGTAAAGTTAAAAATACAGTTAGATTAAGTAAATACTCTGGTTTTTCTATCAATTTTTGATAAAAGAATGTTAAGTTCGCAAAAAAACCTACAATTTCAGGAAGAAATTATGATACCATTCTTCGTCGCTGGCCATTTCGATGTTGGTAATAAGCAGGTCATACATACAAGTTCTTCTCAAAGTTGCTACGTAATATTACGATCTTGCTTGAAGGCCTGTAAGAATACCAAAGTGGAAAAGTTTAGGGAAGTATTCCTGATCATTTACGCGCATGAATCGTATGTTGCATTCGGGTAACAGGTACCATGTGCAGTTGTTGGGCTAACGTTCCAGATTAGTGTTGCCTGATCCCACACCGACTTGTTGTTGACGATCAGCATAACGAGCGGCTGTGTCATGCGTAAGTACTTTGAAGACAAGGTTGTAATTTGGATGAAGCATCTACCCACTACTTCCATATCGGATTCAGCAAAGCAAAGCATGTAATCGTACGCAAGTCATACAAAATCTACATTCATTCCAAATTTTAGTTGGTCTCTAGCGGAGCGTCGAAAAAAACCAACTTGTAAATTGAACATCTGTGAAATATTAACCAAACCTTTTCTTGTAACATTTTGAAAAAGTTCCTTTCACAAAAAATTTTGTTTTTCAAAAGGTTTCAATAAAAAAAGACAGGAAACAGCTCGGAGGGACGGTCTTTTCATTCTTCGGGAGGCGAAAGAATTATTATATTTTCAGAGAAAACAAGAACTGATGTAAAACCAGAACAAAAAATGACAAAAACCGTAAACCAACAGGATACTCTATCAAAAAGAAAAAGTACGGAGATCAGTACTTTTTCGCGGGCAGGATTCAAGAGTGCCAGCCTAGTGGCTCCGCAGAAGAAGAGGTTCAGTGTATGGAAGATGATGACAGCAAGTGAAGAGCGATAAATGAAGAATACAATAAATTAAACTTGCTTGTGACTTGTTTACAAGCAAGTTAACTGCTGGAAGACCGAGACTTCGATAAACGAACGAGTTCAAAAAGGCGGTAGTACAAAACTGGACGAAGAGACAAGCTCCAAATGCCTGGCTACGCAGTATAAAAACCTACATCAACGCTAGTGGATACAATACTTTTTAAATTTTATATGATAAATTGTCACATCGATGCGTCGTATGAACTCTCAGCACAGTTGAAATTCTGCTTGACCACGATTTGACTTAACTTTTATTGGTTTGACGGTTTGTGATAAGGATTGTAGAAAAAACGAATTATCAAGCAGTTTACAGGGCGTGCGCAAAGGTTAAGAATATACAAAATAACGTCCGAGCTCATAGATGTAAAGTCAAAAATTATTCCATTCATTGGCAGTGTACTCCTTGCTCAGAAAAAAATGTTAATTTTAAACATTCAGTGTTTGTTCAACATTTAACACTAATTAAAAGCGTCCCAGTATTCAAAAATGTATTTTTAGTTGTTTGATGCAGGAAACAATTAGTCGTTACAGCTACCACCGCTAAAACAGCGAAACCCTCAAAATTCTATTTCCAACCGTTTTAATAATATTAAACATTCTGGGTCCCAGCGCGAAAACCTCTGACATTACGAACCGTTCTAGGTCCCGGCGCGAAAACCGCAGCCCCGCCTCTTTTTACGAATTACGTAATAAGCGCGTCCTATTTCCAGCCATTCATCACGAGATGGTCCCGACGCGAAAATCCGAAAGAGAGAGAAGTATGTTCCGCGTCACGGGCGCGCTCGCTTTTTCAGTGTCTCACACACGACAAGGATCTTTTTGTCCGTCCTGCTTTCTTCCGTTTTCTTTGCACTATTCCTTGTTTTTTCTACAGTTCAATTTGTGAATTTTAACTTTTTATTTATCTTTGTGTCCATATTTGTGCTGTGGTTAAAAATTTCAATTTAAAAATTTTTATGCAATGATATCTAATTTACGCGTATTTTCAAACCCTTATTTTGAGTTTGGTCCGTTCCAAAATTTCGATATAAAGCTAATAAACTGGTGATTCACGTGATTCAAAAATCAAATTTTCTTTTTTTTTATTTACGCACGAAAGCAGTGCGCCCCTTATTTCAATTGTTGTCCGGAACGTTATAGATGATATCTGACGGACATATGCGTACAGCGTCTTTAAGAATTGGTTATCAAATAGAAGCTAAATTGAAAAGGAGGGGCATCAGACTATCTGTAATGGCTTGCAATTTGCTCAAGAAGTCAGTAAGAACAGCTACCTGCTCGTCTAACTCCTTTTTGTTTTTACCTTCAACCTAAGGCATCTTTTCCTAAACGTCGAACAAAAAAGTTAAGTGATTGGGTCTAGATGGAGCTTTTGAATCAGCAATCGTATCAGCTTTTGGAATGGATCTGGAGCTGGATTTGCGTCTTCTGGACAAGGCGGGCTGAAAAGAGGCTGGAGCAGTTGTAAGGGGCTCTGGATAGGGGCACAAAACCCTGTTATTTGCACTGTAAAGCGACGCGTCACGTTGAACTACTTTCAAATAATATACAGTGATTGCTTGTAAATGCAAGTTGTATGGACTCAAGTAACAAATTTGACGCACAAAGAGAAAAACAGCTTTCTCGTTCGAAACAACAGTAAAATCTATCAAAAAAGAGGCCACGACAAGTTGGGAAAAACGATATTGTAGTAGGTCTAAAGAAGTTTGTAGGGTCGGAAGCGTGGTCGCCAGTCGACGTCCTTTAAACTATGTCGGGTCCAAAATGGGGCTAGCCGAGTCCACCCAACCGTCCGCTCGTGCGTAAATCTCCAAGACTGACGATTCGTCTCCTTGAGGCGAATGGGGCGAAATGCAGGCGGAATGCCAAGAGTTCAGGGAGTTCGTGGCGAGAGTCGGAGCACTGGTCGATGTTTTGTCGGGGAAGGGCTGAGTTGATGTGCTGGCGGTCCGATTGTTTTATGTAGCACCAAATGTGCACTTAACAACATTTCAAATAATGCGTCATACGTGAGTAATACAAAATGTAAATAATAAAAAACGTGGATAAACCACAAATATTGTTCTATCGATGGTTTCACAAACTACTAGTATATCACGCGTTTGACAACAGTGAATTCTCAAGCAAAAAGAAGTTGTTGACCGAAGATATATCATCGACGTCGTTGATACACGTGATTTTCTACAGATCGAAATTATACGAGATTGTAAAAAACATCGTTTAAAAGTACGCTGGCTGAGAACTCGACACAAGCAAATGAATAACTTTGGTAATACTGAAGACGCTTATGATTCATGCGTTTCCAGAACACATTTTAAAGACCAACGGTTGGATTTTATTCACGACGATGTATGCACCTATATACAAACAAACTGCAGTGATACTGCGAACTGTACGAAACCATTCAATATATAACAACTTTCCACCAACACATAAAGTGAAATACCGAGTGCCAACGCGCGATAACTACTATAACCAGACTAACATAAGGGCGTTAGGACAAATGCGGTTTTTAGAAAGTTGCGGATCTTCAGTTTTTGGACACTTGCGGATTTTGGACATTTGCGGATTTTTAAAGGTTTTTTTAAAATTTTTTAGTTAATTTAGTTGTAGTATGGTACTTGTCACCCGAGACACGACCGGTCACAGAAAAAACTACTGATTCTCAATTATATGCAAATTATCTTATTGCATAATTGTACTTGTACTTGTGTGGTCGGGTCCCTATAAAAGGGCCGCCTTTCCATCAATAAACTCGGCCTCACGACAACATAAAGTGGCGATCAGGGAACATCGGTGAAATTTCGCATTCCCCTCTAGTCCAGCCCAGTCTTCCGCTATGGACCTTTGATCCTAGCAAGAATCGTTGGGCGTCATTGTATGTTGAGACGGATAATTTCCGCACGTGGTTATTGTTACTGACGCCGATAAAAAGGTGTTTTTGTACGACTACATTGGCGCAACGGCTTATGAAGCGTTAGAAGTGGCCATGAACGGAGAAGATTTGGATTCTAACTCGTTTGACGGTCTGTACCTGTGGCACCGTTCGCTTTTCGGAAGGACCTTGGGTCAACCCCGCGCTCGCCCAACCCAGGCGCTTTGAGGAATGGGTAGTGCTGAGTGCACGAGGACTAGGCACATCTACACTTGGTTTACACGAGTATATTATTGAACGCCAGAAGTCTTATGGAACACCAAATCCACGACTCAGTGACGCGAGAAACAGTAAAATACCTAGGGAGAGGCCTATAGTTATGGGAAACTTCAGACTCAAGAAGCGCGGTTACGCAAACGAACTTGCTGACACTGCTGACAGTTCGAGCTATAGATCTCTCGTTCTAATCGTATTCTTGAACTCGTCAGATCATCACATAATTGGCATGCCAATTGGTCTTTTGCCGGACGGATAGCATTCCATTACTCTTCTCTACCATCTTCCGCCCTCCTGAATCATTATATTGCGCGCTCTACTTCTCTATGGCTACTAGGCTGGCACTTTTGAATCCCATTCGTTTTCTGATTCTGGCACTTATCTTGTTTTGTCTCCATGTGATTCTCAACATGATACGTTCTATTTTTCTGGCTCTATTTGTCAATTTACAATCTAGTTTTGACCGTGAGGCTCTAAAATTAGTCTCATCCTTGTGACTGGACTGGTTAGTGCTTCTCTCCGTCTGCGGAAACGGGACCATGCTGCGGTCACCAACTTAGGTAATCAGGCTATTGCTGCGCGGGCAACATTAACTTTGGCCGCTGGATTTTTTTATTTTTAGACGTTTATGAATGTACCGATGGAGCTGTTCGGAGGTTTGTCCGGGACGATGGGTCGTTCGTCATTTGGTGTCTTTTTTCTTTTGCTGTGTGGCGCGCGCTCTCTTGCGAGCTGCGAGAAAAAAGCGGGGATTTCACGCTTGTCGCGCCCTATTTTTTGAAAAATTGAAAAATACTTTTTAAAGAGTTTTTTTTTTAAAATTTTGTTTGTAAATTATATAATATTTTAAGTGTTAATCAGTAAAAAACATTTTTCTATAATCTTGCGATATTCTTAATCAGCTCTTACGTTATTCTCTTCACGTCCTAAAACACTAATTCACGTTATTTGCAGGATAAGATGGCACTGAGTGTGTCGATCTCAGACTTGAAGAACCGGAAACGTCTGCTAACACTATCGACAGCCGGTCCATTGATTGCCGATGTGATAGCGGATGTATTGAGCAAACATGGCGATGGGATTAAGGTTCGAAGCATCATCTCGATTTATGGACTTGTCAATGACGTTCGACATCATCTAACGGGTGGAGATCGGATACCTGAGAAGTGTGACTCTCTGCAGATATTCATGAATTTTGATCAGGTATGATTTTTTTGTTTTTATTTTTGGTTTTTAGGAAAGAACTTATGATATTATTGAATGACAGGGAATTGGGTAATGTTATCCATGATGGTGTTGTTGAATGTCGTAATTATCGATTTTGACGAGGGAGAGAGGTGGTCAAAAATAGTTTTGGTGTTTGCGAAGTTGTGTTGTTACTAAAATTAAAGTAATTTTTTTAATTTTTGCAAGTTTAGGTATCAAATTTGGGAAAATCTTATAAAATTTATTTTTTTCGAAATTTAACTCAAATTTTCATCAAGTTCGTAAATTTTAGGAAATTCAAGTCTTTGTCTTTGATCAAGATCAAAGCGCCTTGGCTTCCTTCGAATACCCAGAGAACTACCCTCTGTCCAAGATCCTCATCTCAGTTTCACAGCGATGTGGTTTATCCGAAGAGCGTCTGATTCACGTCGATTTCAAGGACAAAGACTCATTTGAAGTTTGCACGGCGTCAACCTCTAACCCAGAGAATGGAACATATGCATTAACATACGATATAACGGACGTTGATATACCTCCATATTTTGATGAGATCACAGAACTACCCGATTGTCTAGCTAAATTAAGGTTAGAGGATTGTATTGATGAAGAGGTTTGTAGAGGCAAGAGTTTTATGTTGAAGAAGATGCAAAATGGAAAAGAATTGGATGCGAATGAGATCAGACAACTTGTGATGTCATTTCGACTGGTTTTAAGGCGGTTTTTTAGTCAGTAAGTTAATTTTTTGACTAAAAAATAATTTTTAAAATTTAAAATTTTTAAAAATTTTTTAAGTTTTTAAAGTACATTTAATATTTCAGCCGACATGCAGAACGAAATGAACTAGATATATTCATAGAACATCTATTTGGCAAATATACACCTTTTGATCGAGTAAGTTAATATAATTTTATTATTTACATAAAGAGGAAAAGCGCTTTTGGCCTGTTTTACCCATATCGAGACTAGACTGGGTTGGATTAGGGAACAGAAATTTTATTGGGCTTGGAATGAAAAAGGACGGGTTTGAACTAATAGCTGGCTAAATATTTTAAAGTAAATAGCTTTAAAAGGTTTGTTTTACATTTTCGTAAGTAGAATCTTTCGTTGCGGGACGCTGGTCTCCTGGGTTAGGCCCGGCTCTTGGGTCCACATAATCCGGCCCGTTGACCGGGCTTATCTTGTCTGATCTCATTTTTTTGGCCTGGGGCTTGGCTTTGTGGTTTGATCTTTTTTGATTTTACCCGACTTTAGTTTAGATGACGGTTTTTTGGAATTTTCAATTAAGTGTTACATCCGCTATTTAAAACCTTATTTTATAATAAAACCTACATTCTAGAAAAGCTTCCTGACCGAACTGAACGATGTTCGTCATTTTACACAAAAACGAGATCAACGTTTGATGGCCCTAAAGCAAATGATATTCAAAGGGCAAAAAGAATCGAGCCTATCTTGTCGAAAAACTACAGTACACTTCATCAACTCATGTAATGTGCTACGAGCAGAAGCCGAACTTGTCTTGCCGCCCGGTGAATTGAAATGTGTTGGAGATGTGGTATGGTCGGCGGCTCAACAAGTGGCACCATTTCGAGTCGATGAAATCAGATATATCGATGTGATACGTAAAGGATTGTCTCAAAAATGTGATATTATGGATGAATTTGAACAAAATGCACTGTATCAGATTACGATTGCTTTGTGGAAGGTGAGAATTTTGGGTTTTTGAATGGAATGGAGAGGGAGGAGCGTCACTATAGATTTTTTGTCGGGGGCGTAAACTAAATGGTTTTAGATACAAGTAGCTCCTCCTTTTTTTCTCTTACAATTTTTCAACTTTGTTTTCTTGCAAGAATGACAAAAAACGGGTCTTGCAAAGTTATGCCAAAAATGGCGCGAAATTTCAATTTTTTGCCGAAATTTTGATTATTTTTAAAAAAATAAGGTTATGAAATGAAAATTTTTGATTATTTTTAGTTTTTTTTATAAAAGGTGAAGTCAATATTTAAAAATTTTCAGTTCAATGTGTACATTTTCAATGAAAAACTGGATCAGCTACACCAATTTACATTCCCTGTGGACACACAAATCAGCCAACTTTTAGCCTACATTAAGGAACAATACGGGTATGCTGGACAGTACATATTGAAGGTTGTCACTTGTTTTGGCGATGTGTACGAATTGTCAGCGAAGCACATAGTTAAAGGACCGAATTCTGTTGTGGTTATGGTTCATACTGGAAAGGTAGGGCAATATTGAGGTGTACTTTGGTCTACCTTACTCCTAGCTTTACCCCTATCTGCCTACTTATCACCTTCTATTACTATTATTTAAAAAAAGTTTTAAAACTCGTATTTTAGGACCTAATTTCGGCCGGATACAAAAGAAACCTTCCAGAAATTGCAAAGAAAATCACGTTGGAAGAAGTCCTAGAGACAGCTCCACCAAACGTTCAAGATGCTCAGAGGATTCTTTACCGACTAAAAAGAGATCAGAATATACCACTAGACGAGAAAGATAGCAAGAACTTGTGTACTGCCATTGCCAGCGCGCTACATAGGATCATACCAAACAGGTGTCCAAGACTATGTGAGACGAGACTATTTGTGGCAAATCTCTTTAGAGGCTTGACTATTCCGAAGGTAAGGTTTTGGGTGGTTTTTGGTAATGTTAAGGGGGTTGGCCTAAGATTTTTAAATTCAAGCTTAGAACTAAAAAATTTTTAAATTTTTTAGGCTTAAAAATAAAAACTTAAGCCCATAGTTGGAACCTCAAGCCTAGAAAAAAAACTTTAGGTTTAAGATTTCAAGTAAGGCTTAAAAATAAAAATTTCAGTCAAGTAATGAAAACCTAGGCTTAAAATTAAATGGTAACTGAAGTTTAAGTCTAAAAACCAAAATTTAAGTCTAAAAATGAAAATATATACTTAAAATTTAATTTTTTAGAAAAGCTTGTACACTGTAATCACAAAACGAGGTGACAACTTGACCAACATTCAATACGCTTCTCTATGTGTACATAAATTGGCCTACAAACCATTTGAGAAATTGGCCAAGAAAATTGTGATGAATGACTTACGAAAATTATCATCATTGGCTTCGAATGGCGAACTGGATGGATATGATGAACATCATGAAGCTGATGTGTCTGATGTAAGTTGAAATATAGGTTTTGAAAGCTTTGGGTTATTTTTGGGACTCGGGGCGGGTCAAAATGGAGTATAAATTTGATTTTTAGGTAACATTTTTGATTTTTTAAAACAAATTTTTAAAAAAATTTTGTTATTGGTTGTTTTGGGTACGTTTTGTACCTTATTTTTGTCTTTTATAGTCAAAATGAAATATAAAAAAAAGAATTTAATTTTTTTTTAAATTTTAAAATTAATTTTTTCTTTAAATGTCAGGAAAACCCCGAAAACTTTGAGCTGAGTCAAGTATCCCCACAAAAAGCCAGAGAAGAAGCCCAAGCAGCATCGTGCCACGTCTTCAACACGGACTTTAAAATGCTACGCAAACTCTTCTACGATATGAATCAAGATGGGGTGGAACTACTGGAAAAAGTCTCCAAAATCCTCAAAATGGACTCGAACAACTGTGTCGCCATGTTCAAATTCAAAATGGAATCTTTTCACGCAATCGAACCAGACGAGCCATTAGTTGATGGAGCTCCAATCTTTATGGAATTCTACGAAGGAACCGACTTTCTCAACAAAAAAAGCTGTGTAATGACCAAACTACCAAAGCATTTGGCTAATTTAACGGTGGAGAAGTTGCTGAAAGACGAGGAGAACGACATGGCAAAAGAAAATGATGATAAACAAGTTGATAACGAAGAAAAAGATGAAATAAATGCAGAAAAAAGAAGAAGAAATGAAGAAATTTTGAAAAAATTAGAAAAAGTTGAAGAGTTAACAGAGGAGGAAATGAAGTTTGTCTGCAAAAAAGTGGCACAACCATTGATGAAGTACATACCAAAAAGGATGGCACACGACAAAGAGATCATGATCTACCTGAATCAAGTTTTTGGCGAAATACCCAAGGTTTTGGAGGTAAGAATAGGAAATTTTGAGGAAGTTTAGGGCTATTATGGGCTGATTTAAAAAAATAAAACCAAGAAAAATGGTTTTTATTGGAGTTTAAGAGTATTGACAGGCTTTTAAGATGTTGATTTTTCCAGATTTTTGTTTAAGACAGAAAATAGGAAATACACGAAATATGTATTGAAAAAGCTTAAAATTTACATTTTTTGATCAAAAATTACTGGAAAACATGAGAAAATAAGGTAAAAATGGAATTTTTTGTTGGGAAAATTATAAATTTAAGGTTTTTAAAGGAGATTATTTTTATAATCAAAGCTTGCATACGCTAGGACTTTGAGTATCGTAGGGCTTACATTAGGGTAGGGTAAGATAAATCAAGGTAATTTAGAGTAGGGTAGGGGAGGCTAAAGCAGGGTAATTATGTACAGTGGAACCTCTATATAACGAATCGCTAGGGGAATGAAAAATTGTTCGTTATGCAGAGGTTTCGTTATATAGAGTTTCCTTATACGGAGGTTCCACTGTACTTGTTTCAAGGCTCAAATTCAATTTTCTGATTCTCAATTTGTTAGTAAAACTACAAACCTTTTTTTTTGAATAAATTTAGGTGGTTACACTGTAAAGACAGCGTTTTTTTTTAAAAAAAAAGGTAAATGGTTTTACGATCAGCTTCGCTCAACACTTTGAATCTTTTGTTGCAGGAGTAGGGGCGTCAATAGGGGGGGGTGGGGTGAAGGGGGTGGATCCACTTCCCGGAAAAAAAATCCGTAGCCCCTGTGCAATAGTCAATGCGAGGTTTGTGGGACCTTTTCCTTAGTCTCGGCCTGATTCAAATTTCTTTTTGGCCTTGTTCTGGGTTTCTGCCGGGCTGTGAGCTCGCTTCAGGTCTATGGCACATTAAAGGACCAGTTCGCCCATTCAAATATCATTGGCATTCTATCGCAAAAATTCGACGTTCATTTATTTTGCGAAAAACCTGAGAAGGTCGGTTCCAAATTAGAAAATTCATTTCGACACCGACCCACTCACGTTTTTTGAGAAAAATGATTTTGATTGAAATTGCCTGGTTTTCGACGCTTTTTGCGACAGAATGCCAATGATATTTGAATGGGCGAACTGGTCCTTTAAAGGAGACAAAGCAAGGCCGAAAAAGCTATACGAACGTTGCGATGAAATTCGATTTTATAGCCAAAAAAATCGCGCTTAAAATTCGATCTTTTGGTTTATTGTGTATAATTTGGCCGCGACGATTTTAAAATGCTAAAAACAGAGAAATAAAGAGGGAGGTTTCAGGGTTTCTTTTTCCAGTTTTTGATTTTTCAGCTAATTGTATGGATTCAAGGCTAGTTTTTTTGACTTTTTGAAATTGATTAGTTTTAAAGAGATACCTGAGCTCGAATGTTTCTTTTTGATACTTTTAGAAATGGTGTTTGATTTGATATGATGTTGCAATGTTTTTACTGATAATATGGAAACATAAGAATTCCTAGCTTAAAAATGGCGCAAAAATTATGATTTTTGGCTAACAATCTTTTTTCTTTGGTTTTTTTTTATCAATTTTAACTTTAAAAATGACTTTTTTAGGTTTTTAAAGCTTATCTTAAATTCCAAGTTTCTGGTTATTTAAAATTATTAATTTTGACTTAAGTTTACTAAATTTTTAATTTCAGAACGCCCACTTGCTTTCACAATTCGCAGCCGAAATCGGGGAAAACTTCAAAGAACACAAGCTGAAACGTGCCTACTATTGTCATCGTGTGCTGAAGCACGGTATGACATCGGTGAAGGAGAAGGCGGTGTTCGAAATGGCATGGGAAGATCGAAAGAAGAAGTTGGCCATTCAGGCAGAACGAGGTGAAGAAGATCCAATTCAAGAAGATGATGGTAGCCTTGAAGAATATGCTGAAGCCGGTGAATTTAAAGAGGATTTTGAAGGCTTATGTCGGCCTTCAACCTCTGGAACTGGTAGTAATGTTGAGGGAGATGATACTGAAAGGAATGACGCTGATTTGGATGCAGAAGATGATGAAGATGGACTTGATTTTTGTGGTACCAGAAAGAGTGGTGCTTATGATATTAGGAGAAAGGGCGCTAGTGGTACTAGGAAGAATGGTGCTAATGATACCGGAGAAGACAGTGAGGAAAATATCAAGCAAACAAGCCGAAAAGTCACCTCAAAGTCGGTCAGAAACTTGATAGAAGCTTTTGAAGGAATGTCATCAGATTCTGAATCCAGAAAAGGCGTCAAAAGAGTAGCTTCAGGAGCACAAAATCAAGCACATCTAGCCAACTTGAATGCCAGAACGATGAGTAGCACACCAAAGAGAAGACGATCAGATCGACCAAATCATCTCAAACGACCAGCCAGCAGCAATAACGCTAAAACTACAATATCAGCGAGAAAAGAGAACAAAGAGAATGAAGTAGTGTTAAACAAGGTCAATGTACTGATCTACAATGAAGATCTACAGCAAGAAGGTGTGCTAGAAATTGAAGAGGATGTGAACCTAGAAATTGTACTTGATATGGTGCTGAAACACTTTGAAGGCAGGAAAAAGGAGCATATATTAAGTGTAAAGCAAGTTATCAATGGAGAACTGATGGAGATTAAAATGAATTGTGATTATGTCAAGGAGGAAGTGCTGTTTGTTCAGCTTTTTCAAGGAAATGTAGGTCTTTATATTGTTGTTGAGGTAGGCAAAAAGATTTGTGTTGAGGAGTTTTAGAAATGTCAATTTAAGACTTGTACTACGGGTTTAAAAAAGTCTTGACGCTTTCTCACAAGGCTTTCTAAGGGGAAACGGCGACAATACTTGTTTAGCGGTTTATTGTGCTAATAATGTGACATTTCTCACCTTACTCAAGGAAAGTACATCCTGCTCTACTCAGAATGAGCTCAAAATTTTTATTCAACTTCTTCATATCACTAATAATACACATAAAAAATTTAAGTTTTTGCTTTTGAATTTTAAAATTTAAATATTTTTTGGTTGTGTCTCAAGCCTTTTTTTGACTTTCTAGACAAGCTACGCTTGTAATTTTAAAAATGTATGTTTATTTGACTGTTTTCTACTATAGTATATCAAAGGAAAATTATTGAAAGTCAAAAAATGACAAAGTTATAAGCTGGAAACACAATGCAATTCAAAACGTAATTTTTTTGACATTGAGTTTCTCGAGATTCACTAGAAAGTGCATTTAGTACTCTTTTGAAGGTCTTATATTTACATAATCTTGCTATATAAAAAGTTTTAAGTCAGTCAGAGCCGGATAGGTCGGGTACCTTTCTTGTAAGACAGCTCTTATCAAACTGTACCATAGTCCTGCACTATCTTTTTCTTAATCTATAATTTTAAAGGACCAGTTCGCCCATTCAAATATCATTGGCATTCTGTCGCAAAAAGCGTCGAAAATCAGGCAATTTCAATCAAAATCATTTTTCTCAAAAAACGTGAGTGGGTCGGTGTCGAAATGAATTTTCCAATTTGGGACCGACCTGCTCAGGTTTTTTGCGAAAAAATGAACGTCGAATTTTTGCTACAGATTGCCAATGATATTTGAATGGGCGAACTGGTCCTTTAAAATAGCCGGGCTATCCATGATATAGCTTCAGCTTTAACCCTAATTCTAGCAGTTCTTAAATGGTACCCAATAAAATCAAAGAACATCAACGGGGATTAAAATAAAAAATTTTTAAAAATTAAAAAATTTTTTTTTGGGCCCGTGCCCAATTTTCAAGCTCGGCCCGCGGGCCGGGCCAAGACGGCCCGTTTCTCACCCCTAAATGTTTATGAGTTCGGTGCTTCAATATCAGGGCCCGATTTTCTAACTTTTTTTCCCTTCCAGTACCCTCTCTCTGGCGCCGCCGAGCTAGGCAACGTACCGGACTGTATCAAACACATGTCAATCCAGGACTTTTACCCATCGTTCGGCAAAGAAGCGGATGATATACACAAAAATTTGCTTGAAGCGAAAGCACTAACTGCAAATCAGATTGCCAATATTGTGATTGTGGTTGGAAGATTGTTGAACAAGTTGATTTTGACTCGACAGTCGACTATGTTTGAACGTGGTATTGTGTTGGTTCACATGTTGAGGGACTTTTCTGTTAAGGTTGCCGTAAGTTTTTTTGTTTCTTTAAGGTTTATATTAGTCGTACTTAAACTTTAACATATGTGATTCTGATTCTGTTCATTTTTATTTTCTAAATTTCACTTTTTCAGAATCAATTCGAGAACAAAGTCATTCACGGTAACTTCAAGGCCTTCTACAAAATGACTCCACTCGAATTCATGTGTCAAATCTACGAAGGCAGCGAACGAGAAAAGAATGCCACTGTTTTGGATTGGCACAAGGCATTCAAAAACGGAAAATGCATAGATGTGGATACCGTAGAAGAAGATATTATAGATTCAAATGAATTCGACGAAACTGGAGCCTTGATGATTGATGAAGACCCACAAGAAGATTCGGGTGATTGGGGCGGTTTTGATGACTATATGGATAGTGGTAATGCACCTCTGCTTGATATTGGCATTGGAGGGCAGGGTAGAGGTGGCAGTGGAGATCAGGATGGAGGCGAAGGTCAAGGAGAAGATGAAGATGAACATAATGTAGCCTCAAGTAGTAGGCAAGGGAAGAAACAAGGAAGTATAGGTCAAAGAATGTCATCAGATTTGTCTTATATGGTACCATCTACCTCAGCAGCTACAGTACCATCATTATTATCTGATAAACAGCCTAGTAGAACAACAAATGCACCATCGCCATCAGCTACATTACCTACAGACGCAGCAGCAGCGTGGGATAATCTGGGAGATCTAGCGAAAGGCTTCACTGATGATAACTCAAGAAGTCCTCAGCAAGATCGACCTTCAGAAGCTAATGTTGAAGCCGCAGCTCATCCACCGCTTGAAGTTTTGTCACAAATGTTCAGCGCTCTGCCTGATGGGCCTATCGTAAGTTTTTTAAGAAATTTTTATTTAAAAAAAATTTTTAAAGTTTAAAGTTTAGGCTAGAGTGTGTTTTGGCATTAAACTGAGGCTTAGTTGAAAAAAAGTGAAATTTAGGTTGAATTGTAGGCTAAAGCGTTTTTTTTGGTCTAGGCATGGTTATAAAGATCTACGAACAGCTTTGGGTTTAAAAACCCTTTCTTTTGACTGTTAGAGGGATAGGTTTATAAATTTAGGTAAAAACTTTTTTTAAATTTGTAGTTTAATTAATAAAAAAATTATTTGAAATTTTAAAGTTTAGGTAACAAATATATTTAAAAAATTTGAAGTATGAGTGATGAAAACAAAAAATGGAATTTTAGGTAACAAAATCAGAATCTTATGCCAAATTTCGATACTAAAGTGCAAAGTTTAAATAAAAAATTAAAAAGAAATTTTAATTTAAAATTTTAGTTTTAGCGTCTCAGGCTACGGTTTTTAGTTTGAGATGACATAAACTAAAAGAAGATAAAAAACGCCGTATTTTACATTATTTTACCTTTTTCAGAGCCAACCTTCAAATGCAGAAGTTCTCTGCATCTTCCTCTTAGTCGACCACAAAGGCAAAGTCTTGCAAATTGAGCGACGTCAAGAAAGCATGACCGTTGTTCAACAATTCAATGACATTTGTAACCGCCTCAAACTAAACTCACAGGGCCTAATTCGAATCGACCGACTCGAAGGCAAAAGCCATTATCGAGTACGAACAAACTCTGAATGCATGTGGTCAACCATTGTAGCTACGATTCATACGGACTCTTTCGTCAAGAACTGGATCACCGAATGTCCACCAAGTTTGGCATCAATATCTGTCGATGATTTCCTGAAGAAATTGAATGATAAAACGAGGCAAAGATTCAGAAACATATTCGAAACGAATCAAGAGATCAGAGTCGGTGATTCAAGCTTGATCTTGAAGTACTTCTTGGAGCTTGTGTTGCCTGTGTTTCTATAGTAAGTTTATCTTTTGAAGGCTCTTTGGGTTTAGGTAACAAAATTTGAAAATGAATTATTTTAGGTAACAAGTTTAGGAAAAAAGTATAATTTTTGGTAACAAAGTAGAATTTTTTTATTTAGGTAAAAAAAAGTACAAAGAGTTGAAATTTTTAGCAAAAATTAAATTTAGGGGTCAAATTTCGAAAAAAACGTATAATTTTAGGTAAAAAGGTTCGAAAAAATAATTTTAAACCAAAAAATCAAAAAATTTTTAGGTAAAAAAATTTGACAATAAGCTAGTTTAGATAATATTTAGTTAAAAAATGTAGAAAGAATAATACTTTTGGGTAACAAACTTTAAAAAAAAGTATAATTTTAGGTAACAAAGTCAAAATTTTAATTTTAGGTAACAAAATCGAAAAATTTTAAATTTTAGTATAAAGTTTAATTTCAATTTTTAATTTTATGAAAAAAAAATTTTTAGGTAACAAAATTAAATTTTGAATGAAAAGTTGAATTTAGGTAATAAAACCAACAGTTTTGAGCTTTAACTAACAAAAACAGAAAAAATATCAATTTTTAATATTAAGTAAAAAAAAAAAAATTTTATTTTTAGCCAAACTCCAAACCCTAAGGTCCTACTCGACATTTTTCGACGTTTCTTCCGCAACTACCCCTACTTTGACTGCGAACAGTACATTGACTTTGTGAAGATCAAGAACAGTTCATGGAAGAACGAGACCCGAAAAATCAGCAGGGTAGTTGAACTTCAAAGTGTGGCAGTATTGAAGAAGACATTGAAGGACAAAACACTTTTGGCAAAGTGGGGCATTGAATGTGGCAGTGGTTTGAAGAGAGCGGGTGGCAGAGAGGCTCATGATCAAGTTCAAGGTGTTCAACATGAGGCTGGGTTTAAAGGTCAAGCTGGGGGTGTACAGGATCGTCAAGATCAAGCTGGTGGTCATGGTCAAGCTAGTGGTCTTCAAGGTCAAGTTGGTCATCAAGGTCAAGTTGGTCAACAAGGTCAAGCTGGTGGATTACAGGGTCGTCAAGCTCAAGTTGGTGAACAAGGTCAGCAACGTCAGTTTGATCAAGCTGGTCAACACTTTCAAGCTTCTGGTCAACAAGCTCAAGCTGATGTCCAAGGTCAAGCTGATGGTCGACAAGGCCAAGGGCTTCAGAATATGGTTTCACAGATACCAGCTACAGGCGTTGAATACCGCTTAAGAGACTACCTTCATAATCCACCGTACTATCCTGGGAATCAACAGATTCAGAATCCGAATATTCAGTTTTTACAGTATCAAAATGCACAGAATCAACAGAATCCGAATCTTCAGTACCGTCAATTCCTTCAAATGAAGAATCCACAGTATCAGCTTCAGCGTCTGAATCCACAGCATCAGCCTCAACTTCAGAATCTACAGCATCAGCAGCCTCAAATTCAGAATCCGTGTCTTCAGCGTCAGCCTCAACTTTCGACTTCAAACGCTCAGACTATAGTAGGGCCAGGTCACTTAAGAGCGGAAAATTGTGCTCGATTCATGCCCAAACATCTCAACATGAATCGCCTCATTATCTTTGACGAAACCATGCGTTTCGTACGATCTGTGAACTTCCCACCACCCTATTTGGTCGAAAACACTAAGGATTTCATCGCTCACGCCACAGCACTACGAAGGAACGTCATCATGTATATGAGACACGTGCGCGATCAGAATACCAACACCTGTACGGTATTCGCACAGATTTATTTGGGAACGGTATGTGAGGGTTGGGTGGAGTTTTGATTTTTTTTGGGAGGGGGTGGGCAATAATTGTATTTTAATGTATTAGGTGCCGACATAAAGAACCCGCCATACTTTTCCTGTAATTTTTAGAAAAAATGGCGGGTTTTTTATGTCGCCACCTAATAGTTAAAATATGGCTTATCAATCGTTACAAATTGTAATTTTTACAGAAACGAACTTGTGCCCCCACCGAAGAACCGGAACCCCCACCGCACTTTGGTCAAATCCCTCTGCGTACCCTTATCGCTGTGGCCGGGATCACGAACTACAATGGTCTCAATCAACATTCACTACAACAAATGGCCAAATGGATAGCCGCTTTCATCTTTGACTATTACAGGTGTCGGGATCCAACCACCGGCGAAATTAACAGGGCATTGCACCGGATGTTCGCTCCTGAGTTGATTGTAAGTTTTTTTTCAAATTTTGAAGTTTTTTAAATTTAAAAATTTTTGACGATTTGTAATTTTTTTTTGAATTTTGTCGAAATTTTTTTTATTTTGTGCGATTTTCAAAAATTTTTTTAAATTTAAAAATTTGTTTAATTTTTAAATTTTACGGATTTAAATATTTTTTTGAATTTTGAAATTTTTCGAAATTTTTTAGAATTTTTTTTGAAATTTAAATTTTTTTAGCACGCCTTAATGAAACCGGGCCCAACCTCAGCACCCACTGACATTGCTTCTGGGATCTTGCCGAAAGCGTTACGTACTCGACAAAAGGAGTTGAGATCGTTTTTCGAAAAGAACGTGGCGTTACTGCGGAACGCTCAAGCGAAATTTGATGAACAGTTCGTGGCTAATATGGGTAGGTATCTCAACTTTGTATCAAAAGCAGTTTTAAAAAATGAAAAAAATTTTTTGTTATATTTTTTTAGTTTAGGTACTTAAATATTGTCCGAAAAGGCGCGAGTTTGTGGTGGGCGGGGTATTTTTGTTAGAGTGGGGGAGAGGATAAAAAAAATTTTTTTTTAGTTTTTTGTTTAGACATTTAAAAGTTGACAGGGAGCAAAAAATTAGTGCCGGGCGGCGTATATTTTGATCGGGAAAGGGGAGGGGGGGGTCAAAAAATTTTTTTATTAAATTTTTTTTTAAATGAATAAACGTTTTATGTGGTATATTTAAATGTGAGTCAATTAAAATTTTTTAACAAAATTGAAAAATGCTGTAATTTCAGGTCACTCAGCTCCACCCGCATTTAATCTACAAGCTTATCGACCTTATCGTGGCCCAATGCCAAATGTTGTTCAAGGTCAAGGAGCTTACCAGGTTCGGCCACAAGTTGTGCCCGGTCAAATGCTACCAAGTGGAATGGGGTTTGCTCAGCCTGGGCAGGTTCAACAAGGTGGACAAGGTGGTCAAATGGGTCAAGTTGGAGTTGCTGGAGGCGTACAAGGTCAGGTTAGTCAAGGCAAAGCATTTGGTGGTCAAGACGGAGCTTTTGGTGGGCATCTTGGTCAAGCTGGAGCTCACGGTGGCGTTGGACACATTGGTCAAATTGGAGCTCATGGTGCCCGAGTTAGTCAAGGTGGAGCGCATGGTGCCCAAGTTAGCCAAGCTGGAGCTCATTGTAGTCAATTTGGTCAAGCTGAAGTTCATGGTGGTCAAGTTGGTCAATCTGGTCCTTATGGTGGTCGATTTGGCTCAGATGGAGCTCATGGTGGTATACAAGGTCCAGAGATGCCAGACCAAACTTCAAGACGACCTAGTGTAGTATCAATACATTCAGAAAGCTCAACTCCATCCCCAAGCCTAACCACTCCAATGGCATTACTACAGCAAATGAGTGGTATAGGCTTGTCTTGTCGTACTGGTACACCACAGGATGACTTAGTACAGTCTAGTGTTCTTGGACCTTCTACGTCAACTGCTTTTGGAGCTGCCACATCGTCAGCTTTTGGAGCTTCTACATCACTAGCTTCTGGAGAACCTGAGGTTATAATTGAAGATTCAGTACCATCAACGTCGAAGTCCGCGGATTCTGTAGCAGCTGGAAGAGCTATAATCACAGCTGGAACACCACTGAACTTTGATTTTAATAGCCGAGTTGAAGGAGAAGTTGTTGCTCAAGATGATGATGATGGTGAGCTTCAAATTGTTGAACAAGATGATGTACAACAATTTGAACAAGGTCAAGGTGATGAAGGTGGAGAAGGTAATGAAGCAATGGCTTTTGAAGGTCATAGGAGTGAAGGAGGGGCTTCAGGAGCTTACCATGATAAAAGAAAGAATTCAAAAACCCAGACTGCTCAAGAACCGTCGGACTTAATTATGAACGACGAGCTCAGAGCGCTTCAGAATATGTACTGTACGGAAACGTTAATACCAAGTTCTGTGGCTACAGAAGGGGCCTCAAATTCACCGCCAATGGCTACATCACCATCTGTTTCAATGTCAAGAGCTTCAACAGCACCTTCAGCTACAGTAACAACAAGTAGCGCACAGTCAACTTCACCATTACTTCAGAATCTACTGACCATGCCAAGAAAGGTGGTTTTAAGAAAGCCAACAAACTCAACTTCGCCTATATCTACTAAATTGGCTTATACTTCTTTGATTTCACCTATAGATAGACCTTCAACTTTGGCTACGCGGACTACGGCTTCTCCGTTGACTTCGACTTCAGATGCTTCACCATTGAGTTCAGAAGGTTATAATATGACTGCACCATTGTTTTCGGCTGCTTATACCAAGCTTACATCGTCATTAGCTACCCATAACAAGGCTACATCATCACCCACAACTTCACATCCAAAACCAACAACATCATCACCATCAGCAAACGCTTCAACCCCAGATTCGACAGAAAAAGTCTTTGCCAAGTCTCAAGCAATGCCAGAATTCTACATCATTGTCGATCTGGCACTGAAATTCTACGGTATGTACACGATGAAAAAGGACGAGAATCAACCAAACTTTTGCAAAGACGTTGTACTATCACATATAAAGACCAGATTCACGGAACATCGGAAAGAGGCAGAGGAAGTGATTGATGAACCAATCTATTTGGGCTCGTTCATGGTGGTCAAGGAGATGAATAACAAACCGAAAATATTCGCTGTTCTTGTGGATATGTTTGGGGTAGGTTTTGTGGCTTTTTTCATAGTTAAAAAAAACTCGGGGTTTGTTACCTAAAATCGATTTTTTGTTACCTAAAATTGATTTTTTTGGTTTTTGTTACCTAAATTTGATTTTTTTAGATTTTCTTAGTAAAATTGGTTGTTTCAAGGTTTTGATGTTTTTGATAGATAAAATTTGTTTAACTAATTTAATTTTTATTTTTAACGTTTTTTATTGTTCAGGTATCAAAAGGAGATGATTATTACTATCGTCGATTCTTGAACAAGTACCTCAAAAATATGGCCAAGGAGTGTGTTCATGCTTATAAACTGTTTCACGTAGGTTTTTACTTATTTGTTTTTGAGTTTTGATTAGGCTTGAAAAGGATGGGGCCGGACCTAATTTTGTGGCTCACGGGTTAGGTTTCGGTTTGGGGTACGGTTCCAGGACCCACATGTTTTGGGGTTATGTCAAAATTGCTTTGGCCTGAGGCCTGGACGCACTAGTAGATTGTTTTGAACGATTTTTCTTAGATCAACAACTTGGATTGATCAGTTTTGCTGTGATTAAAACGTTCATTAGCTTATTTATCTTACAAGGGAAGTGTCTCACCTCGTTCCGGAGGTATGAATCGAGACTAGGCTCATTGGAAAGCCTATTTGAATACGAATTCAACAAAGAAAAATTTAGCTGCCGAATAAGCCCCTGAGGCAAGTTATGACGATTTAAAAATTTGCAGTGCTTTTTTCTTTTTGCGTTTGAGATCGAGAAAGAAAACAAGGGGAACCGATGATTCGGTGGTTCAGTGGTTGGGTGTTGGGTTTAGGGGTGAAAGGATAAGGGTTCGATCTCTGCCAACTCGTTTTGCTTTAACAGCTTCTAAAAAAAAATTTTTTGTTTTTTGTACTATATAGCATTGAATAGAGTAGTTTTAATCAGTTAAATACAAAAATTAAGCAATTTGACAAATTATTGAACTTTAAAATTTTTTGGAAATTTTTCGAATTTATTGGGTAGACGCATCAACATGGTTAGCATTAATGGCGATTGGTTTGAAATATTCGAGACTGATGACATTCGTTTCTTCCCTGATTATCAGTTGCCTCACAATGACGCCGAAGCTGTTGAATTTTCTGAAGGAAGGGAAAGCAAGGTTACTTTTTCTGATGGTCAGTTATTCTAGGTGATAGGGTGCTCAACGTTTTTTCAGAAATTACAAAAAATTTCCAAAAAAAATTTTAAAGTTTAATAATTTGTCAGATTGCTTAATTTTTGTATTCAACTGATCAAAACTATTCTATTCAATGCTATATAGTACAAAAAACAAAAAAATTTTTTTTGAAAGCTGTTAAAGCAAAACGAGTTGGCAGGGATCGAACCCTTATCCTTTCACCCCTAAACCCAACACCCAACCACTGAACCACCGATTCCTTCGGTTCCCCTTGTTTTCTTTCTCGATCCCAATCGTTCTCAAACGCAAAAAGAAAAAAAGCACTGCACTATTTTTAAACCGTCATAACTTGCTTCAGGGGCTTATTCGGCAGCTAAATTTTTTTTGTTGAATTCGTATTCAAATAGGCTTTCCAATGAGCCTAGTCTCGATTCATACCTCCGGAATGAGGTGAGACACTTCCCTTGTTAAGGCAATGTTTAAACACTTTATAAAATAGAGATAAAAAGCAACTTTATCAAGGTAGGCCTTATAAAACTGCTTAAGAAGACACATATGCTTGATCAAAAGCGAACAAATTTAGGCATAGCGCAATGAAATGACACTTTCTTGAGGATTGCGCGCCTTAATTGAGAGTTTTGTGCGCGTTTCTTATATAAATAGTGGCAGTTCAAGAGGTGTTTTATCCTTTTGAGCAATCTTAAAGTGTAGGTAGGTTAAACACAGTTTCTGCTTTAGGGGTGCTTTAGTTTTATTTGGGAGTTTAGGCTTATAGAGGGATTTATAGGGGTTTGTAAGGGTTTTTTAGATTTACTAGGGTACATGGGCTTATTTTTTGGATTTTTAAGGGGTGTTTAAGCTTACTTTATGTTGTTTTACGTATGTTTTTTTAATTAAAAAGGGCTATTAAGCTTATTGTTGCAAAGAAAAGAGAGTTTTAGGCCCATTTTTATATTTACGAAGAAACTTACCGACTAGCCCCGCTCTGATCGAATTCAAACTTTTTATATAGAAAGGTCATGTAAATATAAAACCTTCAGAAAAGTAGTGAATCCTCTAATTTTAGAAATATTTTAATGCAGTTTGTCTGAAAGTCGAAAGGAGCGCTTGAAACACAATGCCAAATTTGACAAGTTAGCGGGAAACTTAAATATTTTAATTTTAAACTCAAAAGCGCGGGCTAAATTTTTATCAGTCATAATCCAGACGCGTACAAGTTTTTATGTGATGTAAAATAGCGGTACCTTTTCAAGTATTAAGCGCTATCTCCGAGAGGTTTTGTGCCGATTTGATGTACAGAAAGCCGCGCGTTCAGGATTAATTGACTCAGTTTTAACAAAGAGTGAACTTAGAGTGGATGTGCTACTTTAATTTTATTTATATGCCTTGTGCTATAGGATTTTAAGACTTATTTTTAAATTAAAAAAGAGTTTTGGGCTTATTTTTTAGTTCACGATAGATTTTTAGGTCTATTCTTCGTGTTAGAAGCGTGTTTTAGGCTTTCTTATAAGTGATCCTTTTAAGCTATTGATTTGTTAACCTTGTTGTTTTTATATTTACTAACCTAACCTTCATTTCAGAAACAAAAGTACCTGCAATACCTCGCAGAACATTCGCTCAAAATTGTTCTCAATTCAGAATACATGGCGACCAAAAGAGACTTCAACCCACTACGTGAAGCTAACAATGATTCCGACGATGATATTGTATTTGAGGGCTTCTACGGAGAGTCAGAAGCCACCAAAGCCAAGAGAAGACGAACAGTAGGCCCGGACGACGAGTACTTGGATGACAATTATGAAAATGAAGCTTTGACCAGTCAAAGAAGTTCGGAAAACCATGGTCGAAGTTATGATGAGGAAGATTCATTGAACGACCAAGGGAATTTGGACTTATCGACCAGTCGAGAAGAGGAAAGTTATGAAAATGAAAGTGAAGATGAGTATCATGATGAAGACGATTCGGATGATGATATTGAAATAATTGCTGAAATTGTGAAGAGAAAATGTTCAGATGAACAAAATGAGGGTACATTAGGAATGACTGGAGGTAATGATGAGATGCCAGACCAAGGTGAAGCCTTAGAAGGTAGATTCGTGGGAAAAAATGCGAACTTCGCTCGGAAAAGAGTGACAAATCATAGTGCATTGGATGAAACTGTGGAATCTGAAGGTCATAATGAAGAGGAAACGATGGATTTCGAAGCGGATGATCATGGTGAAGATGTGGATTCAGAATATGTTAATCAAGGTGAAGGCATGAATTCAGAATATGTTAACCAAGGTGAAGATATGGATCCTGAACATCATGTTCAACACCATCTTTTGGATTCCGAGTTCCATGGTCAAGACCATTGTTTGGATTCAGAAGCTAAAGAAGCAGAAACTGTTAATGATTTAGTGAATCCAAGTGAAATCACGGCTTCAAACGTTATTAATCAGCCAACTACCTCGACTTCCCTAACAAAACCATGCACTACAACACCAGGAGCTTCAAATACCACAACATCAGGTGTCTCAACAGCTCCAAAACGACCAGAACCAGCCGATATTGAGGATGACGATGATGATATTCAGGTGGTCGCGGAAGTTAAAAGAAAAGTAAGTTTTTGGGGGTTGGAAAGAAAGTTTTTGCCCTTTTTTGATTTGTAAAGAAAGTTTTTGCCATTTTTTGTTTTGTAAAGAAAGTTCTTGATATTTTTTGGTCTGTAAAGAAAGTTATTGCCGTTTTTGCTTTGGAAAGAAAGTTTTTGCTATTTTTTGCTTTGTTAAGAAAGTTTTTGCCATTTTTTTTGTGTAAAGAAAGTTTTTGCAATTTTTTCCTTTACGAATTTCTTCCTATTTTAAAACTTGTAAAGAAAGTTATTGCAATTTTTTTGATTTTTATAATAAAAAACTAGATTTTTATTAAAAATTGAATTTCAGCTCCTATCGACCAATCACATTGTCATAGCCAACGAAAAGCTAGAGACAATCCACGCCTGCCCCTTCCCATACCAAGTCAAATTCGAGAACATTTTCGGATTCACCAAGGAAAAGTGCCAGATTCAAGACAAGGACATTCTCGAAATGTACAAAATCGTGGTCAATGAAAAGAACATTTGCTCAGTCGAAAAAGTTACGGGTCCACTCTACGCTCAAGTCGTATATGTTATTGTATACACTGGCAAAGTACCACAGATGCCTCGAGTATCGCAGAAGAAGATCCTCGAAGTCATGAAGACCTATGATTTAGCTGAACTGATTGAAACAGATGACAAAAGTTTTGCGGATTCGTTGAGAAGTGGCAAGAAGTTGAAGATTACGGATCCAAGCAAAGCCATGGTGTACTGTGAGCTTGTCATCAAGGCTTTCTTTCAACATTGCACTTTGTAAGTTGAATTTTTGGTGGGTTTGGAGAGAGGTCTCTTTACAGGACTTGTTTTACGGGGTTTGTACGGTTTAAAAGAGGCTAGGTCATTTTTTGATGATTTTTAAAAAATTTTTTTTGGAAAAGTTGAACGTGTTCCCCCTGTTGTTTTTTCGAAAATTTTTTTTTAAGAGTTTTGTTGTTATAAGTCCGGCGGACGGGCTTATAAAGGTTCAGTAGAGAAGCTTACAAGGGAGGTAACTTAAATCGCCCTTTGACTTTGGGACGAAACCTATATATTCTGAAAGCCCTGTAATCACTGATTATGGATCTGAAAACCGTTTTTCCGTATGGAGCTTAGTTTTCGAGAAAATCGACTTTAAATTTTGACCGAATCCCCAAAAAGAGTAAAGCGCGCCGAAAAGTCTATCGGAGATAACGCATGGAAATCAAGTGGCGGCGTGGCGTAGAGAGTAAAGCGTTCGGTTTCCGATTCAAACCATCTGGGTTCCGAAGCCTCTAAAACTTTTTTTTAACAAAACTTTCAATATGCAAATTTTTGTAATATTATTGTGAGATGAAATTGCATAATTTTGAGCAAATAACGACATATATTTTTCGTCTATTTTCGTCGGTCACATCTTCGTACGTTGGATCCGCCGTCTTATCCATAACCTCAATCCAGTCCTCCTCTGGTTCATCAAGTCGAAATTAACATCTGCTGCGGATGGCAACATTGTCTTCACAATTCGGTCATCGTAAGCAGCATCGTTGCTGTCGCCGTGTCCGAATTGTACATTGTTAGAACACATATGTTTGATTACAAGAAGGGCAGGGACAGCGAAGGGCGGGCGAGGGGATGCGGAAGGATCCTTTCCTTTTCTCCCAAAGCCGATCCGAAAAAAAATTGAAAAATGGATGAACAGGCAGACCAAAAAATATTTTAGATTTTTTTATTCCTCTCCTTCCTCCTTATTCTTCCTCTTCCGATAAATTTTGTAGCGGTGTAATGATTTTTTAAAATTGTTTTATTTTAATTGATTTTTGATATTTTCAGCCGAAGAGGTCATAAACTAGAAATTGATCAATTTGTTTCAAATCTATTGGATAAGTACCCAAATTTGGACAAGGTAAGGATTTTTCAAAATAAAAAAAAATTTTAATTTTATTTTTTAGGATTTTTATTGTTTTCATTTTCAGAATTTTTTTAAAATTAATATTTTTTAGCAAAGCCTCTTGTACGACGCTGCAAACAAAAAAGACTTGATCAAGTTCAATATTGAGCTATGGGAACTGACAACTTTCAATGATCAATTGGATGAGGTTGTCCATCAATACAACGGATTCCTCAAAACATCACCGTTCTCAGCGGAAACTGCCAAAATGACATTGACTACCACAAAGGTGTACGAAGAGAAGCGAGAGCCATTGATCGATTACATTTGTCAAGTGCAAGATGCATCGGATGAGAATGGTTTGGGCTATGAAGTCATTGATGATGATTGTGAAGGAGCTGTGGATTCTGGAGAGGCTATGAATTCTGGAGATGCTACGGTGAATGAAGAGGCTACCGGAGTTCAAGATGGTACAGAACTTGGAGTTACTGAAGGTTCTGAAGCTGTAACTACTTCTGAAGTCGCTACGGTAAATGAAGAATCTGAAAACGCAATGGATTCAGAAGCTGTTGAACCAAAAGTTACTGCTAAGGATTCTGATGGCACTTCAACTTCTGAATCAGCTACAGCGAAGGAAAATGATGATTTTGAAGATGTTACCGCAGAACCAATGGAAGTAGAAGATTCTGAAGCTAATACGATGCCTGTAGAACAAGAATCAGATGCTACGCGGTGTGAATCAGAGCCTGCTACAACTACAGGGTGTGAATTAGAACCTACTTCAACTACACGTTGTGGATCAGAGCCTGCTGCAACGGTAAGCTGTGATTCTGGAGATAAATCAACGGCACGATGCGAATCAGAAGTCCCATTGACTTCACGATGCAACTCAGAAGCTCCATCGACTTCAAGATTCCAAGTCGAAGTTCCATTGGCTTCACGATGCAACTCAGAAGCTCCATCGACCTCAAGATCCGAAGCCGAAGCTCTATTGACCTCACGATGCAACTCAGAAGTTCCATCGACTTCAAGAGTCTTACAAAACCGAATGAGAAAAGCCTTCAGGCATGGTCGATACTCAAAGAGCATAGATGCCTGCCTCGATTTGAACGATCATTTTCTTGAGAAACTGAAGCCAAAGTCTTCACGAGCTTCTGACGACGAAGAAGATGAAGATCAAGAAGAGCTAGAAGAGGAAGATCAAGAGGAACTAGATGGGGGTGAAGATCAAGAAGTTCCAATTGTCCAAGAACCCGGTTCTACATCAAACCCACCATCTACAAAGCAGCAAAGTCCGAAAGAAATCATCTATGTTGATCTGGGGTCTGATGATGAAGATGATGTAGAAGGTGCTGAAGGAGATGCCCAAGCTTCTGGTGGTGTAGAAGCTGATTTACAAGCTTCTGAAGACATTGAATTGGATGAACAAGCTTCTGGTGGTGTAGAAGCTGATTTACAATCTTCTGAAGGCATTGAACTTGATGGCCAAGCTTCTGAAAGTGTTGAACCTGAAGTACAGCATTCTGAAGGTCATGACCTTAATGATGTGGTAATTTCTGAAGCTGTAAATCAACAAAATCAGCCATCAGGAGTCTTTGACGATATGAAAACGAATCCAGAAGCTGTAGCTCATGAAACCCCAGCTGCTGAACAGAATTACGAAGAGCTTTTGGATTCTCCGGATGAAACCATGGAAAACACTAACAATATTACGATTTACGATGAAGAAGCCCTTCTGAATTCGGATGACGATGATCTAATCCTGATTGACGAGTATAACGGTGAAGATGATTTGGAAGGAGGAAATCAGAGCTTGGAAGCTATACTAGTGGTTGATCAGGCTAGACAAGAGGCTACAGAAGTCACGGTACAAGGGAATGCTGAAGTTACGGTGGGAAAGGCTGCTGAAGTTACGATGGAAGGTACGGTTGAGTCAATGGTAGTCGGTGGTACGATGGATTCAAAGAAAGCTTCAGAAGGCGATAAAGACTTGGATGAACATTGTGAAGACGCTGAAAAGCCTGTAGACGAACCTGAAGGTCATGATAATGAGCTTCATAAGCCAGAAGAAGATCGTGAACAAGCTGAAAAGCTTGTAGAAGGATCTGAAGGTCATGATACTGATATTCAGAAGCCAGACGATGGTTCAGAAGATACAGCAGGCCAAGAACTCTTGATGGAAGTGGATACAGTAGGCCAGAGCTCAAACGACAGCGTTGCCTCGCTACAGATTGACGAAAACGCCCTGTAAATTAGCTACTATGGTTATGTTATAGTTGATATATCTTATATCAATGTTATATGCATTTGCTCGTCATTACAACCTCGTTCTTCTATTTACTTGTCATTTTAACCTCAAACTTCTATTTATCTGCCACTATACCACAATATGTTCACTTAAAAACCCTTCATTGTTCTACCACCTCTTACCATACTACTATAATGTTAATAAATGACACTGAGTGTCTTATTATACTACAATGACACTGATTCTCTTACTATACTACAATGATATTGATTCTCCTACTATACTACAATAATATTGAGTTCTACGATGTAAATCTCTGTTGCTAATTCTTTCATAACGGGTACCTTATCATAATGATCTTGTCTTTATTCCTAATATTTTTAACATTTTAATTTGTGATTTTAATAAATTGTGCTGAATTAAACAGAAGAATGTTTTGATTAGGTTTTGAAACCGGTATATTATTTTTAGTTTTTTATTTGTAATCATTAAAAAATTGAAATATAAGAGAATAGTTTAACTGTTCACCCGCAGGATGGATAAGAGGAATTTGTTATATTTAAGTTCCACTAGACATGAAGAACGGGCCGGCTAGGGTAGAATATGTTTTATGGGTAAAATAGGGCAAGCAGGGGCGTCGCTAGGGGGGAGGGGTTTGATCAACTCTCTCCAGAGCCGATCTCCACAGGTAGGTACATGTACGCGAAAAATCGAAAAACAAAAAATCCGTAGCGACGCCCCTGAGGGCAAGATAAATCGTTCATTTCTTTTTTATTAACTTTGTGGTTTTGCTATTTAAATTTCATTTTTTATTAGAAAATTAAATTTTGAAAGTTCCTTCTGAAAGTTAACCCATGGGCATTTGTCTTTGTTTTTTGACTGATGGGGTTTTAAAGTTAGTATCTTTTAATTAAAATATTGTTTGGTTAGCCAACACGTCTTCTTATATTTACAAAAAGACATTTTCTATAGTATTATATATAGTTTATTTAATCGGAAAATAGCAATCACATCGTATAGGTTTATAGAATCCTGAATTATCTTCATAATCTTCATTCGAGTCATGTTCAGAATCTATAAATTCATCCAATTTTGAATCATCTATTTCTTCATCTTTTTAATAATCTACACTTTCATATAGTAGCTTATCATTTTCAGCCTTGCTCTGTTCTTCTAATTCTCTTCGAAATTCAGCGATGATCGCAATGTCATCATCTGAATCTTCTTCATCTTCATTGTAGTGATCTTCACTTGCGTTCTCATAGCTTTCATCCTCTGGACTGGTCGATAAATCCACATCCCTTTGACCGGTGGATGAATCTTCATCATCATAGCTTTGACTCTGGTTTTCGGAAGTTCTTCGATTAGTCGAAGGCTTATTTTCATAATTTCCATCGAAGTTGTTATTTTCTGGTCCAACAATTCTTCTTCTTTTGGCTTTAGTGTCTTCTGATTCTTCATAAAAGCCCTTGAATACGATATCGTCATCTTAGTCGTTGTTTACTTCACGTATTGGGTTGAAGTCTCTTTTGGTCGCCATGTATTCCGAGTTTAAGACGATTTTAAGTGAATGTTCTGCGAGGTGCAGGTACTTTTGTTGCTGAAATGAAGGCTAGGTTAGTAAGTATTAAAACAACAAGATTATACAAGTTTAGTTACTCGAAGCAAATCTTAAAATACGCTTCTTAATCGAAGGATAAGCCTAAAAACTGAACAATAAGTCTATAAACCCCTCTCAATATAAAAAATAAGCCTTAATTTTTTTTATTATAAAGTCTCAATATCCCATAGTTTAAGCAAAAACAATAAAAAAACAAACCTACAGCCAACAAAAAACCTTAAGTTAAGGTAAGGTAGCTCTTATTTAAACTATTCACCCTAACGATCTCTCTTTGTGACACACGAGTAAATTAATCCTCAACGCGTTACTATTATGCTTTAAATCAGTACAAAACCCCTCGGAGATAGCGCTTAATTCTGGAAAAGGTACCGCTATCTTGCGTCACACATAAAATTGTACGCATCTAGGTAATTGGTTATGTTTATTAGGTTTTACGGTAATCCGAATGCTTTTGTCTTTCTTTGATGGTTAGGATTGATATTGTTTAAGACTAGAGAGATTAGAGATGAAAAAATTCAAATTTTTAAAAATTATTTTATACACGTATGATAAAATGGTAAAGTATTTTTGTATGGGTAGGGTATGGTAAAATGTGTTTTTATCCTGCATCTGTATAGCAGAGTGAGTTAAGAAAAAAAGTACGGTAAGGTGCGGTATGACAACGTACAGTAAGAGAAAATATAGTAGGGTAGAATAAGATAGAGACGGGTAGGGTATGTTAAAGCAGAGTAGGATAAGGTAAAATAGATCACATAAGGAAGGGCAGAGTAGGGTATGGTAGGGTAGGTTTTTATTCTGCTTTTGTAGAGTACAGTGAGATAAGGTTAAAAGTACGTTAAGGGTAAGAAAGATGGCAAATTACAGAATGGGGAAAATGTATAATACTAGAAAAGGGTGGGGTAGAATAGGATACATTAGGAAAGGTACAGTAAGGGAAATATAGTAGCGTAGGCAGAGATAGGGTATGGTGGGTTCTGTATAGTAAAGTATGGGTAGGATGTAGTGAAGGACAATATACTTCATATTCTTGCTTTGTATATAGTTTTGTGGCTAACGCAAGGTACAGTAGGGGAAAATATAGTAGGAAAGGGTAGGACAGGTAGGGTATGGGTAATCTATGGCAAGACATGGATAGCATACAAGTATCTTTGAGTTTTTAGCCCGGCTAAAACTCAAAGTTACTTGTATGTTTTAGGACTCTGCATTTTGATATTATTTTTTTTGAATCTTAAAATTAAGTCGACTGTAAACAAAATTTTTGTGAAAAAACGTTAAAACGTTGACTATAAATCAAAAATTGCAGTATAGGAAATAAACTGTATTTATAGTGTTATGGCTAAAACTACATTAATATAACTGAGTTTTGACATATTATGTTTGCAAATTGAATTACGAACGTGGAGTCATTACCTTCCGGCAACATTTGGGCGTGTTTATGTTATTGTAAAACGATATTTACGTTGCTGTTGAAAATGTGGTCAAAGTTTGATGTTGATTTTCTTTTTTTTTGGTTGAGCTGTTTCTGGGGCATTGTGACTTTAAATTTGGATAGAGGATAGACCAGAAAGGGGTGCTACTAGACCGGGTCGAAGCAAATTTGAAAAGGGCCGGGC
The DNA here is from genome assembly GCA_904066225.2 of Bursaphelenchus okinawaensis. Taxonomy (NCBI): domain Eukaryota; kingdom Metazoa; phylum Nematoda; class Chromadorea; order Rhabditida; family Aphelenchoididae; genus Bursaphelenchus; species Bursaphelenchus okinawaensis. Next base: position 2,196,092 of record CAJFCW020000002.1, on the reverse strand, counting down.
GGGCACGTGTGGGCCTGACGACGGGGGCCTAAACCAAGGTATGGCCTGGCCCTTTTACAGTTGTAATGCAGGAGGGGTAGTAGTTAGTTTTAGCTCTTTTATTTCACTTAGGGGTCCAATTTTCGAAAATCACCCGGGGAAGGCTTGTTCTAGAAAAGGGTGGGGTAGAATAGGATACATTAGGAAAGGTACAGTAAGGGAAATATAGTAGTGTAGGCAGAGGTATGGTAGGGTTCTGTAGAGTAAAGATGATTTTACACCCCCTCCCTCCCCTTCTCGTCTCTTTTCTTGCCCTAGTCCCATTGCTGGACCTTTACCCTGTTACCACGTCCTTAACTTTTTCCTCCCCCCCCATCCCCGTTGAATTACCCCTTGCCAGGCAAGGGCCCCAAGGCCTTGTCCTTACTTTTCTTTCAGATGTCATTGACTTCCCCCCCCCCATTACTTTCTCTCTATGATAATATTCAAGCTTGTAATAGTATATTACAGTAGCCAAGACACAGTTTATTAGTACCATCAGAGACAACAGAGTAAAACACTTTTAAAGTAGAACTAGTAATCCATAGTTAATCCTCAAAGCTATCCTTTTGTCATTCCAATACCATGTTATACTCTTCAAATTCCTACTTCGTAGGTAGTGTTCTGGCTGACGCAGCTGGACTGTTCTCCTTCTGTTTTTCCCTTGTCGTTCTGTTGTCGTTCCTTGTTGAGCCATGCCTCGAGCTGGTTTATATTGCCAGTTTCTGGTGTCTTCTCCTTGTCCGTGCTCTCATCCTTGTCTGTGGTCTTGTCCTTCTCTATGATCTTCTCCTTGTCTATGACCTTGTCCTTCTTGATCTTATCCTTGACCTTCTTCCTGCCTTTGCACTTATCTTTATCCTTGTCCTTATCCTTGTTTTTATCTCTGTTCTTGGCCTTGGAAGACCTTTCCGAAGCGTCGGTTACTGTATCAGGGGGCGGTGGGGCGGGGTAGGCCTTGGCCTCGGGGGTGTTGTCAATACTGTCCGGTGAGAGCGAGGCGAGGTAGCTGGATAGCAGCGTTGCTTCTTTGTGAGCTTTCTTCTTTCGCTTCCTTCGACGATACATCGTTACTCCTACCACGACTGCTACTATGAGAAGACCAACCGCTATGAAGGCGCATAGTAGGGATATGAGTAGCCTGGAAATTGGTGGTTAGTAGAGGAAAGTGTAGTAGAAAGGGGTAGGGTACACTAGGATAGGGTAGAGTAGAGACCATTTGGAAATGGGGGAGTATAAGAAAATATAGTAGGGTGGGGTAGGGTAGAATAAAACAGAGTACGGTAAAGTAGGTTATGGTAGGTCAGGGTAGAGTAGGGTACGGAAGAGTAAGATATGGGTAGAGCTAAAGACAAACTTACGTATATGATTTAGATGCTGTGACCCTGAAAAATTAAAATTATTTTTTTAAAACTTTAAAATCGCTTATATTAGGTACCGACATAAAGAACCCGCCATTTTTTACAGGACATTACAGGAAACGTATGGCGGGTTCTTTATGTGGCACCTTATATTTTTACAAACTACCTAAAAATCGACCAGCTTATATAAAAATATGTTACCATGTGTTATAAAGTCGTATCGATATATTGTCATAGTCTTGCCCACTTACCGGAACAACATGGCATAGTACTCGTCGCCGACCTCGAAATCTGATAATGGAGCTCCTTGATCTCTGAGTGCTTCCTGAAAAAAAAATTAAATTTTAAAATCATTCATAATAGTTAAGTTATCGTATTTTACACTTCATGTTTAGATATTACAGTAAGCTTTTTTATAGGCAAGAGTTAAGTAATGGCATTTTGTATTTACTGTAGCTAGCTACCGTATTTTACCCCACACTACCCTACTTTGCTCTGCCCTGCCCTACCCTACCCTACTTTGCCTAGTTGATCGTCCCTCTAGCTTTACTCTAGTAAATACCCTAACCTATAGCAAGATAACTCCCTTACCATAGGCAAATACAACGAATTGATGTCGTTACAAGTGGTGTCCTTCAATATTCCATCACTCATGTCCTTGCAATTCCCTTTGCTCAGCCAAAGCTCGCCCGTATCCGTGGTGCCAATGGCCTTATCACAGAAAAAGTGGCCATTATCTTGCGGCAGACTACCTGTATGACCATCAAGATTAACAAAAATCACTTTTCGTGACTTGCAGTCCTCCACAAGCATATGAGAATCAGTAAAGTAGGCCCTGAGGTTGTAGTGTTTGTAGATAAAACTAAACAATGCCTTCTGTTGGAAAGCAAATGTCAGTGCGGTGTGCCTGAAAATGAAAAAATGTCACTTTTAAATCGAGTTTTTATAAAATTTTGAGGTTTCTTAGCTTTGAAATGCCAAAAATAAAGGTTCTTTAAACTTTATAGACATTTTGTGAATTAAAAACGAACTTTTGTGACATTTCGCCCATAAAATGTTTTTCCAATAATTTCTGTGACATTTCGTCAAAAAGACAAAAAAGTCGAAAAACGCCAATTTTTGCATAAGGCACGTCTAAAAATGGCATTACAATCCAAAACAATAAAAAAACATTTTTCCAATAATTTTTGTGACATTTCGTCAAAAATGCATGAAAGTAAAAGATAAGCTATTTCTAAAGAAAAATAGTAAAAATCATGCCTTGATCTCCCTTATTCTACACTCCAGTACCCTACCCTCTAATACCCTACTCTCCAGTACCCTACCCAGCCCTACCTTATCCTATTCTACCCTACTCAACACTAACTTACCTTACCCTACCCTATTCTATCCCACTCTCCCTAAAACAGGTAATACCAAACCTACCGTTCTTTGTTATCTAAATCGAGAATTCCCACGTCGGGCTTGTCCGGCTCCAAGACGTTATTGAACAATTCCTCTGCCGAGGTATTGCCTGTTATTAGCCTGAAATGCCATTTTATATATTATAAATCTATCGTATTAAAACCCTATGATTGAATAGGCAACAAAAAGCCTTTAGAATACTAGTTTATACCTAAAAACAGAAGTTCGGGTTTAAATTTTGAAAAATAGATCAAAAACTTAGGTTATCCACCCCTTTCCCCCAAAAAAGCAATTTGTACCCTGCCACAAAACTTACATGACCTTGTTTATGTTCTGTCGTCCCGGACAAAGTTCGGTCGTGAACTGAGTGATCTTCTCCGGTTTAACGACAAAAGTGTAAATTCTAGCACATAGATCATAGCCATCTTTGGCAGGCAACAGGTTCGGTTTAGTCAGCCGCCGTCGCAGATCTTCGTTCAGCTCCATATCGACCGTCTTTCATCAAAAAATGCAAAGGAATGAAATTTTTAATTTCAAAATTTGAAATTCTTTTGGATTATGCAAATTTTCAGTGAAAAGTTTTTTGAAACTCCCCTACCCTAACATACTGCTTTTCCTTATTGTTAGCCTACCCCATTTTACCCTACCGTACCCTACCCTACCGTACCCACCCTACCGCACCCTACCCTACCCTATTTTACCCTGCCCTACCCTATCCTATCCTGCCCTACCCAATCCTACCAGGCCATACCCTACCGTATCCCTGACCATGCTTTACCTAATCCTCTCTCTACCCTTCCTTATCATCCATCTTATCATTCCACTATGCCCTGCCCTACCATAAACTACCCCAACCTCTCTTGCCATACAGTGCACCACTCTGTTCTACTCTTACCTACCCAACCGTATATACAATACCATACCCTAACCAACCTTATCAGTACCGTAGGCTTCAACACAGTGCCTTACCTTATACAATCTCTGCCTTAACTTTTACTACTCTACTTTATGTTTCTCTACAGCAGCCTACCCTGCCTTACACCAATCCACTTCATTCTAACCTATCATAATCTACCCTACCCTGCACTACCTTATCCTACAGTAACCTAAGTTACAGTGCTCTGAATTGTTCTACTTTGCAGAGCCTTTCTCTAGCTCAACCAGACTCTCTCCTTCCATAGCCATAGCCTTTTCCACCAAAGGCTATGGTAATGAAGGGAGCCGTCCATACTCTCATCAATATCTAGCGTCCTTACAACATTCATCAACAATATACAACCACAATAATCAGTACCAGTCATTTATTTACACAGAAGGTTATACAACATCAATACAATATGATAATATAATCCTTGATTTCCTTCCCTCCATCCAGTACCTCAATCCATATTATACATCATCTTCTTCTCTTCCTAACTCTACTTAAACACCCACATCGTGTGGTTTGAAATCGACATTAACAGCTATTTCATCCGGCTTCTCTGATACTGTTGATATTGTGACGCTTTTAGATGCTTCTAAAGATGGAGGTAGGATTAGCTTTGGTTCGTCGGCTATTGAGGATTGTTTCATCTTCTCCTTGATTTTCTGATCTATATCCTTTGCTACGTCCTTGCCTGATGTTTGCTCTGATGTTGAGTCTTGTTTTGATGCTTCTTCCTTCTCTTTACTCGTTTCTTTCTCTTTTTTCTTATCCTTTTTACTCTTTTCTTTCATCTTTTGGCTCTTCTCTTTGTTCTTTTTACTCTTGTCTTTCTTCTTTTCATTCTTGTGTTCCTTTTCTTGTTCATTATCATCATTTTGACCATGGTCTAAGTTTGCATCCAACCCTTTTTTGTAGAAATAAAGATTGATTTTAATGACCGTCCTTTCCTTATGACATACCAATATAAGAAACCTCCAATGGCGGATAAAATAACTATGATAAGCGCGATGACAACTGATACTGTTATGACCAGTCTAAAATAAAAATGGCTTTTAGTACATTTTTTATCTCCCCCCACTACCCCTCCACAATTTTTTTTTCAAAAAAATCGAACTTGGTCCCACCCGTTGATTTTTCAAAAAAAATTAAAAAAACTACCCCTTAACAAAAAAAAATTGTTGACCCACCCCTAGACTAATACCCTGTATCCAACCCTGAAATTAACAAAATTACTAACCTACTCTACTATAGTAAATTTTAAAAATAACTTACGTATACGACTTTTCTGCAGGCGGCAGTGTTGTTTTTGTTGTTGTTGTCGTTGTGACTGGTATAGCTTGTCTAAAACAAGTAATTTATGATCAAAAAACCATTTTCTGACACATTAATTTAATAATACTACAATATGCTAAAAATGCCTTACTGATATAACAAAGCGTAGTTCTCTGAGCCGGCTTCTTCATCTGACAAAGGGGCATTGTAATACTTGTATACTCTCTGAAAGAGGATTTCAAAGTTGTTGTTTTAGCTAAAATCTCTAATTTACTCTACCCTACCCTACTTCAATATACCCTACCCTAATCTACCAAACGCTATCCTGTCTTAGCTCTGCCATATGGTACCTTCCCTACTATAGCGTTTCCCTACCACAACCCTATCATAAATAAACTTTACGCTAGCATCTACTGTAGCCCATGCCTTTCCCTAATCTAACACCTGAAATTGAACCCGCCCTATCCTTACCCTAATTTATACCTTCATAGCTTCAACATAAGCTTGTTCTACATTAAAATCTACTTCTCTACGTAATCTGTCCTACCGTACCCAAAATGGTCGATGTCCACACCAAAAGGTAAAGTAGGGCAGGTTATGTAATAGTGTAGACTTTGATGTAGAACGAACCTATAGTAAATTAATAAAGATATTAATTAGGGCAGAGATAGGATGGGTTTAACTTTGAAGTAGGGCAGTTATTAGAGTATGGAGGAAAGGCATCGGCATCAGTAGATGCTAGGGTAAATTGCATTTATGATAGGGGTCTGGTAGGGCAACGGTATAGTAAGGAATATATCATATGGTAAGGTAGGGTAGATGTGCCCTACAACTACCAATATCCTTAAAGTTATAATAACCCATCAAAGCCCCACCATAGGCAGAAACAACGCATTAATCCTATCACAACTTGTCTGTTCCAATTGGCTGTTAACCAATTCACGGCACGATCCCTTCTTCACCCAAATCTCTCCCGTGTCCGTACTGCCCACAGTACGATACACTGCTGTCCTTGGTCTTTGGGTACAACTGTCCATCATAACTTCGATATTCAACTTCATCACCGTCACATTTTTGGGTAATCACGTACTTGTCAGTTATATGAAGGCCAAGGTATTTCCGTTCGGAAATAAAGGGACGGAATGACTTTGTCGAGCTGTCGTACTTCATAATGTAGTTGCTAAAATGTGCTAAAAAAATAAATTTAGACTTACTTTGCATCTACTACGAACAACACAAACATATTTTCAGGGGTTGTCAAATTTAGCACGACACGTCTCACTTCACTGTCTTGAGGAGCCAGTGTTATCTTTCTAAAAGGACATTTTTTATAAATGCCACACGCAAAAAGTCAGACAATCATACACAAATAGGTAGCTAAAATCCCAAAGAATACAATTTCAACAAAAATTATTTTAAAATTACAGTATACCTACAGTAATCCTATCAAAAAACTTACATGTCTTCGTCGTTCAGTGGCTCAGCACGAGGACAAATATTGGTCGATGATTGAACTAGTCTGTCATTTTGATGCACAAATCTGTAAATTCGAGCACAAATGTCATACCCATCTTTGGCTGGCAAAAGTTCTGCTTGCAGTAGCTTTTGTCGCAACGATTCGTCTGCTTTCATGGTCAACCGTCCTTTACCAAAGTTCGTAGAAAAATAAATTTGAAAAATGAAAATGAGATTCATGAGGAATCTTCCGACATTTTGAATTTTGACTCTTTGGTCTTCAGCTTCTAAACACTTAAAAAAACCAAAAAATATTGACTTACCTTTGAAATATTCGATGTTGAAGTTTCCTTCGCGCTTCAAAACCTGCCAAATCAGTTCCAAAAAACCAGCTGCTTCAGATTGTTGACGGTAATCGTTCCAAAATACTATATTATCTTCTTTACCTTAGCTATATTCGTATTCAAAACCTAAATACACAAAAACCAAAGAATATTGAGTTACCTTTGAAATATTTGATGTTGAAGTTCCTGTCGAGCTTCAGAACCAGCGGAATCCGTTACAAAACCTTTTAAATACTTTTTCACCGTCTCTACACTCATCTTCAACTCCTAAACACATAAAACCACAAAGAATATTGACTTACCATTAAAATATTTCACTTTGAACATTCTGGCAAGTCCATGCTATCTAAACCAGAACAAAGTGAATCATATTGCTAGTATTCATATAATCTAACATCCAAAATCCTTTATTCCATCTTCTCTTTACTTTACCAAATGATTCTGGCCTTTTATTTTACATCGCCGTCACTTCTCCTTCAATCCTAAAAGATATTGATGTAGACTAAACTGAAAATGAAAGTTTGAACTGAGATTTCGCTCACCGGCGCTAGGACAAATGCGGTTTTTGGACATTTGCGGATCTGCGGTTTTTAGACACTTGCGGATCTTCGGTTTTTGGACACTTGCGGATTTTGGACATTTGCGGATTTTTTAAAGGGTTTTTTTTTATTTTTTATGTAATTTAGTTGTAGTATGGTACCAAATTGTACTAAAGTTTAAATTGGCACTGTCTTAATATTTCTTAATGTTAAATAGTACTAAATTTTTAATCGGTACTGTTTTTATATTTTTGGTACTAAATAGTACTAAAAGCCCAAAAAGGTACTGTTATGTTAAAACCGTACCAATTCAAACTTTAGTACAATTTAGTACCATAATACAACTAAATTAACTAAAAAATTTAAAAAAAACCTTTAAAAAATCCGCAAATGTCCAAAATCCGCAAGTGTCCAAAAACCGAAGATCCGCAAGTGTCTAAAAACCGCAGATCCGCAAATGTCCGAAAACCGCATTTGTCCTAGCGCCCGCTCACCATTGTCTAATATTTGTTTTAAAAGTTGTTCAACTATCTATTTTACCTAATAAAACCAAATTAAGACATAGAAATCACAGTTTGAGAATAAATAACTTGCGTTTTCCGCTGCGCCATCAGCTGGTGCGGCCATATCTGACGTTTCACAGTGAAAACTGGCTTTAAATGCTCTTAAATCGTTCGAAATAGTTTAAAAAAAATAAATAAACAAGAATAATAATCTAAAAGAAGTCAAAAACAAATAAAATAGACACTCTATTTATGCAGTATAAGCTGTCTAAAACAATATTGCGAGGAAAATATTTTATTTTATTTTTTCGTTGCGAAGTCTTGGCCGCAGGTTGGCATTGGTTTTTCCAGTTTTATTGTATCTTTAGGCTAGACTAGAGGTATATTAATGTGATGCTATAGTAGAACAAGGGCAGGGTAAATCATTTTTATAAAAAAAAATTTGGGTAGACTTTTTTTTATTTTTAAAAGGACAATTACCTAAATTATTGATAATATTATCTTGAACTATGAACTTTTGTTATGTAAACAGTACTCTTTTAATTACTTTTTAATTACAAACGTTGTTACATATTATTCTTGGTCATGCGTTAGCTGTACATTTAATCGCTAAACTTTATTAGCAAAGTTGACGTTTTTTGCCTACTATAATATAATTTTAGTTTGTAGAATTGTAGTTTACACTGATGTGCTAAGATACGAAACACAGATATCAAGTTGTTACAATTTTTCAATTTACTTTGTTTGATACTATGGTTTTGGGGAGGTGAGGAAGTTATAGTTGTACGATTATGTAACTTTACGCTTTTGATATTTTTAAGCTTATATATGTCTTGTGATAAGGCAGGTTATGATGGAAGAAGGATAGGGCTAAGGAGTGAGATTATCACAGTTTAAAGTAGGGTACGGTAGATTAGAAGATAGGGCAGGGTAGGGTATTGCAAGGTAGGGTAGGGCATTACACGTTGCAACAAAGTAAAATATCGTTCTAAAACTCATTTTTTAGGTAACAATTCAATAATTATGACACCAACATACGCCTTCATTATATTTTATGTTTACGGTATACCGTTGTTGTTCATGTACATAATGGTTATATGGATACTGTTCATTGAACGCAAAAGATTTCCATCTGTTTTCTATAAACTTGTATCGATTTTTGGAATTCAAGTAAGTTAAAGATTTTTTTGGCATGAAATGGCTTGGGTTAGACAGAAAATGGAAAAAAATGTTTTGAAAAAGAAAATAGCAATAACTTTCTTTACAAAACAAGAAACGCAAAAACTTCCTTTACAAAACATAAAATAGCAAGAACTTTTTTTACAAAACTAAATATAACAAAAAATTTGTTCACTAAGTAAAAAATGGCACAAACTTTCTTTGCAAGGCTTAAAATGGCAAGAACTTTCTTTACAAAACTAAAAATGGCAAAAACTTACTTTACAACCTTTAAAATGGCAAGAACTTTCTTTACAAAACAAAAAATGGCATCTTTATTGATAAAAGTAAAAATGGCAAGAACTTTCTTTACAAAGTAAGAAACGACAAAAACTTTCTTTACGACATAAAAAATGGCAACAACTTTCTTTTCAAGCTATAAAATGGCAAGCACTTTTCTTACAATACAAAAAATGGCAAAAACTTTTTTTACAAAACTATAAATTGCACAATTTTTTTTACTTTTAAAATGGCATGTTCATAAAACTTTTTTTTTTTGATATTCAAACAAAGGTAATCCAAGAGGATTCGAACCTTTTTGGATTTTCGACATTTTTGGACTAATGTATTTTTTCTTTATTTCTTTTAAAAATGACATTATTTATCCGAAATTCACAGTATACGTACCTCTTTTTCTGTATTACAATTTCTGTTAACCAGGTCTGTTAAAAAAGATTTTAAAATCTTAAAAAACTATTTGTACCCATCGACACACTTTTTTATTTTTTTTATTTTTTAAATTTACGTATCTTCTTTACAAATGACATTATTAATGTGAACTTATCAGCATAGATACAAATTTTCATCCTCTACAAAACGTATTAATTAGATTTCCAAAAAATTTTTGAAAAATTTCAAAAAATGTTTTTTCTACTATAATATACTTGTTTTAGGAAGTAATATGCTACCTGCTAAACCAATATGTGCAACGTTGGCCGACGAGTCAATTTGTATATGAGAGTTACTTTCGCCATCTTCACGCGCCTTCTCGTTTCCAAATTTTGTTTTACTTTTTCTATTTTTACACTCAGCTGCAGGGCGTATTGGCGGCTACAATATTGGCTTTCAACCGAGTATCTTGTGTTCTATTTCCGGTTAATCATGATACGGTAGGTTTGAGGGGGAAGGGATACGGAAGGAGCTATGGCTTATTTTTATAACTCGGGCTGGACTAAGGGATAGGATAAGAGCTAAAACTAGGGTTTAGGCTGGGACTTAAGCTAGGGCAAGTACTAGGGCTTAGGCGAAAGCTTATGCTTAGGCTAGGGCAAGAGCTAAATCTTGGGTTAAGGATAGGGCTAGAGATAGGACTAAGGCTAAGGCTGGGCTACATCCAGAGTGTATGCTAGGGCATGAACATGGGCAGGGTCTTAGGCTAGGGCTTAGACTAGGGCTTAGGCTATGGCTTAGTCTAGGGCTTAGGCTAGGGCTTAGGCTAGGGCTTAGGCTAGGGCTTAGGCTAGGGCTTAGGCTAGGGCTTAGGCTAGGGCTTAGGCTAGGGCTTAGGCTAGGGCTTAGGCTAGGGCTTAGGCTAGGGCTTAGGCTAAGGCTTAGGCTAGAGCTTAGGCTAGGGCTTAGGCTAGGGTTAGGGATTAGGCTAGGCTTCATCTGCCTTTAGGCTGGGCTTAGGCTAGGGCTTAGACTTGAGCTTAGGCTGGGCTAGGGCTATTTTATGTTTCTTGGTTTTAGGTCTGGCGAAAACACCTAAAATACGTCTTGATATTGTACTACCTATCACCATTACTTTGTTTCTGGACATTGCCATTTAACAAAGCTCTAATTGAATGTAGTAAAGATACTGGTGATGACAGAGAATGTTACTTCACTTATGATCATTCTCATACCTTTGGAGTGAGTTTTAGCCATTTAAAACTTTTTAAAATATTTTTTGATTTTTGTGACACTTCGTCACATTTTTCAATACTTTTTGTGGCATTTCGTCGAACTTCTTAATAATTTTTGTATGTTTTGTTATTTATTATATAGATTAAATGCACGTATTTTACGATGAATTTATCCATAAATTTTAACGTAAAAAACATTTTCAGATATCCGTAGGAAACAATAATCACATGGCATTCATTACCTTGTCAGTAATATCCTGTATTTTCAACTTGGTGACCATAGCAGTACTGACAATTCGAAAAAAGAGTTTGAAAGTTCGAAGAGGTTATAAGCAAGAAATTAACTTGTTCATGACTTCTTTTATCTTATTTTTAACTCATCTTGCTTATGGCATCGTTGAGGTAAGCTGCCTAGTCTTGTCCTGGTCGTGAACTGGCTTTGCCCTAGTCTTGTTCTGGAGTTGCTCTGCTTTGGTCTTCTCCTGACCCTGCCTTGTATTTACTTGCCCGCCCTGTTTGCCCTGCCTTGCCCTGTCCTGTTCTCCCGTTTTGCTCTAACTTACCCTACCTTGCCCTATTCTACCCTACTCGATAATAACCTACCCTACAGTACGCTGAATTACAGTACCCCACTTCGACCTGCTTTATCATAACGTACCTTAACTTACCCGAATATGCCCTACCCTATCTTTTACCGTATACCTACCGTAGCCCGATTATACTGTTTTGCTCTGCCTCTACCATACTCTACCATACCCTGCCTTGCTCTGCCTTACCATGCCCTACACAGCCTTTTTGTAAACAAAGTTTTTGCAATTTTAAAATTTCAGATGATAGTCCCATCATACTATGGTAAAGACATCAAAGCTACGACCTTTATCTTTGGATTCCTAATGCCATTAATATACGACATGGTACTAGCTTGTACTGTCATATCATTAATAATGTCTTCACAGAAGATACGATCCGAAATATTGTATTACTTTTTACATTTTATTAACACTAATGTCGGTAGGACATACAAGACGGGTACTGTAACTCCAAGTAAATATTAATTATGTTCTACAGGTTACTTGGCTCAGAATTTTTTGACCAAACTATATATACAAAATCAATATCACTACTCAACCAAAACTTTTAAAAGTACCAAAAACCCCAAAAATATCATGTTTGGTACCACTGGTATACACTCTGACATTGAAAATCCAATTTTCGGAGGTACAGTATACTCCAGTAGAATACAGTATGCGGTGAGAAAGTTATCACCCAATATTATTTGGTCATTAGGTATGGCCCAATCGATTTTTGGCCGAATCAGCAGCTCATAACCATATGGAGTCAACTAAAAATATTGTTATAGAAAAACGTGATGAAATGTCACGAAAATTATTGGAAATGAGAAAAGTGACGGATGAGTTAAAAATGACATAAAATACGTTTCAAATATGTTAAAGATGCATTTTTTACAAATTTAAAAACTTTAAAATTTCCAATAATTTTTGTGGCATTTCGTCACATTAAAAATTTTCAATTTTTGAACAAACAGTCACTTTGCATTTAAATGCACATTACCCTGCCCTACTTTACCCTACCATACCCTACTCTATCTTACCCTACTCTACCCTATATTACTGTAACGTAGAGTACCGCACCCTGCACTTACCTTGCCCAAATAATCCTTAGGGTACATAGTCAACAAGACTCCATAGCTTTCGAAACCAATGGTCGGAAACTTTACTCCTTGATATCTAACATAATATGTTTGTGTTTGACTGTCGGCTTGTCGGGCGTCTAATTCGACTACTATTTTGTTGAATAACTCCAGTGGGAATACAGTATATCGTTGGCCTATGGCCAAGGTTACCGGAGTATCTTGGGTGAAGGTTACTTGACCAAATACTACTCTGAAAGTTAAAGATTGACTTGTAAGGAAAGTTTTTGCCATTTTATGTTTTGTAAAGAAAGTTATTGCCGTTTTTCATTTTGTTAAAAAACTTTTTGCCATTTTCTGTTCTGTAAAGAAAGTTCTTGCCATCTTTTGCTTTGTAAAGAAAGTTCTTACCTTTGAACATCAAAGATCCACGAGTCGTATTTTACAGTATTAACCTGAGCATATTGGTATTCTCTTTGGCACTTCTTTGATCCTCCACCCAGTACGAGCTCTCCATTATAAGGAAAAGCGTCTGAATAGCCGACAGTAAGACCAATGCCAATAATTGGGTACTTGAATTGACGTAGTAAGATATTTATATGATTTTCCGGTTTTTGGGAAAACCTTAAGCCAAAAACACCATTCCCTTGTACTACAAAAGGGCATTTCTCGGCTAGGCCAAATTGAAGCTTTTGGGCTAGGGAGGATACCTGCAACTGATATATATCTAGGCTATGATTGAGCTGATCCTTGTCGAGCCAAGCGTTGGTATGACAAGACACCGGAAGCTGGGTCTTAGGCTAGGACTTAGGCTAGGGCTTAAGCTAGGTCTCAAGCTATGGCTCCAGCTAGGACTTTAGCTATGGCTTAGGCTAGGGTTTTGGCCAGGACTAAGGCTAGGGCTTAGGATAGGGTTTAGGCTAGGGCTTAAGCTAGGGCTTAGGCTAGGGCTTAGGTTAGATCTAAAAATAGGGTAGAGTAGGACTAACCTGAACATTGTCCTCAGCCCATATACCAACGGGATACGGCCTATTAGTCACAGAACCATCAAATATTTTTAGCTGAGTCGAAAATGAACTTGACTGACTAGAAAAATACTTTATCTTTAAATTAAAAAGCCAAATTAAAAAATGTAAAGAAATATTCACCTTGGCACAAAATAATTGTTAGAATCATTCAAAAAACATTTGTTTTGTTGAACACATTCCTGCGGTATCAAGTATATGTATTCGTCTTCTAGACGTAATTGGAGGTATAATTCTTGACCTTAAGAATAAGTTTTTGTATAGCGATAGGTAGGAATATTAACTTACTTGGCGATCCAAACATCATCTTTGTTTTCCCACCATCTATAAGGCACAAACTTAATACATAAATAAACAGTATCTTTTTCATTAGAAAATATTGATTCCTTATATTACATATTTAGGAACTACAATACAAACTATTACTCTCAATAGTGTGACACCCTCCCGTAACGACCGCGTTTTGCTTGCTATTCGTAACCTCACATTACCCAGTTACCCTGTGAAACAGTAACTGAGTAGTGTGACACCCAAAAACCAGGAGAGAAGGACAGGTTTGAGGCAGTCCCTTGAATGCTACACTAAATCGACCAGTCCCTTAAGTGCCGTGATAAAGAGTTGTGACTGTATTTACTACACTTACTGCCAAATTGAATCTCGTCGTAAACCTTTTGACCGTTACAAAGCCAAAGAATTGTAGTAGAGCAAAAGAAATACAAAACACTTTTCAAAATTTTAATATCTTCTACCATTTTACATATTAAAAAAATGGCATGTAGGTATCCTTCACTATAGTCAGTAAATTCGATGAAAATTAACCTGCCAAGTGTTTATTTTGTCACAAATGCAGTTTTATTATAAATTCGGATTATCATTTTGAGTCATCGTAATGCAAATATATGACAAAATCGAGCGTGTCATGACTTCGTATGTCGTATAAGCATTTCTATTTTTATTTGGAATCTTATTTTTTAAATAAATTTACCTTACTTATTCAAATAATTTCAAGAAACTTCTAAATATTTATTTTTACTAACAACAAAACTACCGATAACTAAAAAACGTATAAATAATTATAACAACAAGATCGATTCATTAAAGCCACCTTAAAACTTCTTTCCCATTATGCTGTTGTTGTACCTGCGCCGGTATTCGTCATTGATCCTGAAGGCTGTGAGACTGTGGATGGCCGAGGCTTTGTCCTTCATGTTCTTCTCATCAATTTCCAGCTTCACATGATGGTTTGCACTTGATTTGAGGGTGTACCGGGCATTCTGATTGTTATTACGGTAAATAACACTTGTGTCCAGCAACTTCAAGTGCACCAGATGGGCGGCACGAAGAAAAACGTCCAATGTGTGACCGATTAGAACTGTGTCGGCGTTCAGCAGTTCGAAAAGTTTGGACCGAACCTGAAATTAAGAAAACATTACAATATATGCCAATAAAAGCTTTTGAAAACTGGTATATGTCAAATATAGCACAAAGTTTAAAAAATAACGAAAAATTAGTTATCATAAACACCATTTCAAAAAATAACATAAAGATAAACTTACAACATCCCACGGCTCAGCAAACTGCTCGTACATTCCGGCATCATGGTCATTCTCTTCCTCGTTCAAGTCCACAATCGAAAACGCCGTCTTTACAAACATGTCGAACACAAGGTTCCCTTTCCAGTTGAGCAAAATGATCCTCGAGATTTCCTTGCCGATTGTTGTATAAACATATGATGCTTCCAAAATCAATATGTTTTTCGATGTTCCTGGAGCTGGTACCGGAGTTCTGATGAATGTTTTCAATTGGGGCGGAGTCAGCGTGAAATAGACGTGGTTGGGCTTCTTGGTGCATCCTTTAGATCCAAATGGTTGTTGACAACATGGGTACTTCTTCTCCTCGTTGCGGCCTTCGATTTCACCTAAAAATTAAGTTTTTTTAAATGTTGAGTTAGATAGAAATAAAAATTTAAATTAACCTTACTTTTTTAGATAATATTTCAACTTTTTAGATAACATTTCACCGTTTTAAGGTAAAATTTCAAATTAATTTTTCAAAAAACAATGTATCACACTATTTTTTAATATTTTTGTCACAAAATTCAATTTCAATTAAAACACCATGTAAAATGCCATTCTTTATACATTATTTCCACCTAGACTCAAAACAAAATCATAAACAATAACTTACCAGTTACTTTGACGGATGGATGGTAACAACAGCGATCCTTCACTTCTTCATCTTTGTATTCATCGATATCAAAGCTAGTCTTACATCTGCAGCACGTCTTCTTCGTGTATGGAGCCGTCGAGACATACAAGTGCTTGACTTCATGACCAAAAAACGCTTCTTCTGGTCCTCCGTTCACCGATTGCATACAAGGGAATCCATGACTTCTGAGCTTCTCAAAAGAGTGAATGTGTCGTTCCTTAAAATACAAAAACTAATTTACAAAAAAGCGCAAAAACTTTTTTTACAAAACATAAAATAGCAAAAACTTTGTTTGAAAACCAAAAATAGCAATAACTTTCTTTACAAAACCAAAAATATCAAGAACTTTCATCAAAAAAACCAAAAATAGCTCTAAAACAATATATTTCAACTAGTTTTTAACTTTAAAGTGAGTATTCACAATATTATCGGATTTTAGGTACAAAACCCAACAATATTATGAACAAAAAAGATTTTTCCACCTTCAGCATGATGAACAACATGATGAAGCTCAACGACATGAAAAAAAAAATGTATTTTAGGTACAAAACCATCAAAAATAACAACAATATTACAAACAAAAAAGCTTTTTTCAGTTTTACCGTGATGAACAACATGGTAAAGCACCAAATTAAACTTGTTAAACTGCCTAAAAACCAAACAAAAACAAGTATCAAAGACTTACCCATAAGTTGGTGTAGCAGGCTTGTTCTGAATTGAACATATCTGGCAATGATTTGCCAAATCCACTAACGTGTCCGCCTCTGCCCATGTTTCACGACTTTCGACTCGAATTTGATTCTGAAATAGCAAAGAAATTAGCAAAATTGGTTGAAATACACGATTATTAACTAAACAGCACGTTAAAGCAACAAAATCAACCACAAAACGGCTTTGAAACACGTTGAAATTACCAGAAGTTGGTCGGAACTCGAAAAAATCGTCGACAAAAACATGTTTTCAGCAAAAACGACATATTTTCTAGAATTTATGACATATTTTTTGGACGACAAGATTTTGTCTGCTCCCTTGCGGCTGTTGTAGTTGATAAATGTGTGAAATGGTTAATATTTGGGTAAGTAATTCAACTTTTACATCAAAAGAGACATTATTCGACGTTTAGACATCAATTTTTGCATCTGATATTGTTGTAGCTGACCATTTTATCAAAACCCGAGAAGCAGTGCAGTTTAAACGCCAATGCTTTGCATGTGTGTTCTTTGTGCCATAGCCATGCTCTACGTCAAATTTGAGCCATTTCTAAGCTGTTTAGAATAAGGTCCACAAGTTCAGAGAATTATGTTGTGTTTGCCATTATTTATACATTTTTGGTGCTTCTACAACTTTTCCATGATTATTTGGTCAAAGTATATCAATATGAGCATGTTTTGAGTATTTATTCACCTTTTTATGACTTCCTTTACCTAGTTTTTTAGGTATGCGCTATGCTTGTGTCAGTTATTGCGAAGAAGGGCTGACTCATTTCTCTCGAAATACGTTCAAACACACTGAAAAGTGTTCTCTTTTTGTTCCTTCAAACAATTTTCAAGTTGTTTTTCAATTATTGTAAACAGCTTTGGTTCATCTTGTTATTTTACGCATTTTAAGTCAAGGTAATAGCTTGAAAACGATTGATTGTGGCTTTATTTAAGCCCTTTTTCTTTAATTTAGTGCTTTTGAAGGTTTGAAAGTCTTTAGGCTTAAATTCTCGAAGCCTATAAGCCTCAGAAGTTTTCTTTTCGAAATATATGTTCTACAAAGTCTTGTCTAGCTAAATTCATTTGTTTTGATTAACTACGATTCATTAACTACCTAAAAATTATCGCTCAACATGGTTTATATCCAAGAGATTTCGTCTGAACCCTACCGTACTCAATCGACCAGCAGCCCACAAAACTTTAATCGACCGACAAGCTCCAATCGCTCCAATACCCCTAACCGACCAAAATCTTCTAATAACAACCAAAGCAGGCCCAACAGTGCCCAAAAGTTTTCGTCCTACCAACCAGCTGGTCAATACTACCCCACTCGTACTAATCCACCCAACTACCCAGCCGAGTATTCTAATGATGCCAATTTTGGACATAATATCCAAAATACTTATAACAATCCATATAATACACAGAATTTGCATAACGATGTTTATAGTCCGGGTTATGGCGGTCAGAGTTACCAAAACGAATATTACACACCGCAGTATGGAAGGAATGGAAAGATTGATGTGAATAAGGTGAAAAGTGCTGTTCTTCAAGCGACTAATGAGGCTCTAAAAGGTGCTGAGAATGCCCTACGTCAAACTGCATCAATGTTGAAGAATTTACAACAATGTAAGTTTAGTTATACTGCCATCCACTTCTCTAAATGCTTATTTTTGATATCCTGAAGAAAAAGTGCCATATCTTTTTTAATAAAGATTAAATTCGTCTCAAAATTACAGTATTTTGACATCAATATCTCTGCTTTCAATCCTCAAAATTTGATTAAACTTTAAAATGGCATTACTCATAAAAAGCAATTTCAGCGACAGCACCCAGGAATCCTAACTACACGATCGTCAATGGGATGGGAAGCAACGTTAGAGTATTTGTTAACGGTGCTCTTGTGTACGAGGGTCCACCACTAACTCATTATGACATTTACACACAAAATGGAAGTCATATTCGAATACGACCTTGATTCTATTTGGTTTTATGTAAACTTTGCTGTGGTGAATATATTGATCTGTGATATTAAATTATTTAGGATAAAAATTAGTGTGAATTGTAATAGAAAGCAATGAAATGTGCTTGTTTTGAATATTTGTATTTTATAACATTCGTATTTTACACTTTTCCATCTGCATTATGTGTTGAATTTGGTTCCACAACGGAAAAAGGTTTTCTGGCATTCCGTATCAAAGTCAAAAAATAAATAAATTTCGAAAATATTTTAGAATTTTTAAAAAAAACTAGGTATTTTACATTTACTGTTCAATAGTTGGCTTATAAATTAATTTAAAACGTTAACTTTAGGTATGACAAGGTCTAATATTGTTGGTATTGACGAATTAAACGATATTTTTGAGGTTTTTCTAGCCGTAAACTTTGCTGGATACACTCAAAGTAAGTTTTATGAATGTTACAAAGATTTTACTTTGATTGGTAGGTGAAAATGAGTATGCTGAAAGCATTAAAACCGCAGAATCTGATGTTAACGAGCTGTTAAAGGAAGCTGAAGTTGATTTTGTTCGTCTTCATCCATGTGTGAAGTAAGTTAACTATGTTTCATTGTTTTACGTTTTTAGTTATTCTTCTTTACGTTTAATAGCTGTTTCAGTTGATTTTTGAGGAAGTTTTGTTGTTTTTTAGGCGTTTTGTTTAGCTACATCTAAAATAAGGTTATTTTAGACGTGCTGATCTTCTTATACGTTTAAAACGGGCTTTATATGAAAAACCTGAATTGTACGAACTACCTGAAGATGCTATGATGGTATTTAAGTTTTTACACATTTATCAGTTATGTTTGGAGACCGTCTGTCCTACAATTCAGAAGGCTTCATTACAATTGGTGAGTCTAACACAATATCGGCTGTCTTTCTTCTTTTTTGCTATTATATAAATTAACGCTTTTTGTTTGCAGAACATCACAATAGCTTCAAGATACTGTTCCGAACATTTAAAAGAGTTGAATCTTGAGAAGAATGAGTTTATCGATCTTTTTCAACGAGCTGTTGGTCAACAAGGTGGTGAAGATGAAAGTGATGTAGCAAAAGACGTGGAATCTGTGAATATCAGTTTGAACACGTTAACTATGTCTAGACGGTCATTTTTTGAATGGCTTTTGATTAATTACCAGATAGCTTCACATGCATTGTTATATGGAGTGGCTTCGAGGTTTCTTGAACTGGCTTCGAAATTCGTTGGATTCGAATTTGATTTTGATGGAAAGCTGGGAAAAAGGACACGATATCAACAACAAAGTTTGCCGCAACTTGTTTTGAAGGTATGGAGCTTTATTTATTGTTGTAAATTTAGGTATAACAAATTTTCAGACGACCAAGGTTGATACCGCTAAAACAGTGATACCTGAAGTCAAATCAGTCGCACATCCAAAGAACATTGACAATAAGGACGATACGTTGCTTCAAAATGTGAAATTTGATGAGAATGTCAATGTTGAACATCTGACACCAGATCAGATTGGTGTTTTATTAGCTGCAGCACTGTTAGAGCAGAAGACGGATCCGATTCAGGAGTTGAAATTCGAACAAATGGATGCATTGTGCACTAAAGTAGGTGGATATTGGGGTGCTTGGTATTAAAAAAGGTGAAAATTGATTTTTTTTACTTGTACTACGAGTAGGGTAAATTTAGGTTTTGATCTTTAATGGATAAAAAGTGATGTTTTAGGTAATAAGTAAAAGTTTTTGGGATATATTGGTTTTTAGGTAACAAAAGTGAGGTTTTTTGGTTTTTTAAGTCAAGAAACAACAATATATATTTTTAGTAAAAAATTTTAAAAAAATGAAATTTAGGTAAGAAAAATGTGTTTTTCTGGTATTTGTATATACAAAAAATTTTAGGTAACAAAAATGAATTATTTTGGTCATTTTCTATGAATAAAATAAAAAATTTTATTTTTAGGTAACAAAAAGCTAAAAAAATTGAATTTAGGTACCAAATAACGAAAAAAAAATGTAATTTAGGTAACAATAACTAAAAAATAAACTAATTTAACTTAAAAATCAAAATTGGCCTTAAAAACATTCACTTTCTTCAGATTCTCTCCCAGCCCATCGGCTTCATGACCTCAATATCATTGTTCGAACTTCGCTCAGAAGCTGAACGTCGAAACACTCGTCGAGTCGAACGAGCCGTTCAACAGATGGAGTCGATAATGGATGAGTTGGAAAATCGAAAAGATCAAATTTTGGACCCTCAGGAAATGAGGGATCGAATTTGTGACATTTGGATATCTTCACCATTAAGGCCTGCCTGGGGTGTGAAGAAGTTCTACGCCAAGGTGCTAATGTCATTGGCTTTGACTAGTGTGAGTTGGGGTCTATAAGCTTATCATAACCAGGATGATGGATTTTGCAGGGTTTTTGAGGGATTTTTGGCCATTTTTACAACTATGTGGCTACTTTTTGTGGACGTTCATACCTAAAACTTTAATCCATAAATACCTAAAACTCTTTAAAATCTTAAATTTTTAGGAAGCCATAACCGTGTACGAATCGATATTCGACTGGAAAAACGTGGTCGAAGGCTATCAAGCCATGAACATGAAGGAGAAAGCCCTAAAAGTACTCGAAACCCTAAGGAAACAACATCCAGACGATCCATATTATCTATGTCTAATTGGTGAAACACGAAGAGATGAAGATTTACTGAACAAAGTACTAGAATTAACCAATGACAAGTACCCAAACGCCCACAAAGCACTAGGAATGATGGCGTTGGAGAAGAACGACTACAAGAAAGGATTCAAACACTATAAGAGAGTGTACCAGCTGGTACCATTGAGTGTACGAAGTGTGTACAACTATGGAGTATGTGCTTGGGAATTGGGCGAGATTAAGGATGCGATCACCGCTTTTCATCATGTCACATGCATTGATCCGGATCATTTCAAGGCGTGGAACAACTTGGCCGCTGCTTATTTGGCATCGAATCAGAAGTCGAAGGCTGCCAAGATTTTAAAGGTAGGGTGGGTAGAGTAACATCTGGAAGAAGAGGGGTAAATAATGCTTAAATTTAGGCTGGGTGGGGTAAAATCTTATATGTAGAACAGGGGGGGGACTAACTTAACTAGAAAAAAAATTACGGGAGGGGGGGGGGACGGGTAAATTTAACTTGAAAAAAAAATTCTACAGGGGACCAAGATTAACCTGAAAAATTTTTTTTTGCATTTTTTTGCCAGAGGACTTTACTTTTTAAAATTTCAATGTGATATTTCAGCAAGGCCTTCAAATCGACCGTGACAACTTCAAAATGTGGGTGAATTTGTACGAAATTGGCGCCGAATTACCAACCAAGAAGGACTGTTTCTTCGCCGTTCAACAAATGATGTCATTCAAAAAGGCGGCCAGTGAATTCGATGTGAAACCTTTGCTTAAAGTAAGATTTTAGGACGTGTGTGGAGATTTTTAGGACTTGTGTGGGGATTTTAGGTAACAAAATTTAAATTTTTTGAAATACCAGGTTGTTCGAATATGGATGAGCCAAAATTTTCAAAGTTGGGCGCATTGAATGGCTCATCCATATTTGGACAACTTGATATTATGAAATTTTTGATTTTTAAGTAACAAATATTAATATTTTTCTGAAATCAAATGTAAAATTTCTGTTTTTAGATAAATAAGGTAACAAAAGTTTGATGTTTAGGTAACAAATCTAAAAATATTTGAAAATTTGAAAAAAAATCAGTTTTGTAAGCTTAACTGATTATAAAAGGGCTTTTCTGATTAAAACAGCAAAATAAAGGCAAAAAATGAATAATCTTTGCCCCTCAGGAAATGAAAACCTTATTTTAGGTAATATTGTCCCACACAAACGCGGCCGAAAACACCTATTACCCAGCACCAGAACTCAAAGATCCTCTAGATCAAGGCGAACTAAAACAACTCGTTTTGACACTAGAAGCAGCACACGAACATTGCACCTTAGATCCGATGACATTGAGACTAATGGCCAATTTGAAAAAGCCAAAAGAAGATGAACAAGAGCTGGAGAAGCTGCAAGGCTATATTGAACTACTGGATCTGGCTGAGAAGAGGGAAATGCAGGCTGGGAAGGTAGGTTGTGAAGGTTTTTTTTGTTTTGGAGAGTTTTTTGTGGGCGGGTAAAAAATTTTTTTGAGGGTGGGTAAAAAATTTTTTTTGAGGGCAGGGTGAAAAAAAGTTTTCTTTGAGAGTAATTTTTTTTGAGTGCGGAGTATAAAAAAGTTTCCCAAATTTTAACTCCTGAGGCACAACCCATGACTCACTTTTAACCACGTAAATTTCAGCAGAATCCAGACTACTTAAACACGATCAACTCCCTGATCTCGTCATACCCTGCCAGAATCCGCCTCTCCGAAATCCTTGGCAAAAACCCAGCCGCGGCCAAGAAAATGATCTTCTTTAGGCTACGACCACTGGTTTCGGCCGTCCAACGATTATTCAAGGAAAAACCATCGAGTCAAGAAGAAAGCCCTAAATTGGCAACGGTTTTTGAAACGGCCAAGGAGTTGTTGACCAATTTGAATTGAAGACCAGTGAAATTTGTTTTTTTTTTACTTTTCAATATTGTTTTTGTTATGTTTTCGTTTGAATAAAAATCTTTGTTGATAAATTATCATAATTTATTGGGTACCATAATCAATAAATGACATGAAAAAAAATTCGGAATTCGCCAACGGCAACGGTCTTTTCTTGGAACGGATATATGACAGGTTTTTTGAAAGATTACGCATTTTTTGGACGCTATGAAAAGGAAATCTGGTGATTAGTAGGCTGAAGAGTGTACGGAGAAGCTAAGGTTGAAGAGGATGGTTAAAGTAGATGTTCGACACTTTAAAAATTGATTTTTTGACTTTCTTTGTCTATTATAACAAAAGTTTATTGTTAAAATACAAAATAGACAATTTAAAATGAAAGAATATTAAATACCATGTTAAACAATATATTTACATGCAGTTATTTAAATAATTGTTTATACTACGAAGGTAATACTCCATTGACTTCGGCTGTAGGGGTAATGTTCTGCACCGGTACACAGCCATCGAAGGGTAGGTTCTTCAGTAGTTGGGTAACGTCCTCGACAGACTTTCCCATTACTTTTTGCATCAGTTCGTCGGCCGTTGCTGATGGGAAAGCGGCCTGAAATGGAAAAAAGTGAAATTTAGTTAACGAAGCCATTAATATTCCTCATTTTCCTTACAATAAATATTGTATATATAGTCAAGTTAAATATTACTAGGTTTTTCAAAAAATGCTAAGCCCCAAAACCCTTAAAATTTGCTTTGAGTGTGGCTCAGAATTATTTCAACAAGCTAACAATAATTAATAATCAATAAGTTTGGATAAATCTAATTAAACCAAATAATTTAAGCCCAAAATTTAAAAAATGCCATTCCCAAACATGACCCAACCCTATAATTAACCTACAGCCATAAATCTATTGTAACGATAAGCTACACGGTCCAGCACATCTTCTGCATCAAGTTCATTCAAAGATCTGTGATCATTCGTCACCAAATGAGCTGCATGTCGTTCCTTGAGCTTGTTCAGGTAAACTTGAACTTCATTTACTCGAGATCTACGCCTTCGCAACTCTTGGGCATCTCTTTCGTGCTGTGAAGGGAGTTCTGCGCTACCATACAGGCTTTCAGGGTGCTCTAGGACGTGGTCAACAAGTTTGACCCAGGCTGAAAAGAGTTTAACATAAAATAAGTCATTTTTATATTTTCTAATCAAACGCCTTATTTTTAAACTCAATTTTTATGTTTTAAATCATAAAATCAAAACTTAGAATTTTGTTACCTAAATTCTGAAGTTTCATATTTTTAAACCAATTTTTAAACGAAATTTTAATATCTAAACTTACATTCTAATTGATAACAAATCCCCAAGAGCCTGTCCAGCCAATTCTCCACGGCATCAATGTCCAAATGGCCAGTTTGTTCTCGTTGTACTAAGCATCCACAATATCCGACTAGCCATTCTAAAATATGCGAGAAATTGAAGTCAAAAACAATAAAAATTAATCTTTAAAGCCATTTTTATGTTAAAATAGCCTTAATTCATCAAAAACACAATGATTTGCCAACAAAACTCAAAGAAACATCAGCTTTGGTCTACCACAACAAACGAGATGCATATCATATCAAAAAAGTAGCCTAAACCTATAAGAAATTTTGCAAAAATCTCAAAACAAACGTACTGCCAATTTGCTCATAGACGTAATCCAAACTTCCATCCATTTCACTCAATTCTACGTTAGAGAAGACGAACGAGTCCGCGTTAACCACAACTAAAAGTAAAACATAAATACTATATGTAAAGAACATTACCTTCCAGCTCTCCGTAAATAAAATCCATCTGTTCAAACACTTCTTTGATTTCTTCCCCCAAACCATCAGAATCCGTAGAGTAGGAGCGTGAAATGGCACGATCTTGTCTACGACGTCTGCGTTGGACCGTTTGCTTTCCTCTCTTTGGCATTTTCTAAAAAAATAAACACTTAAAACACAAACTATAAGAGTTGTAAGAAAAATGGGTAAATTTTAAGCCCAAAAACGGTATATCATATGGACAAATCCAAATGTAAACGTCCTTTAAAAGCCAGTGGGATCTGCCGAAAAAATATAAAACATAAAGCAACAAATGACTCAAAAGTAAAAATGGGTCCACTCTCGTTTTAAAAAATAAATTTATTTTGTAAAATTAATAAAATTTGTTCTTCCTCAACAACTCGTCTCAATTCTTGTTAGTTTTCTTCAGTGTAGATAAAAATACCTTCAAGATGAGTATGACGACAGGAGGAACAGACTTTAACGACATATTTGGGAATCCTTTCAGCAAAAAGTCAGAAAAGACGAAGCCGAAGGAGCCGGTAAGTTTTTATTTTTGTGAGTATTTTTGTGTTTAGGAGCCTGTATTTGACTACAAACCTTCCACATACTTTAAACTTGTTGATGATATGATTGGCAACAGGTCACGGCCGTGGAATGCTGAAAAGAAGCCGATTGTCCCGAATATGGTAAGGTATTGATGTTGAGCTGTTGATTTGGGCTGTAATAAGACTTTTTTGTTAGTAGGTATATTTTTTGAGTTGTAGAAGGAAGAAGAATGTTTTTTGTATGCTTTTAAAACAGTTTTAATTTGGTCTGAGCGGCAAATTTATATTTATGAGCTATTATATTCACATACCATCTACTAGCTTAAGTAACATCAATAAAACATCTTTTTCTCGTTTTAATAACAATTTGTCTTGCATTTGATGTGTTTATATAGGTAATAAACTAAAGAGTCTTCTGAACAACCTTAGTTCTTAGAATCCATGTTTTAGATGTTGTCATTGCCTCCAATGTCGAAAGAAGAAAGGCTAATACACAATACGATGGAAAACTGTGCATTTAAGGCAGCGTTGTCATTTGTGCTTGGTGGAGGTGTAGGAGTGGCATTCGGATTGTTTACAGCGTCAGTCGATCCATCTTTAAGTATGAATAAAGATCCAACGAAACCGGTAAGACCTTTCATATTATTCATGTTGGCTTTGAGGTGTCGTTGCTGTTTTCTGACGTAAATTTGGTTTTGTAGCCAACATTAAGCACGGTAAATAAAAGGTTTGATAAAATATGTTTTAGCTATCTCTACGTGAAACATGGGGCGAAATGAAGGGTCGGATGGTGTCGTACGCCAAAAACTTTGCTTCTCTTGGTCTAATGTTCGCAGGAACGGAATGTTTATTAGAAACGGCGAGAGGAAAGTCGGATTGGAAGAATGGTACGTTTTCCGGAGCGATAGTTGGAGGTACGATTGGTCTGCGGGCCGGTGTGAAGCCGGCTTTATTTGGAGCGGCTGGATTTGCCGCGTTCTCGACGGTTATCGAATATTATCTTAGGCATTAGTGGTTTTATATGAAATTGACTGTTTTTATTTGAAAAAGTTGTTTCATATGAGACTTATCAGTTTTTTTGGTATGTGTTTAATAGTTTTTGTTAAGTTTGTTGAGGAATTTATTGACAAAATATAAAAATATATTGAAATCTTCACTTTTTCGGATCTTAATCTTGATGAAAAAAAATTTTTTTTGAAAAAATGGCTAGTTCAAAATCCAATAACAATATTTATTATAACCGAGATGTATAACAATATGAACCGTAAAATTACAACAAAACAAGAAAAACTTCTATATTATTGTCGATGAATGGTAAAACCCGCAAGGATGTTTGGTTTTTGTGAATTACACGTTAAAATTGTGAAAGATATGACTATAAACAAGTTACAAATTGACATTATAAGCTACTCAAGCCAAACGTTATTATAAGTTACAGTAAGTCCAAAAAAGAAAAGCCAGAAAAGTTTTGTCGTTTTTCACTATGTAAAGTAATGAAAAATGACGACAAGTCTTTTTTTGCATTTTAAAATAAAGAATTACTAAAAATACAATAAACAGAAGGCTACAGTATGCTACAAAACTAAAAAAGTATCAAGAACTTTGAAAAGACAAAGTTATTACAGTATTAAGGATTACTGTATGGCAGAAGTGAATAATATTATGGAAATCGACAGCTAGAACCGGTTTTTTAATATACGTAACATAAAATATGTTATTATGATGTTAAGACAAAATTTGTGACAATAACAAGCCTAGTACAAATATAGTACTAGCAGTACTATATAGAGTGTGAAAATATTATAGTACTAGTAGTACTAACCTAAGATATATAGTGAAGAAAACTTATTAGTACCACATAGCACGGTAGAGAACGGTGGGGGTAACAAAGCATCACGATATAGTATGGCAAAGTAAGCCGGTACAGATGAGTACCATAGCAGTAGGATTCTTTACAAGAAGGTCCCTACAGTGCCACTTTATAGGCCAGTACGGTATCAAAACACTTTGCTAGAGAACGGTAGAACATTGCAGTTCAAATTCACAGCACCGTAAAGCAGTAAAGAGCTATGATCCGTCACAGTAAAACAATACAACACTGCATAACAAGGTACCAAAAGTACTACTTAATATCCCAGTACGGTGTCAAAACACTGCTAGAACACGGTGGAACACTGTAGTTCAAATTCACGGCACGACGAAGCATAAAAGAGCTATGATACCGCACAGTAAAGCAATAGAGCCCATATATACTACGTTTTCTTCTTCTCTTCATATACATATCCATGTGATGATCCTTTGCCTTCAGGCGTCCTTGACTGGGTATGCCATACCAATATGTCTTTAGGCTGTTTGTCATACCCAAAAGGCTGTAAGTCGGCTTTGGATACGTTCAGCTTCTTCAGGAAACAGTTCTCCGGATCACCTTTGCCGCAGGACTTGTCGAATCTGGCTCTGAAAGTAACAAGTTTATAGGGTAGTTTATGTAGGGTAGGGAGGGTAGGATAGAGTATAGGGAAAATAAATGAAGATGAAAGACGGTATAAACAATAAAGCATGAGTACAGTAATGTTTGTTTATAAACATCTTATAAATACGGTAAAGTTTGTGTACGGTACCTTGTCAGGTAAGCTAAAAAAGAGTATGATAACGTTGAATAGAATAGGGGAGGTAAAACGTTGGCTACTATAGGGTATGAGGGGGGGGGTACAATACAGTTCGGTGGAATAGAACCGGGCAAGTTATGCCAGAGTTTATGTTATTATAGGGTAGGATAGGATGGACTAGGGTAGAACAGGTCAAGGCGTGACCAAGCAGGGCATGATACGGTAGGACATTGGAGAGTAGGGTAGGATAGGAGTGGGTAGGGAAGACTGTTTTTAAACTCACGTTGAATTCCTGACCAGCTTCAAATTGACCGCAAATCCAGCCATATCCGTAGCATACTGTCGATTCGGAGCATAAACAACGTCCCATTTCGTGATCTTGCCTTTCTCAACATGAGGTGCTTCCACTTTGGCACCACCAGAGAAGCCGACTGCCCATAAACCGACCGTTCTCACTTTTCTGATGTACTCATTGAAGAGACGATAGTCATACGTATTGTCATCATCGGCGAAGTAAACCACGGCACATTCGTTATACTCACGGTACTTGGTACTGACTACGTCTAGAGCCATGTTACGGTGGTACCAGCCACGTTCTGAAAAGGTGGTACTGTAATTTTATTAACAGTGTACCCTACCCTACCTTATCCTATCTTGTCCTGCTCGACCCTGCCCTTCCTTGACTTGTCCTACTTGACCCTCCCTGCCTTGACCCTACTCTACTTTGGTCTACCCAGCCCTGCCCTACCTTACCATAATTTACCCTGCCCTGTTCTGCCCTGCCTTCCTTTGACTTGCCCTACCCTTACAATGCCCTACCATATCCTACCCTACTGTAGCCCAGCCTGATGCTATAGAAAACCAAAAAGTACAGTACACTTACTAGGCAGATTAACAGTAGTAGTGAACAAGTAAGTATACGGTATTCCACTCCGCTCCAGTAGCCTCTCCACGGCATCAGAAGTCTTGTTGGCGTCTTCGATAACAACCCAGTGAATGTTCTTGACTAACATCAAGGTCTGTGCCATTCTCGTCATATCTGGCATCCGAGTCGGCCTGGCATAAGTCGGAGTGATCAATATGATCAAGCATTCGTTCTCTGGTGGGGTGGTGGTTGTTTCTACTGAAATTGAAATTTTATTATGTTTAAAATTCGTGAAAAGCTTCGTTTTTCCCAGCCTAACTCTCATCCCATATTTTTTTATAAAAAATTTAATCTACCCCCAAAAAATTTTTTACACCGCCCAATTTTTTTTGTTTGAATTTGTCAAAAAATGTTTTTATACCTACCCACATGACTTCCCCCTCCTCCCCTCACTCAAAATTTTTTTACCCCGCCCGAAAGATTCTTATATTGTTTTACCACCCCAATATTCCACCAAAAATTTTTACCACGCCCTCATACATAAAATTTAAAAAACTTACCATTTAGTGGCACAGTGTCAAAATTGGCTGATATTTGAGGATAGGAATGCCATGCCACAATACAAAACACTGCCAAACATAGAAATGGTATGAAGGGTCGGCGAACTGCTTGTGATGCGACTGCCGGTATGGGTGAGGGCAGTGGACTGTAGGATGGAGAGCGCATTCGCGCCTGGAATTTTCAAAATTAAAAGTTTTAAAAAATAAAAAATGGGTATAAATTAATATATATTAATATAAAACACGGCCAAATGTAAAAAATAAAAAAAAATAGAAAATGGTACACAGGGCCGGGCAGGGACTTTTGGTGTGGGGGCGGGGGTCGAAAAAATCCACAGGGGGGGGAACTCGTTCAACTTTTTTCGAAACTTTTATAGACAAATGAAGTTAAGATTTATGTTTTATTAAGATGAACCAAATGTAGCGGGACACTTTTCCTTTATTTTTAAACTAAAAACTGACCCGCTACTTTTGGTTCAACCTACAGTCCTAGCTCTAGAGTTAGCCCTGTCTTGTCTTTTACTACACTGCCTCCCTCCACGCCTTATCCGGCCCCATCTCCATCAAACGTTCAAAAATTGGATTTAGCTCCCCTATTCTTTACCTTAACTCAGGTAAACATTGATATAATACAAAAATGCTTTCTATCGTACTCGGGGGCGGGCGGGGACTTTTGGTCCGGAGGCGGGGGTCAAAAAATTTTTCGCGAAACATTTTTGAAAAATCCACAGGGGGGACCACGTTCAACAGGGCGGCCGTCTACCCCCTCCCCCCCCCCAGCGCCCGGCCCTGATCGTACTTGCTTCTGCTCTTAAAAAAAAATTTTTTATGAATTTAATTTAAGCCATTCGAGTTTAAAAATTGCTTTTTTTATAAAATACAGTCCAACAAACTTTTGTATAATATGTAAAACGCTCTTTATAACGAAAAAATTTAAAATCTTTGAGCTATTTGTTATACAGGAGTTCCATTGTAATCATAATTTTTATAAAATATATATAAAATATTATCATATTATGATATCAGCCTATAAATGACCCAATGCTACCAATCTCCAAATAACCTAAACCCATTTCAAATATTTCAAAAAATCAAAAAAATTCCAAAAGCAGATTGTAAAGTAATTAAAAGCGAACCAATACTTTTTCGAAAATTTACTTTGTCTGATATCTTAACGGTGTTTGTCTTTGTTCCATAACAAAAAATGCTACCGCTGGAAGGGGTTTTTCCAAAAAAGGGTTCATGGTTGACAAGTTTAACAAAAGGTTGCAAACAACTTTGAAAAGTAGGGTTTAAATTGTTTATTTAGTTTAAATTTAAAATAATCTTTAAATTTTAAAAATTAAAATCTAAAAAAAGTTAAATTTTGCGCTAGCCTCAACTCAAATCAGGTAGTGTCACGTTAGTCTTCCCTTTAATTGAAACAAAACAAAATTCTATGATTAAACCAGAAACTAGGCAGTATGATGATTAACTAACAATGAAAAATTGCGACCATTCAGCCGACCGTTCTTATGTTAGTCAGTTAATTTGTTACTTCTCAAACATATTTCTTTCTTTGATCTTTTATAACATGACAAATATTGAGACAAAACTATTATAAGATCACATGGCATAAAATGGCAATAATTTTTTAAAAAATGTAAAATACTTCAAGCAATCAAACAAACACCATAAAAGAGGTTCGTAAAGAGCTAAGGTTAGTTGGCTACAATATAGTTGATAAAATAAAATAAGTTACGGTAAAATAACCACCAGCCAAGAATAAGTTCAACCTAATAGAACAAGACAATAGAAGGTAGGTCAGGATAGGCGCTTACGATAGGATAAGGTATAGTAGGTCAAAAAAGTAAAACTAACAATAAGAGTAAAGGCGAGAGTACGGAAGGGTAAGCACAGAATAGCGGAAGGCAGCGACAGGAGCATGATTAAGGCTAGGGGTAGGGCTACAGCTAGAGCTAAAGCTAGAGCTGGAGCTAGAGATAGAGCTAGAGCTAGAGCTAGAGATAGAGCTAGAGCTAGAACTAGAGCTAGAGCTAGAGCTAGAGATAGAGCTAGAGATAGAGCTAGAGCTAGAGCTAGAGCTAGAGCTAGAGCTAGAGCTAGAGCTAGAGCTAGAGCTAGAGCTAGAGCTAGAGATAAAGCTAGAGCTAGAGCTAGAGCTAGAGCTAGAGCTAGAGCTAGAGCTAGAGCTAGAGCTAGAGCTAGAGCTAGAGCTAGAGCTAGAGCTAGAGCTAGAGCTAGAGCTAGAGCTAGAGCTAGAGCTAGAGATAGAGCTAGAGCTAGAGATAAAGCTAAAGCTAGAGCTAAGACTAGAACTAAAAAAATTTGCTTTGACACTACGAATAAATACCTAAACCCATCATAATATTCTCCAAAAGGTAACAGAACCCCTATTACCAACCATTCTCGTCCAATTACACTAACAAAGTAACACATATAAATATATATCTACACTACTTTGGCCTTTTCGTGTCAAACACTGCTTAATCTTAAAATTGTAATTGTTTGGCTTGAAACTAATTACCCCCTAGGGGCGTGAATTAAAAATCTTGACACACTTTTTTCGATGTTACGCCTCGAGGCAATGAATTATTAATTTTTCGCACATTATTTTTAAAAATTTGTGGGAGGAAGGCATAATTATGCGGTTTTAGGGATATTTAGCGTAAAAGCCTAGGGTAAGTAGGGAAAAAAAAATTTTATAGAAGGGAGGGGGGGGAAAGAAAAAAAATTTTTTTAATGTTAAAATATTTTTTTACCTTACTCTACTTCCTCTCTCACCCTTGAAAACTAAGTCACAAAGATCACCAAGAGAAACATTATCCTACCCTATCCCATAGTACCCTACCGTACAATACCCTACCCTTCAAAAAAGGTGAAAAATAATTCGTCGTTCCCGCCCCTATACTCGCACCCCTAGCAACCAAGTCCTAAAGAGCACCAAACAAATAGTACCTTACCCTACCGTACACTACCCTACTCTTTAATACCCTAAGTTACCGTACACTACCTTATCCTTTAAAAAAATTTTAAGAAGTTTTAAAAAATTTTCATCAGCCTTACCCCTATACCCAGGGCCGGGCGCGAGGGGGGGAGGATGGGGGGGTACCCCCCCCTCAGAAAAAAAATTTTTCGAAAAATTTGAACGTGGTCCCCCATGTAGATTTTTTTGGACCCCTGCCCCCAGACCAAAAGTCCCCGCCCGGCCCTGCCTATACCCCCACTCACATCCAGTGCCGGATGCTAGGGGGGGGAGGGGGGAGAGGGGGGAGGGGAATGGACGGAAGGGAGGGGGGCGGGACCCCCGTCCCCCCACGAAAAAATTTCGAAAAAAAGTTGAACGTGGTCCCCCCCCCCTGTGGATTTTTGGAAAAAAAATTTTCGCAAAAAATTCGGTATCTACCTGTGCCGACTTTTTCGACCCTCGCCCCCAGACCAAAAGTCCCCGTCCGGTCCACACCCTTAAAAACTTAATCTTAAAGATCACCAAGACCAATAGTATCGATATGGTTAATACTTCAAAATCTAAACAAAAAATTTCTAGATATCGAAATTTTAAAACAGCAGCCTATACTGATGAAAAAACCCTGCAGAAAATCGAAAAAGACGGTAATTTAACTAGACTTGTCTATAAACAATTAAAAACCCAAAAAGGTACAAATGAAATCATAATCAAAATGAAAGGCGCTTCAAGATTTATATAAAAAACAAAGTGTGAACGCCAAGAAGTAAAATAGATAAACAAACTTCGAAATAAACAAATCTATGCACTAATACTAGCTGTTGTAGAGGAACGTGCTAGCTTTAAAAAGACATTTCTATTATAATTGCAGTTCTTCTAACCTAACATCAGATCTGTATGAACTGTCCTAGCCCTAGCTATAGTATAAGAACGCTCTGAAACACAGGGAACAGATAGAACAGGGTAGCTTTAGAGGTTGAGGCAGGCTAAGACAGATTTAAGTTAAAGATAGTAGAGTAGGCCTGGTTCCCAGGACAGGTTTAGCCGAAATTCACACGAAATTGAGCTAATCTGACGCTCATGCTCATGCTCAAGATCAGGCTTAAGCTCAAGATCAAGCTCAAGCTCAAGCTCAGGCTCAGGCTCAGGCTCAGGTTCAGGTTCAGGCTCAGGCTCAGGTTCAGGTTCAGGTTCAGGTTCAGGCTCAGGCTCACGCTCAGGCTCAGGCTCAAGCTCAGGCTCAGGCTCAGGCTCAGGCTCAGGCTCATGCTCATGCTCATGCTCATGCTCATGCTCATGCTCATGCTCATGCTCATGCTCATGCTCATGCTCATGCTCATGCTCAGGACCATGCTCACGCTCATGCTCATGCCGAAGCTCAAGCTCAGTCGCACGCTTAGGGCTCACACTCAGTGTCAGGCTGAGGCTAAAGCTAGAAGAATGCTGTGACACAACTTAAAATAAGGTTATCATTTCCAAAAAGTTTCAAATTTCCGGCCGTTTAAATTGTTATATCAGATGATAAAATGATAAAACGTAGCGTTAAAACCACGTTTAGCCAAAAGCCTCCGCATATGTATATGACTTACAAAAGCCGTTTAAATTTGTATTCAAATCGGATTAAACAAAAAAATGCTTTTTATACATTTTTTAAAACACAAATATACAGTTTAGAGACTTTTTGGTGTAAGCTGTCTAAACTTAAAATCTGTTTGTTTATACTGTTTAAATGTATAAAGAGTAGATAACTTATAAGGCTTTAGAAGAAAAAGATAATAAAAAGGATCAAGAAGACGAACTTTAGGGGTTTGTAAGTGTAAAAAAGGTATAATTAAAACTAAATTAATTTAAAAATGACGTTTTGAAGCTGTATATTAAATTTAAAATGGTAGGGCTATAAAAGAGCTATGATGGATAAAAGACTAAAAAGTCTAATACCTGAACTAAGCCTTAAAGGCTAAAACTAAAAATAAAGCTAAGATTAAGGGTAATGTTTACCATTTTACGATAAAAAACTGTTGGGCGTGATAAAAAATTTAAAAACAGCAAAACAATTTTATGGGCAAGCCCTACTCCTAGCCTTATCTGCTAGTGGCCTTACCGTAACATATTCGATCAACTTTACTGTAGCCTCACCATAGCTTTATCCTGTCCTCATAGCTTTGCCATGTTCTTTAAAGCCCCCGCTTAATTATGTTTTAGCCAACTAGCCTTAAACCTCTAGGTACCTTAAGTAACAAGACTATTATCATAAAAAGTTCAAACAAAGTTATTATATGCCACTTTGCTTTTAGTTACTTATAGATTACTTATCATATAAACAAGACACGTAGTAATACTCATAAAAAGCTACAATGATTTTCACCTGTTAAACACTTGAAACCAATAGAAAATGTTTTTAAACCTATGTATAGTTCAATAGATCAAAAGTCTAACCGAGTGCTAATTTTATGCTTACTGAAGCTTTAGCGTTACCCTTACTGCAGCCTTAGCTTTACACTAACCGTAGACCTAAACCCTTACTTTAGCCCCAATTTTGTTCTCATTGAAGCCTTGGTCTTACCCTTTCTAGTGTCCTAGCGTCGCCTTCACCGTAACCCTTGCTCTTAATGTTAGCAGTA
Organism: Bursaphelenchus okinawaensis; assembly: GCA_904066225.2. NCBI lineage: Eukaryota > Metazoa > Nematoda > Chromadorea > Rhabditida > Aphelenchoididae > Bursaphelenchus > Bursaphelenchus okinawaensis. Next base: position 2,161,127 of record CAJFCW020000002.1, on the reverse strand, counting down.
GCCCTACCCTTACTGTAACCCTACCGTTACCCTTTCTGTAGTCCAGCCTTAGCTCCTACCCTCAAGAGAACCTCTTGTGTCTTCACCCCTTCCCTTCTGGCTCATTATTGTCAGTCCTAATCGTACTAAAAAACTAAAACTTAAAACTTTTTTCAAAAATTTTGAAAATTTTAATTAAAACCTTGGCTAAAACAATAAAAAAATGATAAACCCAGATTATTAGCTATTATAGCAAGCTATATTCACAGAAAATTTTGTCTTTTTTTGATACGCCATGAGTCAATGTTACTGCTTTGATCAAAACTGACAAATTTGGGTCGTGTAACAAATGACCCGTTTCGAACAATTTCAAATCACAAAGCTAAAACACTTAGCACATTAGTGTTTGATCTTGGGTTTACTTAGACACATTAAAAGCTATGGCTAGGCTGCAGTAAAGGTAACGCTAGCGCTGAAATAGCTGTTAGCGAAAGAGATCGATTGCGCAATTCGATTATAATACTTTTTAATTGAAATAAAAAACAAAAATGAAAAAAAAGAAACGTCGTCTCGGTCTCACTTTCACTCAATAAAGTCATATATAATTAATTAACCATAGCTAAGGCTAGGGCTCTGGGCTAGAGCTAGGGCTCTGGGATAGAGCTAGAGCTAGAGCTCTGGGCTCTAGTAGTAATTTTAAACTATCCCCACCTCCGCTTTTTCCAAAGTCACTAAAATTTTTCAGTTTAAATAGCCCATTATAATCGTTAACAGTTTAACCTTCACTGTTCCCCACCGTTTTTTTTTTGGATGACTCAAGAGGCGTCGCCATACCTAATTTGAACTCACTTAAAGCGACGCTGCTCCTTTCACCCCGTTTCTTCAAAAATAAAAAAAATAACTTTGGTCAGAAGTGAACTTCGATTTGTCAACTTTTTTTCAACGGTTCGGAATTTTTTTTTGATTCTTTAGGTAACAGACGGGCTGGTTTTTAAAATATTTTTGGTTTTTACAGTGAAGTCATACTTTACCCTACTCTACCTTTGCCTTGCCTTGCCTTGCCTTGCCTTGCCTTGCCTTGCCTTGCCTTGCCTTGCCTTGCCTTGCCTTGCCTTGCCTTGCCTTGCCTTGCCTTGCCTTGCCTTGCCTTGCCTTGCCTTGCCTTGCCTTGCCTTGCCTTGCCTTGCCTTGCCTTGCCTTGCCTTGCTTTGCCCTCCTCTGCCCAGCCCCCCCCTTTAAAAAACATAAACAAATCTTTACCCCCTCCATGAAAAGAGTAATCGTTTACCCCTACCGCCACCATCCTGAAAAAAATTTTCCTTTCTCTTGCCCCTCCCCACATTTCCTTTGCTTGTCAAGCTTAGTGTTTTCGTCAACTTTCCTAAAAAAATACCACGCCATACCCTAAAACATAAATTACTCCGGCCGGCTCTGCCACAGAATGACAAAGTTATATAAACTTAAAGATGAAAAACACTATAACTATAACAATATACCCCCCCCCCTCTAAAAAGGTGTCAAACTCCAAAATCAAACAAAAAATCCGCCTTCCAAAGTCAAACACGCTACACAAACAGCGTTCCCTATACCTGAACGAAGAACATACAGAAAGTTTTTACCGCAAAAGGAGAAGAAGATGTAACCTCATCGTGAAACCAGTTCCTCGCCAGAAGGGTCGATTATTAGATACGTTAAATGGTATAAACGGATTAGCGACGATCAAACAGAGAATACGTTTCGTCCGATGACATAAAACACCAATTTAGAGGGATGAGGTAAAGGAAGAGTTGAAGGGGAAGATGAAGTGGCTAGAGAATTGGAAAGTAAGCAAAACTTATGGTTTGTCTAAACGTTTTAGTGTCCATTACTTAGCCAAGACTAAAATAAAAAAATTTACGAATTATTTTTAAAACTGGATACACTATCAAACCATGGGCATCCTACCCTAATTGGCATATATTAACCTTAACCTAGCACTAGTTATAGCTCTAGCTGAAGCTAAAGCTTAAGTTCTAGCTCTAACTAACTCTAGCTCTAGCTCTAGCTCTAGCTTTTGCTTTAACTTTAGTCCTAATTCTAGCCCTAGACCTCGTATTGTAGCTACTATGGTAGCCTTAACATAACCCGATTTTTCTTACCGTACTCGTACGTTAATCCTACTCTATAATATATAAAAGCATTTTTATACAAAATGAAACGTAGCTTAAAAGAACGTATAAAAAATCACAAATACTATACCAGACCGCCTAAACTGCATTTTAAGAGCTAAAATCATAAATTATTACCCTTTTATTTATCAAATTTAAGATTATAGTAAATAAGCCATTTGACCATCTGTTCATACAAAAATACAGTGAAAAACAAAAAGACGCAAATTCCATATTCTGTGATGACTTATCACATTCTCAGCTTTCGAAGTAACATACAATGAGTAACAATCATTGACTATTAGCTTACAAACTTCCTATTAATCAGCTACAGCTTAAGCACGCTCCTTAATCAACTTTAGTTTGTTAAGTTGATTAAAATTTCTTAAAAAATGTTTGAAACTGCAAAATGATATATTATAAATGATGTATGTAAACTAAAAAAGTCGTTAGTTTAAATCAGCACCTTATATTTAACGGTGAGAATATGTTCACAAATAACAGACAATTCATTAAAACAAATGAGTTTGAAACAAGGAGCAATTCCAAAAATCATATGATAATTAGCAATGAAAAATGGAAAAAATTTAAAAAATAACAGTATACTGCCCTATTTTACCCTATCCTACCCTACCATATTCTACCCTACCCTACTCTACCTTACTCTACACCCTTACCTTATCTTTTCGTACCATATTTTATCTTATTCTACCTTGCCCTGCATTCCACCTATCCCTGTCCTACCCTGCCTTATTTCTGCCTTACCATGTTGTAGCCATACCTTATAATTCAAAGTCATCCATCCGGTCATATTCATTTGGTTTCGTATAAACTTACTTTCACCCCGCCCTTTCCTCCTCCCTCTCTTCCGTATACGAAATTGGTTGAGAAAACAAATCAAACGGCGTTTATTGTATTGTATTCAGTTATTACGTGATTCAAGTTTTCTTTTCCCTTCCGATTCCTAACAAGTTCTTGTATTAGTAAGGGCTCTTAATTAAAGAGTCAGCGCATAACCTCCTTTTAAACATATACATGTATATGGTATAACATAAAAAATCAACGACTAATATACTATACAGTGTTGTATATGCTTACAAGGAAGTTGCACCATATATTCCTGTTTTTTAAACAAGACCCAGTCATAGTATATGTCACCACTTACTCCACTAATTCGATTTTTGGAATAATTTTTTTAAATAAATCATATAAGATAAACTTTTTTTATTTTTATTGTAACATAACAATAAAAAGTAGAAACAAAGATATGGTAACAACAATTACGTAGTACGTGATACTGTAAAATAATAAATAAACAATGATACGAAACAGAGTTACTGTACTTTATTGTTTTTCATTCCATTCTTCAATCCGCCTCCTCAGCGCTTCTAATTTGAGGTGATGCGTAAGGTGTTCTTTGCGCAGTTTGTAAAACTCGGCATCCGAATCGTACTTGTCGTGGAGTTGCTGAAGCCTTTGAGCTGCCTAAAAGAAATAAGTAAATGCTGTGTAAAACACATAAAAAGTGACATATTTCACTTGCTTGCAAACAATGTCATACACCTACACTCCCATAGTAATTGGGTCTGCTAAGATATTAATATACTTACCTTAATTTTATCTTCAAATTCAGCATAATCGTAGATTTTCTGGAATCTAGCAAATTCTTGGTATACCTCGGCCAGTTTTACGTTATATTTAACGTAAGTTGGATAAGCACTCTAAAACAAGAATAAACATAATATTTGTCCAAATAAGTTTTAATTTTTTAAAAACAAGTTGATTACCTAAAAACAAGAAAACTATGAATTTTTAAAATCCGTACTTTAAAACGTTTTTACGTAACCCAAAACTGTTAAATTAAATTTAAAAACCACAAACCTCAAACAACTCTGTGTATCGAGCACAAGTCTTGGCGTCTTCAACTTCAGGATAAGTACTAAACCAATCAATTAAGCATGGTATGTCTGATGTTAAACAACAAGACTTTGGCTTGGCGTATAAGTCTGCCCAGTTATGTTTGACATCTACATCCTTTGTTGCCAGTTCGACATCTGAATCCTCAGTGTCTGAAGTGACGTCCAAGTTGACTATCTTTTTTTCCGTGGCTGATTCTGCCATATTTCGTGTTGATCGTTCCTTTAGCAGATGAATCATTTTTGTTGCCAATACTTTCTGTTTTTGCCGTTGCCATCTTCTGATTTGATAGTTTTGCTTTTTTGGATGCTGGACCCTCAAGCATGGACAAAACCTGATCATTGCCGTCGACAGATGAAGTTACCGTTCTTTTCTTTTTGTTCGTTGATGTTTTTGTTGTTTCTGTTTTTGTTTATGCGTGAGATTGCACATCTGCCAATTTAGCAATTTGGTGCCGTGCGTCAGCAAAGGATTTATCGGTATCGTTGACCACAAGTTTATTCTTCAGTGAAGAAACCTTCTCGAATCGTGTTGTACCTGTTTGGCTAACAGCCTCAACATTACCATTCAGCCTTTGTTGCTTACAAGTAAAAGTGCACACTGAAGTGCTACTGTTACCAACCTCAATCGTGACGCCCTGAAGAAAGATATTATTGTTGTTTATTTAACTGCTTTACATAATTAAATTACTTCATAAAATTTTCTTTTAGTTATAGTCATTTTTTAATTATAGTCAGTGTTGAACGGATAAGACAACTTACTGTTTCAGTCGACACAATTCTAACTGGCCAGCCCATCTCAATAGCCTTCTGAATTGCTTTGTTGCATTCAGCTGTCAATTTGAGTGCAACTGACTTGCTGGAAGTTTGACGTTTTTCAATCTTCTGGAATCCAGAAGCCTCTTGGCTGACAACCTTGGCAACGTTGCTAACACAGTTCATTTTTCAACACTCTAAAATACAAGAATAATACTACACTAACTAATCAAAGACGAATATTTTGCACGAATAACTTAAATATACTCAATTACTATATCTACTTGTTATTGTCTCAAAAAAACAACAAATATATTATAGAAACAATTTAAAAACCACAATAACGGAGCAAAAAAACAATGGCAGCCGCCTTGCACGGATGTGTAAATTGATACTGACATGTTCATACTGACAATTCAGAAAAATTTTTATCAAGCATTTCTACCGATCGTTGACCTTTGAGGACCTACGCAATTGACCCTTAGGGACTTATACAATCAAATTCCTTTAAAGGCGTAGACAAAAGGAAAGGTACTCGCAGATTCGCGCTGTTACGTAATATCATAGTACGGGTCTACGGAAACTATAGTACTAGAGTCTAATAGATAAAACAAGAAATTTTCAATCGTTTTTATTTACTGCAAGACCTCATATACTATATTTACAACTAATTGTCAGTTTTATCAAGTTTCGAAGCAGATTTATGACTATTTGATGACATTTTCGATGATTCCTTTTCCAAAGATTGTTCGGCTTGCACTTGTCGACTGGTACGATACTCTGGGCCATAATGAAGAGCGTAGAACTGAAAATAGAACTATAATTGATTAAGATCGCCAAGGGCATGAGAGTTGGTCAAGTAGGGCTACAGAGCATAATACAGACTTTTTATTTAAATTTTTAATATATCAAAAAAAATTTTAAATTAGCCTTACCTGATTAAGCTTGCCTTCATTAGAACTGTCATTACTGTTTATTCCCTTTGGGTATTTCCCACAACACGGAGTAATATCGTTCAAATCGGCCGGTAAATTAAAGTCGAAATTGGCTGATGTCTCCAATATGTTCGGAATGTTCATGTAAAACCTCTGAAAGATCGCTTACATTAAAAAGGCTTTAAAACGTCATTTTAAGCAAGAATTAACAATGTTAAGCTGTTACAAAAATTTTGTCGTTTTCCCACTGAAAAACACATGTAAATTGACGACAAGACTTTTTAATGCCATTTGTAGGTAACATAGTTGTAAGAAAATAAAATTTTAAATAACAAAATCCTAAGAAATGCCATTTTCCAATCCTAAAACCCCAAAAATACTTCAAAAAACTGGAAATAAGTCAAAATTACCTCAATTATTGTAAGTCGATCTCCATATAACTTGTACCATTCACACATACTCCACGTTACCGGTATCAATGCAAAACTACTCATCTTGAATCCAAAAAGCGTTGTCATAATCCAACTGATAAGGCCAAATGTCATTGACATCAACACTGTTGCATAGTAATGTTCATTCTCAACCATTATTTGATAGTTCTAGAAAAAATTTAAAAATAAATGTTTTATAGCATAAAATAACAAAACCCGACCGGTAAGTCAATATGAATGTAAAAAATAAAGTCAAATTAGCAATAGCAGAGCACGAAATTTAAGCTAAAAATCAAATTTTAAAAATTTAAAACAAAAATATGGCCAAAATTTAACATTCATAAGCTTGCCAAGTCTATTCACAATCATCTAAACCAAAAATCATAGTTGTAAATCTCAAAAGAAGCGCACACCATCAATTTTCCAAACGGCTACTTACTACAATATATGAAACGTCCAAAATTGCGCTCTTTCTTCAAGTTTATTGCTTCAAATATCTTAGGTCTAAAAATAAAATACAAAATTATCAAAAAACGTACCCAAACATGCTAAAGACACAGCAAGTGAAACGTCCCAACCCAACATCGACCAGTTCAAGTTCATCTGATTCTTCATCGAGGTGATTCTTGCACTCCTAACATAATCAACTTCTCTAGGATAGATGTGAAGATATTATAGCCATAAAATTTAAAAGATTTGAAGTTGAATAAGTCTTTCTTCCAACCAGACCAAAGTTGATAGGATTTATTTTACTTTCAACGTCTTTTGAGGTCAGATTCTATTCTAAAATTGAGCAAAAATTAATTAAATAGTGGTAGAAACATACTAAAATATCTTTTCCATCTTTTTATAAAAAATATTCACCTAAAAATCTTCGAAAAAAGTTGCAAAACCTTGATATTATCCATGCTCCAACAATTTTTCGTTCAAAAAATAAAATTCATAATTTTGTAATTTCCAGTTGCGCCCATGGCCATGTGATACGCTGAATAGTACCCAGCTAAACGATTAGAACCTAATCGAATAGTCACAAAAATAAACAGTTTATCATTTTAAAGTCATTCAGTTTAGTTTTTCTTAACTTTATTCACCTTCTTTCCTCTACCTTTGGTCAAATTCGTGATTCTTTTTAAAATTTTTACAAAAATAGCGATTAAAATAACTAAAGTGATAAAGATGAGTACAACAATGTCAAGACAGAAGTAGGTAATCCAATTGACGCGCGGAATATTGATCTTCTTCAACTCTTCACCATGTTCTGTAGCATATTTGACAGAGTGAAGGAAGACTTCTTCTGGTTTTGGATTGGCATCTTTTAGCATTTTTTGCTTTTTCAAAATGTTTTGCTGGTATCTGAAATTGAAAAATTAGTTAGTAATATCATCCTACCCCACCCTACCCTTGTAAAATGAATTCTTATGCTTACATTTCACTCTCCAGTACCTCCCTCAAAGCACTGGCAATCTTATCAACAGTCAATGTATATTTGTCCAAAATGACCCCAATGCCATGATACTTGGCTAGAGCAGCCGATCTTTTATGGTCCATAAACATTGGTATTGATATTAGTGGTACACCATAGTTGATAGCTTCAAATAGTCCAGTTAGACCACCATGAGATATCATTGCTTTGGTTTTGTTATGAGCTAACAAAGCTGGTTGATTTAGCCATTCTATTAGGTGAATATTGTTGTAGGAGGCAAATGCATTCTGAAAATATAGAAGTTTTGATATGGAAAAGAAACTGAAGGTAGTACATACGATAATGTGTGTATTGTATATTTGAACTAGGCAAGAGAAACGGTAGGCAAAAGTAAAATTGAGTAGATAGGGTATGACAGGTCGGAAAAGTAGAATTAAGGGTAAAGGGTAGAGCAGAACAAGACATGGGACAAGGGTAGAGGTAAAGGCAAAGGTACGGCAGGGTAAGGTAGGGTAGGAAAGGGGTAGTGATAAGGGATAGGGGTTTACGATTACGCAAGGTATGGTAGGTTGAAAGAGTAAGGGTAGGAGTAAAAGCAGTGGCAGGGTAAGGCAGAGTAGTGGTAGAGGGTAGAAGTAAAGGCCGAAGTACGGCAGGGTAAAGGTATGATAATAATAAGTAATTCTACCATATTCCTACCTACCTCTATTCATACCCCTACCGTAACCCCTACTCCAACCCCTACCCTACCCTAAACTACACTTCCCTACCGTTTCCTACCTCTACCCCTATCCCTACTCCTAGCGAGACAGGGGTGTGGTAACTATGTCACCTACCTTAACATCCTCATCAATGTCCTTCATTTGCCACAGGAACTCATATTCTTCAAACTGACTAAACGCGGCAATAAAAGATTGTCTAATCCTGGCATTCATAAGTTTTGTATTGACAATACTTCCAAATGAAAACCACACAACTCCTTTCTTAGCTTTCTCTATTATAGGTAATATAAAATTATCAACATTGCCAGCTTTCGGCATTCCAATACCACCAATGTGTTTGACTTGAGGCGTGTAAAAGTCAGGAAAATTGAGAAATTCCACTGAATTCACAAAAAGATAAGATATCTGTGATCCAAGCTCTTCTACTGAAGGGAAGTCTTTAGGTAACAAGTCAGCTGATTGTAGTTTAGCCTAAAAGTAAAAGTTCAAAAATAAAAAAATTATGAAAAATTTTAAAAAAATTTCAAAAAATTTAAAAATTTTTTTTTTAATTTTGAAATTTTAAAATTATTTTTGAACTTACAGCTACCCCCAGTAGCTTTTTAGGAATATACATTTCATAACGCCAATAGTTGTACAGGTTCATTGCTCGTTCAACAAAGCTCATTTCATATCCAGATGGTGGTACTTCATTATAGACTAAAAAGAATATAACAACAATATACGGTAGAGTAATTAAAAGAATGTAACAGTATGGTATGTCGGGGTAATCAAAAGCAATATAATATAGTAAAATACGGGAAGGCAATATAAACCGTTGTCACGGTGAAGCTAGAGACGGTTTAGATAAGCCTTAACTCAGCTATGAAAAAAAAAGTAGGTTACAGTAGGGATACCATGGAACTAAAGTAGAAAAACCCTAATTCATGGTATGGTTTTTTGACGATAGAGTAAAGTAGGATGAGGCTAAAGAATAGCAGAGCGAGAGCAAAGCTAGGGCAGGACTTGATCAGGGATAGAGCATGGGAGGCCTAGAACAAGACGAGGTGGGTCGAGCAAGTAAAAACAATGAAGAACAAAATAGGGTAAGGCAGGGCTAGAACATAGCCAGATCATAGCTAAAAATGAGCAAGCCAGAGTTGGGAAAAGTTAGAGATGGGCCAAAGCAGGGTTAGAGCTAGGGCTAGAACTAGGGCTGGAATTAGGGCAGGGCTAAAGCAAAACTACGGCAGAGCATAGCTAAAGCAAGGCTAGGGCAAAGCTAAGGCAGTGCTAGGACAGGGCTAAGGCAGCGCTAGGGCAGAGCAGGACTAAGGTAAAGCTACGATTAAAACCTTACCAGGAACAAATCCAGGAGCTGAAGGCAGATTTAGGTAATATCTTGCCGGAAAACTAACTCCTTGAACCGAGAACAACATAACTGTCTTTATTCCAACCAACTCTGCCACTATCAAACCACATGCATCTAAGTGTTCCACAAAAGCTGCATCGTATTTTTTGCCTTTTAAACTTTGGATTAGTTGTACGTCTTCGATGGTACCTAAAATTGAAAATCATGACCTTACCCTACCCTAACCAACCTTAACATACTCTATTCTACACTAAACTTTCCGGCCATACCTTACCTTACTCTAAAGTAACATATCAAATTATAAACCTACCAAAACAGCCAGTAGATAGAATTTTATGTAACGTATTAACACCATTGAATGTGAAGATGTCACCACTTTGTTCAAACACATTGTGGTACATTGGTAACGATGCCATCAGCTTGTTTATCTTTTTTATATACTTGTTTTCATGCACAATAAGATTCGCTTTCTTTACACCATAAGAATTGACAAAAGTATTGTACTTTCTCACTATGAAGTCCTGAAATTTCAAAAATTTTGAAAATTTCGAATAATTCGAAAAAAATTCAAAATTCCAAAAAATTAAAAGTTTTAAAATTCATTTAAAACTAAAAATTTATTCAAAACCTACCACATCATGACCATCCTCGACCAACAAATCAGCCAATTTAGCTCCATACGACAGATGAGAGTAGGCTATGTTAATAGATTGAAAAAGGTATCTATAACAATATGCATTTGGAATTAGCAACAATAAAAGTAAAGTTAACAACAATCTCATGGAGTAAACAATAAATACTTTGAGTTTGTTTGCTTTCCAACTTGTTTTAACTTGATTTTACACAAAATGACCTTCCAATCTTATCATGGTTTATATTTGATTGGAAAACAACACGGGAAAGTGAGAAACAAGGCATAAATAACATGTTTTTAAATATTAAACCATTTTTCTATAACATTGATATCTCTTTCGCCTAGAAAATCAACAAAGAATAGTTTGAAAACTGGCAAAAACAATGGCAACCTGCGGCCAAGGCTCCTCGACGAAAGAATAAAAAAAATTCTTTTTCCCGCAATATTGTGTTAGGCAGCTTATAATGGATAAATAATGTGTTTATTTTACTTGTTTTTGAATCTTTTTTAGATTATTATTCTTTTTTATTTATTGTTTTAACTATTTAAAATGATTTGAAGGTATTTAAAGCCAGTTTTCACTGTGAAACTTCATATATGGCCGCACCAGCTGATGTCGCAGCGGAAAACGTAAGTTATTTATTCGAAACGGAGCTTGCCACTTCATAATTTAGTTAGTTAGATGACATAGAGAAACTTTTAAAGCAAAAGCTAGACAAAGATACAAAATTTCAATTCAAACATTCATTTTCTGTTCAATCTACATCAATATATTTCAGGGTAGAAAGAAGAGCCGGCTAGCCGGGACAAAGGGCCAGAATTATTTGATAAAGTAAGGAGAAGATTAAGTAGATGGTTTGGAGGTTAGTGAGACCAATTCTATTAAATTGAACCAAAAGTAACGGGACATTTTAAAATTGTAAAAAAATTAAGTGTCTCGCTATTATTGGTTCAACCTAATAACAAAATCGTCTTCTTTCTACTGGTTTAGATAACATTGATTCTGAATCAAGCATTATTGATGTTTTGTTTAAATTCTGAAGTTTGAAGCGACTACTGTCTTTCGTACCGTGTGTATGGTCTACCACAAGTTGAGGAGTTTGCTAACAGTTGCTCAATGATTCTGCATCTAGAAGATAAATAAAAAAAAGAAAAGAGCAAAGTAAGCAAAAGAGTAGAATAAGGAAGGGTGGGGGTAACGTAGAAAAAGGCAATATAGTTTTAAAGTAGGGAAAGATAAGGCGGAGTGAGGAACGAGCCTTAAATTTAGGCCGAGTTCAGGGAACTCGTGAGATGTTATCTAGGAGGTGGAAACAAAAAAATTTTTGTCAAAACATGCATAAATTTTCAAATATGATGAATTATCTTAACATTATCAAATTTTGGTGTTGTAGCCGGCAGGTTTTGTAGCTGTCTAACGCGTTGTCTTTTGTCTCAAGCATCTTTGTTACATTTTTCAATAAAACTCAGATGTTTGTGGGAATTTTGAGTTTTTTTAATTTAAAATTGGCTTCAAGATTCTAAAATTTTAAAAAGAATAAAAAACGTTGTTAATTTGTAGTTTCAATTAAAAAAAAGATTTAAAATTGTACTTAAACTAATTGTTTTTGAGAAATTTTCATGAAAAGGAAGAAGATATTAGTCTAAATTTGTCAGCTACAATAATTTGAAAGGACTTTTCTTTGTAATAAGCTCTTATGAACAGTTGAATTCAATAGGTCCTACTTGGTACGGTATCATAAGACTTGGCGTTACTACATGTACTTACTTATCTATTGCATCATAGATCACTTACTGTGAGCTTCTGGATCTTTGAATAAAATATATTATACTCTACTCTACTTTGCCCTATCGTACCCTAATCTTCCGCACCGTATCCTAAATAACCTTATTGTACTCTACCCTACCCTACTTTATTTACTTTATTCTACTCTACTCTATTTTAACCTACCCTATCCTCTACTACTGTACGATCTATACTATTCTGTCTTTATTTGAAGCAATATAGGTTTTTGAACATACTATATCACACTGTACCGTTGCCTATACACTCATATCAACCTTCCTTCCTGTACCCATATATCAGGCCTTTGTTATCACGCTGTTATATGTTGTAGCATATGTGGCATACAATCTATACTAGAATACCATATAATATTGTAGCCCATATATGGCATTTCTATGAGTATTTCTTCATATTTTATCAAAGATATTGTAATTTTGACGAAAATTGTATCACTCATGTTGTATGTGTTATAGTATCCATGTTAATAAGCGTGGTAGTGAAAGTACAAATTTAAAAAGTCGAAAATTTGAAAAGGAGTAACATCTCTTACAATTTTACTTCAAGTTTTTGATAATTTAAAATTTTTTGAATTTTCGCTTACTATCAGAAAGTAATTCTGCACCTATACCTACTAAGATACTATCAGTTTTATACTTACTGGTAAGATTGATATTAAACTTACCAAAACTAAGATTATATTAAAATTATACTTAATAAGCCATGGCCACCACAGAAGAGGAATCATTTATGGTGGCAGCTCATGTTGTTGAGCTAGTTTTATTTGTCATATCTTGTTATTTGATTATATTGTTCTTGAGAGCTTTATGCGAAGTCCATTTGTTCATGTACAATCAAAAGTGCTACATTATCAACATTTTTGTGGCGTGTTTGATTGGGATTGTCACAAAGTAAGAAATGCTTTAGCTCTAAAGTCTTTCTCTTACCCTGAGCCCAAGCCTATGCCTTAGCACATGTGTGAGCTTGCTCTAGCCCTCTAGTTTAAGCTCTAGCTTAATTACAAGCCCAAGCCTTACTCTAAGCTTAGCCTTATCCCTAGTCCTAGCCTAGACCTAAATCCTGGCCTTCGTTTGAGCTCCAGTCTACGTTGTGGCATAAGCCTTAACCTGTGCGGTAGCCTGATCCACAGCCGTTTGTCTCGACGTTACATTAAATTCTAATCTAGGGGTTAGCCTAAGTCCTAGCCTTACTTTAAATTCTAGCCTAAGTCGGCCTTTACTAGCTTGAACGTTACTGTTAGGTATAACTCTAGCCCTTGTTCTATTTCTCTTTACCCACGCCATTTTCAGATGTTTTCTCCGGTTAAAAAATGCTGTAGACATCTTCCCAGCCTTACTGGTTGATAATGTTCAAGGCGTTCATGATTTGTGCGTCAGTGTTCATTTAAACATGATCTTTCAACTTATGTCATTCGCTGATTGTTTTTACAGTACTACTCAAACCAAAGATATTAATAAGAAAGCAAGTTGGATTATTTGCGGTCTTCTAGTAAGTTGTTACCTAAAATTTTAGTTTAAGCTACGTATGGTACTTTATTTGCCCCATAGTTGCTTTAAGCGTCCTAAGTTACATTAAACTAGAAATTCATATATCTATACAGTCACATATAAAAATTTTGGAAAGCTACTACAAGATATCAATATACTATAACATATTTTAGTGGATTCTATCGTACGGTTGGCCAAAACTAGTAGTATATAATGTTATGACAGCCAAAACTTCACTTACAATTCAATTTTTGTTAAATTTTGTATCATGGCTTACTGTACTAGCATTAATATTGATGGGTCGATACAAGTATCGACTTCATGCTGTCGGCAATGTTCAGCAAACTTATAGGGTAGGTTTTTTTACTTTGTAACGTAAAGTTGGCTAAAAAGTTTAAAATTCCAAAATAAAAAATAGTTTAAAATGGTAATGTTTAGGTATCAGTGATGTTAAGAACCATGAATGTCCTAAAAGTCTTGGCCATTTCAAGTGCTTTAAGGAACTTTGTACTAGCCGGGGTACTACTGTTGAAGACATGGTAAGTAATATAGCCTTACTCAAGCCCTAAACCAAAACCCTAGCTCTATCTCTATTCTTGGCTATAGCCCTAGTCTTAGCCCTAGCTTAGAGCCCGGACAATTTTTTTGCTTTGCTAACTTTACCTTTTATTATCCTCATCCTAGCCTTATAGTTAGTTCTAGCCCACCCATTCGTAATACTTTTTATTTTTAGTGGAGTAGATCTTTACCACTTTGGAGACATAACCTATACCTACACAGTGGCCCTCTACCTTCTGCTTTGTCCAATATTTATGGTCAAAGTTCATGAAGAGTTGAACAAAAAAGTTTTCACAAAACGAGAATCAAATTCATTATTCCAAACATCAACTAATGATGGCGCTTTTGTTGTACGAAATGTTATGGGTACGGCTTTAAGTGTGCCAAATGAAAGGGATCATCATTTTCAAGCAATGACCAGCAGTTGGAATACTGTGAAAAGTTCGGTGTTCAAGGAGAAACCTGTTCATACAATTAAGGTTATTGATTTGTAGGAATAAATTAACATGCTATTTTTTGAGTTTTTTTAATTATTTTTATTTATTTACAGAGTCGTAAACACCGTTCAAAATCACATTTATTTTTTTTTGCAATTTGTGATATTCCGTCCGCTCAATTGTAGCGTTTCGCAACTTGCTGCGAGCGTCACTATTATACTAAAAAGGATTTTCCTCGCGTGTGAGCGAGAATTTTGCGAACTTCGCAATAAAGTTCGGTGATATATTGTACTCCAGATGGATTTTTTTATATGCTGTAATTCTAAGATTCGCTTCGAATATCTCTTTGGACTAGAAGGTGTTTTAACAGCTGAGTAATTGGAATATTACGATTTGGACCAAGAAATTAAACCCAAACGGCTAAAGTGGGCTTCCGTTATAGGGTTCCGTTGCCAAGCTCAACGTCCTTTATGAAAAGCTCATCCTTCTTCGCTAGAACGCTTTGACAATGGTTGCTGGTATTATTGAAGGGCTAAAATGGTAGACGTTGCCCTACCTGTCCTACTCACCTGACATGTCTCCTTTCGATTAACTTGTAGTAATTACTAAATAAATATTGTTTATTATTTTTTGGATATTGTACTCTACCGTACTATATAATTCTCCGCCATTCAACCGGAACGGACATGATATTTTGCAAAACAAAAAAAAGTAAAAAAGTAACGTTATAATGTACCATACCAAACCTACAATGTTAAACATGAAATTAAAATTATAGAGAACTACAAGTTTGTTCTCGATAATAGTTTCATAGACTACAAAAGATGATTGAGTGCTGTATTAGGAAATTAGAAATACGTCTTGTATCAATTCTAATATCATACAGCATTGACTACCATTGGTAACTTAAATTTGTTATATTACAGCTTTGTGCTTGATAATGCTTGTTTGAATTTGTATTTTTTTCAATTTCAAAATGAATATGCAACTTTATCAAGGTTTGTTTTGTAGGACATAAGACGGGTTTACATAAAGACATTGCTAGATAATGACATACCAACCTCAATTATACTAAGTCTGAAGCAGTACTTGTATATCATAATTGTTGAGTGTAGTGTACTATTTAGCCAGTATTATATAGCCTAAGACCAATATAAATTGAACTAAATACTTCGTAAGGCTATAAGTATACCAAACTTTTGCTTTTGAAGCTATATATCTATTACAAGCTTTATATTGTATGTGATACTATGTAAACCATGACTTCAACATCAGAATATACCGTATTATTAATAGCAGAATTTGTTGAGCTATTAATATTCGCCATAGCATGTTGTTTTATTATCACCTTGATCAGAGCCCTATGTGAAGTACATTTATTCATGTACAATCAAAAGTGTTATATTATAAACATATTTGCTGCTTGTTTAATTGGAATGGTTACAAAGTAAGGCATTTTTGTAGATATTTTAGGTAAAGCTTTAAATTGTTGTTATCTGAAATGTAAAATACGAATGTTCCTGATTTCAAAAGTTTTTATAAAATTTCTTCAATTGTATGCCTAATACCTAAAAAATTATTTCAGAAGCTTTCTACGCTTAAAAGAACACTTGGACATATTTCCTAGTATAATGGTGGCTTTTGTTCAAGAAATCCATAATTTTAATGTTAGTGTGCACTTAAATATGATTTTTCAATTAATGTCTTTCTTTGACTGTTTCTACAGTACAGTAATGTCAATTGATATTAGTAGGAGAGTCACGTGGTTGAATTGCATACTAGTAGTAAGTTTTAAAAATTTATTTTTTATTCCTTAACTTGGCACTGCTTCTTTACTCATCTTGCCTTGCCTTGCCTTGCCTTGCCTTGCCTTGCCTTGCCTTGCCTTGCCTTGCCTTGCCTTGCCTTGCCTTGCCTTGCCTTGCCTTGCCTTGCCTTGCCTTGCCTTGCCTTGCCTTGCCTTGCCTTGCCTTGCCTTGCCTTGCCTTGCCTTGCCTTGCCTTGCCTTGCCTTGCCTTGCCTTGCCTTGCCTTGCCTTGCCTTGCCTTGCCTTGCCTTGCTTTGCCTCTACCTTTGCCCCTACCATCGACATGCCTCTTCTCTGGTCATGTCATGCTTGATAAATATATTTTCAGTGGGTAGTGTCGTATATATGGACATTATTCGTAAAATATAGAGTGTTATCAGCTAGGAATTCAATGATTCAACAAATTTCAATAAACTTCTTTTCATGGCTTACAGTACTAGCTTTGTTGTTAATGGCCCGGTACAAGTATCGACTTCATACTGTGGGACATGTTCAACAGACTTACAGAGTAGGCCTTAACTTGAAATTTTGAATTATTTTTTATTACTAAATTTACAGAATTTGCATAATTTATAAAGAATTGTGTCTATAAAACTTTAGGTATCAGTGATGCTAAGAACAATGAACGTACTAAAAGTTTTGGCAATTTTGAGTTCATTACGTAACTTTGTACTATGTGTAATATTACTCTTTAAAACGAGTGGTTTTACCATTCCGCTGGCTGTTGACATGATGTACAATGGCACAATAGCTTTGTACGTTATATTTTGCCCGCTTTTAATGGTAAAAGTGCACGATGAATTGAATCGAAAGTTTTGTGTTAACAAAACCTCTACTACAACATCGACTGTTAACACATTGTCTAACGATGGCTCGTTTGTTGTGAGAAATGTGATTGGAACGGCTTTGAGTGTGCCAAATGAAAGAGATCATCATTTTCAAACGATGACCAGCAGTTGGAATACTGTGAGAAGTTCGGTGGTTATGTCTAAACCAAAGGTGTAGCATTCCGTTTAAAAACTTGTAGGCAATAAACGTAATTTATCAAGTATAATGTTAATTTTTAAACCCTGTCCTTAATTCTAGCTGTAGCTGTGGCTTTAACTTTACCTTTAGCCCAAGCACGGAACCCTAGTCTAGAGCCCTAACCCAGAGTCTTAACCCAGAGCTCTAGCTCAGAAACCTAGGCCTAGCTTTAGTGTTAGTCGTAGACGTGACTCCAATTCAGCCCTAGCCTGACCGCAATCCTAGCCCACCTAGCTCTAGAACTGACAATATTGTTAGTTCTATTCTTCGTTAAACAACCCTAACTTAACCCTCGTCCTATCCCATTTAGTCTTGTTCCTGCTTTAGTTTTAGCATAACAAGAAGCCTTAGTCTAACATTAGACCTATGGTAACTATAGTTTAGCTTTTTGTGTCAAAGCTTTTGCTACTTTTTTAACCCTTTTATAATCATACTACCCTCTCTCTCTACCGTATCTACCGTAATCATACACTCTTAATATTAAAAATTATTTTGTAATTTAAAACTGCCAAAATAAAAGTATTTTTTATATCAGTATAACATAGTGTCCTATCGATCCCAAAAGATTTGTAGCTGATTGAAATAGACTTCAGCTCCCGCGTCTGGCCGTATTGAGTTGACTGTTTTTATTTTCATTCTGGCTGGCAAATCTCTGTTTATGGCCTTTTGAAGTTGTGGAAACTCTTTGATCATGAATAACATAGTAGTAAAGTTGTATATGCACAACATAATTATTTGAATCTAAATTTTGAATTTTAATTTTAAAAAATTTTTAATATTTTTTTAATTAAAAAACTTAATTTTTTTTCATTTTCAAAACTTAAAAAAAATGATACCTAATTGCAAACCTACAGTAATCATCAAAAACTTACAGAAACTACCGTTTTGATCTCATAGGTATCTTCATCAAAACCAAGGTAAAAGTAGTAGTAGAATATACAGCCATAACATGAAGCTACTGCTATTAGTAGTACAAACACTATTGACATCAAACTGACAATATAATTTAGAACATATTTGGTTTGCTCAATTTCATAACGAACGTTAAGTGAATGACAGTCATTCTCATCCTTTTTTACTTGAACGTGAATGTAGTAGAAGATCTATAAAACTAGTTTTTAAAACTGGTGTAGTACACTACAACTAAAAAGCAAGGTAATTTAGGGTAGAGTAGTTTTAGACACGATAGCGTGAGGAAAGTAAATGAAGAGATAGGGTAGAACACAAATGATATTGTAGGGTAGAGAGAGTGCAGGAGAGAGAGAGAGTAAGAAGGGTAGTTAAAAAATAAAAAAAGAGTAGTGAGAGGGTAAGAAGAGAGTAGGGAGAAGGTAGATTAAGGCAGGTTAGGGTAGGGTATGGTAGGATATAATACGGTATAGTGAAGCAAGATAAACTAATCGAGTAGAATAGAATAGGGCAGGGCAGGGCAGAGCAGGGCAAGGCAAGGCAAGGCAAGGCAAGGCGAGGCAAGGCAAGGCAAGGCAAGGCAAGGCAAGGCAAGGCAAGGCAAGGCAAGGCAAGGCAAGGCAAGGCAAGGCAAGGCAAGGCAAGGCAAGGCAAGGCAAGGCAAGGCAAGGCAAGGCAAGGCAAGGCAAGGCAAGGCAAGGCAAGGCAAGGCAAGGCAAGGCAAGGCAAGGCAAGGCAAAGTAAAGCCAAGTAAAGCCGGGTAAAGTAAATCAGTGTGGGTATGCCATGTTAGGGTAGAGTAGGGTAAAAACGAATGCTTTAAACTTACAAACGCAGCAGCAAGAGTAAAAAGCGATGAAATATTGAACAAAACAAATAATCCCCAAAGACTTGAGCCAAAGTTGAACGTCTTGATCAATCGGCCATCCAACGGTAAGTAATGGTAATGTGTCCAATAATAAATAAATTTGGCTGTTAGCATAATGGCACTGAATATAGCCTAAAATCTAACAACATTTAGTCATTTTTGGGGCGATTAAAGTTAAAAATGCTTTTTTTATTACCTAAAAAAGCTTAATATGGTACAACCCCAAAAACTTACAGAATAAGTGAAAATACAGAAAGCAGCGGCCGTTCCTTGACTTTCATATTTCCCTTTCTCTCGATAAGCAATCAACCTTTCTATGGCGATTTGAAAGTATTTAAACTCTAGTAAAAACAAAAAGTAATGTGATATAAGCATAAAGCTGTAGGATAAACTAGCACCAACATAATTCCCAGCTTCAACACTATACAACTCTTTAGGCACAAAATGAAACACTGAGCTTTGAAAGTTCACCACTAAACACATTATGGTGTTTACTATCTGAAAATCATCATAGTATTGAAATAAATGGCTACTGTTAGGTTTAGATCTAGGTCTGGGTTAAGGCTAAGGCTGCGGGCTCTAGGGTAGGGCATGGACTAGGACAAAAGCTAGAGTAAGGGCTAGAACTAGAGCAAAAGACAGGGCAGAGCTCTGAGTTAGTTATCTGCTAAGGCTTTGGACTAAAGCTCTGGGCCAGGGCTAAAGCTAGGTTTTTGGGGCTACGGCTCTTGGCTAAGGCTCTATGCTGGAGCTCGTTAGAGCTCTGGGCTAGGGCACTGGGCTAGGGCTCTGCTCTAGGGCTCTGGACTAGGGCTCTAGGCTAGGGCTCTGAGCTACGGCTATGGGCTAGAGCTCTAGGCGAGGGATCCGGTCTAGGGCCCTGGACTACTGCTCTGGGCTTGGGCTCTGGACTAAGGCTCTAGCTCAGGACTAACGCTAGGGCTTTGAGGCTAATTCTCTTGGCTAAGGCTCTATGCTAGAGCTCTAAGCTTGCGCTCTTGGCTACGGCTTTGGGCTAAGGCTCTGAACTAGGGTTCATGAAACCCTTAAACGTTTCAAAACCTACAATAACAATCCTGAGGTTCTTGCTGATAGTGGCAACTTTTCCAATTTTGTACGAAAAGTAGATGCTCAACAGTAACGTAACAAAACATATCACAGCTTCACAATATTGTACATGTGAATATAGTAGCTCGGCTGTTGTCATGATACTATTCCGAGCAATTATGCCATTCTATAGATACTGAAAACAACTATTAAACATTTAATTACCAATTTAAATTTAAAACAACACTCTATTTCGGGTTGTTTCTTGTAACAAACACTTTAGAAAGGCATATTTATTTACAAGGGTAGTGATTACAAAGCAAAGCATAATGTAGTACATGACAATTTTATATTAGACTTTCTTTCTCATGTAATTAACGCAAAAAAAATTTTTTTGAACTTGTTATTACGTGCAAAAAACAAAAAAATTTTTTGTACTATAAGTAAGAATTCTTGTAAAAAGCTTTTTGTATTACTACGGTAAAAACAAATTTCAAAAAACATCTGAAAAATTTAAGATATGACAAGCTAAGGCTAAAGTTAAGGCTAGAGCTAGAGCTAAGGCTACAGCTAAGACTAACGCTAAGTTAAACACTAAGTCATAGCCTAATACTAAAGATATTGTTGACAAAAGTAGGGTTAGCGTATTATTCCTCTATATTTAGCTACCGTTAGAAAAATTAAGAAATCTACTTCAAACTTCTAAATTTTCAGCATGAGAAACAATTTTGATAAGAAGTAAACTTGTTAAAATTCTGTGATCCACCATAAACGTACCAAAATAACAATCTCTTCTTTTAATCAAAAGTATGAACTGAAATATCAAAAAAATGCAAAAAAAGTATATTTAACGAAGAAATGAATGAAATAATGTCATAGAACAATATTATATTCAAAAAAAAATTTTTTTTAAATTACGTAGCAAAAAATACTTCAAAAAAAACGCCAAAAACTTGTTAGCATGTGAGATAATACACCTTTTTAAGCAGTAATGTAGTGACTGCTTTTTATGATTAGAAAACATATTATGGTATAAAAAGAAATAATTATACTAGGACACTAAGAGAAGGTAATTATATGTAAGCTTAGTATATTTGATACATATTTGTCACTTGTAGTAATACCTATATCTCAAATATTTTGGTAAGTATAAGATATTTACTTATATGCTTATATGTATATTATGTAAAGGTCATTATATTTAAAATTACTACGTTTAGCTTTTTTTATATCTTTAACTCCCTACCCATGTCTGTCTCTACACCTGATCCTACCCAACCCCTACTTTTACCTCTACCCCGATCTCTAACTTAAATATCCTTTGTCTACCTACCTATCCCTTCCCTTTCTTTGCACTACTCTAATCATAGTCTAGCCGTCTCTTTACACTACTCTACTTCTACCCTTAACTTCATACGTAATATACATAATGACGCCTACCTATCTCTGCAAATCACCTTCCACTATCAAAAAGCCATTTTTTTGTAACTTTATTACAATTATATTATAATATATGTACAGATAAACAAAATGAAGTTAATATTATAATACAATTTGGCCATAGACACAATAGGCAATTATTAACATAAGTCATCTTAATTTTAACAAGAATAGAGTACCAAACCAGTCAATTTACTGGCTCTACCTTGACTAAAGTGCACCAGAAACCACAATGTGACAAAACATTATTACGTTATACTACAAGATGTTTACATCTCAGACCCCACTACCTTCTAAAGCCTCTTCGACCAGCACCTCATCATCATGTTTATTTACAGTCGGAGTTGTAGCTTCGTCCGTAGACTGGCTAAATAGTACGGTCGTTAATTTGTTTTGTTGTTTTGTAACAGCATCCGAATTGTAGGCGGATTGTAATGGCATGATAATTAGGTCCGGCTCGGCTTTCTACAATTTGAAAAATGCGAGATTAAAGCGCCTGTTGTTTGGTGTCTAACTTATTTTAGGTACCTTACTGTGCTTTACCCAACCCTACTCTACCTTCCCCTAGCCTACCGTATCCTACCCTACCTTACCCTATCCTGCCCAGCACATACCTTACTCCGCCCTTACCTAGTTCATCCTAGTGTACCTTAGCCCACTACATCACGCTCTGCCCGACCCTAATTTACCCTAACATGTAAGCTTCCTTACTCTATCCTACTGTACCTTAGCCTACTCCAGCTTGGCCTACGCTACCATACCGTAGTCTATCCCGCCTTACGATACTACTAGTTTACCCTTTACTCTATTCAACTCTGACCTTTCATCCCTGTTCTGCGCTGGTCCTACGACAAAGTGCCCTGCTTAGCATCCACTACCATACCCTACTGCACTCTACGTTAACCTACCCTAGTATACCAAACCCTATCGTACCCTAAAACGTGCCTTGATTCTCGACTACCTTATCCTATCTTTCCGTATTATCATATAACCCTCTTCTACTATTTTATATCTACGTTAACCCTACCAACACAACTTACAATAGCATCCAAAATCCCGTTATCATTGCCATTTTTTCTCCTCTCATCATTCCCATTATCATCTACAGTACCATTACTATCTTCTTTTGTTTGTCCAAAATCTTCTACCGTGTACTGTATAAGCTCACTGTCATCTCCACTACTCAACTCTATTACTTCTACATGCTCTTTGGGCTGTGATCTTCGTATTTCAATGCCTATCATTGTGTAATCTAAGGATGATTTTGTTGTTTTATCAGTTTTTGGTTTGTCATCATCAAGTAGAACATCATTTTCAGCACTTTCATGCTTTACTTCTTCTTTATTTTCTATTATTTCATCATATATTTCATGATGATCTTCTGTTTTATTGACTTTCTCATGATCTTTACCTTTTTCTTTAACCAATTCATAATCTCGAGGTTTGTCATTATCAAACTTGTAATATGTAAATGACTTTTGGCCATTACTTATGGTGTTTACCTCTTTCGTTGGTATGTAAGTGCTACTTTTGTTATTTGAAGTAGGATGCTGGGTAATGTAGCTTGTACTGTTCTCAAGGATAATGTCTATCAAGTAGGATGTTGAGCTCTCGATTACTGGTGTTTTAGTCGTCTTTTGTACTGTTGCTGGTACTTCTATTTCGTTTTTCGGGCTCTTAGTTCTATTTTTAGTACTATTAGGGATATTGTTATTGTTTTCGGTACTATTAGTATAATTTTTATCCTTATCATTAGTACTATTTTTATCATTTGCTCTATTATTAGTACTACTTGTTACAGTCTCGTTATTATTAGTACCATGTTTATGGTTTTCTGTTGTATCACCCGTTTTAGTTGACGTAGCTTTGTCTTCGATTGAAAGTACTGAAGTATTAGTTACTGTAACATTATTTGTAGCTTTCATGTCACTTGTATTAATATCATAAACAGTTGAATTTATGAATATATCTTCTTCAGTAGATCCTTGAGATAGTTCAGTAACATTGTTAATCATCATAGCTGTTGTCACTGTTAAGTTATCGCTTTCAAACCCCTTTACATTATCTTCATACTTGTTTACTGTGCTTTGAAGCCTATTTGCAGTACTTTCATAGTCGTTTACATCACTTTTTGTTTCGTTTACACTATCTTCAGATCCGTTTGCAGTACTTTCAGATCGGTTAACATTAAGCTCAGCTCCGTATGTAATAATTTCTCTGCCACTACTACTTGTTTCGACGTATTTTACGAAACTTTTAGGCCCAGAAGAACCTAAAAGATCGTCTAAAGTTATATTTTTTATATTGAATGACATTTCATCTGCTTCTTCTTTCTTTGTATCATTCGCTTTACCGTGCACATGTGGTACTACAGTTGTCGTAGTAACAACAATCTTCTTTGTCGTACCTTTGTGATGCTTACTATGATGTTTACTATGTTTGTTCGTTGACCTGTCCGGCTTTGGTTTTTTAGTTGTGATACTGGGTAAAGTAGTGCTTAAGGTTGTTGTTGTACTTGACAATGTTGATGAACTTAGTACAGTTGAATTAATTAGTGAAGTTGGCATTAACCTTGTTATAGTACTAGCCAAATTTGGGGTCGATGTTGACGAAGTTATAGTTGAAACTGTAGTTGAAGATATTATTGAGCTATTCTCTGGGACACTGACCTTTACTTTTTGATATTTTATTTCCTTAGTAATATCATCATTTTCTACAGAAGTTTCGGCTTCTGCCACCCATAACTCTGAGCTTTTACCTATTAAGGGAGCTACAGTTTGACCTCCAAAGTCTTGTTTCTTTGCGGTATTTTGTTCATTTACATTGTGCTCTAATTTGTCATTTTGTTTGTTTTCATATTGTTCTTCTTTATCTTTTTCATTTAGTTTTACTTTATCTTTTACACCTTGCTTTATTTTGGCTGCTTCTTTTGCATTTTTACTTCTTATTTCTTGTTCTTTTTGATCTTCCTTATCTTCTTTTTCTTTTTCATTCTTTCCTTTACTTTTTTGATCATGTTCTTCTTCTTTTCTTTCTAGTTTCTTATCATTTTCTTTTATTTTCTTTTCGTTTTCTTCAGTTATTTCATCTTTTTCTTCTACTTTTACATCTTTTTCCTCTATTTTCCCATCTTTTTCTTCTACTTTCTCACCTTCTTCCTCTGCTTTTTCATCTTTTTCCCTTGTTTTACCACCTTTTTCTTCACTCTTTTCAAATGATTTTCGCTCCGTAAGAAGTACTAACGTGTCTGAAGCAGACGGTAGTACAGTTTCATCAATAGCTTTAGTTATATTAATGTTTTCATCAACTTTTTGTTGAACTACGCCTTCAGTTTTTTGCCTATCTTTCTTTTTGCTCTCGTTACCATTTTGAAGCATATTATCATCTTGAATTTGAACTTTTCTGTCATTTTGAGTACTATCAGTCAAATTGGTATTTTCTTCTTTGTTACCGTCTTTATAACCACCATTAGCAGCTGTAGACTCACCTTCAGAATGACTATCTTTAGCTGCTGAATCTTCTCCATTACTATCAGAAGCCTTAGAAACATCTCGGTTTTTCTCTTCAGAAGTTGTAGAAGAGCTAGTGTGATCATCATCTGAATAGTCATCATACTCTTCCTTGATCATTCCATCTGATTCATCCGTTTTATCCTTATCAGATCGGAAGATGTTGCTGAAAAAGTTTTGGAAGTATGCCATCGATTGACTGAAAATGTTTCTCGTCGGTGCTGGTTCATCTGAAATTGATGTTTTTGTAAAATACGTAAGTCTAATCTTTGATTTTCATATTAAAACTGAACTAAAATACCTCAGTGTTATAAAAAAGGTCATAACATAGAAATATGTTACCTAAAATTACTAAAAAAATGAAATTTTGAAACCTTACCACTACTGAAAGTCAATGAAAACTTGGTGAACAACGACTGTGACCTGTAGAGTACCATAACTGTACTCAAAGCTGAGTTAATGTCCTTTAACTTTAAGTATGGAGTACAAAATCTTGCACCAGTTGTACCGAGGTCTTTGTGGTACTGAAAATAACTTTAATGATAATAAAGATACAGCAAAAAGAGCTAGGGCAAGAGTAAAGGTAGAGTAGGGGCAAGCTGAATAAAAACCACACCTTAATTTCGACATAACTGTTCTGACAAGGATGTGACTCAAAGACGTTCAACTTCTCCCAATGAATCCGTATTTTGGCGCCTTCTTTAGCTCTTATCATAAAATTACATTCTCCTTTCCCTTCAAAAGTCAGTCGTTTTACATCAGAATTGGCCAAGTGGTATAATCGACCACATTTTGAGTCCGTTCTCAATGGCTTCGTACACTTCTGACCTGTCAATCCAGTGGGACAGCGACATTTCGAACAATCTTTTGGGTCGGTGTAGCCAGAGTTTTGGCAGTCTAACTTTATTAGACATTTGACTGAAAATATGGATTTTTTATATTATACTGTAAGGCAAGTTTAAGGCTTTAGTATGGTTAAGGTAAAGCTGAAATAAGATGAAGACAGGAATGGGGTAGAGTAAGGTTTAAAAAGGATAGAGTAAGGTAGGTTAGAGTATTGTAAAGGAGGATAGGGTAGAGTAAAGTATAGTAAAGTTAAAAATAAGGTATGTTAGAGTAACGCAGGGTATAGTACGGTAGACTAAAGTAAAGTAAGATAAGGTAGGGTAGTGTAAAATAAGATATTTTTTCAAAATTCGAAAAAAATCTGCCATTTTACTATATTATCCTACCCCGCCCTGCCCTACCTAGGCATGAAGAACAGGCCGGGCCTGAGCAAGATTTTGATTATTCCGGGCTCATGCCTAGCTTTACCCCACTCGACCCTGCCCTACCCCACTTTTTTAATCGACTTACAAGGACAATAAGCCAAGTTGATCTTCTTAACATCATTAAAGGTCAATTCGTATCGTTGCCCCATTGTCATTTGATAATTTGGGTCCATAGCTCTAATTGAAGGCTCACCGTTGTATGAAAAGCTCTGTAACAACATTTTAAAAACCAAAAAAAAATTAAAAAGCCCTTTCCTTAAGTTAGAGGAGGTTAGAACAAGGTAAAGTAAAGTATAAGTTACAGTAACCACAAGCTTACATATTGATCATAGTGCATGACCGATCCTAAATCGTATGGAACAGTTAAAGTTGTCATGGTTTCTGGATCTTGTTTCGTGAATTGACTTAGGAATCCAACGTGAATATTCTTCGAAGCAATGCTAATGTGACCATCTCTATCATATCTGCCTTGTTCGTGGAAGAAGCCTAGGCTGTGGCCTGAAAAATTAGATATTGAAGGATAAATTAAAGTAATAGAACGTAAGTTAGAGTAAGGTAGCGTAGTAATGAGTAGGGTAAGCTAGGTTAGAATTGGGCATGGTAAGATAATGTAAGGTAGAGTGAGATAGAGTAGAATAGAATATGTAAAAAAAATGATTACCAATTTCATGTGCCACCACAAAAGGGTTTTCACATCCACGCCCAATTGATATAAATTGTCCCGACAGCGAGCTTTTACCAACGTTTGAATAGCATCTAAAAAAATATTGTTGATTTATTCTTCTTTTCCTTTCCTTACTCCTCCTTACTCTACTTTACCCTGCCCTATCCTATCCTACGATACCCTGCTCTACCCTTCCTTAGCTACTTTTTAGTTACTTTACCCACAAGTCTGCATAATAAATGTCTGTCTTCTTATCTCCTACCATATCCTCTTCAAGTCATGAATCTCCCCCCCCCTTTTTTTGCTATATTAAACTGTAACGTATTTTCCCATAACCTACGTTACTAAACCCTACCTTCTTGTCATACTTCCCATTATGTTCTACTTTACTATGCCGTATCATATAAAATCTTACGTTAAAAACTTTTACACTACATTACTCTACCCAAACCTATCACATCCAACCCTGCCCCAACCTACCTTTCCATACCCTACCGTACCGTCTCTAGCCTAGCCTACCCTACGGTGCCCTAGCATACTCTACCCTTCTCTACAGGAGTCTTCCTCCCTTCTTTCCTATCATCAGGTAATTCTTATATAATTAGATTCAAAAGTTTAAAAAATTAAAATACAACCTTAATATCAACCTACCCAGAGCCTTTGATGAAAACAATGTGAGGTCCTAACAGAGCACCAGTTTTCTCCTCAAACTCTATACAAGTCGAGTCCATCCATTGCTTGATTCCAGCTTCAATCAAAGTCTTGTTGGCTAAAAATCAACTCTAAATATTATCCTCAACCACCCTGACTTCACTTACGACCACGTTCAGGATGTATTCGGTACGGTATTCGAAGCTCCGACCATCTGGCAATGACATTTGAAGTTAGTGTGCGTTTAAAGCGATTCCTCATCATCAACTCTGGTTTGCCAATGTCTTTTAGGAAAAGCTGGTGTTCTACGTTCCTGAAAGTTATTGTGGGTATAAACGAAGTTGTGACGTCGGTAGAGAACTTTTTAGGAGTAGGGGCAAGGATAGGGGTAGAGGTAAGGATAGGGAGAGAAATAGAGGTAGGAGAAAAGATAGAGGTAGAAGTAGGGGTAGGTAGCTATGACCCTGCTCGTTATAAGAACCACTATCGTCAGAAAAGTAAAAATTAAACCCGCTGCCCAATTTTTAAAAAAAAATTTTTACCCCCCCCCCTCCCCTCAGCACCATAAAAAATTTTTACCCTGCCCAAAAATTTTTCAAAAAACCTACGTATTTTTTTATTTTTTTCACGACTCCCACCCCCTCATCCCAAAAAAATTACCACGCCCGACAGTGCTTCTAAACCTAAAAACCGTTGCAAATTGCCCTTTCCCTTCCCCAACCAAAATTACCCCGCCTGCAATCTTTCTATACCTAAAAATCTTTCAAATGTTTCCTTCCGTACACCACCCCCCTCTCCAGCAAAAAAACTAAAAATTTTTTAAAAGTACAGTACTTACATTACAATTTCATCCATTTGTTTATTCGTCAGTAACATATCTCCTTCAAATAAAAATGGTTTTTCCTCTGGTTTATCCGGTTTGGCCAATATTTTTTGAGGCTCTCCGTGTTCATCATGAGCTCCAAACAAATCATCAAGATATGGAATCGAACTTGGTGATGTTACCTAAAACAGAATGTAATTTGAAATGTGATAGTATGGCTTTGTAAAGTAGAGTAATGTTATGTAGGGTACAATATGAAAAAGTAGGTAGGGTAAATCCGAGAAAAAAAGGCAAGGCATATCACGGTAGAGCAAGGCATGGAACGATAGAGCACAGATGACACGTTAGGACAAGGCGCGCTAGAACAGAGCACGATAAGGCACGGCCGGTGAGGCAAGACAAGGTAGGGTAAACCAACTTACATTTTCAACGTCCAGTAGTTTCCCTTCAATGAAGTTGAGCCTCTGCATGGCTCGTAGAAGACGTTGAACTTGGTGATGCGTAACCCCACTATCATCACGTACTATGTCATCGTAAAAATGCCTCTAAAACGACTGTTTCTCACTTTCAATTTCCATTTTATAGTCAATATTCAT
Source organism: Bursaphelenchus okinawaensis (assembly GCA_904066225.2). Classification (NCBI taxonomy): domain Eukaryota; kingdom Metazoa; phylum Nematoda; class Chromadorea; order Rhabditida; family Aphelenchoididae; genus Bursaphelenchus; species Bursaphelenchus okinawaensis. The sequence continues at coordinate 2,131,936 of CAJFCW020000002.1, read as the reverse complement.
TTGATACAATAACTAGCTCAAAACATTATTTTTAGATAACAAATACTTTATTTTAGGTAACAAACGACCTATTTTTTGTAACAAACATTCTTTTTTTGGCAATAATTGCCCTTATAAATAAATTTCTAACTAAGAAAAACAACATTCTCAAAAATTTACGGTAAGAAACTTACAGAATGCGCTAAAGTTGACCAAAAACATATCACTATCAACAACCTCATGGCCATAATTCACAAAACAAAAAATTGTAACCAATTAGGTAACAGAAAAATCAAAAATCATGTAAAACACGAATCCAGACAAACAAACAGCCTCAAGGTTTCAAATTCGACTCACTTTAAAAGTCGACCTCTTTAACGGAGCCGCTGATATCACTTCAAAATCGAATCCCGAATGCCCTCAAAACGAGGTTTTTAGCGCTTATTCCTCCGACCTTGACAAATTTAATTCGTATTTCTTCGAAATCACAAGAAATTAATATGCTTCACTTAATACCTAATAATCAAGCTCAAACCCTTTGTATTATACCGTTAAAAATGGCATTTTAAGCACGTTTGTACCCAAAAATGACCAAAAAACACAAGGTGGTATTAAACTTTAGTTTACTGTAGCAAACCTTACTGTAATACAAAAAAACAAAAAGTACGCAAACGTAGCCAAAAGAACGTCAGATTTTATAAAAAAACAATCAAATCAATATCTTTTGGCAATTTTGAGAAAAATCAATTTCCGTAAGCACCTATCAGCGTTCCACCGACCTTGAGTAATATAATTTTTTAACTGTTTTAAAATAAAATTTCAAAAGTTATTCCATAAAAATATAATAAAATGATGTCTTATAAATCCATTTTTAATATCAACAACTTTAAATACAACAGATATTTACCCAAATTTTATGCTTGAAGTCGTAAAACCGCACCTACCTGACATGAACAATATAAACCTTAATTTCATAAAAATCTTAAAAGATCACCAAAGAAACATAATATACTGAATAAAGGTTAACATTATAAGTACCAATAGTACCATTTCAACATTTATTTTTTAATTTTATGCTTGCACTACATTGCACGATGAGTCCCAACACGAAAACGGACAATAGCCAAAGAGTGTTGGCGTTGTGTTAATATTATTTTAGCTGAAAGATTTATCGATGAATTGAAAAAAAGCGTGGACTTCTATGCAAATTTACGATGCTTTTGAAAGATAGCAATAAGTTTGACACATTTGTTTTTACTTATTTGCCGAAGTAGCCTATTTTTTATTGTTTTGTTTGAAAAGTTCATGTAAATTGTTTTTATCCTTGAGTTTAGTCGTTTCTGTTTTTCTGTATTCTTTTTGACTAAAATTTTATTTTACGATAGACGAATATTCTTATAAACCTTTACGATGTTTTTTCAAAGAGCTACATCGAACGTTGTGCTAACTATATTATCTATCGTTTTTAGATAGGACTTGGGACAGAAATGGCAGCATTTCAATCACAGGCAGCTGGTGACGTTATCAATAATGGTATACAGAAGGAAATTACAGATGCGATTCTTCAGGTCAGGTTAGAACAAAAAGAAGATGAGAAAGAGAGTTCTGGTCGTGGTAAGGTTCAAAGCCCGATTCGCAAAAAGGAGCGACCACAGAGACGGAGTTTTGCTAGAAGACTACCTGATAGGTATGATCTTGTTTATTATTGTTTGATTTTTAGGTGTTTTGTGGACACATCTAGCTAGTTTTTAGCACTTTTTGATGTTTTACGTCTGATATATTCCTAGTTTATGTTTTTTGGTGTACATATGCCTAAAATAACATGTTTTAAATGTAAAATTTCTTAAAGCCACTTTTTCTAGATGGGAAGCATACAATCCTTGTGGAAAACCAATAGCTGATACCCGTTTGATTGCTTTCAAAACTCCGTTAAGGTCGGATTTCTTCAAAGAAACCGAGTTGGAGCCGTTTGGAATCGACGAACTGGTCGAAGCGATGGAAAAGCAGAACGCCAAGCTGGGCCTTGTGATTGATCTGACTGCCACTACAAAGTACTATGATCCAGTTGAGTTGGAGCAGTATAATATCAAGTACAAGAAGATCATGTGTCCGGGAAGAGATTTTGGAGGACTGAGAGACTTGGGAGACACCTTTATGGATACTATCAAGGATTACTTTGCTGAGAACATAGAAAATGGTAAGGTTTGTGGGGGTTTTGGTAGAGGATTTGATGTAGTATCTGATCTTAGTTTGAGATTTTAAATAGAATTGTTTTTGGGGAGATATAATTGTTTTTGTTGCAGATACGTTGATTGGCATACATTGTACACACGGCTTGAACAGAACGGGTTATTTGGTATGTCGCTACATGCACGAATGTCTTGGATGGCCTGTGGATGAATCAATAGAGAGTAAGGATGTATTTTGGTATTTTTAAGCTTTTTTGAAGGTATAGGTTTGTTAGCAATCAAAGATTTTTTTGTTTTCCTCAAAAAAATTAGAATTTTCATATTTTTTTATAAAATAGACGTTTTTCATCTGAAGATAAACTGATATAACTATTTTTGGTAGTAAAATACGAACTTTTATATTTATAACGTCAAAACTTTTGAAACACTTAACATAATCTCATTTCAGCCTTCAACCAAGCCCGTGGTCACGAAATAGAACGCCAAGAATACGTCCGTGCTCTTCAGTTCGAATGCGAGTTTCACGAAGGTTCATATCGTTGTTAATGTCATTTATTATGGATATCTCAAATAAAAGAAAGGCTGCACATGAAAAACAATGTTATTATACGAGTGTGGATAAATGCTATTATTTAGTTTGGCATTTTTATTATATTTTAGTTTTTTAAGTTGTTTTATTGTGTTTTAGCATTTGTGATGAGTTTTAGGGACATGACATAGTATCTTTGCAAATCTTTGGCCTTTTTTTTATTTCACGGTGCATACCTAATATCACTTTTTGATTGCACAGTGAAAAGTATAAACAACATTTTCAAACAAGAAGCATGTCACTGTGTCATACAATCCCATTTCAATATAAACCTCGCCGAAATACGACCATTAATCCGATGAATCACATCGCGCAGCCATGAGACGAACTATGGGAACACAAAACGTAAAACGCTTAGGAACAGGTGTGATTAACATAACTATAGAAAGCCGAAAAAACGTCTGTATAAAGAAGGGCTTTCTGTACATGAAGTAGAAGGTATGACATTGAAAAGGGCTTATAAATTCAGTGCAATTGAGTAAAAGCGGATATTATCCATAACATTGGCTGGAGTGGTATTATTGGGGCTTTTTCATAGTTATGGTAGGTTTCTTAATGCTATGTTAATAATGTTTATGGTGGACCTGAAAGAGTATAATTTACTTCTGTTCTGCGTACTTTTTGACCGGAAACAGGTGTATCTTCAGGTTTTGCCTTCTCACCTACTTTCTTATACAGATCGTAATATTCTAAGTACTTTTCGACCGAGAAACCCTGTAAAAATTAGCTTTAATCTCGGCTCTTCTATCTCCATCTCCTTACATTACTTTACTCCTCCGTAACTTTGTTTTCACCTCGGCCACAACAAAAACTCTTGCCCATAACAAAAGTCTTATCCATTTCGAAAGCCCCGACTCGAAAAAAAAGAGAATTCGCGACCCGAAATTTGCATAGGTTTTGTGGCATTCCGTCGAATGCATTCTTGGCGAATGGCCTCGCCCTCCTTTTTGTCGCAAAACATTTTTTTTGAGGCGAAAATCTCGCTTTTTTCGATCCGAAAATGGAAAAATCGAAAAAATCGCGAGTTTTGTAGGTCTTGCGCGCTTTCTTTCCCAACTTTTTCGTTCCAGATTTTACGGATTTTTGTTTGTCGTTACGTAGATTTGTGAATCAACACGTGAACACGAGAGTTTTGTGGAATTCACATATTGTTTTAAAAGGTCTTGAGGTTTTAAAACGATTTTTGATGTTGTTTTAGATAATATTGAAGCTAAAACCTTAGAATGTAGAAATAACAAGAGATTCACATATTGTTTTAGATGGTTATAGGCTTTTTAAACGGTTTTTGATGTTGGTTTAGATAATATTAAAGTCGATTAAAAAAAGTAGAATTTGGGTTTTGCTTTCTAACTGTATTTGAGACTTTCTCATATCTTTTAACCAATTTTGGGTAATTTTAGGTAATACTGATGTTAGTTTATCTTTTTGTGATATATTTTATCCGTCACAAACCTTTTTTATAAAGAAATGTAATTTTACTATAATTTAAATAAAATTTAGGTAACAAAGAAAAATTTATTTAAGTTTTCAGCCTTATGGTAATACTATTCTACATTCGTATAACATTATGATGTTTTTCTTCTCGATTGTTTTTGAACTATTAATATTGTTGTAGATTCCTTTCAAGTTTTTGTATAAAAAACAACAATGTTTTAGAGGTATTAAAAACAATTTTATTGTTATTTTTATGTTTTCGATGAAAGCATGCTTTTCTAAATTTATAGGCAAAGTTTTTATTCATAAATTTTGATATTGTTCATGGGATGGTCATGTGACGATAAAGGTGTTTTAGTAGTCTTTTGGTCATTTTGGAAGGATAGTTTTAAAGAAGATAACTAGAGATCTACAAAAAAAATTTTTGCAAACAAAATTTTGTCTTTTTTAGTTATATATAGTTATTTTTTTAACTATATAAAATTGACAAGTTGAGCTATGTTAACATTGATATCCATCTCATCTTCAATATTATTATCGAAAGAAAGACCTTGAGTAACAACGAGTACTTTCCTAGAATTATCAGTCTTGAATATTTGCGGAACGCAAAACTAATGATATTATTTTTGTTTTTGCAGCCGAGGGTTTAGATCACTTCGTTCAGATAAGTTTTTTCCGCTTACAAGTTTGTTGAGGTTATTGGTCAACAGGTGACGTTTTGACGTCGGTTCTGATAATTTTAGGTACATTGGACGAAAATTCGAAAGTGGAGTGGGTAAAACCGATATGAAGGTAACTTTTTTGTTTTTTTTTGAATTTTTAGGTAAAACTTAAGATGTAAAAGATGCGACCAATTACTAAATTGAAAAATTAAGTCTGTTGTGGCCACGAAAGTAAGTACTCAGTTTGAAGTAACTTGAAGCTACAGTGCAACTAAAGCTATTAAAGACGATTCTTAGTCTCATAATCCCAGATAACATTACCCAATTCAACATTGTAAGCTACAGCGTAAGAAAAACCAGTAAAAGTTATAAAAGAAAGCAATTTGCGAGTTGACCTGGTTTACAAATTGCACGGCGTTCCGATAAATTTCCTCGCCTTAAATCCGACACCAATAATTTATTTTGTTTTCCACAATGGCAGCTTGTAAGGATTTGAGCTAAATGGCGTTAATTTGTTTCTACTGCTAATTTCTGGTTGAAAAAACCTAACAACATAAGAAATTCGGGGTACGAATGGATGGTTTGGTCAAGCTAACACGCTATGTAAGTCTGGATTGTATTCCAGCTTTGATTCAAACAAATTTACTCAGCTTGCTTCATGCTTCTTTACATTAAATAACATTAAAGCTATAAATCGTATTTGTACGTCTGCTTTCAAGTCAATGATTATGGTTATTCCCCCTTTACTTTCCGTTAATCCCTCTGCCATGGACTTTCGTTTTTTGTTATGATGGTTTTGTTGTCAAACCAAATCTTTTTGGACTATTGTACAGTTGTTTTTAACCTTTTTCTCGTATTTTTTGGATGTTCTCATAAAGAAACGTCTGTTATGATAATTCATTTATACAAAAAATGCATTTTTTTTGTTTGTGGTATTTGTTTTTGATGGTCATTTGTACTCTTAACGATGTTCTCTTAAGGCTTCACTAATTTTGCAGTACACGTTTTTTTTCTTTTATAATTTTTTCTGTCTTATGTTTTTTGTTTTCTCGGCGGTGGTTTGTTATTGTTTATATGAATACATATTGTAAAGAATTTAGAGGTTCAGATGTCCTGTACTGTTTACGTGGAGCTCAAGGTTAGATTCTGAGTTCTTATGCGATAAATAATGTTAACTTTTCAAAATTCTGTTAAACTACTGTTGTCATCTTTTCTCTTTGTGTCATTCAGCAGTCTTTTTATCTTTTAGTACACTGTTTTATACCATGTATTGAAGTAATTAGTGATTTTTTATATTACTAATGCAAAAGATCATTACTATTCTTTATACTCTTTAACAACTAGTTTGTTTACTAACACCATCTTTTTGCAAAGCTTTGCACTTTTTTTGACACGACAAAGCTCCCGCGATTAAGCCCATGTGACATTTGGGCCGTCATTTTACTGAAACTGAGTGTTTTGATTTATATTGACTTACTGTAATGGGATCAGTTCCTCGTTAAGTGTCATAGTAGGTAAAAATATTGTAACATTTTTAAGTCTATCAACAGGATTTTTAAATTCATTTATCGTGTATATAAATATTGGTGTTTTTTACTGTAGTTAATAGTTCTGTCATTCCTCACAGTGTACGAAGATTCTAATTGCTTTTCGTCTTTGAAATTTTGAAATTTTTGGCTTATCAGTAACGTTCCTATCAGTTGGTGTGACTGAACATTGCCCACCATTGACGTTATTTGAAACAGACTGACATATGATGTGAGGAAGTTGCCTACTATTCGCTGATTTTTGAGATATCGGTCTTTAATGTTGATGTTGCTTCTGAATATTTGACTCTTGATTCTTTATTGATAAACATAGTTAGTGTTGGCGTACAATTTTTTGCAGAGGGGGGCTATGCTGATTTTTTTACTTTGAGAGGTTATTATTGTACTGTTCGCGATATAAATTTGCCTCGATTTTTAAATTCAAAAATATCTGGTATGTTACAGATAACATCAAATGGCATTAATATAGCATGGTAGCTATTACGTGTGAAAGTATTATTCGAATGCAATCAACAACATCACAAAAGTAGGTATCTTTTGTTCCCTTATGATAAAGTAGTGGGCAAAAACAACAAACTAGAAATTAAATAGTGTTAAGAAATGAAGATCAAAGGAATTACGATAGTAGTATATTCAAAGTTTTGACACTTTGTTGATTTTGTTTAAAAGTTTTTGCTCAGAAAAAAATGATATTATCATTGACATCACCAAACACATCATAGTCAAAACTAAATATTCATACTTCATGGAAGGTTTTTCGATGAGGAATGTGAAGGGCTTATGACTATTATCACGGTTCTTGTGCTCTCGCTCGGGAATAGCGAAAAATAGGGTTTTGTGCGATTATTCGGAGTGAAAAATTTGATTATGAACTTGAACAATGTTCTTTATTCGGGTTTGGATGCAGAAACTTTTGGTCTTTTGCGTGGAATACTGTTATTGGGATAAAATTTTTTAATTGGTTTATAGGTTTTTCATTTCTATTTCCTACTTATTTATCGACAAAAAAAATTGTTACCTAAAATTTTATATTTACCATGACCAACCCTCCTAATCTACAACTTTTTCAGATGTAACGACCTAATGGTCCCAGCAGACGACGAAATGTTGGCCGAAACCTCAGCCCAAGCACTGAAAAACGAAAATGTGTGTCATATTGAATACCCGCCAAGACCACCATCGTTGAAGTTGGTCAAGAATAAGAAGGTTGGATCATCGGTAAAAGCCGTCGGAATCTTAAAATACGTTGAGGATTTTGAAATCCTTGAAGTTTTAGGCAAAGGCTTTTTTGGAGTCGCTTATAAAGTAAGTTTTTTGCTGGTTTTGTTGTGTTTTTAGGTCACAATCAAGAAAAGTGTATGTATACCTATAAAAAAATTAAGTTTGTTGTAATAGACTGAGATTTGGAGTGTTTTGTGACGCATTTCGCCAAAATAATTGTTTTATTATGTAAACCGACATCTAAATCAAGTTTTTGACACGAAATTATTAAAAATCAACTTTTTTCATTAAGGATAACATATTTTTTCTTTCAGGTCCGCGAAAAACGTCTTCACAACGGAAAACATGGCCCAACGCCGGTCTTAGTGATGAAAGAACCCGTAATAACCGGTAACCAAAGCCGATCAACAGCGAAAAAGATAGTATCGGACGAATATTACATGTTAAGAACGCTGAGACATTCGAATATCTTAAAAACGAGGGGAATTTGTGTACAACAATGTGATGCTGAATGGAAATTGAACTTACTGGTCGACTTTTGTGATTCTGGGAGTCTACAACAGACGATACTGAACACAAGCATTGAGTTCGATTGGTGGTATCGATGCCATATTGCACTTGACATCTGTTCAGCGATGGATTTTGTGCATCGAAAGGGCTTTATGCACCGGGATTTGACTAGCATGGTGAGTATGAGATGTTTAAGGAGCTTCAGAGCAATATAATTAAAGTTTTAAGGGTTAAATGAGGGAGATATTAAGGTTATAAGGCATAAAATGACAATCTTTGGGGCTAAAATCTTGTATAAATAATATTGTGTGTCTTTTGAAGGCTTTTAAGTGCTCTTTTGGCATAATTTTAAGACCTAAAACAATATGTTTTTTTTCAGAACATTCTCCTTCAATCTCAATACCGATCTCATCCCAAAGCCATCGTCGCCGACTTTGGCTTATCATGTAAAACACCTCAGAAGGGTGAAATCAAACAACAAGTCGGTACTCAGAACTGGATGGCTCCAGAAATGCTGATGGAACGATTCTACGATGAGAAGGCCGATGTGTTCTCATTTGGCATTATTTGCTGTCAAATGATCGCTCGGCTAGACGCTGATCACGATGCTGGACTATATCGAACACCATCGTTTGGTTTGGATTATGTTCGGTTCACAGCACATTGTCCTTCTGACACTCCGTTGAGTCTTCTGAAGACGGCTTTCTTGTGTTGTTTGGTCAGTTTTGCGGGGTTTTATGGGCAATATTGTGGTAGGGGATCGGTCGAACGAAATTTTCTACCTTTGCTTTCACTTTGATTTTTTAAAAAGATTTTTTAGAATTTTTTTGAAAAAATATTGTTAAATTGGCTGTAGAAGGGTTTTTATGTGGATTTTGTGGCTTTTTAAATGATTTTAGGTAACAATTTTGCTCTTGAAGAAAACTGAGGGTACTACAACCTTTTTTGCAATTTTGTACTGAAAACCCTTATAATTTTAACTTTGAAACCATTTGTGACATTTTCAGTGGAACTCCGAATCCCGTCCCTCATTCGGCGACCTATACCGGCGGCTGAAAGAAATAGTACGTACTGATCTCCCGAAACTCCTCGAAAACACCCTAACCGATCAAATCCGCATCGGCCGATCTCACTCGGACGCCGAAATTCGCCCAGCAGTAATCCCACCGTTCCCATCGAAACGATTCCTATGCGAAGAGAACTCGATCCCAGAGGGCGTGACAGTATCAGTGACGTTGGATACAGAACCATCAACTCCGGTCGACGAGAATGCCAGCTTAAGCAGTGCGGATCTTGATCAACGGTTAAGGCAGTTGGCTAAACATGTGGCCGAAGAGGATCCGGATTATCAGGTAGGCGGGGGAGAGTTTTTTTGAGAGGGGGAGGAGGGAGATTAAAATTTTTTTTCAAAAAACGAAAAATTTTTAAATTAAGCTGTGTTTTTGTAAAATACGCTCTCTGCAAGTTTAAATTTCAATTATATTTTTAGGAATCATCGATGAATCCTTTCTCAAAACACGATCGCTACCGATCAATGAGGAAGATCAAGCCAGGCGACTTGAATTTCCTCCGAAAATTCAACTCAAAGCCAACCGAAAACGAACCGATTCTCGAACCCGAGGACTCAGAATCACTAAACACAACGTCAAATTCAAGGAAGTCTAGCATCAAAAGGTGTAGAAGCATGCCACAACTACTGTTTACTCCGACGACTAACTGTAATAGAAGCCCTCCGTTGCATAAAGTATCAAAAAGATCATTTACATTGGGATTGGGAGAGCAGAGAGAGCTTCAGGGAAGAATTACAATGACTTTTAGGTAGGGAATTTTTTTTGAGGGATATTGGTGGGAAACGGGCTGGACCGGTCTTGAGTTAAAGTTGCAACGGACTGTGCCCGAAAGTTACCCTTCTTTACTGTATCCTACATTAAAGTATGACTTACCTTTACCCTACCTTACCTTACTCTAACATTCCTATCCTTTCCCGTTTTTCCATGCACTGCACTACCTTACTCTACCATACCCTCTCTTTCCTGCCTTACCATACCCTACTAATCCTTTATTCATTTCCAGAGACTACGACATGAAATTCACAAAATCCACTTCAAAATCAAGTCACCTACAATCAGTACAGGATGTGAACATCACAGCATCGGATGAATCCTTGAACAAAGACCTGTTTCTGATGGATATTGAGAAAGCGGCACGAAAGAATGAAACTTTGAATTCAGAATCTGAGTATTCAGATGCTGAAGAAGGCAGCGAAATCTTGTCGGCCGAAAAAATCTTTGAAAAAGATGAAAATAGGACCAGATTACAGAGATTTGAGAGTCCGGTAAGGATTGAAACGAGGAGTTTTTGGGGGATTAAGGGTTTTTACAGTAAACTATTGTGGAAGGAAATTTGTCTCAATTTTCAGGTATTCGAAGAAGAACAAGTGTCACTACCGAAGAATGGCTACAAATTGCCCCCTAAATCAAAATCCGTCTCATTCTACAGTACCAAATCTCCGAAATCATCGGTCAAATCGAAAAAGAACCCAATCAAAAGATTCTCAAACACATTCGACAGCTCTCAATGTACCATTTGCTAGATCTACAGCTCAATCTAGGGCATAGATTTTTAGTTGAAGAGTCATCTTTGGGATATACGTCTTGTGTAATATATTGTAGAGGTTTTGTACGACATATTGCACCGATGGATCTAGAGGAATATGGTGTAGAAGATGTAGATTTAGTGTAATATACTGTACGAGGTTTATCTCTGGTGTAATATAAATATGTCTGTACAGGATTCTTCGATTCGTTGTTTATTTCATGATCTAAGACTTGTCTGATGTATCTAATGTTATTATTCGATTATGCTTTGAACGTGCTTTTTAACGTTTTTGTTTAAAAAATGTTGTCGGCGGTCTTAAGAGCATTGTATGGTGTATATAAAGTTTATTATTGTAGTACCCAGCGGGATTCACTTAATTTATTGTTTCGTAAGTTACTTATTGTTTCTTGTATAAAAGTTATTGTATTGTTACTTATTTTTTTTTTTATTTTTGACAGTTTATTGTAATGTTATTTACTTTTTCTCTATTTTCTATGACATTGTTATTTACAAAGGGCTTTAAAACTTTTAAACTGGGTTAAATTATCTTTTTTGAGTATCAATCTCTATTTATTTTCTGTTGTCTTTATACTTTTATATAGGTATTGTTTTAATTCGAGGTTGTATGAAAAGTAGTGATAAGCTTTCATTTTTCTGTCATTTACTGAATTTCAATGCTCAGTATGATATCTGTATATCATTATAGAACTTCGTATTTTATTTCTCTATAGTTTTCACTTTCTCATTTTTGTAAATTTTTAAAACTATTTCGCATCTTTTTGTGTCACCGAAAACTGTTGTTTTGTACAAACGAGTGCCTTCTGATTCTCAACTTAACTCTGCCAAAAAGAAAACGTATTTTATGACATTGTTCTTTCACTATGTTGTTTTAATAACAATAAATTTATTAGTCACAATCTTTACATTTTTAGTTAGTCAGTTGTATCAATCAGACGAAACTTACTTTCAGCTCCAGCAGTTACAGTTTGACTACGTACATTTTGTTTAGGGTAAAGGCTTCAATGATATTATGATAAACAATATAAAACGCTCCAGCATTATAACGGATTACTTTATTTAACTTACGAAATAAAATATGATGATATATGGCTGGGGACTTATACTTCAAATCTTTTTCTTCAAAAATATTTTTTTTCTTAGTGAAAATTAAAAAATGGCGCAGAAAAATACAGAATCCTGCGCCATTTGAAAAAAATATCGTTTGAAAGAGAGAGAGTCTTTTCTCTCGTGTCTCTCGTTTTAGTGTGCTCTCTTTTTAAAACGGCGCAGAATTTTGTGTTTTCCTGCGCCATTTTTTGGTCTTCGCTGAAAAAAATATTTTTGAGAAAAAAAAATTTGAAGTATAAGTCTCCAGCCATATATGTTAAACAAAACTTCACGTGAACTACTACTCTCAGACAATGTAAACAATATGATTGAAAGTTTAATGGGTGCGATAAAAGTTTTAATACAATTTTCAAAACGCAAAAAGTTTACTAACCCGAATCAAAATTGTGAATTTGACAGCGATATGAAGACGATTGGTTATAAAGAAAGTTTTGATTAAAGACGAAATGATTCAAATGCAAAAATTAAACAAAAATGCAAGACGCTTAACGTATAATATGACGGGACTATTAAAAATTTTGTTGATTATCGGACTTGAAGAGGTCTATAAACACTATAATACTATATAACGAAGGCCTATAAGTAAGACAGTTACTGAGCAGCTTTAAATACGGTTTTGGCAGAGAGAAATGTTAGTAAAAATGCAGTAGAAGACTTAAAAATAACTTGATAAGTTCTCTACATAGTAATCATAAGAATATACCCCACCAAAGGCAAGTATGGCTTGAGCATAGGTCCAATAATAGGTGTCATTAGCATGTGATCTACCAGCCACCAATATAGTCGAAATTGAAATCGTCCCCAACTTAACGTTAACCAACTTTTTTCATCATCAACTTTAACTTGGCCTTTGTCCATGCGTTCTTTAGCTTTACGTACAGCTTCTGGATTGCACGTACGACCGTCTGGTTTTGTAAAGTAGAACCCAAAACGAGCTAATTGTTGAAGCTTTGATCCACCGTCAGTCTCACAGTCTAATTGAAGAATGTATGGTGGGTCTTTCTGGTCTGTGTACATCCACTCCCAGCTGTGGCCGATTCTGTAAATAAAAAATGTTTATAAAAACGTTTTTAGACTATGAATTATGTCGTCAACAACGAAGTCATGTACTGAATTATTGCGTTTAGTTATTAAAAAAATCTTTTTTGGAATATAGGCAACAAAAAGTGATAGTTTTAGGCTTACTTGTGTGAGATATATTGGCACTTGGGTCTACCCCATGTGTGACATTGATGAATCATAATTCCCATGTCAGGCGCATACCAATGAGCCAGCTTTCCAGCCATTGACTCGAAGAACTCTAACGTGTAGTTGTTGGCATGGATAAAGAAGTTGGCTCCTAAAGAATTTTTTTCAATTGTAGATCTAGTGCTAGGGCTATAACTAGGTTCAGAAAGCTAAAGAAAAAGTTGAGGTTTTTAGTTAATGTAGTTAACATAAACTTTGACGAATACTAATAAGACCTAAAGACACAAATATTAATCCTACCATTGACCCACTCAGCCCGCTGGCTAGTTTCGTCTTTGCCAATTTGGTCAAAAAGTCCATCGAATGAATGGTCATCTTCCAAGTTTAGCTCAAACAAGTTTCTTCTCCAGAATGTGTCTTGTTGCATCATCCAAAACGATTTTCCTCGTTTCAGCATGGCGATGCCGATGTTGGCACGGAGAAGATAAATTGTTTGGTACGGGCCTTCGGCAAAGGAGAATGGCTTCTAAAAAGGGAAAAATTATTCAACCAATGATAGTTTATGAGAGGAAATGGCAACATAAATTTCGTGTTTAATTAGACATTAAAGGCGAATTTTACGTTATGTACAGAACACTCTTTCAACATCGTAGTGAATTATTAAAGCACATATAGTTTAGTACTTTGGCTTCATCAAACAAACTTACATATAAACTAGGAGTAGGCCAATAAAACTGCCTAATGTTTGGCCAGTACTCTTTCAATGTATCTCTAGCAACATGATCAAGTGTAACAAAGATAAACCTCTCATGAGCACCTTCAAACTCTTGTGTATTACACAAGAAATTGAATGTCATATTCAAAGCATATTGATTCAAAAGGAAGATGGCAGGCGGCCGTGTGAATTCCTTGTCAAGAGTATTGATAAGTTCCGCAAATTCTGAAGATCTTTCAATTGTGTCCAAGCCAACCGTATGGCCATGCTCTTTAATGTATCGTACTGCGGTTGTGGCACGTTCGGTTTTCCTTAACACGAGAACACCAATGACGAACCAGAATATGGCCATTGTTGTACAGAGACCGCGATAGAAGCGGGACGGGACTTTTTTGCGGATATACGTTGATGGAATGAATTGCTTGAGGACGGGTCGGATATAGGCTGTCATGTCGGTCTGTAAATCAGTTAGAGTTAAACATGGCGTTCATTATGAACGGTATACTATTTTTTTGGGTTTTACAGTAATAAGCTAAGAGAGACCTATATTAAGTAAATTTGAAGGTCCCGGGGTTTATTAGGTCCTGCAACGAAAGATTGGGCTTTTATAGGTCTAATCGTAAGATGTAAAATACGGATTGCGTATTTAGCATGCAAAAGTTTTAAAAATAGAACCGTAGGCTTACATTATGATTTTCCTTAGCTTTTCCGACAATTTCCCAGTCATTGTCGGATGAAGTTTCGGAGCTTTGAGCTACACTTCCATTAGACGTCGTCGCTACGTTTTCGGGTTTTGGCTGTCGTTGCCTCACCTCCGTCTGAGTGCTCATCACACCCGAGCTTTGACTAAAAAGTTTGAGTTTACATTGCATATAAGGGGGTTCCAAACATGGTACAGTATAGTATAGTTCACGATATGATACACTATAGTATTGTATGTATATAAAACGATAAACAGTGTTATTGTACATGATAAGATAGGCTATATTGTTTTGTATAAAACGATACACCACGTTTTTGTTCCCGATGTTATTACAAGTTAAAAGGGCTAGCCTAGGGCTAATAAAAAATGGCTAACAACAAGAAAGATTGAAAGTTAGCCTAGTAATACCATCGCAAATCGAACCCACTTCCTGTGAAGAACTATAAAAGATGCACTTAAAGTTGAGAGACTTTAAAATGGGTCAACTATCAACCTTGTCACTACTGAGATTTCGAAAAAGTTCAACGTTATTTCAATTGGATGAACAAATTGTTTTTGCTGAAAAGCATGTCTAACATTTTTAAAATTAAAAACGTTTTTCTTTTTAAAACCGGTACTTTGAGGTTATAGCTTTTTAAAATTTAGTACTATTAAGTGCCAACATATGTAAAGATCCCGCCATTTTTTACAGGAAATTGCAGGCAAAGTATGGCGGGTTCTTTATGTCAGCTTTTAATATAAGACTATTAAACAAAGTGATATTGAGCCCAAAAATTTAAAAACGGCAAAAATAAATAAAACTGAAAAATTAAAAAATGAAGTCAATAAAATAAAGATTAACTAAAATAAAGTCATTCCCTTGTTGAATACATTTAAAAAATGACGTTGAGCGAACGACAATGGGAATCAAATGACATTACATTAACCCACTGTCAACATGTTTACAAAATCAAATTAGCAACCAAAATCTTTTTGTTGTCGTAAATAAATGCTGGTAAACTTGGTTTTAACACAATTACCTAGTTTCTAATATAACGTGACAGTGTTACCTAAGGCCAGTGCTAATGCTAGAGCTAGGGCTAACGCCATTGCTAGGGTTATTTCTAGGGCTAAGGCCAAAGCTAGAGCTAAAGCCATTGCTAGGGCTATTTCTAGGGCTAGGTTCAAAGCTAGAGCTAAAGTTGGGGCTAGGGCGAGATTTTTTTTATTAAAACAGTAAACATATAGCTAATTGAAAAACTTAAAATCACCATTTTTTACCTAAATCTAAACTTTTCTTCTTACCCCACCCCAAAGCCTAATATCTTCAGAAAACCCCTTAAAAGCATAAACAGACGTTGTTGTTCCTAATTAGCAAAAAGCCTTAAAATCCAGCCTCCATCCGACTTAATAAGGTTGAAAATCCGCAGCGATGAGATTTTTGTGAAATGAACTGATCACGACGACCTTGATGTCGAACCGTTTTAAGGGCGTTTTGTCGCGTCTCCAAGACGCAAACTCGATTTGATACAAAACTTTTTGATTAGAAAAATATTGTTTGTGTGGGAGAATGTGTAAGGACAAAGGAATACAACATTAAAAAAGTAAAAGTACAGTTAACTTTTTGTAAAGCTATAAAGAACACGCTACTTTAGTTATAAAAACTCTCGTTGTAAGAAACAGAAAAAATTGAAATCACTATGATAAAGTATAAAATAATAAAAATATTCTTCCACACTCACAGAAAAAGTTTATACAAAGCAAGTTTTGTAAAGAAAAACAAGTTGAGAGTACTTAACAGGTTTCTCAATAACAAAATAAAAAAAAACAACAAAAAGAACTCTTACAATTACTTTTTCATAGGGTTGCGTAACATCTCTACCCTATCTTAGCCCTGACAGTAAGCCTTGCCGTTGCTCTAGCCCAAGCGATAGCCATAGCCGTTGCCTTGCCCCAGCCTTGCCCTCGTCTTGCTTTAGCCTTGCCTTAGCATTTCCCTAGCGTTGTCCTAGCCTTGTGCTCGTATTGCCCTAGCCTTGATCAAACCTTGTCCTATTCTTAACTTTAGCCCTATTTAAAATTACTTTGTTTATTCACTGTTTTTTTCCTTAAAACGTTAACAAACAGCCTTTCATGAATCGTATGTATAATATAAACATATTAGTACCCCAACAACTTTAAGAAAATCAGCAAAAATAATATAAAAACCAAAGTAAAAAAGAGCAAACCGCCTATAAAAACAGTTTGGAACACTGTGGAGCGAGTAAACGGAATTCCTTTTGTTGTTTGAGTAATTAATACGTCGACTAATTGATCAAACGTCATCAATTCGAAAAAATGTTTCGAAATTGCAAAAGAGTAGATTATTTCTATTGTATGAACCTCTAAACAATAAAGGACAACTCATAATAAAAATATAGGCCCCACTTAGACTTGAAAATGGTTACACCAGGGTCTGGCCAAAACAATTTTCAAAACAGCCAAGCCGGCACTCATGAGCTTGAGGTCCAGGGCCTAAACCAATGCCAAAAAATGGGTCTGAACCCGCTCCTTTACACGTCTAACCTAACCTAAAAAATTTTTTTAAGAAATATTTAGCATGTTTCCCTCTGCTTAATTTGAGAAAAAAAAAAATTCCAACCTCGCCCCTTCATTACTCAACCACTTCGGGGCTCAGTATTATTTCAAGAACTACTGTGTTTTCAACTTTTAACCTCCCTGACCCTACCCAATAAAAACCTCACGCTGCTTCAAATCCCTACCCCTTAACCTAGCCATAAGTCTGCTTCATCTCCTTAGCGAGCTCCAGAAAGCCGTTGAACAGCTGATCCACCGCAGAATACGATTATTTTCCCAAGGTAATACTTTATTTTGAAGGCAGAGTAAAATCGAAAAAAAAACATAATTGCTCTGTTTACAAGATACTCGCCTAAGTAACTGCGCTACCGCGTTACATTTGTATAACAAAATGTGGCAGTTTTAAAGTTTTTGAATTTTAAAAAATTTAAAATTAAAAAATTAACACAAAAATTTAAAAAACACAAAATTTAATAAAAAAATTTTTTAAAAACTTAAAAATTAGTACTTTCTGACTAAAACCGCGTGTTTTTTGCAAAACGCATAAATTGGGTAATGGAGGTCGTTACAAAGTTTTCCATTATTTCGTTAAAAGCGAAAAATTTATAGCAATAGAAGAGTTTCAAAGAGTGATTTATGACAAACTAATGAAAATTTTGATATGATCAAAAAGTTCAGTAATATTGCTCTGTAATTAGTAAAAATAAATTTCGAAGTTTTTTTTAATATTTACAATTAAAAAAAAATTTTCGCATTTATGGGCATACAACAAAACAGTACGTATTTTACATAAAAAGACATTTTTAAATACAAAAATTATTTTTGCTTTACTCTCCATACCGTGGACTTGTTTAACTTTGTTCTTACTCTAGCTTTGGCATGGTCCTAATTTAGCTATACCTTAGCCCTAATCGGGCACTACTTTGATCCTACCCTAGCCTAGCCTAACCCTGGCCTTATCCTAGCCCAAGCCTAGTCATTCTTTAATCTTACCCTAGCCTAGCCCTACCCTGGTGTTACTCTAGCCTTAGTAAGACATTACCTATTTCTTACCATAGACCTAGACTGCCCTTCCCTTGATAATACTTTAGCCTCACCTTACACTATCACAGACTTATCTTGTGCTTACCCTTGCAGTACTTTAGCATTTCCTTGTTTTTAATCTGGTCTTAATCTAGTCTTTCCCTGTTTTTATCCTAGCCATGACCTAGTCCTATCTACATCTTCTCACGTCCTGCTTTGATATAACTTTAGCCTTAGCTTAACCCTGTCCTAGCCCAACCTAGGCCTGCCTTTACATATTTTTACTTAAGCATAATCAACCCCTCCTTTCATTCTTCCCCCAGTCTCTTCTCCTTCTCCCAAAAAATAAGCCCAAAACATTAACCCGGCTAGCCGTGTAATGTGATCTAGCGAAAAAAATCGAGGAGATGCGCGACCTTTTTTTACCCATACATGTACAATTTTTATTGATCTGCTTCTTTCCGAAACGCTTCGATCGCCCCGCGATTCGCACCGTTGGCTTTTTCGAACAGGAGAAAAATCGACAAAAATGATGAAACGGATTCACAAAAGACGCGGAATTTATTTCGCCTTTCGAGCTCCTCTAAGCCCGATTAGGCGGATCAGTTAAGGATAATTATGGTGGGGTGTTCGGAGGGTCGAAAAATACAACTTTGGCAATGGTGATTTAGGCAGTAAGAAGTAAAAATGACAGAATTGGGTAGGGCTTTGAAGGGGGTAATGTTAAGCGTAAGCAAGACTAGAAAAAAAGCTGTAGTAAAATTAAAAAGTGGCTAAAAACAAAGCTAAGAATACAGCTAGGGTTGGACTAAAATAAAGTTTAAGAAGGTGTAGATAGATCTAGTGCTTCAGGTAGAGCTTTAGTCAGTTATCTGGATTTTGGGTTTGGGTTCTCGGCTAGGGGTCTAGGTTAGAGCTATGCGCTATGGATCTGGGCCAAACTATAAGCTAGAGCTCTGGACTATTGGGTTAGGACTCTGGACTAGGGATCTGGACTAGAGATCTGGGCGAGGACTCTGGGCTAGGGCACTAAACTAGGGCTCTAGACTAGAGCACTGGGCTAAGGCTCTGGGCTAGGGCTCTGGGCTAGGGCTCTGGGCTAGGGCTCTGGGCTAGGGCTCTGGGCTAGGGCTCTGGGCTAGGGCTCTGGGCTAGGACTCTGGGCTAGGGCTTTGGGCTAGGGCTCTAGGCTAGGACTCTGAGCTAGAGCTCTGGGCTAGGGCTTTGGGCTAGGGCCCTAGGCTAGGACTACTTTTAGCTATAAATGTAACTAATAAAACATTTTTAACTAAAACAAATGTTTTTTAATCTCCCTCACTCCCATTAAATCCATTTAAAACTGCGCAATCGTCACATTTAAAAAATTAATTCAACGTTCGGTCGGAACATTCTTGACCTGCGAAGAAATCCCATTTATTTCTTTTGCACTCTTCAGCCGCGGACTGTTTTGTTCGGTCAATAGTTTTTCGTTTAAATAATTGACAGAGTAAATGTTATTTTTTCCAAAAGTTGTAAAGTGGAAACAATTATTAAACTTATTGTTTTTTTTGCCGTTCGAACGGTCTTAATGTTTCGTTGTGAACAAAGTGAACGGCTGGTGAAAGGACATTTTAATACATGTTATAAAACTTTAGCCTTAGCCTTAGCCTTAGCCTTAGCCTTAGCATTAGCCTTAGCCTTAGCCTTAATTTTAGATTTAGTCTTAGCTTTACCATTAACCTTAGCGTTATCCTTAAGCTTAGTCTTAGCTTTAACCAAGGTTTAACCATGACCTAAGGCTTAACATGTGCTCAGCCTGGTTGAAGTTACTGGCACTTAAAGTAATCTTGCCCTACCCAAAAAAAACGTTTAATTTTACTGTAAACAAAGAGTCCCTTTTCTGTAGACAATAAATTACAGTGAAACTTTGGATGCCTTATTGTAAAAAAACAATATTTTAAAAAAAAATCCTTGGGTTACAGTGTAAACTTAAACAAACCTTGAAAAATGCACTGCAAATTAATGGCATTCAAAAAGTGGAAATTTCCCAGCATTAACCAATTTGAAAAAAAAAGTTAAAGTTAGCTTGCACTATTGTTCATAGCTACAACTACAACCAAAATGGCCTTGGCTGTAGGTCCTGTTGCTTGGACCGGTCCGGAGCTTTTTTCACCGGCCCTGTTTAGCAATTTTCAAGACCGGTCCGGCCTAAACTTCAAATTTTTGGGTCCGGACTGGTCCAGACTCAAACTTTTTAGGTTCGGTCCCATCCGGCAAAACACTGATTGTAGCTATTAATATAATTTTGGATTGAAAGAAATGAAATGTTTCTGTATTTAGTGACCTGTCCAAACCCTAACAGTTTAGCACGTTTTGAACTGTTCATAATTCACAAAAAAAAACAAACCACAAAAACCATATTTAAATGTTCCTTTTTGATTACTAATGTATGTGTTCAGCAAATCCGAACGTAGTATTACCATAAAAATTTAAAAATTCGAAAAAAAGCAGCTAACTCTTCCACTTCTCTTTTTACTGCGATTACTAATTTCACGAAAAATTTCAAAAAACAGAAAACACATATATTTACATATTAAAGTAAGCCAAACGTCAACAATCATCGCCTTAGTAAAGTATAAAAGGGTTAGCGATTCTTGATATATTCATCAAATATAGAGTGTAGATTACAGTTATTACTACAATATATCTTAAAAACTAAACTATAAAAATGAAATTAAGCACTGCCGTTGTCGTCTTTGTTGCTGTTGCTGCTTTCATGGCTATTGAGATTTATGGTCAAAGTGCGGCGTAAGTTACAGTACTCAATAAAGTAAAGCCAAGGCGGAGGCAAGGTAGATAAATAGTAAGACAAGGGTGAGGCTAGGCTAAAAATAAATAGTGTTACCTAAGGCTAAGGCTAAAGATAAAGCTAAGGCTAAGACTAAAGCTCAGGCTAAAGCTAAAAAGTACTTTTTTAAAAACTAAAATCTATGTTTAATAATTTTTTTAGTCAATACTGTAACGAAGCCGTTTCTTACCTAAAAGAAAATCAAGACCTTTTGGCCAACGCAGCCACTCGTCAACAATATGCATCTATGGCCAAGTCTCTCATTCAAAGCAACGTAAGATTAGCAAAGCAATTTTTTTGGTTTTTCCTACCCTTCTAATTCCTCGCTACTCCGCCCTAACTGATTCAAAAAAAAGTTCAAAAATTTAAAAAAATATTTTATAAAAAAATTCTAAAAATGTCATTTAGTGTGCCAGCCTGAAAATCTGTAACACAGCCTGCGCTAACACTGCCATCAACTGCCTGAATGAACAAGCTGCTTCGGCAACTCTCATCTCTAACATTGACTCTTGTTGCAGTCAATGCTAATTGCCATTTATCATAAAGTTCTTGATAAAACGACTTCAATTCGAAACCGTGATTATATAATATAATAATAATGTAAATTAATAATAAACATCTCACATGAATTTACTTTATTTGAATTTCTATCTATATTACCAAAAAAAAATAAAATTATCAAACAAAAGTTGCCCATTAGCTCTGAAAAGAATTAGGCCGAGCCGAAGCAAAGGACTAGGCCGAGGCGAAGCAAAGTTTGAAAGGTTGTCATACAAAAACGAGCTCTAAGTGGTGCCAGTGTGTCGTAATACAAAGTAAGAAAGAAAAGTTTTAAGTCTATCTAACGATCAAACAAGTATCTAATGTTTCATCCCCAGAAGCACCTGACACAACAGAAGATCCGAGTACTCGAAGTAATTTGTTGGGTCGTTTTACATCGAGGCAAATATTACAAAAATCATAAAAATTACATAATAAACGTTGTGTCATACGATTTTTTGTAATTTCTCTAAGGCTATCATAATAGTCCATAATTTTATACAACGCAACGGAATTATTGCATGAATTCTTTTTTATTATTAAAAAAACTTCCTTAGATTTGATTTTTTTCTCTTAATTTCCTTGTGTTTTCTCTTAAATTTCATAGAATTAGCCTTGCCTTAGCTTTAGCCTTAGTGTTAGTATAAAGCTCCTGCCTCAACGCACCTTTTATTTTGAGATCAACCATTTAATATAACTAATATAAACTTTTAATCAAAAACCATATATTAACCTTCTATTACGTCTAGTCTAACCAGCACGTGTCAGCCCAATAATATATTATATAAACTAAAAACCAAAAAACAATAATATAGATTATAATAAATTAATAAGATTAACACAAATTTTATTACCATTTTTTAAAAGTTGAACCTAATTTTTTGGTATAAAAGAAAAGTTAGACGATCATATCATCAGTATACTCTTTGTTTGTCAATCGAAGAAGATGAAGTTCTACAGTGCTCTTTTGGCTTTTGTTGTATTGGTCGCCGTTGTTGCTTTCAGTCAGGCTGAGGACATGAAGTAAGCTTTGAAAAGTTTGAATTTTAAGCCTTTTATGATGATCTTTTGATTTTGTTTGACGTCTTGTAAATATTTTTTTATAAAATTTAATTTTAAGGACTATGTGCACAAATGATGCCAACATGTTGGCTTCTGAATTGAAGCCAATCGTTGGCAATACCCAAAAGAGACAAGCCTTCGTAGACAAGTTGAAAGCTAAGGTTCAGCAAGAAGTAAGAATATTTTAGCATTAACGCTTGCTTTAGCCCTAGCCGTAGAATTAGCCCTTGCCCTATCCCTATTCTACACCACCTTTCTTCACTTTACCCTAATTTTTTAAATAAAAATTAATTTGATTCTAAAATTTTAGTGCACTCCCAAAAACTCATGCAATGACGCATGTGCCACGGCCATAAACGCGTGTTTGGACAAACAAAGAGCCTCCTCTACCGTCATTTCCAACCCTGCTGGATGTTGCAGTAGTTGCTAATCGCAAAGCTTTATCTTCTGATTGCCGCTTTGAAATTAAAAACACCAAACAAACTCTTACATTGAACAAATTGCCATATGTTATGGAATAAACTTTTTGTGCTATTCAAACAAATTCGGATTTATAAAAGTTCAAAATTCAATATTAACTAATCTGTCTATGTAAACAAATTTAACTTATTTTGTGAGCAATATAACCTATTTTCGATCACTAAAAAGTAGCCCAAACGCCAAAAATATACATAAAAAAATTAAAAAAGGGTGCAAGACTCTGATGAAACTTACGGATTTTCTCAAAAGTCGGAGTGACACAACGTAGTTGTGAAAATATTTTGACATTTATAGTTATAACGGCGGAGCTGGGCTCAGATTATCGTAATAAACTAGAAGTGCAGCTACGCGTGAGAGATAATGGCAAAAACGTCCAGATCGATGAAAACCCCGCGTCGAAGAAAACCCCGTCGGGGTTGATCATAACCCCACGTTGAAGAAAACCCCGATTTAGATGCTTGGTGCTTATAGTACTATTTAGTACCATACAGCACCATAAGGAGCACCAAAAATAAAATTAGTGTTTTTGTCAGACTCAGCACCTTCAACTTGGTCAAAAACAACCAATTTTTTGGCGCTAGGACAAATGCGGTTTTTGGACAGTTGCGGATCTGCGGTTTTTAGACACTTGCGGATCTTCGGTTTTTGGACACTTGCGGATTTTGGACATTTGCGGATTTTTTAAAGGGGGTTTTTTTTATTTTTTAGTTAATTTAGTTGTATTATGGTACTAAATGGTACTAAAGTGTAAATTGGTACTGTTTTAACATGTTTTAGTGCTAAATAGTACTAAATTTTAAATTGGTACTGTTTTATATTTTTTGGTACTGAATGTTACTAAAAGCCCAAAAAGGTACTGTTATGTTAAAACCGCACCAATTTAAACTTTAGTACAATTTAATACCATAATACAACTAAATTAACTAAAAATTTAAAAAAACCTTTAAAAAATCCGCAAATGTCCAAAAACCGCATTTGTCCTAGCGCCAATTTTTTACTTTATTTGCTCAATTTGTAAAATAGTACTAAATAGTATCATAAGTAATAAAGCATCTAAATTAGGGGTTTTCTTCAACGTGGGGTTATGATCACTCCAGACGGGGTTTTCTTCAACCCGAATTTAGCAAAAACGCAGTTGGTCGATCAAGAATGAGCCTGTTGAGTTCAAGATCTCAAGCTCAAACTCTAAGCAGTGTCACCAAGTTTGTATATATTACCGCGCTTCAACAACACAAAATTGCCAACAATCTCTTCAGTATTTGTTAACAGATCCACGAGTATGATAAAACTATGTGAGAACTTAAATTGGAGCCAGTGACTACAATATCTTCTAATATTTATGGCTGTGTCACTTTGATTAAAAATGGCTTGATAAATTGTAAGCTGTAATAGCATTATTATAAAAAAACAGACCGTAAACACTATTTAAGAAAAAAACTGTAAATCAATAATCATTTTTTTCGTAATAAAATTAGACAAAAAATTTATGGTAATTAATGTTATGTATACAAATAAAGATTAAGGTTTTAGAACCATGTGTTATTTTTCGAACCAATTAGTTTTTTGTTCTATGAAAAATAAAAAAAAATGATGGTATAAAAGAAATTTATAATTTCATATTAATCAGTATACCCCTATACTCGACGTTATTCAATATGAAGTTCTACAACATTGTTATGGTAGCTTCTCTGTTTTTTGCTTTAGTAGTTGTGATTAACTGTGAAAGCATGAAGTAAGTTACATGGTCTTAGAAAAAATAAAAGCAAGCTTTTGTTGCTTCCTAGTTGGTCCCATACTCAAATAATCCTGAAGTAAAAGTTATAAAGCTAAATTTTAGAGAAATGTGTACCAATAAAGTAAACACGATGTCTAGCAAAGTTAAAGCCGCTTTGGCCAATGACAGCAAGAGAAACACTTTGCTAAACAAGATTCAGTCTGAATTGAAAATGGCATGTTTATCGTCAAAAAACAATAATATTAAAACTTGTTAGACAAGGACAATGTGACATTTTAAAAACCATAACTTTATTTTAAAAAATTAGTTTAGAATTAACAATAAGATTCATTTTTAGTGTCAACAAAAGAAAGAATGTAGTGCATCATGTGTATCAGGAATAAATGCTTGCATTGCCAAGCAAAGAAACTCTAACACCTTGATTTCCAACCCTACTAGCTGTTGCGACGATTGTTAAGAAATAACAATATGGACAGACCTGACACTCATTTTGACATTTTTAACAATGCGAAAACTTTTAACATTATCTTGCTTTACTGAATAAACTTTGTATGAATGTTATCTTATATGATTATGAGCCAAGGTAACACAAGTTCAATGTGAGTGGATTTCCAGTTGGGACACCGTAAGTTTTGTTGTCTGATGAGCTGTGATAGGCATCAGTGCAGCTTCTGAAGTGTTTCAAACATTAGGTACAGTTTTCTGGTGAGTTTTTTATATACATGGTACAAACTTTGTGTAAGCGGATGCTGTACATAGTATTAAACTTAAAGTTTTATCATATCAAATTAGCGACTAGGCTGAGTTACAAGTTTTCTCAAAATGAACATACGCAGAGTTACATTCAGCAGTATGTCCACCATTTCCTGAAACAATTTGCATAGCAATGTCATAGCCTTCGATCACATTCAAGTCATAGTTGCTGTTACCGTTTGAATTGCCAAAGGAAAATTCAGCAATTGTATGGCCTAAAAATAACACATTTTTTCAAAAATTTCAAGACTTGGTTTTGAAAGCTTAAAGTCATTGGCAAAAAGTATTACCATTGCCGTAACCATTGCGGAAGTTCATAACACCAGTTGTGTATGTCTGGCTACAGGACGCTCCAGCAGCTAGCTGACACTGAACAGTTTGTGTGCCACCTGATACAGTCTTTACTACGGTAACAGCTTGAGTACATTCGTTAGTGATAGTCAGGTTAGTAGTGGGTGTAGCAGTAGTTGTAGGGGCAGCTGTCGTAGTTGTAATCACTTCGAACTCACACAAATTTAAAACCATAGGGTTTCCTGCAGGGACGCCATAAGTGCGATTGTCAGTTGAACTGTGATAGGCGTCTGTACAATCTCTGAATGGATGTTTGGTAAAATACGTATACAGAATTTCTTGTAAACAATGACCGTTCTTGAAAAACATTTTCTGATTGGTTGAACTAACTCATTACGTTAATTGTTTGTTATATATTTTCAGTTTTTCACTTACGAACTACCACACTCAGCAACATGTCCACCATCTTCTGGGATAATTTGCATAGCAATATCGTATCCTTCAATTACGTTCAAAGCATAGTTGGTGTTACCGTTTGAGTTACCAAACGAAAACTCAGCAATAGTATGTCCTGTAGATATATTAGGCATTATTTCATATTATACATTAGGCCGTTTTTTTATAGAAAGCGATACATTTACATGGCTATTGTAATATAGCAAAAATAAAAAAAATTGAAAACTAATAAATATTTGTCGAAATTTTTTACCATGTCCATAGCCATCTCTAAAGTTCATAACGCCAGTAGTGTAAGATTGAGTGCAAGAGGCATCAACAGCAAGCTGACATTGGGTAGTTTGTGTACCACCAATGACCGTTTTGACAACAGTTACCGGTTCATTGCACTTGTTATTGATAGTTAAACTAGTCGACACAGGTCCAGCAGTAGTAGTCGTTTTTTGAGCGCAATTATCTAACCCGGTAACGGCGTCAAAGTTACACAGGTTAAGAATGAATGGAGTTCCGTCAGGAACACCATAAGTATGGTTGTCGGCGGAACTGTGGTAGGCGTCTGGGCAGGCGCTAAAATTTTGTTGCTTTTATTATTTTAATTTTATAATTTTGTTATTTAGTAGAATTGAATGTTCAAAACGTTAGATGGATAGAAGAAGACGTGGGAAAAACAGAATAAGTTCACAAAATTGACAAAATTATGTTTTATGATATGCCTAACGCGGAGGAACAACGGATTACTTTATTTAACTTACAATATAAAATATGGAGATATATAGAAACTCCACGTAAGCTCTTTCAGACAATGGGGCCAATACGATTAAAAGTAAAACCTTACGCATTATCACATTCAGCTACATGACATCCATCTTGTGGGATAATTTGCATAGCAATGTCAAAACCTTCAATAACGTTCAGTGCATAGTTATCGTTTCCGTCTGGATTTGTTGAGCCAAACGAAAATTCAGCAATAGTGTGTCCTAAAATGACAAGGTTTGCAAAAAGCTGTAAAATTTAAAGCCTTTTCTTAATCTTAAGGTAAGTATGATTTTTCCATCTAATTATCATATAGAGTTGGTATGGTTAGCATTGTCCAGTATATTTTGTTAGTTTTTATAACGAGATACTATAAAATTACCAGGCCCAAAACCGTTTCGAAAGTTCATAGCTCCATCAGTAAAAGTTTGTGTACATTCACCTCCTGCAGCCAACGTGCATTGAGCTGTTTGAGTACCTCCGGGAACAGTTTTAACTACGACAACCGGGAACACACACTGATTGACAATAGTTAACAACCCAGCATTACAATAGTTAATAAGAAAAATACCAAACACAATCAAGGAGTTCATAGTCGATCACCTTGATGAGAACAGAAAGGTGCTAGTGTTGTATGAAAGTAGTAATGCATTGTGCTGTAATCTCGCTTATATACTGTTTAGTATTATTGTAAAAAGTAGATATTTGAATAATTTTAACGTGACATATGATTATTTGATGTTTGAATACAAAGGTTATTTAACTGTTTATCCCTATATTTAACTGTTCGTCTCTATTGACTTAGCCTTTTAACATTGGTTTTTGCAATCATTTTCATATTGTAGTTTTTTGTAAACAGTTTAAAAACACTTTGGTAGGATTGAGAATTTTAATCTTGATTAGCATAACCGTTTGACGCACAACAGTGTTGTTGAAATGTCGTTTTTCGAACGCAAAAACATGATATAATGGAAAATTCTGTTAAAGGTTAAAGTTTAGCTACCGTAGCTGTTTGAAGCTTAGTGCGGAACGTCGGGATTTAAAATTTTTTGAGGAAAGTAGTATTAAGCGCTTTCTGTCAGATTGCTAAAATAACCGTTAGTTAGTTATAATTTTAATATTGTTGTTACTAGCAGATACAACACAATGAACATAAATGTAGTTCTCACTTTTACTATCTTCAATACTTTAATTTTCTTTACATGTTTTGAAAATAAGCTGTTAGTAAACAACATTTAATATTGTTGTTTCACTATCGAGTACTAGGAAAAATAGTCAAGTCTTTTACGATCCCAAGTAACACAAGTTCAAAGCGATTGGAACTCCGCCTGGAACACCATATGTTTTGTTGTCAGAAGAGCTATGATAAGCGTCGGGGCAACTTCTAAAATATTTCACAAGTTTATACACTCGTTAAGGTTAGACGATGTTTAACAATAAGGAGAGGCAAAAAGTAGGAAAAGTATCAAGGACAAGGTGAATTCTTGCTTTATAAAAAGCATATATTACTTTCTTTGAATAATTCTGAAAGGGTTCACTTACGGAGAGTTACATTGAGAAACATGACCGCCATTTGCTGGTTTAATTTGCATAGGAATATCGTATCCTTCAATCACATTCAAGTCATAGTTGGTGTTACCATTTGGATTGCCGAACGAAAATTCAGCAATTGTGTGTCCTAAAACATTTTTGTAAATACTATGAATTGAACTTAAATAAAGTGAGATGCAAAAAATTTTTCTTTAACTTGGAAGTTAGTATAGCTTTATGACAATAATTACCTGTTCCAGTACCACCGCGGAAGTTCATGACACCAGTGACGTAGGATTGGCTGCACGATTGGCCAGAAGCTAGCTGGCATTGTGTAGTTTGTGCACCACTTGCTACAGTCTTTACTACAGTTACAGATTGACTACAATCGTTGGTGATTGTTAAGTTAGTGGAGGGTGGACCAGTAGTTGTAGTCGTCGTAGGTTTAGTGGTAACAGTGATCAGTTTAGTCGTAGTAATGGTTGTTGGTTTTCTGGTTGTGGTAGTCGTTACCGTTTGGAACTGGCACAAGTTCAAAACCATTGGATTTCCGGCAGGAACTCCATAGGTATGGTTGTCATTTGAATTGTGGTAGGCGTCGGGGCAGCTTCTAAAACATTTTAGTAATTATTTATTATGAAGGGTTCTTTCCAGTTATTCTATGGGTTTTTTTGTTTTTAATAATTGTTGTTAATTTTTACTTACGCAGTAGCACATTGAGCAACATGACCACCATTTTGTGGAATAATTTGCATACCAATATCAAATCCTTCAATGACGTTTAGTGCATAGTTGGTGTTACCATTAGGATTACCAAACGAAAACTCAGCAATTGTGTGGCCTAAAAGAGTGGTGTATATAAATTGAATGCTTTCAAATGTATGTATATAACAAAAAATTACATAAAAAATTAAGTAAAGCATAAATTTACCAGAACCAAAGCCATTTCTAAAGTTCATAACACCAGTTATGTAGGATTGAGTGCATGAAGCACCAACGGCAAGCTGGCATTGTACAGTTTGAGTACCACCGGCAACTGTTTTCACAACAGTGATAGAATTAGTGCACCTATTGGTAATAGTTAAACTAGTAGAAATAGGTCCTCTAGGTGTAGTCGTGGTTATAGGTTTTTTAGTTGTAGTAGTCAAAGGTTTAATAGTGGTGACAGTGGTTAAGGGTTTCACAGTTGTAGTAGTTGGTCTAACCGTTGTGGTTATGGGTGGTGGCGTGCAGTTTCGCGAATTTGTAGGAGTATAAATCTTACAAAGACTAAGAATGAAGGCCGTACCATCAACCACACCATATGTATGATTGTCGTTTGAATTATGATACGCGTCTGGGCAGGCGCTGAAAATTTAATGGTTTTCAATATTTTTCATAGTGTAAGACGCTGGAGAATCATAACGGATTACTTTGTTTAACTTACTAAACAGTATAATAATATATAAAAAACTCCACGTAAACTACTCCTTTCAAAAAATGAAACAATCTTACGCATTAGCACACGTAGCTACATGACATCCGTTTTCTGGGATAATTTGCATGGCAATGTCAAAGCCTTCAATAACGTTCAATGCATAGTTCGAAGCTCCATTAGGGTTGGTGGCGCCAAACGAGAATTCAGCAATTGTTTTTCCTAAAATACAACGCTTTTAACTTAGATTTGACGCTGAATTTACAAAATTTTTTTTTAATTGTAATTGCTTTTGTAGACACCGGGTTAAATTTGTTTTTAGTTTGTTAAGTATTTTTGAATGTGGGTGTAGTATATTTACCATGTCCAAAGCCATCACGGAAGTTCATAGCACCAACAGTGAAGGTTTGTGTACACAATCCTCCGGCAGGCAGTGTACATTGGGTTGTTTGAGCCCCACTAGCAACCGTTTTGACTACGGTAAGCTGAGAGCTACATCCGTTGATGATAGTTAGCTCTCCAGCATAATAATAATTAATAAACAAAATTGCAAATACAATCAAGGAATGCATGCTAGATCACCTTGCTGAGAACAGAAAGGTGATAGTGTTTTCCTTGATGACAACAGGAAGGTGGTATTGTTTACCTTGATGAGAACACAAAGGTAGTGATGCTTGGTTTTGGCAACCTGCTTATATACTTTTTAACATTGTTGTGGAAACTATACATTTGAATAATTTTATCGAAACATATGGTTAACGGATGTTTGAAAACAAAGTTCTCAAGGTTTTAACATTTCATTTTTTCAGTGCAATTTCATATTGTAGGCACTTTTTGTAAATAGATGATTTCATATTGTAGGTGTTTTGTAAACAGTTTTAAACTTTTTGGAAGTTTTCAACGTGATTACCATAACCGATTGACGCAGAATAGTGTTGTCGAAATGTCGTTTTTTAGTTTGAAAACATGATCTGGTGGAAAAGTATTGTAAAGGCGGAAGTTTAGCTACTGTAGACACATGTGGTTCAGCTCTCATTTGTGAACAGGTAAAAAATT
Source organism: Bursaphelenchus okinawaensis (assembly GCA_904066225.2). NCBI lineage: Eukaryota > Metazoa > Nematoda > Chromadorea > Rhabditida > Aphelenchoididae > Bursaphelenchus > Bursaphelenchus okinawaensis. The sequence continues at coordinate 2,100,997 of CAJFCW020000002.1, read as the reverse complement.
ATTTTGTAAGAGCAGTATTGATAACTTACTTTGCTCTTGGAGACCCTTAGTAGGTGAATATTTGATAACTTTATTAAAATTAAATTTGGAGTCAAGCTTTATGACATTACATTAGCTATATATGTTAAGAAAACTTAAATGTGGCGATCTCCGACTTAAATAAAAGCAAATAAGTTTAATACAATTTAAATTAGAAAGTAAAATCAGTGTGACCGTCGTGTTTTTGCATGTTTCTGTAGTTGACAAATGGAATTTGATTCGTTTTGTTCAATACTAAATAGTCATATTGTAGCGCTTGAGTTCCAAATACCGTCCGTTCATGGTTTGTCCCGTTCAACTAAAATCCACGGATTTAATTTAGGGTCAGGTAGTGTAGGATAGGTTACTTTACTGTCGGGTAAAACACTTTCTTAGGTAGAGTAAGGTGAGGTAGGGTAAAGTAGGGTAAGGTAGGGCGGGTAAAGTAGGGTAGGGTAAAGTAGGGCAGGGTAAAGTAAAGAGGACTTACAATGATGATATGATCAGCTCTATCAATTTCCATTAAGCGTGTATGATTTAACGACTCAAATCCAATAACATCATCTCCACTACTTTCTAATATCAGTATTCTTGATGATTCATACTTTTGGCTAAAAAAATTTTTAAAACTAATTTTTTTTTCAAAAAAATTTTCTCTTTTTCAGATTTTTGTAAAATACGGTAGCCACTTTTCCAAAAAAAATATTAGAAATAATAAAAACCAAACCTTACCGATTGTTAATATCTCGAATAAATTGACTATTCACATATAATCCATTAGATTTGCTGCAAATTGGAATGAACTCCGAGACGATTCCAATGCAAAACATACAGCCTTTCATTGCTCCAGCTACTCCCAAATAGGCCTCGATTCGGTTGGTTATTGGAGGCCCCAAGTCTTCCAATGTGTCCACACATTCACCTCCAAGAATGGCCTGTAAGGTGGGTGTGGTAAATTTAAAAATGAAAAAAAAATTTTGAAGAAATACTTTAAATTAAAAATTTTACTTTTTGAAAATGACTCACTTTTCTTGAAATAGCACCGCCAAGGGAATTAGCAATAACATAGACTCTAGACTGGGTATAGGCTGACACTGCCAAAATCAAATGCCGAATCTAAAATTTTTTAAATTTGTAGTTCTACCGTACCCTACTCAACCATCCTATCCTACTCTACTTTGCACTGCTTTGTCCACCATGTATGCCCTGCCCAACGCAGCGTTGCTAAACCCCTCCTTGTCCAGCTCAGCCCTATTCTGTCATATTCTACTCTACCCTACCTTTATTTTTCATATTTAAAACTTCCTACCTGATTAACAAACTGACACTCCAACGTATCATAAACATCAACCTGCTTCTTTACCTTTCCATAAGTTGTGCCATAGACCTCACTATCCTTGTAGCCACGTCTCATGAACTCATCCCTCAGTCCATGGTAATCTCCCATGACATTACCCAATCCATGTACAATAATTACCGGTATTTTATCGCTCTTTGAGCTGAATGACCAATTTCCTCCACCGAAAGAGCCGCGTACGCCCCAGTCTAGTCTAGTCAAGTTTTTTGCGACAATTGGGCCAAAATTTCGTCGCAAAAATCGTTGGAATCCGGGAGTGAACGTGGAGTTTGTTTTAGGTATAATCAGTAAATTTAAAGCTAGTATTAGTAGGAATGACAGTAAATTGATGTTTAGTGAAAAAATGGTCAAAATTTTCATGTTTTTGTAAATCGACCGGTCGATTTTTTAAACAAAAGAGTTGGTCGAGATTGACTTTCTTTAAGGTTTTTGAGTTGATAAATCAAAGCTATTTGAAATTGATAACTCCTGAAAAAGAAGAGTTTTTAGCGCCGAGTCACGTTTTAAAGTTTGGGTAATCGGAAATGACACGTTATGCAAACAACAATATAAAACTGTCTATTACAGCATAGTTTTAGCCGTTAAAACCAGTGCAGACCTTTTTATCGATATTTTAAACCTAAGGTTCATTTTTTTTTGGTTTTTACCGCTCCCCCTATCTTTTCTTTGAAAAATTGACCACGTAGGATAGGGTAGGGTAAGTTAGGGCAGAATAGAGTAGAGTAAGTTACGGTGAATTATGGTAGGGAAGGCTAAAAAAGATCAGGGAAGGGTAGGCTAGAATAGAGAAAGGCCAGGGTAGGGTTTGATTATTTACCTAAATCAAAAAAAGCTTTTTAGAAAAGTTTATTGCCAAAGTAGAGAAAACTACGTTAGTTTCCAGACTTATTACTAAAACGGCCATATTAGCCAGGTTAATAAAGTATCATGGGGATAATTATCATACATTCTAGCACATTTACCATTCATTCCTAATTATTTTTTATACATTATTTAAACTTCTGCTCTGTTTTTGAACTACCGTCACCTTTCCCTGCTCTTTCTTGTCATGCATTGCTTTGCCCTGTACTGACTAACCATGAAATTACTTTGATTTTGGCCCTCCTTGCCTTTACCCTGCCCTGCTCTGTCTAACCTTGCCCTGCGAGAAGGTTGCCCTTACCCTTCTAGGCTTCATTTGTTTTTTAACAAAAAAGGTACTTTTGAATTCAGAACTGTTAAAAGCTTTTGTTTATTAATGTGAAAAATTTATAACATTAAAAAATTTTTTTGAAGCAATGACATTAAGTTTCCATTTAAAGTTTTCTCTTTTTTGTTTCTAGCCATTTTTTTTCTTTTATCAATCACAAAACAACCAAAAAAAAGTTTTTTATTGAATTGTAAACTATAAAAAACCAATGATATTATTTATAGTTAAAATCGGTTCAAACAATCAAAAAATTTAAAAAATTTTAAAAATTCATTTACAGATGTTTCAAGCGCAAAAATTTAAATTCAAAACATTTCAAGATTCACATGACCACTCACAATATATTAATCATCCTAGTCTGTAGCAAAGTCTTTGATCATTTATAGCAAGATCCATGATCAAGAACATTCTTTACAAAACTTTTCAAAAATTGAAAATATGTTCATACTCTGTATATTACTTCTTTTTGTTCAAGTTTTAACCGTGTCGACTTCGGATTCGTACAATGAAAAAGATTTTGAACGACAAAAGGTAGTGGGATATAAGATCAAATGTGATATCGACCAGTCGTTGGTGAAGACGGCTGAAATTACTGGTGAAATGACCAATTGGGGACTCTGGCCTTCTCATAATCCTTGCATGTAAGTTCAGATGTTTTTTTACTTTAGCTCCAGACCCTGAAATTAGTTCTCGCCCTGCCTAGCTGTAGCCATATTCCTAACTCTGGACATGGCCTAGCACTAGCCAAATCGCTAGCTTTGGTCAAAGCCCCAGTTCTAGCCGTATTCCTAGCCCTGCTCTTAGATCAATGCCTTCAAGCTGTTATAATAATAAAAGCTTTTACCAACTTTAGTGCCCACCCAACCAAGCCAGTCCAACAACTAGCCCACGTTCACAACAATCAGTTCATTTTGACTTGCTACTTCAAAAAATCGGATTTTGGCTACTTTTCAAACAAATTCTACATCACAATCAAGCACAAATGCACAAATCGACATACACCCACTGAACTGATTCTTCAGGTCCCATTCTATAACGAAGTTTTAAGCGCCAACAACAAACGTCAATTCTTCCCTAGCATCGAGCTTTATCAATTTTAAGATGGCTTATTACTTTTTTAAACTTGTGAAGTTTGGAAATGTTATTCGAAATGAATAAACAAATGATTTTGCATTATTTTATTAATTGTACGTTACAGGTACTTCAATTTCTTGCAAATTGCCTTTGACATAAAGAATTTGATTTGGTCCCGCAACGAAAACTAGCTAGTGTCAAATTATAGTGGCCTTGCGTTCTACTTCTATCTTTTTACAATTTTTGGTTAATTTTATTACTTTTATGTTGTTTTATGTTAATTAAACTTGTTTATAAACTTAATTTTATATAAAACTAGGTCGAGTTATTTATTTTTATTGTTATTTGTTGGTTTTAACATTTTTATCTCTTAAAAAAGTCGAAAAGTAGGTAATATAAACGTTCTTTTCAGATGAAACGAACTCAATCTTTATTGGGAAACCTGAACAAAGTTCATTGGGATAGAAAGCCATGGGAAGTTGGATATGTTGGTGAACCAGCTGGAAAACGAAAAGTGTAAGTTTACTCTATTCATTTTTGATTTGGCGTTTAGAACGAGAAAACCTTATGCTATTGTCCATGACGATCAAGTAGCTTTGGTCAGACAGAGGTTGGACCGTGAATGGGAGGTTATGAAGATGCTGAATACACCTTATTTGAACAAGGTAGGTGAATATTAGGGAATAATGATGTTTTTAAAATTTATGAAGTTTTATGGGGCTTGAGTTTGACTGGGGTTATATTAATATAACTTTTAATAAATGCTAGATTATGTTTTTATATTGAGTGCGTTTTTAGTCTATTGTATAAATAAGCTTTTTAGAAAATTTTAGTTAATTTGATTTATTTTACACAGAATTATCAGGATTTAAATTTATGTTGTTATAGGTCAACTGAACTATTCACAATTTTTTGTCAAGTTTACTGTTTTTTTGAGGCAATTTAGGTAATCGTAGGCAGAAAACAAATAATAACTAACGTTTTGTCCTTGTTTCTGTCAATTTACTACTTAAATATGATTTTATTTCCGCCTTATTTTAGGAGCAAATTAAGCCATATCACGCAGTTCACCGAACGTTTGTGAAGGAACTTGCGGACGAAAAGAAGCTAGCAGAAAAAGCACGAATGCCTGGCGATCCAAAGAGACTACTGGCTAATGGAGATGCTGACCCATATCACGCTAACTATGGCAATCTTCTACACAAAAGCCGTTCAATTGAAGAATCCATGTGTCATTTGATCAGAAGGACAAGATGGGACTGAGATAGAGCAGTCATTAGAAAGCGGGTTGAAAAGAATGTTTAGGTTATTTTATGTTATGTATACTTGTTTATTTTTGATTTTTTTGAAGATTATAAAGGAAGAAACATATTTTTGGAAAATTTTATGGGGTTTATTAATATGTGGAATGATTAACAATCTGTAAGATTAATAACTAAGTTTTGGCAACGACCTTCTCTTTGCCAAATTCAAATAATTTCCGCCTATAAGGTGGCAAAAACAATAGTACAGAAGCTGAATCCAATGAAGGTAACAACTGTTGTAACATGTCATTCACATACATTACCAAGCTGGCATTCTTTTTCAAAATGTACATCACCAAGACTGCGTGAGTCATAGGGACACTGAAAACAAAAAAGGATAAAATGTCATCATGACTTTTAAAATGTGTTGCTGATTTGCTGTGTACTAGTGTTATTCGATTGGGTTTGCTTCATATTTTGGCTGATTTTTACTACATGAAGAGAACTGTATATTGTTCTGTGTGGCTTTATTTTCATCTTTAAGTAATTTTTTTTCCAAATATAAGAAATTGTATTTCCAAATTTTTTAATCTTACAAAACTTATTTGCACTAAAGTATTGTGAAAACAAACTTGCACTAAAAAAATTTAAAAAATTATAAATTATTTATTTGTTTTCATCACTATGTCATAATAAAATTCTCATACTAGAACGAGCACTTCACACCACTTGAGTGGGTTATGGAAAACAAGTCTAGTTCGTAGAGGAATTGCACGCCACCCCGAGCCAATTGTAAGATTGAATTATGTCAAAACAAAAATTAAAGTTTAGAAAATAAGGAACAAGTTGATTTTATGACATTCATCTTAAAGTAGATATAGTATGTCTGAGTTGTAGCACGAAAGACAAACATTTAGTTTACTGTAGCTACAGTGAATAGTAGCAGTGTGAATAAAGTGGCTCCGCCCACTGGCTAGATCGCGAAGCGATCAGACTTCACGTCCAGTTTTGGAACGCGACGACCCAGCAAGAGGTCGTCCCAAAGCTCAGCCAAAAGGGCGACCTGTCAATAGGTCGACTCTATATCCCTAGCCATCTAACAAGGCAGCCTGGCAATAGGCTGTCTTATGTCATCAATGTGTTATCCCATATATATGCATGTTATATGAAAGATAAATATATAGTTTGGGCCCTATAATTTAGGAATATATTTATGTAATTTATAAGATTACAATTGAATGTATGACGAATCGCTAGGGTATTCAAAAGTTTGTTCGTTATACAGGAGTTTCTTCATACAAAGGTTTCATTAATAAGAAAAAAAAACAAGCCAGAAAGACATGGTTTTCTGTTCACTATAATGAAAGCTTTCTTCAAACATCTTGTGCTACGACAATACGTCCATGTACAAAACAATCATCACCGTACATTATTATGATTAACATTGCTCGTGTTTTTGCTTTTTTCGCTCCAAGAAGGTGTTTTAGTGACAACTGTTTTTGTTTTCTGGCCACACAATTCACGTCTATACGAAGGTATAACCAACAGTACTAGTATAGCATCTACCAATGGCAGTAATTCTAGCCATACGCTGTTCATATACAATCGTTCATTTAGATCATTTTTTGTATATATGTGATATATGGCATTGAACATTGGTAGTAAAAATAGGAAAAATGGGTAAACGGCTTGTAATATCATAACTCTTACAAGGTATGTTTGAGCTTGTTGGGTACTGTTGAAGGCGGACTTATTTTGATTCATTTGGCGCTTGATTTTAAAGCCACATATAAACATCCCGGCGTAGACAAAGATGTTAATGATTTGGCCTAGGAGAGCGGCTACGGCAAACACTGGATTGGTCTAAAAAGCTTTTTTATTTAGTATTTGAGTTTTTTTTGTATGTGCGTTTTTTTACTTTCTTAACCTACCACATCCGTCATGATATCCCGAGGCATAGGAAAACCATCTTCAAGTTTACTAGTAATATCCGCAATACTATTTGGGTTTTCCGGTACACACCCAGCGTACAAAAGTGCGACATCAATTAGCATGAAAACAGAAAGTATGATAATATAATTGACATAACGCGATTTAGTCCATACGACTTCTTTGGATAACATTGTGTAGCGGTAGTAAAAATGGACAAAGTCTCTTATTGCTGGCAACTCACATAACCCGCATTGGAGTGTCAACATAACGTGTATTACTACTGGATTAACGTTTCGAAGCATCGGGTTGACGGATATTAAATAGTAGTCTTTTTCGGTTCTTATTGCGCCCTGGAATTATAAAATACGAAATCACAGTTATTTATTTTTTAATTTTAAATATTTTTCTGGTATAAGCGTAAAAACACAAAGTTTATGAAAACTTACAATCATTGACACGCCATAGAAAAGAGCACAAAGTAGGTCGATGACAATGTTTATTATCATAATATTCGGATATTCTTCTCGCCTGTCTTTCTTTTTTAATTTCAAACTAACAAGAACAACAAGCAGTCCAGATAGCATAGATAAAACAGTAATTACTATAGTGTATAAAATAAACATGTCGTCGAATTTCATCCTGGTTCTTAAAATCTATTTCCTGTAGGTAGTATTGGTTGCTTAACACTTTACTAGTTGTTAAAGTACAAAGGTTAACTTCCGAAGCTGTTGCAACACGTTCCGAAAAGATTTAACTGTGTAAATTTAACATTTATGTAACACATTGAATAGGAAGCATTATATCAACTGTCAAACCAGATTCTTTTATTGCTTTCAGAAGGCCGCCCCTTCTAGGAGCATTATTAATAGGATTGCTTTGTTTATCCTATGTTTTTCTCCTTTTTGAAGCATCGAGAGATGTAATAAACAAATTAAAATGAAGAATAACACTTTGATAGCAACGGTCTTCTGAAGACATTCGTTTAATTTTGTCACCCGGCGATTTCTAGTGTAAATTTAATATGGAGTTTAGTTTTAATTTGATAGACGATAATTTTTTGATTTCAGTATTAAATCGTTGTACAATTGCAGAATTCTCGATAAGTAGTATCGTATAACAATTTCTAACAATGAGTTTGTAGGTAGTTAAAAGATTTCGCACAAACCTGTAGAAATAAATATTCAAACAAATTATAAGCGTTAAACGGTAAACTTAGGAATGAAAAATCGTTTATAATAATTTTATTAAAATAGTTAACTGCAAGTTGTTAAGAAAAAGTAATTATATAACGTTAATTCTTTAGAATGTAAACATGTAGAAAATAAAAAACCTAGCTAACGTATTTCCTGGATTGCAAAATTAAAACTATGGGTTTAATATAAGTCATAGTGAAAAAGGAAAACATAAAGTTGCATTTATTACTTTTTACTGTATGTGTGTCCGATTCCATCGGATTGTTCCGACAATTTATAGTTCGTATAATATTACACTTGATACTGTGTGTCAACTCTGTGAAACCTAATTTGGTACATATAGACACGAGCAACGGGCCGGGCCCTACCTTCAGTCAGGGCCGGGCCTGAGCTAAATCAACAACGAACCGAACCTAAAAGTTAGGCCCGGCCCGCGGGCCGGGCTTGAAAATTGGGCCCGTACCCGAAAAAAAATTTTTAAATTTTTTAAAATTTTGTATTTCAATTTCCGTTTATGTTTTTCGATTTCATTGGGTTCTATAATATGATCCATAAATGATCTAAAAAAACAATTTAAAGCCAAATTTCCGTTTAGTTTTTAAGTTTTAAAATTTTTTAAATTTCTTAAAACGGGCCGGGCCGGGCCTAGAAATTTTCTGATCGGGCCCGGCACGGCCTAAAAAAAATTAGACCAAAATCAAAAATGGGCCGGGCCTAAAATTTAAATTAAAATGGTATTAGAGATAACGCGTACAGTGGACCTCTTCTATTATATATTGAAACAACGTTTAAATCCCCGGCCGACACTACACAGTGCATTTAAAATAACTCCATAACAAAACTCCTTTACAACGATCAATTTTAAAATCCCTTGGTTTGTTATGCAGGAACTCCACTCTATGTCACATAATACAAAGAGATTTATTTCGGAACGATTGTGCAGCTAATTAAAAAATTTAATGACTCGTTATTACTGTTTTCATCTGTTTATTCATAGGTAATTGGTTGGATTACTAGGCTAATAGCATACTTTTTTGTGGTTGTAAGCGTGCCGTGAGTAATCTGTACAAAAATTATTCTTTTAGTATTGGTTAGATGTGTTAGCTTTTTTGACAGGGCTTTTAAGTCTTGGGCGCGGGCCTCCCTGATAAACCGTGGGCTTGAAAGCCTTCTAGGGCATTGGCGAGCGCGTCCGTCGATTGTTCAATAATAGTTACCGATTTCAGACCTATTATAAAATATTTATTGAACAGAACCACAAATGTCAACATTAATACTTTTACAAAGCTGGCGTCGATACGAAGGAAGCGCCAATAAAACCAGTAATCCATCCATTAGTGGCAACAGTTGCAACATGATGTTGTTTACATATAATATTTCACTCGTACCACTTTCTGTATAGATATGAAATATCGTACTGAACATTGGAAATATAAACAAGAAAAATGGGTAGATTGATTGTAAAGTCATCACTCTAATAAGGTACCATTGAGCTTTTTGTGTTGAGCTTTGAGTAGATTTTTGTTGTTTCATTTTATTGTTGATTTTGATCCCAAAACTGATGATACCACAATATACAAAAACGTTTGTTGTTTGGCCAAGGATGGCAGCAGTTATAAACCATGAAGTTTTCTATATTTAAAGTTTTATTTTTTTTTCTACGTATCTGAGTTGTACTTATCTATTTTGATAAATGTATTTGGCTTACAACATTAAATATGATATGTCTTGGAGTTTCCATTCCATCTCCAATGTATTGTGCAACATCCATAAAAGATTTTTCACTTTCTGGCGAAGATCCAAAGAATAAAAATACCAAATCAATAAACGTTAGAGAGGAAAACAATAATACAAAGTTTATATAACAACACTTTGTCCATGTTATTCCTTTTACTAACGTCGTAAAGCGATAGTAAAAGTGGACAAAATCAACAATTGCTGTGAGTTGGGACAAACCGCATTGAAACACAATTAGCAATTGTATAAAAAGTGATGGTACGTTTTTAAGTAAAGGGTTGACTGTTACGGCGTAGTAATTGTTTTGGGAACGTAGTCCGGACTAAAAATTATAATTGCAAGATCAGGTTGAAACACGTTTGACATACTAAAATTACAAACTTGGTTTGGGCCATTTTAGATAATACAACATCGTACTTTACGGATACTTACAATCATTGTGATCAGATAAACGATGGAGCAAAACATGTCGATGATCGTGTTAATAACAATTATGCCAGGGTACTCTTGTCGAGGGTCTTTCTTTTTTATCCTCATACTAACAATAATCACAACAGTCCCAGTAAGCATAGATAATATTGTAATTATCACTGTCAGCAGTACAAAGATATCGTTTTGAAGCATGGGGTAAAGAAATGTAATGTTGTATAATGCAAAACGAAAATGTAAAAAGCAAGATTTTACAGAATATAAAAAAGAAATAACAAATAAAAAGTTTTAGCAAGTTTTTTAGTTCTAAGAAATTTTGAAGAAATAATTCGTTTTGTGATTGTTAACGAAATTAGCTTGTCAAAAACAAAATGACACATACCAAACTGTGAGGTTCACTAATATACTGCTAAATGTCTACACAAGCTGTAATATGATATGTAAAAAAGATTGCGTAAAAATTTGATGTGATAGCCTAAGCGAGGTAAAATCATGTATAACTAAATAATCAAATACATGATCTACACGATCAACCAAAACTACATACCAAATCAATCAGTAAACCATGGTACAATAAATTAATTTACAATTAAATTAATACTAAAACATCAAACTATTTCTACAAACTACTTGAGTTGGTCAGGACCGCCGCACTCAGTGCCCGGCGGGGACTTTTGGTCTGGGGGCGAGGGTCGAAAAAATCCATAGGGGGGGGACCACGTTCAAGTTTTTTCAAAAAAATTTTTTTTTGGGCGGGGGGGTGGGGGGTTCCTTCTGGCGCCCGGCCCTGGCCGCACTGCAAATTCAAATGCACCAAAACTGACGGGAAATCGACCAAAATCTTTTCCTACACAATTATTTAAATTTCCATAGTTCAAAATGAAAACAATGGCTAAACAGTTTACAATTTTTTTCTATGGATTATTTAAAGTTGAAAGAAATCAACTGAAGTTTGTCTTGGTAAAAATCTTTTCTTTTGACTTTCCACACAATTGTCTTCTATACGAAGGCAATACCAATAAAATAAGCCAACCATCCACCAACGGTAATATTTGAAGTAACACGCAATTCATGTAAAGCACTTCATTAACGTCGACTTGTGTATATATATGAAACATGGCACTGATCATTGGGAATATAAACAAGAAAAATGGGTAAATTGATTGTAATGTCATAACTCTAATAAGGTATCTTTGTGCTTTTTGAGTTGAGTCCGAGGTGGATTTGTTTCTCCTCATTTTTTGCTTAATTTTGTAGCCACAAATAATTATACCACCGTATATGACAACGTTTGTAAGTTGGCAAATAGTTGCAGAAGCTATAAACCATTTGTTGTTCTAAAGCAATATTATGGTGTAAATGTGTTTTAAGTGTCACATCGATAAATAGATCAAAATTGATAGCTTTAGCCCTAAGGCTTTGTCTTCGCCTTAGCCTAGAATAGAGTTAGCCCAATCGTCACGTCTTATTGTCTTTTTTGTAATTTTCGTAACTTACTACATCAGTTCTGACATGCCTAGGCATAAACATATCTTTATCAGCAACGGCTTGTGTTACATCTGCAATAGACTCGGGATTCTCTGGCACGCAACTGAGATACAATAAAACGTTGTTAAACAAGATTATCGAAAACAGGGCTAAAATCATAAAAATATAACGAAACTTGCTCCATATACGCTCTTTACACAACATAGAATAACGGTAGTAAAAATGAACAAAGTCTACAGCTTCTGTAAATTGACAAAAACTGCATTGAAACATTAGTAGAACGTGTATAAATGTTGACGATGCGTCTTCCAATAAGGGGTTCAGGGATATCAAGTAGTATTCTTTTTCTGTTCGTATGCCACCCTAAAATGATGACCTATTTATATAGTAAATCCGTTCTTAACTTTTAGAGCAGTTCAAGCAAATCAAAAATAGCTAAGATAATCTTTATGACTTACAATCATTGAGAGAACAAAGAAAGAAGCGCAAAACATGTCGTTAACAATATTAATCATCAAGATATTCGGGTATTCTTGTCTGCGGTCTTTCTTCTTTATTTTAACACTAACAACAAGGACTATAATGCCAGTCAATAAGGATAATGTGGCACATATTGGCGTAAATAATATAAAAACATCGTTTTGCTTCATTTATAAAATAACTCTTGTACTGTATAGTTATAACCTGGCTACGGTATAATCTTTAAAACGTTTGAAATAAACAAAGGTTTAGCGGCTAGTATAAACCGCTGATTAAAGTAGAATATTGTTGAGGCAATGCGTATCTAAAATAAGAACTTAAAATTAAAGTTGAAAAAACTTCATCATCCTAGCATTCTAGCTAACAAAGCTTTTGTGAGGTTACAAGATGATATCTAACTAGAAAAAAAAGTTGTCTAGGTAACCTTAACTAGCAAGCTAACACCTACAATACGACACATCAGTCTCTACCATACAGAATTCTATTAATTAGTTTTTTTACAGACTGCCTTCTTTGGTAAACACTACCAATTAGCATTTTACACTTAGAAAGCTGAAGAAAAAATAAAGTTGTAACACATTTTTCAAAGTAAGGTCTGATAATTAGCAGCGTCCGACGAAGATATTAACAGTAATTATGAATTCACGGTGATTACAATAAAATATACGGCTTGAAATTTTTGGAAATTTAAAGACCAAATTATTTTTAGGTTGCTTGTTATCAAACTATGTTGTTAAAAAATCACTTTTTGTTTGTTTTTTAAATTTTTAGTTTGAGATACAGCAGCCTCGACTGTAAACATGGCAAACGGGCCGGACCGAGGGCAAGCGTCGGCTCGTTTTTTGAATTTTTTTTCCCGCCAAGTCCATGTGTCAAAAACTGTAAAGGCTATCAAAATTTTAAGATCATTTAGATGGGGTAGCACCCAATAAAACATAGGTATACAAAAAGTTTCAGACTGATTCGATAAGTAAAAAAAACGCGGAAAAAAAATTAAAAAACGGGCCGACGCGGGCTTCGGCCCGGCCCGTTTGCCATGTCTACTCGACTGCCCCAGACATTCGCCAGACATGGCCTGACCAAAATCAACAACGGGCCGGGCTTGAAAGAATCACCAGGTTTGTCCGGTGGAAAAATATTGAGTTTGAGCGGAGTTGTGGAGTTCGCCAATTTTCTCCGCCGACGCAAAGAAAATTTTTAAAAAACGGGTTTTAGGCAGCTCGGGCCAAAGAAGGTTTACAAACGGGCCGGTTCGGAAGCCAGTTTTAATTGTGAGAGGAAGGCGGCTTGTCGTGTGTTCTTGAAAGGGGGGGGGGGAAGAGGGGAGAAAATGTACTAGAGCAGCTTTGTACAAGGCTTACTAAGGCTTAGATTTAGATTTAGGTTTAGTATTAAGTTTAGGCTTAGGCTTAGATTTGTTCTTAGACTTAGGCTTTAGTTCAGACCAAAGTTTAACCGTGAGGCTAAAACTTTTAGGTTTTAGGTTTAGCTTAGGATTAGGCTTAAGCGTAGAATTTGGTTTAAAGTGGAGCTTAGGATGAAGCTTAGACTTATTGAAGCTGAGGCATAACTCATAGATAACGCGATTTTAAAAAAAATAATTTTTCTGTAGCAGATAAATAGTAAAATTATTATATAAAATATAGTTGTGTAGAAGTGATATGTTTATTTGAATCAAAAGGTACACACTATATCTTAAAAATGAGTTTTTAAAAGTTATATTATATTATGTAAAGGTTAAACAATAGTTTGTTTTCCACTGCTACTACTGTCACTGGAGCTGTCTTCTTCTTCTTCTTTTGTTGTTTTGTCATGTTTCTTCTTGGCATCTTGTTCTTTATTGGCTTCTTCTGGTTTTTTAGTACTGTGCTTAGCTTTGTCATCGTTTTTGATGTTATCTTTTTTGGGTGCATCATCTAAGTTTTGCCTCTTGTTATCATCTTTGTCTTGATCACCGCTTTCATTGTTTAAACTTCGATCCTTACCGCCACCACCTCGTCTCTCTTCATCAGAATAATCATCATTCGGGGCCAATAGTCTTGGTACAGCTGGGTCTGTCGTTAAACTACTACTAGTATTCTCTGACCGGTTACTAGGTCGACGAAGTACTGGTTCAGGATCAGAAGGTGGGGTAGTTGAGTGGGTTGGAGATGGTAGGCGGAGTATAGGAGAATAGGGTTGTGGTGGGGCAACTCGAGCAACTTCTGTTTCATCACGAGGCTTTGGCGGGGTGTGGGGTTGGAATTGAGGTGTTATAGATGACTCGGGCTGAAGGGGTTGCTTAGTATGTTGAAGATTGTTTTCTGGTTTTTTTATCTTATCATTATCATCTACTTTCTTTTCTTTATCAACTTTAACGTTTTTATTATCTTTTGGATTTTTTTCTTGTTTACTGTTCTTTCTGGCATTCTTATCACCTTCTTGGCCTTCATTATGTTCTTTCTTATCGTCTTTATCATCATCATTCTCTTCTTCATGATCTTTATCACCATCCTTCTTCTTACTCACATCTTTATCCCCAGACCCAATACTAGGTCGATAAATGACTGAATCAGCTGGCTTCGTTTCGACAGAAGTTGAAAACAAATCCAAGGGTATCGAATCAGAATCTGTAACAGACTTAGATGATATAGATTCATCATACTTCTTTTTCTTTCTTTTGTTTTTTCAATTCTTTTTTTACTAGAATGTCGTGAAGGTTCGGAACACATTACTGATTCTGGATCTCGTTCTACTTCGACCTGGAAAGAAAGTTTTTAATTTTTTGAGTAAAATTAGGGTAGAGAAGAGCAAAGTAATTTAAATCAAGGCAGAATGTGGAAGGTTAAATTAGAATAGAGACGATTATGATAGGGTAAGGTAGAAGACTTTACGGTAGATCAGGGTAGTATACAGCGGGATAAGGTCGAGTAGGGTAGTTTAGGACAGCATAAGGTACTTTACGGTAGGACAGGGCGAGCAAAGCCGGATAGGGAAAAAAATTGGCCGGGTAGAGAAAGGTAGAGTAGGGTCGGTGAGGTACGGTAGGGTAGAATACTTTTTTGTGAGTAGGGTAGTAAAGATTATTGCAGAGTAAGGTAAGGTTGGATATAGTATAATAATTTAGGTTAAGGTAGGGTACGTTACGGTGGGGTAAAGTATTTTACGGTAGGGTAAGGTAAAGTAGGATAGGGTAAGGTAAGGTAAAATAGGGTAGGATAGGGTAGGGTAATGTAAGATAGGGCAGGGTAAATAAGGTACTTTTTAGGGTAAGAGGGTGGTCCTTACCTCCTGAATCTCACTCAACGGTGAATACCGCACGACTGGTTTGCTGTGCTTTGGAGCTGAATATCCCCACTCCAAATCCTCTGAATATTCATCACTAGACGTTGCACTACTCTCTGATTCACGGTAGTCTTTGTTGTTTCGGTTCTTCCATCTGTTCCAAGACTTTTGCATTTTCTTTACCGCTTTCTTCTTTGCTTTACCTCCGGCTTGTTTTCTAAATTTTTAAGGTTTTACCTTGATGATGATAATGTAAAATACGAACGTTATTATTTCTTATTTATCAAAAATCACACAGTAAGTAAAATGCCGACATATAGTAAGTATGAAAATGTATAAGTACAAGTTTTTTGTGAGTATCAAAAAGTGTAGAAAAACCAATAAGTTAAGCACAAGTGATATCAATATTATCATAACTTTCAGGAAACGTGATAACAAACAGTGTAATACCAAAAATAATCAATAAAGTTTAACGTAGTAAGCATTGTGTAACTATAGTACATATTACAGTTTTTACAAAATGGCAGATTTTTCAACCGTCGACTTGGCTGACAACTCCAAACTTTCATCTTTTTCTCTGAAACAATGTTAAAATGTTAGGGTAGGTTAATATAATTGAGTTATGCAAATCAATGTTAGTCAATAATAATAATACACGCCTTGAAGAGCGACATGACTTACATTTTTCTTGGCTTCAGGTTTTCAGTTTTACAGAATCCATATTGAAAGCAAAGGTATATCAACTCGATGATGGTTAACAACGAGGCCCCCAAAAATAAACCTAATGCTCCACCAATGTCACCTAAAATTGTAAACATAAGCGCTAGGTCTAGGGCTTTGGAAGAATAAGGAACGGGCCATGTAGGTCCGGCCCGGCCCAGCCATGAACTAATTTAGATCATGCCGCGTTTGAAAATCAAGACCCAGACAGGCCTGAGATAAAACTGAAAACGGGTTTGGTAAAGACTTTGGTCTCCAGGCTTGTGCCAAGGTTCAAAAGTAGGCCCTGCTCGTTTCCCACTCCTAAGGGCAGGGCCCTAGACTAACGCTGGGGCTGTGGGCTGGGTATGTGGGCTAGGTCTGTGGGCTAGGGCTGTGGACTAGGACTCTGGGCTAGTGCTCTGGGCTAGGGCTATGAGTTGCGGCTTTGAGCTAGGGCTTTGGACTGCTTTAAACTTACAAAACAAACTCCAAATGCTGTAAGTCGAGTCCTGGCGCCAGATTTCAATATTCATTTTGTGTAAGAACACATTGACCTCAGCGAAGTTCTCTTTCACAAATTTGTGGCCAAAATCGAATCGTTCCAAGTATTCTGGCAGTTCTTTTTTAAATAAATTAATATAGGCAGATTGGAAGTCATGCATTGCTTTACGAAATTCCTCCAGAATTACAATCGTTTGGTTTCGGACTTCATCAAAAGTGCAAGTCAAAGCGTCATCCATGAAATTGGCGAACAACTTGACATGCTCTATACTTGTGTCTCCAAACAAGATTACTGAGCCAGTCTAAAATATAAAAAAAATTTAAATACATGCCCTACCCTACCCTACCCTACCCTACCCTACCCTACCCTACCCTACCCTACCCTACCCTACCCTACCCTACCCTACCCTACCCTACCCTACCCTACCCTACCCTACCCTACCCTACCCTACCCTACCCTACCCTACCCTACTCTACCCTACCCTACTCTACCCTACCCTACCCTACGCTACCCTACACTACCCTACTCTACAATACTCTACTCTACCCTACTCTACCCTACCCTACAGAATAAAGTATTAGAAAACAGCAACTTACATCTTACTGTGCTTAATCCTACAGTAGCTTATACTACCATGCCTTATCCTACAGTAACTTATCCTACCATGCCTTATCCTACAGTACTTTGTCCTACTATACTTTATCATACAGTACCTTATCTTACCGTATCTCATCCTTCCAAACCTTATTTTACTTTCTTCTACTTTACCCTACCTTAACCCGCACGCCCTACTAATTTACTATCTTTATCAGCTTTATCAATTAAAAAAACTTTAGGTAACAAAAGAAAACTTACATCCAATCCTTTGCCTTTTTGAATATAGCTAATGGCCCCAGGTAAAGCTAGTTCAATGTTAGATATCGTCTTGAGAATGTTCACTTCCATGTCTTTTATAATAACATTGTACCAGTTCTGAAGTTGATATACCCGTTATAACAGCTCGTATTTGTTTGTTCGCATAATTATGTGCCCCGAAAGCCCACAAAATTGCTTTATAAAAGATACTTAATTATTTCAATCGTATTTTACAAAAGAAATTTAAAATTGACCATGCCCACCTCATAAAAGTCTTCATCGAAGAAGTGATTCATGTTTCGACCCTTCATTTTGTCCGCCCACGCCCTTTTCTGTAACAAGCCTTTGTCATAATTGTCCATTAACATCAAAATTCGATTCATCCTCTTCAGCTTTTCAGATAGCTTCAAATTGTAGTTCCTTTCATCGTATATTGAAGCCAACCTCTCTAGCACACCTTCCCATCTTGTCATTTCGTCCAGTCGATTTTCAGCTTTCTCACCATATTTGCGTTTCACATCGGCCAGAGTTTTGTAGCTTTCCTTTAAATATATGGTAAGGTGGGATAAATCAGAAAAAGGCAAGATACAAGCAAGGAATGGCAAGGCAGAACAAAGCGGAACAGGGCAAGGCACGGTAGTAAAATAAGCTAGGGTAAGCAGGAGAAAGTAAAGTATAAAACCTACCGGATCCGACTGATAAGCTCTTTGATCGACCAGTTGATACAGCAATTTTGATCGATGTTCTTCACTGTGACTTGCTGGTGACCTTATGGCTGCAAACACATCAGCATGCCGATCTGTCATGTTTGCAAAACAAGCCACATATTTGTGAAGACGTTGGTACACTCCTACAAAATCATCATCGTTCCAGCCCCATTGGAGCTCGATTAACCTAAAAAATTAACATTTTTTAAAAAAATTTTAAAATTTAAAAAATTTAAATTTTTTGAAAATTTTTTAAAAATTTTAAAAAATTGAAAAATTAAATACCATACCTATTGGCAGTCTGATTGACCCTTCCAATAAGTCGTTTTGTTCTAATAAGAATGTCTTCTTGATAACGAGCCTGTTTTTCATAAGCTCTATGAGCATATAATTTGACATCTTCTACTTGTCTTTCATCTAACAATTGATTTTCTTCACATTTTATACTTTCCAGGACTTCAGCTGGGTACTAAAATTTGAAAAATAAAAAAATGAAAAAATATTTTTAAGGTTAGGCTAGAGCGCCGACCGTTTTATATTAAAAAATTTATGACAACAATAGGCTTACCGAATAATCATCCTCATCCTCAACATCGTGATCCTCGTCTTCTTCACTCGAATCCCTTTCTTCTGTATCAATGATTTTTGGGAAAATGTTCATCGGAAGTTCATTCATATCTTGCCAAGCAATGTAATCAATTTGGTCGCACGGAGTTTCACAATTGTATTGATTAAAACCCAAATTATGACCATATTTCTTAATCGGTACTACACAGTTAAAGTATTCTTCCACGTTGCATGCGGGTAGGGTTTCTAAATTTTAAATTTTAAAAACGTTTAAAAACAAATAGTAAAACATTTTTAAAATTGCTTCTAGGGTAAACCTAAAAAGACCACTAGGCTCGGCTCTAATTTGGCTTGGTCCGGCCAGAAAAAATTGAAAAAAAACCGCTGGCCAGGACCAAAGCGTAAATGATGTCATAAGAGGTTCAGCGTTAGCCCCGCAACTTTTAGCTAGGGCACTGTGATGTGGGCTAGGGCTCTAAGCTAGGGCTCTGGGCTAGGGCTCTAGGCTAGGGCTCTGGGCTAGGGCTCTGGGCTAGGGCTCTGAACTAGGACTCTGGGCTAGGGTTCTGGGCTAGGGCTCTAGGCTAGGGCTCTGGGCTAGGGCTCTGGGCTAGGGCTCTGAACTAGGACTCTGGGCTAGGGTTCTGGGCTAGGGTTCTGGGCTAGGGCTCTGGGCTAGGGCTCTGGGCTGGGGCTCTAAACTAGGACTCTGGGCTAGGGTTCTGGGCTAGGGCTCTGGGCTAGGGCTCTGAACTAGGACTCTGGGCTAGGGTTCTGGGCTAGGGTTCTGGGCTTGGGCTGTGGGCTAGGACTCTGGGCTATGGCTAATAGTAGCACAACTATTTACAAGGCTTTAACGGTAAAG
This sequence comes from Bursaphelenchus okinawaensis, assembly GCA_904066225.2. Classification (NCBI taxonomy): domain Eukaryota; kingdom Metazoa; phylum Nematoda; class Chromadorea; order Rhabditida; family Aphelenchoididae; genus Bursaphelenchus; species Bursaphelenchus okinawaensis. The sequence goes on along the minus strand of CAJFCW020000002.1, from coordinate 2,081,394 downwards.
AACATACCACTAGAACCAGGGTCGTAAGCTCGCTTCAACGAACAGTTGCACTTCTCTTCGACGTGGTACAAAAACCTTCTGATAACACAAGTTCTCAAGTTATTCGGATCATCGAAAGATGTGTAAGCCGTTGATTTCTGCTCTTCCGTCTCTTTAACACACGTTTTTCCCGGGAATTTGTGGCGCTGAACAATATTTTTTATTTTTATATTTAATTATGTTTTCTTACTCTACCCTACTTTACCCTACCTACTCTACCTACCTTACTCTTTTTTTCAAAACAAATTTTTAAAAAGCCGCTTATAAAAACGTATTTTACAAAAAAAATTGAAATAGTTTGACTTACATGTTGAACTCTAAAAGGAATGTCCATAGAATAGCCTGGCGGTACGTTTACACCGTCGTTTCCGGATATGGCAGTGTCATTTTGATTAAAAATAAGAATTTTTAAACCCGGTAAACCAGTAGCTTTGAAGGTCGGGGTACAACTTTCGATCCTTTCATACCTTTCAATGTTTAATAGTAGGCGAAGGCCGTGGCTTGGACCTAAAAAGAGTTTTCATTTTGTAAAAATTTTAGTTTTGCCTCATTCTACCCTACCCTACCCTACCCTACCCTACCCTACCCTACCCTACCCTACCCTACCCTACCCTACCCTACTCTACCCTACCCTACCCTACTCTAGCAAAAGATTTTTTAACACTTTATGCTACTTTTGACTTACCAGCCCCAGAGACAGTATAAGGCATAATAGGATCAGTGTTAATAGCCCAACATAAACCAGTTAAAGTCCACATGGCCTTGAACTGGTTCACACAACGAGTACCGTTAGGCCATCGACAGTCCATTATCATACGACTCTTCCAGTGAGCTGCGTTCCTTAAAAATTTGATCGCGTCGTAGTCCCACGCTGCTTGAAGAGCCTAAATTTTTATTTTTACATTGAATTTAACCATTTAGTAGGAAACCCAGTAGGGCCGGGCCTAAAAAATTTACAAGAAAAGTGCCTGACCTGCCCCTCTCTGATTGACTTCAAAATTTTTATACAGATAAATCATGTCAATATAAAATCTTCAGCAAACTACTAAATTGCGCTTTCCAAGAAATTTCGAAGAAAATCAAAATCAAAAAAAAGATTTGAATTTCCCGCCGAATTGGCATTGTGTTTCAAGCTGATAACTTGGTCATTTTTCAATTTTTAATCATTTTTCTTTGATATACTAGTAGAAAACCTTTAAATAAACCTAAATTTATTAATTTGTAAGCGCAGCTTGTCAGAAAAGTAAAAAAAAATGCTTGAAACACAATGCCAAATGAGACAAATTTTTATATTTTAAAAGTTAAAAGCGCGAGTTAAAGCTATGTATAGAACCTTTGTGGGGTAAAAAAGTCTAAAAAAGTGATTGACACACAATGCCAAATTTTCCAAGATGGCGGGAAATTCAAATATTTAAATTTTAAAACTAAAAAGCGCAAGCTAAAATTTTTTATGGGAACTACTGATAGTACAAAGAAATCATATAAAAATTTTGAGCTGATGCTGAGCGGCGCAGGTTGGGCACTTTCCTTGTTAGCCCCAATGACGGCATTTATCTATTTATCTTTGAACCAAAAGTAGCGGGACACTTTTTTTCTAAAAGGTCAAATAAAAAGTGTCTTGCTACTTTTGGTTCAACTTACTAGAATGTTGATAATAAGCCTAATTGAAGAATTATTAATAATAATATAATATATAAAAAACCCCCTACCTGATCATAAATATTCGTTGTATTCTGTTCCCCATGCTTGTACTTTCTGGGTCGATTTAGTAGCCGTTTCCCAGTCAAATAAGTGAGTCGATATTGATTATTGTTGCAAATCGCTATTACCGGAAATGGAACTTCTGTCGGATACGCGGCTTCGATATTCGTTGAGATGGGGGTTTTTAAAAATAACTGAACTTGTCGTGAGATTTGGTAGATCGCTAGGCACATGAAGATTACTATCACTATTCCCCAGAGCCATCTGAAATGTATTATTTTAAGAAAAAAAGTATTGTCACATTATACCGTGATCTCTCTATATAGTGAACCATCTGTATATTCAACTCTCCTTATAGTAAACAAGAAATTTGGCCCCGGGATTTCAATTTGCTCTGAAACCCACTCTTTAAAGACAACACTCCCTGTAGTAAACGCAAAATGTCGGTCCCTTCGGGTTGCTTATGTAAAGAGAGTACAGTATATTGAATAGTTTTTAAAGTATATGTTGGGAACTTGACTTTAATCTAATAGCCATTGAGTAAAATTGAAGCCATCCTAAATTGAAAAATCTTCAAAAATCCTCACTTATAAGGGAGTTGCATCAAATATGTCTCAGCTTTTAGAAACAGACCTATATAGGATGAAAGAGAGTAAAAAGTGACCGAAAAAACTGTTTTCAAAAACTGCTAAATAGCCTTGACTAGCCAGGTATTAGAGATCAAAGAATTTAACCAGCTAACTCTTTTTGGCCTTTTTTTGAGTTGAACAAAGCATTAATGCAATGTGGCCAAGAGGTTAAGAGCTTACTATTAGTCTGGGGAGCAGAAGGCAAAAAGTTCAAATCCTGCTAATTTCATTTTGGCATTTTACTATTATGACAAGACGTTTTGGCTAGACAAATAATATATTTAAGAAAAGTGGTTTTAAGTAATAATTTTTGCTTTAGGTATGTACGTTCAGAAAAAAAATTTATTAATTTGAATTTTAAAGTTATACTTTTTAAACATATAATTGTGAGCGTATTGTAGCTCATTAGCCAAATATATTTAGCAATTTTTAAAAACGGCTGTTTGGTAACTTTTTATGCTTCTTTCTCCTATCTATATATTATAGGTCTCGTTCTAAAAGCCTAGGAATATTTGGGCAATTTCCTAGTAAGTTAAGGTTGCAGTGAGATTAGGGTAGGGCTGTACTAGAACTAGGAGAGAGTTATAGTGAAGTTAAGATAGAGCTATAGTGGGGTTAAAATAGGGCAAGAGTGAGCTTGAAGTAAGACTGTACCATGGCTAGGATTGTGCTATAACAAATTTAAATTTAGGCTGTAACAGAGCTAAGATAGGGCTATCACGATGCTCTATACATTTCTATAACCTGGGGGTATTATTTCGTGCAACACCCTTGTTATTAAACTTACCGATTAACTTCACTAGGAGGATGATGTACTGAATGTTTTCTAAATTTGCGGTCGACAAATCTGGCGAACATTTTGTATTTTCACCCATAGATGTACTAACCAATTTTCAAAATATGTTATAAATCGAGTCGACTTCAAATATTAGTTCAAAAATTAATACCCAGCTAGAAAGCACATAAATATCCTTAACCAACAAATAGATAAATATCTCTAGCCCTCAGGTCAACAGGTTTAACAACTCAACAGCACCATATATTTGGTTCTAATGACCATTCGGCCATTAAACGACTTTTCACAAAAACAAACAATTGAATGCGTTTTTGATTTAAAGACAGCCGGGTGTCAATTCTCGGCAGGAACAAAAAATTTAGATTGATTTTGTTAATGACAACGATTTGAAGGCCAAAGCAGACTTTTAAAAGACAAATTATGAATTCCTCGAGGCGTTTTTTCTGGCTTTTTGAAAGTTTAGAGATCAAAAGTGATATGGAATTGTTGCTTCTTTGGATGTGGATTTGGTTTAGATTTGTAGACGATAAAAAGCTTTTAAAAATGGCTTACTAAGGAGTTAGACCAAGTATCGTTCCGGCTTTAGAACAAGACCGGTATAGGACGAAAAAGCATAACAGGTCACCCAAAAAACCATTTTCAAAAACTGCTAAATGGCCTTGATTAGCAACCTACAGAACGCTCAATATGCTTATGTGTTCGAAAGGTACACAGTGAAGTGGTCTTTTCTAATGTCACCCTCAATAGAGTGACACCCTCCTCGGAGCAGGTTAGGTACTTTCCTTGTAAATGGCATTGACTAACAGGTTACAGTACGCTTAGTACTCTGAATCAGTGTAATCTCTTTAACGTAACCCTCAATAGTGTCACACCCGCATTATCATGACACCTTCTTTACCTTCTTTCGTATTTAATAAATATAAGCCTTATCAAAAAGTATCTTGGTGTGATGACCAGTTTATAAGAACAGGTTTAGACAAGTCAATTGAGTGTCATTTAAAATTTGAAAGGTAATAGCTTTTTGAAAATTGTTTTGTTTAAAGGTAACTTCAAAGATTATAACCAAAAAAATTTTTTTAACAATTATTTTTTGGCTAGCCAAAACATTTTTTCATAATTTAAATGCCAGTATAAATCGGCAAGAGTGGAACTGCTACTCAACCACATTAGGTTGGAGCTTCAACCTATGCCTTTTGCCTAATTTAAGACTGGACTAAAAATGAACCCACTAGGCACAAAAAGAGAGCTTACTAGAACCAGATAGATTTGAAAAATTGAACTCGGTCTGACTTTTTTACATGTTCATTCAAGACAAATGAAAAAGATCAAATAGTACACTCTATAAAAATTATTCGGGTTTTTATTACCTGTAAAATTACCGGTAAATTTACACATATCGATAAATGTCCAACCCTATAACCAAGGCCATTTAGAAATTTTTGAAAATGCTGTTCTCGGGAATATATTATGCTCTTAGTTATAAAAACAGAAGAATATTTAGTGCAATTCCTTTGTTATTACATGTTTTGACTTACCTTGTAGACAGCTTTTCATCGCTAAGATGCCTAACTCCTTCAATGTCCGTTTGTTGCAACAACTCCACCATGCCATTATCATCCACCAACATCTCTCCCACAACTTCTCCATCTTTAGTCACCACAGAATATTTGGCCGATTGTCTTTCATCAAACTCATCCGCATCTATCGACCGAATATCCTCGGCTTCAGCATATGTTGGCGGTTGATTTCCGCTCCGTACCGTCGCCCTTGATTGAGGCCTACTGTCACGAACGTGTGGATTACGATAACTGCGGATGGAGCCGGGTTGTGACAAATCTTGACGACGAAGGACGAGGATGTTGTTGCGGTTGGGCATGGGGCCGCGACTGCCTAACATGTGCCCGACCATGCGGTCTGCCCGTCGCGGCATCACCGGTATATCCTGGAAGAAAATTTTTTTATAAGTTTTAGAGGTTAAAATAAAAGTTTCAAAAATAAAAAGTATTATCAAAGTTGCTATTGGCTAGGATGTAAAAATCGTCTTCACGTTACAGCACCTAATACAGTGGGACTCCTGTATAGAGTTGCTTAAAGATTTAAAAATGGTTTGTTATTGGAAAATTTAGTTATACAGGAGTTACGTTTTATTAAGGTAAAGTAAACTTTTAAGATTAAATGGTAGGGCAGATTTTTATTAAAATGTATACTTTAAAAAAAGAGGCAAATTCTTCTACAACAAGTTTTTTAAGGTGTGGCAGGTTTTTTAGGATAAGGCAAGTTTTCCAATGTAAGGCTGGTTTTCTATGGTAAGACAGGTTTTTAAGGTAGGGCAGATTTTTTAAAGTAAAGCAGGTTTTTAGGGTAAGAGTAGGGCAGGGTAGGGTAGGGTAGGGTAGGGTAGGGTAGGGTAGGGTAGGGTAGGGTTGGGTAGGGTTGGGTTGGGTAGGGTTGGGTAGGGTTGGGTAGGGTTGGGTTGGGTTGGGTTGGGTTGGGTTGGGTTGGGTTGGGTTGGGTTGGGTTGGGTTGGGTTGGGTTGGGTAGGGTAGGGTAGGGTAGGGTAGGGTAGGGTAGGGTAGGGTAGGGTAGGGTAGGGTAGGGTAGGGTAGGGTAAGGTAGGGTTTCAAAAATGAAAAAAAGATATAACACTTCACTACAAAACCATGTTCAAACCCAAGAAAAGCAGCCGTTAATTCTAAATGTTTCGTACCCAAAAACGAAACGCTCGAGTATCTTGTGGTCACTTTTGATAGCCGGTTTTTTAGCCGAAATTCGATTATCCTCTTTCTTTTTTCAAAGTGAAATTAGCCAAATTCATCTGAATTTATTGTTTTTGTTACTACGTGGGTGGTCGGACAATTAGTAGTTGACTCAAAAAATTAATGATAATTAAAAAAGTTTATGCGTATTTTAGGCACGAAATAAAAATAAACATAAAATTTATCGAGACGTACGTAATGATAAAAGCCCTACCCTACTTTACCCTATAAAACTTGCTCAATCTTAAAAATCAGCCTTGATCTATTATAGAAAAGCTGCCTTGCTCTAAAAAATCTACCCTATTTTAAAAAATTTACTTTATTTTAAAAAATCTACTCTATTTTAAAAAATCTACTCTATTTTAAAAAATTTACTCTATTTTAAAAAATCTACCCTACCTTCAAAAAAACTAACTTATACAACAAAACATGCCCTACTCAAAAAAATCTACCCTTGTTATAAAAGTATACAATACCTTGTAGAAGTATACTTTAACTTAAAAAGTTACGTAATCTTCCTCTACCCTACTCTGCTCTATCTTAAAACAGCTTTCTTATCGTAAAACAACTAGAAATCCCTAAAACTTTATTTTAAAAAACCTGCCTATCTTCTGCCTTGCGCTAAAAAACCTGTCCTACTCCTTATGCCTTAATCTGTAAAATATCTGCTCTACCCTACTTTAATAAAAAAAATTTTTAAAAGTTTTAAAAGAGAAATCTTTGTCTGAGACATTTTACTGACAGAAGAAGGTGCTATTCTCGCCGCATTAAACCAAACGGCAGTAAAAACTTCCTTTGTTAATACTTTATGACTATCTTGATTAATGGCCCACGGAATGTATAAAAGTGTCTTAGACTTTGAAGTAAAAGTGCAATTTAAACAATTTTAAAAAATTTTAAATTTATTACTGTAATAGAATATGAAAGATCAACCCTAACTTAAATTTCACATAGGCCAATTGCAGGTCCATGGTTAAGGTTTGTTCAGGATAGTCAATGTTTGAAAAGGTAACATATAACGTTAGGTAAAGGTAACATACGCCGACCAACACAATTTCAAAAACTTATCAAGAATACATAGCATGTTACACATCTTACGTACCAGTCTGAAAACTTTAATCCATGGCCAACCAATTTTTTTATCATTTGAAATTTAATGGCCGTGTATAAAACGCGCAATAAACAAAACTTTGGTCTGAAACGTAAAAACGAAAAAATTAGGTTTGTGTGTTTTGAATAACAATTCTGAACTGAAGATTGAAGTTTTAAAGTGATAGTAGTACTAAAAAACCCGCTTAGCTTTAGTGTTAGCGCTAGCCAAGAGACCTAGCCCAGAGCCCTAGCCCAAAGCGTTCTAGCTCGCAGCCCTAGAGCCTAGAACGCTAGTTTGATGTCTTAGTTTTTAGCCCCAGTTTGTAGCCTTAGCTCTTAGCATAACCTAACACTAGTTTCTAAGTCAGAGTGTAGTCCAGAGCCTTCTAACTCAGAGCCTTCTAGCTCTGGCTTCTAGCCTACAGCCTTCTAGGCTAAAGCCTTCTAGTTTAGGGCCTTCTAGCCTAGAGCATTCTAACTCAGAGCCTTCTAGCTCAGAGCCTTCTAGCCAAGAGCCATCACATCTAGTCCTAGCTTTTAATTTTAGTTTCTAGCCAAATATTCTGGCTTTAACTTCTAGCCCTAGCTTCGTCTTAGTGCTAGCCTTGACCCTAGCCCTAGTCCTATTTAACATAACATAATCTCTACGCTATACAACTACAATTTAAGTCGGTGGAATATTTACACTCCGTCAAACAAAACCCTTGCCTCACATGTCAGGTATATCTTTATCTAACCTTTAATTTTGCCTTTGTACTCTTCGTTACCCTGGCTTTTCCTATAGGCTAAAGTACAATCAACTGTTAACCTCCACTCTCTGTTTCCATTTCCCCCTCTCCCCCCCCCCTGTCATCCCACCTTTAACAACCCAAACCCTAATTTAATTTTTTCGAAGTTTTAAAACCAAAAACTGCCAAAAGGATGACAATTTTCCCCTTTTCACCCCCTGAAACTTGTTAAAACCCGCCAAAACGTTGGGATTTTTTAATAATCACCTCATCACTCTCAGCGAGTTCAGCCCAAACATTGAACGAAAATAGATTGATTTCAATTGGGAGGGAACTTTGGGCCGAAAATAAATCTTGAGACACACAAAAAGGTTTCAAAAAACCTATGGTCGTACTCAAAAAAATATTCAAGTTGGTTTAATTTTTTTTCGAATGTTTTGAAAAAATTTAATTAAATTTCGAAACAAAACTTTGAGGCAACATTGGGGAGGGAAAGCGAAATGAATGATGATGCTTTGTGATTATTTTTTACCAAAATTTAAATTAAAAATATAAAAAATTGACTTTTTTTACAACAATTCTTTTTGTAAAAATTAAATTAAATTTTTAAATTTTGAACAGATTTTTTAGAATTAAGGTTTCTAGGCGTTACATGCTTAACTTTAAGCGTATTTTGACAACACGGCACACTAGGCTAACCTTAAAGCTAAAGCTCAAGCGCAGGCTTGAGATCGATCTTAGCCACTGGCTGAGGCTGAAACTTAAGCTCAGGTTCAGTATCAGGTTCAGGCTATGAGTAAGGCTACAGCTTGGGTTTGGGCTCGGGATCGGCTTTAGGTTTTGGCTCAGACGCAAGCTCAGTTGCTCTCAGGCTTAGGCTCAAGCTTAAGCTCAAGCTCAGACTCAGGCTCAGGCTCAGGCTCAGGCTCAGCCCCAGGCCCAGGCTCAGGCTCAGGCTCAGGCTCAGGCTCAGGCTCAGGCTCAGGCTCAGGCTCAGGCTCAGGCTCAGGCTCAGGCTCAGGCTCAGGCTCAGGCTCAGGCTTAGGCTTAGGCTCAGGCTCAGGCTCAGGCTCAGGCTCAGGCTTCAGCATAGGCTCTAGCTCAGGCTCCGGCTTAGTCTTGGGCTCAGGCTTGGACTGTGATTCATGCTTAAGGTCAAGCTTAAGCTTTGACTCAGGCTCAATCTCAGTTAGGTTTAGTAGCAGGCCTAGGTTATAAATAAAGCTCAGGTTTAGGCTTAGACACAAGATTATTTCAAGATCAAGCTTATAATCAGGCTCACTAGTCAGGTAAGAATAAGCTAAGGCTAAGGGGCTTTTTGGTCTAAAAATATATTAAAAACTCAAAAAATTTGAAATTAAAACCAAGAGGAACAAAATCAGATCGTAAAAGTGCAAAACTGACAAACTTTCCCCACTGTCATCAGGCGGAAGGCCATTTAATTAAGCGAGAAAACTTACTTGATTTATGATACGACATAAGTCTTTGTGAGGAACAACCGAACTTTAGGCTTGTTTGATATGTGTAAATAATGTTTAAGCAGCACAATATATCAAACACAACACTATTTATATATTTTGTCATTAATTATAAGATGGGAGGTCGTCATAAACGTTGGTAGCTATAACGTTGAAGATGTTATTAAAATTAGATTTAGGTTTAGAATGAGTAAGTTTAGACTTACTAAGTGTAGGCTTCAAACTTATGGTTAGACTTAGAGTTTTGATTAGGCATCACACTAAGTTTTAATCTAAAGCTGAGACATGGTTTTAGTTTTTGTTTAGACTTCGGTTTAGGCTTAAAGTTGGTTTCAACTTTTAGACTTCAAATTTTAATTAATGTTAGACTCACGTCTAGGCTTTAAAATAGGTTTATGTTTAGTTTTAGACTTAAGCTTATAATGAGGATTAAATCTACGTTTAGGCTTATGCCTTGGTTCGAGCGTAAATGAAACCTTGATTTATATTTAGCTTAGCCTTAGCCTTAGCCTTAGCTTTAGCCTTAGCCTTAGCCTTAGCCTTAGCTTTAGCCTTAGCCTTAGCCTTAGCCTTAGCTTTAGCCTTAGCCTTAGCCTTAGCCTTAGCTTTAGCCTTAGCCTTAGCCTTAGCCTTAGCCTTAGCCTTTAAGTTTAAGCTCAGGCTTAGAATATTTATTCGTCTAGTATGTTAAAGCTGAAATTTGCTTTATTTATTGATAATAAATTAATTTTAATAAACTCGTAAACAAAAAAATTCAAACCGAATAATTTTCCAGCTCAAGGAACACCAACATCCATACCGTTCCAATGTCACGGTTGTCTCACCTGTGTACATAGCTAATTAAATTAAATCTCAATTCCTTGTGCTTTCCACGACCTTGAGGCGAAAAAAAGCGCGTCGCTTTTCGAATGCCAACAAAAATCTGAATGAGGAAAATTTAGCGACTTAACTCTGCTTTAAGTTTTTGAAGAAGCCGCTTATGTTTTTTCGTTGGAATTTGTTTAAACAAAGGGTGGGGGTTTTTAGGGTTTGATTTTTATTGTTTTTAGACTATGCAAGCTTAAAAAGTTTTTTGGGTAAATTTCATAATACATATAACATTTTTTAGTTTAGGTTTAGTAAGTTAGAGCAAAAGTTTAGACGGTCTATAGTTTAGACAGCCTATATGGTTTGATCATAAAACTAATTTTGAGCACGGACTAAAAAATTCTCTTCAGTTTTAGGCTAAGGCTCAGCTTTAGGCTCAGATTCAGACTTAGGCTCATGCTTGGGTTCAAGCTCCTGCTTAGTTAGGCTTAGACTGTGACTTGAGCTTATGCTTAAGTTTAAAGTCAAGCTTTGCTTTTGGCTTAGGCTATGACTTTCTCTCAGACTTTGAATGAGGCTTAGGATTACACTTACTCTCACACTTTGAATTGGGCTTAGGCTTAGGGTCTGACTCATGCTCGAGTTCAATCTGAAGCTCAAGTTCAGGCTTAAAATAAGACATACGCTCAGGCTTTAAGAGAGGTTTATGCTTAGGGTTAGACTGCAACTTTAGCTTAGGCATACGTTCAAAATTAGCAATAGATTTAGGCTTGGACTTATACGTACACTTAAACTTTGACTAGGACTTAGGCTTAGACTCAAACTTAACCCTAGGCTTGAGCTTAGGCTTGTTCAGAATTCATCTCTAAGGTTTTCGTCTGAGGTCAGACTTAAAGACTTAGATTTAGACTTACAATTAGATACAAGCTTAGCTTCTTATAGATTTAACGTTGCGTTTAGGCTTGGCTTTATATTCAAGCATAAATGTGAAGCTTTGACGTACGAAGATCGTACTAAAAGGGTAAGAAAGATTAAGCTAGTTGGATTATTAAGCTTCAAGTTATTAAGTTTAAGCTTAGGCACTCGTTAGACTTTTAAAATTAAGCCTAAAACCCAATTCTCAAGATTTTTACATAAATTATATCAATTCAAGGCAGGTGATTGCTGATGATTCACGTTTTTGTGGTTATTCGATAATTCCAACAGCTTTCCCCACATTTTATGGTTTTATGTTTTTCTTTACTCAAAACACAAATTATACCCTGCAGTAATTTTCGGATCACTTTTTGGATTCGCAAAGACATTTGTTGTTAATACCCCCAACGGCGATCTACAAAGGTTTGAGGTTGTTTGTGGGTGAGTGAAAATATTTTACAAAACATTGTAACGATTTTTTTTTGTTTTTTTTTTGGTTTGGAATAATCTAAGGCTAGGGTTATAAAAGAGCTAAACCGTAGCTATAAAGCTCTGGACTAGAACTAGAATCTAAAGCTAGTGGTTGAGCTAAGGCTAAGACTCTGTGCTAGGGGTCTGAACCAGGGTTCTGGGTCAGTGCTAGACAGCTTTAAGCTAGGGTTCTAAGCTAGGGCTAAAGCTCGGCATAGGTTTAGGGCTAAGACTTTTGGCTAGGGCTTTAAGCTAGAGCTCTGGGGTTTGAGCTAAGGGTTTGGGCTAGAGCTCTGGGCTAGGGCTCTAGGCTAGAGTGCTGGGCTAGGGTTCTGGGCTAGGGCACCGGACTAGGGATCTGAGCTAGGGCTTTGGGCTAGAGCTTTAGGCGGACTAATGAGTTGGGCTAAGGACTTTTTAAAAATTTTTTTAAACTCCATTTGCAAAAAAAGTCATTATTTATGTTTATATGTTTGTTATTCCTTCTTTACAACAAATTACATGCACTTTCTTTTCTATCCTTTACTTATTTCTTGACCACTTTTTGCTAAAAAACTGTCCGTTGTTTCTAGGTGGTTTTAGAAGTTTATAGAACATTTTTTTGCGGTTTTGGATAAAATACGGTTTTTGAGAATCTTGTAGTAAATAAAAATTACTAGCTTATTTGAAATTCAAGTCCAAGGTCGAGATATTATAAATAAAAATTTGAAAGGGCCTTCCGGACCGGCACATGTAGGGCCTGTGAACCGGGATCCAGCTTGGTGCCGCAAAAAAAATTTGACTTACAGAAAAAGTTAAACGAATCTGATTTTAACACTATTAGGATTTTTTTTCAAAAATTCACAAGGGAGACTAGGTTCAACTTTTTCCATTTTTTTTGTAGGGGAAGGTAAACTTGAACAATTGAAAAAAACTTGGTTAAAAAATTGATTTGGACCCTTTACAGGTTTACCCTTCTACTTCTACATAGCTACTTCTTTGTTATGTTATGCTTTTGCTTTATGTTAGTCCCAAATCTCTTCTTTTTATATGTTTTCCACGTAAAAGCCGATTCTTTACGTTCGTTTTTTATACCTCGAATATAATACACCTGTCATATATTATGTGAGTCCTCTTGAAATCCTAGACCGTTTTTTCCCATCATTTTTGAAAAATTGGCGATCCCAAAAAATGTTTATTATAAAGGCCGCAGGGCATGATTGACGGGGTTCTTGGAGAGGTCGTGATAAGGGTGTCAGGATTATGAATAGAAAACGGCAGAGCTTGGGGAAAGGTTTGATTTCTTATTGTTGGTTGTCTTGCTGGTATGCTGAGTTTTGAGTATTTGGGGGGGGGTAACTTTTTTAGATAAAACCTACTTATAAAAGTTATCGTAGGCTTTTAAGGCAGGTATAGTTTTACAAGAATGAGGCTAGTTTTATAGAGCAAGGTTGGTTTTCTAGTGTAAGACAGAATTTTTAAGGTTAAGAAAACATTTTAGAAAAGGCAGGTTTCTGGCCTAGGTCAGGTTTTCTAGGGTAGGGTAGATTTTTTGAGTTGGGTTGATTTTGTAAGTTAAAACAGATTTCTTTAGGGTTGACATACGTGTTACGATAAGATAGATCTTTTTGGGTAGGGCAGGTTTTTTTTAGTGTAGGAAGGGGGGGGGGGAGGATTTTTTAAAGTTGGGCATAATTTTTTAAGATATAGCAGATTTTTAATGTAAGAGTTTTCTTAAGACACAGCAGGCTTTTTAAAACAAGGCAGGCTTTCTTGGATAGGGTAGGTATTTTAAACTAGGAAAACCTATTCAGGGTAAAACAATTTGTTAAAACTAAGGAAGGCGGAAGGGTAGGGTAGGGTAGGGTAGGGTAGGGAAGGGTAGGGTAGGGTAGGGTAGGGTAGGGTAGGGAAGGGTAGGGTAGGGTAGGGTAGGGTAGGGTAGGGTAGGGTAGGGTAGGGTAGGGGTAGGGTAGGGTAGGGTAGGGTAGGGTAGGGTAGGGTAGGGTAGGGTAGGGTAGGGTAGGGTAGGGCAGGGTAGGACAGGGTAGTGTAGGGTACGGTAGGGTAGGGTAAGGAAGGGTAGGGTAGGGTAGGGAAGGGTAGGGTAGGGTAGGGTAGGGTAGGGTAGGGTAGGGTAGGGTAGGGTAGGGTAGGGTAGGGTACGGTAGGGTACGGTAGGGTAGGGCAGGGTAGTGTAGGGTACGGTAGGGTAGGGTAGGGTAGATTAATTTTCCCGTTAAAAAGTTTAAAAATGTTGATGACCATGACCAATATAACGCGTACAAGAAAATAAAACATAAAATTTTTTAAATTTTGCTTTTACAACACATGTTTACAGATAGTATTAACATGTAGTGATGTTGTTGTCGAATGAAACCTTATTCATCCGAGATTTTGATTCGGCTGACGACTTGAGCCATGAGCTATTTTATGACACAGAACTTCGAGAACTGGTAGAAGATGGCAATGTCAGATTGGAAATGAATCGGGTAAGGATTGTAAAATACGCAGTTATAAATAGCTTTAAAATTGTTTATTACATGGTACCCTTTATTCAAACTAACAATAATATATTCAGTCGCTCCGAGATCAAATCTTCAACACGTTATGGCCTTCAATATTCATCGTACTCTTAATTTATTGCCTTTGTGCTATTGTCTGGCTTTTTTACAATATAAAACAGTACCGAAAGCAAAGGAGAAAAAATAAAGGAAGAAATGAAGAATTGGGAAAAAAGAGAAAATGTAAGTCAAAATTTTTAAAACTAAAGAAAAATTTTGAACTGAAAGAATAGTAAATTCTGGTAGTAATGAACAAGTAAGGCTAGAATAAAGATTGATTAGACACTTGGTCAAGCTGGGTACGGTTAAGGTAATTTCTGGGTAGAAGTCAAGTAAAACAGGATACAGTTAGAGTAGAGTTAGGGTATAAATATCGTGGAGCTGGGCCAGGGCATAGATAGTTTTTTTTAACAAAGGGTAACGTTAGAGCAAGGGTACGGCGTTAGTAGTTTTAAGACCGTTCCACAGCAAGCCAAAATAAAAGAAAAATGGAACTAAGGTGGCCGTGGCATTTCGTTAACTCAAAAGTCTCAAATATTGATCCAAAAAATAAAATAAATATTTAAAATGTTGAACGAAACGTGTGAAATTATCAAATAATAGTTAAAATAAATCAAATTTTGAGCTGTAACAAATATTAAAAAATTCGCTATGTTTCGGCGGTTCTTTGAAGGCCAAACTGGTCTTGATCCGTCAAAGAATTGTCCAGATATGACACTACAAGTTTACCACAAACGAATTTCATTTTCAAAATTCCGACCGCTTAATTTCAAACAATTTTTTACAAAAAATAGAATTTCACACTTCGCATCGTTTTTTACACGAAATGTCACTCTGTCTTTATTTCCTCTTTTGGCATGACGTGCTTTCTAAGGTAGAAAAGGCATTAGCTTTAGTCTAAGCTTAGATTAGATTAATCCTTAGCCTCAGCCCTATCCTAACAAGATTTGTAAGCCATATCATAAGCCTCAGCTTAAGCCCTAGCCTAAACCGTAGTCTAAGCCCTAGCCTAAGTTCTAGCCTAAGCCCTAATTTAAGCCCTAGCCTAAACCCTAGTTTAAGCCCTAGCCTAAGCCCTAGCCTAAGCTCTAGCCTAAGCCATAGCCTAAGTCCTAGCTTTTAATCTGTTTTTTCCAGAAAACATTTAGAAATCTACCACCAGATCCCAATCACTGAATTAGAAGCAGGCAGTTCTAGAACTGAAGAAACCCGATTGATGTCGACCACACCAGTGACTGTAATCGATGAAACATAATCAAGAATCCAAAAATCTCGGTGTATTTACTATTAGCACAATATTGAAATATTTTAAAGATTTTAAAATTTAGTTTTTAATAAAACTGTGATATTTTAACTTAATTATTTAAATTATGATTTTTATAAATGGCATGGCGAAGCTAAAAATGTGTTTATAATAACAACACTACATATTAGTATATATTAGTTTATTCAATAACATTAGGTGGCCTTTGAACTATCACTGGTTGTTGGACCAGAGGTGATGGATCATAATCCGAAGTTGATGTGTGTACCAGCTTTAGTGGGTTCTTTTGAATCTAAAATAACTTTGTTTTAAAATTTTAAATTAAAAAATGACTTTTTTTTGCCATTTTTTGTTTTGTAAAGAAAGTTCTTGTCATTTATTAGTTTGTTTAGAAAGTTCTTGGCATTTTTTTGTAAAGAAAGTTCTTGCTATTTTTTGTCTTGTAAAGAAAGTTTTTGCGGTTTTTTGCTTTGTAAAGGAAGTTTTTGCCATTTTTTGTTTTGTAAAGAAAGTTTTTAAGTAGGAATAGATGAAAGTCTTTCAAATCCTCACACCCTCTTTCCCTCTCCCCACCCTCATTCCCTCTCTTCACTCCCGAAACTACCTACTGTAATCAAAGTAATCAAATTGTACAGTATAAAGTATAATAATACGTACCTGTTGATCAAACTCTTCCCAATAGTTGTAACCTTCGAGTGTTGGCATAGGCGGTTTTCGAATGAAATAAGCTGATAAAATGCCCGCCAAAACGGCAAATTCAAATAATGATAGAACACTCATGCCTAGCCATAGACCTAGTTGACCTCCACTGTCCGCTATTAGGTTTACCCACTAAAATATTTTTACATATAGTATAGTTACGTTAAATATGATAATTTAAAATGTTGTTTTGCTAAAAAAATTTTTTTTTTAATTTTAAAGAAAAATTTTTAATTTAAAAAATTTTTTTTTTATTTTGTAATACGTACAGTATAGGAAGCACTCTCCTTGTTAGACTTATAATTAGTCCTTTCAAAGTAAACTTCAAGCAATAATGAGTTATATTGATACCATACAACACATTCACTCTGGTTGTTCCAATACTGAGATGTTGGCTGTTCTCGGCAGGTTTTTGGCTAAAAATTTTTTTTTTTATATTTGTGTCTTATTTTACGTAATTTTTTTGGTTTATAAAAAATATATTAAAAATTTGTAAAAACAAATTGCTTGCCTTGTCGTATTTTACTACAAATTTACCTTAGCCAACTCTATTTTACTATAAATTTACTCCAGCCTACCATTATTAACTCACCACATAAGTTTTGGCAGGCCAACGAGCTTGAGACATTGATATTTGGTAGTATGATTGGCTGAAATTTGCTTTGTCAATAATATTATTTTTTTAATTTTAAAACAAAAATAGGCTAAATAGTTTAATTTTATAAACTTACTTGCAAGCTTGTAGACAATCACAATCTCTAGTGATTAAAAATGTGACATTATCGTTTCCATCATCAACAGAATTTATGATATCGTCGGCACATGTCACTAAAGTATTAGCTTATTACTAAATTTTAAGCAAGATAAAGCTAAGATAGGGCCAGAACGGTAGAAGTTAAGTCAAGCTTTAAGAGAAACTAAGACTGGACTTGGATATAGCTGGCTAATGTAAACAGAGAAAACATAAAGCAATGCTAGAATAAAGAAAAAAAACAGCTCTAAGACAAAGTTTAGTTAAAGTTAAGATTAAACAAAGAAAACGCTCATGTAGGGCTGCAAAAGAACTACAGTAAAGTCATGGCTGGGATAGAGCTATAGTGAAAATGAAGTAAGAATTGAGGTAGATTAAGGTAAGAATAGGGCAGGAGAAAGGTAAGGTCAGACATAGGTAGACCCTAAGGTTAAAATAAAGCTAAGGTGCGATTGTAGCAAGACTAGAATTAACTTTTGGTAAGTCTAAAACAACTTGTAGTCAGTTTACGGCTAACAGAAAACAAGACTAGACCTAAAAAAGAGCTGAAATAAGGTTAATGCCCGGCTAAGATAGTGCTATAGTAAGCCATAACTAGACACTAGGACTATACCAGAATGATGCTAGAAAGAAATTGTCTCAGTAATGCAGATAAAACAAATAGGCCTCAGTAAGGCGTACTAAAACTATAGTAAAGTACAAACTTTTTTCCGAAGGATTATCAGCCAAATAACACGAAGTAACATTCCCGTCTGTAGGATAATTATATTGTGGGTCGTAGCATCCACAGTCATTAATTATAGCTTTTTGTATGCAGCTTCGAATACAAGCTTCCACTTCATAGTCATTTCCATAGTAATTCGTGAGTTCAGTACCATCGTCAGTACAATCATTATATGGATGTTTTAGTTTGACCCGTTCCAAGTAATTTACTCCAGCTGATGTGGCAAGGCCTACGGCAGCAAAATAGCCAAAGGCGTCTTGGAATGGGGTTTCGTCCTTAAATTGATAAAGGAATAGATAACTATAGTGTTGTTTTTGTATGTAGTTATGTAGGTACATAGTCATTTTACAACACAGCCCAGCCCAGCCCAGCCCAACCCAGCCCAGCCCAGCCCAGCCCAGCCCAGCCCAGCCCAGCCCAACTCTGCCCAGCCCTAGCCCAGCCCAGCCCAGCCCAGCCCAGCCCAGCCCAGCCCAGCCCAGCCCAGCCCAGCCCAGCCCAGCCCAGCCCAGTCTAGCCTAGCCCAGCCCAGCCCAGCCCAGCCCAGCCCAGCCCAGCCCAGCCCAGCATAGCCCAGCCTAGCCTAGCCCAGCCCAGCCCAGCCCAGCCCAGCCCAGCCCAGCCCAGCCCAGCCCAGCCCAACCCAGCCCAGCCCAGCCCAGCCCAGCCCAGCCTAGCCTAGCCCAGCCCAGCCCAGCCCAGCCCAGCCCAGCCCAGCCCAGCCCAGCCCAGCCTAGCCTAGCCCAGCCCAGCATAGCCTAGCCTAGCCTAGCCCAGCCCAGCCCAGCCCAGCCCAGCCCAGCCCAGCCCAGCCCAGCCCAGCCCAGCCCAGCATAGCCCAGCCTAGCCTAGCCCAGCCCAGCATAGCCTAGCCCTGCCCTGCCCAGCTCAGCCCAGCCCAGCCCAGCCCAGCCCAGCCCAGCCCAGCCCAGCCCAGCCCAGCCCAGCCCAGCCCAGCCCAGCCTAGCCCTGCTCAGCTCAGCCCAGCCCAGCTCAGTGTATCGTAACATTCCTATTCAACTCATTACACTAAACCCCTACTAGTGAGTCTATCATTTCTTTTTAACGTTAAAACTGTAATATTAAACTTACGGGCCCATGAATGTAATAAACAATACCAGAATCTTGAACCCAAGGTAAGTAGTCGTCGAGTACTGTGCGAAAGAATACTCGCATTCCATAATTAGGTCCAGCTCGGCTTGATTCCCATAAAAATTCACTATTTATCGTGTGGCAACGACCAAAGTAGGGGTCGTAGAAGGAGTTTAGGTTATTACTAAAACATTATTTTTGAAAGTGAAAAAGTTTTTTTTATTGTAATTCAAGTATTAAGTGCGGACATAAAGAACCCGCCATACTTTGCCTGTAATTTCGTGTAAAAAATGGTGGGTTCTTTATGTCGGCATCTAATACTTTTTGAGCTCGTATATTATAGTAGATCAAAGTAGGCTTAAAATATTTTTTATGACAATTTAAAAAAAAGATATGTTATCTTACGTAAAATTACACGCATCTTCCAAAAATTGGCACCGTAGCATAATGTCATCAAACGAGTAGCTGAGAGAGCCGTTTGTCTAAAGTAACATGTTTATAGAGTTCAACCTTTTAATTGAAATAGTTAACAATTTGAAAATTGTATATTGTACTATTTTACATAAATTTAAAGTTTGTTACAGAAAAACAACAACAACAATATCACTTACAGCAATATCCAGCTCATTAAGTTCTTCATACATAAACCTTGTCCATCGTGTAGCACGCATAGCATCAGTCATTGTAAAAGGCTTTTTTTGAAACCCGTAGTAGTCGTTTTGTACACCCGCTTCATATGCTGTTACCTAAAGTTTTAAACGCTGTTATATATACTGTTACCTAAAGTTTTAAAATTATGATATATTTTTAAAAATGATATAGGCTAGAAAATGGCTAGAGGATTACACTAAAATACCTGCAGCTCAGCTAAAGCAAGGCTAGAATTAGAACGAAGGGTAGTACTGTAGCAGGGCTAAGGTATAGCTAGAGCAGGGCTAGGGTAAGGCTAAAATGGGGCTACAGTAGTGCTACGGTAAGGCTAGCGCTGGATTAGAGTGGAGCTTGGGTAAGGCTAAGACAGGGCTACAGTAGTGCTACGGTAAGGTTAGAGCGGGATTACAATAGTGCTTGGGTAAGGCTTGAATAGGGATAGGACAAGGCTAGAGTAAAGCTAAGGTAGGGCTAGAGTAAGGCTAGAGTAAGATTTGTGTTAAGCTAACGTAGAGCCAGACTGGACCTAGGATAAGGTTAATTTATAAAAAATCTATAAGTATTAACAAAATTCATAGCTCAATACTTTGTGAACAACCTAACACATATTCAAAACTCACCAGTCCCTCAAGTGGAGTACCTTGAATCATAGACAACTTCCACGGATTCATATTACATACAGTAATGCACGGAAAGTTTTGCTTTCCAGGATATAACCTTGAGGTCAAGTCGGTAGGAAACCGCAAGAACTTGACCACACTCGTATAAATCATAAAACACATAATACCCGAGCATACGATGAAGACTAAAGTCCAGAAGAGGAAAATCCACACTTTATCAGCCATAGCCATATGTGGCACGGCATGAGTACTAGTCCACCCAGCAAAGTCTCGAAGAATTAGTACTAGGCCTTCTTTGAAACTGGTTCTGGTGCTCATGGTTTGAAAATAGAAAGGTTGTGATAGTATTAAAAATGTATTATTATGTGATTATAGTGCATTAGCAGTAGCAATGGTTAAAGTAGTGAATACTTATCGTATCGATGACAAAGGTTATAGTACCAATATTTATAGTATCAATGTCCAAAGAAATAGTAAAAAAATTAACAAGAAACCAAAAAATGTATTTTTGAAGTTACAGTAGGCAAAGTTACAAAAAATAGCCCAAGTTGTCAATTTTACACGTAGTCACAAAAAGTTCATAAAAATTTAAAAATTCATTTTTAAAAAATGCTAAACTAGACACTTAGTCAGAATTTTGAAATACTCAGCCTCATTTGTGGATCCCATTGTTGTCGTTATGAACTCAACGTTTTTTACATTTTAAATCGCCCAAAAAACAAAATCTTTGTCTTGCATCATGCCGGAAAAAACCCTACACATAGATTCTCTGAATGTTTTATTAGGGCTACTGTAACTTTTGTATGCTATTTAATACAAACTACAGATGTAAACAGTAACTTATTTTTACTTTACATTAATTTTTAGTGTTGCCATGGACTTTGGCTTCATAAAAGCTTTACTATGAATATTATAGTACTCGAATCTATCTAGAACTTATCTTCGTCCAAGTTCTGTTGCGATTTCCTTAGGAAAAAATGTTTCTTCCGACTTAACCTTAAGGTTATATCCTGAAAAACAAAATTTTCCGTGCATTACTGTTTGCAATATAAATTTGTGAAAGTTGTCTGTGTTTCAAGGTACTCCAGCTGAGAGTCTGGTAAGTTTTGTATACGTAATAAATTGTCCAAAAAATAATGAGCCATGATTTATATTTATCATGTTTTTGCAAATAATCTACCCAACCGTATTTTAAACCAAATATTGCCCTAGTTTAGTCTATTTGCGTTTTTTCTAATTTTACTGTATCGTTAACAATATCGTATTACTATTTCATCCTTATCTTAGCCATACCTTAGCTTTACTTTAACTTAACTCAAGTTTTACCCTAGCCGTATCCCAGCCTTATTCTAGTCATACTGACTAGTCCTACCGGAGCTTAAACTAAACCTTACCCAAGCCCTAGCACTAGCCCTATCCTAGCTTTTCCTTACATTTAACCTAACATTGTTGATTATTATTGTTTATTAAACTTAAATAATTTTAAATATAATAGTAATCAAAGTAAATTAATATATATTATGATTATATTGTATTAATATATGCTTAAAATTTGAAAAACATTTTGATTGAGTATAAAATTGAAATAAAACAAGTCAAAAAAACCTAAGCCATTGGTGCAGTAGTACTAACCGTCGACATTGCTTGGCTCTTTTTCATCGTCGAGTCGTTCGCCGATGTAACTGGTCGGATCGACCTGATATTGACGCATCTTAGAAAATAGTTACGGTACGACGGCATAAGTATCAGTACTGACAAAGCATTCAAAGCTGGAGTGGTGTGCACAAGTAAGAAAGAGAGCTCTCCAAGAAGTTGAACTTCACTTCCAGTGATAACAGCGAATGTGAACAGGAAGGTGGGTATTAGAACTACTACTAGGGGGTAGGCGGCCTGAAAATGAAATAAATTAATAATAAGATAATAATAAATAAAGTAAGGCTAGGTAATGACTAAAGCAGTGGTAGAGATAATATGATATTGAGCAAAGATTGGCGGGTCTAGAACTAAGGTTAACATTAAGGCTAGGGTTGAAGTTAGAGCTGAGGCTAATCTTGAAGTTAAAGCTGAAGCTAATTTTGAAATTGGAGCTGAGGCTTGGGTTGAGACTACGCCTGAGGCTAGGCCTAAAGCTAGGTTTGAAACTAGGCTTGAAACTTGACCTGAGGCTACCTTTAGGCTAGGCCTGAGGCTAGGCCTGAAACTAGACGTAAAATTAGGACTGATTCTAGTACTTTGGTCCTAAAACTCTGGACTAGGGTTCTAGGCTAGGGCTCTAGGCTAGGGTTCTAAGCGAGAGCTCTGGGCTAGGGTTGGGAACTAGGGTTCTGGGCTAAAGCTATGGACTAAAGCTCTGGGCTAGGGCTATGGGATAGGGTTCTAGGCTAGGGCTCTGGCATACGGCTCTGGGCTAGGGCTCTCCACTAGGGTTCCGGGCTAGAGCTCTGGACTAGGGCTCTGGGTTAAGGCTCTGGGCTAGGGCATTAGGCAAAGGCTCTGGGCTAGGGCTTTGGGCTAGGGCTCTGGGCTAAAGCTAGGGCTTTGGGCTAGGGCTCTGGACTAGAGCTCTAAGCTAGGATTCTGAGCTAGAGCTCTAGAATAGAACTCTGGGCTATGGCTCTGGGTTAGGGCTAATAATGCCTATGTACCAACCTGCACGTACAACACTTTGGTCATCTGTTTCTGTACCAGCCTAGTATTTTCCGAGAACTGAACTCCATCTCCTTTCAAGATCTTGTTGGTCAACTTCAACATGTACAAGATCAAGTTGTAGCAAGTGCCAGTAATAATGAAAACTTCCGAGAAATGAATCATCAAAATCGGATCAGTGGCATTACCCACAATATACAATGGCAGTTCACTCATATTGCTGATTTTCCATTGTTTCGCCAAGATCTGGTCGTACTCAGCGTTCTTGTACTTGTACGTAATTGGGCAAGAGGAAGCGTGAATCAATGCAGCAACAACACAAGCCAATCCCATGAATGACATTTAAGTTATGGTAAACGGTTTAGAAAGTAACACACCGTAACGGTAGATGAATTGAAGTGGAAGAATGCAGAAGCAGAGGAACATCATGAATAATTGAGTGGCAACAGCTGAGTAGGCTACCAGTGAGCTTTGCGGCAGGTAGGGGTTGTCGAGAATGAAGTAGACCAGGTCTCCGGCTAGTGAGGCTGTCTGAAAGTTCAAAATTGTTTTTAAATTCAGAAAAGTTTTTAATTTTTATTTTTTACCTGAGGGTAGGTTTTTTAGGGTAAGACCGATTTTTTAATAGAATAAGGTATGGTAGAGTGAATGACGTTAGACAAGCATATGATAAAATGCAGTAGGGTAGGATAGGGTAGGTACTAAGTTTATCTTATCAACACTTCGAAAATTTGTGCCTTTAAGTTAAAATTTTGTAAAAGTAGAGTACGGTAAAACCACTGTAACATCTTAAGTTTTAAGCATTTTTAAAAAATTAGAATTGTGTTAGTTGACACAAATGTTATTTTACATTTTCTAAAAATTTCACTTTTATACCTAAATTGTCTTAAAAGTTATGGCAGTTCAAATTTGAACACATAAAGCTCTAAAAATTTTATTTTTTTTATTTTTTTTGTCAAAATAATGCCATTTTGAACCTGTGGTCAACAAAAAATTGTTATTCTGTTTAATTGTATTTGTCTTTTATTATAATTGGCTTTCACGTATAGCATAATATAATTTTTTTTATATGAAAAGTTATTTTATATTGTTGTAGATACATTTATATACTACTTAATTGTAGTATTATATACATGAATATTATATTACACTTTCCGGCAAAAATATCGAGACAATACAAGTGCATTGCCATTTCAATCGTATTGGGTGGCCTACAATAGCACGCGAACGTGCTTATTCTAATTATAGGTCTCGCTAATTGAAAAATTTTCGAAATTGAATTTTTCGAATTTATATTGATTTTAAGAGCAAAGATTACATCCTTCATAGACATTGCAAGAAATTGAGTACAACAGCGTCTTTAGTACTATATAGTATGTTCTTATAGTACAAAGGCCGTTCTGATCACAACACGAGCTCAATACCAAATTCCAGTACAAATGCCATTATATAACATAGGACGAGCCCAAAAATCAAGTTTCACGCCACTTACCGACATAGTGATAAGACTGTTCAGTGCATAGAAGAAGTCAACCACAGCAGTACATATGATCATAATCTTGTACATTTTCAGGGTTTTGTTTTTGACAACAGTCATGGTTAAGACGACCACAGCAAAACAAAGCACAACTCCCATTACACCGCCGATCACATCGACAGTACGATGAATTGCACGCATTGGAATCGTCATGGTGAGGCTGAAAATAGTACGGTATATTTGAAAGTTGGAGATTTAACAATTGGTCAAAAAAACCAATAAGATCACAGTACGATAGCTTGATAGTACCCTACGTGTTCACAATAAAAGCTTAACCCTAGCCCAAAGACCTAGCCCAGAGCCCTAGCCCAGAGCTTTAGCCCGAAGCAAATAAAAGCTTAACCCTAGCCAAAAGCCCTAGCCCAGAGCACTAGTCCAAAGCCCTAGCCCAGAGCCCTAGCCTTACACTAGCCTCAGCTCCAGAACCCTAGGTTAAACCCCTAGCCCAGAGCTTTAGCATCTAGTTTTAGTTTCTAGTCATAGCTTCTAGTCCTGGCTTCTAGCCGCTCTAACCTGAAGTTAGACAAAACAACCAGTATTTTAACATGTAACGTAAGTAAGCGATAATACGACATTTGTATGTTTATACTGACACGCATAATATTATTCCTTAAAATTTAAAGACACGCATTTTTACTTTAAAATAGTGTTTATAAGACTAACAAAACCGGGTTTTAACAAATTTGTGACACACACAGTACAAATGCATTAAAATTAGTATTATACATTATTATACTCGAAATAAAGGTTTAAAACCATAGTCATGTTGTAACATTATCATATGAGTTTCATTGTCACTAGTAATAAGAACAATAAGAGAGCGGTACAACTGTGTAAGCGACTCACTATGTGACATTAGCACACTTAAAACGAATTAAACTTCAACAAGATTCTTGAAAATAGCTTTTTTTTTAATTTTGTCTACAAGAAATGTATGTCGTGTACTTTGGTCAACCTGTACAAAAGGCATCGTACTTGTGTACACGAAAACTGTGTGCACAATTAGTACTAAATACACAATTATATTTCCTGCTGTCCAAAACGATGACTTTCACATAACAAGGCTGACAATACTATATGTTTACTGTAAGTTAAATCTGTAAAAGAGCCAAGCCAAGACCAATTTTTTGTCTTGACACACAAACATTGCCTTAGATCGCATCTAAGCCCTCGAGCCCACTGGTACCGACGCTCCTCCTTTATACTTTTAACAAGTCAAACCTTTTGTTGCGGGACCTGGCTAGGCCCTTGAGGTCTTGATAAAGGTGAAAGACAAGCCAAGAAAAGCGTACTTTAAGCCTCAGTTCAGATCCAAAGCCCAACGGTTAGGCTCGGCCCGTTTTTCGTATTTCTCAAGCCGGCCCGGCGCGGTCAAAACAGTGTTTTGCCGGACCGGGTCCGGTCCGGTCCGGATTTTCGAAAATTCCAAATAATACATGCCTGGTCCTTTCCGAGTCTTCTTGGCCCAGTCCGATCTAGCAAACCTTGTTTGTCTACTGTAACTCTTAAAAACTCAGTAAAACCCAACAAAATTGTAAACCTTTACCCTCATTCTAAAACATTACATCTACATCCAAACCTCAAAGTTCCAATTGGTTCAGACCCAACACACCACATACGGCCTTTACGTGTCTGCCGAGTTTTTAAAATACATCTGGCTCGGTTTAAATTTATATAGGTGACAATATTTCCGACAACCTCCATCGCGTGCCGACATTAAATCACACGGAAATTGTGCATCAATTCAATCAACTGGAATAGAGAGGGCGTGGTAAATGAAAGTTCAGTACGGTTTTTTACGTACTATACAGTTTAATGTTCAGATTCAGTCAATTGAACACAAATCTAAAATTATACTTATGTAAATCTCTTTAACATCAAATTAGTTTTGCATGTTTTGCAAATCAAATCTTTCGTTGCGAGACCTAGGCTGGGCCTATGGAGCCTTGGTGGAAGTCCCTGCTTTTAAGCCTACAAGTGCTGGCCTTAGGGTCTGAAGGGACCGGCCCGAACCGGGACGAAAACGTGCTTGGCTTAGCGGGCACTTTCTAGGTCAAGTTATAAAAATGCTACTTTTACCATTCTACCCTTTTGCCCAAGTAGTAGCGTTAAAGATGAAGTAGAATGTTTGTAGTATATCATAACAAACATGACCACACATCTTTAAATACATCCTCATTTTAAATAAAATAAAAAATAGAAAGCCCAACTATAATATAATATGTACTCTTACAGTACAACTATAATACAAAGCTATACCAGGTGTATCTTTAAAACACACACAAAAATTCATACACTGCTACGATACTCTACAGTACCAGCATACTATATGTACTTTCCTGTTTTTGTTTTTTTTCCTTTTTTTTATTTAATACGTCTAACTACTTATTATTGTAGTTAAATAACGTATATAAAAAAATTTAAAAAACTAAATAATGTACTTTTATATTATTTCTAAAAACAAGGTAAGTTTATCAGAAAAACATCAAAAAAAACAAAAAAAAACTTAAGGTAACACATAATAAACAGGTATTACACCATCAAGATAAGGCTACAATAAAATAATGCTAACTTTTACATTTTGAAATACAAATCTTTGTACTGCCCCCACCCCCCTTCCCTACTACACCCCCCAGGGATTTGTAGTCCCCGCGGTCGCGAGTACCCGCAACTCCCATCCCCGCGGGGACAAGCAAAACTCATTCAAAAACTACAAAATAAACGTCAAATTAACAAAATTTATATTAAAATAAACAAAAAACAATAAAAAATAGGTTTTACAACATTCTAGTATTCATTTTCTTCTGAAATTTCAAAATCGGCATCCGAATTCACATCTTTTTCCTGTATCAATTGACATCTCAGTAACAAAATCTTCTCGGCCATTTCGTTTGACAGTCGTGACTTTAGGTGGTCTGCAAATAACATAGTTGTGTGGGAAAAGAATCGTTCGCTTAGTACGGAAGACGGCGGTACTGAGAGGAGTTCACGTGCAACTACAGCAAGCGTAGGAAATCGCTTCTCATTCTTTTCCCAAAATTTGTACGGATTGTCATCGTGCCCACAGGTCCTCAAGTCGTTGTATTCTCTCTGTAATTCATCATATTTCTGTGTCACATAAATCTAACAACTAAACAAAAAATAATTAAATATTACCTGAATTGTTTCTTCCTGAGTACTAGAAACATATACGTGTTTTTGACGAGTAGTGATTAAATCATCGTCTAAAAAAGACAAATCAAGGGAACTTTGGCTTTCTTCTTCAAGATCATCCAAATTTGGTTCGTTTTCTTCTGTCGCATTATCCACTCCAGCTTTTAACATCTTATTGATATAACTGACTCCAATTTTGGCTGTATTAGCGGATAGTTGATGAGAGTAACGTGGATCAATTAGTTGAGCCGAAATCATTATTTCTTTATTTTGTATATTCTCCATTCTCGTTGTCAATCTTTCCCATAAGTCATCAATAAAGTTAACAACATCTTCGAATTCTTCTTGCCTAAAACAGAAAAAATTTTAAAAAACGGATAGCAACAGATATCAAACTTAAATGACAGTTTAAGCAAAACGACTTACGTTTTTAATTTTTCATGCGTTAATTGCAAATAGTCGGCCAGTCCATTTAATAATGGCAGAACAGCAGATGCTGTTGCATCGTCTTCAGAAAACATTACTGTAAGTTCATGAAACTTCTTTAGTATTTTTACGATTACCAATAGCTGATCTTGATCCTTTTGAAGAAATTTATTGTATTTCATTGTTATGACGACATGAAACTTGGCCAACAAAGATTGAAGCATCATGTATGTCGAGTTCCACCTTGTCACTATTTCCTCAAAACATTTACGATTAGTTTTATCCGTTTACAGCTTTTGTAACACTAGAAAACGAAACAGTCATCTATAAAATTTAACATATATGTAATATTTAACTTGAAATTTAAACTTACCCGTGGAATCTTTGTAAAAGGTACGTTAAGCCTTTCATGCGCTTCCTTGAACTTATTTTTGTTTTCAAACTGTCTTGAAAGTTTTTCGAACTCTCTAGCTTTGGCAACCACTTCACTGACGCTTCCAGTTGACGCGTTTATGGCTTGCGAAACGACCAAATTTAACAAATGACACACACATTGAAAGCTAAAAAATTATCAACTTAATACATGTATATATATTACCTTTTGACATCAATAATCTTCGAAGCTTTCTTCATATTAGCAGCATCGTCTCTAACCATACATAAAATTTGATTTTTTGCAAAGCCGTAATCTTCACATATTTCCAATACCTTTTCGGCGATGTTAGCACCAGTTTTCACATCCGTTCCAAAACTTTTACATCCAATTACAAATTTTTTCGTTTGTACTGTTGGCCCACCGTATGGAGAGTCAAACTAAAAAAAAACTAAAGTTAATTTTTATAATATTTTAAGTTTCTATAACATCCATAGAAATACTTGCTTAAGTAAAATTGAGTTCACCGTAAAATTTACATGAAAACTTACCATTGAAAAGATCTCTCTCCAGAGCTCCAACCATCTGAAGTAATCGTAAATTTTCCTTTTCCTATAGTAGTCCTGATAAGGCTGTTGATATCAGCAACCATACGAGGAATAACGATGTCCGTAAAGTGCCCTTTTCCATATTTTTTAGTATTTGGAAAGTGCGAATCGGCCATAACGTGTAAAAAGTCAGAATCTAAATGCCGAAGAGCACATCTCATTGAGAGAATGGTTTTAACCAAGTGATTGTCTCTGGATGTATGAAAATCGTGATTCCTTCTTTTTACTAAATAATTTAAAATCTAAAAACAAAATTAAACTTCAAGAAAACAAACTTACTGAACATTGCTTCTTCGTTGGTAATTCGTCATGTGAGTTACATTGTTCCTTCAATTTGGTAAAAGTTTCGTTATGTTTACATCGTACATGATCCCACATCGCTTTTGTGGACGAGGTTTTGTCTTTACTGACGTACGAACAACCATTTATCAAACATTCCTTCTTAGCGTTAAAACCCTTCCAAATAGTAGAACTTTTAGAATCGTTTTGTCGTTTCTTTGTGCGATTGTCGCTCGCGTTCGTACCTTCAACCTCATCCGGATCTTTGTCCATTTTAATCTAAAAAAGTAAAAAAGAAAATAGCGAAAATGCTTTTATAATTATAAAAGATCTAAAACAAATTAAAATAATA
Source organism: Bursaphelenchus okinawaensis (assembly GCA_904066225.2). NCBI lineage: Eukaryota > Metazoa > Nematoda > Chromadorea > Rhabditida > Aphelenchoididae > Bursaphelenchus > Bursaphelenchus okinawaensis. The sequence continues at coordinate 2,052,264 of CAJFCW020000002.1, read as the reverse complement.
TCTAAAATTAAACTTACCTTAATTGCTTACCATTTCAACATAAAAAATATAAACATTTCAAAATAACATTTTTAGGAATAAAACAAAACGCCACAAAATTTGGCATTTAATTTTTTAGTTGCAAAACCCAAAACTTGAAGAAAAATAAAATTATTTTGATATTTTTAGAAAAAATAATAGTGTGATCCCCGCGGGGGGGGGGGGATTAGAAATCCCCGCGGGTACGGGTCCCCGCAAATCCCACCCCCGCGGGGATCCCCCGCGGGTAAAAAATATCCCCCCCCCCGTCGGCAACCCTACTGCAACAATAACTATCATGTATCAATTACCAAAAGGCTAATAAACTGACACAACTATTAATGATTAAAAAAAATTTAAAAAAACTACAACTTTTTTAGAACTTAGACACAATTCTTCCCAATATTTTTAATCATCAGAGTACGCAACGTGTCATACTATGTAAAAAACGCTTGTAAGTGGGCTCTTAAACTATGTGCATTAAAAAAGTCTACTAAGCGGCGTAATTATTATAAGTCTATATTTAAATGAGGCACTTAGCGTAATGTTCTTTGAGTCAAAGAATCATAGTAATCTTTCGTTCCATTTGTAACATATATGTTTGTTAACAAACACACGTTTTCATCTTATGACGTGTAAATTACTGTGGAAAGAAACATTGTAATGATTAAAGTTTTGAAGTCTATGTTACTAACAAAAATTTAAGCACATACTGCCTAAAACTCAAAAGTGAAGTCTAGTGCAAAAACAACCTAAAGACAAGTTTAATACAAGTATATTATAACTATATTTTACTACGTGACCTACATCTATATTTATATTTAATAGAAATTACTAATGCCTTGGCCTAATGAACTTTCGACAGATACCTATACGCAAACTTTATAAAATGCAACATTTCATACTAAAAAAACCTTTTCATAGTTTTTTATACAACACTAGGACCCCACAATCAATTTAGCACCTTTGAACATTATATTTGCAAGATAAAAACAAAATGTAACTTGAGATTATCATAAATCTGACTCGTGCCAGGTATTACACAAAAAGAAACAAAATATACGAAAAACTAAGATTATTAAGTCTTACCATGTAAAAAAAGTTGAAAGGCAACAACTCAAAAGTTCATTAAAATATAAATATAAAAGGGCAACAGAAAAATTCCAATATATATCTTCTTACTTCCTGCCGTGGTCGCCAATGCGGATCAATATTAGGCTGATCCTACATAAAACACTTAGAACAATAAACCCACAATATAAGAATACATGATTTACCTTCTTTAAACTATCAACAATACTATAATATAAAAATAAACCGATATGCATTAGATCCTGATATAAAGTGTTACGTTCTTCGGACGGCCCAACTGTTATACGTGCCCGCTGTTCCGTATGTCCACCCAATGTTAAGTGAAGGTCTTCCTGTTTGACCGTTCTTCCCTTTTATCGTGCTGGCGCAATGCAGAATGCCAAGTACTGTTCTTTGTCGTGGTGGGACCAAATGGGTGAGCTCGTGCTAGGTCCAAACAGTCAAAAACAACAGATCTTCGGGTGTGGCAACTCCAACTGAAAGTTTACATCAGCCCGAGTGAGTAAAATTTTCTAGTTGTATTGTACTTATCGACCGCTCACGAACTCCAAGAATTGGCAATGCCGATTACCTACGTGCTAAACGCAATGTTGAATCTCCTGCCAACAAAACTTAACATTGTCCTTATTTTTATCATCTAAAACGTGTTATTGTACTAACTGAGCTGTCGGTATAAAAGACCGCTCGGATCTCGAATAAATCAGTCTACTTTTATTAAATTGGTTTAATTGCTGGTCGTTTTAATAAAACTCAGAGAACTCAACAATAACAATTTGTCACACATTATTAGTTTTGGTTCGTCTGACATAATTTTACAGTAGCTCATTTGTTACAGTCGTCGTTTTTTGTGTTTGTGCTCCGTTGTAATGTCCATCTTTACAGTGTTTTGCTTACAAAATAGCAGCAAATATTTATACTTTTCGCCAAAGAACGTTACTCCGCAATCAATTTTTGTAAATAAACATATTTTAAAGTCGTCCTGTTTATTAACAAATATTAAATTCAACATGTTGATGTATTTTAGACGTCAACTGTAACCCGACGTCTTCGCTCAAGTGAGCTGAACAAGAGTTTTGTTTTGAAAACACAATAACACCCACATACGTTTGTGCATGTAGTCTTGTGTCAATCAATCTGAAAATTGCAGATAAACAGAGAAACGTTGGTTACACTTTGGTCTTCCTCATTAATGAATTTGCGTCATTGCATATTTACATTGGTTTGTAATTGTTTTGTTGGTTGGCGATTGTGAACTTAGCAGCACATTGACCAAAGCCTAAATAGTGATTTTGGAGTACTGTATCTTGGTTTCTTGTCATCATTTTTGTTACACTATTCTTTCAAAGTTCAAGTGTTCAAATTACAGATTGTTAATTTAGGTATACAATATCGTCTATTTGTAATAACTTGGTACCATATGTCAGACAAGTCAAGTATATATATAACCAAACTTTTATGTTAAACAAAAATAAACTACAAAATCACATAGTATTGACCAGATTTGAGCTAGCCACAACCGACTGACTACACTATATTCATGTTGTGTCGTCGTCTTCGCTTTTCCCTGAAAAAGTATATACAGTGAAACTCCTGTATAAGTATAAAGAACTGCTGGGAAATCTGAAAGTTGTTCGTTATCCATGAACAGAGGAGTTTTGCTATACATCAGGTTTAATCTAGCAACTAAACATCCTCTCAAACTGTCCAAAAAACAAAATTCAAACTAAAAGATACGAAGACTGTTCAAAAAACACTGTTACATTGCATATTTTACACTTTTTTAAAACTTGTTATACAAATCAATCCAATTCATTTACGTCAATGATTAATAAGAAAAAAATTAAACCATCAAATGCAATTTCAATTCATCACAAAAGATACCAAGTATTAGAGAGGCTTTCAAAAGTATATAAAACTAAGAGATTGTTAAAAAGCTTGCTTATGAATAGGAGTGTGCAGACAAGTTGATTCTGTGAAAGCAGTAAGAATGAAGATTGTAAACAAGTCCATCTCCACACGGTTTTCGGGTTTCGGGTCGGAGTTGGGCGAATGAAGATTAGCTCAACCATTTCAATGAATTTTGAAAGTTGAGAATGACTATTAGAAAGACACGAAATTGTCTGTTTTTTGTGTTTTTGTGGGTTGTGTTTTGGGTTTTGAAAGGTTGTTGTTGTACAAGGGTTGTAGTTAGAAATGTTTTAAGTTTTGAAAGGTTGTTGTTGTGCAAGGATTCTAGTAAGACATGCGGAGGTGAATTTAGTTTATAGTATGTGGAAAAAACTATTAAAAATTACTATGCAGCAACTAAAATAACTGATAAACATTACTGTGCAGCAACTAAAATAACTATTAAACTACTATGCAGCATCTAAAATACCTATTAAACATTACTATGCAGCGACAAGCTCTTTTGTTGCTGCCAATGCTTTGCGTTATCAGTTATTACAGTGGAACTTCTTTTGGGTGACTTTCGATAGTATGATACTCTCTTTATAATAACGGTTTTCTGAACGCCCTTTGTAATAGAACATAGCAAAAATTATCATTATAGTGTGAATCTTGGTTTTCATGGCACTTTGGCCCACTCTCTTGAGTGTCAGACTAAAGAGATTTGGCTGTATGTAGAACGTACAACTAGACATTACTGCGCAGCAGTCAACACTTTTGTTGCTATTAATATTTTGCGTTGGCAATTTTACTGTCTGGATTTGTCTGTTTTGGTTTTCTAGTTTTTATAATTGAGTAAGATCACCTGGATCGAGCCCTTTTGGTAACAACTACAATGGATTGATTTGACTGCTTTTACCAAACTCTCAAAACCTCCATTTTATCTTTATCACCTGCATGTTTTTATTGCACTAACTGAGCGACCGGTATAAAAGACCGGTCAGCTCTTGTATAAATCAGTCTACTTTTGAGACCGATTTTGTTGTTGGTCGTTTTGGGAAAAATCTGAAACCTCGACGATAAGAATATGCCACACAATAATATTTAGCTGTGGTTCGTATAACATAACTTTACAATAGTGAATTTGTTTTATTTATGTGCTTTGTTGTAATATTCACATTTACTGTTTTACGCCGTTACTTCTCACGTTACATATCCTGCGATTAACTTGAGTAAGGTTTAAAAACTCCATTGTCCAAAGCATGTTCCAATATTTGTAATAGTAATGTCGACGTAAAGTTATGCGTTCGCCGATTCAAGCGCTAGTTTTAAATAATTTAATGCGTTCAAAGTCCCCCAACTTATTAACATCTTAATTTTTCGCTTGTAAAACAACTTTTCAATCAACAAAAAATGCATCATGCGGAGAGTGATGAGAGGGTGCGTTTCGGGTTTGCTTGTTCTCAACACATTCCAACCGCTCCCTTAAAAAACACCGAACACCCCACAAATATTTTTGGCGTTGTAAATAGCCGACTACTTTAAAATCGCATGAAATTTTTGAAAAATATTTCAATTTTTTTGCACATTCGACCAAAATAACCGTAACAAACAACATGTGGTATGGTGTTTTTTTAGAACGGGACGTAACGATTAAAGATTGCAAAAGTGATGACAATTTGGGTGTGGTGGGTGAAACTAAAAATAATAACACTGTAGTATGGCGTGTTTTTTTAGTATAGCAAGAAACCTGTTTGATACGGCTAGGGCCAGAACCGGGCGGGTACTTTTGGGTTTGGAGCGGGGGTCAAAAAAATTCACAGGGGGACCAAGTTAGTTCAATTTTTTAAAAAAATTTTTTTTAGGAGGGGGGGGTGGGGGGCTTTTTTAGTATAACGTTCAAAAGGCCGACCCAAGTCAGTATAGCAAAGCTGCTGCACTACTCAGCTTGGTAATGTAATTTATACCACAAGTGATGGTCAAAATTTGTCATTATGATAAGGATGTAGTACTGTCGAAAGTCATACTAAAACAGTTGTGACAAGTTGTAAAAACAGGGTCATTTTTGTATCTCAGAAGTACATTAACACTATTCTTACACTTCTTTACACTTCTGATTTAACTGAACATCGAAAAAAGTGATTTCGTAGAAATCGGTCGCATAATAACATTTAACACAACCTTGGACTTGTTTTCACCATTTCAAAGCTGTAATTAGATACAAAAATCAGTGTATAGTTCATGTGTCAAGAATCAACACACAAACAACATGATTTCTGAGTTGTAAGGTCATAAATAACAACTTTTGGAGGCGATTTTAACATGTTTTTGATTGAAAAATGTGCTCGAAGTTTAAAAGAAAATATGTTTTGCAAAAGTTTTGAAACTTACATGCATAGAAATGCGCTTGAGCCTGAGCTTCAGCCTGAGCCTGAGCTTGAGCTTGAGCTTGAGCCTGAGCTTGAGCCTGAGCCTGAGCCTGAGTCTGAGCCTGAGCCTGAGCCTGAGCCTGAGCCTGAGCCTGAGCCTGAGCCTGAGCCTGAGCCTGAGCCTGAGCCTGAGCCTGAGCCTGAGCCTGAGCCTAAGCCTAAGCCTAAGCCTAAGCCTAAGCCTAAGCCTAAGCCTAAGCCTAAGCCTAAGCCTAAGCCTAAACCTAAGCCTAAGCCTAAGCCTAAGCTTAAGCCTAAGCCTAAGCCTAAGCCTGAGCTTGAGCCTGAGCATGAGGGTGAGTCTGAACCTGAGCCTGAGCCTGAGCCTGAGCCTGATCCTGAGCCTAAGCCTGAGCCTGAGCCTGAGCCTGAGCCTAAACCTGAGCCTGAGCCTGTGCCTGTGCGTTAGCCCTAGTTATCACTGATGTAAACAAGTCTAAAAGTTTAGCTTCTGCCAATGCAAAAACAATAAAATATTTTACAAAAATGTAATCTTTGATATATGCTGTAATGTTAGTTTATGAAGTTCACATGTATAACTTTTTACTCTTACTGAAGATTTATGTTCCGTCATCCCTGGTAGCATACGTATAAAGTATGATAAATGGTTTCTTTGGCGTTCTTCTATATCGATTGTAATTTTTTGTTTTGTCAATTCGTTTTAGTTGGTTTAAAATTTCATTTTTGGTTTTTTTTGTAAAATACGTAACCTCGAAGGTGTAGTGTTTTATAATATTAATTTAATAAAAAATTGGTTTTGGCAAGGAGTTAAAACGTATTTAGGAGAAGGAAATCTGTGGCGACGTCTTCTGTAGATAGTATTGAGTAGCGTACTTTTATTTAGAATAAAGAAACCTGTGTAGCATACAGTCTTTGTTAAAGAGTACTGAACAGCATACAATCTCTGGTGGAGAGTATTGAGTAGAATAAGTCCATGGCAAAGAATGCTGTATGCCATACAGTATCTAGTCTCTGATAAAGCGTACTAGGCAGTATAAAGTCTGTGGTGGGAACTACTGAATACCTACTGTCATTTACGTTTAAGAAATTATTTTTATTTTTTTGTAATTTTCATAAAGCTTTAAAACTTTTTGTTCTGCAAAACCTGTTTCTATCAAAAAAGACCTGGAATGTGGTGCTATTCACTAAAAATATCATTATAATTTGATTTCCTAACGCTTCATTTTTAAATTTGTTTTTAACTTTACTTTTGCGCTTTGTATCTTAGTACAGTCGCTTAGGTTTCTAAACACAAAATTTTAAATTTACTATGTTTTATAGGAGCATTTCATAGTTTCTGTAGTAGCAACCCATAGTAAAGTTTGTTTTTTATTTCATAGTTTGTTATCTTTCTTATTTTAGATTTTAACAATTTTGTGATTTCAAACTATTAAACTGTTCATTAAGTTCTGAGCCTTCTAAGTACTAAAATTGTATTTAAAAGGTGGCTCAAAACTTTTTGAACAGCCTAATACGTTGAAATTTCATTTTTAAACCTTGTATGTTAGCTTTTTTAATGTCAACTTGCGTAGACGCTCTGGTTTCACCACCCCATCCCCATTATATGATACTTGTTTTTGAGCCCCCAAAAACTTCCTTGTCTGTTACTGCACACATCACAGTTCAGGGCTAAATTTAGGGTCCGCTTTGTCATTCCACCGACTCTGTTGATGAAATTTTCATGGTGAAACGACTTTTAATAGTTACATTAACCAGCTTTTTTTATCAATAAGAGTCCGTTATTCGTCAAACCGAAGAATTTTAATGCTCGAAGTACGTGAGTAAGCGTACGAATAAAAATGTAAAAGGAAGAGAAAGATGTCTCGGTTGTAATAAATTTTAAAATACAAAAATTAACAACAAGACGTGTCTTGTTTTAATTCATAAATAACAACAAGTGTTATTTGAAGACCTGAAAAGATGCTTACTAGACCCGGGCTCGGTCCTAGTCTCGGCTGTTTTAGATTGATGCCAATTTGAAAAGGATCCGGCCGACGCTTTTGAAGCCGGTGCTTGCGCCCCGATTCCCGATTCCCGATAACTTATATTTTAGTTCAATTTGGTTTTAGCGTTAGACTAAGACTAAACCTGAGTCCGTTTGAGCCTGGGCTTAAACCTGAAACTCAGCCGCAGGTTATGATTGAAGCTGAGTCTGAGTATGAACCTCGTGAGTTTCAGGTTAAGACTAAGCATGAGCGTTAACATGAGCCCAAGCCTGAGCATGGGCTTGAGTCGGAGTCTGTGCCTGAGCCTGAGCCTGAGCCTGAGCCTGAGCTTGAGCCTGAGCCTGAGCCTGAGCCTGAGCCTGAGCCTGAGCCTGAGCCTGAGCCTGAGCCTGAGCCTGAGCCTGAGCATAAAGCTTATTCTTTCCTTTCGCCTTGGCTTTCTGTTTAGCTCTAACCTTAGGTTACGCTTTATGCATATGCTTATACTTGAATTAAGGCTTAGGTATAGGCTAAAACTTCAGTAAAAGTTAGAGCTTATAAATTAGGCGGGTTTATATTCTTTCAATACTTTTTTGTGCCATAGGCAATGCTACAGTACTACCATAAAGTTTTTATTTTTTACTATAATATGTTTATTTTTTGTTGTTTCGTCAACATCTGTCTATAACATAGTTAATAAATACTTCTTATTTACAACAAAATTGTTTGTTGTCACATGTTTGACTAGGCTGGTAAGTGTCTGTTTTTATTTGATAGGATATTACAATAGCTTTAGCTTTATGTTCTTTACTTTTAATAATACCTCCTCCGTTCTCCCACGGATTTATCAAACTTTTCAATTCTTGCGTCTACCGTACCTAAAAAGTGCATTTGACTTTTGTAACTTTTGCTTCCTTGACCTTGTCTTCATCTTCAAACCTTCCCTTCTACCTGATCTCTTCCTTAATCGTATCAGCGCGGAATTCCAGCACGTGATGGTCCGAAATGGGATCGTCTGTGCATAATTAGTTGGGAACGAAGTGCATCGAATTAAATCCCTCTCCCCTATTACCACACCCAAAATCAGCGCAATCGAGTGGAAATGTAAATGTTTGGATATTCCGCTATTTTGGGAAAAACAATTTTAAAACGTGATGCAAAAGGCACAAGGTACAAGGGTACTGTAGAGCGAGGTTACAAACATTGGTTTTTGAAGCTTTAATTACAGTAACATAGAAATATGTTTAGTATTGAAATCAAATTTTAAAGTAATGTCAGAAAGTACATTGGGGTAGCAAAAAACCGGATAAGGGTTAAATTAGAGTAGGGTAGGACTGTAAAATTGCCAGGCCAGGGTGTGGGCTTTGGCCCTTAGGCTCACATGTGCTAGCCCTTCACAGCGTTTAAATATTAAGCTTGTATAGAAGCTGAACAAGGCTTAATTTTTCGGCCAGTCCGAACAGAACAATGATTTCGGCATTGGCCTTCGGGCTGATCGAGTCGGTGAGACCTCTTCCAAATTTGTCTTAGTGAGGATTTTTATACAAATTTATGAAAATAACAACTTATACAAGTTGTATTGTACTTTTCTCGCGGAACCTACGCTAGACCCTGGGGCTTCATTTAGGTCCGGCTCGACCTTTTTTAAAATTATGTTGTTTGGCCCAAGGCTAAGATTGGGACTAGTTGGCTGAGCTGTGTGCTGACTTCTTTTAAGTTTAAATTGAATGTAGAGGTAGAGAAAGTCTATGCTAAAGCGTTTGAGGCGAGATAAGACTAGTTGGTCTATTTTGAGCAATATGTTTTTTTAAATTTTTTCTGGCATTGGTAGTAAAAACCGCTGTATTTCTTTATTTGACTTCAAGACATCGTATATTGTAGAGACCAACTATATTGCAATTAACGCAAATACTTTTTTAAGAACAATTTCTCCAGTTGATTAGTGTTTTGGTAACAATTAGTTGAGTCGATAACGTTGAAAACACACATCACGCACCTGTATGTGATCTTGGAAAATTACCTTTTGTCTTATGGTAAAGTAAACTACACTTTCTGAGTTGTAAGTGTGCAACTAAAAACATTAGGCTAAATACTGAGGTTTCGATTTAATTTAATCTCCTTTACAAACAAAGACTTTAAGACAAAAAATTTTTTTTTCAAATTTTTTGAAATTTTATTTTATATTCATCTCTGACCCTAAAAGTTCAAAGCCTAACATTCCTTAACCAAAAAATATTTGTTAACTAGGTTAGGGTAGAGATGTTGAACTTAAGTGCATGGTGACCTGTATGTTTTTGTTTTCCAAACCTCTGTACTGTAGTTGTACGGTTGTTATTGATGAAATCTAGCTGTAAACAGACAAAAAGCCAGGTATATACTTGGAATTGTTTTTGGTACAAAACTGCTAATTTTGAAATTTGTAAATATATTACCTTAGGGTTTAAATTAGAGTGGGGGTGTCTTGGGGAGACCTTCTGATGGTTTTATGCCTTGTAGACAAAATTCTAAAGCATTTTTTACAAAAATTTTTTTTGGAAGTTTTCTTTCAAAATATTTTTCAAATTGCGATTTTTTTTCAAAATACTAGTAAACATGACCAATGCCAACACCAAACCCAATTTGCACTATCAACTTCCTCCATCCTTAATTTGTGGAATTGGAAGCTCGAATTCCCCCCCTTGATTCATAAACATTTGACCCGTTTCGACGCAGACGAAGCGCTTTTGTCGTCTAATCGATTTCGGTGCGTGACGTCGTTGATCCTGGTCATATGAGGATGTTAAGATTAAAAAGTTTTAAAGATGACGCATGTATGAGATTGCAAATACGACCACGATTTTACTGTATAAAAATGATACAACGATAGATACTAAAAAGAAGTTTATTAGCTAGGCCACATCATGGCTTCCATTGTGTTTTTAACTATGATCTTTTTGTTACAAAAAAAACCAAGAAGAAATAATTTTAGGTTTAGGCTTTGAGTTACGAAGCTTAAGTTTAAACACAGAGTTAGGAAGCTGAACTTAAAAAAACTTAAGTTTAAAAAGCTTAATCTTCGAAAGTTTACGCTTAGAAAGTTTAGTTTTAAAAGTTTCAGGCCAGTCTTAGAAGACTTAGGCTTAGCCGGTTTAGGCTTAAAAAGCCTAGAATTAGAAGGCTTAGGTTTAGAAGGCGTAAGCTTAAAAAAGCTACGTTTACAAGCCGACAGAAGACCGGACCGAAGCAGTTTAAAAAAGAACCGGGCCCGACACAGTGGGCCCATAGGTCAGGCCTAAATGACGGATCCATCTTAGGTTCGATTGCACCGCAACGAAAGATTTGGCATGCCTTCTGTTTTTTAAGTATCAATGTTTTTCATAGAAGCTGTACAATACAAATTGTTCAAACTTTTATTTTAATGAATCTATATAAAGTGTCGGCCCAGGCTCTTTTAAAAAAGCTTAAGTTAAAAAATTGAGCCGGCATCTTTACAGTCTATTTCTGAGTTTGAGCTTCGTTTTTTTCGTACTTTACAAAATGTGCTAAGGTTTGTATTGCCAAACTTCATTGATATTACGTTCCAAATTTGGGTTGAAAAATTTCAATATTTTGTTCTTTCAAAAATGTCATCATCATTACTATTTTCATCATCTTTGTGGACTATTTTTGTAAATAACTGCAAAATCTCTAACCTTTACAAACTAATTCGGGTGTTTTTCTTGCAGAAAACGATAGAAAAAAATTATTTTCGGTGGTTGGAAATTTTTGGGGTTTGGAATTTTTGTTGGGTGCATTCATAGCCCGCGGCGATTCTGCGAGCGTAAACCTCCAAAATTTTCTAAACAAATAAACGTTGGTGGAGAGAAAATTTTGGTGGAAAGCAGGATTCGTTGAACGCAAAATTTTTGGTTGGGGTTTTCTCCTCGAATCAGTATCGCAAAATTGTATAATTTTGGTGATCATAACAATATTTGTAACAGCAACAAGGGTCGTTAAATATAAATTATGGTAGGTGAACGAAATTTGATGATCAAACATTGGGTTTGAATTTGTAGACACGTATATACGTTCACTACAAAACGAAAAAAATGCGTTAGCTTTAAGATAAGCCAGCTCTAGTTCTAGCTCTAGCCCTAGCTCTAGTTCTAGCTCTAGCTCTAGCTCTAGCTCTAGCTCTAGCTCTAGCTCTAGCTCTAGCTCTAGCTCTAGCTCAAGATCTAGGTCTAGTTTAAGACCTAGCATCAAAATTTCCAATTCTTGTGGTTAACGAGCAGTTGTCTCTTGATAGTTATAATACTGCTTGACAAAAGAACTAGCTTCTTTATTTTCAACACGTAATAGCCAAATCAGTGCAATTCCGAATTCTCACGTCAATTCGTTTCATTTGAACTCCAATACCACGTGTAACCACAACACAATTTCTAAATTAAAATACCACGTGGTATTGCTGCGACTTGTTTCAATTCAAGTTTTCCAAAAATATGGTTCGATTCTCTTGCATCATGATTCATTAACCCAATCGGCTTTTTTGAGTTTTTCATTGTTGAAATATGTTTCTTTGACATTGTTGTAAAATTTTGAGAAATTCGGTTACAATTCGGGACAAAGTACAAAGAACTATTATAGATATAGAAGCAGCTTGTTACAGTGGATAAAGTTGTAAGACTACGTTATTGATGCATATAGAGTGTTGTAAATTGGTTACGTTATAAAAAATGTTGTAAAATATAATATGGATTACTTGTGATAGGTCAACTTGTCTCTTTTGATAAAAAGTGATTATAAAAGTAACAAACAAAGTCATAAATCCAAGGTTATTGCATTTATTTCGGTAAACGTGAATTAACTTTTCAATCTTTATTGGTTGTTTGATGAAAAGTCATTGTGATTTAGATTTTGATAAAGTTACCTGATGTTTTTATATGTTTAAGATTCTTGATTAACAAGCTTTTGTCATATATTTTTCTTGTCCTAAAGCCGGAAGAGTATTTGGTGCTACTATCTTGTAACGTTCAATTTGTGTTAGTAAGAGCGCTAGAGCTAGAGCTAGGGCTACAGTTATAGTTCAAACTGGATGTAAAGCTAGGAGTAGAGCTAAAGCTAAAGTTGGAATTAAAGCTAGAGCTAAGCTAGCTTTAGAGCTAAGACTTCATTTAGTGCTTGAGCTCTAACTTGGGCTAGAGCTCTGAGCTAGAGCTTGAGTTAGAGGTTGAGCTTGGGCTTGAACTTAAGCTCGGACTTAAGCTAGAATTTGGCCGTGAGCTTAAGCTTAATCTTGAGCCTAAGCAGGAGCATGTGCTTGAGGTGCAGGTTGAGCTAGAGATTGAACTAAAGCTAAAGCTCGAGCTTAATCCAAAGTTTGTGCTTTAACTTGAGCTTGAACTATGGCTAGTGCTTAAGTTAGAATTCTATGATAGAATTAGAGTTAGAGCTTGAGTTAGAACAAATTAAAGACAGGACTAAGGGTATTGTTAGGCTCACAATTTATATAGTTTTTTTAAATTTTTTTAAGATTAACCCTTAGGCTTGATATAATTTTTTTTCTTTTTATGATACTAAGGCTCAGGCTTTATAAATATAATTTGTTTTATCAAACTTGTTAATTCAAGCCCTTGTCAACCATGATTACAAATACTAGTTCACTTTATGTTGGGTGCGGTCCGCGTTCATTTTGTATACGATTGCGCTTTATTAACTAAAAAAACAATATTTTCGCTTTTTTCAACTACTACTCCAAAAACGCATGTAATAAAATGCAAGAGTTTAAAAAATTTAAACCCCAAAAATTTTGGAATTGCGTTTTAACGACTTCAGCGAACCCTATCGCGAATTCCAACGACAATGTAAATTTTCGTCGAAGAAAGGGATCTATTTATATACACATCGTTTGCGTTTATCATCGCAATTTCGAAGCGCAACAACTTTGGAAAGATTCTGGTGCAAAAATTTGATGATTTGTAAAGGTCGTATGATCGCATATTCATGCAATGTCATCACATGGGTCGAATTAAATTTGGAAGTAATGATTCAGAGAAATTTTTAAGGTCAAACTTCAAACATTGGATTAGAGTTTAATGTACTAGACATAAAAAACAATAAATTCTGTATAACGAGTTGCTCTTTTAAATCTTGTTTGTTATACATAGGTAAGTGTGTTATACAGGAGCTCTGTGGCTTAGGATAGGGTCTAAGCTCGGGTTTAATCTAGACCTTAAACTAGCATGTAAGCTATAGTTTAGAACAGAACTGAAGCTAAAGATTAAATTAAAACATAGGCTAAGGCATACACTAGGTTTTAGACCAAACTATAGTCTAGGTCTTAAAGTACGGGTTACGCTAGAGCGTAGACTACTACCTAGAATGTGGCTTAGGTTTCGGCTTAAACTAGAGCTGTAGCTAGGGCTTTTGCTGGTGCTTAAGATAAGGTTTACTTAAGGGTTTAGGTTCTGGCTTACATTAATGCAATTGCTTAGGCCACAGATTAGTCTACGGCTTAGGCTAAGACATACACTAGGGCTGCGGCTAGGGCTTAAGTTAAGGCTTAAGCTAAAGTTTAGGCCAGAACTCAAGTCAAGGCTAAAATTAGAGCAAAACTGACAGTAATTACAAAGCAAACTCAAAGTAGAAACCAAATATTTCATAAAATTCAGTCCTAAAATAGCTTGACAGACGTCTGAGTACTGATTCATACGATATAAAGATGTTATGTGTTACTAAAAATACTATTTACGGTGTAAATTACCATTTACTATGTAAAATACGATCAAAACAATGGTTGTAACAATAATACTATAGATGGTATTGTATGTTTAAAATATCATCATAAAACATAAGGTATTTTACGTAATACTAGAAGATTCTTTCGCAAATTTACAACGTTTTTTTCTTATTTTGGGTTTTTTTTAAAAGCAACGTTGACTTTAAACTATTAAATTGCTTGTTGGAAATGTTTTCATTTTTAAATTAGTGTGTAATTGACAGAGTTAAGTACAGTAGTACACAGCTAACAAACAAGAAGTTTGTTTTTATTGTCATTATGAGCTTGGTGGTATAAAATAGATTTTTTGGCTAGAGTAGGGCTAAAGCTAGAATTTTTTATGGCATATAAGTAGAGTTGTTAGCTAGTGCTGGAGTTAGAGCTGGGCTAGAGCTAAAGTCAGAGCTATTAAAATTTTTTTATAAGAGTTAATGAAGGAATTTTCTATAGGACACTTTGTATATACTAGGCCATGGTTAGGAGTTCTACTGTTAAAGATGTAGCTAAAGTTCAGGCTCAATCGCAAGCTAAGGCTCAAGTTCAGTCTCGTGATCTGGCTTTGGTTCTGGATCGGGCTCGGGCTCGGGCTTAAGCTCAGGCTTTGGCTCTGGCTCTGGCTCTGGCTCTGGTTCTGGCTCAGGCTCAGGCTCAGGCTCTGGCTCTGGCGCTGACTCTGACTCGTGCTCAGGCTCTGGCTCTGGCTCAAGCTCAAGCTCAAGCTCAAGCTCAAGCTCAAGCTCAGGCTCAGGTTCAGGCTCAGGCTCAGGCTCAGGCTCTGGCTCTGGCTTTGGCTCTGGCTCTGGCTCTGGCCCTAGCAGCGCCAGCTCTAGCTCTAGCTCTAGCTCTAGCTCTAGCTCTAGCTCTAGCTCTAGCTCTAGTTCTAGCTCTAGCTCTAGCTCTAGCTCTAGTTCTAGCTCTAGCTCTAGCTCTAGCTCTAGCTCTAGCTCTAGCTCTGGCTCAAGCTTAAGCTGAGGCTTGGGTTCAGTCTCAAGCATAGGTTTAGTCTCAAGATTAAATTCAGGACTAGGTTTATGCTCCGGTTTAGACTCAAGATTAAGCTTCGGCATTGACTCAAGCTCCGGTTGAAGATCAGGCTCAAATTTTTAAAAGTACATTTTACCTATAATTATAAAAATTTTGAAAAGAATTGACTCAAATCAAAAATCCAAAAACAAAGCCTTTTTCAAAATCAATTCCAAATCATTTCAACAAAACCCATCTTTCGACTTTGATCATACGACAAACCCTATTATGCTTCGCTTCGATTATCTCCCAACAAGTTGTCAATTAAACCGCAGTTTTTCGACTAATTGAGTGCTTCAGGGTGCGTTTGCACCCTGCTGTCTGTCGATTGGTTAGAAGCAAGCATTCTTTAGGGATTCCCAAAAAGTGTTTTCGAGAAATTCCTGGAAAAAGCGACATGTTTCGTTGCAATTTCTTAACGAAAATTTTAGGGTTTTGGCAGACAACTTTGATTTTTTGTGTAAAAATTGATTTCAGAACTTTGAGATTGAGAAAGAAGGATACTGTAAGGGTTTAGGGCAACTAAAACCTCACAGTATCTTTTGAGGCTTGGGTTTGCTTTAGGCTTAGACTGAGCCTTCAGTTTAGAATAGGCTTAAGTTTAAACGTAGGTTTAAGCTAAGGCTTAGGCACGGTCTTAGTCGTTGGCTCAGAATTAAAATTAAAATTTTGTTTAGACTTGTGCTTAAGTGTAAGTTACGACTTAGGCTTAGTCTTAGATTTAGTCTTAAGCTGCTGTTTAAGAGTTAGATTTAGGTTTGAGTTAGCTTAGGCTACAACATAAGCTTAGTTTAAAGCATGAGCTTGCGCTTAATTTTTATTTAGGGTTAAAGTGTAATTTTAGGCTTAGACTTAACGTTAGTTTTAGACATGGGCTTTTCTACTGTAATCTGTCTAGATTGGATAAACATAGTAAAAGTGTACACTTGAGCTTGCGCTTCAGCTTAAGCTAAATACTGTGGGTAACTGTGCGGTTAAGGTTAAGGCTAAAGCTAGTATTCAGGCTCAACCTAGGCTCAGGCTCATACTCAGGTTCTAACTTATGCTCAGACTAAAGATCAGGCTTAAAATTTTCGTTTAGGCACAAGCGCAGGCTATAGCCTAGGCCAAGAATATGTTTTATGTTTAGACGATGGCTTAGAATTTATATAAGACTTGACCCAACTTTTATTTTTAAATTATCAATTTTCTACTTTGCACTGTTGCTCTAAGTATACCTGCACTTCTATCATAAAATCTTGTAGAATTGTTTACGCGCTACATCATGTCACATTGCGATCGTAACACTCCGTCGTTGATTTATTGTGTGAGAAAAATTTTTTTCGCATTAAATTTTTTCTTTCTTCAAAATTATTTTTTTTAACTTTGAAAATTTTATACACGTATAATATTGAGAAGAGGTGTGTAAAGTAGTAAAAGTTATTTTCATTGAGGTATTTGGGTGTGGTAGTTTGTAAAATTTACAAAGTTTTTCAAGTTTTAAAAATTTGTGATTCTTTTTGTGATAGTTTAAAAGTACATAGTTTAGGAGTTTTTGGTTTTTTATATGTTGTGTATGTCTTGTCAAAAGCACGGAGTAGGCTTGGACTTCAATATGCCATAAACTAGGGCTAAAGCGACTACAACGACTAGGACCAATTCGATCCATTTAAGTTTGAGTCGAGTTTGAGCTCGGGTTAATGCTAGAGGTTAGTCTAACACTATGGCTGCGAGGCAGTGACTATGGTTAAGGCAAAGGCTAGGGTTTAGTATGCGGCTAAGATTTGGTTAAGGCTAACAAAAAAAAAAGATTAGTCTATTTCTTAAACTAGAACTAGAGCTAAGGCTAGAGCTAGTGCTAGAAATAAGGGCTAGAAGCTAATGGTAAAACTAGTGCTGAAAGTTAGGGCTAGAAACTAGGCTAGAAGCAATCTTTTCTTGGATTGGGGCTCTGGGCTAGAGCTTTGGGCTAAGAATCTAGGCTAAGGCTCTGGGCTAGGGCTAAAACTCTGGGCTTGAGTTAACGATAAACAAACAACACAAAATACAAACTCAAAGTACATCCAAAAATAGCTCCTAGTCTAAATTAATATCAACCAATTCTCACATGGTCAAGTGATATCACAACTTTTAAAAATCACATTATTTAACGACTAGTGACGACCCGTAACGTTCACTATATAACCATAAATTTTGCGCGAAAACGTTTTTTGGTTTATATTTAGAAGCAAACAAATAAAAATAACTTGTTGATGATGAACATAATTCATCTATAAAGAACATTGCTTATCAATGTTCTATATTGATAGTCATAACTTGTCGATAACTTGACAAATCAGGTTGATTAAGAAACTCAACTTGGTTTTATCGTGTCTTACAGGGTGCGCCAAAACTCGGACTAACTTTACCTTGTACTAAAATCATCATGTCTATTGTCGTATCATAGCCTTTTAGACTAAATTACTGATAATTTTTGATGTTTGACAAAACTTTTGTTGTTTTTACTACGGTCTTTAGCTGTAAAATAATCAGAATTGTTTTTATTTACAATTAATTTTTGGTACTTTACTTTGTTTCAAAATATTTTACTGTGGTTCTCGGGTGTAGTTACTAAAAATAGGTTTTGCTTAGGCTAATTACTTTTACAGTAAAATGAAACTTGAAAATCAAACCTTCTAAAAATTTTTTTATAAAAAATAGATTGCTACAGTACGTACGGTAGTGTCAGTGCTCAAAAAATATAGTACGTTTAGAACTTTACAGTACGGGGCTCCGTATGCTTAAAAAATAGTACGTTTAGTGCGTTTTGGAACGGAATTTTCTGAACTAAAACATAGTAATTTAATATCTTTACAGTATGATACTAGCCATAATTAAAAAGATCAGGCCTTTTTGGTTCTGAAAAACTGAAACTGTGACAATTTCACCTGTGCCATTATTAAATTTGTTTTGCCTTAAAAAATGTATTTTTAGCTAATTTAAAATTCGAAGAAACATACGTGTGCACTTTAATAAGATCATGTTTTTGGTTCCGTTTATTAGCGCTGAAACGGGTGACATGATTTTATAATTATATCAAAATGTTTAAATTTGTGGCTTGTAGGTGTAGATTGAGGCTAAGGCCATACTGTAATTGTTTTTAAAAATAGACCAAAACTTAGCTTTAAAGTTATGCTCAGACTTATGTTTAGGCTTTAATT
The DNA here is from genome assembly GCA_904066225.2 of Bursaphelenchus okinawaensis. Taxonomy (NCBI): domain Eukaryota; kingdom Metazoa; phylum Nematoda; class Chromadorea; order Rhabditida; family Aphelenchoididae; genus Bursaphelenchus; species Bursaphelenchus okinawaensis. The sequence goes on along the minus strand of CAJFCW020000002.1, from coordinate 2,033,975 downwards.
AAAGCATAGTCTGAGGCATAACCCTAGATGCTGGCTTTGGGTTAGGCTGCTTAGGCCCAAGCTTAGGCTTAAACTCAAGCTCAATTCTAAGATCAAGCTCAAAATTAAGCTAAAGCACAGACTCAGGCTCATGCTCAAGCTCGAGTTGATTCAAGTTCTGTTTGAAGCCCAGTATCTTGCTCAGGCTTAGGCTAACTGAAGCTCATTTTAAGTTTAGTCTTTTGCTCAGGCTAAGGCAGCTTTTGATAAATTTTGTAAATTTTTTTATATTCACTTTGCTCACTTACTCATTTTATAGAATAATGCGAAAAATGACATAGGATACGAACAGCTCATGTGTTGTCATTTCTGCAAAAGGGAACAATAAATTTAGTTTTTTAAGTGCAGGCCTTAATTGCTTTACATTTTCTATAAATGAAACCAGCCAAACGTCATTTTTATTGTGTTTAGGCAAAGTAAAAACGTAAAGATGGACACGTTTTTAATTTTTTCGGAGGTGGGTTCCTTCTTACATTTTAAAAATTGCTTACAAATCACATTTTAAAACCAAAACTTAAGTATAAACTAAAAGTGTTATCACTATCCACTATCAAGACAAAATTAGTGGTTTTCAGCTACTAAACCTTAAAGCTTTTCGACCAATTTAATTTCTTGAACTTAATTTCTTTGTTAGAATGCCACTCTTTTTGTTGTACTATGTGTGTTTCTGCCTCGCGACTACAAAGAACTTTTGTCAAAGCAGTATACTGTTACAGCCAAATCAAATCGATTATTTTGATTTGTGACGCAAACGGTCAACAATGTCACCAAATTAATAGGGTAACCTTGTAAATTGAAATTGACTAAATTTGATCTGTGTCTCAAGGGTGTTGAACTAGAATTACACTAAGGTAACTTATATTGGTAACAAAGATAAGAATATGCTCTATAGTTGTAAGCGTTATAAGGCTAGGCTTAGAATTCTTAGAGTTGATAAGCTTAGGTTCAAATATAGGCTTCAAACTAAAGCTAAAATTAAAGTAAAGGTAAACGTGAAGTTAAGGCAAAGATCAAAGTTAAGGTTAAGCTTAAGAACAAACCTAAAGCAATGCTAAGCCTAGAGCTAAAGCTAAGACTTACGCTCAATCTTAAGCTAAGAGTATTGATAAGATTTAAGCTCATGCTGATGCTCAGGATAAAACAGGCTTAGAAAGGCTGAGGCTAAACCTATAGTTAATGCCAAGAGGAACGTATTTCTCTAATTTCCTTGCAATTGTTAATTGTTTCTCAAATAGTACTGTAGCATTTATTGCTAAAAGTAAATTAACCGTTAGTTCATAAAAGCATGTAAAAGTTAATGACTTATTAATTACGTTTACGTTATTTTTGATCCATTAACCGACAAAGTACTTTAAAAGTCATTATTATTATGTAAACAATATATTTTAGGCAACAAATAAACTATTTTTAGTAAACACAATAACTGATTTGGCTGGTAGCGCTTATTTACAGTACAATCATTAATAGAACAAACTTTTTACAAGAAATAACTTTCTATTTTAGTAGGGTAATAAATAAAAATTAAAAATATCTGTTTTGAGTACAGTATTATTGCGTAGTAACAACAAATAATTGAGTAGAATTACTCATTAAAAGCTTAAAATAGGTTAGTGAGTCATAGTGACGTAAAACCTGTTATACTGTAACTTGAATTCCGCGAATCAAACAAAAATAGATTATTTGCTGAACGGTTTATTGAGTAATCATTCTGATACTGATCTTGAACGTAGAGCTCATGTTGTGGTCAATAATTTTGAATTTTTGTCTTGAACTTTACTGTAAGGCTAAAAAAAGTTAGATGCTAAGGTAGGGCTATATTAGAGATATAGCAGGGTTGTAGTACGGTAAAGCAAAATAAAGCTAAGAAAAGCTATAAATTAAGAGTAATGCTAAGATAGGATCGGGCTAGCTAAGGTAAACCTACTAAAGCTAGGGATAGGCTAGGACCAGATAAAGTAGGTTAAAGCAAAGAGCTCAGGAAAGTAATGTTAAGATAGGATAAAGATAGGCTGGGCTAGTCTAAGACAGGCCTAGAGTAGAGCCAGAGTAGGACTAGTGTAGGGCTATGTTAGGGCTACGGTGAAGCTAAGGTAGGGCTAGAGTAGGGAAAGGATGAGGCTAGGGTAAGGTTAAGGTAGGGCTAGGGTGAGGCTTAAGAGACTAGGCTGGAGTTAAAACAGGGCTAGGGTAGGGCTCAGGTAGAGCTAAGGTAAAGCTAGAGTACGGTAGAGGAATGCTAGCTTAGGTCAATGGTAAAAGTAGTGTAACGCTATAGTGGGTTATGAGGCCCTGACATTTAATACCGCTTCTGACGTTGTACCATGTGGGAATCCAAAAAAATTGAAACATGTTGCTTTGCACGCAAAAACAAATATCGTGTTTTTCCTAGAACCTCATAACATATGTTCAACTGCAATGCGTCAGATCAATAAACGATCGTTTGCAACTACGTAGATCCTTACCTACGTATAAGCTGTAATTGGATATCTTTTGCGTCATCTGTTTTTTAGCTTACAATTGTTATATGGAACTTTGATAGCTGATTTTTTAGCATAGAGGTTTACTTTTTTAAATGTTAGCTCCCGAATCAACGTATTTTACACTATACATATATAATAGCGCTGCGGTAGGGTAAGAAGTAAGAGTAAGATAGTGGTAAATCTATTAAAGGCTACTAAAGCTAGACTAATACTATATAGGGATAAGTGTGTTAGGTAGCATAAATTAGGGTAAGGCTAATACAGAGTTATTTGAGGAAGCTTTGCATACTGTATTAAAATATTTTACTTTAAGTTTTAGCCCAACTTTGCACTTTGTCTTGTTTTTCATTGGTTGAGAGACTTTTACTTTCTTGGTTGTTTTTGGTTTACTTCAGAATCAAAGCAACAAAAACTTTTATTAGTGAAGATAAAAAAACTTTTTGAAATTCTAATGTCTAACATATTATGTCACGTACATTGTCATAGTTAGGGCCCGCTGAAAAAGTTGTTTGTTGATTTTTATTGTCGTCAGATTTCTTCAGCGATTTCTTAATGATCTTTGACACTTTTTCGAAAGAAAACAAGCGTATCTTTTTAAAAAACCATTAGTCATCGTTTTGCTTAGATGTGTAAAATACGTCAGCAATGTTAGAGGATATTGAATAATGGGGGGGGTAGATAAGAGTAGTTGAAGCTGGGACTAAGATTAGGGCAAAAAGCTAGACCTGAGGCAAAACGGAAGCTGATACTGAGGCTAGGGCTGAAGCTGGGGCTGTGGCTATGGCTATGGTTATGGCTATGGCTATGGCTATGGCTATGGCTATGGCTATGGCTATGGCTATGGCTATGGCTATGGCTATGGCTATGGCTATGGCTATTGCTATGGCTATGGCTATGGCTATGGCTATGGCTATGGCTATGGCTATGGCTATGGCTATGGCTATTTTCCCCTCTCTCCTCAAAATTGTTTTAATGTCCACACTAGCAACTATGAAACACCTATCAATCATAACCCACCCCCATTGATCGCTTTTAGCTCCCAAGTTCACCCCCACAATTCCCTTTTCTCGACCGCAAACTTTTGAGAAGAGTCATTGACGTCACGTCTCTGAGCTGTTGACCTGTTTTCCAACTTTCTCTCATTTCGTGTCGTTCTTTTTTGCTCTCTGCTTAGGGTGCGGGTCTTGTTAATGTAAAATGAATGGTGGTTTGATGGGTTCGAAATTCGAATGAAGTTTGGGTTTGGTTTAGTATTGAGGAGTTGTGGCGAGGGAGGAGGGGTAATAGGGGAAACCTTGAAGTGGACATATTAGGTTTAGCCCTAACTTGGCTTCGGCTTGGCCTTGACTTGGTGTTGAATTGGCCTTTGCTAGGCGGTGGTTTGCGCCTAAATTAGCCTTAGTTTGAACAGGTTTTGGCTTTGGATTGGCCACGGCTTGGTCTTGGTTTGGCCATTGCTTGGTTTTGGCATAGTCATAGCTTGGTAAATTAGCTTTGGCTCGGTTCTGTCTAGTCTATGGCTTGGCTTTGGCTTGGCCTTCAATTTCCCTTTTTTTCACCTCGGCTAGCCATTGGATTTATCTTGGCTTGGCCCCGACACGGCCCCTGGCTTGGCTTGTTTTTGTTTTGGCCTTGTCTTGGCCCTGAATTGGACTTGGTTCAGTTTTGGATTGTCCTTAACTCGGCTTTAACTTGGTTTTGGCTTGGTCTTTAGTTGGTTTTGTATTGGCTTTAGCTTGAGCTTGGCCTGACTTTTAATTAGCTCTGGCTTGGCTTAGATTGTCCCTGGCTTGGCCTTGACTCGTCTCTGTCTTAGTCCTGGTTTTTGCCTCTTTCAAGTCTATTAAAATTGTTTTTAAAATGTTTATCTTTAAGGCATAAAACTGCCATTTTAAGCCACTATCTAAATTAACCGCTATCGATTTTGTCTCAAACCCGGGTGATTCGAAGTCCTATTGAAAAACGTTGTTAAATAAAAATTTATCGCCGCTGGAACGGTTCGAAATTAGTTGTTTCTTTCTATCTTTACCCCACTCTCCTTATTATGTACAATCCGTTACATTTCAAGGAACCACACCCAAATAACACATAAAGAATTGTTTCGCGCGGCTGATTATGTGAAGGGGATGGGTGCGGTCAGTTTAATTCGAATTAAACAAGATTTTCAAGAGTTGGTGGGGGAGGGGTGAGTATTTTGATCATGCTTTGAGTGTAGTTCCATTTCACAGCGGACAGTCACATCCTTGATTTAGTTGCGAATGGAAATTAGGTATCTGCACGTACGTAAAATTAGGGCTTAGTTGTGGAGAATTAAGAGCTGGTAAACATATAACAGGCATGTGTTTTGATAGGTATTGATTGTAGTTTAGTTCAAATGCTGTAGTAAGGGGATACATAGTATATGTATTATACTTCACTATAGGTCGACCCTTAACCCTAGCTTTCATCTAGTTTTGCTTTAATTTAGTTTTGTTCAATCTTTGCCGACCTTATCCTACTCCAACCGTGGTAACTACCCATATCTATAACATTAATTGGCTTGCACAATACTTACTGTAGCTCTTTTTTAACTCTATTTAGGCTTTTTCTTATCTAACTAACTCTTTCGAACTTAGTCTTAACTTGAGGGTTAGGCTTACAAAATATTTTTATAGGTTAAAAGGTACAAAGACGTTGCCCTTTTACAGAGCTTATTTGCCATTCGGAAAAGGTCAGTGGTCTTGAATTAAAGGTTAAAATATCATGGGAAAGTCAAGTTCAACGAAAGCTTAAAACACATTTGAAACACAAAAAAGAATTACAGTAACATAAACTAAAAAGGCAAAATTTAAAACAAGTAAGCAGGATATCAAGCCAAATTCTTTTTTTTAAGTTTTAGTTTTTTCCATCTTTACCATTACCTTTTCTTAAGAGTTACTCTTCTACTATACTTTTTACCAAAGCTTAGCTTTAACAAAAACACATACAGAAAACATACCTAAATACAACAGTAACATGTAATGCTTGAGCTAGGGTTTGAGCTAGAACTAAAGCTAAGGCCCAAAATAAGGCTACAAACGGTTTTCTAAATTTTCTTAAAATTAAAACACATTAAAACTAAGCAAAGCATAACTTTTACAATAAACACATACATTTACATCTAATTATAATTAGTCACACTAAGTACCAGTCAAATGACAACCACATGACACCAAAGAACACATGATCTGGTGTTCAAAAAGCATGATATTATAATATGATTGAAAAATTTAAAAACAAGGTCAAAAATATTATTAATAAGGGTTGAACTAAACATGTTGAACCTATCAGTCATGGTTAACATGTTTTTTGCTTTTTTATTTTTTTTTTGGTATTTGGCTATGTCTGAAAAAGCTTTTTTTGCTTTTAGAAAAGCTTTAAAGCCCAAAATCATCTTTTTTTTAATTTTCAGTTTTAAAAAATTTAAATTTTCAAAATTTGTTAAAATTAAGCTTAAAGTCATTAATCAAGCCTACAAGTTATATTTTTATAATTTTTATTGATTTTTTCAAATTTAATTGAGATTCATACGAATGGAGATCGTTCGCCTAACAAAGACTATAACAACAAGAAGAGTGTTCTACACGTAAAGGCATGTAAATATACAAAAGAGAGACCGACTGAGCAACAATTACAACGAGATCAACAGTATGAACAATAATATAAAGCTAAACATAACATTATTATTAAAGATAGCACCAGTTGCGGAAGTGAACATGGTAAAATGCTTTGGTATGGTGGGGTGGATCTTGGAGTGGGTTTGGTAGGCGGGTGGTGAAGTGATGACATTAATGTAGATGGTGATAACATTAAGTTTATAGTAGAGTTGGTACTGTTAGTCGTCCAAATAGTACTGATAATGATTGTGGTAGTACTGATAGTAATCCAGATAGCACTAATAACTCAAAAACCAGTCAGTACCCTTGAGATCAGACCATTCACCATACTGTAGTCCATCCAAGCCAGTCCAAACGTCAGCTTTTTCTAACTAAAGAAAGACCCAAATCGACCAGTCGATTCCGGCTCATGGTAGAAGAATCTAGCCTATAATGTCTAGATCTCGTCGACATACGATGTGTTGATTGTAGCTCAGTAGAGGTCGGCACAGTCGTCAGTGCCAAAGCGCCAGGGTGGCAAGCAGGCCATTTCGCTCGAAACGACCGGTAAATTGTGAAAAAAGTGGAAAAAGCTTCAAAAGGCGGAGCTTTTGAAGCCAAAGAGATACTGTATTAGCTGTAGTAGCTACTGTAGTATCAAAAAATTTGTATATAGTACCGAGTGTTAAGCTCTGTACTATAAGGCTATTGTAGAAGAAACGAGGCTACTGTAGTACTGTAGAGTCTACTGTAGAAGCCCGTATTCCTATTGTAGAACGTAGAAGCCCGGTATACGGTTCGAAGCCCTGTATACGGTAGCAAAGCGTTGAGAGTGGGTTTTGCTTGTTTGTGTCGAAGCAGCGACTCCCCGCTCTCGTCCACGCTTTTATATCACCCGTCGCCCCAGCCCACTCTCTCAGCTGCCCCGCAGGGCGGGGTCGAACGCACTCTCGCCACGCGTGCCCCACCCACCGAATGACCCTGCGGAATGTTTTGGGCTGAAAAAAACGTCGCTGGAATTTCGCGAATCGACCACACCCAACACTATCGTCGTCTGACGGTCTCTACGCGATTGTACGGATATGAGTGTTGTTGTATTGTGTTTGGCAGTCTCTTAAGATAGTATGGGTATAGGCGAAGATGTATGGTGTCTGGTGGTCTCTAGGCGATTGTATGGGTATAAGAGAAGATGTATGTAGACTGGCAGTCTCTTGGTTTAGTACGGGTATGAGTAGAGATGTATGATGCTTGACGGTCTCCCAAAACTGTGTATGTTCTAGAAACGTTGAGTTTGTGTCTGCCGGTTTAGGCTTTTTACAGTAAGAGTTAAGGAAAAGAAGAGGAAGAAGTAAAGGGAAATAAAAACTATTTTTACAGTATCATACAGAAAAAACATGATTTTATAATATCAAAAAAAGAAAAAGGTTTAAAGTACAATATTGATAGTGCTTAGAAACTTTTTACTGTATTGTGTTAATAGTACTGTAAAACGTCTTGTAGTATTGTATTCATAGTACTATTAAACTTTTCACAGTATTGCATTGCTAGTACTATGAAGGTTTTTACAGTACCGTTTGGATTATACTAAACAAACATTTTTGTAACAATACTATGTTTATAAATATGCTTGTTACAGTACTATAAAACATACTAAAATATTCGTTAGTGTTTTGCGTACTAACAAAAATTGTTTATGGTTGTGTAAAATACGTTTATTTTAGTTGTGTTGGTTTTTTTCTCTCTTTCTCTAGAAACTTCTTTACATTTCGCTGTTTCAATCACATCTGTAACAACTCAATTAGGCGTGGCATTTGTCTCGTCGTCTCGAAAACTCTCGATTTACCTGTGTTTTCTCCAAACTGAATTGAGGTGTTTAGGTAAGTATAAAAATTACATTAAGCTTTTTAAAATTTTAAAATTTATGTACTGAAATATTTTTTTTGATTTTAAGTTACTGATTATCTCAAAAAACGATTTTATAGTTAAAATTAGTATATTTTTTTTTTAAATTACCGGGCACAGTCTTAGCCTTAGTTTTAGCTTGAGCCAAAGCATGAGTATAACCTTGAGCCTGAGTCTGATTCTGAGAGGAAGCTTGAACTTGAGCTTGAGCCTCAGTCTGATCTTGAGAGAAGCTTAAACTTGATGCTGAGCTTGAGCCTGGAAATTAACCTTACTCTTAGTTTTATCTGTATGCATAGATCTAACCTTGGCTTAATAAACCATAAACGTTTTATAGGGTATCACTTCATTAACTCTTCTTAATAAAAAAATTTAGTAGCGCTAACTTTATCTAAGAAATCTCTGCTCAAAGATAACGTGTTTGTTATAAAGTATTTGGTATAAAGGCGTTCGTTATACAGGAGTTATACTGCAGCCAGGTGAAAAGGTAATAGATAACATATTGACTATAACGAAAAATTTTAATGTTAAAGTAATGTAATTTTAGATTTACTAAATTAACATGAGTTGTACATGTTAATTTTAAAATTTTAATTATGTACATTGTTTGTGTCAATTTTAAATGTGGTATATAACTTGTGCTTTTCTTTGGTCTTCTCATTCTTCATAATCTTCTATTTTTTGTTTTTCTGTCTGTGTGCTCTCTTGTTTTCCCTTATATCTTTTTTGTTGTTTTTCAACTGCGCGAGTAGACCCGTCTTTAGTCATTTGTTTATCACTTCTTTCTCTCTTACTTTACCCATCTTACTCTGCCCAGCCCTCCCCTTCCTACCAAGACTCTTCCTAACCCTTCTACTGCGACCGTCTCCTTCCTCTAACTACAACTTTTCCATCAAACTACCACGTCTCTTTCCTTTACCCTACTACAACCCACTTCTTTCACTCTACCACGCATCTCTTCCTTACCCTACCACAACCTTCCTCTCCCTCCTACCACGACTCATCCCGACGCAGCGCAAGGCGATTACGGTAGTTCGCTAAACACTTAAATTTAAAATAAAAAACTAAATTTAAACCGCAAAAATTCGAAAACTGAGTAAATTGTTTATTCAACTATAATGTAATAACACTGTAAAAACCCGCCGCAACATTCTTGGGCGTGGTAAACATCTTTAAATGGGGGTGTGACGCACGTAGCGATGAGGAAGAACATACGTTTCGATTGTAATATTTTATAAATTTAACTTCGAATTCGAAAATTTTGTTTGCAAAAACATGTCGCTTTATTAAACGACATGTCGAACGATGTTTATACGTTTCATAGCGAAACTATATTATTATATATAAACATGTACGGAAGATGACAAGTGTAATGTATAGTTTTGGAAAATATTTTTGTAATTTTGGAAGTGATGAGTATGGTTTACAAATTGAAAATCATATAGTCAAAGAAAATTTTTTAAAAAAAAATATATTCAACCTTGGCCTAGCATTAATTTTCATTTTTCAAAATCTAAATACATTTTACAATTAAAGTTTGCTTTTTCCCTACACCATCCCTGCTTTAGTCTAATCTTGAGGTGATCTTTAGCCTAAGCTTGAGTCTAAACCTGAGCTTAAATTTGAGCCTAAGCTTGAGCATGAGCTTGAGCCTAAGCCTGAGCCTGAGTCTGAGCCTAAGCCTGAGCTGTGGAGACGTCATACAGTTTGCGACATTTCCATTTTTTCTCCGAATTTCCTGTCATTTTGGTTTATCAATGGCACCAACATTTTGAGATTGTAAGGTTACCAATGTGACCTAAGTTTTACGCAAAAAAAGGCTTCACGACAACAATTTGCCGTCAAAAATAACACATATTACAAGAAACAAAGTACGTTTGAAGCCGTATGGTAGTGAAACGATCTGTGTCATAAACAGCTTTGTACGACGTAAAATTAATCTTGTTGTCGGGGTTTAAAAAGTTTAAAATATTTAAAAAATAATTGTAAAATACGAATCAATGTAATATTAAAAAAAGGCATGTACAATACCTATAGGAATGCCATATATGTACCTTAAGACGTTTATACTATTATAGTACATTACGTATTATTCTTAAAGTATAGCTAGACAGAAGATGGCCTTGAGACTATGCCTCAAGTCTATGCCTGAAGCTAAGCCTGAGAAAAGGTCTGAAGCTATGCATAAAACTAGGCTTAAGACGCTGACTGAGAATAAGCTATATAATTATAAGAGCTTCAAAGCCAGATTTGAAACCAAGCGTAAGGCTAACCTGAGAGTATAGCTGAAGCAAGCCCTGAGGCTACGCTTGAATCCAGCCTTACGGCTAGGCTTGGGGTCAAAACCTAATAATAGGCTTGATGTTAGACATAAACCTAAGCTTCAAGCTAAACAGCTAGGTCTTAGACTAAATTTGAGGCTGAGTGCAAGGCTAGGCTTTTCTCGGCATGAGACTGAGCTTGAATGTAGAATTGAAGCTAAAACATAGGTAGAGCAATGCTAACAAGGAAAGGTCCCCACCGCGCATTGGACTGGTGAAAAACTGGTACATACAAGTTGTAGAGCATGGTCAAATTAGTCAAAAACCGAAAAAAAAATTTACCCCTCGTGGGGGTTTTTTAAAAAATTTTATTACGTCGAAGTTTAAAATATTAATTGCGCTCGCGCTAGACTCGGAAAAGAAGAGGAGCGTGCCGTGCTGCAATAGCGCAGTGGTTGCGCTCTCGGCTAACGCTCAAAGCACGTCGGTTCGAGTCGTGCCGAGGGCACACCCTTTTGTGCCTAGATTAAAATTTTTAAAAATAAAAAATTATTTTTTGGGTCAACTTTTTGTAAGGCAAAGTTTTATTTTTTCTTAACACTTTGTTTTTCCATTTTCTCTCCTTTTTATTACCCTACCCCAAACCTCAGCCTTTTTCTTAGTCATTTTGTCTAATTTCTCAAATTCAATTTTTGTAAAAACCACCAAACCCAAATAAAATAGTCATCTTGCAAAAAGTCTGCAAAACCGCACCCAATTTAAAACTATTTTTGATTCTGCACTTTGCATTACAATCGTCTGTAACACAAATTCTGCAGTTATTTTCAAATTTACCGTCGCTTTAATTAAGGTTTTTTTCGTTTTTTAACAATTGTTTTACATTGCTAAAGTTTTTTCAAATTCCAACTAATGGGGTTGATTAATCGCTACTGATTTACATTGACAGTTAATGTAAAAATAGCCGTATGGCGGACTGTGGAATGAGAAGAGACCGTGAATCAGACTGACGGGCGCCGAATTAACTTTTTTTATACCAGCCCTGCCCTACCCTATCTTACCTGCACATAGTTGGTTTTCAGCTCACTAAAGGTTGAATAACATAAAAATGGCAGTGGTTTTGATAGGTTACATTTTTTGATATATACTGCGATATATTGCAATAGAATACAAAAAAGGTAAAAAATTAAAAACTTTTTTTAAGATTAGGTTAATTATAATACTATACTGCATGAAAAAAGATTAAGGTAACCCAATTTTAAAGCTGGAGTATGATAAAGCAGGTTGACGAAAATCATACTATAAACTCTCAAGGCAAATAAAACCAAAGTTAGGCTAAAGCAAGGCAAATAATAGAGGTATGGTTAAGCTTTGAGACGACTAGAGTAGAAATTTGTTAGAGCTACGAAAAGTCTGAAGTAGAGCTATATTAGAAGGTAAGGTTACAGTGGAATAAAAGCTATCGCTTAAGCTGAGTCTCGGGGCCAAGCGGCTCAACCTCAGGCTCAAGGTCAAGCTTAGGGACTTATTCAAGCCGAAGCTCAAGTTCAGGCTTGGCCTCAGACTTGGGCTCAGGCTCAAGTTAAGGCTTAGGCTCAATCTTAGAGTCAGGTTCAGGCTCAAGCTCAACCTCAAGCTCAACCTAAAAGTCTCGCTCAAGCTTAAGCTCAGAATCAACTTAAGACTAAGGCTAAAGCTGAAGCAAGCGCACCAAAAAACAAAAGTAATATTGAAAATACAACCCACACTACAACAATTCCATCCTTGCTGTTCAAGACTTGACCGTTTAGAGACCATTACAAATTAGATTTTAGTGTTTTACAACGCCTTTAAAATAATTGAAATTAGCGTTTTTTCAACGAATTTCTCTTTGTTTTGTTACTTTTTGTCTAACCGGCTTTTTTCTTTTGACTGATCAGTCGCGCCAATCGCTGATTGGTTGAAAGAGGTTGATGTTCAAAGAAGATCTAACTTTTTAAGACTCAATAATTTTTATGGTACTGTAAAATTTTGTAGACAATTCCTGCACTTTCTAGGACTTATATGACTATAAAATAAAAAAAATATATAAAACTGTACTTTGGCTAAACTGTGGTCAGCTACTATTATATAGTTTTACAGCTTTTATTGTACAAATTGCACTAAATTTTAGTACTAGTCCTCTTAAGAACCGTAACTTTAGTGTTACATTACAGTAAGTAAAATCATCTTGAAATTAAGCCTCACAATACAAAAAAAGCTTTAAAGCTTATATAAATCATGTTACAGTAACCTACAGTAATTTATACCAACTGTTGCCATTGCTCTCAGTTAGGTCGAACGTAGCCTTAGCCAAGCCCTACCCTAGCTTTACATTAGCTTTGCCAAGACTTTATTATCGCCCAGTATGCCTGTACTAAACCTCGTTCTACTACAGCCTTCAGCTAGGCCAATTATAACCCTGTTTCATCCTCTTTTTAGCTCTAACCTAGCCCCACCACATTCCTTCTTTAATAGGAATGAAGAATGGGCCCAATTTTCAGGTCCGGTCCGGCCTAAATTTGGGCCAAGCTCGGTTCCTAATGTCTATTCCCTAGCCCTACAATAGCCTTCACTAATCCTCACTGTAGCCCTACTCTAATCCTACTACAACCTTTTTCTAGTTCCACTTTAGCCCTATCTTACTCTTTCTATACCTTACAGTAAGATCACAATATTCTTCCCTTTTTGACCTTACAGTAATCTCTTACATTCGTCACAGACCTAATTAAAAATAGCTTTAGTAAACAAACATAAACAACAAAAACAAAGATATTGTTAACCCTCGCTATTGATAGAAGCACAAAAGTTATTAAAGATTTTAATGTTTAATAATCAGAATTAGTAAACATGCTCTTTTGTACAATACAAATTAGCATCAATTAAGAATGCATAGGTCGATGACCACAAAAGTATTAAAAATCACATTTTACTAATTTGTCATCATAGGCTTCTGCTTACGTTGCGATGAAGACTTACTGTAATATATAAAGAACATTAATTGAATTGTAAAGGCTTGGACTTTGAATTTCTTATGTAGGCTTGTAAGGCTACGGTTAAAGCAAAAGTTATGGCATGGCTAAGGCTAGAACTGTGGCTAACGATAATGTTAAACCCGAAACTAAAGCTTAGGTTGAAACTGAAGCACAAACTCAAGCTTATGCACAGGCCAAGTCTAAAGCTCAAGGTTAGTTCAGGTTCTATCTCAAGTTCAAGCTTAGGCTCTTGCCTGGACTCAAGCTCAGGACCATTCTCAAAGCCAGGCTTAAGCGCAGGCTCAGCCTCAGGCTCAAGTTCAGACCCAGACAAGCTCAAGCTCAAGCTCAAATTTAAGTAGAAACTAAAGCGCAAGTTCAAGCTCTAGCTCTAGTTAAAGCTAATGAACGCCACAGTAAGCTGGAACAAGTCCTTTGTACGTTATTGTTTATTTAAAATTAAAAACCAGAAGCCCCAGACTACTAACTAAAAATTGCGTAGGCCCCTAAATCCGAATTAAGTCCAAAAATCGTGTAACTTGAATCCCCTTAGCGCCAAATTTAAATCGGTCTCGTAAAATTAACGTTGACTTTGCTTGTCTTCGACGAACACCTAAACTATTTTAGTGACATTTTTAATACTCAAAAACAAACAAACAACTAAAGAATCAAACGACATAAAAACAATATGTTTACAAGTAATTGTTGTTGTGGTTGTTTAACGTCATTTTCTAACTATAGACAGTTTTAATAATACCAAAATAAATATTATTGTTATAGACATCAAGTACTGTAGTTAAAAAACAACCGTTCAAAGCATTATAGCAGAATTGTGAGCCTAAGCCCAGAGCTCTAGCATTAGCCTTACCCCTAGCCGTAGTCCTAGTCCAAAGCCCTGGCTCATAGCTCTAACCCTAAGAACCTTATCCCAGAGCTCTAGCCCAATGCCTTACCCCAGAGCTCTAGCCCAAAGCCCAAACCATAGTATTCAATGACATTTTATTCGTATAAAACTTAAATCAAGAATCCATTTCATTAGCAGACGAAGCCATTAAACTATTGTTACCGTTACAAAAATTCGAATTTCTAGAAGATGAAAAAGACGAAAAGAGACCAAATTTTATGTTTTTTAGAAGAAAAAAGATTAACAAGTGCAACAAACAAAGCCTTATAGTAAATTTTAAAGTAAACGTAAAATTGTAAGAGCAAAACGCAAAGAAGCCTTTTTAGTTGTGGTAAGTTATACATTAGTCTCACATTACAACTGTGTGACCATATCCTTTACCTTAGCCTTTGCCTTGTCTTGCCTTGCCTTGCCTTGCCTTGCCTTGCCTTGCCTTGCCTTGCCTTGCCTTGCCTTGCCTTGCCTTGCCTTGCCTTGCCTTGCCTTGCCTTGCTTTCCTTTGTCTTGCTTTGCCTTGCTCTACCTTACCCTGGATTTACATTGACCTGCTCATCCTACCCGAACCTAATCTTCCCACTTAATGATGTTATTATAAATCTAATACCCCTCCCTACCCCTTCGTTTCTAGCAATGCTACGACCTGCCTTGCTTTGTCTTGCCATAACCTACTCCACCTCCCTATTAGCTTACCCTGCCCTACTCTACTATATTATAACCTATCCTGTACTGACCATTTACCCTACCTTGTTCTACCTTACTTAAAAATCCCCTTCGTTACATTTATAATAGCGTAGGCTGGTTGAAGAATTTCAAGAATTCAGCTCAAACATCAGTTATCTTAATTGTTCCAAAATAAACGCATTATGACTCGTCCTGACACTAATACCCGACTTACAAAATTAATTTAGATAAAACTGGACTTACAAGATTGATTCAAACGATTTAACAAAATTAATTTGTTACAAAACCCCAATATTGTTAAAAGGGCATGCAATTAAAGTAATATTGCTCTAGAAAAATGAAGGATAAGCAGCCAAATCTGGATGAGCTGAATAACAAGTTTCAAAAAATTAGAGTATTTTAGGAAAAACAAATTGTTTAGTGGTTAGCTAAGCCTCTTTAGTATAACATTCTTTTGAAAGTATTCACGTTTTTGAACTAAATTAAAGAACAGGCAGTACCTTAAGCTTCTTATGCTATAATAATGTTTATATTGTTTATACAAGTCTTATTATTCTAAGAAAAACACGGGTTTAGTACTACATACTATATTGTAGTACTATTTATAGTACAGATTTTTGTTATATAAGAGCTGCTTATGCCGAAGTTCCATTATATACAAAAAATACATAACCGTATTAAAAAACATCGAAAATACAGTATGAAACAGCAGTTGGAAATACAAATTTTATATTACCGATACTGTTTAAAATTACCAATTCTTTGGCTGCTTGAACTTCCGGCAGATACATTTACGTAAATAAATTTTTCAAAATGCCACGCTTCATAGTACAACAGTCTTTGCTGACAATTGTGAGTCTAAATCCAGGCCTTATTGTTAGTAGCTAAGTCTACTTAAGCTGTTGCCCTAGTCTTAGCACTAGCCCTAGCCGAAATCTAAGCCTAGCTCAAGCCAAAACCTTTGTCTAAACATAAAGCTGAGCTTAAGGCTACGCCTTAAAATTAGTTTTAGTCTTATTTTAATCTTAATCGTTTGGTTTTCCTTTGCCATCCCCTATCCCTACCGTTCTTCCTCCAACAGTATCCAAACCTCGCTCAAGCTCAAACATTCCAAAATCTAATTTTAAGTTTATTTATGACATTCCAAGCATGCTTCCACTCTCCCAACCCCAAAATACTTATTTCATTATCAGTTCGCAAATGTGCGTCATCAAACTTCCTGAAATTTAAACAGTCTGTAAAAATTTATGACGCAATCAATCAAAATCGTTTTCAAAATATCCCCACTTCACCTACACACAAATACACCCTCACCTTGTCTGAGGTTTGTACTGAAAACGAATTTCAAAAAGCGGCCGTGAACTTTGATTTGGGACGAGGTCTTTGGCCGTTTCTCTGGGTTCTCTCGGTTTTGTGTGATCTTTATTTGCCAAAAATTCAGTTCAAGTCTTTCTACCTTACCGTACTATACCCTACCCTACCCTACCCTACCACCCTACCCCACCCTACCCTACTCTATCCTACTCAACTCTATCGAGCCCTATTATGCTCTAGCTTACGCTACTCTTCTCTACTGTATGCTACAGTATCACAACTTCATTACCATACAGAAAGCATGCTTATATTCTACAGTAATTTTATTTTAAACTACAGTAACCATAATTAAACCTAAATAAACAAACTCTTAGTCTACAGTAATCATTTCCCAGTCTATCCTACTTATAGCTCAGCTCAGCGCTATAGCAATCAAAACGTACAGTATCAAAAAGAAAGCTTTAAACTTAATTTTTCTTACCACCCCTACCTTCAAAAACCGTCTCCTCAACCTCACTGATCTCTTATCAACCCTCTCTACCCCTAAAGACCTATAATTTTAGAATCTTCCCTAGCAAATGCGTATTTTGACCCCTCAATGGTAACTCGATCCACCTTGTGAAGTCAGAAGGTGGAACGTCGTTCCTAAAACTGTCAAAATTATGACCTCAAACCCATCATGTTGTAACCTAAAAACATAAAAAACATGTCAACACTTGCAGGTATAACAAGCATCCACGCAACTTGTGGGTATTTAGGGGGAACGAGGGTTGAGAGAAGGGTACTGTAGACCAAAGTAACATTTACAAATTTGAGTTCAGTGGATAGTACTACTATAATTAATTCATAGCAGTAACTTTACCTTTAGCTCCCTTGGCCTCATTACTAGTTCTAGCTTTAGTCCAAGTCAATCCTCGTCTTAGCCCTAGTCTAAGCACAAGCCCCCAACCACGCTAGCCCTAGCACAAACATAAGACTAAGCCGAAGCCCTAGCCCTAGCCCTAGCCCTAGCCCTAGCCCTAACCCTAACCCCATTCCCAGTCCTAGCCTAAGCCTAAGATTAAGCCAAAGGCTAAGCCTAAGCCCTAGCTTAAGTCCTAGCCTTAATCTTAGCTTAAATCTTAGCCTTGGCCCATGTTCAAGCGCAGGTCTAGAAAAAAGTCCAAGTTCTCCACTTTAGCACATCTCCCCCCCCGCTAAAATTTTTTTAACTCCACAAGGGAGACCACGTTCAACGTTTTTTTTACTTTTTGCATCCGGCCCTGCCCTACGGTACCAAAAGATTATGCTAATTACACCTGCTAAACCTACAGTATTTACTCATTTCCTCAGCTTCATAAAACCGCCTCGTGTTTTTTTTGTCTTCGAACTTTTGACAGCTTTCAGCTCAATTTTCAATTCTGAGTAATATGTCGTCGGATATTGATCTGAACCGGATATTGCGTCGACTTGTTTTTCTCTTGTTTTTTATTTGTCTAAACCAAAAATAAGAGATTTCATAGACCAAAGGTTACTGTACTATATAAATCAGAAATACCGATGTCTTGAGTGCATGTTTATAAAAAGAGATAATAAGTCTGGATAAACATTCTACGTAGTGCTCTAAAAATAGTGAACTAAACTGGTTTTAATAAAATAAAAAAAAATTAGCTACAATAAGCTTTAAAAGTGAGCCGTAGAGTTATTTGACTGTGGCTACGGCTATAGCTCAAGCTTGGGTTGGGGCATAACCTAAAACTTGTGCTACAGCTTAAGCTAGAGTTATAACTAGACCTGAGGCTATGCCTAGGGTCAAACCAAGCCCACTTTTAAGGTCCGGCCCAGGACCGGGGCCCAAGGTTTAGGCCCGGCACGTTTTTATTTTTACCATAGACCGGCCCGGCCCAACCGAATTTTATTACGTGCAACGGGCCGGGCTTTTCAATCCGGGCCGAGCCTACACGGCCTGTTTCTCACCCCTAGCTATAGCTTAGGCTTAATCTACCGCTAGAGCTAGAGTTAGAACTAGGGCTACGATTACGCTCTGAGCTAGCGCTCTGGGCTAGGGCTCTGGGCTAGGGCTCTGGGCTAGGGCTCTGGGCTAGGGCTCTGGGCTAGGGCTCTGGGCTAGGGCTCTGGGCTAGGGCTCTGGGCTAGGGCTCTGGGCTAGGGCTCTGGGCTAGGGCTCTGGGCTAGGGCTCTGGGCTAGGGCTCTGGGCTAGGGCTCTGGGCTAGGGCTCTGGGCTAGGGCTCTGGGCTAGGGCTCTGGGCTAGGGCTCTGGGCTAGGGCTCTGGGCTAGGGCTCTGGGCTAGGGCTCTGGGCTAGGGCTCTGGGCTAGGGCTCTGGGCTAGGGCTCTGGGCTAGGGCTCTGGGCTAGGGCTCTGGGCTAGGGCTCTGGGCTAGGGCTCTGGGCTAGGGCTCTGGGCTAGGGCTCTGGACTAAAGCTAGGGCTACTTTTCCTTCCCTATCATATTATCCTAATAAACTAAACTGACCTTTTGAACTACTTATCAAATTCTACTGTATGCTACATCTGACACCTGAGAAAAAACTTTTGAACTTTTTTTAAGTAAGCGCATTCAGCATGAACAACTTTGGCATAAACAAACACGAAAAGGAAACATGCCTTGTATAAAAAGTGTAGGCGAATTCATAAAGAGAGTAATAAAAAGAGTGACAAACTTGTTTGAAATGTAATAGTACACGTATATATTGGACTTATAAACATAGTCATAATTGGCTATGTATAGGTATAAAAATGAAAGAAATTAGCTAAAAATAGGTTGAATAACAGGAAATTTTAATAAAGAATGTCATAAAAACATAAAATAAAGTAGGTTAGGCAATGTCATAAGAAGTAAGGTTAGAGGTAGTGTAACTCAAAATTGCTTAAAATAGCTAAAATAACCCGTGATTTATCAGTCTTTTGTTAAAAATAACATTAAAATTTTAAAGTTATAAACAAAAACAAGTTTTTTAGACCTCTTTTGACCTTGTGTTAGGTTTTTTTATAAATTCAATAGAGTTAAAATTAGTTATTGAGTCAAAAATAGTATGTCAATAAGTGAGTTATTAAAAAATATATATGACTATATTTACTTATGAATAAAAACTTATGTCATATGAAAAACGTCACAGTAAAAGACTTCGAAGTACGGTTAAATACGATAAACAGTATATGTAGCTAAAGTCGGGTAAGGTGAGGCGAGGGTAACCGCCACAAAATCAAAAGAGATAGAGACTTAATTTGCCAACCTAATCCTATAACCACAAATAGATTTGCTTCCAATCTTAGCCTAAACCCGAAGCACTATCCAACCCTATTAATAGCCGAAAAAATACCCCTAACCCTAAATTCAACCAAAGCACTAGCCATAATGCTAATACTAGCCCTAGTGCCGGCCTAGCCTTTATCCAACTCGTTCTCCTAGCCTAAGCGCTTGCCTAAGTCCTAGTCCTACCCTAGCCTGACTTCTAGATTTTGCCGTAGCCTAAGACCTACAACTAGCTTTACTTATACCACTAGCCTGAATCTAAGCTCTAGAACAACAACTAGCCCGAGAACTAGCCCTATAACTAACCGTAGCCTTGACATATTCGTAGCTATCGTTCACACCTTACAATATGTAGTTAGCCCAGGCCCAACCTTACCTCTATATTCAGCTTTTTCACTAGCCCTAGCCCCACTACTAGCCCTGGCTCAAGTCCTAGCCCTAATTTTAACCCTAGACTTAGCCTCACTCTAACCAAACCATATTTATCATAGCCCAACATTTTTTTTCCATATTACTCTTACCTAAACTAATGGTCACTTAATCGCATCTTCTGTTTTTTGATTCAGGAATTCGAACCATTAGGCGTGGTACCTCGAAATTCTCCGAAATTGTTGTAATCACGCTTTAATGATTGTAAAAACTGGTCAGACATGGTAGTAAACGCCCAATTTGTTCCGCGGTTTGAAACATGTAAAAACAATTTTGACACACCCAAAACCTAAACCACTTACCGAAGTTGAATGACCTAGTTCTGGTTTTTGTTTACTGTCTTTGTTATAGGTTGTTCTGTCTAGTGTTAAGATTAAAAAGGGAAAAGAACAATACCAAGAGGCATGGGGCAGGGAGGGTAATGGTTAAGATAAGAAAAGAGTATACTACACTACCCTGACCTACCCTATCCTACCCTACCCTACCCCACCCTAATAAACCCTACCCTACCCTGCCCTACCCTACCCTACCTTACCCTACCCTACCCTACCCTACCCTACCCTACCCTACCCTACCCTACCCTACCCTACCCCACCCTACCCTACCCTACCCCCCCTACCTTACCCTACCCTACCCTACCCCCTACCTTACCCTACCCTACCCTACATTAGTATTAGTCCTGCCCTACGCTACCTATCTTGCTCTAGATTAAACTAGCCTGTCCTGACACCCGGCCCGGTCCGACAAAAATTTTGCCCAGGCGCGGCCCGAATGTGTTTACGTGTAAACGGGTCGAGCCTTAACTTTCAGGCCCGACCCTTTCCTCAGGTCTAGCCCTGCCCTACCCTACCTTACTCTACTCTAACATGCCCTACCTTAACATAGCCTACCCCTACCTCTACCCCACACCTACCCTACCCTTACTTACCCTACCTTACTCTACTCTCCCCTCCCCCGCCCTAAAACAATGTATATTTAGCCTCAATTTTATTGTAAAAAACCAACCGTAAAATGAAACAACTGGTTGATGAGTAACATGTGTCAAAAACACGATAGTTTTGCAGCGAAATCTTGAAACTTGACATCCGTGACGCAGGCCAAGAACGTGCTTTTGCTCTTCACACGTTCGTGGTTTTTCGGTCGCTCCTGCAAAATTCAAGGTGTTTTTTCTTAGCAAACTCTTACTGTAACCAAGTCTGAGTGGGTAGATAACTTATATACTACAATCGTAAAATTCGAAAAAAGGTCAGATTAAAACGAAATATAAAATAAGCTAAAACTCATTATACTGAATCAAAAAAAGCTCAATATACAAAATATAGACAAGATAATAATGCCTTTAACAAAAGCCTTCAAATATACCAAAACTATCCATCTTCTTTTATCAAATTTTATTTTACATACAAGAACAACGTTATTTAATCATTCATATATTATAAATTATACCGGTACACTTAAATAGGCAATAAATTACAAAAAAGAAAATAAAAAAATAATAAAAAAAAGCAACAAGAAGAATAATAAAAGTAAGAAGAATAACAAGAAAGATACAAATAAGAACACGAAGAAAATCAAACAAAAATACAAAATATGAAAAGAAAACTTCAAAATATGACTATGTTACAGTATGGCAATATTTTATATACAGACTACAATATGAGATGACAAAAGTTAAACAAAGAAAACAATAAATTTAATTCATTAAGGCCAATACTTTTAATCCAGTTTTTCCTCTTTTTCTTCTTTCTTTTCATCTTTTACTTCTTTCTTTTCATCTTCCGCTTCTTCTATATCTTTTTTAATTTCTTCCTTTTCCTTTTTCTTAAAAATAAATAGCGAAATCATTCAAAAAAGTATCAAAATCAATCAATATTCATCCATTTACTCCCTCTTCTACCTTAATTTTCATCCTTTTCTTCTTTCTTTTCTTCATTTTCCTTCTTCAGTTCTTTTTCTTCCTTTATCCCATTCTTTTCAACTGTCCTTCCTTCATTCTCCTTCTTCTCCTCATCACTATTATCATTGTTGGTTTCTTGTCTAAACACCACCTTGCCCTCCATATTTCTAGCCACTTCTCGGCCGTTTTCCATCGAGCATGTCACCATTTCTGGGTTTGATTCCTTTTCTTTTTCCGCTTGTTCCTCAAAGTATTTTTGTAGATTCTCTTTGGATTCTTTCGAGTATTCACTGACTCTGATTCCCACTGCTTCCAGGACCTCGGTCAGCTTTTTCGAGTAGTCCATGTGGCCTTTTATCTACAATAATATATAGTTTTAAAGGGTTTTAGTAAAAGTAGCGTTAAGGGGTAAAAGTAGGGATAAGAGTAACAGTAAGAATAGGGTTAAAAGTAATGATAAAGCAAGGTAGGGTACGGTACGGTACGGTAGGGAAAAATAGAAGAATAGAGCCAAGGTAGGGGTAAGGGTAGGAGTAAAGGTAACAGTAAAAGTACAGTAATCCACCTACAATATGACTCAAATTGATGTTGACAATCTTCTTCTCATCCTTGACAATAACCGGTCCAGTACCAGCGATCGTAAATTGCACACTCATAGTACGATATAAGAACTTTAATAACCAGTCAGTGGTACAGTATCCATTAATGATGCGACCTCCAACAACCGTACACAGCTGCTTCCACATCTTCGGTGAGGCACTTACTGGTGCTCCGAGTAGTACTACGTCTTCTATTATACCTGAAAATAAGCAAAATGAGTGAAATGTCAATTGAAAATGGCAGAACGTTTATATTTTCATATTTTTAAATAGCAAAATCCATATTTTTGGTTTTTTAGATAACAAAATCAATATTTTTTAATAGTTTAAGAAACAAATTGACTATATTTTAGTATTTTAAGTAACAAAATGACTATATTTTAGTATTTTAGGTAACAAAAACCTCATTTTAACCAAAAAAATCAATATTTTTATTGCTTTAAGTAACATTTCAAGAATGCCCACCTCTACAATCATCCCTCTTGCTCATAGCCAACAAACAATGATATATTACTCTAGCTCCCAAGGAGAAGCCGATCAATGTGATCGGTCGTTTACCATGAGCCCTAGTCAATAACACATCAGCTAGTTGTTCGCCGACTTCGGCCGCTCTGCTGACACAAACGTTCCATGGGTTATCGATGACTGAGGCTGATGATACCAGGACTAAAGGCCAGGCTATGGCTGTCATTAGGCCTAAAATATGATTTAAAATTTTATTGCCATGCCCTAAAAAAGCCTCCCCCTTCCTTAAAAAATATTTTACCACGCCCAAACTGAAAACAATTTTAATACAACAATTAAAAAAACGTATTTTACTATACTTTAGAAAAAAAACAACTCCTCAAAAAATGTTTTACCACGCCCAATGCAAAATTTTGACTTTTACTACCCCCCCCCCCCGTCAAACCTAAAAAAGCAAAACTTTACCACGCCCTATTCAAGAAATACGCTTTTAAGACTGCCTAGCTATAAACCACAGATTTTACCACGCCCAATCAAAAACCTCGTTTTACCATCCCCAATCTATTTAAAAAACCACCTCTCCCTTCCAATTTTACCACGCCCAACCTACCAGCAAGTGCAGTTTCCATCAAAGTGTGTTGAATAGCGTATGAAATTGCAAATGACATTAGGTAATCAATAGCCTTTCCCAGTTCGATCAAGTATTTACTTTCGTATCTCAATGTATATTGCTCTTTGGCCAACATCAAATGTCTCCACGGCATTTTAAAGGCTTTATCATTGTCCTGAAAATTTTAATTTAGAAAATTTGTTACCTAAAATACCACAAAATTGTCTATTTCATGCCTAGAATAGCAAGAAGCCTGAACTTTATTACCTAAATTTAAAAAAACTGGTCGATTTCATGCCTAAAATACCAAAAGAATACAGTTTTGTTACCTAAAGTACCAAAAAAATGTTCATTTTCATGCCTAAAATAGCAACAAAACTCATATTTGTTAACTAAAATATCAAAATTCAACTATTTTATTCTTTTTTCTCCAACTACACATGGCCATACCTCCTCATCAATCCATCCACTGACACACAAAACACAACTCAGACTTCGCTCTTCTGTCAGACTCTCCACCACGAATTCATCAATGGCCCCGACCCGTTTTTTCATTTTGTACCCAGCCAAACCAGCACCAGCAGCACCAAAAATAGAACCCATAATAGCTGCGCCAGTAGTTGTAGCCAGTCCAGCCACCGCTCCCGTGCCGACAACCATGCCAGCTGCTCCGGCGACTAATGGCGCTGCAAGGCCTCCAGTTAATCCTAGAATGTTCGGAGCGTCATTACGTTTCATAGTGATATAGGTTTGGCACTAACGGGTAGGTTCAAAATATGCTTCTCCTTACCTATTAGAACTCCACCAACACTACCAGCAACTCCAATTAACGCGTATCGTTTAAACTTCTTCATCTTTGAATTCCGCTCCCTTGTAGCCTTGGCGGTGCTGAAATTTGATAAAACTATGATTAAAACATCAATATACTCCATTATTTTAACATTATTTATAAGATCACAATATTTACTACACAATACCAGCACAATCACAACAGTTTTACTATCACAACACCTTAAACTAACCCTTCTTTTAGATTGTTCCTGCAAGTACAGCAATATTACTCAAGTGTAAGATCATTTTTTGATGTTTATACTCAATTTTTAGTATAATAACGTATAAAAATATCTTTTCAGATATCATAAGACTATTTCAAAAATTAATATAGTACTGTAAACCTACTCAGTTTCAACATAATCCTGATTCATCAACGAATACACCAACGTGTCTTCAATTTCCTCGAATGAATTCCATTGAACGCCCAGCAGCGCACCAGTATGGCGTATTAGTACTCGATGTCTACTGTCATATGAACCTACAAACATCATTTTAACTTTTTCGATACGATTCTAGGTAATTTATTTGGTCTTACAAAAGGTATGCATCAATATATAAGTAAGTTATAAAGTCATATCACACTTAAAGGAAAAGCCCCATTTTGTACCAATTTTGAAAAACGTGTTCGAAATCACAATAACACAATTAAAACACATTATCTTATTCACCTTCCCCAAAAAAAAATGAAATTTTCGTCAACCCCATCAAAAGTTATGACCAATTTTATATTATCATACCTCGTTCCAGTAGTGTAAGTAGAAAACTGCCCAAAAGTGAGATCGTCCCATTCTTTTTTACAAACTCAGCTGCTTTTATGGCACCAACAAGCTCTGGAATTTCTTCTTTTTCATTATCAACCACCTTTTTTAGCTCCACCATGTAGTCGGTGACATCCAGGTTGGCTACTACAATATCGTTGGATTCGGCGTTGAATTGACTGAAAATTGAAATTTTAGTTTTTATCTTAACTAGAAGACCAATATTTAACTACCTTTACCAAAAAATGACGTTTCTTATCATAAATCCGTCATTATGACACCTTTTTTAAAATTTGCCCTAAAAATGTCTAAATTTTGCCATTTTTTCAAGTTTAAATCCAAAATTCGAAGTGATGTTATCCAAAACTAGTCGAAATGCATTCAAAAATATCTTAGATTACAATCAAAAACAAATGACGTTAACTTACGCTGCAAGATCATCCTTATTTGCCTCGAAGTCCCACTTCAACACCAACATCAACACTTTGGCCAAGCTTTTTCGGCAGTCCTCGTCCAAGTTCTTGCTTAACTCACTTTTTGCCAACAATATATGCTTTGGTAGGGCATCTGATTATCAAAAATGTCATTTAAAACAAGTTTTCATTTTTTTCACTAAAAATCACCAAAAATGTGGATATTAAGGTAGATAATATAGGAAAAATAGTAATATAAACCTGGCTTTTCCTCTTTCTTCTTGCCACTTTTCCAGAATTTAAACTTTTTACAAACTTTCTTGAATTTACCCATCGGATTCAGCCGGATATGAATAAAAAAATAAAAGAAAGTAAGAGAAACTCAAGTTTTAGGTAACATATTTCATAACTTCAAAATTTATCAAAAAACAAAAGATCAAATTTGACAAAAATATAAAAAAAGCCTTGTACAGCTTATGTAAAAACCATTTTGTCATATTATTTCTCTAGAACTCAGTATGACACAAATAAGTAATATCAACCATGTTAGCTGGCTCTGACAAAAAAGTTTTATAACTAAAATTTTTCAAAAAACTAATAATCAAAATTGACAAAAATGTAAAATATATTCTTTTACATCTGATTTAAAGACCATGTTACATTATCACCACTATGAACTTCAGTACAACAAAAATAAGCTATATTAACCATGACCTACCAAACTCCGATGAAACCGAAGAAACTCGGCTTGGGAACACTTTGAGATCACTTGACGTTGAATCAATTGACATTTCGATCCAATTTCTTTACAGATTCCTTAAACAGCACTCCAAATGCGCTCCAACCAGCACTCAAATCCTTAGGCAGTATCGAAACAAACCCGTGTTGTTGTCTTATATTATAATTGTTAGTGGAAGGGCCCAAAACATTCTGTGCGTCTTGTTTTGAAGGGCTAAATTAGACATTCAAACTCGAGTTTCTTCACAAAGCCGCACGAGATGAATAACATTAAAAAGTTTGAAGTTCCCACAGTATTTATAAAGCTGATGTATTCATAAGTTTCTATGGTGTCTGGAGACAAATATAGTAAAGTATAATGTGAGAAACATCTTAAGACAAAGAACAAAGTCTACTTTATCTCGAACAAGGCCTAATTTATCCTAAAAGCCTACAAAATAAGGTTAAAAGTTCAATTTGGCCGCGCAACATCAAAAAGGTCAAGGTGCACCTACTACAATATGCTTTTCGCCATTTTAAAAACAAATTTTCAGCAAAAATGACGTCCGAATACCAAAAACACACCCTAAAATCAAATAAACATTATAAAATAACAAAGCCAATCCCCTCAAAGTACCAAAAACACTAACTATTACCCAAAAAGCTAAAGTAACTTAGCTTTAACGAGCAGAAAATAAACAAAAACAAGCAGCTGAGCCCGTTCTTGGCCTTTAAAATATTCCTCGTTCCACCATAAACAATATAAATATAATCTATGACCAAATTAATTATATATTTATTCCAAAATTTCGAAAACAATTATCTTACACATCAAAAACCAATGGCTTTCGAGAGACAAACAGCTCAATTCTAAAACTCAAAACTGATTTCAAACAAAATTTATAAAAAGAACGATTGATTATAAACTTTAGAACGTTTTTATCACAAAAATAGACAATACAAACAAGGAATTAGTGGGTTAGAGAGCAAAGAAATTGAGGTAGATATCAAAATTTCCAAATTTTTCGAGGGAAAACCTTGGTTTTCAGTTGAAAATTAAGGTTTTTGACTCGTTTTTCCTCCCAAATTATTGCAAAAACCGGTCACAAGTAATATAGGAGCTCGCAATAACAATACAACAACATAAAAACCCATTTTCCCCTCTGTTACAATCAAAACTCTCGAGGAAACAGAGTAAAACGCAAAAAAAAACAAAATTCGCACATTTGAGCAAAAGATCGTGAGTAAATAAGAGAGCGGGTGGAGAATGCGAGAGAGTGGGTAAAATGATGAGGGTAATTAGAGAAAGTTAGAAGTGAAATGAAGAGGAACGAGTAATTGCCAGAGAACGGGGGTTTAGAGAGAGCGAGCAGAGAGTGAAAGGGCGAAGTGGGAGAGCGAAGGATTGATGGAAAAGCGGCTGTAAAATCCGCGCGGTAGTGAAAAAAGGGGTAGAAAAGTGATAAAAACGGCCCAAAAAGGCAAAAATGGTTAAAGAAAAATTTGGAAAATTTATGGAATTCAATTAGAAACAAGTGCTTTGAAAAAATGCGTTGAAAGAACTTTTATAACACAAAAATTTAATTTAACAAAATAAAATTTTTTTTTTCAAAATCAAAAATTGGGCCTAAAAATAATATTACCAGTTTTATTATAGCTAGGAAGCGGTCGGTTGGATTATACCGAATAAATGGGGAAACACAGATCAAAGAGAAAGAAGAACAGTGAGTTGAAGAGGAAAATGTAAGTTATTTGCTACATTGTCATCGTTTTTAAGCCTACATACTACGTGGCAAGCTCATTTTGACTTAAAAAACCCTTTTTCATTATATAAAACATTTTTCTAATGAAAATTTATTGTCAAAGCAGCTAAAAACCTTATAGTTTAAGTTTAAAGTCTTCAACACACCCATATTTTTGGTTTTGAATGGCCGAAAAATAGGTTTTCTACAAACTTTTTGACCAAAAAACATAATTTTCACAAATTTGTAGGAAGATCACAGATAGACAAGATGATATTCCTGATTGTCCGTCCATTACTTCATTGGAAATCATCGATTCTGACATGTAAGTATAAAAAAAATGAAACTTGCTTTTAAAACTTTTTTAAAACTTTTTTGAAATTTAAAAAAAAAAAACTGAAAAGTAAGTTTTTTAAAGCATGAAAAGTGGTATATAATGACAAAGTTCGGTTTAGATATATTAAGTCATTTCAAAGTTATAGGTATTTGAAAATGACAGGGCCAAAAAAAGTTTGATTATTTTTGGAAAACGGTAGTTTTTATGATATTTACAATACTTTTTGACTGGTTAAAGTACATACATCTTGTAGAGCATAAAACATAACATAAGTGCCTCAAGATTTATTTAAGTATGTTGGGTTGTAACATAGTTACAGCTTGACATAAAGATAAAAAGTCCTAATGTTTCATCAGGATTCGAACTTTTTTTGATTTTTGACATTTTCAAATGATTGTAACTTTGTCATAACTGATAGCATTATTATCAAAACTAAGTTACCTACTCAGCTTTTGACGCTTAACAATATCTATGTACTAGAATTCTTCAAATCAAAAAAAAATTTTTTTGAATTTTTTGGGACAATAGGGTAGTGTAGGGAGTATAATTTATTTGTTAGGTTAGGGTAGTTGTTAGAACTACTGTGAAAAAAAAAATTTAAAAAACATAAACTTTTAAAAATAAATACGTAAAGTCATGCCATTTCCAATACAAGTCTTAAAACAAATTCATGTTTGGTATCAAGCACAACATGCCAATAGATGTTGACATAAGATTGTCATGTTGGATTTGGCAAAGAAAGATATAAATTTGTCATGCAAAGATGACATTTGTTTTTAAATTTAAAATCCCGCAGGAAATGGGTTTGGATTTGATGACAAATGACATTAAAAATTTAGGAGATAGTATTTTAGGCATGGAAGATATTGTTTTAGGCTTATAACTTATGATGAATAACATTTTTAGGCCTATTACTGATAACAAGCTGTTGGAAGAGCCGTCCACAGCCAAGGAGACCAAAAAGAATGAAGAACAGGTCAAAAAGTCAAGTCCAGAATATAAAAGTTGGTTCTTGCCGCCAGATAATGTTAGATCGAACATCTTTAATTGGTAAGGGTAGGGTAGGGTAAGGTAGGGTAGGGTAAGGTAGGGTAGGGTAGGGTAGGGTAGGGTAGGGTAGGGTAGGGTAGGGTAGGGTAGGGTAGGGTAGGGTAGGGTAGGGTAGGGTAGGGTAGGGTAGGGTAGGATAGGATAGGGTACGGTAGGGTAGATAGGGTATTATTATGTTCTATTTTCAGTCAAAGTGATCCAAAAAGTTCGTTAGAGTTTCAAAGCGAAGAAGCAGCTAGTGAGTATCTGCAGTCACAGTATTCGTATGACAGTTACAGTAATCAGTGAGTTTGTAATTTTTTTCGAAAAAAAGCTGGGAAATTTTTAAAGCTTGTCATTTTTGTGGTAACCCGCTTAACTTTAGACCTCTGTTTAACGCTAATAAGATCACGCCAGTCGTTGAAGCGGTTGGCCACACGTTGCTCGAAGCTGTAGTTCAAGGCATCCAACTGGTCAAAATTGGAGTCAAATACCCGGTAAGTGGTGTGGAATGAAGTTTTTTATTAAAATATTGTTAAAATGTAAAATACGCTTCCAAACGTTGTTTTGTTTTACAATTAGGCTTAAGTTTAGGTTTGAGTTTGGGCTAGGACTTTGACTTAAGCTTATGTTTAGGCTTGGGCTGGGCCGTGGGCTTGATCTTCGGCGAATGTTTAGGCTGGGCTTTTTATATTCATCTTTTTTCAGACCCCCTTTCGCCATCTGCCTTGTCATCACAAGTCTCTACTTTTTCAATCCTCTACCTCGAGATCTCGGTAGCAGCGACTGTGGACTTTGTAGTTGGTGTAACTTGGCCACCACTTCACATTGGACTAAGAAACATGGAGAGAATGTTGTTATCATCGGCCAAATGGTTCAGGGAAATGGATGAAATGGGTCAGGCAATTCACTGCGACATGGCCACCTCATGGTGCCAACGGTTCGGCTTGATGTGCGATGTTCAATGCTCTTTTACGGAGTTTACGCTGAACAGAAATCGATAGATATTTGATTATTATTATAGTTGATACGGATCAATAAAGACGATATTTGTAAAATACGGGGTGTTTTTGGGTATCGTTTTAATTAAGAGTATTGCTAGAGGCAAAGAGTTAGGTGAGGAATGTTATAGATCTAACATCTTTAATTAATACAGATAGGATAGGGTAAGGTCAGATAGAGCAGGGTAAGGTAGGGCTGAGTAAAATAGGAAATGGTAAGATAGAACAGGACAAGGGATAAGAACCTTCTTTTTAATGTCTACTCGCTTTGTGGTACCCTTAGGGGTGAAAAACAAGGCGTGTAGGCCTAGCTTAGCGCTACGATTAAGGGTGAACGCTTAGGCTAAGACACGGCAAAGGCATGGCAAGGCAAGGCAAGGCAACTAGAACTAATATGATCATAATTTTGATTTGTTATATTATTTACTATTTTTTAAAGCTACTTAGACTATTTTTTTTACTTTTCCACCTGTCCTATCATACAGAGCCCAAACATAATTTAATTATGATTATAATATTACCATGGCGATACGGTAAAGCCGTGTCTTGCCTTGCTTTAGTCTTATCTTAACCTTTCTTTATCCCTAATACCTCAAAATTCAAAGTTTTCGTAATTACCGTATAAAGTAATACCCTATAGTAACCTACAATACGTGCTAACCATGAGTAAAGTAATTCAAACTCAATGTTGTTCGACTTCCTGGTTTTCGACTGTCCATTTCGGCGTTCGAAAAAGCACGTCGTTTCAGCAAAACACACGCTTGGCCATGAAGCTGTGGAGGCTTTTTCTACCTCCCCGCATCCCCCCATCCCGCACCCATATCCACCCCGTCTTTTCATTTGTGTCCGCGCTCGTTTCCCAAGACAATTCGCAGCGCTTCGACGTTCTGAACAGCTCAATTATAGGATAACATGATGAGGTAGGTGATGGAATGCAAACTTTTTGAAGCTGGTTTAGTCTGTAGTTAGTCTGGTTATGTTAATATTGTTTTTGTTTTGAGTATAATGTCAGTTTTGAGCAAAAATTGCTGGTTTTTTCGAAAAAAAAACGAAAAAAATGCAAAAATTAGGGTGTATTGCATCATGTCTAACATAGGAAATTCGTAGTAAAACATTTGGAAACTACCCTACCCTACCCTACCCTACCCTACCCTACCCTACCCTACCCTACCCTACCCTACCCTACCCTACCCTACCCTACCCTACCCTACCCTACCCTACCCTACCCTACCCTACCTTACCCTACCCTACCCTACCTCATTCTACCTTGCCCTACCCTGTTCTACCTTGCCCTACCTTATTCTACCTTCCTTATTCTACTGCAATGCTACTTTTCGCCCGGACCGGTCCGGAGCGTTTTTCAAAAATCCATTTCAACGTTTTTCAAATCCGGTTCAAACTTCAAGTTTTTAGGTCCGGTCTAAACCCAAAATTTTTAGGTGCAGTTTAGTCCGCAAAACACTGTACCTTGTAGGTTAGCAAACTTTAAAAAGCAATGTAAAAATAGCGTTCTCATCTGTCTGTGAATAAAAAACTATTTTTATTTACGTCCCTCAGACCTTATTTCCTCATTCCTTGGCCAAAAAGCTGTGTTTTCTTTCGAAACGTTCCTTCTTTTCCATGATGCAATGGCTAACGTCCTTGGTCTTTGGCTAACATTATTGTTCCCTGGCTAACTGTTCTGGCCTTAGGCTAACGTTCCTGGGCTTTGGCCAAGCTTCTTGATCTTTGGCTAACGTTTTTGTGCCCTGGCTAACGGTCTTGGTCTCTGGTTAACATTATTGTTCCGTGGCAAACTGTTCTGGCCTTAGGCTAGCGTTCCTTGGCTTTAGCCAATATTCTGGGTCTTAAGTCTACGCTCTGGTCCCATGTTATCGTTCTTGGTTACTGACGTACGTTTTTGGTCCGTGGCTAATGTTCTAGGCTTCTGTATAATGTTCTTAGCTTTTGCCTGAAGTTCTAGGCTTCCCGCGAACGTTCTGCGGTTTTGGCTAACGTTTTTGTGCTCTGGATGACGTTTCTAAAGCTTGGAACGTTAATTTTTGTTTTCTGGGCCACGGAACGTTAGCCACGGGCCAAAATGCTTTTTTCTAAAGATCGCCGTTGTTTACTTATATTCATGGCTTTTGAAACCTTAAATTCAATTTACGTATCTTTCGGGAAGTTGGACGAGAAGTGGCAGTGTTACTTTATTTTTGTGTGTTATGGCACTTTATTGGCAAAATTTATGTTTTAGGTAGTAGAGTAGAGTAAGGCGGGGCAGAGTAGGATAGGGCCGAGTAGGGTAGGGCAAGGTAGGACAGAACCCCTTCAAAAAATAAAACAGATAAAATTGCTATACTCGCAACAATTCTTTAGGTTTGGGTCGACCTTTGGGCTAGGATTCTAAGCTAGGGCTCTGGGCTAGGGCTCTGGGCTAGGGCTCGGAACTAAGGCTCTGGGCTAGGGGTGTGGGCTAGGGCTGTGGGCTAGGACTCAGGGCTAAGGCTCTGGGCTAGGGCTGTGGGCTAGGGCTCTGGGCTAGTGCTCTGGGCTAGGGTTTGGCCTATACCTATATCTACTTGATACAAACTTTTCTGACACCTCATTGACCCAAAAACTAATATTAACCTTGTCACAACTCAAAGATTCCTCCTTCTGACAATGTTTTTTTAACCTCGTAACCCACGTAGCGTCTCGTCACCTTCCTCTCCTCAACCTCTAGATAACGTTTCTTTACCTCAAAAGGTAATCAGATCTAAAATCAATGTTTATCTGATTATAACACTCGAAAACGTGAAATTTGCTAATTTTTTCATTCAAAATGAGCGGACGTGCCCCACAAGCACATTCTCTTTGAAACGCCGTTCCAAAAAGCCGGAACTTTAGTCTTCACGGCCGAAAACCGAAAATGCCGTGTTTTTAGAGGCATAAATATTCTCGCATAGGTCTTTGATCTGCTCGAAAACTCAGGTTTTTAGCGATTTTTTGAGGAAAAAGTGGCCATATGTTAGTCTTTATAGATAAAAAGTGGCAAAATTTTTATGTTTTTAGCAAAATATTTTAATATTATTTACATTTTTATTCATTTTTACAATTTAAACTGCAAAACAAGCCTTATTTCAATAACTGATTACATTTTCCAATAAAAATGTCAACGAAATGCCACAAAAACGAAGTTTTGTCGAAATCACGTTCATTTTGTAAATTTACAAAATTTTGTCGTTCTCCTGCCTTCATATTCATCTAATACTAAAGTCTAGTCTTAAGTTGTGCTTATGAAGTAAGTTTCTTCTTTTCTTTAGTTGTCTTACGGTTTTAGGGGTCAAAAACATCATGGATAATTTAATTTTCACGTTTTTGGAGGTCTTATTCGGCTTCTTCGGCTTTGTTTGTATCTTTAATACTATAAAGAACAGCTTTTACTATAATTTTCTAATATTTGTGATGGGTTTGGAGCTAAATTTGGCATAAAAAAGCCGTGTTTTTATGAAGTTTGGCTAGTGTAATATAGTTTTGTGATTTTGGGTCAAATTTTGAGCGGAAATTTTTGTTAATTCTGTTTGAAAGGTTTAAAATTAGCTAAATTAATATTTTTATTACTTTTTTAGTCTCATTTTGAGCGAAAAATGTCAATTTCAATGTCTTTTTCTTCAAAGACACCTAGTTTACCACAAGTTTTTTCAATTTTAGGACGATATATTCGCTTGAAATGATTTTGGGTCTATAAGTTATGGTTAATAAAATGTATTGTGAACCGATCTAACGGTTTTTGAAAGTAAATTTGTTATTATAACATACGTTTTTCCAAATTTTAGATTTTTTCGTGGTTAATATCGCCTGTATTTTTTTGAAAATCGTTTTTAGGTCTAATTTCTTAGTTTTTAATGATTTTTTTGTTCAAATTTTGATATTTATTGATATTTATTATCTTTATAACAATATTAACTTTCAGCGACATGTCCCAAACAATTGCCGGCCTTTTGGAGGAGGTATCTCCGATCCAAAAGACCGCTCATAACAAGGTCACCGTCGTTGGCGTAGGCCAAGTTGGTATGGCCTGTGCCTACAGCATTCTTCAACAAAATATGGCTTCCGAAATCTGCTTGGTTGATGTTGTACCAGACAAGCTGAAGGGCGAAATGATGGATCTTCAACATGGTTTGGCATTCACGAGACCATGCACGGTTAGAGCTGGTACTGATTACGCTATCACTGAAGGATCAAAGCTTTGTGTCATTACTGCTGGATGTAGACAACGTGAAGGCGAGACTAGACTGTCGTTGGTGCAAAGGAATGTTGAGATTTTCAAGGGTATTGTGCCTAATTTGGTCAAGTACAGCCCGAACACTATCATTTTGGTGGTTTCGAATCCAGGTAATGGATTTTTTGGAGTTTATTGGGCTTTCAGCTTGATATCTTTTGAAATACACGATTACCCATTACTGTTTCATGAATATATAACTTCTAAAGACACTATTCAATACTATTTTAGTATAAGTTTTAAATTCTTAGCTATTTTCAGCGTTTTTTGCTTAAATTTATATTATATTGGACATTAGACCGCTTAACTCAATATAAAAGATTATTTTTGAAGTTTTTGGCTTTTTACTTTAGCTTTGTGCTGTTTATAAGCTTTAACAGACTTTATTTTATTATTTCAATGCAAGATTTTTAATATCTTGGTGGCTTTTAACTTTATTCATCAAATTATATTACCCATTATATCAGATCTTCCAAAACAATATAATTTTTAGTTTTTGACATTTTCAGTTGATGTTCTGACTTATGTGACTTGGAAATTGTCTGGCTTGCCTAAGGAACGTGTTATTGGATCTGGAACCAACTTGGATTCAGCTAGATTTAGATTTTTGCTTTCTGAACGTCTTCAAATTGCTCCATCAAGTTGTCACGGCTGGATTATCGGTGAACATGGCGACACTTCTGGTTGGTTTTATATTATTTCAAACTTTATTAACTTGGCTTTATCTTGCGACCAAACCTACGTTATATTATCTTAAATTCATTATGTAATCAGGCTATAAAGTTATATTACCCATGATTTTGTAGTGCCAGTTTGGAGCGGTGTTAACGTTGCTGGTGTGCCATTGGTGAAGGTCAATCCGAACATTGGAGGTCAAGACGATTCAGATCAATGGGCTAAGCATATTCACAAGGGTGTGGTAGACTCGGCTTACGAGATTATCAAGCTGAAGGGATATACATCATGGGCTATTGGTCTCTCCGTGGCTACGATCGTCGCGGCTGTGCTACACAACAGTCGAAATGTGTTTGCATTGTCTACTAATGTCAAGGTAAGTTTGGTTGTTGTGTTGCAATTGCAAACTGTGGCATATGAACGGAAAGACTGAAAGAAATAACAGATTTTATATTATCCATGGGTTTGGTGCGATGTGGACATAACGTTTTGTTCTTTTTAAGGTTTTTGAATTTTGTCATTGAGGTATGATTATAAATGTCATAGGACTGTAAAAATGAAAAAAGAAATTGTTTTGGGTTTATGTTTGCTTTGATACATTGATTTTATATTAACCACGGGTAAAGTGGGATGGATAATATAAAACAGATTGTAACTGTTTTGCTCCTAAGATTTTTAACGTGTTAGCTTAATACAGTCATAATGGATGATATTAAGCTATGAAAAAGTAAAAAAGTAGATTTTTTGATGCAATATTAACAAAGATACATCAATCTTTATGTTGCCTATGAGCTCACTGTTATGAGTAATATAAAAATTGATGTGTCGTAGCTCTTTTTAATTTTAATACGAAGCTTTTGGTAAAATTACGTATCAAAGAGAATTATAAACTTAATATTTAAAATTTCAGGGCTTCCACGGCATCGACACCGACGTATACTTGTCTTTACCATCAGTTCTGGGCGCCAACGGCATTACCCACATTGTGAAGCAAAACTTGTCGGATCAAGAGGTTGAACAGCTCAAGAAATCAGCAGCAGCCTTGGATGACGTTCAAAAGGGCTTAACTCTCTAAATCTCTCATCTTTAGTGTAATAATGTAACGTTTTTTAATTTAATAGACCATAGATATAAAGGACAATAAAGTTAATGTAATTTTGGTAATTTTGTTCCGATTTTTGTACTTTTTAACAATTTTTTGAGGTTTAAAAATGGATTTTTTGGTGTTTTTTTTAAATTTTTGTGTTAGTCGTACTACTGAGTATAACTGAAAATTGAAAAAGTAGCTTTTGTATGTTTGGTACTGAATGGTACTATCTAGTATCGGAAATTGAAAAAAGTTATATTTTATGTTTTTGGTACTACGTAGTATAATAC
Source organism: Bursaphelenchus okinawaensis (assembly GCA_904066225.2). Taxonomy (NCBI): domain Eukaryota; kingdom Metazoa; phylum Nematoda; class Chromadorea; order Rhabditida; family Aphelenchoididae; genus Bursaphelenchus; species Bursaphelenchus okinawaensis. Next base: position 1,997,409 of record CAJFCW020000002.1, on the reverse strand, counting down.
TAAAATAAGAAAAAACTTACATTTAATTATTATTGGTACTATGTAGTACTGTTCAGTAATAACAGACCTAAAGATATGAATTTTTTGTTTTTTGGTACTATATAGTACTATTTAATACCAAAAAACCCGAAAATCTTAATATTAGATTTTTTGATACTATATAGCACTATTTAATCCCAAAAACAATAAAATTTATTTTTTTTGTATTTTCACCACTACAGTACTATTAAAAGCTGTATTACCATATATATGTACTATAATATATGACCAGCAACTTGTCAAATTTCAAAAAACTTTCTTTATTAAAAACCAAAAGTTGAGATCCAGTTACACATAACAACATGTCGACGTTTGAATGTCAAGTTCAAGATAAGAACGAAAAGATGGACCGGCCCGACGTCAGGATGGAGGAATCCAGTTTTTTGCGTTTACTCTCCAACTGATTCAGGAGATAGTCCATGATCTTCATTTCGTACGGCGTGAGATGGTGGAAAGATACGGAGGTGTCGCTGATGACTTCGGGGAACTGAAATGAGAGATGTCATCTTGGCTTGGCCGGGGGGGGAGGGTAAGTAAATGGCCTGTTATGAAGAACAAACCCAATAATCGCTTCATCCATGCCTTATATAAACATACCTTTTTGTACCCATAAAACGAGTTTTGCTTGATAAACTCAATGAGGTATTTGCTCTTGAATTCATCAATATTGAAATGATGGAATCGATCTCGGCCCAGCTTGTCTCGCGTATCCACTGGATATACACCGACTTTGGCGAAGCAGCGGGAAATCTGAAAGCAAACTAAAAGTGTAAATATTGCCAATAAATCTAAGGAAAAATATATTCTTACAAAAAATGTCATAAAAGTTTGTTATAAGGCCCATAAAACAATTTTTTGAACTAACTCTTTATTTTTTTTTCTTAAAACTTTAGGGTTCAACAACTTCAACAACCTGCAACTCGGCAACCGTTGCAAATTATACTAAACTATAATATACTAAATTATGGTCAATAAAATAAATAAATAAAAGCTTCAAAAAACTGGTTGATAAAAAAAATGCAATATGTCCAAATATTTGATAAAAAACTCAATTTTTTCAAAAAAATATAGGGCCAGCAACTTTAACAACCTGCAACTCTGCAACCGTTGTAAATTATACAAAATTGTGTTATACAAAAGGGTGCCCAATATACTGAAGAACGTTGCTGTTAAAACTAATTTAAAAAAATCGACTGGTCGATAAACAAAATGTACTTTAATCTAAATATTTGTTAAAAAATCAAAATTTTTGGCGAAAAACCTTTAAAATTTAAAAAAAACATAATTTCTACCTACTTTTTGACTAATAGTCATATCTTATCAAAACTAGATTTTTTATATATTATAGTTGCAACAATAAAATGGCTGTTTTAGACCATTAGATACTAGAGAATCATAAAATATGACAAAAATCCTACCTCCTGATCCTCTTCAGCTCTGTGGAAGTCAGGGCAAATTGTGTCATTCTTCATAATTTCGTTGAATACTTTCATTCCACCGCTGCTCACAATGTATACACCACCATCAACGTAACCTCGAGGCTGAAAAAATTAAATTTGATTTTTTTAAAAATATTTTTAAATTAAGTTTTGAGCCTTGAATTAGTGTTTTACTGGGTCTTTAGAAAACTTTAAAAATTTTCAAAAAAATGTTGGCACAGGTACCTGTGCCGATTTTTTCGACCCCCAGACCCAAACTCCCCGCCCGCCCCTGGTTGTAAAGCATTATCTTTGTATAATATATGACTAAAAAAGTCTCGTCGTCAATTTGCATGTAGTTGCCTATTAAAAAACGACAAGACTTTTTTACTTCTGATTTTACTTCACGGTAAAATACCTTGTGACAACATGGTTCTTAAGACCACAAACCCACCTCAAAGAATCCCCACCGATAGCCAAGCACAGCCGGCGTGGCTGGATCGTGTTCAGCGACCAACGTTCTAGCGTTATCAATCAAAACGTATGAATCATCATCAGCTCTCAAGTACCAGTCGTATTTCTTGTCCATATCTTCAAACACGTAACGGAATACTCGTCGTATCTTCTCCCAGGAATGATCTCGAGTACCCATCATGGGGAAGTACACGTACGGTACGTCGTATTCTAGTGGGGCATCTGTGAAGACCAAAATGTCATCACACTTCTTTGCCCAGGTTTCTAGAATCACTGCCATCTGAAAAGGAAAGTTGTTTATATATTAGCAACTAAGTTAAAAAAAGGCTTCAGAACAGTTCCGGCTCCGGTTTTAGAACAGCTCTGGCTGTGGAACTATAGGGTCGACAAGGAAGCCAAATTCTATAAATTTTTGGACCAACCCCAATAAAGAAAATACTTAAAACAACTTTTTTAAGCCTATAAACATACATATTTTCTATTTTTACTCTTTTTGAAAGGTCAAAAAATTCACCGAAAAATCCACAGGGAGGACCAAGCTTGATAGTAAAGCAAAATTCTATGAATTTTTCGACCAACAAAAAAAAACAAATGTTTAAAGCAACGTTTCTAGGCTTATAAACATACAATAATGACAATTTTTATTCTCTTTCAGTGGTCAAAAAATTTATCGAAAAATCCACGGGAGGGGGGGCTAAGCTTGATAATAAAGCCAAATTCTACAAACTTTTAGAACAATCAAAAAATTAAAAAAAAGGCAAAGCCAAAGCTAAAACTGAAGCTTAAAAAATGTGTAGGTTAGTCCTAAAGAGCTTAGGAGTTCAGTATTAATAAGCCTCGGAGCCAGCACGGCACCAGTTACATAGCAGCTCTAGTTTCAGAGCTACGGCCGCAACCAAAAATTTAAAATTTGGGAACTTTGGTCTATAGTGAAGAAATGGTCTATAATAATGAAAAAAACGGCCTACAGTACAAAAAAAAATTAAAAGCCAAACTTACTCTAGTTTTGTGAGCACTTTTGGTAGTGTGAATGATGCACATGATTGTAGGTTTCTTCACGTATAAAGCAGCTGAAGCCAAGGAAATGGTAGAGAACATCAACAAAATTTTGAGCAGCATTTTCAACAAAAGTTTGTGTATAACAAAGCTGCTTTTACCCCTGACAACAAATTAAAATTTAAGCAAATAATTGAAAAGTTTTAAAAAATAGGAACTTCAGGGCTTGTAGACAAGTATTGACGTTGTTCTTCAAGCTTCTACTGACGTTCTATAGCTGCTACTGAACTTCTCAAGCTGTACTGAACTTCAAAAGCTTATATTGATCTTCTAAGGCTTCTAATGATCTTCTAAAGCTTCTATTAAGCTTCTAAACCTTCTACACAGCTTCTAAAAGCCTTGTAGTTAGATGTACAATAAGTTTAGTTGACTAGGACAGTATTTAGCTAACCTGCAGCTAACCCTAAAGCCCTTGAATAGACTGATCTACTAACACAAAAGCAGTAAACTTTTATTCAAGTTTAACTACAGGATGTTATTTCAAGATTAGCCTGATAGACTCAATCAATCTGTCATTTAGGCTTAATATTTGCTCTAGGATTGCTCCGCCTTTACATTGTATCTTTAGTAGCTTGTGGTGTTCAAGCTTACTGTTAGCTACGCCTTAAAGGGTATCTTGTTCTAGGGTACATCCATGTGAAAGGATATATCTTGTCCATTGTCTCTATGTCTTCTAGGAGCTCTGACATGCTCTATAGACCTTCTACAGGCTCTGACATATTCTCTACAAGCTAGTTTATGTCTTCTATAAGCTTAGGAACGCCTTCTATGTTCTCGATAGCCTTAGGAACGTGTTCTATACTCTCTACAAGCTCAGCAACGCATTGTATCTCTCTTATGGGCTTAGTAACGCCCTATATGTCTACTACAAGATCATGTACGCTTCTCTGTGCCTTCTACAACCTCTCTGATCTTTCTATATCTTCTACCAATTATTCTATGCTTCTCACGCCCTCTACAGGCCCTCAAAGTCATCTTAAACCTCCCACTCTCCCAACACCCCTCTATCTCTCTCAACCCTCTCATATTACCCACCCTAGCTCCCTAACCGCAACCTACCTCCCCCAAAAGCCTCTATATTTATTTTTCTTTCCCTACCTCTCTAGAACCCTCCTAAACCCCTACAATATTTTCAAAAACCAGCTCCAAAAACAACCACGCCCAAGAAGAACAACGTTGCGGTCAAGTAATTGTTATCTTAATTTTCGAATCTGCCCTTCCGGTTCTTCCTCCCAACTTTTTTTTGATTTTCTAACTCATCCAGCCTAGTGAAGATCCAGTTTTTGCAAAAAATCAACATAATTCATCTTCAACTTAGAAAAAAAATAATTTTATGAGGGGTTCTTAATTATTTTGCTGCATTTTAATTGGAAAAGCGTCACTTTTTTTGAAAATATGGCTACTGTAATCAGTGATAGGTCAGTGATCTTAGTCTAACTAAAAAACCAAAAAAAATTTTTATGAAACATAGGACTAGAGTAAGGTTAAAAAGGTAGGGCTAGAGTTTAACCAAGGCCGGGCGTTGGAGGAGACCCCCCCCTTATCAAAAAAAAATTTCGAAAAAAGTTGAACGTGGTCCCCTCTGTGGATTTTTAGAAAAAACTTTTTCAACCCTCGCCCCCATACTAAAAGTCCCCACCCGGACTGTAACACTAGAACAGAACTAGGGACGAGAGCGAAGCTAAGCTTATGGTAAAGCTTAAAGTACGGCTTTATTCAAAAAAAAAACATGCGGAATCTATGTCCTCCTCTTTCTTTGAGGTTCAATAAGTCCTGTAAAAAGACCGAGCTGAGCCTAATTTTTTTCAAACCGGATATTGACGTGGAGCCTCAAGCCTAGATATACTGACCAAACTGTTTTCACAAAAAAAAATTCTTGCCATTTTTCGTTTTGTAAAGAAAGTTCTTGCGATTTTCTATTTTGTAAAGTAAGTCCTTGTCATTTTTTAGTTTCTAAAGCAAGTTCTTGCCATTTTTTGTTTTGTAAAGAAAGTTATTGCCATTTAAATTTTTTTTTTCAATTTCAAGCCTTCTCAAGCAAAAAAAAACACAAGTTCACAAAAATTCAAAAAAAAACTAAAAACCCATATCAACATCGAGTAATTTATGTTTTTCTTTCAAAATCAGCTGTGATTATAAGTCCCAAAAAAGGTTGTCAATTTCAAGGAGACCTCTCTCGAGCTGTGCGGACATCATCGCCCTGCTCTTCTGATACCACATTGGATTCGCCGGTCTGATCGTTAGTGTCGGTCATGTTTGTGTAGTCGTTTGTGTCTGTGACATCTTGTTGCTCCATCACCGTGCTAAAACAAGTTTAAAAAAAATTTTAAAAAATTTCAAAATTAAAAAAAATTTAAAAAATGTCAAAACTTTAAAAAGTCAAATTTTAAGTTATTTTTAATAAGGTGACGTCATAATTTTTCAAAAAATTAAAACCTACCCCATAGCCGACACCAAATTCGAATCATCATACTGTGGCAACGATTGTGGCTCCACGGATACTGAAAATACAATTGTTATTTAAAAAAACTAGTTCGAAGCTTGAGAGCCATTATCAATTCGAAAAATCTTATTATTCAAGTTCAAGGGAACCGGTTGAGCCTCGATTTCGTAGGCATAACAACTCAAACTCAGTAAAAACAATCTTCAAACGGCAATAAAAAAACTTTAAAAAACTTTTCAATTTTTTCTCAATTCTTGCAAGCTTAAAATACAAAATTTTAAAAAAGCGACATGTTATACGATGGAGCATGTCTGAACAGGTTTCATCGTATAAAATGTCAATTTTACAAAGTTTACAATTTCAAAACTCCTGTAAATGAAAAATAATCTTCCATTTTACTTATCGTTTGTAAAAATTTGAAGTATTGCTTACATAGCGACATGTTATACGTTCACACATGTCTGGGCTGAACATGTTTCGTCGTATAAAATGTCACTTTTTAAACATTACAAGTCTACAACCACTGTAAAAGAAAGGTAATCTTGCATTCTATTTATATTTTGTGAAATTTTAAAATATTTTTTACGTAGCGACATGTGTGACGTACAAACATGCCCAGGCTGGTTTCATCGTATAACATTTCACTTTAAAACGTTACAATTTAAAAATCACTGAAAAATCAAAGGTAATCTTGCATTTTACTTATATTTTGTAAAAATTTAAAATATTGTTTACATAGAGACATGTTATACGATGAAACATGTTTATGTTGGATATGTTTCATCGTATAAGACGTCACTTTTAAAACTTTATAATTTAAAAACCACTGTAAATGAAAGGTAATCTTGCATTTTTATCATATTGTGTAAATTTTTAAAACAAATTGTTTACATAGTGACATGTTATACGATCAAACATGGTAGATATGTCTGGACATGTTTCATCGTATAAAATGTCCAAAATTTGACAAAACTTTTAAAAATTTGCAAAATCCAACCTTCCTTCTTGCGTCTACGTTCCGTCTTATCCAGGGACTTGTCCGTCTTCTCGGATTTGCGACTTTTCCGTTTGCCCTGCCGATGCGCGCCACAGACAGCCGGCTTGCTGCTCTTGACCTTGACAAAGTTGGTCGGTTCGTCCGCGAACTTCATGTCGTTCTTCAAACGGTGTCTGCGTTTGTCCGGTGTCTTTGACTTTTCTTCTTTTGCCGGTGATGCTGTGAGCTGAGTGTCGGATGGGTTCGACTTGATTTCGGGAGGTAAGTCTGATGTTGGTGGAGGCTGAAAATGACGAAGTTTATATCAACAGTAATCTTTTTTGTACTTAATAATAATAAAAATATCAATTTTTAACTTTATTTTTTAAAATTTTGTCATATTTTTGATGATCCGACAATTTATACGATAAAACATATCCAAACATGTTTCATCGTATAACATGTCACTATGTAAAAAATATTTTAGATTTCTACAAAATGTAAGTAAAATGCAAGATTACCTTTAATTTACAGCAATTTTAGACTTGTAATGTTTGAAAAGTGACATACGATCAAACATGTCTGAGCTGAGCATGTTTCATCGTATAACATGTCATTTTTAAAAAGTTACAATTTAAAAATTACTGTAAAATCAAAGGTAATCTTGCATTTTACTTATATTTTGTAAAATTTTAAAATATTGTTAACATAGTGACAAGTTATACGAAAAAACACGTCCGGACATGTTTCATCGTATAACATGTCTTTTTTAAAAATTGTTTTTAAAACAATCCTCAAATCATCTTAAAGTCACCTTAACATCACAAAAAATTTTTTTTAATTTGAAAAAATGTCCCCCTCCCTCTTACCATTTTCTCCCACCTCTACCCCTCCCCCCTCCTACCGTTTTCTCTCACCTCCGCCTCCCCCCCCCCTCCTTTAAAAAAAATAGCCCCATACCCACCTCCTGAACATTGGCAGACGATCCCCTTTCCTTTTCGGCCGAATTCCGTGACTTTTTAACCACCGTCTCCTTGGGTTTGAGAACATCCTCTTCTGACGCATCTTTCTTGACTTCACGAGGCTTCATTTGGTCCGGCAGTTCGCGTCCATAGTCCTTTTCTCTGTCTTTCCTTTCGCGTTTCTTCTTCGATTTGCGTTTCGACCTCAACGGCACTTGTAATTTGTTCTGAATCGCATCTAATCTTGAATCTCTGGAAATGAAACTTTAAGTAAAATATCAAATTAACATAGCCCCAGAGCCTTGGCCCTAGCACACAGCCCTAACTCAGAGCCCTAGCTCAGATCCCGTAGCCCAGAGCTATAGCCCAGATCCCCAGCTCTACCTCTAATCTAGTCCTTGCTTCAGATCAATTTTAGGCTCTAGCTCTATCTCTAGGTCAAGCCTCAGATCAGGCTAGAGCAATAGTTCTAAGTCTAGTTCTAGCCCAAACTCTGGCTCTAACTCTAGCTCAAGTTCATGCTTTAGGTCCGGCTCTCGCTTTAGCTCAAGCTCAGCCTGAAGTTCTATCTATAGGTCTAGGTCTAGCCTTATCTAAAGATCTAGTTCAAGCTCAGGCTCAAACTTAAGCTCCAGCCATAACTATAGCTTTAACCCAGTTCCGCAACGTAAGCTCAAGGTCAAACTCAAGCTTAATCTCAAGTTCGACCTCAAGTTCCAACTCAACTTCAAGCTCTAGCTCCAGCTCTAGCGGAAGCTCAGCCTGAAGCTCTAACACTAGCTCAAGCTCAATATCTAGCTTTGGCTCCACCTCAACTTCTAGCTTTAGTTTCAGCTCTATTCCTAGCCCAAAACTTATCAAAAAAGACTTACGAAGCGCCCATTTTGAGCAAAAATAATATAACCGACCAGCGTGATGTTCGAAATTACAACAACAATGAGAATTTACAAATTTAAATTTGTTTTTTTAAAATTTCGAAAAATTTTTAAAAAAAAACAAAAAATTTAAAAAAATTTTAAAATCCCAAAAAAACTTTTAAAAACCAAAATGACACAACTTTATTAGTTTAAAAAATACTCCGGTATCAATGTGAAATGACATAAGTATTTTGTTGCATCTTCAATGTCGAAACCAAGAAAGAGCGCGAGAGAACACACAGAAACGAGAGGGTGCACAGAGAAAAATTTGGATCATAAGACAAAAATAACTTTTAGTATAGCATGATAAAACGAAAAATGAAATTTAAGATTATTATTGATTGTTCTTATCATAGTAAAATGAATTTTAAAGTAAAGTTTTACATATCTTGACTGGATAGGTTTTATCGTATAACATGTCGCTTTTTTCAAATTTTAAGGTTTGTTAACACAAAGCAAAAATTTAATTACCCTATAAAGTTAAAAAATACCTTTTTGTTTATTATATTGACTATTTTTAAATATTTTATCACTTGGACATGTTTCATCGTATAACATGTAACTTATTTTAGAAAATAGGTCATTTTAAGCCTAAAATTAATAATTTAAAACCTGTGAAGTAAACATATGCCATAAAACAGAATTTAAAACAATTTAAAACACCTTTTATATTTCTTAAAGCATCAAACTCATCAAATATCATGGATAATATACCACTTTTAGCCAAAAAACCTAAAATATCAGCAAAAATCAGCCAAACAAAATAAAAAACTTTACCATAAATACAATTCCATACTACAACAGACATGCTTAACAAAAAATATTTTACAAAACGTTCGGGATTATTTGATTTACAGTGATTTCGCACCGTGCATCCATTTTTGACTTCTTGCCTTGCCTGAGGCCGTTTTCAAGCAGATTGTTGTAGTCGGGTCTATGTGGACCAGGCGGGTTGTACATACGGATCGAACGATGCCGGCTGGGATCGTTTGCCAAAGCGAATGAACGTCGGTTTGCCGTTGGAGCGGCTGGCACGGTAAAGTCGATAGCTGTTCTGGTCGTTCAGTCGGTACAGTGCTTTCATTATGTTCTCTCGCTTCTGAAAAAAAAGAATAGTTAATTGAGTAGTTAGTATAACATGCTAAGAAAAAGTGATTAGTATACCCTATCCTACCCTACCCTACCCTAACCTACCCGATTATGCCGTACTCAAGAAATACCGTACCCATTGTGTACCGTATCCTGAACCCTTTCTTATCTTTCTCTACTCTTTTCCTACCTTTGGTCTATCGTGCCTTACCGTACCCTAAACTTGTCCTGCGTTGGTTGTACTTCACCCTACCGTATCCTACACTTGCTCTACCGCACCGCAAACTTTTCTTACCTTTAGCCTACTGATTCTCTATTTTCGGTTTACCATACTCTACCATAATCTTGCTCTAAGCTACCACAAGTTTAGCTTTGCTCGACTCTTGCCCTACCTTTACTGTAATTTACTCTACCTCAACCCGCTCTACCATACTCTATCCTACTCCAGCTCTACCTCACCCTAAAACCTATAAAATCAAGCCATTTTTATATGATATCCAAAAACATAGCAAGCTTATTTTTTAACCCCAACTTCTCTACCCTAGTATTTAACTTCTACCGTAATAATCTACCTGTCTCATTACCAATTCTTCTTCCCCTGACCTTTGATAAATAATTTACCAACCGCACTTTCTGAATAAACAAAAATTCCTTTACAAGCTGTTTTTCATGTCTGGGACTATTGAAAATTAACTTTTAGTCAATAAAAGCCTGTTTTTACCCCAAACACAATAAGTAAAGAAAAGATTATTTACCCAAAAAAGTCTTGTCGTCAATATCTATATACTTACATGCTTAACAACGACAAGACTTTTTTAACCCTTCGAGACGTGCCTAGGGTTATTTACAATAAATTTTTTGGAAGAAAAACTTGTTGACATATAACTCGGCATAGTTAATAAAGGCAATCTTACCGCCTCTTCCTCCGTCAAACACTCGGCCAGCACGCTCAGCACCATCAGAATCCCCAACACTCGTTGCACTGTGCACTTCATCCCGGTCTGAAATTGAAACAAATTTAATAAGGTATGTTATATACCTCTGAAAAAATAGATGACACTCGTAAAAAGCTTTTAAAAGTAAAAAATCTTATCTTTCAACTCTAGGCCTAACTTTAGCTCTAGTCCTAAACCTAGCGATAGTCCTAGTATTAACCCTCCACAAGCCTAAGCGAGACTCTAGCCCTAGCCTACGGCTAAGTCAAAACCTGAAGCAAAGTCTAAGCTCTCCTCCAAGCTTTAGCATAAGCTCTACCCTAAGCACTAGCCTAAGCTATGGCCTAAACTTTAGCCTAAGCTGCGGCCTAATATCATGCAACAATAAATTCAAAATCAAGTAAAAAACTTTAAATTTTTTACAAAACAATGGCTATAATCAGAAAAATATCCTTATAAAGGCTCTCGGATTTTAAAAATAGACTAAGTAACTCAAATTGTTAATGTTCGAACTTTGTATATAAATATAAAGCTAAACAAAACATGATTTGTAAAGTGAATGAAGAAAAAACAAAGACAAAATTATTATAAGTTTAAAAAGAACAAATATATAAAGCCAGAAAAAAGTTTTTTCGTTTTTAGTCTGTAATCTTTTAGAAATAGACGACAAGACTTTTTGCGCATTTTTGTGCAAAAAATTTAAAATCAAAAAATTTTTTTTAAATTTTTAACAAACTTTTTCAAGCCCAAGATAAATTTCATTAGAAGGAAGTGGCTCGCAAGACCATGTGTTATGTTTTGTCATCTAAAACGTATCAAAATTTTAAGCACAACAAATAAACAAACTGTTACATGACTCTTCTTCAAACTAATATAAATAATGAAAATATGAATAACAAACAGAGAAAAAGACATAAGAAGATGTGTCATACATGTCTTACAAAATTTCAGCCGTCTGTGGCATTTTTTGAAACTTTTGGGTTTAGGCTTAAAATTGGGAGTTTAAGCTTATAAATTAAAAACTAATCTGAAACTAAGGCTAAAGCTAGGCTACGACTAAAACTAGGGCTCCGGTTAAGGCTAAAACTAAAACTGGCGCTAGGGCTCTGAGCTAGTAGAGCTCCAGACTAGAACTAAGGCTAAAGTAAGAACTAAAACTATGGCTAGTACTAAAGCTAGCCCTAGACTTAAAGCTAGAATTAGGGCTAAAGCTCTAGGCTAAGGCTTTGTGATATGTGTAGACCATGCCAAAACGAAAGCTAAGGCTAGGATTAAAGCTAGGGCTTAGGCTAACGACCATTTTTTTCCAAAAAACTTTTTTGCCCCCCCCCCTCCAAAAAATTTTTTTACAACGCCCAAAACTAAACCTCATCATTTTTCAGAACCTCAATATCAGATCTCCAACCCATATATTTAGTCAAAATTTATGACATTTCTTGTCACCAAACCCTCAATAACAGGTTTTTCAAAATATGTAAAGGCATCACGCTTTACAGTAAGTGCCGTGTCTTTACGACTATCATAAAAATAAAAAAAATGTTGGAAAAACAACGATAATACGTATTTCTGCAAATATATGTGTGAGTAACTGTAAAATTTAATAAGATACGGCCAGACAACAATCTTTTTCACAGTAATATTTGAGTTCAAAATTGTAAAGCGATATCCTGAAAGTTTTTGCTAAATATTTAATTTAAAAGTTAAAAAAAAATATTTTTGTAGTAAAAAGTAAAAGTTATGTTACAATCAAAGTTTATAATTTTTAAATTTCCAGAATCTGAGCAAGAACCGTTGTAGAACCAGAGCCAAAGCCGTGTTAGTACCGAAGTCGCTGAAACCAAAGCCAGAGCCAGTGTAGGGTAGGGTAGGCTCTGAAGGCCTTCAGTACTACAATTCCACATTTTCTAGCATTGGCTCTAGTGTCGGCTCCCCTCTTATATAAGTTTTCCGGCTCTAAATTCAGCTCTGAAGCCAAAGTTTCATTAAAGCTGTGGTCCCGGAGCAGGGGACTTTTGGTCTGGGTCGGAGGTCGAAAAAATTTTTCCAAAAATCCGCAGGGGGAACACGTTCAACGTTTTTCGAAAAATTTTTTCTGAGGGGATCTCTAAAACTAAAGCCTTCCGGGAGCTGAAGCTGACGTTAAATCGATGCCAGAGGCAGATCCGAAGCTCTTGAGAACCCTGGTTACAACTCTTGAAATCTTTAACTGAAGTTATTTTCAAAAACGTATTTTACACAACTTTTTATCAACAGATATCCAGTCAAAAGAAACTTATTTTGACAGAAACTTAAACGTGATCTACACAGTAAATTCTAAAAAAAATAAAATTTGGTCTCATAATGTAAACCCCAAAAACCATGGCCCATACCAACAGGTCTATCCTCATCCTGCGATACTCAGCCATAAACCAACGCCTGTAACTAACAATCTCCGTAGCCCATAGCATAAGGCCTAGTCCAATCCTCTAACAATGCAACAGACCTGACCCTAGCATTAACCCTAGCCTTGACTCTAGAACTACAGCAAGCGTCGAGTGCAACCCTAGCCCTACATTTCTTAACCCACAGTTTGTAGCTCTATATCTTCTATGACTTTTCCCGTCACCAATCTGCAGACACTTATATTTATAGTAACATATAAATATGCAAGAAAACAACTTTGCTTACATTAAGCAAAAACTCGATGGAATACAATTACATTGAAGCCGATAAGTGTTTGGGCGATAAACAAAGTTATGTCGTGTTTCCCGGCTGTTAACGCATTGTTATTACTATAAACAAGGTTAATCAATCTTCCTGGACTGACGACATTTAATGCGAAAATGTCGTGAACTAGTACTTATTGACTTCGTATTATATGATTAAATCATTAGTACATTATAGCATCATAGCCATTGTCTAGTATTTATAGTACCTTATTCGTTATTATCCTACGACTATATCATTAGTTCCGGCTTTACTATGGAACTATAAAGTGTGCCAATATGTTTAAGCTAGACTAAAGTTGGAGGCAGAGCTAAGGTTAGCAAAAGAGCTGAAGCTTAGGCTAAAGCTAGAACTAGAAACAAAACTTGGGCTAGGGCTCTAAGCTAGGGCTTTAAGCTAGGGCTAGATGTAAGACTGCAGCTCCAGCTAGAAGGCTAACAATTGTAATGCTTTGGACTGGGGTTCTAGGCTAGGTCAAAGGTTAAACTAAGGCACAAAATAGGGCTTAGGCTAGGGCTTAGGCTAGGGCTTAGGCTAGGGCTTAGGCTAGGGCTTAGGCTAGGGCTTAGGCTAGGGCTTAGGCTAGGGCTTAGGCTAGGGCTTAGGCTAGGGCTTAGGCTAGGGCTTAGGCTAGGGCTTAGGCTAGGGCTTAGGCTAAGGCTAAATTAAGAGTAAAGATACTGCACTGGCTAGGGCTACGGCTATAAAAATATGTAAAATTCTGTTACGTAGTCTAACACGTTGCCGTAAGTTTTTACTGCACCGTTGCCCCAAAATTCCAAAAAGACCTTATTAAATCAAGATTCTAGCCTAAATTTCATTCAAAAACCCCAAAAAGTTTCATAAAATTCATTTAAAATTCCATTAGATTAAAAGCCATACCTCAAAAAATTCAAAAGAAAAGAATGCACTACAGTAGCACAAAGAACAATGACAATATCCTAATGTTCTCCTTAACCAAAAAAAAAATTTTTAAATTTCAAAAGAATACTTATCGAAATTCCAAGAAGTATTAAGTTTCACACTTCCATACGTACGTTCGTTCCGTCGAATATTCATTCAAAACCAAAGTTTATTTTCTCAAAAATTTTTTTTTCTTTCATTGCTTTGTAAAAAGGGGCGGAGCTTGCAAAAGAGGTACGTAGTATATAAGTAGTTCACACGATTTGAACATCAATAAAACAGTACAGTATATAGTGAAAAGGTTTAAAATATAGTAATATTGTTAAAAATAGACATTATCGCAAAAAGTTATAATTTGCCGAATCGACCGGTCGATAAAATAAAACTTTAAAAATTTTTGAAAAACACATTTCTTAAACCTTTTCAACACAATATTAGGCTTAAAAAACTTATTCAGTATATAAAAATTGTCGACTGGTCGATGAATCAAAATTTAATATTTTTAAAAAAATCAGTTTCTAAATGTTTTTCAACCACATATTAGGCTTAAAAAGGTTTTTTCAGCACTTGAAAATTATCGACCAGTCGATTGTTAAAAAGAAAAGACATTTTAGTTACAACATTACTAGTAGAACAATACTATGCTATAACATATATTTATGAACTTCAATTTACTAAATACCTTACACCACGTACTCAACGTAATACGCCCTAGGCCTGCTTAATTTTTTTCACCAAAGTGTAAATTAATACTCAAATGTCAAATTAAAGCCTTAATTAGGTTCTAATTCCCGAATAAACTTGTCCATTCATTGGCTGTAAACAGAAGTTTATGTACTCGAGAATAACATAGTTACCCCTGCTTTTCATTCTTAAAAAGGTCAATTTGATATACAATGTTTTTAAAATTTTACAAGTACGATTAAGACCGTCTACCGTATTTATAGATTTTAAAAGGGCAATTTTTAGATGATTGTTTATGAATAATTTACGAGTTTGTTTTTAAAATTAATGACAAAAACATTGTAAGGTCATTTTTTATAATACCACAAAGTCAATTATTTATATATATAAAAACAAGTCTAGCAATAAGCTCAAGCCAAAGCCTAAGCTTAAGTCTAACCTTAAGCAAAGGCCTAAGTCCGATCTTGAGCTTAAACTTAAGCCAAGGTTAAGCCTAAGACTAAGAAAACGCCTAAGCCAAAGCCCAAACCCAAACAAATGCCAGTTCAGTCATACGCTTAAACCTAAACATATGTCCAAGCTCCTTCCTAAACCCAAGCATAAGCAAAACTTTAGACGAAGCCCAAGCCTGAGCTCTAACATTATTAAGTTGTGTGTGTGTATAAAGAATGACCGGTTTTATAGCACCAATGTTAGTCATAGCTATAGACCATGTACTCATGCCAATATCTATACTCTTTTACTATATAGAACCGCAAAGAAGAGAAAGTATCCAAATCAGATGCCAAAACTAATCATTTAAGCCACCGTATGAAAATAGGCATTATAAAGATCACCAAGACCTAAACGATTTGTTCACTAGTACTATTATACATACGCATACGTATAGCTTATTATCAATTTCCGGAACATACCCATTCTGAAATACCCCTAGGAATAATTATAAAATAGCTATGTGGTCTTGCAGTAATTTTAAGCTAACAATTATAAACAAGTATCCAATAACACTTTACATAGTCAGTAAACATTAAAAGATTATCACAGTGACCTCCCACTCTTTCTCACAAAAACTTTTATATCCTTCCCTCTCCCTTCTCCACCATACCACAGTTACTCCTATAACACTGACCCTTGTCACCATGTATGTTTCACAAAAGACCTGTTTCAAAATTTTGTCCTCAATTTCTCGTTAATGACCGTTCATGATGTTCCTTATGGCCTTTACGGTTCGCCGCATTCTGCTCACTTCAATTTTAAAAGACTAATTACAGTTTATCTTTCAGTTACTGCAATGTAAAAAAAAAGCTGCAAAAGACAAAAAAGCCAGTTTTTCGTTTTTTTCTTCAAAAATTAAAAAAAAAGACCAATAACACGAAAAAGAAAATAAAAGTACGATTGTATAGCCTAAGCATGTCATTACGACAATAATAAATACGAAAAATGGCAAAACAAAATTAAACAAAGCAATTTTCATGTCCTAATACTTGGCCCAGAAAAATAATTAAATTCTGATTCAAGTCAAGTACAACAAAACATGACTTTTAAGTCAAGAAGTAACGGGAAGTTGGGCCTAAAACAAAATAACACTTTCAAACTTTCTATCTTTGTTTGTCGTACCCTGTCCTACCTTACCCTACCCTACCCTACCCTCCATACTCTACCCTATCATACTCCAAACCAGCAAAATCGGGCATAGCCTGGTCTAGCCCTTACCCTACTCTAATCTCACTTTTGCCCTAAACTACTTTGCGCCTCAAGAAATACCGTACTTATTTTTTACCGTATCCTTGAACTACAATATTCAAAACCTATACAACCATAACGTACAATACTCAAAGTTTTTACAATAGTATATCTCACATTGCATTATGTCGTACCCTAGCCAGCCCTATCCTTCCTACTCTGCCCTCCTTTACCTTGCTTCTCTTTATCATATTCTGTTACACTTTACATTACTATACCATAAACGTCACGTATTTTAAAAAACGAACGTTGTAAACCAAGCTTCATTGACTTTTCGTTACATCTGTATCGTCTAGACCTATTACAACAAATAATTTTGTAATTATAAACCTTTTTAATAAAATTTTAAACGTCAATTTTAAAAACCCTTATAACTGTGTTAAAATCCGCCCTAATTTAAAAAGCTATTCTTTAATATTGAAAAGTACCCAAATAAGTGTAACAAAGCCCCAATTATTAACAAAAACCATAAAGAATGTAAAGTCAGACAAAGGTCGCCGAAACTTTTGGCCATAAGGCCGAATGATGTGGTAGTTTTCAAGAACAAACTCGTAAAAAGTTATTAACACAAAACCTTTACAAACTCATAAAAATGCATTCCGAAGACAAAGCCAACCTTTATTTTTGGCACACATTTGCGCACGTTATGCCACATCAAACGTCTCAACAATAGGTTTTGAAGAAATTACAACGTTTGGATGACAACATACGCGTATCACATGCTTTTGGTGGTACGAATGACTATGTTTTAGGCTGTTTTTATAAATTTTGACATGCTACCCTACCCTACTCCAGCCTAACCTACTCCAGCCTACCCTACCCTTCGCTTCTCTTCCGTACTCCAACCCAACGCTGTCCAGCTCAACCAGTAGTCTAGCTTATCCTACCCTACTCTACCATTCCGTACTCAAGAAATACCGTACTCATTGTCTACCATATCCTTAAACTACAAACTTACAAGACAAAATTATTAGTTAGAACCCAAACCCACGGACTTACAGGCTAGCCTGGCCTTCAAATCTGCATCTGCCGAGTCCAAAGCCGATCCAGACCTAGTAAGCCCTCTTACAAGTCATGAGCTGGCCTACAGTAAAAATGCAGATGTGTCACTAGGATTATTACTGTTCTGTTATTGCAACGTAAATATGTAAAGCATTAAAAATAATTTTTGAAAAATAGTACTAAGTAATATAATACATCATCAATGATTCGGTACAAGGTTAATATATGGACCAGAGACAAAATATAAGTACAAACGAATTTTGCAAATATGTATATTAATATTATATTAGCGCTTATCTTGAAAAGACCAAAAAACAGTACTTTAATGGACCTCTCAGACACCCACCCGCCTTTAAAAATTTTTTTCACACACCCACCCGCCCTCATAAACAAAAAGCTGTAAAAATAACATATCGCCCATTGTATAACTACCCTTAGAAACTAGTAGTCCCCAAAAAATTTTTCACTCACCCCCATTCTATCCCTACCCCTACCCAGCGACCACTCCTCAAGGAATATAAGCTTCAAAAGATAAGCCTATATTTAGCCATGACATTGTAGTCACTTGACTAATAAAAAGGCCTAGCCAAGCCCAGTCCTTCAGTCCGGCTCCAAACCATTTGTTTTACAATTTTCGCAAGTCAAATCTTTCGTTGCGAGACCTAAGCTGAACCCCTGTGACCTTGTTTTAAGCCACGGCCCTCGAGCCCAATTGAGACAAACCTTTATTTAAACCGAGCCTAGTCAGCCCTTCTTTCTGGTCTAGTAGTCGTAATGTTATAAAAATGATCTTTCTTTTATTTTTGCTGTGGGCGTGTAATTAATTAGGTATTACTTAAACGCCGTAAATATTCAGGAAATTCGATGGCACCACTAAACAAACAATACCGGACGTAGTAAAAACAACCAAATATACAGCCCGAGAAATGTCTTCCGATACTGCCAGTATAAATAAGACTGTGAGTAAAAATATCAGGGTTTTTGGTAATACTGTACCCTACCATACCATATCCTACTCTACCAATACCTTCACTCTTCACTTCCATCCCATGCATCTACCGCATCCTACCCTAGAATACTGTACTCAACACAAAAACGTCAATATATTAATAGTACCTCTTATTAGTCTTATATCCTGTCAGATAGGTACCAAAAGATCTACCATACCTTATATTATACCTGATAGACCTTCGTTATCCTTTTTTTATTCAACGCCTAATTACCTTGTAAATTATTGTACTCTTGCATACTTAAACCTCACATATCACTACCTATGTCATAAAAATATGACAAAACCGATACCTTAAGAAAGGTGTGACATTTGTACTACAAACACCAAAAATGTAACTACAAATAATTGCCAAAGTATTTGCATAAAAATACATAATAAGCTCTACAAAGACGGAATTGCACTATATTATTAATAGTTAATATAGCCTCACCCTACTTTACATACTGAACTCTACCACACCCTAGACTACGACATCTTAACCATTTTCGTACCATACCAAAGCCTACCATAGCTATGCTTCACCTTAACATACCTTTCTCGTAACCCTTTGCAAACTCAATCCTAACATAAATCCATACCACCAGTGCCGGGCGGGGACTTTTGGTCTGGGGGCGGGGGTCAAAAAAATCGGCACAGGTTTTCCAAAAATCCACAGGGGGACCACGTTCAACATTTTTCGAAAATTTTTTTTCTGAGGGAAAGGGTTCCGCCTACCCTCCCCCCCAGCGCCCGGCCC
Organism: Bursaphelenchus okinawaensis; assembly: GCA_904066225.2. Taxonomy (NCBI): domain Eukaryota; kingdom Metazoa; phylum Nematoda; class Chromadorea; order Rhabditida; family Aphelenchoididae; genus Bursaphelenchus; species Bursaphelenchus okinawaensis. The sequence goes on along the minus strand of CAJFCW020000002.1, from coordinate 1,978,314 downwards.
TGCATACCACCTATACCGTAAGCTTGCCTCCCCCTACTACAATATATACCCTTGGCCTCCCCTACCCTACTATCACAACATGATAACCCTATTATCATGGTATTACCAAACCAGTCAGTATCTTATTCAGCATTTCCTCACAATATAGTAAACCAGCCAAGATTAAGAAAATAAGATGTGTATAGATACAATAGCAAAATATAACACATACATCTAACGAAACGCATAAATAACACCCAAACAACAACAGAAATGTCATCTTAATCAGTCTGAAGATTACAAATACAAAGCCTTCCTGGAACGTTTTGTCAATATGTATAGAAATAATAAACATATACATCTATGTACATACATACCCAGACAAGATTAACCATGCTATTTTTAAACATACTACAATACATTAGAACTCCTGTATAACTAACTCCTCTATAACGAAACCTCTGTAAAACAAACCACTTGCAAAAACTCTTGAATAACAAAACTCCTTTATAACAAAGAAATTTCAAAATCCTCGAGAGATTCGTTATACAGGGGTTCCATTGTGTTATTATTCAACTAAAATCAGCACGAAAAAATCATCGTACCTTTACAAACAGTAATAGCTAACCGATACACGTGTTTTCATATATAGTAAAGCTTAAACCAAATACCGGACACCACAAATTACCCCGTGAGAATTCGAAATGTTATGTTGTAACGCCTACGTTTTCCTTCGGCTCAACGAAAAACGACTATACTGGTCACATACATAAACAACTCATGACCTATAGTGAGATAGTAAAATACAATTTATGACTTATTCATAAATCCCTACGCTACCCTACCCTACTTACTCTACAGTATTCCACCTTGCCCTACTTTACTTTAGACTACCATACGCTAACCTGCCCTAATCTAACTTTCCTTGCCGTGCCTTACCCTTCCCTGCCCCTACTTTTCCATAACCTTGCCCGACTCTACTGTATATTACTTTTCCCTACCCTAACCGTCCATCTCAAAACGTACCGTATTCAACCCTAAAATATTCTAGACTGCCCTGCCCTGTCCTGCTTTATGTTATTATACGGTGTCATAAACTTATCTGCTATGCCCTCTTCTGTTCTACCCTATCCTGAGTTCCGTACCCTGCCCTAGCATTTTTTAATTCCTACCTGAGATATTGTGTACGATAGCTAATAACCGACCTTCGCACCAATAAAAAATTTTTTAAAAACGACAAAGCAGCAGTTACACGGCTTCCATACCTGCAGTAAAAACATCAATATATAATATACCGAGTACTATACAGTTAATATTACATGTTCAGTACAGTAACGTTAAAGTTCACTTAATAAAAATGTAATAACAAAGCAAATGACACACCCCTTTAAAATCAATAAACTTCAATATTAAAACTGTCATCTAAAACCACACCAGATACCACTTCCTCATTACAAAACAAAACCAGTACAATAATATTTACATCTTCATACGTTTATACGACACCATTTCCTATACTTTGTAATATTGTAAGCCATGTCATAAGTCAATAAAGATGACACTATATTTAGAAATGTTATTAACCTACGTCAGTTTAGCCAAAAATAGAAGCTGCTTGTACTTCCGTTTACAATAATATTAAAAGTCACATGTTATACGATATAAAATTTCAAACATAAAAATTTTTAAAAAATTTTTTAATGCCATTTTATACCTCACTCCAGTATAAAATGTAATGTCATTCGTCCTTTTACCTATCCTTGGCTCTAGTCCCAGCTGCAGCTCTGGCGCTAGACTCGTTCTAACTCTGTACTAGCCTAGCTCTAACTTTAAACCTGGCTACCTCTGACCCTGGTCTAGCTTTAGCCTAGCTCTGACCTTTCTCTATCCATGACCTAGCTCTAACTCTGCCTTAGTCTAGCTCTGACCCTGGTCTAGCTTTAGCCTAGCTCTGACCTTTCTCTATCCATGACCTATCTCTGACTCTGCCCTAGCCTAGCTCTGACCCTGCTCTAGCTACAACCTAGCTCCAACCCTACCACATTCAACAATCAAAAATGTCCAACATAAAAACTCTTATATTATTGCCATTTTCTACCTAACATAAGAAATAAAATTGTCCAAAAATCCTTCGAAATTACTTATCTCCAAACTCCAACCACTTTAAAACTCCTTTACTTCTTGGAATAAAATGGCAAGATTGAATCTAGTAAACTGAGCATGAGTAAGTACATTGTGATATGAAATGGGTGTGAGAATGTAAAATGCAATATATACAGTGAGAAAGTGTAATTACAATTGGTGAATGAGACCCGTACATGGTGAAGATAGATAAGGTAAACAAGAGGAAATGTGTTGTATGAACACTACTAGACATCAGGGTAGAGTAATATACATTGACATTGGTGTAAGGCATCACGGTATGTTAGTATATAGCTTTAAGACATCATGGTATATTGATATGATCATAGAACATCATATAGTATGTTGGTATGACAATAACATACCATGATGTGTTAATGTTTAGAACTTTCATATCAAGATACCAAAGTAATGCCTTAAAGTATATCGCAATAATGCCCCAAACTATGCCAATATTGGCTGATATTTGAACATACCACAATGTCATATGACTTTGGAAGTAAATTACTACAATATACAATATGATATGTTAGAAAGACATCAGGAATCACATGTTCTTTCACATAATTTCATTGCTATGACATTTCATATAACAACATAGGATGATATGAAGCTTACAACATAAAGCTACATATATCTATACGTATATGATATATATCTATATATACTTTATATATATAACTATATATCATAAATACAGCTTGTTCAAAATATTCTGAGCCCCTACCAAAGCAAATATGCGAGGTTAGATAGCTCAGAATTTTTTTAACAACTCAATACAAAGATACCGTACAAACATGAGATACTATATAGCATGTTAATATGTATTAAAGACACAGTAAAAACCGGATTTTGATTCTCGAGGTTCAGACCGGAGACTAATAGCAATATTCACATTACGTCACACTGTAGTGAGATACAAAAACAATTCATAGTAATACAAAAATACAAAAAAGTACTGTAACTCGATGCAAAAAGAATGGCGTGTAAATAAAAACAACTTTTCTTAAATGTTCTAAAAATTTCGACACGCCATTCTTTTCGCATCAAGTAGAAAAATTATGTTAACCTTCAGACCTTAACATGCCTATATCTACTGTCTAAACAAATTCCTGAACCTCCCCATGAACACAAACACCACCGGCAGTAGAAACAACGCATGGAACATGCCCAACGCCGTCACCAGGATGATCGTCTTCCAGAAGACGGCTACAACGTACGCGTCCACGAAGAACAATGGGATCATGCCGAGCACGGTGGACAAGCCACTTTGGATTACGGGCCAGCCAACACCGTAGAAGGTGTGTAGTAGTCGTTCGTGTGTGTCGATTTTCTCCTTTTTCTGCTTTGGTACCACTGGTACAGTTGGTAGGGGTAAGGCGATGTTTTGGTCGACTTTTTCCGAAATTTTGTAAATTTCTCCGTCGGTTATCATGATTGAGGTGGCTCTTTGTCGCTGAAAATGATTTTTATATTGTTTTAGTACTAAAAGTTAATCAAATTTGGCATTTTTTAAACTTTTCAAAAAACATGTTTCATCGTATAACATGTCACTATAGCAAAATATGCAAAAATAACAATTATAAAGTCATTTTAAATGTAAAATACGAATTTTCTCAACTAAAAAAACAAAATTTTCATTTTTTTTCAAATTTAAAAATTTTTCAAAAAAACATGTTTCATCGTATAACATGTCACTTTAAAAAAATATCATAAATATCTTAAAAAAACAAGCCATTTTTAATCAAAGACATGAAAAAACACCCAAAAGTTGTCATGAATCATATAAAACCTACAGTTTTGCCACTTTTCGGCTGATGAGTGTAGTAATGATAGCACACGTGTGCACTGTAATCCACACTGAAGCCAATGCTCATCAACATGCTAATCAAAGAAACCGCATCCAAGTTGACCGACCATAAGTAAAGGTATCCTACAGTTCCTGAACTGATCGATAGAATTGATAAAACCACCGAGAAGATGGCTTCTGAATCCATTATGAAGAAGAATACAAGAATCGACATGAGAACGATGGCTGATACTGAAAGCAGGTATAAATTAGTAAAAAAATTTTAAATTTTAAAAATAAAAAAAATATTAATAAGTAGGTTGAAGGTGATAGTAGGGTTAAGATAGGGGTATGTGTAAGGCTAACTTGGAAGTAAATAGTACGGTAAGAGTAGAGGTAATTAGTGTAGCGTAGGGTAGGTTAGCGGTAGAAACAACGACCAGAACAGAAGTAAAGGTAAGAAGTAAAGTAGAGTAGAGAAAGGGGTATAGTTTAAGTTGGCAATAATAAAAACTAAATAATCGATACTAGGTGAATTAAATGCAAATTTGATAAATAGAAGTAGCCGTGAAGGTAGAATTACAAGTAGAAGTTAAGATATAAGAAAGAATAGAAATAAGGGTAAGGGTAGCAATAAAAATAAAGGTACAAGTAGAGTTAGAGGTAAGAGTAAAGGTAAGGGCAAGAATAGGTAGACCAAGGCAGAGCAAAGCAAGACAAGACAAGACACCCCAGTTCAAGAAACCAGAGCAAGGTAGGATATTCGAAAGCAAGGCAGGAAAGAGTAACAAAGGTTAGATTAGAGTCAAGTAGAATCAGATAGAGCGAAGTAAGGTAGGGTAGAGTAAAGCAGGGCAAGACAAAGTAGGGTAGGGCAGGGTAGGATAAGGATGGGTAGGGCAGAGTCGGGTGCGGTAAGGTAGGATAGGGTAAGGTAAGGCAGGATAGGGTGAAATAGAATAAGATTTAAAAGATCCCCTTACCAGCAGTCTGAATGAAGTTAATAGGTGCACTGGCAGCACTTTCCGTTGGTACCTTCTCCAATGGGTGGTGTGACATAATATGGAATTTCTTGCCATATCTTTTCAGAATCTCTCTTCTTTTGGTTAGCAATTCCTCGACCTCATTAAAGTTCTCCATATTGTGATAGGTAATGTGGAAAGTAAAGGCGTCTATCACCTGTTCACCGTTTTTGAATCTAAAATACGATTTTTTAATTTTAATTAAGATTTTTAGGCCTCAATTTAACATAAAATGGCATTTTTTTTTAAATTTTTCAAAATTTTTAAAAAATTTAAAAACCGCAAGAACTTTCTTTCCACTCAAAAATCAAGTTTTAACATGTTCAAACTATGCTTTTAGGCTTGAAAACTTTTACTTAAAAATTCAATTTTCATAAACATTTTTAAAAATTTCGAAAACCGCAAGAACTTTCTTTCCACCAATTTTTTTTAAAATTTGCCATCAAAAATCATGCTATTGTGTCAAAAAATAAATAAATAATTATTACTTACAATGTATGAATGTTTTTAGTGTCCAAACTGAACAATTTGTAGTTTTTCAGTACTACAGTTGGTTCCCAAATGTCCTCTTCTTCTTCCATTGGGAAGTATTCGGCGGTCTGAAATTCAAAATATGTAAAAAATCAAGGCCTCTAGAACTTAAAAACTCATTTTTATCCTTAAAAACCTCTTCAAAGCCCCTTCTTTACCTGTTCATAGTCTCTTGTCCAGACATTGCTGCCCTTTTTGCCCATGCCATACTTGGGAATATTCTCCAACTCATCGATCATTTGATGAAATAGATCCCTCTCTTCTTGGCTTTTGAATTCCGGCATAGGATCGACCACAAAATTGACTACAAAACTCTCTTTCAGCACAAATCTCTGCATTCTTCTAGAGATTGGCGTCAGTGGTGACGCCTTCAAGTACAAGTTCTCCATGTCAAAGTTGGTGTTGACCTGGGTGCAGTAGTAGACACTGATCACAACATGTCCCAGAAAGATTGACATGATAAGCAGTTGGATTGGCAAGGAGTGTAAAGCGTTGACAAAGCATTGAAGATAGGTACCGTGATGTTCCACTGAGATACTTGACGGTAGATCGAGTTGAGATGAGGTTGTGGATGAGGGTTTTGAGCTGAATACCTTCTTGATTCGTTCGGCGTTTCGTAGCAGATGTTTTCGCCATGATCCTCGTGAGGAGATGCTTCCGTTGGTCTAAAACAGTGGCATATACTACTATAACATGATGACTAAGCCTAACTTTTTGTTCTTTGTGCTGTTCAAATAATTCTGTGCCCCATATGTACCTTGTTCAAATACTACTAAGCCCCTCTCATAAAAAATTTCAAATTAAAAAGGCACAGAATTAATTGAACACAATAATATTTCCCAAAAAACTTACCGAGCTCTCAGTACTACCATTCTTAACATGTTCTTCTATCTCCATTTGTCTTTTACCACAGTAAGCGACAATAGCAGCAAAGAAGGTGATTTGGAAAATAAAGTCCACAGCCAAAGCTATAGAGACGTAAATGCAGAAGAGTTGTACTACTGGCATGTTAGAGATGATGCCAACTCCAAAACATAACACATCAGTTATTGAAGTAACTGATACTGACGCTCCTGATTTGGCCAGACTTTCACCCATTCGAGTGGAGAAGTCTGCGTTTGGACTGAAAATATCATATTATAGTAAGGTAATGTAGGATAGGTAGACAGCGCACAGCGTAAGGTAGGATAAGATAGAGCAAGGTAGGGTAGGGTAATTTAATATAATGTAAGGTCAAGTAGGGTAAGGTAAAGTAAACTAAGGCTAGATCACTCACTTTGACTGTCTCCATCCGGCCAAAATCAAAAAAGCGTCATCGATTCCAATAGTAATGACCAAAAATGGCACAACAGTGAGAATGTTCGAGAACGGGAGACCAGCTGCCCATACCATGCCAAATGTCGTAATCAGAGCCATTCCAGGTGATATTACTCCAAAAACCGCCTGAAAATAAAAATTTATTTTTTGAAATTTTCGGTCAAAAAATTCATCGAAAAATCCACAGGGGGGACCAAGCTCAGATATAAAGCCCCATTCTATAAATTTTTTGACCAACCAAAAAACTATCCAAATCACCTTCATATACCATAAAATAAGCCTACAACCTCCAAAAACTCACCTCAACACATTGAGACTTGTACAATGGGTCATCCAACAGTGTTACTACCATGAAAGCAGTTAGAACAGCACCAGTAAGTCCCAGAAATGGAATCGCTGTGATTGTAATTTGACGTTGTTCGTAGAGCTCACGGTTTCTGCTTAATAAAGCAAAGTTTAGAGCTTCGGATTCTTCGGTAGCGGCTTCGAAAATGTGGAGAAGCTTGTCTTCTAGGTTGTCACGAAGTTGCTTTCCATTTGGGAGGTTTAGATCGACCTAAAGTAATATTTTTAGTAAAAAATATGGATTTTCTAGGTTAAATAATAAAAAATCTAGCTAATACACATCAATATCTGTTTAAGTTGGGCCAAAAAAGCACAGAAAAACCCTTCAAACCAAGATAATATTAAAATATCAAGTCTTCTCCTCTCAGCTTGGCCTCAAAACGATCACTTTAATGCCCAAACAAAACCAGTAAAACACTCAAAATAACCTTCAAATGTATTTAAGATATCATTCTTACCATATAATGCAAAATGAACAGGTTGAAAGAGTCCACAACGTCCATATCATCCACCTTCTTGGTTGTCAAGCCTCCCAATGAATACCCAAGGAAGACACTGTTACTCAAAGCAACAGCGGTTGGATAAGTTAGAACAAAGTTTGTTGATCCTTCTGGATTGTTCATGGCTGCCTAAAAGTGTAATATAAGATAAAGTAAGGTTTAATAATAAAATTTAAAAAATCGATACTAGGTAGACGAAATGCAAATTAAGAGTAGGTGTATAATAAGAGGAGAAACATACCTGAATAAATCCAATGACAAGAGCATTGCTCTCATTACAGTAGATTCCGCAAATTTGATCGTAGTTGAAATGCCGTTTCCCGTCGGTTACTGTAACATTTTCGACAATAAATCGATTTACTGCGGCTAGCTCATTGAGTACCTCATGTGTCATCAAATTACCACCATCTTTTCGGTCAACCAGCACTTGGATCTGAAATATAACATATTTAATAAAAATTTAATAAAAAATTTTTTAAATTTAAAATTTCAAACAAAAAAATTTTTTTTTAATTTCTACAAAATTTTAAGTATCACAATGATAAACATACCCGATAATGATGAGTAGCTGAGATGTGCTCAAATCTGTTCATTCCATGCTCTTCCACCCTGCTTAAAGCGTTTAATGGCGCATAAATGTCCCAAATGTCATCTTGTGAATGGAAATTGAATAGTCCGACACATGAGATCAATGTTGTGAGAATTGGAAACACCTAAAAAACTATTAGTTGTAAACTAACACTGGTCAAACGCGTATTTTACCAAAAAACATTTAATTTTATAGAAAACTTGATTTTAATGGAAGTATACCTACAAAATACCCGGATAGTTTATGTTTTTCAACATTTTGTTACCTAAAAACTTAATTCTTATAACCCAGAGACCCTAAAGGAGGTTTTTAGTAATGTTCTCATATCTATTTTACAGTCTGCAAGAAGATATAACACAAATTATTAATATTGACACCAAAAATTAACCCGCAAAACTTCAAAACATTATATTACCCTAGCCTTCCATAGCAAAATTTCAAAAACAAATTTAAAACAAAGCCAACAAACCCAAAAAACTATTTTATCAACAAAAAATGCAGTATTAACTCACCAAAAACGGCAATGGGTGTCTAGCGATCAGCCGTCCATACCAGTCGAATGCTGCTTCAAGTCGGCGCATTTCTGAATTCTAATGTTCTACTGATGAAAAATAAGTTATGTAGCGTGTAAAAACAATAGAACTAACTAGTTAGTCTATTGTTATCTTCTTGTAGTTATCTGAAAATAAATAATCATTAAATTTTATATTACACTTGAGTAACATGGGTAATATCGAGGTAAATGAGTTGTTGTACGCGGGATTGGGCGAAATGTAAAAGACGTTTATACGCGTTAGAAAGAGTATACTTTTGGCTTTGAGGTGATGTAAAGAATGTTAAGGTATATTGTGTTTGGCATCGTGAAAAAATTCATTGAAAATGGCATTCCCAAATTTTTAGGCCAAATTTGAAGAAACGCAGCTAAAATCCAATTTTAGCCTAAATTTGGGCTAAAACTAAACTTGTAATACCTTCTAAACTCTTCTCTAATACTTTTACTATAACAATCATACCTAAAAACATCCAAAATTACCCATTAGATTCGCAAAAACCCCTCGACAAACAAAAAAAACTCGAGCAAAATCCGCGTAAAATTCGAAAAAATCGTATTTCAACGCAAATTTATCGCGATTCATTAAACTCCGGACATCCGAACCCAGCCAAAACTGTAGTCTACACTATAATTGGCCAGTTCGATCGAAAAACCCGGATCGGAATTCGGTAGACTTGACGAAACGTCGAGAAAACTCGTCGTTTTTCGTTGGAAAAATGGGTAATTGTTCGGAAACAAAAGACAATAACGAGTAACTTTCTTCGCGGCTTTTACAATAACCGTTTTTGTAGTTTCGAAAAAAGGTTTTAACTGTTTATGAGGAGGATTGATAAGTTTTGTCACGGTGAAAACAATTTTTTTAAAAAATTGAAAAATTTTGAAAAAATGTCATTTTTTGACATTTTAAAATGACATTTTTAAATGTCATTTTATGAGATTATGACATTTTTTGACAAAAAAATATTTTTGACTTTTAACTGAGCTTTTCAAGTCAATTTCTGACAAATTAAAAAATTTTTTTAAATGTCATTTTATGACAATTTTTTAAATTTAAAAAATTTTAATGGAACTACCCGGACACCCGTATTTTACAAAAAAAAATATCAAAACCCTGTTTAATAAATGATAAATGTCATTTTTCCTTCAAATAATGCCTAAAATGCGAATTAAATGCCATTTTTAAATCAACCATAAAGTTTTTTTTTATAAAAACGCCTTACTATATCATTTTACCCTCTAACATATACTAGTTTTTACTATTACTCAGTCTATCAATAAGTAAAAGTAGGAGAGATTACTATGCCATCGCATAGTAATCATTGATCGGCAAAGGTTAGTGACAATGATCTTTGAAAAGTGCAAATGATCAAGTTTTATAGTTTTCTAAAGTTGAAACAGCAAAAAATGTTTTTGATAGTAAAAAAAATGACATATCTTAACAATTTTGATACTATATTACCCTGCGAGACCCTATATATTATAACTAGGAGACTGCAATAAGAAAGTCAGAGTATAGTGCTAAGATTTTAGAGAACATTCGCTAATCCACTCCCGTTTTACCCTACCCTGACCAAGACATACTCTGCTTGACGCACCCTAGCTATGTCCTAATCTTAAACTACTATGTCCTAGCCACATCAGTTCTTTAGCCAACTTTTACAAGCCCTACTTCTTCCTTACCGTATAGTACTCCTCATAACATGATAAAAATTTGTTAATCTACTCACGCCTACAGGAAATACAGTAAAGGTAGGTATCATAATAACCATCATGATGTGGTACAACATATTTTTTTTCTAAAACACCTCAAACTTGTCTTACTACCTTACCGCAACACCTTTACATCTCTTTGTACCTTACCCTGCCGTACAGTACCCTGTCCTGGCATCCCCTATCCCACCCTACCTTTAACCCATAATAACAAGAGATATTAAATTTAATATTAGTCCCCAACTTACAATGGCAAAATAATATTAGTCCCCAACTTACAATGGCAAAATACCTTACCACCTTACTAGATCTCAACATATCCCTACTACCTTACTCCTTCGCCTTCACCTCCCTACCATCTTCACACCACCCAACTGCCTAAAATGCCAAACTCTTCGTCCTTTTATACCGAAATCTCCCAAGCCCAACCCTCTTTTTAGGCAACACTTTTTCACCTTCAAAGATCTCGTATATCCCGGCGATTACCTGTTCGCACGAACTCTACGTGCAATTCGTAACGGAATGCCGTATACGAACAAACCGCGCATGAACTCTTATTCCAATGATCACGAAAGCAAAGGCTTTGGCAATTGGACAACGAGGGTTGAGCCATTCGTCAGTAAAAAGAAGAGAGGCTCTAGGGGTGTTAGAAGATGTAATAGAAAAAGAGGGAATGTAAAGGATGACGAGGATCATACTTTACGTGTTAAATTTAAATTTTAGAGTATTTTTCAAGAGGTGTTATCAGAGACACTGTTAGCTAAAAAAGCACGCCTAACTCTAGCGCCAGGCTAAGCCTAATCTTAAGCCTAAGTCCTAGCCTAAGTTCTAGCCTAAACCCTGGCCTAAGCCCTACCCAAAGCCCAAGCCCTAGCCTAAGCCCTAGCATAATAACTAGCCTAAGCCCTAGCCTAAGTCCTAGCTTAAACTCTGGTTTGAGCCATGAGCATAGTCAAAGCCCTTAGCTAAGGTCTAGCCAGAGTCCTAGCTCAAGTTCTAGCCCTAGCCTAATTTATAGCCAGAGTCCCACCTCAATATCTAGATCTAGTCTAAGACCTGGCCCTAACCTAAGTTACAGCCTGGGACCTAGCTCAAGTCCTAGCCCTATATAAACTAGCTTGAGATTTAGTTCTAGTCTTGTTCTAAGCCCTAGTCATATCCCTAGCCCTCGCTTTAACCTTAGCCTTACTGTTACTCTTAAACCTAACCCTAACTTCAATCCAAGGCTCCCGAAATAATCCCAACCGCCCCAATTGTACCCAAAGTTTCAAAAAGTCCAAATAAAACTATTCAAAGTCAACGTAAAATTTTCGAATTTCGAATACCGGAAAGAGTAAACCGCAACAACAAAAAAGGCCCAATCAAACATAACGGCTAGCGGAAAAAGGTTGTCATAAAAAAGGAGTGAAATAACCGGACCGTTTAGCGCGGAAATTAAATTCCTTCAAATTTTCATTTTGTAAAAAAACACTTTTTAATTTATTATTAATAGTTATTGTCAACGCACTGTGAAATTTACGAAATTTTACGAAATTAATGGAGTTGAGAGTAAATTCCTTTTTGTTTTAATAAAGTAGAGTAGGTTAATATTGAGAAATCAAACAAAAAAAGGTTTTCGTCCTAGCCCAAGCTCAATCTTAGCCATAGCTTTAGTCCTAGCCCTCGCTACAAGCATAGCCTACGTCCTATCCTAATGTCTAGTATAAGCACAAGCCCAATTGTCACAAAATCAAAAATGCTCATAACTTTGTTTACAAAAGATAAATTGGCAAAAACTTTCTTTAAAAGTCAAATATGACAAGAACGTTCTTTACCAAAAAAATTGCAAAATGGCAAGAACTTTCTCTAAAAAACAGGAAATGGCAAGAACTTTCTTTACAAAGTTAAAAAATGACAAGAACTTTCTGTACAAAACATAAAGACATCCACAGAGTATTATATAATTTGTCACCACCGGTCTGTCAAATATGAAATATTCCTCCAAAAACTTAACAACCCCCTGCCCTCACCCCCCTGCGCACTTTAAAAAAAAAGTTTCATAATTTAAAAAATAAAAAATTATCAATTACGTTTTTCATTACGGTATGTTTTTATCAGACCTTTGCTTTTATTTATTTTTCCTTCAAATTTCGAAAAGCGAACGAATGTCGTAAAAATCCTCGTTTGAAAACAAAAAATCATCGCAAAAACAAAACATTTTTGTGATCCCGCGGAGCGTTATAAGACATCTTCCAGAATGTTTACAGCATAATCTGAAAACCATTCCTTTATATTTAATCCCCTGTCCTAAGTCTACCCTACCCTACCCTACCCTACCCTACCCTACCCTACCCTACCCTACCCTACCCTACCCTACCCTACCCTACCCTACCCTACCCTACCCTACCCTACCCTACCCTACCCTGCCCTGCCCTGCCCTACAATACCCTACCCTACTTTACCCTGCTCTGCCCTACCCTACCCTACCCTACCCTACCCTACCCTACCCTACCCTACCCTACCCTACCCTACCCTACCCTACCCTACCCTACCCTACCCTACCCTGCCCTGCCCTGCCCTACAATACCCTACCCTACTTTACCCTGCTCTGCCCTACTCTACCCTGCCCTATCCTACCCTACTTTAAATAGCCTTACTTAGCCGTGCCCTGTCTTTTAATCTACAGTAACCTATTAAATTACACTGTAATTCATGAGCTAGCCATTGCGTAGTTTTTTTGAAACATACCGTGCTACAAAAATACTGTAACCTTACCTGACTCTCAGGCACCTAACTCTGCTCTATAAAAGCTGATTATACCATCTTTCTCTGTGAACTTCCTAACCGGTCTAGACTCGGGGGGGGAGGACCCGCTAGGCTCGGCTAAAACTAGACCCGGCCTCTTTACAGGTCTAATACCGCCCTAACAAAATCGACATAGCGGCTAAGAGTTCCGAGCCTTATAGCAATACAAAACGTAAGGAATTGCCTATTCGTAAGTCATTTCCTAGAATGTTTACAGCATAAATTCGTATTACCCCACCCTCTCTTCACAAACCAAAAATATATACATTACCGTACCCTTTAAAAAAAACAGTAATATAAATTAGCATAAGAGTCACATCTGATACAGCACTTAAAAGCCCATAACTAACAGTAACATACATAACAGTAACAACCGTTACACCACTTGAAATCAGTTCCAATTCTTACAACTAATCAGAACAGCAACAAACTCGCTCCTTTTGATGATTCAGGTTAGTAAAGCAATCAAAGAATTATATGCCTTCCGGAAATTAAATAAATAATTCGACTCAATTCGGGTCAGCTCTCACTCACTTTTCGTAGCTAGCGGCATTTTTCAAGTTTAATGGGTAAATTGTGGTACGGTCTGGTAAGTAATGACCTTACCCTAACTTAGTACATCCTACTCTACCCTACCCTATCGTTCTCTGCCTTCCGTAGCTAAGACTAAGACTAAAGCTATTAAAGTAAAGGCTTGAAATATCATTTCAAATTCAAAAATGTTAAAAATCAAAAAAAGTTTTTTGTAAAGAAAGTTTCTTCAAAAACCTCAAAAACCCAAAAAAATGGACCAAAGTGACCCAAAACCTATTGAAAGGTCATAAACTATGTCAAACACCTTATAAGTCAAGTTTTAAGCTTCCCGAGTCGCTAACCTTAAAAATATTTTGTTTACAATATAAGGCGAATCCGTCTACAAAAGGCCTGCGGTGTTTTGTCAACCTTAAAATCCGAGAACAATGAGAAAAAAAAGCTTTTTTTGACGTCGCGCACCAAAAATATACATATACGTTTTGAGGTTTCAAACTATTGATCTTGGTTATGTGAACAAAGGTTAAATTTTAAAAAAAACTTATAAAAATTTTTTAAAAAATTTTTAAAAAGGCTAAGTCAAGGCTTAGGATAGGGCTTAGGCTCAGGCTTCGACGTAAGCTATGTCTTAAACTAAAGCTTAAGCTAGGGCTCATAGATATGTTAGAGCTTAGACTAATACTTAAACTAGTGCTGTTATGACTCAGCCTAAAGCTTAAGCGATGACTTATGATGCTGCTTGTGCTAAAACTTATGCCATAGCTTAAGTTAGGCCTTAGGAGAGAGCTTACGCTTACAATTTGTTAGACTAAATTAGCTCAAGCTAGGTCTTAGATTTAGGCTCAGGCTTACTTTCGCCTCAGGCTCAAGATAGGTTTTAGGCTAAACCTCGCACTTACAATGTTATATTAGTATTAAAGCTAGGAGTAAGAATTACGCTAGTACCTGGCCCTGACGCACAGAAAAATAGCCTTAATTTAGCTTTACCCTACCCCAAACTGAAAAAAAACCAAAGTGTTTTATAAAAAATTACCCTGCCCTACAAATCATAACTAATCAGATCACCTCATTCTATCATCACCCACACCTGTCACCACATAATACCCCTCCCTCTTTCACTAAATTAAAGAAAAACCCTATAAACATTAATTCCACCAGCCCGCTCAAAAAATTCCAAAAATCCCTGATTTTACCTTAAAAGTAAAAGTAATCCCATTAATAAAAACCCCAATCCAAAAACATTCGAATTAACTCATCTGCCAACGAAAAGCGACAAATCCGTCGAACCGGTCACGATCGCATCATTGAGACGGTAATTAAGCCCGTGAGGTGAGGGGAGGGAAGGGGAAAACAGTTCGAAACTTGTCATACATCTAATACATTATGATCTACCCATTTATATTGTTATTAGTTGTAGGCTTTGACGTAAGAAATCATCAGAGAAAAAAATTCACATGAACAACGTTCTGTCTATCAATTGATTTTTACAAAGATCTAGGCTAAGGCTAAAAAAAACATAAATAACGTTTTGGCTTGGCTACGAAGCTAAAACTAGGCTTAGTAGGAGTAAAAGTATGATTAGGGCTTAGGATATGTCTTAACCTACAACTTCGACTAAGACTGAGCTTAGTATTAAGTCAATGATACGACTAAACCTCAGTCTAGGTCTCAAGCTAGCACTTCGATTTTAGGTATCGAATAGGCCAAAGCTTGAGCAAGAGCTTAGCTGAGCTTTAGGATTGACCTCTGTCTAAAGCTCTAGGCTAGAAATAGAACTAGGGCTAGATGTAAAACCAGGGCTAGGGCTAGGCTATAAATGGCAAATGCAAAGTGAAAGCCAGAGCTATAGTAAAGTCAGAGTTAGACTATAGGTACGGCAAGGTCAAGGCTAAGCTATACCTAGGACGGGGTCCGAGCTAGCTGAAGCTAGGGTTCTAGACTAAGGCTCTGGACTAGAGCTCTGGGCTAGGGCTCTGTCCTCTGGGATAAGGCTCTGTGCTAGGGCTCCAAACCAGAGCTAGAGCTCTGGGCTAAGGCTCTAAGCTAAAGTCCTAGGGTAAGGCTCTGGGCTAGTGCTAGGGCTAAAGCTACTTCTGGCTAGGGATATAGATAGAGCTAGAACTAGGGCTGCACCACATATGAGTTTCGCAGCCTCTCGTATATGCATGCAATTTTTACCTTGTCCTTTAAAGCTCGAATTGATTTTGCGATTGATTTGCGTTTTCGATCTGAAAATCGGAAAAAGTCGTATTTATATTTATCGGCAATCTTTTAAAAAGCGTTAAAACGATATTGAAAAGTCATGCCATCAAAAGGCATTTTGCGCAAAAAGAGGACGCACTGAAAATGACCTTAAATTGCACTTTTTAAAGGCTAGTCTACGTACAAAAAATCACTAGTTTGGCTTTACCTTGCTCTACCGTACCCTACTTTACACTACTATGCACCAATGCGCCCTACCTTACCCTACCGTACCCTACTTTACACTACCATACCGTAATGCGCCCTACCTTACCCCACCGTAACCTACATTACACTACCCTACCTTAATGTGCCGTACCCTACCCTATCTGACCCTAACTACACTATCCAAAGTCTCGTGCTCCATATATCAAAAATTGTATTTTATGACATTGTCGTTACTTCTGAAGTCATATTTATTGTTGGGTGAACAAAAAATTGATGACATAACCTAAAAACGACAAACCCACAAAGTCAGCGGGTGCTCTATTGTTTGTAAAAAACTGTACATCGTTAGAAACAACAACAAAACTGTAATGTAGAGCTATTGTAATAGTTTCGGTATTATTTGGGTTAAAAAGTTAAAGGCAAATTATGTCACTTCTCTTCAAAAAAATTAAAAATTTTTCGGACTTTAAGTTACTGTATTTTTGTTAAACTCAGTGTCAAATTAGCGTAAGCTAGAGTACGGTAAAGTATGATAAAGTAGAGTACGGTAGAACAAGGCAGTAGAGCAGGGCCGGACACGGTAGAACAGGGCAGAGCACGGTAGAACAAGGCAGGGCAGGGCAGGACAAAGCAAAGCAGAGCAAAGCAGAGCAGAGCCGAGCAGAGAAGAGCAGGGCAGGGCAGGGCAGGGCAGGGCAGGGCAAGGCAGGGCAGGGCAGGGCAGGGCAGGGCAGGGCAGGGCAGGGCAGGGCAGGGCAAAGCAGGGCAAAGCAGAGCAGAGCAGAGCAGGGCAGGGCAGGGCAGGGCAGGGCAGGGCAGGGCAGGGCAGGGCAGGGCAGGGCAGGGCAGGGCAGGGCAGGGCAGGGCAGGGCAGGGCAGGGCAGGGTAGGGCAGGGTAGGGTAGGGCAGGGCAGGGCAGGGCAGGACAGGGCAGGGCAGGGCAGGGCAGGGCAGGGCAGGGCAGGGCAGGGCAGGGCAGGGCAGGGCAGGGCAGGGCAGGGCAGGGCAGGGCAGAGCAGGGCAGAGCAGAGCATAAGCTTTATGTCCTACAGTAAGTCGTTCCTACAGTAAGTCCTCATAAAATAAAGAATACAATACCTTTTTTACAATTACATAACGTTGTCCTTACCCCAGGTAATCAAACCCCATCTCTTACAATCTCATAGTCATAACTCCATACCTCATAATCATACCTCTACCGCTACCTCTCATAATCATCACCTCGATTGACTACAGTCCAAGCACCACCTTTCTTATATATCGACCCCAATTTGCCCTCTGCCATGCCACGCCTTGTACAGAAATCACTTTAGAAAGATCACTGCCCACATTTCTTAAAGATGCACCTAAATATTTATTAAGATCAATGCCTACATTTTTCAACCAAAACTCCCCCCCCCCCCCTCCCCCCGCCACGGTGAATTACCTGTTGTCGGGTGGGTATACGTGCACTTCGTAACGGAATGCCGTATACGACCAAACCCAACGCCACCGGAATTCTCGTTGATCAGGCGACGTTTAAAAGTCGCTGCTTCTGTTTGACATGTGAATAAGATGCGGATTAATAAAAGTTGTTGCCGCTTAATGGCACGGAACAACATGGCTTGAGGATTTAGGTTTGCATAAAGAAACCTTCAATTAAAAATTCTTTTGAAAATTAAAGCCTACTACCCTGCCCTAGCTCTAAGATCGTCTTACAGAAAATATGATATAGCCCAACTTTTTGCTAATCCAGTCTAGTCTAGCCTACCCTACCTTGTCTTGCTTTGTTCTGTCTTGCTTTGCCCTGTCCTGCCTTGCCCTGGAATGTCTTCCCTTTCCTTGTCTTGCCTTGCATCTTCTTGCCTTGTCTTGGCTTGGTTTCCTTTCCTTGCTCTGCTTTGCTCTGCCCTATATTACCCGTGGTTACCCTACCCTATTGTATTATAAAGATCCTAGCTTTAACCCTATCCTAGTACCACATAAAGCTTCTGTACCATAGCCATATGTCAATTGCTATCCATAAGCCCCCCCCCCAAGACCACGTGCTACTACTACTGTACCTCTAGGCCTAACTCTAGCGGTTTCCTTCAGATTTTTTTACCAAAGCTGACTTTTAAATCCGTTTACAAATTTAAAATACTATTCTACCCTGTCTTTAACGTCTAGTCCAGCTTAGCATAATCTATCCTACTTTACTCGACGTATACCAGGTTTTCTCAAATCACTGTTCAATCTGGCCTAACTACGGCTTAGGCGAGGGCTTAGTACGGTACTTTATAACAAAGACAACCAACAATTTTAAACCCATATGCCATTTTATATCCAACCTTTAGAAATCATTATATTTTAAGTTTTTTTTTCAATTTTTTTTTAAACTTTTTGCAGTTTCAACCTTTGTTTACCCTATGTGTGGTTTCCCGTGCGCAAACGTGTATTTTCAGTGCAAGGTTAGGTCGTTTAAGGTTCGTTACGCCATCTCGGCGCGGGCGTATCAGACGATCTTCTTCACGAGATTTATAAAGATTCGCGACAAAAAATCAATGTTTGATCGTTGAAAACGGTTTCAACGCCGTTGCGGTAAACATAATAACGAAAAGATGTTTTGAGAATTTGCCGTTTTACGTGATTTTTAAAAAACGTGGGGCAAGGCAAAGATAGGGCTTGACTAAGGCTCAAATTAAGGTAGAGCTTATAGTAAAGCTTCAGAAATGGCTTAGGCTAGGGCTTAAACTAGGGCTTAGGCTAGGGCTTAGACTAAGGCTTAGACTACGGCTTAAGCTAGGGCTTAGGCTAAGGTTTAGGCTAGGGCTTAGACTAGGGCGTAGACTAATTAAGAGCTAAGGTAAGGCTATTAGAGGGCAAGAGTAAAGCCACGAAGAACAAAAAAAAGACAGAATAGATCTCGGGCATGGCTAACAATAAGGTGAAAAATAGAAGAAAACAAAAATATCGACCCGTAAATCCAAAAATAATGTCATTTCTACCGGTTTGTATAATATAAAACAACGATTTCGTTATAATTAGATTACCGAATCGCAAAAAACCACTTTTTTTTCTTATTTCTCACAGTAATATAAAGTTTTGTCGCGCAATAATTAATTATTAGAAAAAATACTGCCATATGAGCCATTTTTTTTGGCAATGGTTTAGGCTAGGCTTGAGCTAGAGTTTAGGCTACGATTAACTTTAGTATAAAGCCAAAACTTAGACTTTCAGCAAAGATACATAACTTTAAATGTTAATTTTCGGCCAAAAACAAAAATATCTCAAAATGCGCCATTCTTTTTGCATCAAAAAATTTTTTAAAACAAAAATGAATTGAAAATTTAAAAATGATTGCCCAGACCAATAAAAAAAAATGAAAGTACAATTTTTTCCCTTTAATAGTAGTCAAATTCAGTTGCGCAACAATGGAAACCAGTGAAGAGAAATTTGTGATCCGATTCGACTGGATTTATTCGAATAAAAAATGAGATTAAATGGGCGTTTGCTTTCAAATGCAAATATTTAGTCTGTGGGTACCATAAAAAATGTATTTTTGAAAAAATGTCAAGTATAAAATTCTGAATTTTCAAAGAAAAACAATTTTTTGCCAGAACTCAACAAGGAGTACCCTTGGTTCAAAACAACACAAAAACAAAGTAGACTAATTGTAAGACAAAGTAGGCTAAGATATGGTTAATCAGTATAGGGTAGAGTAATGAAGAGTAGAGTATAATAAAAGAGGGTATGATAGAACAGAGTAAAGTAGGATAATGTTAGGGAGCGCAGAGTAGGATACGGCAGAGTAGGGTAAGGTTGGGTAAAGAAGGGTATGGTAAAGTAAAATGGAGTAGGATAAGGTAAAGTTGAGTGATATAGGAAACGGCAGAGTAGGGCAAGGATGGGTAAAGAAGGGTATGGTAAAATAGAATAGAGTAGGATAAAGTAGAATTCAGTGAGATAGAATAGGACAGAGTAGCGTACGGTAAAGTAAGGTAAAACAAATTAAGGTAGGGTATGGTAAAATAGAATAGGGTAGGATAAGGTAGAGTTGAGTGAGATAGAATAGGACAGAGAAGAGTAAGGTAAAGTAAGGTGGAACAAGGCAAAGCAAGGTAAAACAAAGCAAAGTAGGGTATGATAAAGCAGAAAAGCTAACTTACAGTAGAGTTATCAAAGTAAAATACGTCTTTCTTACCGTTTTTTTTTTTCATTTTCAAACATTTTTTTAAAATTTATTACTTAACAACTAAAAAATGATAACAAACCTAATTGTTCATTAATCAAACTTACAAAAACCTATTTTTAAACAATAATAATATTTTCCAGTATATATTGCACCCAGAAACATTGTTTCAAGCCTAATTCCTCATAGCCAACGTTATTCTAAGACCAGTGATTTGCTTTTCTTTTATTAAATAGTCATTATCAATTACAGCTTTTTGACTTCCTTTTGTAATATTAAGTGCCGACATAAAGAACCCGCCATACTTTGCCTGTAATTTCATGTAAAAAGTGGCGGGTTTTTTATGTCGACACCTAATAGAACTCTTATCAAAAAGTGCCTGGATAGTGTGACACCTTAGTTATAATAACAGATTTAAACCAGCCCTTTGAGTACCATACTATTATAAAAAGTGTTGACTATATTTTCCTACTCCTCCTTTTTAGGCTTGAAATATCGTTCCGGGTCCTCAATAACACTGCCCAAATCCTTTAGCGAAACATTTTGAGAGCCGCGTTTCGCTGGTTTAGGCATGTCCGGTCCTGGGCGCCAGCCAATGAAGCTTAGGACTTGAAACGTGCACGGTAGAGCGTCCTGTTCTTTCGCGAACATCGACCGGTAAATCGCGTCGGCGGCGATTAAAACGTCTTTTCGCAGCGGAGAACGGCGGACGCTGGCGTTGGATTCGGCCATTAATTGGAGGTCGTATAAGATGGAAAAGAGGTTGGGGTAACCTATCTAAAAGATTTTTGGGTTTGGGGGTGTTTTTAGGTATGAATTTTACATTTTTTAAAAATTGGATACATTTAGGTATTAAAAGTTTTAGCATAGTACTCTAGTGTACTATACAGTACGTGGGTTACTCTATCCTACTATACCCTACCCTACACTACTCTACCTTACTTTACTGTAATATACCCTGCCCTGTTCTTTTCTAGCTCACCATACCCTCATTTTTCACTGCCATGCCCTGCATTTACCGTACCCTATTCTAATACACTGTACTCTACTCTATCCTACCCAAACCTACTCTGCCCTACCCAAAAAAAACTGTTTTTTCAATCCAAATAACCTCCACCCACCTCAATATCATCCAGATCCAGTGTGATCATTCCGAACCCGGCCCTTCCCATCAGTCCGCCAATATCTTGCGGTTGAACAAATGGACTGATATGAGCTCCAATACCTCCTAACCGTTCCATTTCGGCCAACTGAAGCGCTACCCTGACCTCATGTAGCGTGTCACCAGCCAACAGACATCCAATCATGGCTCCATCCGGCTTCAGCACATCGTGACAACGCTTGAACCAGCCGGGCAAGTCATTAATCCAGTGGGCTGATAAGGATGATAACATTAGATCAGCGAATTCGTGTTCAAATGGCACTAGCTCTTCGTCTGCTACTAGTCGCTCTACTTCGAACTGAAAAAGAAATGGAAATTTAAAAAAAAATCAATATAATGTAGACGAAATGCAAATTATTTAAGATGGCTTTAGTTTCTGAGGTAAACAGTAGGGATAAGGGTAAGTAATGATAAGATATGACAAAACCAACACACAACAACCCCCAAAACGCCCAAAATCGTTCTTACATCTTCATTCCCTCTGCTTTTCTTAACCATTTCCTCACTCAAATCACACTGTATCATTTTGCCAATGTTCTCCTTGATCAAATGTGGTGCAATATAGCCAGCACCACATCCCAGGTCAATACAAACTTCATTAAACTTTGTCAAATCAAATACTCGATCCGCAATTCGTTCACCACACTCTCTTCGAAGATATTGAGCCGCTTCAAAGTCTTTGGATTTGGCCGCCCAATTTCGCTGGCGGCGCTTTACTTCTCGGTCGAACACCTGGAAATAAGGGTAGTTTAGTTAACATTCTTCACTAAATTTTATTTTTTCCCCTTATTTACTCATTTTAAAATTGAAAAAAATATTTTTTAATTTATGTTTTTGACCTAAAAACTCGAATTTAAAAAAAAATTAAAAACCGCAAGAACTTTCTTTACACCAAAATTTTATTAAATCTTGTTTTTCTCCATATCTACTCACTCTAAAATAACCAACAATATTTTTTTTAATATTTTTTTGATCTAAAAATTCAGGTTTCCGAAAAAATTTTAATACCGCAAAAACTTTCTTTACACTAAAATTTCGATCTTTAAAAGACCCAACACCAACCAAAAAGATCAAAAATAACATAAAATGTCAAAACATAATAATTTCCAAAATAACCATCAATATAGTGAAATAAAGTAATATTACCTTAACATTGCTCGGCACCGTTGAAGCGGATGAATAACAAGAGGTAGAGAGTCTGGTGTAGGTATATGGCTTTATATTTAGCTTACACGTTCTTATTAACATCTAAAAATGTTAATTTTAATACCAAAAAGTTAGAAATTGACGTTAAATCATTAAAATGAAGCGGGTATCTACTATAATACCTAAAAGGCCTCTGAACTTTAATTTTTACTTTATAAGATCAAACCCTGCCAAAATATATTCATAGTTATGACATTCTGCATCATATAAAATAAATCCTAGTGTTATTCAACGCTTATCCTTCGCAAGATCTTCAAAAAACATCAAAAAGACCTACTACAATATCGAAAAAACTTATACTTCTCCAAGTTCTAAGCCAAAAATTTCAAAATTAATGTTCATAAATATAAATCATGATATTCCAGATCATTTTACAATCAATTCACTCACCGATATGTTTTCGTTTATTCGATATAACAATAATAAATTAACATAATAATAAATAACTAAACTCAACTACTTTAATAAGCTAAAACAAGCTGGAATTGACTCGTATTTTAGAAGCACATTAACAAAAAAGTTGCATATTGACCTTGACTAACTGTACTGATAACAAAAACTTTGAAAATTCCAAAAAGAAATGTCATTTTTAACAAAAAATGTCAGAAATTTCAAAAATTCCAAAATTTTGACTTTTTTCGTCCAAAAATTGCCATTTTAAATAGAATTTTTAAATTTTCAAAAATAAAGTGTCAGATATGCCTTTTAGTGACTCTTTTTCGGATATTTGGACTCCTTTCGATGCGTGAATATGAGTGATATGATCAGTGTTATCAATCCCATTACCAATATGAATGAGCCCCATGGTTGCGGTGGGTACACGTTGAAGACCACTTCCACGGATATTAGGTATATTGCACTGAAATTGGGGTTTTCATTATAATGACAACACCGTAACATTATGTTTAAATTGATTCACTTTGTCATAACATTTGAATTAGAATGCCATAAAAAGTTTTGTCGCTTTTTCCTGCGCAACGCCATTTGTAAAAACAAAAAAACTTTTAAAATGCTATTATATTTTAAAAAAGAACTTACAATGTAGCCCAAACCAGTAATTGTCGGTTGAAGCCTTGAAAGGTTGGTCTGAAAATATGAGATTTGGTTTGGTACAGTAAACTAAAGAAAGGTAAAATACGATTTCAGATGTTAATACTTACATTATAAAAAAAGACAAATCAGGCAAAGAAAAGTAGGGTAAGGTAGAATAGGGTAGGATAGGGTAGGAGAGGGTAGGATAGGGTAGAGTAGGGTAGAGTGCGGCATTATAACGTAGGGCAAAAGAAGATAGGGTAGAGTAAAGTAAAATAGATTAGGATAAGGTAGAGTAGAATGAATTTAGGTAGATTAAAGAAAGGTAGAGATAGGGGTAATTAAAGACAATTAAAAAAAATTTAAAATCCAAAAATTTAAAAAAAATCCAGTTTCAAAATCCTCATATTATCCTTCAAAACTCACATAATTGGTTCGAAATTGTACGACGTAAACACCAAATAAACTAAAGAATGATAAAACCATGAGTAGAATTGAAAATGAATCGATCTGGCAAAGGTCAGGCCAACCAAATTAGCCGAGAACAGTGAGAACAGCACTTCTAAAATCAAGTTTCGTTAATATTTAGGTAACAAATATTGCTTTTATATAAAAAACAATTTTTTAAACAACTTTTCATTCTGAAAAAAATTTTAAAATCAAAAAAAAATTTTTTTAATTCACTTGGGCCCCCTGTTGACAAATTTTTCAAAATTGAAAAAACAATTTTTTTTCAAAAAAACTATTCCAAAATACATAACACTACTTCAAAACCCCATTACACTCCCATAATATCCCCTAAACCTACCATGCGGAGTTAAAACGACCAACTTCCCAGTGTTAACATAGTCCAATATCATGTTGAACAGCCCTCCTCTGTCTCTAAACCAAACTCCAAACATAAATATCAGTAGCACCAATACGTGTAGGCCTAACAATATTAGATGGAATTTCTGTGCCAAAAAGATGTCTTCTGGTATGAATTGCCAATTGACCGACCATCGGAATTGAAAAACGCGGCCCAGCTCAAAGGCGCGGCCGAGGTATGATAATGGGTGGGTTAGAAGGAATTGGGCTCCTAGTCCTATCTGAAAATGAATTTTTTACATTTCAAAACTTGTTTTCAAACATTTTTTATACATTCATGTTAAAAAGGCATGTTATACGAGCAAACATGTTTCATCGTATAGCTTTTCGTATTTTACCAAAAAAGCTACACTAACAGGACAATAATCCTACCTGCCCCCCCCCCTCCAGAATCATCTCAAAAACTTTTATATAAATTCCTTGTACCACCAATAGTACCCACAAAAAATTATAGCTCGCGCTTTTGAGTTTTAAAATTTAAATATTCAAAATTCCCGCCAATTTGGCAAATTTGGCATTGTGTTTCAAGACGACTTTCCAGACAAGCTACGTTTACAAATTTAAAAATGTAATCCCATTTAAAAGTTTTCTACTAGTATATCAAATAAAAAATCCTAAAAGTCAAAAAGGGCAAAGTTATAAGCTTGAAACACAATGCCAATTTAGCGGGAAATTCAAAACGTAATTGATCTCGATTTTTTCGAGATTTCCTGGAAAGCGCGATTTGGTACATTGCTGAAAATCTTATATTTACTTGATCTTTCTATATAAAAAGTTTGAAGGCAATCAGAGCGGGGCTAATCGGGTACTTTCCTTGTTATAATATTTCAAAAATTCAAATTCAAGTTTAATTAAAAAAAACTAAATACGTACCTGTACCGCTGCACAAATGCCCAAATTGAAGACTGTGTGTTTGATCCCCAGTTGTAGTAACAAAATGAAGAAAACGGCCGGCGCAAACAGTAATATGTTCATTTTTACTGTTACTCCAACGCTGAAAATGCTAAAATTAGACAAAGTAAAGAAGATATAGCTACTTTCCACCCTTGGCATAAAAAATTATAAACCAAAACCTCAAATTTATTTGACTAAGGTTAGACAACATCGTAGTTTACCTATAAAACAAGCACCCCGATCCAAATCTTCTGTAGATGAACAAGTTTGCGGCCGCGTACAAGAAGAACATAGCAATTGGGTCGTTGAATAACCGCAACATGTATATTGAATGCAGTCGATGTGAAATTATTACCATAAATACTAATACAGCTGGTCCTATCTAAAAAAAATGTTAGACATGTTTCATCGTATAAAATGTCCCCAAAAATTTTTAAATGACTTTGGCCTTTCATACCTCATTTTTGTACCTTTCAACACTAAAAACCATACTTTCTAACCCACAAAAAATTAAAAACGGACCTTCTTCGACTGATAAAACAGATTGACAATCAATAACTGATTGATCGCATAGATAATGGCAAAGATTTGTTGAGCTCTAGCTACATTCTGACCATCGTTCGTTAGGTAATTGAGCAATGTGTAGATGTACAAATGTCCAGCTGGATAGACCAATGGTCCCGTATTACCGCGAATATGATAGTAGTCCAGTTCACCCGATTTGTAGATGCGAACTTGCTCCATGTAGGCGGTCCAGTCAATGTTTGTGTCTGAAAAATAATTTTTTACCTTGTTTTAGATAGTTGAGGTATGGAAATGTCAAAAAGATAAAATTGGCGGTTGAGAATGGCAAGAAACAACCATTTTAGGTAACAAAACACCTCTTTCTTTCAAAAAACCAACGATTTTAAGTAACAAAACTTAATTTTTTCTAAAAACAAGCTCAAATTATATTTAAAAACACCCAACTTTATACCAAAAAACCCCGAAAAAACTTACAACTAACATAGTTCAACATATAAAACACAATTCCAGTATCCAGCACGGTAATCAGTAGTACAGCTAATGCAAAAAATTGTTTGTCAAAGGCGATACAAGCCGAGAGGAAGCCCTTCATGTACAATATCCACTTGTTTTTGCCTTGAATCTTGGCCTTCTGGACGTATTCATTGGTGGTGGATAATATAGGCTTCGACGCCGTCGACTCCGTTCGCCGCCGCGGAGGGGGCATCTGAAAATGTTGTATATACTATGCTCTGAGCTGTAGATCTGAGGTAGAGCTCTGAGCTAAGAATCTAAGCTAGAGCTCTGGGCTGAAGCTCTGAGCTAGGGTTAAAGATCTAGGCGAGGGCTCTGAGCAGGGCATTTAGCTGGGAATCATATCAAAAACATTTTAGGTATCAATCTGCCATAACAGAGCTATTACCAATCAAAAAACACTTCCAGTTTAATAATATTACTTTTTATTCACAATCTACTACAACATTAAAACATGTTCAAAAAATCTGAGCCATTCTCACAGCAAAGTTTCAAGGTCAGATAGCTCAGAAGTTTTTGACCACGCGAACATACTCAACAACTAGCTTTCAAACCAAAAATACGCCAAGAAAATCGAGAATCTATCGTCTGTATCTGTAGCGCTTGAAATAGAACCATAACTGGAAGACACCATTCTGAAACTGGCACTTGTAGCCATGTTTGTGATTGACTTCCCATTCGCGATTCACCACTTTAAAGGCAATATCTTCGTATGGTGGGCCTGCTTTGAAGCGAATCACAGCAAAATCCTCATCTTCACATTCGGTTAGGGTAAAGGATGGGGTTTGAGTTGGATCCAGGAGGTCTGGGTAGAAGATCTGAATAAAATGAACTTTACTTTTAAAAAGTAGTAAATATTAACGAAAATTCGCTTTATAAAACCACAAAAATCAATTTTTTTTTAGCCAGAAAAAGCGTTTTACACCCTAAAAAATCAATTTCCAATCAACTGTTCTGCCATTTTAATAACATACCCTTCAAAGTAGAACCCTAGAGCTGGTGCTAAATGAAGGGGGCACAGTTTAGGTCCAAAAAAGATTTAATTTGTGAAAAGTGCAAAAAGAAGAATCGGGCCAAGCAAGTTTCAAAAAAAAACCAGGCCGGACTAACAGACTAACACGTAAGGCCGAGAGCCGGGGCATAACCAAAGCCCACCCCGTGAGACGTGCCAAAAAGTTAGACCCGGCTAGCTGTAAAAAAGCCGAGGTTTCTTTACAAGTCGAATTCAATCACTACCCCCTTCCTACCCCCAATCTCCTCCCAAACTTACATTGAACCTGTATCCCTGAACAATCTTTGGCGGAGGATTGTCTACATCGTAGTGAGTTTGGTTGTACTTGTTCCATTCAAAGCCGGTATGAACTCGGTTGAAATATTTCGGTTTTTGTGGTCGATATTTGTCTGACCAAAGCAGTTTTTGATGTCCAATGTCTTCTTCCACGGCAAACGAGCTTTCTTCCTTGTTGTTCATGCCTTGTTTGGCGATGGCCATCATTTTCTCGTCGGCTTCCGAATTGGCTAGCGTTGCTGGCTTTCCTAGACGCTTATCGTGCTCGGTCTTTCGCTTCTGAAAGCAAATATTGAGTGTGTGACAAGATCTGATAGTGGTAGATCTACCCCCTCCCTAGCTAAAACCCTGCCCACGCCTATCTCTCTAAGCTGAATCCACCTCCTAGCTACCTCCAGCCCTCACTTACCTCTCTCAGCTGTTCAGCATCCTCTTTTTCGTTCACAATGCCAATCCCAGGCATAGCCAAGCTTTCTTTGCCATAGGTGGGTGAATATCGACCTGACTCGTACATTCTCAATGTGAATCTCAGCAATTGTCTGTCATTCAACTGCTCGTACTTTAACTCTCGTTGCTCGTCGTCTAAAGCCTGTACTTCTTCCACTGTGAAGGGTAGCGGTCTTTTAATGTCATAGGCTTCTAGGGCTTCTAGATCTTCTTCCTGGAAGAAAAATTAGTTAGACAATTGCGATAGACATTTTTTGTGTTGTAAAGTATGTCATTGTCATCTTTAAATTTTTAACGAAAGTTTTTGCGATTTTTTGTTTTGTAAAGAAAGTTTTTGCCATTTTTCATTTTGTGAAAAAAGTTCTTGCCATTTTTTATTCTGTTAAGAAAGTTCTTGCCATTTTTTGCTTTGTAAAGAACGTTTTGCAATTAAAAAAATTAAAGACCCCCATATAAAAAAAATAGTAAATACAAATTACCCTACCCTAAAAATTTTAAAAAAAAGTACAAAGTAACCCAGTTGCGGTATAACCCGCGGGCCTACATGTCCTTATCCGATCCCTTTCAAATATTTTATTGGCACGTCCTAGTCCAAGACCGAGCCTAATAATCCCTTTGTCAGGTCTACTAGTATTACCTCAATCGAATAGAAAGCAAAAATCATTATCATTTTAACCTCAAAACATCCTTAAAACCCCAAGAACATACCCTCAAATCCTCCAGCTCTTCATCATCCTCACTCTTTTCCACTTCCTTTCCTTCTACCTCTTCTTTCTCATCCACAACCTCCGCTTTATGTTCTCCTTTTTCCATTTCCAGCTTCTCCAATCGCTGAACTTCTCTTTGTTGTTCAGCTCGAATTTGTTCCAATTTCATCTTCAAGAACCGTTGATGAAGTTCTTTCAGCCTTTGTCGTGCCATCTGAGGCCTTAAACTGTCGAGTAAACTCTCCCAGAACGATACATCAGTACCCCTTCCGGCGTTCTTGATCTTCTTCGTGATATCACCTTCAAGATTTTGGAGCTCGGCGAAAGATTTTCCCTAAGGTGAGAGGTTTTTAATGTGTATATAAAGCTATTCTTGAACTTTTCAGTTCAGATTTTAGTGGGTTTATAGCTTATGGCTTAGACTTTAAATTTATTTTTTTAAACAAAAAATTTCTTTAAAAAAATGGCGATAACTTTCTTTACAAAACAAAAAAAACAGACAAGAACTTTCTTTACAGCGCAAAAAATGACGAAAACTTTCTTTCCAAGATAAAAAGTAGCAAGAATTTTCTTTACAAAAAAAATGACAAGAACTTTCTTTATTTTCTGCAGGAGTTAACCTAATATTTTACTATGCTGCTGCAAAGTCAAAGCACTCGCGTACTGCAGAAGAGAAGAGAGAGAGATGCTATGCAAATTTAGCCCACGTTTCAAAGCATTTTCAAACCATCTTTCCCCATAAATTTCCAAATTTTTTCATTCACCATTTCGAACGAACCGAGAGATGGCCGATACCACCGCGAAAGACCGAGTTATTGGACCAATTGCCCGTGATGGCAACCGAGTGGAACTTCCCGAAACCGACGAGAAGATTCAAGTCTTCAACGGCATCCCCAACTATCCAGCTGGATACAAGTTTGGCGACAAATTTGTGGTAAGTTCTTTGAAGATTTCTTTGATATTGATGTGGGATATGAGGTTTTATTAATGAATTTCAGTGACAAATGGTAAAATCAACAGGTTTTTTCTAAAATTTGTTAAAGTTTCACTGAAGTCTTGCGATTTTTGTACATTTCTTTCTGTATTTCTCTTGGATTTTTGTCCAAAAATTGCTCTGAACCTAATTCTATCTATCCTACTTCACAAAACTTAAAATTTCCGTCGAAAAACTTCAATATATCCTCCAAAGCCCTATTAATCTTATCACATTTCAGATCGAAGAAAGAACTGGCTGGGACGACCGTTTTGGTGCCACTTATTTCGCGACGCCTCAGAAATCGGATCGTCCTCTAGAGCTGGTTCTCCGCGTAGACAACCTGCTCAAGCACAACCCATCCATCTTGATGGTTGAGATTGCAATGCTGAGAAAGGCGGATGAGCACCACAAGCATCAGTTCTTCGCCCAACTCCACGAGCAAGGCCGCTACGAGACCGACTACTTTTGGTACACTACCTACTTCAAAGGTGGTCCATCTTTGCGGCAGATCACGGATTTTATGCGCCAGAATCGAGGAAGGCGTTTCAGCGCTTCAACCGTTGGCAGATTCGCTCAGAATCTTTATGAAATGAGTTTTTTAAAAGTTTTGTGGGCCTCTAAGGGCTTTCTTAATATATAAAGGATAAAAAACAGTAAAAAATTGAATTTTAGGCCGTTTTTCAAACCTTAAATGGGCTCAAAACCTTTAAAATTTGATTGTTTTAGATCATCGGCTTCATGCACTCTTGCAACTTCCTGATCTGCGCCATAGATCAAGAGATGTTCCACCTGGACGCCGCTTCTCGGACCTTGTTCCTCTCCGACCTATCTACCATTCATCCCAGGCCAAAAACCCCTTCCAATCTCAGATGGTGCGGCGGACTCAACTACACCCCACTGGCTTGGTCAGCCCAGATTCAGAACAAAATACTGGTGGAAAGTCTGACTAATGTTGAGCTTGAGGCCGTCTTCTACTTGCTCTTGGAAATGGCCTTGGGTGGATTGCCATGGGCAGCTGATCACTCGGATGTAGTGGCTCAAAAGAAGATCAAACTGTTTGAGGGGGACCGGTCGGCTTTTAAGGCACTTCCTCAGACGTAGGTTTTGGTTTTCTATTTTCTACTTGAATATAGTTGCCTACTACAATATAATTTTAAAACTTTTTTTTCGATTTTGTTGAACTAACTTGGCTTAGCATCCTGTGTATAATACCCAATGCCTTTTTTAACATCACACCACGCCTTGTTTAACATTACAATACATATTTAAAAGCCAAATTTCGTTTTCAGCTACTTCAAGCTCTGGGAGAACATTGTGGACATCGTCACTTCGGACCGCCCCTACTCTGACCTCTCGGTCACCCTTGACCTATGTCAAGAGATATACAAGAAGGACGGTGGCTGCTCTTCATGGGACGACGACTTTGACTTTGAACGTCAACCCACTCCAGAAGAATTGCCCAAGTTTGTGATGGAGAAAGTGGCTAATGATCCAGAAGCCCAGGAAATTGATCAAGGGGAAAATGGCGAGAAAGATGAAGGTAAGAAGAATAAAGAGAAGAGTCAAAACAAGAAGGATGAAGGAAAAGATGAAGGTGCCTTGACTAAAGAAGCCGGTAAATTAAGCAAGAAGAAGAATGAGAAGCCGACCAAAGAAGCCGCAAAGCCAGAGAAGAAAGAGGTTGAAGATCCGAGTTCATCAAAGAAAAATACTGAAAATTCTGATAAGCCTGAAACTTCAAAAGTGGTCTCCCACGTCATCTTGCCCAAGGCCGAACCACCCAAAGCCGATCAGCGCGCCACCAAGAAGAAGACGGGCAAAAAGGCCGGAAAACGTTGATATTATCCTTGTTTAGAGTAAACTTCATATGATTTGTTGGTCGTTTTGCTTTGATTTGTTATTGTTTTATTATTTTGTTATTGTTTGACAATTTTATACTTTTTACTAAAGTTTTTGCCATTAATATTTTGAATATTACCTAAAACTGAAAAAAAACAACAAACCCTTACCTTGAACGTCTTGATAACATCTTGTTGTACGGCAGAGTGAACGGCTTCATTCTTCCTCAATTCCCTTTGCTTCTTCAGCTCTGATGTTGCTATTGTCGTAACATCGTCCCAGAACTCCTTTTGCTTCTTTTCTGTATCCAGCAAACGGTAAACTTTGACATCAGCTATCAAATCTTCATATTGCTCTTCTGTTAGTCCTTTCACATATTCATTCGGATCCCTGAGCTCGACATCTTCTAGCTCTTCAAAGGGCTTTGGTTTCTTATCGTTGCCAAAGGATATGTACCTAAAATTATGAAGTTAGAATTATATAAAAAGCGGAAAATAGTACCTAAAATTCAAAATAAAATAACTTACACAGCCAGATGGTCAATGGGCATCGCTCGATTCCCCTTGATTCTGATCTGAGACCTCAATGGAGCCTGCTGCAAATGAAACTTTCGTTCAATTTCACTAAAATCTGAATTCTTCTTTCGTTCTTCTTCTCTCGCCAAAAATTCAATATCATCTCGGGCTGCTTGGCGTGTCAGTCGACTTTGTTTTAGCTGTTCCATCTCTTCTACACTCTTCTTGATCTGATTCCTATGCATTTTCTCAATTTCTTTCTTACTCAAATTCTTCTTTCCTTCAGCTGCCAATTTCTTGCCCCATACAAACGGTTGAGAGAAGTTGGGGTCATTGAAAGGATTGTCTAGGTCGGTATAAAGTACAGCTGGTGAAAAAGAACTTGATGAACATGGTTCTTCCTAAAATATTAAATTTTACATTCTTTGCTTTTATAGTAACGCTTTTCCTAAACTGTTCAAGAAGAATCAAACGACTTTAGAGTAAAACCAAAATATAGTAAAAACAAAACAACTTAAGTAAATCCAACAAAAATTTCTATATCTCAAAAATATAATAAGCAAAAGCTATGAAATTTAACTATGAACATGATAAAAAAAAATTAAAAAAACTTTATACTAATTTTCAACTCAAACAAAATAAATTGCTTGAAGCTACAGACTAAACCATCTGACCCACTATATTCAACAAGTGAAAGTAAAATCAAATAACTAACTCGTTACCCCGTTATTGTTACTAAAAACCATCAAAAAAGCTAGAAACTATCCCAATATACCATCTTTAGCTCATGATAATCCTCTATCATCGTTTTGGCTTCGGTTATACCTAAAAACAAAACAAGAAAAGAAGAAACATACCTTTATTTTCTTTTTATCATATGAGCGGCTCATGGCGGTCAATTTCTATAGTAACTAGACGTCAAAAATTTGCCAAAACTTTAACAATAGCTACTCAAAAAAAACAGGAACTTATTGTAAAAGGTATTCTTGTCCTTGTCGAGAAATATTTCGCAAAAGCTTTTTATTTTTACTGCAGTTTGCGCCCAAAAGACTGTGAGTCAAAGAGACACTTTATACGCCAAATGAATTCAATAACAACATAATTTATTTTCTAACAAAAATATACAACTATTGACCTCAATCTCACTCAAGAAGATTGTTAGTGTTTGAAAACACAATTGCTACAATTATTATTTTGATCTTGGGCTTTTTTGGTCGATTTCTGACTAGCTTTCTTCGTGCTTTCATTTTCCGTGGCTTTAACCTCCTTCCCTTGATCTTCGTTGACCTCATTTTCTATAAGTCGGCCGCTTTTTGAAGTCAAAGTGTTAGCTTTGCTCAATTCAGTGCTTGTCGTATTGTCAGTGAAAACGCAACTGGAGCAGGTCGTAACACTAGTACTTTTGGCACAAGTACTACATGTATCATCATCTGTGTTGCCTTCAGTCGTCTTTTGTTCATCTTTCATGCTCTTAGAGTCCTTGGCCACCTTCTCCATGACAAGCTCGGGTAATTCTTTTGAAGTCCGATCACGTTCAAAGTCAAACTTGTCGTTCCACGAAGCACATGCACCGTCGTTCTTGTATATCTGCTGGCATAGATTGAGGATTATTGAGAGGTCAGAGTAGGGGCGGTTGCGGCCGACCATGGTCACGATTTGCTTCCAAAGCTTGAAGTAGCTGAAGAGAAGAGACCTTGGCTTTAAAATAATGAAACTTAATTTTAGAAAACTGTTTTTGCTATTTTTAGAAAGATTTTAAGATTTACAACCCATTTTTTCTTTTTAAGCTTCAAAATTTATATTATAGTAAGCAGCAATCTTCAAAAGATTCATGTTTTAGTAGCCAATCACTAATCAAAAGATAGAAAACCAAAACTTACGTCTTAGGAAGTCCTCCCAAAAATTTCTTACCATCCCTAAACAAGTTCCTCTTCTTTTCAGCCACATCATCCAAACTATCGGACGCCCAAGGCAGTCCACCCAAGGCCAAGTCCAATATTAAGTAGAAAACGGACTCCAACTCCATAGTTGTCAGCCTATCCAAGTTAACATAGTTCTGAGCGTGCCATGACCACACCATGGGGCTGTAGTGCAGTCCACGATGCCAGACGAGGTTATTCACGCCCGTTGGCTTGGGCTGGATGGAAGACATGTCAGAGAGGAAAAGGGTGCGGAAGCGGGCGTCGAACTCGAACATGTTTTGATCCATGGCACAGATTAAGAAGCCGTTTTGGTGGATGAAGCCGGCTATCTGAAAAATGAATTTTTTAGTTAAAAATTTTTAAATTAAGCCTAAAATACGAAGTTTCACAAAATTTTTCATTTTTCGACCGTGTTAACTTAAAAAAGTCACAAAATCCCCAAAACTCCAAGCCAAATCCCACCTCAAATAAATTCTGAGCCAATCGTCCCACAGTTGACGTACTCAATCTGTCTTCACCTTTCCGTCGCATAACTTCCGTGATCTGACGCAGAGTTGGACCACTTTTGCAATAGGTAGTGTACCAAAAGTGTTCGTTTTCGTAAGGGCCGTGCTCGTGGAGCTCGATGAAGAAATGATGTTTCTGGTGCTCGTGGGCTTTACTCAACAACTTATATTTGTATTTTGTGGCTGATCGATGGTTCTCTTTGATGTTGTTCACATGAAAAAGAAGTTTTTGGTCCGAAGATAGAAGCGTCGCCAGGTAGGTGACTCCAAAGTGTCCGTTACCGTCGATTTTTTCGCCAATCTAAAAGATAGTGAGTTTGATGATGTGTTGTATGTTATTTTAACGTTTTTTTTTGAAAAAAAATATTAAAAAATTTATCCTACAAACTAAAATTATAAAAAAATTTCAAAAATTTCAAAAATTTAAGAAAAACTGACTGTTTCTGACATTCTCGACTTAAACTCAACAATCTAACCTCATACCCTACCTCAATATCAAAAGAATCCTAAAAGAACTTACCACAAACTTGTCACCAAACTTGTACCCAGCCGGATAGTTGGGGATGGCGTTGAAGACTTGAATCTCTTCGTCGTTTTCAGGAATTTCCACTTGATTGCCATTTGAGGCGGTTTGCCCAGTAAATCGGTCTTTCACGGAGGTATTGGACATCAAAAGGTTAGTTGTTAACTAAAACTAAAATTTTTATAACATGAACAATACATACCTCTTGGGATATAAATTTTTCGACGTACGTATATTTTGACAAATAAAATTTGTAAAATAAGACCGAAATTTGAATAATCCAAAAATAAAAGAATTTGCCTTCAGCTGCGCCCAAACTTTTGAAAACTGCGCAATTTCGATGGTCGCAATTTTATACGAATTCTACAAACTTTTGAACCGGTAATTGAATTAAGGTTCTGGTTGAGATTCTAGTAAAAACACTACTTTGTTTCTTGTTACGAAGGTTTTTGACATTTCTTTGTAAATAAATTTTTTGCTTTTTTTTCATAGATGTAATGAAAGTTCTTGCTATTTCTTGCTTTGCTAAAGTAAGAAATTCATTGCCATTTTTCTTTTTGTAAAACACTTTATTGTCAGTTTTGTTTTTTTAAGTAATTTCTTGCCGTTTAAAACGTTTTAAAGAAACTTCTATACTTTGTAAAGAAAGTTATTGCCATTCTTCAAAATATGTTGTTGTCATTTTTTTGCTTTGCCACGCCTCTTGTACGTTCAACTACACATTATTTATATAATATCGTACAGTAAACATCATGCGTTATAATTGACAACATACTATTATGTCATAACAATGATAATAACAACGCAGTAACTTTGAATTACCATAGTAATTAAAGCGAAAAATTGCATGTTACTGATGTCTGAACGAATCATGAATAATACTTGAGATAGAAATAGGCATTAAATATGCTAGAGATGTCATAAATTCTTCTTGTGTATGGGTTATAAGGGATGCATCATGGATGATATGCTGTTGTAAATGTTGATGTGTCCGGTCTTTTGTCTACGTACTTCTAGACTGAAACGACGTAGTTTTTGAGCTTTTGCGGTCCACTTTTTCCTGTCTAGGTGTACTATGTTTTGCTAAAACTAGGCCTAACTCCCAGAGCCCTAGCTCAGAGCCCTAGCCCAGAGTCCTAGCCCAGAGCCCTAGACCAGAGCCCCAGCCTAGAGCCCTAGTCTAGAGCCCTAGCCCAGAGCCCTAGCCCAGAGCCCTAGCCCTATTTCTAGATCTTCCTCTAGTCTAGTTCTAGCTTTAGCGATAGCCACAGCTGTAGGATTAGCCCTAGAGCTGGTACGTATATCTTAAGGCCTAGCCTAAGCATAATTTCTAGCGTATTATGTTATAGCATAAGGCGTAGCTATAGTCGAAGTCCTAGCATAAAACTAGTTTGAGCTTAAGCTCCAGACCTAGCTCAGAACCTTACTCCAGAGCCCGAGCCTAGCCTTAACACAAAAGTTAGCTCTAGCACTAGCTAAAGCCCTAGCCTTTGCTTTAGTTCTCGTCTGAGGCTTAGCTTCTTTACTGCACAGTAACTCGACATGAATTTTTAATTTTTTTTTGTTACTAAAGTACGTAGTTTTGAGTTCAATACAATTTTAACTGTAAAGTTAAATTCCAGAGAAATGCCATTTTATGACATTTTATACTAAACTCGTGTAAAAATGAAATCGTAGCAGTCGATTCGCATGGTTTTTTGCTCTTTTTCACGTTTTTATTAACGTCAATTGACCAAAACCAGCTGTAAAATAACATTTTTAGTTTCAAATGTTATTTCAGTTGTAAAAGTGGTATGAATGTATTATGTAGTCATTTATGTTACAGCCACCATTTTTTGCAAGTTTTACAACTTTTGAATAAACAATAAAGCTTGTTTTGAATTTTAGACGCCTAGAATTCATCAAACAGAGAAAGGGCAAGCTGGCTCTGAGCTAATGCTAAGTCTAAAGGGTTACTGCTAAAAATAATTCAACGTAAAGGACAAGGTATCTGGGCTAGGACACTAAACCAGGGCTTTGGATTATAGTTCTAGGTAAAGTTAGAGTTTGGACTAATTCAACATAGAGGACTGGGGATCTAGGCTAGGGCTCTGGGCTAAGGTTCTGGGCTAGGGCTCTGGGCTAGGGCTGCGGGCTAGGGCTCTGGGCTAGGGCTGTGGGCTAGGGCTGTGGGCTAGGGCTGTGGGCTAGGGCTGTGGGATAGGGCTGTGGGCTAGGGCTGTGGGCTAGGGCTAGGGCTCAGGGCTAAGGTTCTGGGCTAGGGCTCTGAGCTAGAGCTGTAGATTAGAGTTCTGGGATAAGGCT
The DNA here is from genome assembly GCA_904066225.2 of Bursaphelenchus okinawaensis. Lineage (NCBI taxonomy): Eukaryota > Metazoa > Nematoda > Chromadorea > Rhabditida > Aphelenchoididae > Bursaphelenchus > Bursaphelenchus okinawaensis. Next base: position 1,940,737 of record CAJFCW020000002.1, on the reverse strand, counting down.
CTAGGCTAAGGCTATGAGCTAGTGCTAGAGTTAAAGCTATAATAAGGTAAATAAATGAAAAATCTCACGTTTTGGTTTCTCAAAACCGGTCGATTTTAATTTTTTTAAATGTTTTTGTATTTGTTTGTTTGTATCATGAGTAAGCAGAGCTTATGTTAGTCTGATTAAGCCGTAAACGTTAATGCACAACTGGTTCGTTACAAAACGAAGTTGAAAATATTTCAACAATATGTTAAAGTTGTGCTATTGATCCTTAGTACTATTTGCTTTTGTAGTACTATTTACTTTTCTTCAGTACTACTGACTTTGTTTTGTATTGTATAACATTTTAGTACCATTTACTTCTCGTCAGTACTTTTTGCTTTTTTTAGTACAACTTACTTTTGTCTTGTAAAGTTTAGCTTTTTGGTACTAGTTACACTGTTGTAATACTGTATAGTATATACTTTTTTAATATTATTTATTTATTCAGCACGACGACTACCCACTTTTGCTTAGTATGTACTACTCAATTTTCTTTCAAGTACTATCTTCATTGTACTGTATTGAATTCAAGTGCTATCTATACTTGCACTATCTTGAATGCAAGTACTAGCTATACTGCTCTATCTTACACTATCCATATTGTACTATTCTGAATAGCATTGCTCATCTCTGGATGTAAACAATTTATTATAAGACGATGCAAATTGCGTTATTTATCGCGAATGTCTAATTAATTGCTTACAAAAACAAAGGTCATTGTACTAATCCGACCAAAAACAATTTATTTATATTCAGCATGAACAAGATTTGTGGTGTATTACTGAAGAAGAGAGAGTGGCGGGTAGTTATAGTTATTATTATTTTTTGTAAAAGTATAGTCAAGCGGGGGGGGAGAGGGGGAGGGGGGGGACAGAGGTAAAAAAGCTAAGGCTGAACTTGGTTTGAGCTAAGACTAGCTCTAAGGCTAGAGCTAAAGCCAGAGGTAAGGCTAAAGGTAAGGCTTAGGCTTAGGCTTAGGCTTAGGCTTAGGCTTAGGCTTAGGCTTAGGCTTAGGCTTAGGCATAGGCTAAGGCTTAAGCTAGGGCTTAAGTTAGGGCTTAGGCTAGGGCTTAGGCTAGGGCTTAGGCTAGAGCTTAGGCTAATGCTTAGGCTTAGGCTAAGGCTAAGGCTTAGGCTAGGGCTTAGGCTAGGGCTTAGGCTAGGGCTTAGGCTAGGGCTTAGGCTAGGGCTTAGGCTAGGGCTTAGGCTAGGGCTTAGGCTAGAGCTTAAGCTAGGGCTTAGGCTAGGGCTTAGGCTAGGGCTTAGGCTAGGGCTTAGGCTAGGGCTTAGGCTAGGGCTTAAGCTAGAGCTTAGGCTAGGGCTTAGGCTTACGTTAAAAGTAAAGATAAGCATATGGATATGCCTGTTACTATAACTATGTTTCAGTTTATGGCTAAGACAAAGGTTAAATTTACGGCTACGGCAATGGCTAAGGCTATGGTATAGCTTAGACTAAAGTTAACGTTTAGGCTCAGGTTAACGCTGAAGCTTTAGCTTGTATTAAGGATAGAGCATAAGCTATGGCTAGGGCAAAAACCAGTTATCTTTTATGTGTTTTTACTTTGCTGCGAAAAGAATGGCGTTATTTTTATTTTTACTTTTTTACTAGTTTTAATGGTAACAAAATTTTAACCTATGAAAAGCAAAAACATGCCAAAATTTTCAAACTAGCATCAAAACAAGTCTACGGTAGTGGCAAAACAACATTTTTACACCTGACTAAAACAAAAACTAACCTACCGTAATATTACTCATTCCCCCACACATCGAATATTAATATTTCGGGAATACATTTGCATTCCTGTTTTGAAACCGGCGACATGAAGGCGTCACTTAATCAAATTTTGTGAATTTCAAATCGACCGTCCACTAAATATACAATTTTTTTTTAGTTTTGGCACAGCTGAAATTGTTAGCGGGTGTTTTTTAATATCTACATTCTAGGTTATATTGAGGTTTCGTAGGGTAAGATATTTTTACAATAAGTTACTACGTTATGGTTTGTATATTCAAGTGTGTCGTTGTTTGGAAGTTTGTAGGGCTGTCACAACGGCAGGGACAACAGGGAGTTGGGGAGGGGGGGGAGATAAGTTGGGGGGGGGGGGGGAGAGAGATAAGGTAAGAAGGAGGAACGAAAAAAAAACTTTTGTTATTAAAATTTTTAAAAGAAAAAGGCGAAGGGGGGGGGGAGTATTTTTAGATTTGTCACTGGTTGGAGCAGAAGCTGGACGAGGCTTACACATTGTTTCAAAGCTTAGCTTGAAACATAGTTTGCGCCTTAGCTTTATCCTTAGCTTTATCTCAAGCTTTAGCCAGACGTTTAACCTTAATCTAGGCCTTTCTTTTAGCTATAGCTCTAGCCTTGGTCTTATTCGTAGCTTAGGCTCATTATTAGAAATATGCCACCTTCTGCCTTAGCTTCAGCATCGAGTGAGCCTGAGCTTCAGCTTTAACTGCAGCGTTTGGCGTATCTTTAGTCTAAGCTCTAGCTTAAGTTTTAGTCTTAATATAAACCAAAGCTTAAATTTTAGGCTTATGTTTTAAATTTAGATTTAACGCTTTGTGCTTTACAAACTTATTAATGTTTTTATTTTTTATTATATAATAGTACATTTAGGTATTAGAACGTTGCTTATAATACAACCGTGCACAATTATTGATTTATATTCTGCACAAATGTTGCTAATTTTTCTAAAAATACTATATCCTTTCCTAAAATGTCATTGTATTATGCACATCTAACGATTATTTAGTGGAATGTATATTAATCTCTGACAAGTTTGGTAATCCGTTTGCGTTTCTCAAAAAAAAGATTTTTAACATTAAACATGTAAATTCAAAGATTACTGGTATTATAACTTCCGTTCTGATGGTTTCTAAACAGCATTGATGTTGGGGGAGTACGTTCTCTTTATTACAAAAATGTTTCATTATCAATTTTAGGTAACAAATTTAGATTTTTTGTAAAAATATGTATACGGTAAGGCAAAGTAAGGTACTGTAGAATTAGGTAAGATAGGTCGGGGTATGATGGAGTAGGCGAAGAAAGGGTAGGTTAGGGTAAGGAAAGGTAGGGTAGAACAATGTAGGATACAGTGGAGTTGGGTAAGGTAGAGTACGGTAGCTGTAGGGATAAGAAAGGACAAGGCACGGCAAATTAGGTCAAGGTAGGTTAGCGTGCGGTAGGATACAGTAGAATAGGCCAAGGTACAGTACGGTAAAGTAATGAAGTAGGGTAGGGTAGGGTAGGGTAGGGTAGGGTAGGGTAGAGTAGGGTAGGGTAGGATAAGGTAGGTTAGGGTAGGGTAGGGTAGGGTAGGGTAAGGTAGGGTAGGGTAGGGTAGGGTAGGGTAGGGTAGGGTAGGGTAGGGTAGGGTAGGCTAGGGTAGGGTAGGGTAGGGTAGCGTAGGGTAGGGTAGCGTAGGGTAGGGTAGGGTAGGGTAGGGTAAGGTAGGGTAGGGTAGGGTAGGGTAGGGTAGGGTAGGGTAGGGTAGGGTAGGGTAGGGTAGGGTAGGGTAGGGTAGGGTAGGGTAGGGTAGGGTAGGGTAGGGTGTGTTATATACTGTATCATATTATTAGAAACATATGTCACTTTCTTTCTAGATAAGTGGGCGGAGTTACAGCCGTTTTTCGACGTAAACATATAAGCTTCTTATGGCCAGCAAGAAGCTTGTTTACTGTACTTACTGACCATAGATAAAATTGTATTTAAACGCAGTTTTTGACGTTATATATCTTGTGTTTTATGTTCTAGTTTTATAAAACGTTACCGTAGAGGCTAGGGCTGAGATTCTACTGTATTTTTCGCTGTTTTCAAACAAAAGTACAGTGCTTGTATGTCATTTATAAAATGTCATAGAATACCAAAAACGTGATTTCCAAAATGCCAGTTTATGTTTGACGAAAGGGTAAATGCATTATGTGTAACTGACAATTTATAATTGACGTCAGCAATTAAGTATACTGTTTCTGATGAAGATAAATTACATGTTTTGGAATAACAGGGTAAAAACTTAAGTGCATAAAGAGGAAAAATACTGAAAATTATAGTTTAGGTATAACTAGGTATAAAATTGTAATTAAAAGTAATGGATAGCATCATAAAAAGCAGTACTGTGTTTTGTTTTGGCTTTGTTAGACTTCTCGTGTTTCTGCTCATTCGTATCTAGCCTTACTGTAATTTTGTTCACATTAGGTATAATAAATCCGGGACCGGGTAGAGGGGGACGGTAGGCTTTCAAACTAAGACTTAGACTTTAGATTAAGCTGAAACTTAGGCTTAGACTTAGGCTTAAGCTTGAGTTTAGGCAGAAGATCGGAGCGAGTCAAGCCAGTACGTGTGATTTCTAAAGCCGGGTTCAAAACAAAGATCCGGCTCCGGGCCGGACTGAAAAATTGTGCCAGACTCTTTTACAAGTCTACAAAGAGGTTGGACTCAAATTGTTCAAGTCATTGTTAAACATAAACTGAAACCTGCTTACTCACGTCTTTTAAAAAAAATTTATTGAATTTGCCCGATTTGCGACGAAACGCCAACGTTTCGGAAAGGACGTTTCGTATTTCTTCTAAACGTGCTCGTTATACGAAAATTTTGTTATAGAAGAGTTCGTTACGGAAGAGTTTTGCTTTGGTTTGCTAATCTTTTTTTTTGGACTTTTTTTGGCATACGGGCAATTTTTGTTTGGGGTAAGGGAAGTCAGAACCAGAGAGAAAGGAGTGAGGCAACCAGGACCGAACGGGCATTTCTGGTATGGAAGCACAAGAGGGGCCACTTTTTTCAAAATTTTTTTTCTGTGGTGGGGGTATCTTTTTCCTTTCTGTCCCCCTCTCCCTCCCCCCCCCCTCCCCTTCCTTACGCTCGTCCCTGGAGGTAACTTACAAGCTTTTTCAAAAAAAATATATTCTTTCTGCCCATCCTTTCCTTTTTCCTCTTACTTCTGCCTACCCCTACACCTGTGAAGAAGTTGAGCTAGAGCTGAAAGAAAGCCTACTGGGCCCGGCCTTGGTTTGGGCTGGGTTAGGCCGAAAAAAGTTTGAAAAGGGCTAGGCATTTTTGGACTGTTTTAGAGTCCACGTGCGTCGGCCCGGCCCGACTTCTCTTAAGGTTGTGGCACAGTCCGGAGCCGAGACCGAGCCTTACCAAGTGGATTTCCTCTTTAGGTTTATCTGCGTCAGTCTAGAGATTCCTGTTGCCATACTAAGCTTATTATAGACCACTTTTCCCAAAAAACAGTGTTTTGAAGTTTCTAAAACGCAACTTTTGTTTTTTTTAATTTTTATAGGATTAACTTTCAATTTTATTATTATATATGGCATTCGGAGATAGGAATGTAAAAATATCTACAAAAAATTACCTAAACAATAGAGGTCTATTATAAATGGTTTTTTTGGCGTCATTCATATGGAGTTAGTGATATTTGTTTTTGGCCAATTTTTTTATTATATTTAGTATATAAATTTATATTATTATACATATAGTAATATATGTAGATCTTGTGTTTGTGTTTTAAAGTTAGAACCGTATTACAACATATTTAGCTGTTCACATAATCCTGAGCCTCGTAAACACGGAAAGTTGTTTTGAGATGAGCACAGAATTATATGAAAAACCTAATCCTGTGAAATATAGTGTAATATACTATATTTACTACAGTTAGTTTTATTTGTAAGTTACTGTGTTATAAATAGATTTTTACAAACATAACTTATCATAAAATATGTCATTTGGTCAGTTATACATATTATAATACATTGTAAATTGACGTTGCTGTACAAGGTGTACATAACATACGTTTATGTATAATACGTACTAGTTTTAAAACTAGATTAAGATCATTTTCAACATAAAATTTGACGTAGCATCTTACTGTAAGCTTAAAAGTGCATAAAGATATTGTTAAAGCTTTTAAGGAACGCTTGGGCTAGATCTTAGGCTACAGCTTAAGCTAAGGCTTGGGCTAGGGTCCAGGCAAGGTCTTATGCTGAGTTTAGGCTAGGGCTAAGGCTAAAGCTAGAACTAGAAACATTGTCAAGACTAGAGCTAAGGTAAAGCAATGACAGATTTTAATAATACCATGGTACTCCGTGGTATAACATTCTGCTTTTACAACTCATTTTACAACACATGTTATAATAATCTTGAATTTTTGCTCTTTGTAATTTGGTAAAACATATAAAGTAGGAAATTGTACTGGGATGCACAATTATACAAATTATATCGTAGCGAATTTGTTGCAAAGCCGATTTTAAAAATATTTTAATTCAAAAATGGGCGGATATTTTAAAATTATTTTATATAAAAAGAAAGGTTTGGGTTTGTATTCAAGGGTATGGAAACGGTAGAGCATGGGGAAAAAAAGTGAAAAATAAAGGTAGGGTGCAAGTGTGGTAAGGATAAAGGAGAGGCTGGAGCAAAAGTACGGCAAGAGTAAGAGAAGAGCAGGGCAAGGGCAAATCAAAGGTAAGACAAGGGTAGGGAAAGGGAAAATCAAAGGTCACGCAAGGGTAGGGCATAGGCAAGTCAAAGGTAAGGCAAGGGTAAAGCAAGGACAAACCAAAGGTAAGGCAAGAGCAAAGGCAAAACAAAGGTAAGGCAAGGATAGGGCAAAGGCAAATCAAAAGTAAGACAACGAAGATTTGATGCCTAATTCTCCTTATTCTAGCTTTGGCGCTACTTTAACATATCCCAGTTTTTGAATAAATTTTCACTACCTTTACTGATTACTTGTCTTACCCTAGCCCTATATTAGTGTAACGAGGAAATCTTAAGGTTATAAATATAAGGTTTTCTAGACTGATTAATAAGTCCGAAAGCCGCTTTAAAACCCAGAGATATCCCCGTTATCGCCAGTCGGGTTAACTGTTGTAGGCTCCACTTGCCGACGGGCAGATGGAGAGTCTCCTCAACTAGTGAATAAAGGATAAAGAAAGAAATTGGTATTGAATGTTAAAGATTGCTCTGTAAAAGAACTCGGTGAGCAGGCTAGAAGACCTGGAATGCTCCCGGCTATAACATTAGCCTTGTCTTTACCTTTCTCTTTACGCTCTTTCACATGGTACATTCATTTTAAAAAATCAAATGGGCAGTTTGTAACATTCTCTTGCCAGTTTCAGTTTTGCCCCGCCCTTGCAATATCTTTTCACTAGCTTTTCTGTGCCCTAGCCCTTGTTTTGTCATACCCTTGCAGTACCTTTGCCTTCTCCTTGTTTTAACTTGGCCCTGCCTTGCAATGTCTTTCCATGACCATCGCTTTAGTCTCGGTGATCATTGCTTTAGCCTAGCCCTAGTTTTAATATGCTTTTAATAGCTTTTTCTTGTTTTTGCTCTGCTTTAGCAAATACAGTAGACTTACTGTAATAATTATACTATGGAAAACACTTTTGAAAGGCAGTGTTTTGAAAATTTCTAGCCCAATACAAAAGCATTTTTAATTTCGTTGATTTATACGTGATCTTTTGTCTTTTTTAAACAAAATTCTCTCATCTATAAAACATGCCTATCCTTCCGCTTTTTAAATCCAAAAAAAGTTTTTAGCTAAAAAAATGTAATAAGCCTATTGTACAGCCAAAATTTTTACGAGTTAAAAAGCCGAAAACAGTACGAAAGCGGATTGCTGTCATTTATAATTAAAATGAGATATTTCTACATTCCGATCTTTAGAATAAACTGATTTTTCGTATTGTAAGCGGCTTTGAGGGTTGTAAAGAAAATTCGTGCGTTTTTCGAAAATTAGAATCATATTATTTGGTTTTTTCTGCTAAAGGGGTGGGCTGTAAAAGTTATTTCGGGGTGGATTTGAAGTCTTTGTTTTAGTTAGTAGTAGCCGCACCGTGGCTATAGCGTTTCTCCAGCCCAGCCTTATAGTTTTAGCTCAGATCTCTGTCCCAGAGTGCCAGCCTAGTTAGAGCACAAAGCCCTAGGCTAGCCAAAAGCCACTAATGTAAAGCCCTAGCCCAGAGCTTTACTTCAAAGTCTTAGCCAGAACTTTTTAAAGTTAAAACTTACAACTTTAGCCGGATGCTCTAGCTCAGAGCCTTAGTGCAGAGCCTTAGCTTAAAGGCTCGGCCTAGAGCCTTAACTTAGAACCTCAGCCCAGAGCCCTAGCCTACAACCATAGCCCATAACCCTAGCCCAAAGCTCTAGCTCTAGTCATAACCCTAGCCGTGGCTCTAGCATTAGTCTTGTTAGCCCTATACCACAACCTTAACTGCTTGTACCCTAGTTATAGATTAAAGACATATCTCGAGATCAGCCTGAGCCCTAACCCTAAACCAAAGCCTATAGCTTTAGCTTTATCTCTTGCTCAATTTTACCTTGCCAAAATTTTTTTCATTTATAAAGAACTTTTCCATTGACAAACCATTAATTTTTGGACTGTTTGTACCAAAACCGTCTTAATTTCCTGTTTAGCAAAACCAGTTCTTGTTAATATTTACAGCCTAAACTTTTTACCCCAATAATGTAAAAACATATAAACAAGTAGTAGGAAACGTCACCATCAACTTTAGTTCTTTACTTTTTAAAAGTGCTTCTTTTAAGGGTAGAGTGAGGGTGGGGCAAGGAGAGGACAAGTATAAGGCAAGGGGAGGGCAAAGATAGGGAAAAATAAGGAAGGTGTATGGAAAGGGTAGGGCAAGGACGTGGATAAGGCAAGAGTAGGGCAAGAGTAGGGCAGATATGAGGCAAAGGTAAGACAATATTAGTGCACAAGTAGGGCAAGGCAAAGCAAAAGTGGAGCAAAGGCAGGGCAAAAGCGGGGTAGGATATGCGTAGGCTATACTAAACCTTATTTCGTGTTCGACTATTTAAAATTAAAATTTTTTAAAATTTTAAAGTAATTTTCAATATTTACAGTGCAGTAACAGCAACATACATTCATCTTCCTGGCTATAACTTGGCTACAACAAACTATACATTATTAGCTACAATAATATCTACAACATTTCAAGCACTTCTTCCTATAAGAGCTATAATATACAAAGCTAATTGTTACAATAGCTACATTAATTGAAAGCCGTTTACTACAAAATATACAGCCATTATCACTATAACAATCTAAAATAAGACTATATACAGACACTATCTGCTACAAATTAGAAAAGTTTTTAAACTTTATAACTCTTTCATATCAATTCAACATAGCAATGTCATCAATGTGCATGAAGATATTGGCAGTCTTTCTCTGTTTACAGTGTAAGTTTAGTTTTACAGTATAGCTAACTAGAAGGGAGGAGGAAGAGGATGTCTAGAGCGTGAGCTAAAGCTAGAGTTAAATCTAGAGCTAGAGCTAGAGCTAGAGCTAAGACTCCAACACGTAAGACGGGCTAAAACTAAGATTAGAACTAAAGCTATCTGAGTATACCATGCCTCAAAAAACCTCCTTCTTTGATGAACAGTATCTTAAAAATGTTATGACATGAACTTTTAAAAACCTTTCTGTTTTGTGACTTATGTACTGTAATATCGTATCGCTGAAAAGATGAAAATCGAGGTTTTTAAAGTTAAGGAGATTTATGGCTTTAAAATTTGAATAATCTCAATTGACTTGCGTAAATAAACTATTTTTATTATTGGCTCATCGCGGATTGCTATGATGAAATCAAAGCAATTTTGAAAATTAAAAAAATTTTTGAAATTTTCGCAAAATTCTAGCTCTAGCCCTCGCCCAGACCTCTAACCCCAAGTTCTAGCTCATGCCCTAGCCCGGAGCTTGAGTAATAACTCCAGTCGTTTTAAAAGTTCAAGTTGTACTAAATATACGCTTTAAAACAACTTGTCATGCCTTTCAGTTCAGCTTAAAAATAAGCACGCTTTGGGTACTTTAGTTTCAAAATTATGAATTCTTAGCATTAGGTGCTAATCTTGTTACAATTTCCAAATGTTACAAACGAAACGTATATAGGATCAATGTATTACAGTAGAAAAACATTATTTTAAAGTGCAAAGTTGTATTTTAAAATTTTGAAAAATATTGTTTGGCTACTAAAAGATTCTAATCAGCGATCTGCCGGACCGGTCTAACAAAACGCTGGGATTAAGACAAACAATGTAAGGCTAAAATTAAGGCAAGGCTACAGCTAGGGTTGTTGGCTAGGATTCTGAACTAGGGCCCTGGGCTAGGGCGCTGGGCTAGAACTCTGAGCTAGGATTCTGAACTAGGGCTCTGGGCTGGAGCTCTGTTCTGGAGCCTTAAGATAAAGCTCTGGGCTAGAGTGAAGCCAGAACTATGGAAACTTACGGTAAGACTACAGTACAATATGTTACAAAACTATAAGTACTTCCACAATACAAATATAGCATTAAAAATGTATAATCAAAAAGTGCACGATTATTTACAAGTTATTTCCTTATGAAAAGGTTAATATTGACGTTGCCAGCTAATTTCATACTATATTGTTTGTTTTCGACGAACACTCATAATGAAATGTTTTATGCATAACAGATTAGGGTTGAGTAGCAGTTTTTTAAAATTTAAAATTAAAAAAATTTTTTTTTAATTTTAAGTTTTCTACCCTACCCTACCCTCTCCTGCCTTACCCTACCCAACCCTAGTATACCCTGCCCTGCTCTATTAATAAAGTTTTAAATTTCAAAAAAAATTTTTTTTAATTTTAAAAAATTTTACAAAACCACCTACTAAACATTCTTTTTTCAGTAGTAACATCAGTCACCTACTACGACGTCTATCGACGAATGAGATCGCACGAAAAAAAGAATTCAGATGAGTTGTCGCCAGAATGGGAGAGGTATATCAATCAGATGAGTCTAAAACAACTTGATGAAGCCATTGCCCAACTGCGCCCTTACGCCGAGAAATATCGAAAAGCCAAGAGCTTGGACGACAAGCCTTCCATATCTCAATATTACCCATGGATCGTCCCTTTCTAATCGTTATGCCACTTCTATTTGTATATAAAACTATCACACTTTCATTATTATGTTTATAAGTTTTTTTGGAAAGTTATGTCGTTTTTTACAGTCAAAAAGGTTGAGTGAATACGACAAAACTTTGTTTTATGTGTTATAATATGACTTTTTTTAATAATAAAGGTATAATAAACATACACATATAAGTAGTATTAACCAAAAGTAAAAGCTTTTAAAAATTCTTTAACCCACCTTCCCGTACGCCCCTTTACCCTACCAAATTACCCTTACTATAATTTTATCCTTACCGTGTGCCAACTTTTGCTCTACTCTTGGCTTATCCTTCCTTTATTCTTGTCTAACCCTTTTTCTACCCTTGCTTTGCTCTTGCTTTAGCTTTGATCTACCCTTTCTCTATCCTTGCCCTTTGCACTTTGCTCTACACTAGCTTTATGATTGCCCTACCTTTGTCCTACACTTGTCTTATCTTTTTCCTACTCTTGCTCTACACTTGTTTTGCCTTAACTTTGTATTACCTGAGCACTACTATTACCCTACATTTGCCTTACCTTTGCTTACCCTTGCTCTCTTTTTGCCTAACGCTTTTTTACTCTTGCATTATCCTTGCTTTACTCTCGTTCTACCTTTGTCATACCTTGGCCAGCTTTAATTTTGCCTTACTCAACTCTACGCAATCTTACTTTATCTTACCTTGATCAGCCCTCTTGAGACTCTACTTTGCTCTTTCTTACTCTTTCTAACCCTACTTATGATTTTGGATGCGTCATTATAAACTATACCATAGGGTATGTTGAGATAATGCTTTAAATTGTTGATTTAATTCACAGGGTTAAAACTCAAAGTACCGTGAGTAAAAATCACGGTGAATACAAAATCAAAGTACAGTGAACTTCTGTAGATCAAACTCTTCTTTCTCCAATCAATTTGGTATACAGAAGTTCGACTTTATATGAACTCGTACTTTGATGGTTCAATACTAAGATTAATATTATATATGTATAATTAAGACAAAAAAACTATATTGATGTAATTTATGATAACAATTCATTTTTCAGCTGACTTTGATTAATTTTATACCGTAAAGCAAACAAAACACAGTTTATCGCAAAGATATGAACGTAATAAGTAAAGGTATTCCATCTTGTTGACAAGAAAACAACATTAAAACACGTGGTAAGCTGTAAAGTACAGTTTGAAGTTTATAAAAGGAGTTCCATTCGAAAAAATATTGCTTACTTTTTAAGACCAGCCCGCTTCAACTTTAGCTCAAGCTTAGGCTGGTTCGGCCCGGCCTGACCTTAAGAGGTCAAGCATACACTGTCCGTTTCTCAATCCCTACAGCTAAAACAAACTTTGGCAAAAAGTTGACTTTTCTTGGGTCTGTGTCAGATAAATGCGTTTCAAATATGAAACCCAATGAATCATTTTGCAGCTTTTTCAAAAAAACTTCTAGAATTCGAAAAAACAATCAAAAGAACCAAGTGTTATCACGATCGTTTGTGGGGTGACAATGCAATTCCATCATTGCGATTACTTTGAAATTCACGTGTTTCCGAGTATTTAAAGCCGAACAGAAAGTAGTCGCTGATGAAGCGACGTCTGACTGTTTGGTTTCCGCTTCGAAATGACTGTATAGATTGAACTTTCATGGTTTTTAAAAGTTTGTAACGGGTTTTGACATAATTTTAAAGGCTTCTTTTTAATTTAATTTATATTTTCTTACCCTGGGCGTGAGAAACGAGCTGGGTGTACTTTTGAAGCTCGGCCCAAACCCGCAGCTCAGTTAAAAAATTGTAGGTCCGGCTAAGCTCGGCCAGTTTTAAGAAACATTTTAAAAGTTTTTGTCATGTTTACTAAGGTAGATACATTGTCAGCTGTACATTCTCATTATTCATTTGATTCATTTGTTGTAGTCCACCTTCAATCAGCTGTTTTCGGGTTAAGAAATGTGGAGTTGGAATTTGTTTTTTTGACCTGAGCTTTTTTATCTTTTAGTTTATAGGTTATTTGAAAAAGAATAACATTTTTATAGTGGATTTCTGGCTATATTTTAGAAATTTTTAGCTCTAACGTTTGTCATTGCTCTAACCATAGCCTCATCTCTAGCTCTAGCTCTAGCTCTAGCTCTAGCTCTAGCTCTAGCTCTAGCTTGAGCCCTAGCCCCAACCTTGTTTTAGCTTTATTTTAACTTTATCTTAGGCTTTTTACTTTTACTTTTTTTCTTTACTAATGATTATCATTGTTGCCGCGTCGTTAAAATATTTTTTGACAAATCGTATTAGTAATGTTTATAAACTTTTAAAATTTTAGTTTGGGTCAATAAACGCTGTTTGGTCCGACTGTTGCACGCTTAAAAATACTACATAGTATCATCTACAATGTTCGCCGACAACACCCCAACTTATATTGAGGACAACGACGATCAAAGCAACTTGATCGTCGTGACGCTAAGTTGAATCGACCAAAACCATCAATCTCATAATTATTTATTCGATCTGATATTTTATGACATTTTATTTTGTCATAGTACTATTTATAGTATTTTTTATTTTTATTTAGTCTTACTGTGCTTTATTGAAATGCAATAAATAATTAAAAAAATTTTTTTTGAATTTTGTGCAATTCAGTATGGTGTATGACGTACTGATAAAAAGCCTTGTTTTACCTTGCGATACCCCACCTTGTTCTTACCATTCCCACTCTGTCCTTACTTCACCATACCCCCTGCTACCTTTACCATATTACACCCTGTTCGTACTCTCACCATGCCTCACCCTGTCTTCACTGTCCCCCTTTATTATACATCGCCCTGTCCTTATTAAACCCCATCCTTTGCTTCCATACTCTGCTCTTTCCGTAACATACCTCACCCTGTCCTTATTCATAACATACTCCACACTGTCCTTACCATACCCAATTCTGTCTTTGCCATTTGTCCTTACTCCTACCTATTCTGTCCTTACTATGCTCCCACCCTGTCCTCACTATATCCTACTCTGTTCCTACCCTTACCTTACCCTGCTCTAATTTTACCCTATTCATCTCTTGTCTTTTAAGTTTTTTTGCTTTCGTTTTTTGACCAAAAAGTATGTCAGTTTTAATCAAAGCCAGAGTACGAAAACAAAATTTGGAGCCAGAAACGTTCAAAATATAATTAAATTTCAGAATTTTTTAGCGGAATTTTTTATGTTTTTTTGGTATTCAAGGCTAATGTAATCAAAAACTGGCCGAAATGACAACGTTTTGGCAAATTTTTAGAAAAATTTTGAAATTTTACGTTTTTTCAAATTTAAAATTTTTTTAAAAAAATTTTTATATTTTTTAAATTTTATTTTTTAAAAAGTTTGACTTTTGAAGAAACATGATAGTATCTTTAAATACGCCATTCTTTTTTGCAGCAAAAGAAAATTTTTTTAAAAATTAAAAAAAAACTTTAAGCGCCATTCTTTTTGCATCAAGAAACGATTTTTCTTTACTAAAAATAGAAAAAACACCGCGCGCCATTCTTTTTGCACCAAAACATTTTTTTTCAAAAAAAAATTTAAAAGAACTGTAAAAAAGAACACGCCATTCTTTTTGCATCAAGGAACCATTTTTTACTACTACTATACTGCGCGCCATTCTTTTTGCATCAATGAACCATTTTTTACAACAACTATACTGCGCGCCATTCTTTTTGCATCAAAAAAGCTGTCTTTAAAAAAAAACTCTAAAATACTCAAAAAAAATAACGCGCCATTCATTTCGCATCAAGAAATTGTTTTTAATGTTTACTGCGCGCCATTCTTTTTGAATCAGATATTTTGAAATGCTCCAAAAATGATTTTTTTTAATTTTAAAAATTTTTTTTAAAAATAACATACAAAAACACTGCCATTCCAAAAACGCCCGTTATATAGCTGAGTGGTTCATCTGGTATATAGTTGAATGATTTTGAATGGAAACGCCCTTCTCCCTGAGGCCCAAAAACGCAGGCTTTCGGCCAATGTTTGATGGACGAGCGCCAAAAGGATTTTCGAATGTTTTTTTTATTCGAAAAGTCGAAAGATGCGCCCAAAAAGAAAATGTCAATTGGCCGAAAGGGGGGGGAAGGGATATGAATGTTGTTTTACATGAGCTGTATAATGTTAGCATGTAATCCTAGATGGGGCATTCTTTTTTCGACTAAACGCCTTTTTTCGGCAACGGGCATTGGATAACGTTACTAAGTATGGCTGGGGTTTAAGATGTTAAAGGGGTTGATTAGCGTTTAGTGTAAGACCTGTACAAAGACTGGGCTAGGCCATGGATTAAGCCTTTGCTTTGGATGCCAGTTCTTAAACTAGCCTCTTTTAAATTTGGTTTACATCGACCTAATGGGCCTCTTTTCAGATCTATTTAGAATGGCTTGGAGGGTAGGGTAGGATAATGTGTGATGAAAGGGGGAGAGACATTACAGTATGGTATTTGTCATACGGTAGGTTTATAACTAGAGTGCAGTTTGTCACGTTGAGAACTAGAGCTTTGGGCTAAGGCTCTAGGCTAGGGTTCTAAGCTAGGGCTGTGCTGGGGCTCTAGACTAGGGCTCTGGGCTAAGGCTTTGAGATAGGGTTCTGGACTAGGGCTCTGGGCTAGAGCTTTGGGCTAGCACTCTGAGCTAGAGCTCTGGGCTGGGGCTCTAAGCTAGAGCTCTGGTCTAGAGCTCTGGGCTAGGGCTTTGGGCTAGGACTCTGGGCTAGGGCTCTGGGCTAGGGCTTCGGGCTAGGACTAGGTCTATGAGCTACGGCTAACGCTGGGGCTTTTCCTGTCTAAAAATAACTTTTTTTGTTAAACCAAAATCGTTTTTAAGGTCAACTGACAAACTTTGTCAGTAAACAGTAGGCAGAATTGCGTAAAAAATTTTTAAAGTTCATAAAGAAAAAATGGTCATTTTTGGGACATCAAAGACGAGAATTTTGATTTTTATGTGACATAAATGCTTTTCGAAGAAGCTCTTAAAGCCTCGTTTGATTTACTACTTATTACAGACACATAAAAACAACTTATTATTGTCGTATGAGAGTCATTTTTTGAGAAGCAAAGCTTATTTTTTAAACAAAATTTTCAAAATTTCAAAAAAAATTTTTTTAATTAAAATTTTTTTAACAAAATTTTTGTAGATTTTACAGTTTTTCTAATTTTATTTTAAAAAGCTAACAAACTATGGCAAAAGATATTACCATTGCATAAGAAAGCCGTTTTGTGTATCAAATACACATGTTTTCCCTCATTTCCCCCTTCTAATTAAAGTTTTTTCTTGAATGTGTACATAATACATTATGCTGTCATCTCCAACAACAACTTTGATTATGGTTGTGCAAAAATTACATTGTTATTAGTTTTGGAGCTAGATTATTAAATTTTTAAATTTTATAAAAATATAATTTTAAAAAATGTATGGGCGGATATATTATGTTATGATGTAGTTAGGGAAAAAATGTAGGGCGGGGTAAAATTTGAAAAGTTGTAAAAATTTTTGAGCTTTAGCCAGAGCTCTAGTCCAGAGCCCTAGCCCAGAGCCCTAGCCCAGAGCCCTAGCCCACAGCCCTAGCCCTAGCCCAGAGCCCTAGCCCAGAGCCCTAGCCCAGAGCCCGAGCCCAAAGCCCTAGCCCAGAGCTTTAGCACAGAGCTCTAACCAAGAGCCCTGGCCATAGCTTTGGCCAATTATTAGCTGTAGCTCTTTTGTATGATAATATACTATTCATTTCAATATCTCGTCTGTGCCAAAAGTTATTTTGCGCTTCTTCAAATGACCATTTCCGCCCCAAAAGAGTTAAGACTCTGAGACAGAACAAAATGAAAACCGGGTATTGTTGTTGTCCAGTCTCTTCTGATTTACACTTGAGAATAAAAAAAACAAAAACTTGGCTTTTCGACCAAATGAAGGGTTTTGGAACGGCGCGCACTGTTTTTTCAGAAAGTAAAGTTCTATAAATTGTGCTATTTTACATTGTTTCATGGGTAGAAATGAGTAAAATTGGAGCAACGAGAACTTTTAGGTTTTGTTGGATGTGAGTTTGCACTTTTTCAATTTCCGAAAAAAAAATTTTTTATTACAATTTGAAAAAAAAATCTATAGTGTTGATTTTTTTAAATATTTAATGGTTTTTTAAATTCTTTTTTTTTTCAATTTAGGTTTTTTAGTGTAAAGTGTAAGTTTTGTAGCAGTTCAAGGTACGCATTGCCTTAGTTTACAAAAATTTAAAATTTTTTTTTTGAAATTAAAAATTCGGACTGTTGAAATGTTAACATTTTTAAAAACAAAAAATTTTTTTTTATTTAAAATTTTTAGAGTAAAGTATTAATGGTGTAATTGCTAGACGTTAACATAGTCTTACTTTACAAAAAATTTTTTTTTTAAATTTTTTTAATGAAAAATTTCACAAGGGGGGACTACGTGAAATTTTTTGAATTTTTTATGGTTTTTCTTTCTTTTTTAGTTAAATTTTTTTTCTTCATGTAAAATACGTACGCCTGTTTTCTTGGTAATGGGTAGAAATTTTTATTATTTTTTTATAAACATCAAAAAAAATTTTTTTTAAAATTATGAAAAAAAAGTCGACAGGAGGACCACGTTGAAATTTTTTTTGGTTTTTGCGATTTTTTTGCTATTTTTAAACAATATTGCTGTTATTTTGAGCTATTTTAGGTCACTTGTGTTTTGTGTAGCTTGGGCTTAACATTTTTTATTCAAAAAAAAAATTTTTTAATTTTTAAAAAATTTGCAGTCGTTTTGGGCCTTAGGTTAGAGTAGGGCATTTTTGATGAGATGCCATTCTATTTTTTTGATTATTTCTACTTTTGTCAGCTAAAATAGAGCTCTATGTAGCTGCCATAATGTTAGATACATCCCCAAACACAGTAGCCATGAATCTTTCGCTAATCAGATTCAGAAGGCTTTAAGATTGCGACGCCTTTTATCTCATCAGAAGGCCGGGGTCCAGGAAAAGAGAGACAAACATTCGAAATCTCCGAGGATTTTTGGGTTTAAAATCCGCCAAAAATGTTTTTCCTCCCAAAAAAGTTTTGGCTTCTCGTTAGGCCATAAAAACCGGTTTTTCAGGCCTCGAAACAAAATTATAGTCAAAAATGAGGACCAGAAGGAAGCGTTCCTGATGAATGTCGCTTCTATTTGTGTCGACTCACGGTCGTTTTGCGGGTTTTTGGGTGGGAGGGGTGATTATATGGGGGTGTTTTGTGGGGAAAGTGGGAGGGGTGATAAAAACGTTTTTTTGTTGGTAGTTGAGAGGGGTGATAAAATTGGTATTTTGAGGTTGAAAATAGGAGGGGTAATCATATGGGGGTACTTTGCGATGGAAATTGTGTGAGGCCGCTTAATGGGGGTACTTTACGTCTAAAATGGGAGGGGTAATTTTGCGGGTTTATTTTGCTGTGGGAAAGGCAGGGGTAATATCGTGGGGATATTTTGCGGTGGCAGGGGTAGGGATGGTCACGTGGGGGTAGTTTGAGATAGAAAAGGTGAGGAGTAACCATATAGAGGTATTTTTAGGTGAAACGTGGGAGGGGTGATTATGTGGCGCTATTTTGTAATGGAAATTGAAAGGAGTGATTATATGGGGATATTTATGATTGAGAAAAGAAAATCATATTTTAGCCCCCCCTCCCCCCCCCCAGTAAACCTTTATAGCGTCTGAAGGCCTAACTTCAGAGCTAGCTTTATTTCTAGCTCTAGTCTTAGCTTTAACCTTAGTCTTAGCCTTAGTCTTAGCCCTAGCTCCAAACCCAAGCCCTTAAAAGTTACCGTAAATCTTTGTGGCAAAAATATAATAGTACTAACGTTTTGTCGATGCTATAAAAAGTCAAAAAATGGAAAGTCAGTCCAAACTTTTTCTGGGCAAAATTGGAAACAATTTGTCAATTAGAAACATTACTGGCTTCTTTTTTGACGTTTCAACAAATATCGACTGAAATATTTTTTAAAAGTTTTAATTTTCCGTGTAAAATTTATGTACAATAATATTTTTTTTAGTCTAAAAGTATTATTTGTCATAAAAAAATGCATTCAAAGCTAATGTGTATACATTGTTTTTTGCAAGCGTTCTCACGGTACCACGTGTTGAGATGAAGAGACCATTAGTAGCTGCTACACCTAATAACTAAAATTCTTTGTTTATTGTTCTTTTATAAGTTTTACACTGACTAAGGCTCTAGTCTAGGGCTGCTAAAGCTGTGGGCTAGGGCTGTGGGCTAGGGCTGTGGGCTAGGGCTGTGGGCTAGGGCTGTGGGCTAGGGCTGTGGGCTAGGGCTGTGGGCTAGGGCTGTGGGCTAGGGCTGTGGGCTAGGGCTGTGGGCTAGGGCTGTGGGCTAGGGCTGTGGGCTAGGGCTGTGGGCTAGGGCTGTGGGCTAGGGCTGTGGGCTAGGGCTGTGGGCTAGGGCTGTGGGCTAGGGCTGTGGGCTAGGGCTGTGGGCTAGGGCTGTGGGCTAGGGCTGTGGGCTAGGGCTGTGGGCTAGGGCTGTGGGCTAGGGCTGTGGGCTAGGGCTGTGGGCTAGGGCTGTGGGCTAGGGCTGTGGGCTAGGGCTGTGGGCTAGGGCTGTGGGCTAGGGCTGTGGGCTAGGGCTGTGGGCTAGGGCTGTGGGCTAGGGCTGTGGGCTAGGGCTGTGGGCTAGGGCTGTGGGCTAGGGCTGTGGGCTAGGGCTGTGGGCTAGGGCTGTGGGCTAGGGCTGTGGGCTAGGGCTGTGGGCTAGGGCTGTGGGCTAGGGCTGTGGGCTAGGGCTGTGGGCTAGAGCTGTGGGCTAGGGCTGTGGGCTAGGGCTGTGGGCTAGGGCTGTGGGCTAGGGCTGTGGGCTAGGGCTGTGGGCTAGGGCTGTGGGCTAGGGCTGTGGGCTAGGGCTGTGGGCTAGGGCTGTGGGCTAGGGCTGTGGGCTAGGGCTGTGGGCTAGGGCTGTGGGCTAGGGCTGTGGGCTAGGGCTGTGGGCTAGGGCTGTGGGCTAGGGCTGTGGGCTAGGGCTGTGGGCTAGGGCTGTGGGCTAGGGCTGTGGGCTAGGGCTGTGGGCTAGGGCTATGGGCTAGGGCTGTGGGCTAGGGCTGTGGGCTAGGGCTGTGGGCTAGGGCTCTGGGCTAGGGCTCTGGGCTAGGGCTCTGGGCTAGGGCTCTGGGCTAGGGCTCTGGGCTAGGGCTCTGGGCTAGGGCTCTGGGCTAGGGCTCTGGGCTAGGGCTCTGGGCTAGGGCTCTGGGCTAGGGCTCTGGGCTAGGGCTCTGGGCTAGGGCTCTGGGCTAGGGCTCTGGGCTAGGGCTCTGGGCTAGGGCTCTGGGCTAGGGCTCTGGGCTAGGGCTCTGGGCTAGGGCTCTGGGCTAGGGCTCTGGGCTAGGGCTCTGGGCTAGGGCTCTGGGCTAGGGCTCTGGGCTAGGGCTCTGGGCTAGGGCTCTGGGCTAGGGCTCTGGGCTAGGGCTCTGGGCTAGGGCTCTGGGCTAGGGCTCTGGGCTAGGGCATGTATATCTTTACTTGTTTAAACATTTTGAAGTTTTTTAAAAGCACTAATTTAGATTGGCGTATTTTACATTTAATAATAATTTTTTTAATTCAAAATTTAAATTTTTGCATTTTCAGGTTCCATGACATTTTCTTCACTTTCAATGTAAATTTTTACCTTTTTGATAGCTAAGATCAGTTTAAAAATGTCTTTCTTCTAACGACGATCACCCCCTATAACAACATGCCTGGAGCCCAAGTGGCGCCAGTTATTGTTGAACAAACTGCTGTAAGTCACTTTTTTGCATTTTTGATATAAAACGTATGATGTTTTATACACTTTCGTTTTATAAAATTAAATTTTAATGTTATTTCAATTTGAAAAATCTAAATTTGGACTTTTGTTGAGTGTGTGTTAAACGGCATTCTTGGGCTGAAAAAGCAAGTTTTAAGAGGTATTTTGGATAGGTTATAGATTGGAAATGACATTTTATAATTTATTTTTGTTTTTCAATTTAAACTTTTTGCCGTTTTGAAGCTTAAAAGTTAAACTTTAGGCTGTTTTTGGGCTGAAAACGCTGATTTTTAAGAGTTTTTGGGCTAACAAACCTAATTTTATATTATTTTTAGGCTTCAAAAGTTAAATTTTAATTAAGTTATAAATTGTAAATGTCATTTTATAAACTTTTTTGCTTCAGAATGTAAATTTTTGCCGATTTTAAGCTTAAACAGTTGGAATTTACGCTATTTGTAAACTAAAAACCTCATTTTAGGCCGCTTTTAAGATTACAAGACTGACTTTAAACTCTTTTTAGTTTAAAAAAGCTAATTTTAGTCAGGTTATAGATTGAAAATGACATATATAAACACTTTTTACATTCAAAATTGAAAAAATCTATAATTTTTAGCAAAAACCAGTCCGATTTGGCCTAATTCGAACGCTTCGCAACAATTTACATTGGAAATGTTTCGCTTCGACGTTTTTGATCGATGCCTGCTTCGCCTATGTTGGATGGTGCCACATCAAGCCTTATATCTACATAAATGAGCCTGAGTTGAGGTAAGGAATATAAACATGATAAATGGCATTTTTTTCAATTTTCGGGTGAGTCAAAAAATTTATGGAAAAATCCACAGGGGGGGACCAAACTCACTTGTAAAGGTGCGTTCTGTGAACTTTTTGACCGGCTTGAAAAACGTTTTAAAATGACTTTTCTAGGTATACAAACATCATAAATGAAATTTTTTTCAATTTTTTGGAAATTCAAAAAATTTATGGAAAAATTTACAGGGGGGGGACCAAGCTCAATTTTAAAGCTGGGTTCTATGAATTTTTTGACCGATAAAAAACTTTTTTAAAATTAATTATTTAGATATAAAATACAAGTTCTACGTACTTTTAGACCATATTTCTTTCATTTTATTTGTTTTTCTACGAACTTTTTGATCTTTCAGTAAAGCCCACGGGCCCTGTGCCAATGCCTATCGCTACGTACCTCTTGGATTTGCCGGTCTACTGTACATAATATACCTATTCGAATGCTGGCACAACCGAAGCAAACTCAGCTGTATACAAAGAGGTACTGTAACACAACTGTTGGATCAAATCGACCGGTTGAGGACTTCGACACCGGTCGTTTGGTGGAAAAGCATCTGTTATCACTATATTCGGAGGACGAAGCATGTTACTAGGTAAGATTTTTTTTGAGATTAAGGGTTGTTTTTTAGAGTATGGTTGATTTTCCACAGGGTTTTTTTCAGGGCGGGGTGGATTTTAAAGGTAGGATGGATTTTTTAAAAAGAGGCGAGTTTTTAAAATAGGGCTGATTTTAAAAAAAAGGGAAGAGGGTGCTATTTAGGGCAGGGTAGATTTCTTCATGGTGGGGCAGTTTTTGTATGGTGGGGTAGTCTAGGTTAGCGTAACGTAGGGTAAGGTAGGGTAGAATAGGATAGGATAGTGTAGGGTAGGGTAGGGTAGGGTAAGGTAGGGTAGGGTAGGGTAGGGTAGGGTAGGGTAGGGTAGGGTAGGGTAGGGTAGGGTAGGGTAGGGTAGGGTAGGGTGGGGTAGGGTAGGGTAGGGTAGGGTAGGGTAAGGTAGGGTAGGGTAGGGTAGGGTAGGGTAGGGTAGGGTAGGGTAGGGTAGGGTAGGGTAGGGTAGGGTAGGGTAGGGTAGGGTAGGGTAGGGTAGGGTAGGGTAGGGTAGGGTAGGGTAGGGTAGGGTAGGGTAGGGTAGGGTAGGGTAGGGTAGGGTAGGGTAGGGTAGGGTAGATGAAAACTAAAAAATTGTACTTTAAGATACCGTAACGGAGATGCAGTGTCAGCAACCCAAGTATACTATGAACGTGTCAACTCTCACACTTCTGGCAATGTCTTTATGTACGATGTTTGTGGAGTAAAAGACATTTCTAAAGACGTATATGATGTTGATGACTTTCCTGTGGTAAAAGTCAGATTCAGCAAAGGATTTGTGTTTGCTTGTGTTCAAGCGGCTGATGAGTTTGAAGATCAACGGACACGGTTCTTCAATGAAAATGAACTACGGGACGATTATATGGAGGCAAGTTATTGTACCCTACCCTACTTTACCTTATCCTACCCTACCCTACCCTACCATACCCTACCCTATTATACTATGTCTTATTCTATCCCCCTTTACAATACTTCGTTTTGCTTTATCTAGCCATGATCTGCCGTATTAAAGCCTCACTGTTCATTGTTTATTGTAACTGGGGTACCATACTCATGAAAGAACACCATACCTATAGTTGACCTAAAAAAAGCCCGATCGAGTTTCTTCCCATTCAATATGCCATCAGACCAAGACAAATATGAAACGCTGGGCCGGCTTGCGTGAACCTGACGGAACCGGACCTAGGTGGCTTAAACCAATGCCCCAAGGGAACCGCTTAGAACCACTGATCTCAAAACTTACTGTACCAGTGCCCTGACATAGTTTTTTAAATAAAAAAAATTTTCAATATAATTTTCCAGGTTCGAGAAGGCCTCGACTTTGCAGAAACCCGTTTCGTTGAGCGAATGTTGATATTCGCTGATGAAAACAAGAAACTGCCATTTTATATGCGACCCGGGGTTTATTGGACGTTCTGTTGTTTTTTAATGGGTTGGCCATTGAGAGTGTTTATCGACTGGCGAACGGCCCACCTACATTATCAGGTCACCAAACTGTTTGGTACCAACTATCTCAGGTTGGTTTTGCGCGCCATTCTTTTTGCATCAAGATAAAAACCCCAATTTTAAAAAAGATTTTGAGATACGCCATTATTTTTGCATCAAAATTGAAAATTTGGTAAATGCGCCATTCTTTTTGCATCAAACATAGAAATAAAGTGAAATACGCCATTCTTTTTGCATCAAAGGTAAAAATTTGGTGAAATGCGCCTTTTTTGCATCAAAATTAAACATTCGACCTTTTTTGAAATTTTTAATTTGAAAATGACATTTTCAGTCCATCAAGCCTAAACTACACTGGACCTTTAACTCGTGCTTCCACCATCGATACGATTGATCTCGAACGTGCTCATCAACAAAACTACCTCATCGTGCCTAGCTACTCCGAAGCCGTTCTCATGGATCCTATTCCTAATAACGTAAGCTTAAACTACGTCTTACTTTATAACTTAAGCCTAAATCATCTATATTTTAAATAATAAGGCCTTAAGTAAGCCTAAAACATCTATATACCTAATATTGAGGCTTTAGATAAGCCTAAAGTTAAGCCTAAAGTTATAAAAATGAATGTTTTCAGTACAACTCATCGATTCGAATCCGCCCAACCAATAATAACGAACAGACGATCATTTCCAATTATGGTGCTATAGGTGAAGATGATAACAATAATGGCGACTTTTACATGTACAGTAGAGATTTGAATCGGAATATTGTGCCTAGAAGTCGATCTATGTCGTCTTCTTTTAAGTAAGTACATTAGCCCGGCTTGCCTTCCCCCGAGCACTACCTTACCGCATCTAATCTTACAATACCTTTTCTTGCCTTTGCCCTGCCTTGTCTACCCTCCTTTAGCAATGCCCTAGTCCTGCTCTAAATGTGGTCCTGCATGCCTGCCTTACTACCTTATCCTACCCTATCCTATCATACCCTACCTTTCACTCAAGTTAATCTTATAAAAATTTCAGATCCAGAGACTTCTCAACCCCAATTCCATCGGCCAATCCACCGCCATTACCTAGACCATCTCATTTCCCACCTCACATTAGCTTCGGCATTCCTCCACCCAGATCGTTGTCAATATCTGGCACATTCAATGATCATATAAACAGTCCTTACAACAATAATGATGAACAACAGAGTCTGCTGAATTCGTCGAGGGTAAGGTTTGAAATTTTACTTTCTTTAAAGACTTTAGGCTTAAACTGAGTAATCAAAGGTTTAAGCTCAGTAGAGTAACTATGCTCTAAAAAAGCATGTTTCGGGTTTCAGAAACTGTAAAATATGACAAAATGTTAAATCCCAAACTGTACGATAACCTCAAAATTGGGAGGCTTAGGCTTAGTAGGCTTAGGAGTAAGCTTAGGCTTGATAACCGAAAGGCTTTTAAAGATAGGTTTAAAACTGGACTTATTATTCTCTTCTTTTCCTATCACTACAGTAGTCATTACTTTCTTTCAGGAGCCCTTTGTATCTACAGTATTCCGTCCAAGTCCAGCCCCAATCAACGAGCCTCCACCCCCATATGAAGTTGCCATCCGAATATGTGCTCCATTATATCAAAGAATTCGACAATCAGCCAATGATAGCATCAGTTCGCTGCTGAACGTACTATCCA
The DNA here is from genome assembly GCA_904066225.2 of Bursaphelenchus okinawaensis. Taxonomy (NCBI): domain Eukaryota; kingdom Metazoa; phylum Nematoda; class Chromadorea; order Rhabditida; family Aphelenchoididae; genus Bursaphelenchus; species Bursaphelenchus okinawaensis. Next base: position 1,915,572 of record CAJFCW020000002.1, on the reverse strand, counting down.
GATCAAGTTCGAAAGATTTTCGAATTCAAAATGGGTTTGTCTACAGTAATGTGGACGAGAATAATGAGGATGACGAGGAGAAAGACAAACCAGGGTCCAGTAAAACCAGTCTGTAGCCTTTGTGAAGGTTGATTTAGAATTGGCAGGATTTATTTTGGAAGTTTTTAAATATTATCATATTTTACTTGTATAAACGTTGAAATTTAATATGGGTTTTGGCGTATAAACATTGAAAAAACATCAAATTATCTACTGTAACATAGCCTAATCTGCTTTGTTCTGCTCTACTTTAACGTGCTATAACTACCTTACTTTACTCTACCTTCAACTACCCTACCCTACACAACCCTACCCTACCCTACTCCACCATACCCTACCCTACTTTATTCTACCCTACCCTACCCTACTCTACCCTACCCTACCATACTCTACCCTAGCCTACCCTATCCTATCCTACCCTACCCTACCGTACGCTGTACCGTTCTTTTCTCTGCTATACCCCAAGCCAGCGAAGCATAGCACAACTTTAGCTTAGCCTCATTAGCCTACTTTACTCCACCTTGCTGTACTCTATCTTGGGAATTTGGACATTTTTTATGTGCCGTTCCAGCCGTATATGGTTAATGTTAAGGCTAAGTATCAACTGTTTCAAGTAACCATAACAACAAGTTTAAATATGATTAGAACTATAAACTTTCAACTGTTTCTTAGTTTTTACTGTTATTTAATACTTCAACTATATATGACGTACATATTGAGCTTACTGTACAAACGTTAAAAGCTTATTAATAAATGTGGCCAGTAGTAATACTGTACTTTGTAATAGCCATACCGTCTGTGGTAGTGTTTGCTTCATTGTTATTGAACATTGTTGATGTTGGAATGGAAAGAAAGATATCTCACTTCTTTATTCCTGTAAGTTTCAGTTTTCATGCTTTATTTCGACAAAGGGCTAGGCCGGCCCGGAATCTTTCAAATTTACTTCGGCCCGGTCCTTGAAAAGAGGAAGGGCGGACTGGGCCTAGCTAACCCTTTTACGGGCCAAATGCTTTATTCTTTCAAAAATTTTAATTTTTATAATCTTTTTTCCAAATTTAGCTTCCGGACAGCAAAAAAGAAAGCCGTGTTGAGCCACTTACCCTAATTTAAAACCTACCATACTTATATGTTTTGCAGCTTTACCACAATTTATATGAATATGTAGGTAAGGATTACCTTTGGCTATATTCTACCATATTTTCAGAAGCGATGGCTCAACAAGTAGAATCATATCAACCGATAATTGACTGCTACTGAAGACAGTTCAAGGCGAAGCTATTTTGATCAATAGGCAGTGCGTCGAACACTAGAAATTACAGTACAAAGTTTATTATCAATAGTACGATAGTACATTGTTTACTTAGTCATTCAGTTTTATTAGGCTGTTCAGATAATTCTGTGCTCCTCTCAACACAAATTTTTGGAATAGGAGCACAGAATTAGATGAACAAGTCCGTTGGGATCCCCATTACCCCCCCCCCATTAAAATTGTACCCTGCCTAAACGGAAATTACTAGCCCAGTAGAAATGTGAAGCTCTATTCCACCAATTTTTTAAACATTTTTGATATTTTACTTCTAAAATTAAAAAAAAACTCCCATTTTTACATTTTTCCATCATTTTTGTACAATTTTTAATAAAATGCGGTGGATTGCCATTTTCTATCACCTGCTACTATTGCCTTTACTTCACTGTAGTTACTTTTCTAAGCCTATAATCGACAATTTACGTGTCCAAGGATTTGTAACCTGTTCTAATCAATCACTTTCGGTTAACATTAGTTTCGATGATGGTAGTGTTGAGGTCATAAATGGCACTTTCGAAATTGATGCAGAATATATTACACAAGATGTTCCTTTGCTTATTCAGCATAATTGTACTCAGAAGTTTGATGAGATTAGGGTGGGTTTTTGAATGGTTTTCTTTCCACAGAATATATTGTAGTAGGTATCAGGTAGTGCCGAATGAGTGAAAAATTTTAGGGAACCCTGCCTCCCCCCCCTGCCCAAACAAGTGTTTTAAAGAAAAATTATATTATGAAGAAAAATCTCCCCCTCCTACTTTTCTCTAGAGTAAAATCACAAGCCCAGGCATTGTCTATACCTACTACAATATAATTTTCCAAATTTCAGTACGAACGATTACCCTACCCTATTCTACCTTACTCTACCCATCCTACCTATCTTAACGTATCCCCTACTTTACCCACCCCCTCCCCCTTCTACTTTTCTCAAAATGACTCTTCCATTCACCTATACCTACTATAATATACCTTCTCCAAATTTCAGTACGAACGAGTGAACGCTGGCTGCATAATAACTCGCAGACTGCATTTGTACCGCTTCACACCGTCATTCACTACAACTAATCAGACGACCGTTGTGAGTTATAAACTGGGAGAGATACGCCTTGATGAATACGACCCGTCGGAGAGCTTTTGTATGATCGACAAAGGCATTCAAGCTGACACAATCTTCCACATTATCGACGGAATACCCGTGAATTCGACGGATCGATTGTTTGAGGACTGATCTTACAACTTTAATGACATTTTGTCCCTTCCCTTAATAAAGCCAAATAAAATTCATCTCACTTCATTAAAGGTTAAGTTTCCATTTTCTCTTCCGCAAAGACTTCTGACCGATTTTCGACGCTACTGAAGGCTTCTAATCCAATTGAATCGGCTTGATTTGTTCTGGCTCGCTTAATATTTACATCGATCTTACTGTATCGCACCTTTTGGCCGAACAAAAACTTTCCTGGGTTCAGGAACATTGTGTTTTGAACGTTCTGAAATGTGTAGTTATATAAAGATCATTATGAAATTTCACTTGATATAATGACCATTACTTTAGTTTACGTTTCTCATCATTTTATCATTTTCTCTATCTCAAACTTTTAAAAACAGCCTAAAAATCATTAAAAAACAAAATTTTAGTCAAAAAACTATATTATCCATGACAAAACCAAGCCTATCCTTGATAAAATCCCAAAGAAAACCTTAAAAATTCATTTTTCTAGACGATATAAACCTTGACTTGACCCTACCTTCTTGATCTGAGCCAGATTTGAAGGTACAACAAAGAAATGAGGTCGTTCTGTGAAATGCTCATCCTCAATATTATGCACAACGCTTGATTGTTGTCCAAATGAAGCCGGACAAGCTAATCTTTGACTAAAAACGATCATTTTATATACATTAATGTATCCTTAGGGTTATAAACTTTAAGCTAAAAAATTCCATTCAGTCATTAGAAATGATCATATGAGCCATTAGACTATGACCTTCATGAACCTTGACCAAACTATACAAATACCCTTAATTTGGTAGTAACACCTACTCTAGAAGATGTTCACACAAAATTGACATTCTATCTTTTGACTGCGACACTTCTCCACAATATTTCTCTTTTTTTGCCAGGTTTTTCAACGGATCCGAGCTTGTAACAATAAAAGAAACTCCATTTAATGAGAACACAGCTGGATCTGGCACAAACTCAATGTTCTGAAAAGAAAAACATGTTATAATTACCCACAAAAGCTTAAACTAGCTAACCTTAATCAAAAAGTACAGCACAAAGCCAATTTTTACCTAAAATCTCTAATAAAAGTCAATCACAGAAGTTTGTTACCTAAAACAATATAAAACTAAATTTACCCTAGATAGACCAGTAATTCCAAGCAATTCAGGCCTTAATGCTGGTGTTGGAAACGTGTTTGTACTCAAAATGTCATTAGAAGCATTAGGAAGAACAATGACTTTCGTTTTAGAGCCATTAACCTTGTCTGAGATCTTTTGTAACACAATATTCGTCCTTTCTACAGCTTTTTCTTGCTCTGCTGGGTTGTAAAATGGTCCAGACTAAAAATAATAGTTTAACTTAAACAAATAAACCTTAAAACAGGAATTTAGTCTTTCAGTCAGTGAACTTTGACCAAAATTCCAGCGCCCTAAAACAACTAATTTTGATATTATCTTACCAAAATCACAGCAGAAGCATTTAAATTCATAACTTTTTCCAAGAAATAATCGAGCTGATCATGTGAACTGTTGTTAACAAAGGGTCCAAACGCCATACAAACGCGAAGAAAGTCTAAAAACAGAAAAACTAACCAAAATTATATTAACATACCCGAATCATCTTGAAGCTTCGCTAACGGCAAAGAAGTAAACGGAACAATTGATTTTACTTTCATTTTGCGACTACCAACATCTGCTTGTACTCCCTTAACCCTTAGCTTCTGAAATTATGAAGATTTAAAGAAAATACAAAAGAAAACGTTAAAGTAGGTATAGATAGAGCTTACCATTCCAGAAAAATATGAAAATCCATTGATTTCACTAATGTCTAACTGAACATAATCTCCATTATTAACTAAACGTATCTCATCTGCATCATCTCCACTGCAGACAACCAAACGACCCTCTAGTTCCACTTCAATTTGAGCTGTTTCTTCTTCATTGTTAACAGATGGAGAAGATTGACTTAACTGGTCAAAAAGATTAATCCCAGCTAAAACGAAGTATTAAAATAAGATAAAGCAAGTTTAGAAAAAGCTGTTGTATTAGTAAGACATAGTTTTAACCAGTAGAAGCACGTAAAACTTAAAAGAACAATAAAAACACTTACATGGATTGTCGCCCCTGTGCCCATAACTAAAAAAGTTGTCGTTGAATCGATGTAAAATACAATTTACAGCTGCCATATTAGTTTGAAAAAGTTAGAAGATTAATAATAGTACAATATTTTACAGGTAAATCCAAGTTTTTACAATTTTTCTTCGAATTTTTGGCTTCAAAATAACTTTTAGCGCTCTCAGTCTGGGTCCCACCACGAAAAGCCTGAAAATTCATGAGCGAGCTAAAATTCGGAAAAAAATTCGCTATTTTTTCGCTAGAATTTTACAAATTAGAATATAAGTAGTAAAGGTTCGAGCCGCAAGCTAAGAATTTCTAAAATTTTAGTTAATATCAAAATTTCACGTTAAAACATGTGTAATATCGATTGTTAGCTTTGCAGTTTGAGGCTTTTTCGAGGAATCTTCTTTGGACGTTTCTTTATAATATTTGTTGATTCATGTTGGTTTTTACTGTGGTTTAGGTTTCTTTACGGCTTGAAAGATGGCCAAAGGGATCATTTTTGTTTAAGCTATGGATTTTGGCTATAGTTATATAAAATGGTTTGTTTTAATATGTTCTTGGCTTTGTAACATTGATTTTTGGCAAAGAAACGTTGAAGAAGACTGCCATGGTGAATTTTTGTATATTTTTTCTATATATAAGGGCTCTTATTTGTCAAAGTATTAATTTTACGTTAAGTTGTGTTTTTTTGGCTATAATAATATAAAAATGAGTCTTTTGAAAGAATTTCTGGACTTTACCAATATTTTTTGTTTTGAAAAGTGGGAGAAGATAGTTGACGAGTATTTTAATACAATTTTTCGAATCTAGATCAATAATTACGTGTTTTACAGCAAAATCTGCGAGTAATAGTTCAAAATTATTAAAAAGTTGAGCGGTTGAAGAGAAAAGCAGTGAGTTCGCGCGCTTTTACTTTTTTCGAGTTGTATTTTTATTTTCTCTACTATTATTTTTATTTATCAACAAAATTCGTTAACATTTATACCTAAAACTAAAAATTTGATACCTAAAAACTAAACTTCAATCTTTTAGTTCCGGATGAATATGACGCCTTACTACCCCCCTCCGGCGGTCACGGCCGGAACGCCGGTTTATGCGCCGGACATACAGCAACAAGTGTTCATTCCGCCGCAAAATGTGATGCATCCCCAGCTGATGTCCCAACAGTCCGTGCCTCCAACCCAGTCTGCCTTCTACCCCCAGAATGTTCGACCGCCGGTTATGGTGCCACAACAGAGCCGCTTCCCACATCATTATGTGGTTCAACATGCTCAGCCACCGCCCAACGCTGCTGGTTTCCGGCCTCAGAACAGACGCTACTCACAACAGATATACAGTCGAACATTGTCGGAGAGTAAAGTAAGATTTTATATTTTTTTTTGATTTTTAGGTAATGACACTTTAAAAAATCTGGTATAAGAGCTAGAAAATTTGATTCATATTTCTTTTTTTTCAAATTTTGATCCCGTCTAGCTTCAGCTAAACCAAACGCCCTCGATGAACGGCCAATGCAGTCCGGACCAGCCCCCACCTCCGGGAACTGCCCCGCCATTCCATCCACCCCTTCAACCTGGTATGGCCGGCATGCCCGAAGACATGCCCATGTATCAGCCCCAATACCAACAAGGTGTTGTCTACATGGATCAACAACCGGTCGAGCAGGAAATGTTTTATCCTCAAACACAGTTCCGACCTCCCCCAGTACCGAATCAAATCTACACGCCCCAACAGTACCAGTTTCAACCACCCCCACAGCAGTACGGAATGCCTCCTCAACAATTCCAACGACCGGTCAATGTGAATCCGTATCAGCAAGTGAGTTTTGTCATTTTTTTAGGTATCAATTAGGGGCTTTTAGGTATTAATTTGGGCCTTTAGGTATCAAATGGAGTTTCTATGTACAAATGTGGGTCCATTATGTATATAATTAGGGTTTTTCAGTATATTTTGGCTCTTTTAGGTATAATTTTGAGACTCTTATTGCCAAATCTTTCTGTTTTATATTGTTTTAGGGGTAAAATAGTAGTTTTTAAAGGGAAATCTTGATTTAAGGCTTAGAATTTTTACTTTTGGTTTTTTAAAAAATTCACTTTTAGCCCTTTCAGCCCTACCAAAACCGCCAAGCCCAGTCGAATAGCCCCCACCCCAGCCAGTTATCCCACACCGAAGAACCGGCTGGACGTCCAGCCAACGTTTCCGAGACGGTGGTCACCGACCAAGAAGACTACACTCCACCAGGTACGCCTCAAGACTTAAAACCAATATCAACAGAGCAATCCGATCAACTATGTTCTACTTTAGAGGCCGACGCCGAAGCCGAACTAACACAACAACTGGAAGAAACAAAACTGGACGAGAAGGAAGAGGAAGAAGACATTAACAATGTGGCAGGCAAAGAGTTTGTCAACTCGAACTACCAGAATAAGAACTGGAAGCCGCGAGGTCAGTTGGAGGAGATCAGAGAGGAGCAACGTCCCCAACAACGACAAACTCAAAGCCCGTTCGTACCGGACCCGAATGCGGCAGTTTTCGATCCTCGAGGCTCGGAACGCTTTCAAAATCCACCGGTGTTTGGAAGCGGACAGCATTTCAGGAACGGTAATGTGCCGAATCAGGGATTCAGAAGCGAAAACATGATGAATCAGGGCTTCAGAAGTGAAAATCAAGGTTTTCGAAGCGATAATCCTGGATTTAGAGGAGAGAATCAGCCAGCTCAAGGTTTTAGAAATGAAAATCAGCCAAACCAAGGCTTCAGAAATGAATATCAAACATTCCGAAGTGATAACCAACAAAACCAAGGCTTCAGAAGCGACAACCCTCGAGAGTTCAGGCAAGAGAACAAGCACTCTCAACACGACAACCGACAGTTCGGCAACGGCGACAAGAATCAGTTCCGATCCTACGTGAAAAACCAATTCCGATCCGACAACCAATTCCGCCCCAACTTCTCGAACGACGGCCGAAACGACAAACGTCAAGACCAACGCCATTTGAATGATCGAAAACTGGAAAGAAAGGTCTCAACCACATCCACCACCTCGAACTACTCGAGAAGGGAGGATCATTGGCGAAGAGGAAACGAACCAAAGCAGCCAGAGGTCGTCGAGTGCACACTATGCAAAAGCCAAGAGAAGCCAGTCACAGTCTATGCCACTCACGTACTGAGAGATCATCAAAATGTAAAGACAAAGTGCCCTGAACTGCAGAAAATGACCTGTACCGAGTGTAATGCGACCGGCGAGGACGCTCATGTCAAGTACTTCTGTCCGCAATTTGCAGATAAAAAGGCCTTCAACTTACCGAAAACGGCGGAGAAAGTTCGCGATTACATCAAGGACCGCGACGCCAAGAAGGCCCAGGAAGAACAACAACAGCAACGAGGGCAACAACGCAACGATCGCCAACCACAGAACCAACGACAACACGAACAAAGGGTCTACAACAACTCGAGAAGGAACGACAATCAAGGAGGCAATCGGTTCCGAGACTCATACCGAGAAGGTGGATACGCTAACCGAGACTATGGTAACAAAGAGGGCTACGGTCGACAGGATGGAAGGAAGGATAGTCAAGGCTATAGACAAGGAGGTGGTGGTGGAGGTTATGGTCATAAACGACAGGAAGGGTAAGGGTTTTGGTTTTATACGCCATTCTTTTTGCATCAAGAAGAAGCTTTGTTTACAAAACGAAAAATGGCAAGAACTTTCTTTACGCAATGAAAAATAGCAAGAGCTTTCTATAAAAATCGAAGAATGGCAAGAACTTTTTTCACAAACTGAAAAATGGCAAAAACTTTCTTTACAAGCCTCGAAAATAATTTTTTAAAATTTTGTTACTTAAATACCAAGAACTGTATCCTTACCCAATTTCCAGGTTAATAAATCTAATTTCAGCCAACGCTACAACAAGAACTAGCCACCCCCTAACCCAAAATCCCACCCCATAGCCGCACCAAGCCATGAGGTGGACCATGGATCGACGGGCTCAATTATAATATTACCTAAACCCACAACTACGCCCCTTCATTTATTACACTTCATTGTTGTGTTTTGTTTGTTCATTGTTTTTTGTACCTAATTTTACAGAATTTAACTGTCCGAAACCAGCTTTACCCTCCCCCTCTCCTCGTCTCTTGTCTCGTCTACAAACTTTCATAGTGTCGGGTGGATCCATTAGTTTTGTCGCATTTTTGATTTCTTATGCGAATAGGTTCTATTACAAATAATTTTGTGAAAAGGTCCTGACTTGAATAATTTTTTGTGAAAAGGTCCTAACTTGTATAATTTTTTTGTAAAAAAGTCCTAGTTTGGTCAGAGTATGTAGGAGAGCTGTTAGGGGGATAAATCAGCGCTTCTATGGACTTTTGGACCAAGATTGAAAAGTGATAGTGTTTTTCAATGAAAATAGTACCAGCGACGAAACGTGCGACATTATTAACCGGAAATACTCAATATCTTGTTGTATTTATGTTGTAATAGTCTGTAACAATTATTGGTTCATAAAATTTTATTAAAAATTGTGGTCTGATTTTTTGGGAAACACGATTTTTGGGCTTACAAGGTATAGGCAGAGCTTATGTCAGCTTTAAATTGGGTTTAGAAAGTATTGAAGGTGGTAATGTCCTTGATTGACTTAAAAGACGGCCATCGGTACCACCGTTGGAGGACGGGGGGGGAAGAGAATTTAATATATGTTATGATAAGTTGAAGGATACAAAAGTTCATGATAAGATTAATAGAGATATTGGTCTAGGTATGGCTTTGGTAAGGCTAGGCTGGAATTCTGGTGTAGCCTTAAAAGCCATGTCTAAGTTAAACCTCCCCCAACCTCTTTTTAAATTCTTCCCCCACCCAAGGCGCTAAAATCCATCCCCCACCCTTGTTTTTCCCTTAAGGGTGTCATGTTACAGTAATATTATTTCTAATTTAGGGCTTCTTACTGTAAATAAAAGCCCTTTTTAGGCCAGATATGTCATTTTTTATAGTGATTAAGAAGCCCCATTCTGACAGTAAGAAGCCCATATAAACCGTCTTCACCTAACCTTATACAACTTTATACAACTAACTGTCCATTCTAAAACTTCTTCTTTCTACTGATTGAAAAACCTCTCATCTCTCACAAATTGCACACAATATTCCCGAATTCTCTTGTTTCTTCTTGCATTGTAAAATATTTTACTACGGTATATGGATTTGCAAATTATATTATTATTGTTTCTTTTACAAACCTAAACCTATATTGTACGGAAAATAAAAATTTAAAATGAAAGTTTTGTTTGATACAAAATTAATGGCGTATTTAAACTTACGATCTTTCTGATGCGAAAAGAATGGCGCGTTGAAATATATTTTCTTTTTGATGCAAAAATAATGGCGTGCGGGACTATATTTTCAATTTGATTCGAAAAGAATGGCGCACTGAACTATATTTACATCTTGATGCAAAAAGAATGGCACGCTGAACTAAATTTTCATGTTGATGCAAAAAGAATGGCGTGTGGGCCTATATCTTCAATTCGATGTAAAAAGAATGGCGCGCTTCGACTTATGGTCATCTTGATGCGAAAAGAATGGCGTGTATGCCTACATTTTCGTTTTGATGCAAAAAGAATGGCGCACTACCTCAATCGAGCACAAGAATTTACGTTTCAACGAATTTCAAACTTCGAAATTTAAAAAAAAATTAAATTACAGTCTCCTCAGCAAAGCAAAAATTATATTAGGGAACGCTACAAAACTCTCGACATATGAGCCTTCGGAGAGCTAGGAGTATCCTCATCGGAGACAAATCAATAAGATCGTTTCATCACGGCCCTTAAACAGTTTCTCTACCTTTTGATTGGGTTTTCCTGCTGGCTTGACACAAAAGCTGCACTCTCTCGCTGTTTTATTTCTTTCTCTAACTGCACTGTTGCATTATGACGCACTTTCACTAACTCTTAGCGAAAAAAAGAGAGAAACGTTATGCCAAGACAAGTATTCGCTCATCTATTGGCTGCATCGTGTTTTCGTCACGGGACTAAAAGTGCGTGAGGTTTGTTTTGGCGTTTTTTCTCGCCGCGCTTTCAGCACGTTTAAATGTCCTTGTTGAAGTAAAAATTAATATTTTTGGCAGATTTAAAAATGAACTTTTTTAAATTTAAAAATGAAAACTTTATTTTATATTTATCTTTCTTTTTATATGCTCAAAAGTATCGTTTTAGCTTTTTTATCGTTGTTTTTATAATTTAAACTTAGTTTTTATTCATGATAATGTTTTTTTGCTATTTTTAATATTCGCATTTCAATTTTAATTAAGTTAGAGCTTATTTTTTATAATAATTAAAGTTTTAGGTATAAAGAATGTCTGGAGGAACTCCAGGACAGTTTCAGGCTCGCTACAGGCTGCGTGAGACACTAAAACCGTCTATTCGTCTTCAACATTATGAGCCAAGCCCAACCAAATCTTCTCCTAGGTAGGTTTTTCACAATTTTTTTGTTTTTTATGTTTAGGCAGCTTTATATTATCATCAACATCACGTTTTTGAACGTTTTGACTGACTTTTTTCTTGATAAAGCTGCTGAAAGGGTAAAACAGCGTAGAGTGATTAAGCTTACCTTAAAATAAGTACAAAAAACTTAATTTTATCTTTTAGCATCAGAATGCCTAGTTCGATATCGCTACAAAGGCCTAAGGTGGTGCAACAAACTCGAGTTTACAACAACAAGCAGCCAGTGGAGCCGGTATCAGAAGAAGTAGTTGAAGAAGGTGTAGTAGCGTTTGATCCAGATGATTATCCAGAATACATGTCAGATTACACTACTAGTTTGGGCACTTTTACTAGCAATTACAAGTATCCCACTGAGGAATTGAGTCAGAATTTAAAGTGCAATTTGAAAAAACTCAAAAATATGCTCCACTTTCCTCGTGGACGATTGTAAGTTGTAAAATTTAAAAAAAAGAACGGCTTGTAAAGGAAGTTTTTGCCATTTTTTGTTTTGTAAAGAAAGTTTTTACTATTTTTTGCTTTGTAAAGAAAGTTTTTGCCATTTTTCGTTTTGTATAGAAAGTTTTGGTTATATTTTCTTTCAAAAAGACTTAAAGCTAATGAATTACCTTTCCAGATTTGTAATGTCCGAGTTTTTTTACTCAGCAGTAGACCGTCAAATCTTTTTGGACGAGAACGAGTTCGTCCAACTGATCCAAGACTCTTTTCCAAATTTAAAAACTTCGAAACTCCGGCTGACCGAATGGCGCGAGATCCGTCGCTTAATCGGAAAACCTCGTCGCTTCTCGACCAGTTTCCTTGACGAGGAGCGAAAAGCATTGGCATACAAACGCAAAAAGATACGACAACTTTACAGTGGTACATGTATACGACTACCACCCGACAACGACCTGCCCAAACGATTACCACGCCCATATGTTGTGGGATGTAAGGTTTTTGCTAGGATTCGTGAACCAAAGGAAGGTATCTATGCTGGAACGATCGATGCAGTGTTTAATGAAGGCTACAGAGTGGTTTTTGAAAAGGAGGAAATGATTCCGCCTTCGGTGGTCTCGGTAAGATAATATGATATTTGGCTAGAATATAGGAAATGATTTGTTACCTAACTTATTTTTTTTACTTTGAAAAAAGGGGTTTTTTATTGTTTTGTTTTTTTATCATTTTTTTTGAAAATGTGTTACCTAAAATTTAAATTTTTTGATTTTTTAAATGATTTTTGGAAAATTTGTTACCTAAAATCTTATTTTTTTTAAATTTATAATTTTTTTGTTGCATAAAGAATGGCGTTTACGTTTTTTTAGCGTTTTTTTTGTAATTTTTGAAAAAATTGTTGCCTAAAATGTATTTTTTTTTACTTTTTTTATTGTTTGATGCAAAAAGAATGGCGTTTTTAAATTTTTTAGCATTTTTTTTAATTTTTGAAAAATTTGATATCTAAAATTTAATTTTTCACGTTTTTGGTATTCTTAGTACTTGATGCAAAAAGAATGGCGCCTTTTTTAAACATTTTAAGTCTCAAAGTTTTCAAAATTAAAAAATTTTTATTCAAAAAATTTTTAATAATTTTTGGCCATTTCCAGGACACAGAAGTAATGCCAGAAGTTCAGCCAGAGCTACTGGCCGTTTCCTACTTCCTAGAGCAAAACAATGCGAATAATGCCAAAACGCACAGTTACATGCCCAATACTGTCAGTAAACCGCATTTAATTGTTGATCCAAAACAGACAAGAGTTGTCTCAATGGTTGGAGGACCAAATCAAACTCCGACCTTTGCTTTCCAAAGTCGACAGGTCATTCGTAAGTTGAAATTCTTGGGAAATTTGATAATTTGTGAAATGGTCCGGGTAGATTTGAAGGCTTTAGGTCTGGGTCATAAGATTGGGCGTCTTAGGGGTTTTTGGATTTGTGGCAGATTAAAAAAGGAGGGGGAAAAGCAAAAAAATGTTGGGCGGGGTAAAAAATATTTTTTAGGGGAAGCGGGGGGGGTGAAATTTTTAGTTTTTTAAATTATTTTGACAGATAGGGTTTTGAATTTTTTTTTTAATTTTTGGCATGGTTGATTTTTGAAATTGGAAAATTTGTGAAAAGGTCCGGGTCATAAAGATTTGGACGTTACTACGGTTTGTTTTGGTTGGGATGGGCAGAGAATGGGTAATAAAGGCTAAAATTAATATAGGCAAGGTCTTTTTGAAAATTGGAAGGGCGGGGTGAAAAAAAATTTGGGGGTGGATTAAAAAAAATTTTTTTTGGAGTTCTTTTTGTATTTAAGTCCTTCAATATCAAATACTGTCAAATCTTTTTAGAAAGGCACTTAAAGGACTAGCCTAAACCTGTTTTTGTAAACAGGGTTTCCCACTACCTAGGTATTTTTATAGGGGTTCTATTACGGAGAACGGGCAAAAAGTTGTCATTATAAGGAGGGTGGCAAACTAACGGGGTCGTAATAAAAAGATTTTTTCCGTATACCTAATCTCTGAATATATATATTAGCTTCAGCACGAGACGACAAAGTCGGCAACTTCCCCCTCCGCATGTTGGTCATCATGGTGAAGCTGTTCAAGGTCCTCTCCCACAAACAAACCCTGGTCATGAACCTAAAACTGATGAATGACCGAGCAGAACGAATGCAAATGGTCAGCAACAAGTACCCGATCACGTTCCAGGAACGGTACGCTGAACTGCTGACCGAGTTGGAACAAGCCAACAAGCTACTGGATTCGTACCTAAATGGCATTGATGAATATAATGAACTGCTGGTCACGAACCTTAACGACCCGCTACCGTCGGACAAACCCGACCAGCTGAGGAAGCATACTCATGCACATGCACATCAGATCGTGAAGCATTGTAATTCTCAAGTTCAGATGAAAAACAAGGAGTTATTGGGCTTTATTACTCAGTTAACGGCTATTTTAATACAGGTAAGACAAGGTTTTTATAGTTTTGAGAGGAAAATTAGTATTTTGGAGAGTTCTTTAACAAAAGTTGGTTGTGAAGACATTGTGAAGGTATGGGCAGTACTTTTGAACTTAAGTTTGTGGTTTTTTTGAGAAAAGTGACATTTTATACGATGAAACATGTCCGAGTATGAATGTATTCAAAATGGTTTAAACGTAGTTTTTTAGGATAGTAATAGTGATGTAATTACTAAAAGTTTTAAATTTCGAGGATTTTTTTGAAAAAGTGACATGTTATACGATGAAAAGTGTCCAAACGAAAAAACTTAATTTTGCCATTTTAGGTACGAGAACTGGGCAAAAAGAGCAGAGACAACGTCCACTACGAGCTCAGTGTCATGGCTGAATCCCTGAACCGACTGAAAGGCCGAATCAGTCCAAAAAACATTGGCATCTTCCAAGACTGCGTCGAAATCCACATGAAACAGATCTTCCTAATGATGAACAAAAACAAGCCTTCAATTTGAAGAGCATGACGAGTAGCAAATGTTGTTGGACTTTTTTAAAAATCACGTTGTTTTTTGTACTCTTAAGCTGTTTTTTGCCAAGTCTGTTTTTTTTCTTATTTTTTATTTAGATTTACACGACAGTGGATTTCCGGTATAACGAAAAATTTGTAAAAGCCTCGAGCAATTCGTTATACTAGAGTTTTTACTTTATTTTTCAGAGCTTTGTACAGTTTAAGGCAGCTATTTTTGTACTCTTTAAGATTTTTTAAAAATGTTTTTATTTTTTTAATGAACAAGATCTCAGTATTTTGAAAAAACTTGAAATAAATCAATTAAAAATTGTAAAGTAAGTTTTTGCCGTTTTACTAGTAATGTTTTGATGGTGGAAAAGGAGGTATTGCCTTTTCTTTTTTTGTCATTTACTTTCGGGGGGGGCCTTCAAAATCAGCCTAAATATCCGGAGGGGGCTTAGAATCAAACTTTGATGGTAGATTTTCAGTGTAAATTGCATTAGATAACTTCTTTATTAGTTCTGTTTTTAAAACTTGTTATTTTTTGATTTGTAAGGAAAGTTCTTGCCATTTTTTAGGGATAAAGTGGTTTTTGTTACTTCTTTAGCACTACGCAGCTTGTAGGTGACAAGTCATACCATGAATGTGATTTTTGACGATTTTTCATTTTGTAGAGAAAGTTTTTGCAATTTTTTGTTTTGTAAAGAAAGTTCTTGCAATTTTTTGTTTTGTAAAGGAAGTTCTTTCCATGTTTCACTTTTTAAAGAAAGTTCTTGCCATTTTTTGTTTTGTAAAGAAAATTCTCACCATTTTCATTCAAACATTACTAAAATTTAAAAAAATTGTTATAACTAAAGTTTCTGCAAATTTTGTCATAAATTTGTTTACCGAAACCCAAAACAAAATCCCCCTCCCACCTACCAGACGTGATAGTAATGTTAGCGGGTTGATGCGATCAAGCGGAAGGCCGTGGCTGTTAACGTACCTTAACGTGTGACGCTCTTCTTTGATCACTAATTGCAAATTTTTGGGTAACAAAACATTTCTCCGAACTTGAAATGGTCATCTCGTAGGTTTTTTAAAAAATTTTAAATTTTAGCTTTGTAAAGAAAGTTCTTGCCATTTTTGGTTTTGTAAAGAAAGTTCTTGCAATTTTTTCATTTGTAAAGAAAGTTTTTGCCATTTTCTGTTTGTAAAGAAATTTCTTGCCACTTTTTGTTTTGTAAAGAAAGTTCTTGCCATTTCAACCGAAAAACACTTTTCATCGTATAAAATTTCTCTTTTTTAGGTAAAATGAATCGGACTCACCTTCTATTAGTGGCAATATTAATATTGACCGTCTTCGCTCGTCGCAAGCAAAGTGGTCGAGACGATGGGAACAAGAATCGACTGGGCATGGGAGCGATTCAGAACTGGGATGAAGAGGAAGAACTCCCATTCAGCGACACACAATATGTGCCTTTAACTCAAGTACCAGTGGTTAGTACTAGTACTGTAGGGAATTTGTGAGTTTTCAATTGTTTTTGATGTTTTAGGTAACAAAATAATCATTTCTGATGTTTTGGGTGTCAAAAATGAATTTTTTTTTAATTTTAGGTAACAAAACGACAGTTTTCGACTGTTTAGGTATCAAAAATGTTGTTTTTGAATTTTAGGTATCAACATGTTTATTATTTGCTGTGTTATATAACAAAATGGCTATTTTTTTCAATTTTAGGTAACAAAATAGCCATTTTTGGTGTTTTAAGTATCAAAAAAAAATTTTTTTTGTATTTTAGATATCAAAATAGTAATTTATGATGTCTTAGGCAACAAACTGGTTAATTTTGATAGTTTAGGTAACAAGAACAGCTTTTTTTTTCAATTTTAAGGTAACAAAATGACAATTTTTGGTATTTTAGATATGAAAAATGAAGTTTTTTTGAATTTGAAATTAAAAGCAAAGTTTTTAAAATTTAATTTTCTAGAAATGCAATGTACCCTCAAATTTTAACTCAACCAGTCACAAATCAGCAAACCACAACTATTACAACCTTACCTCCAAAGCTTACAACTCCAGAAGAGCCAGAAACAACCGAAGTGCCTCGAGATGACAAAGCTACTATACCAAGTAAGTAGATCCTTGGCCCTGAGTCTTAGCTCAGAACCCTAAGCCACAGCTCTAGTCCACAGACCTGGCTTAGAGCCCTAGTCCAGATTCCTATTTCAGGACCCTAGTCCAGAGCCCTAGCTCAGGACCCTAGTCCAGAGCCCTAGCCCAGGACCCTAGTCCAGAGCCCTAGCCCAGGACCCTAGTCCAGAGCCCTAGCCCAGGACCCTAGTCCAGAGCCCTAGCCCAGGACCCTAGTCCAGAGCCCTAGCCCAGGACCCTAGTCCAGAGCCCTAGCCCAGGACCCTAGTCCAGAGCCCTAGCCCAGGACCCTAGTCCAGAGCCCTAGCCCAGGACCCTAGTCCAGAGCCCTAGCCCAGGACCCTAGTCCAGAGCCCTAGCTCAGGACCCTAGTCCAGAGCCCTAGCCCAGGACCCTAGTCCAGAGCCCTAGCCCAGGACCCTAGTCCAGAGCCCTAGCCCAGGACCCTAGTCCAGAGCCCTAGCCCAGGATCCTAGTCCGGAGCCGTAGCTTTGACTTGCCCTGTCCTGTTCTACCCGGCCCTGTTTGGCCCCAGCCTTAGTTCCGCCTTGCTCCTCATTTTTTTTGCTATGGCCTGGCTTGTCCTGCCCAAAAGACTTTTTAAATTTATAAATCTAAAACAAGTTAAGTACAGCTTTGGAGCTCACAAACAAGACCATTCTATGGATTGACGCGACTTACAAAGCCGTTGATCAAGGCATGAACTTGTCCACTCTGGCCGAATGTAAACCTTGGTTTGAGTATTGGAAAGGCAATGTTACCGTAAGATTTTTAAAAAGCAGTGCTACAGTAAGAAATTTAAAAGCGATGTTACAGTAAGAATATTGGTCAAAAAAGGCATTTTTAATAAATTTTAAAATTTAATTTTTATTTAATTTTAGTTAAACTCAACAGATTCAGAAGCGGCCGAAAAATCATTTTCAAAAACCTCAACAACGACGGAGGCTTCAGAATCTTCGGAAGAATCAGAACCCGTTAAGAAGATGGAATTTGAAGTGATTGATTCAGGCTCAAGACTAGAGGAAATTGGACTTGATCCAGACCTACTCGATGACTTTGAAGCTGTTGGAGTTTTGTATAAAGAAGTTTGTGGCAATCACTCGAAGCAGTTATGGTTCAGCGACCCTGAAGTGGCTAGAAAGATTGGAATCAATGAGAAGAGCACTATTTGTGATCCCTTTAAGGTGAGTGGGGTAGGATAAGATATAATAGAATAGAGTAAGGTAAGGTAAAATAAGGTAAGGTAAGGAAGGTAAGGTAAAATAAAATACGGTAAGGTATAATTTTACTTTGTTTACGACAGTGCAGTAGAGGTTGGGCTACAGTAATACTATGAGGAAGTTGGTGTAGGGCATGAGTTTTTAGAGATGAATAAGGACCGCGGTACGGTTGATGAGGTTTAGGGTATGATAATTTTAGGATAGAGATGGATTAAGAAAGGGCTGGGGTACTATATAAATAGGTGCAATATAATGTTCAGAACGGTAGCTTTGAGTACGGTATTGTTTTGATTACGATAGGTTTTGGATACGAATGGCTTTGAGTGTATGTATAGATACTGTATGGTTGAAAAGACATACATTACGGTAGAACTAAGGTAAGGCAAGGCTAGAGTTGGGTAGGATAGGGCAGGGCATGATAGGGTAGGCTAATGTAAGGCAGGGCAATGTAAGGTAGGGTAGAGTAGGGCAGGATAGGTTAGGGTTGGGTAGGGTAAAGTAGGGTAGGGTAGTACAGGGCAGGGCAGCTCACTTATAAAAATGTTTTTTAGGAAGAACTTCATCCAAACGCAGAAACATTAACAAGCTTGGCAGTGCAATTGAATGAAGTTATTACAAATTATACTAAGAACATCACTACTGTAGTATTGGACTCAGATTTGGAAACTATTACAGTTGAGCCAACTTTAGACAAGACTACGGCTACATACGACGGAGATGTGTTACAGGTGTTTAAAGAACAGGTAGGTGGTAAAAATGGCAAGAACTTTCTTTACAAACTTAAAAATATATATTTTAATTTCCAGCCTCAGAAGTACCTAAAGCAACGTGTAGTACTAAGACGTCATGTACGATCTACTGATACCGTGGTAATCGAACAAACAGAGGAAGTAAGTACAGCAGCATCAAAACCAAATGAAGAAAGTCCGGATCAAGATTGGCTGGAAGATATTGCAATTGATGGTAAAGAAATTGTTACAGTAGCTAAACAAAGCAGTGAGAATTCTTCGATCGAAGAAGCTTGGATTCAGATCGATGCTACGGATGAGACTAAGTAAAGGACTGCTCTATTTTGCTATATCCTACTCTACTCTAGCCTAGACTAAGCCTCAAAGCATTCTTAACAAATGTTTGTTTCAGTCCACTGATGTACATCTTGTCGACAGACGCGGCCGAAGCTTTGGGTTTAAAAATAGATCCTCATAGTTTCAATCGGTATGAGAAGGTGGTCTTGCATTTGCCTGGAATCTGCGCGGATTATGTTCCAACGGCTGTGGATTCGTTCAATGCTAGCGATTTTGAAGGTATTAAAATTTTTTTATTTTTAAATACCTTATCGTATTTTACAATGACTATAATTGTTTTTTAGGCATCGAAATTGAAGGCCCAATTGGAGTGAATATTACTGCATTAGAATTGGCAGGGGTGAATCTGACAGAATTGGCCGAAAAATTAAGAAATGACACGGAAGTTGATGAAGTTTTGAGCCGAACTTATAAAACACGGTACGTCTTTCTACTTTGTTTAAATATTCTATGTGTTAAGTGTAAGAGTGGTAAAATAATTAAAGCTTTTATGAAGACCGGGCAGGATAGGGTAATGTGGGGCAGGGTATATTACGTATATAAGAATAAATTAAGGTAGGGTTGTTTAAGGTATAGTAAAGTAGGACAGGGTACGGTGTGATACGGTAGAGCAGGATAGGGTGCACCAGGGTTATATAAAATAGGGTAGGATATGGTAAGGTAAGGTACGTTAGAGTAGGGTATTGTAGGATAGCATACGATACTGTAGGGTTAAGCTACAGTACGTTAAAAAAATTTTAAACTTAAAAGAATTACAGAACACTCGGAGGAAGTTACATTTTGCCAGTGCTTCAGAAGAACCAGTACGATGCTTTTTCAGCCCCTATTGTGTTTCAAGGTTCAGCCGTTGTTGTAAGATTCGGAATTTACATTGAGTCTATGAGCAATTTTCAGACTTCTACGATGGTAAGTCTTCTGTTATTTTGAAATCTATTTTTTATAAATTTAAAACCCGTAAGCATGTAATTGTATCCTAATTATAGCTTCATTTTAAACATAATCTCTTTTCTTTAATGCATGTTATTCACGCGTATTTATTAATAACCATGATAACAGAACTATCTATCTCATGCCTTTTACGGGTGCGCAGGGATGGCCGAGTGGTTAAGGCGGTGGACTTAAGTTCCCCTGGGCGTCAGCCCGCGTGGGTTCGAACCCCACTCCCTGCAACTCGTTTTTGAAATTTGAAATTTTAGGAAAGTTAAATAGGGGTTAGGGCTTAGGCTAGGACTTAAAAAGTAAAAATTTTAATTTAAAATTTTTTTCAAGGATTACGACATGGATATATACCTGATAATGTCCTGGCGAGATGCACGTCTAGTCAACCCTTATGACAAGCCCATATTGGTGAAAGAGGAGGACATTTTGGAGAAGATCTGGAGGCCAGACCCGTTCTTTGCCAATGCCAAAGAAGCCGAGTTTCATGAAGTGACATTCTTAAACTTCTTGATGAGAATCTTCAGTGATGGCATCGTTCTTTATGAAACTAGGTAACTTTACCGTTTCCTACTTTACCCAACCTTACCCTACACTATCCTAGCTTACCCTATCCTGCCCTACCCTACCCTACTTTATCCAACCTTACCGTACACTATCCTAGCTTATCCTATCCTACCCTACCCTACCCTAGCCTACCTTATCCTACACTATCCTAGCTTACCCTACCCTACCCCACCATACCATACTCTAATCTACCATACCATACTCTAATCTACCCTACCATACTCTACTTTACTGTACCCTACCTTCTCCTACCGTACTTTACGCTACTGTACGCTAACTTATTCTGTCCGACCCTACATTACCCTGCCTTCTCCTGTCTTGCCTTACCGTATCGTTTCCTTCTTTGCTCTACTCTTAACTTTCTCTTTCCGGCTCTACTGTATTCTATCTTATCATACAATGGTCCGCTCTATCCTACTTTGCTATACCATGACATAACCTGTCTAGTCCGGCCTTGGCGTGCTTTGTTTTACTATGTCCTACCCTAAAATACTTTATTTTGCTCTACCTTACTATATATTATTCTACCCTTCCGTTCTCTTTTTCACCATACTCTTACTCAGCGCTGTTCAACCCCACCCAGCTCTAGTGTAGCCTTGCTCTTACCGTACTTCCTGTAGCGTAGGGTGTAGGGTAAGGCCTTTAATTGTGGTTCTATGTACACCAATTGTAGTTACATTTATTCTTTTCCTTATAGTCAACTAGGGACATACAGCATTAGTTTTAATATATTTATTTTAGGATCAAATTGAAGCCGGCTTGTAACCTGGTTCTTTGTAAATATCCTCACGACAAACAAACTTGTGAATTATTGATCAAATCATGTAAGTTTTGGCAGTATTCTTCTTTTTTCAATTTTATTTAATCATATTTTACATTTTTTATAGAGCGACATTTTATACGATAAAACATGTTTTTCTTTTAAATTTCAAATTTTTTCAAAAAATTGTTTAATTAAAAATTTCAAAACCGCCATTTTCAGTTGCATACCCAGTAGAAACAGTGCGATTTGAATGGTTTACAAACAAAATCGATGCCATTGATAAGAACCCAGATGTAAAACTACCAGAGCTCTACATCGACCGGTATGAGCCTACAGTATGCAACAAATCTCGAAAGTCGGGCGAATTCTCCTGCCTCAGGGCATTGTTCCGCCTCAAGCGAGACGTCGGCTTCCATGTGGCACAAACTTATATACCAACCTCGTTGGCATTGATGTTCTCATGGGTAGGGGTGTGGCTTCCAGAAGAGTTCATGGAAGGTCGGATTGGTGTCGCCATTACAGTACTACTGACGTTGAGTACGGAGTCTGCTGGTGCTAGAGAGCATCTGCCCAGCGTCTCTTATATGAAGGCTATCGATCTGTGGTTTGGGTATATTACTGGTAGGTGGGGTGAGGTTGGGTATGTGGGGTAGTAATGGTAAGGGTTGAGTATGATAAGGCTAAGGTATGGTTTGGTAGAGCAGGGTAGGGTAAGGCAAATCATGTGGCAGAACAGGAAGCAATAGGGTGAATTTTGTTGGGGTAGGGTAGTATGGTAATGTAAGTTATTTTATGGTAGGGGACGGTATTGTAGGATAGCGCAAGGCAAGGTAGGGTAGGGTAAGAGGACAAAATGGCAAAAACTTTCTTTACAAGACAAAAAATGGCAAGAACTTTCTTTACAAGACAAAAAATGGCAAGAACTTTCTTTACAAAACAACAAATGGCAAAAACTTTCTTTACAAAGCAAAAAACGGCAAGAACTTTCTTTACAAAGAAAAAAACGGCAAGAACTTTCTTTACAAGCTAAAATACGGAAAACACACTAAAATTTTAAAAAACATTTTACTTAAAACCGAAAATATTGTAAATTGTTATCTAAAAACCAAAAAATTCTAGGTTTCGTCTTCTTCACCCTGCTTCAAACACTTTTTGTCATTGGCTTTGACAAGCGAGCTAATCAGCTGCGCAAGTCAGCCAATAAGAAGAGAACAGACCTAACTCAAGAGTACAAAGATGCACTGGTACACAAGGCTGAACGGTACCATAAAACTGGGAGGTAAAATACGTCTCAGCTTTTTTACTTTTCTTTAACTATACCTATACATTTTACATTGTCAGTTCATTTTATTAGGTGCCGACATAAAGAGCCCGCCGTACTTTCCCGTAATTTCTTGTAAAGAATGGCGGGTTCCTTATGTCGGCACCTACTGTACTTATACCTTTTACATTGTAAGTTCAGTATACTCAAGCTTCTGTATATGTTTAGGTACCTAGACAACTTTTGTCGCATCTTCTACCCACTGACCTTCTTATTGTTCCTGATCATGTACTACTTTGTGTTCACGGAAGGCCGACAAGACGACTGTATATCACAACGATAATTTTCAAATTGAAAAACTTTGAAAAATACTAGGTTTTTCAAATAATTATGTGCCCCTAATTTCGAAAATTTGATTTGAAAGGAGCACAGAATTAGTTGAACAATCTCATAGATGCATATAAATATACTGCCATTTTATAATGGACTGAAAAAAAATATTTTTACATTTGAAAAAGCTCCAGCTGGGTTTTTTTCTGCCTTGCCGTGCCTTGCCTTGCCTTGCCTTTTCTTGCCCTGCCCCTTCGTGCTCTAAAAGTTACCTTGCCGTAGCCATAACTTTGTTTTTTCCATACCTTACTCTCTATCCCCTGCTTTGCACTAGCCCTGGCTTTAGCCCTAGCGCTGGTCCGGCCTTTGATGCTGTATGCTCTAGCTACTCTGCCCTTCTTTGGCCTAACTTGGATTGCTTTACTATGTTCTGCATTGCGCTTCCCTAGCCCGTCCCTTCCTACCCTGGCAAGGCGATAGCGTTGTCCTAGATAGTCCCGGACTGTCTTGCTCTAGCTATGCACTGCCTTTGGCCTGCCTTAAAATTTTTAGAAAGTCATTTTTAATGAATCAAAACACCTACGAGTTTTTCAATTTATTTCCAGCGTTTTTTAATTATGGAATAACATAAATTGTATGACTTCCGGCAATTTGTCGAATATACAAGCAACAATCACTTATTTTTACTTTTTGGGGGTGTTCTCCTTGACGAACTGGGTCAGTTTGATGGCGAACCATCGAGGATACTTGATGTGAAGGTCGTGACCACCTTGGGCGTGGACTTCAACTCTGAAATTTGGTGGGAATTAGGTAACAAAGCTTGTTTTTGAAATCACTAACCTGCTCTATTCAACCCTAGCACGCTCTACTCTACCCTACCTTACAGTACTTTATCCTACCCTACTCTATCCAGCCTACCCTACCCTACCCTACCCTACTCTACCTTACCCTACCCTACCCTACCCTACCCTACCCTACCCTACCCTACCCTACCCTACCCTACCCTACCCTACTCTACCTTACCCTACCCTACTCTGCCCTTCCCTACAGTATCCTACACTACCATACTCTAGCCTAGCCTAGCCTAACTTACCCAGCCCTACTTTACCACAAAATGCCCTACTGTATCTTAGCCTATCGTTTCTTTCTCTACCATTCCCCACACGAGCCCCAGTCAAACCGTACTCTACCACGCCGTACTCAACAAATACCGTACCCAATGTCTATTGCAGCTTTGTCCAAAACCTAGAGTACTTAAAGCTTTTACTATGGCCCAGTTGGCATTGTGTTGTACCCTACCCTACTTTCTCCTATCCTACATTGCTTTACCTTAACCTACCTTACTTCACCCTACTCTACCCTACCTCGCCCTACCTTATCAAAAGTTACTGTACTCTATCCTACTGAATACTACGTTAATTATAGTATAACTGAACAGTTAGAATAAACGTATTTTACATTCAAAACCCCCCATATATTAAAAAATGTCATCTTAATTTCAAATCTTGTCTTACCGTGAGTTCTGTAGCTTGTCTGTCATGTGTTTTGGGTCTAAGATGAATCGGTCTGTACCTCCATTCACGATCAATACTGGCTGTTTGACTTGACTTAAGGCCATGTCGGATGGGAAGCGACCTCCCAAGTCTTTGTACACTCTAAAAAAAGTTAATTTTCTGTTGAATTTCAAAAAAAATTTTTAAATGCGTTGTTATACGATGAAACATGTTTTTCATTTTTTGTAAAATACGAAAGTGAAAAGTTTTCAGATACTAAATATAGTATTTTAAAACTTTAAAGCACTAAATATAGTACTATGCAAGATCCCAGTACTAAATATACAAATACAAACACTTTAATCACTAAATATAATACTATACACCCTCCAAGTACTATATAGTACTATAAACCCTTCAAGTACCGAACATAGTACTATACACTCTTCAAGTACTAAAAAAGAGTTTAAAAATTTTAAAAAAACCTTACTTCGACACCAAATCACAAAGAGCGGCCCACTGTTCCTTCAAGAACTCCTCCGAGTAATGTGCTAGATAGGTCTCTTTGGCGTTCGGCAGCCATTGGTCAGTGTTCCTCATGCCTTTGAATGCCATATCACCACGGAAGTCGATCTGTGTACTGGTCGATAATAAAATTAGACTGTTGCATTCTCTGGGCGCAAGCTGCGCCAAGTGAATGGCGGAGCGGCCACCTTCGCTCCAACCGAGACAGGTGAATGGGAGTAGGTTTAGTTGCTGAAAAAATTAAAAAACTTTTTAAAATCAAAACTTAAAATTTTTTTTATAAAATATTTTTAATAAAAAAAAATTATTTTGTAAAAACGTTTTCACTCGTATTTTACAAAAGAATGTGTTATGACATGAAACTTAATCAATTTTTGTTTAAAAATGATTTTTTACTTCATGTTTTACCGATTTATGGCTATTTCAATGCGTTTTTCAAAAAAAGTGACATGTTATACGATGAAACATGTCCGAGTGTTAAAAACATTAGAAAACTTTTTAAAACATGTCTAAAAAATATTTTTAATTAATTTTCAATGTAAAATTAATTTTTTTATTTAAAACTACAGTTTTTTAAAAAATGTAACATGTTATACGATGAAACGTGTCCAGACCGATTTTTGTCAAAAATTTTTCTTATCAATGCTTTTCAGGCTCTGAATGACACAAAAAACCCTTATTTATCTCTGCCTAAGTCCTAGCTTAAGCACAAGACTAAAAAAAATTTTTTCTGTTTAAAAATAGTGACATCTTATACGATAAAACATATCCAAACCAATTTTTCTAAATTTTTCAAAAAATACCCGCCCCTTTCAAAAATGACATTTTAGTACACTAAACATTCAAAAAATGAAAATTTGAACTCACTTTCATGAGGGCAATACCAACTTTGGCATCTTTTTTGTTGAGTTGAACTTCTTGTTTGCGGTCTGGAGGGCGACTTTCGCCATAGCCGGGCGGGTCAAAGGCGATGATTGTGGCGAAATCGGGATCGAAGGCTCTTAGCACTCCCTCTGGAAAGTCTTTTTTGTAGCATCCTGAAATTTTTAAATTTTTAAAATTTTTGGATCTACCCCCTCCCTCCCAACTAAAATTTTATTTTTCCCTACCCTACCTCAAATGAAGAAGAACTGCCTTAAAATCCCAGAAAAGCACTCACCAACACCCCCGCAAATAAATAGAAAGACGTAAGGACCATGCCCGTATCGGCAGTAGCCAATGTTCATGTCCATGACTTCGGCGTGTGCTTCGATGATGGGCTCTTTCATGTCGGCCGGAGGCTTGGCGACTTGACCAGCTTGTTGCGGCTGGTTTTCCGCTACCAACATTATTGTCATAGGGTCTGAAATGGCAGTTGTTATAGGGATTTTTGATAGAAAAATAGTTTAAAAATTGTATTTTAGTGAAAACACGAGTATTTAAAAACATATTTGAACGTATAAGATTCACCCGTTTTAAAAAATGTCGTAAAATTAAAAAATTGATTTAAGGGGTAATTAAAAGCACTATTTATAAGGAAAGTACCCGAACTCTCAGAATTATTAGGTACAGACATAAAGAACCCGCCATACTTTTCCTGTAATTTCCTGTAGAAAATGTTGGGTTCTTTATGTCGGAACCTAATAGCTTAAAATTTTTATACTAGACTAACAGTGTTAGTACTAAAAACGCATTTTAAAGTTTTTTTTGAACAAATAATAAAAAATCATGTTTCATCGTATAAAATATCACTTTTTTATCAAAAACGCAAAAGTAACAAAATAAAAATTAGAAAAAAAAACAAAAAGTTCAAAGTCAAACAACATTGAAAATGACATTTTCTTTTTAAAAAATTTTAAAATTTTAAGCACGGGGCATGTTTCATTGTATAACATGTCACTTTTCCCTTAAAAAACCCAACTCGACGAGATTGCAAAAAGATATGTTAAGAAATTTAAGATATATCTCAAAATAAAATTGTAAAAGGTGTTTTACAAAAAAAACTTTTTTATTTAATTTTTAAAAAAAAAGTTAAAAAAAAAGCATGTTTCATCGTATAAGACGTCACTTTATCAAAATTGAGGTGGCCTAAACACAAAAATTTTTTTTAAATATTGAACATGAAGTTAAATGTTCATTTTAAAAAGGAACAGATTTTATTTCTGTTTTTTCACCCTGCCCTGTCCCTCTCTCTACACCCAAAGCAAAACTACCCCGCCCTTCTGTTCTACCTTGACTCATAACTCTGGTAGATAAAAGCGAGCCTATAAGAAGTACAAAGTAAGGATAAAAGAAGCCTAACGTAAGAAAATGACATTTAAGTTAGCCTAAGTTCAGAAGACAGTTTCAAATGAGCAATTCCCTTCAGCAACACCTTGTTATATACCTAAAACAAGAGCGATTGAAACAGTCGACGGAACGTAGAAGCGCATGGTATAACAAGATTAAATCAGATGGGATTCCCATGACTGCTCAAGTTTCTTTGAGAGATCTTTTTGATCGAAACACTTTTACTCCAAAAAAGATTGTCACTCCAAAAGAGATTGTCACTCGACGCAGGTGAGAGTTGTCGAAACAAGTGAAATAATGTTTGTCAATTTTCAGTCGATTAAAGATGACGTAAGCGGGTGAATTAAGCCATCTACTGCTATTGGTTGTTTTTTAAATTTGGTTTACAACAAAAAGATCAAATTTTAATTTGTTTTTCAATTTTAAATTGATAGAAACTTCCTTGATTTACCCTCTACTCCAACCCTTATCCCTAGATCTAGCCCTAGCCCAGACCATAGCCCAGAGCCCTAGCCCAAAGCCTATAGTCCAGAGTCCTGAAATGTAGCTTTATTATAGTTTACCCTCGGCTCCAACTCTCATCTAACCTCTAGTTCTAGCCTTAACCATAGCCGTAGGCATAGCCTGGGCCTTAGACTTATCCTCGATTATAGCCTAGACCGTACTTCTAGAACCGCCATAGCCTTATCCCTAGCTCATTGCAATTGACATGTATCTACATTAAAAAAAATGCCAAAACGTTTTCTAAAACGCCGTAATATTAAACATATGTTTATCATTCTATCGTTACCATTTCGTAATACAGTAATGATAAACATCGTATTGAAAGGTCAAAACAATAAGCAATCGAATCAAATTTTATATAAAAAACTTGTTGCGAAAAGAGTGGCACGTTTTAAAGAGTTTTCGTTTTGAACAAAAAAAGTAAAATACGTTTTTTAAAGTTTTAAATTACTGAACCAAGAAGAATAGCGTGTATAGTATTCCATAATTTAAAAAAAAAGTGTTACCTAAAATTTTAAGTTGCAGGATTTTTTCTTCAAAAAAGTTCCCGAAGATCATAAATTACCGCCCAATTTTTTGTGTAAAACTTACTAATTGATTACTTTTTTTTGTAAGTTCATTTATTGAACTGTTCTTTGACATTTATATAATATTAGCAAGGAAGTGATAAAAAAAAGTGTTGTAATGTTTCAGAAAACCGTTTAAAACTTTAAAAAAATGCACGGAAGTTTAAGGCTTACGTGAAAACTAAAAATTTCAAAATAATAGTTTTAGCAAGGCAAAGAGGTAGAGACCCAGAAAAATTTTTTGGTCCACAGGTAGCTCAGACCCTATATAACAGCCCTAAAATAACCTTGCCATAGCCATTGCCTCTCTTTATTTGAAAACAAAACCTAAATTAGTCCTAGCTGTTTTATCCAACCCTTAAACTAAACAAAAACGTTTGGTTAAGAAAACTACTGCCATAGCCAAGGAAAAACATCCGTCTCTTGCTGTCACTTATAACAAGACCCTCCAAAAAGAAAACTATTTGAAATTTAATTTTAAAAACCTAATCCCCATAAAAATTTGAAACACAGAAAAAGTAAAATGAAACAAACCGAAATCGACTCGGCAAAACTTACTGACGAAAAAATGAAAAACCGCTATTACAATATGAACTTTAGTTTAGCAAGCGCTCTGACGTTAAACCGTACACAAAACACACAAATATTTGTTGCTTTCGACCCAACCTGATTCCGGCTTTTTTTGTAAGAAGTTGCTGGAAACAAAAAAAAGTTTATTAGGGTTTTGGCTTGATGAGGTGACAAATTTGAGAAGAGTTACAGTAGGAAAAAAGTTGACATAATTATTTTAGGCTTGAGCTAGTGCTAAAGCTAGAACTACCCTGTGCTACGACACAAGCTAGGGCTACTAGGGCTCTGAACTAAGACTTTAGGATAAGGCTCAAAGCTATGGCCCTGAGGCTTTGGGCTCTGGGGCTAGGGCTCTGAGACTGGGGCTCTGGGCTAGGCCTTTGAACTAAGGCTCTGGGCAAGGTCTCTAGTCTAGAGCTTTGGGCTAAGGCTCTGAAGTAGGGTCCTGTGTTAGGACTTTGGGCTAATCCCTGGAACAGGGCTCTCGGCTAAGGCTCTGGGGCTCTGAGGGTAGGGCTCTTGTCTAGGGCTCTGAGGCTAGGGCTCTGGGACTAGGACATTGGGACTAGGCCTCTTGGCTCGGGCTCAAAAATAGAATGTTTAGAAGAAATTTTGTTTCAGTATGAAAAAAAATGCAAAAACTTTCTTTACAGATTTGAAAATATGACCAGAACTTTGTTTACAAACTTAAAAACTGCAAAAACTTTCTTTACAAATTCCAAAATAACAAAAATTGTCTTCGACCGTTATCCCGCCGTCCCTCCCTCCTTCCACAAAAATTAAAATCGCCTGCTTTTAGGTTAACGAGCTCTCGAAACACTTCATATTAAACAAAATAAAGCTCAAGAAAGCCCGAATTCACACAGATCTAAAATCCAATCTCACCGACTTATAAATAATATCAGTAGAGAAGGTTCTAGTGTCCTAATCTTGTGTCAGAATCTGTTATCACTTGTGACAAAAAATTCAACCCTTTGGACTTGCTAGTTCGTTGAGATTTGAATAAACACATTACGGATTCTTTAATCAGCTAAGCGATTTTCAAAGAAAGTGCAAGATTTTTTAAAATTTTTACAATAGTACAAAAAAGAAAAACAGCTAGAACTTTCTTTACAAAACAAAAATAACAAGAACTTTGTTTACGAAAAAAATGACAAAAACTTTCTTTACAAACTGAAAAATAGCAAGAAATTTTTTTACAAAATCTAAAAATGACAAAAAAAATTCAATGTATCTGGACGGTGCAAAAATTGTTTTGCATTGCACGGTGTAGTCACTTTTTAAAAATTTTCTATGCCATTCTTTTTATAATAATAAAAGTTAAAATTTATAAAATATAGCTTTTACCACACCAGGCTAAATGTTATAACAATATTTAATACCTAAATATATCAGAAATTGCAAAATGTTAAAAACAAAATTCTTTGCACGGTGCACAAACATAATAATTTTTACAAACCAAAAATGGCAAAAACTTCCTTTACAAAACGAAAAATGGCAAGAACTTTTTTTACATAAAAAAAAATGGCAAGAAATTTCTTTACAAAACAAAAATGGCAAGAACTTTCTTTACATAACTAAAAATAGCAAGCACTTTCTTTACAAAACAAAAATGGCAAGAACTTTCTTTACAAAACAAAAATGGCAAGAAATTTCTTTACAAAACGAAAAATGGCAAGAACTTTCTTTACAAAACAAAAATGGCAAGAAATTTCTTTACAAAACGAAAAATGGCAAGAACTTTCTTCACATAACTAAAAATGGCAAGAACTTTCTTCACAAAACAAAAATGGCAAGAACTTTCTTTACAGAACAAAAAATGGCAAGAACTTTCTTTACAAAACAAAAAATGGCAAGAACTTTCTTTACATAACAAAAAATGGCAAGAACTTTCTTTACAGAACAAACTATGGCAAAAAAGTTCTGTACTTACCTTAACCTACCCTACCCTATCTTACCTTAAAAAATCTACCTCACCTCAAAACTTATACCACAATATAACAAATCGGTTTTTGAGTTCAAAAATTGACCCTACCCTTGAAAAAATTAGGTATAGCATAAAAACAAAAACAACTGTATTACAAAAAACTGTAGTAAAAAAGCGTTCGTTTCTGTAAATTTAAATTCCTGATGAAAATGTTTTTCGTAGCGGAACGCTACAACAAGAGAACAGAGAACTCCCCCTCACTTCCTACAAAAATTAGTACTCGTTAGGAAATCGCAAACAAATAAGCTTATTTGTTGGTTATTGACGAACCAAATTGACTGTAATTTAATTTTCCATCGGCTTTAGCAAGAAAAAAAAACTAGTTCAAAATTTTGAAATCAGTTCAGCTCAAACTGCCTTAACCTGGCCCTAACCCAAGTCCAGAGCCCCAGCCCAGAGCCCTAGCCCAAAGCCCTAACCCA
The DNA here is from genome assembly GCA_904066225.2 of Bursaphelenchus okinawaensis. Taxonomy (NCBI): domain Eukaryota; kingdom Metazoa; phylum Nematoda; class Chromadorea; order Rhabditida; family Aphelenchoididae; genus Bursaphelenchus; species Bursaphelenchus okinawaensis. The sequence continues at coordinate 1,884,359 of CAJFCW020000002.1, read as the reverse complement.
GAGCCCCAGCCCAGAGCCCTAGCCCTGATTCCTAGCCCAGAGCCCTAGCCCAGAGCCCTAGCCCTGATTCCTAGCCCAGAGCCCTAGCCCAGAGCCCTAGCCTAGAGCCCTGACTAAGTCCGTAGCCTCAGAAATAGCTCTAGCCCTACCCTAGCCTTAACCTTAACCCCAGCCCTTTCCTGTCTTGTCCTGTTCTGCCCTGATCTTGCCTCTTCTGCCTAGTCCTAACTAAAACTTAGTCTTACTGTAATCCTACCCTAACGTTCCGCAGCCTTACCTCTCATCATAAAATATCTCTACTAAAGTCACATACTATCAAATCCAACTTTTACTAAAGCCTGGTTTATCCCATGCCCAATTTTATCCTAGCTTAGTTTTGAAATACCGCAGCCCTATTTTAATCTATATCTTCCAAAGTCTAGTCCTAGTCTTACTCTAGCCCAGTTTTATTTTACAACTACAGCCTCATCCCAGTCTACCTTGTCTAGATACAATGTTTCTTTAACCAAACTACTCTTTAGTAACTAGTAATTTCAAAAAAAACCGGTCAGCCCAACCTCTGCTAACATAATGTTACTGCCCCCAACCTATGATAATATAATGTTATTGCAAAATTTTAAAACAAAAATATTTTTCCAAAAACAAAATTTCCGGACCTCACAGATTACCAGATCCTAGTCTAGACTAATGTCTAGACTGAGTCACCTCATTATGCCGAGAAACATATTTCTACTATTTCTTGATTACCATCTATCTATACCTAAATATCAAGAAAAAGCAAGAGAATTAGGTAACAAACTGTTTGTCTCGACCTTTTTAGGTACGAATCTTATCTCCTCACGCCATCTGAATCGTACGTACGATGAAGAAAGGGCATTCTTGGATACACGTGGGTTTAGGAGAGACTGACTGTTATAAAAGAAATGGCAATTTTTGGAAGAAATTTTGTTTACAAAATGAAACATAGCCAGAGAATTGGGAAGAACATGTAAAATGGCAAGAGCTTTCTTTACAAAATAAAAGATGGCAAGAACTTTCTTTACAATACTAAAAATAGCAAAAACTTTCTTTACAAAACAAAAAACGGCAAAAATTTTTACAATATAAAAAAATGTCAAGAACTTTGTTTACAAAGCAAATAATGACAATAACTTTCTTTATAAAACAAAAAATGGCAAGAACTTTTTATTGTACAACATGTCACCAGAAAAAGGGCTTGTTTGATGTAAATGACAAGAACTTTCTTTCCAAAATCAAAGATGCCAAGAACTTTATTTCCAAAACACAAAATCGCAAGGACTTTCTTTAAAAAACAAAAAAATACATTTTATCGTATAACTTGTCACCCGCAGCCTGCAAAGCCCAAAATGGCTTGTTTCGATGCAAAAGACAAAAAGTTTCTTTACGAAAGGAAAAAAGGCAAAAACTTTCTTTACAAATCAAAAAATGACAACAACTTTGTTTACAAAAAACAAAAAAATGCAAGAACTTTCTTTACAAAACCAAAAATAGCTAAAACTTTCTTTACAAGACAAAACATAGCAGGAACTTTGTTTACAAAACAAAAAATGGCAAGAACTTTCTTTACAAACCCAAAAATAGCAAGAACTTTCTTTACAAGACAAAAAATGGCAAGAACTTTCTTTAAAAATCAAAAAATGACAAGAACTTTGTTTACAAGTCAGAAAATGGCACGAACTTTCTTTACAAACCCAAAAATAGCAAGAACTTTCTTTACAAAACAAAAAATGGCAAGAACTTTGTTTACAAAACAAAAAGTGACAAAAACTTTTTTTACAAACCCTTTTTTTTGCAAGCAAATCTTAATCGAAAATAAAATTTTTTGCTGTAACTGCAGAGTAATAAATAATACACGTTTACAAATTGAAGAAAGTCCAACGGAATACTTACCGCCTGGCTGTAAATATATATTTTTACCAGAAACCGGTTACTTTTTTTCCAAAAACACGTGCGTTTCATTTAAAAAATTAGTCAACAAAACTAAAAGATCACCTTGGAAATGTCTTTGAAGATCTTCTTTTTTGGTTTTTTCTTATGTTTTTCATAGTTTGTTGCGACTTTTTGGGTTTTGGGTGCGTTTTCAGTGGAACGACATTTAGATTTTTATCTTTTTTGAAACAAATTTCAATTTTAAAACAGAAAAATGAAAAAAATAAGTTCAAATTTGAAAAAAGTTCAATTTAAGACAGAAAACTTAAAAAAATAGGCGAGGGTAACGTTATAATTATATTAGAATTAAAAACAAGAGGTCAGGCTATGGTAAAAAAAGATTCAAGATAAAGTAGAGGCTTTGGTAAAAGATAGGGTGAAGGCTAAAACTAAAGTTAGGGAAAAGCTGAGGCTAAGTCTAGGTCTAGACTAAAGTTTAAGCTTTTTTTTGGATAGGATTATGCTTAACCTGAAGCCTGGTTTAGTTAAAACAGAAACCAGTGTAAAAAATAAGATAAAAATAGATTCAGGTTAGAGTAAGGGCTTTCGTAAAAAATATAGTTAAAGCTCGAACTAAAGCTAGAGCAAGGCTTGAGCTAAAGAAAGGGCTGGGACTCAAGGTAGGGTTTAGGGTAGAACATAAGCTAAAGACAAGGTTAAGATAATAACTGGCTTAAGCTAAAGCCAGAGCTATAGGCTAGGGCTTTGAGTTAGGGCTCTAGGCTATTGCTCTTTGGCCCAGACTAGCAGAAAAACTATGTTAAATAATACCCTACTCTAATATACTCAAACCAAGCCTAGTCAAGCCTATCTTTTGCAGAACCTTGCTCTGCCAAGTTGTAGGAATACCGTACCCAATGTCTATCCTATCTCTAAACTACTGTATAATATTCAAAACTTAATAGTCTTACCCTACCTTACTCTTGCTCTGTTATACACCACACTATTTTTACCTTACCTTATCAAAACACTAATATACCTTACCTCACCATACCCTAATATACCCCACCCTGTTATACCCTACAATATTCTACCTTTCCCTTCATTACTTTGTCTTTCACTACCTTACCCACTTCTAGCTCAACTTAGAAAACCATAAGTTGAAGTACGTATAATATTAATGAATCATAAGTAAAACTACCACTTTACAAACTATAACCCAAAATTTTACCATTTTCATTTTACAACTCCGGCTTGAAACGAAAAACCTTGCGCGAAAACCAAACGAAAAATGTCTTTGAATTCAAACAAGTTATTATTACGGTTTTTTGTGACGAAACTCATTAGGAAAAGCGGCGAGAAACAAAAAATCACAAAAACCGAGAGGTTTGATTTACAATCACTTTGGTTTTACAAAAAACAAAAATGAATTTCGAACAAAAGTGAATGAAACATTAACCTGTTTTCCTTATTTTTAAAGAATTGTCAGTTATAACATTCATAAAGATCATTTTTCAATTTGAAAAAAGTGTTTATTGAAAAACAATTAAAAATGGCAAGAAGTTTCTTTACAAAACAAAAACTGGCAAGAACTTTCTTTACAAAACAAAAACTGGCAAGAACTTTCTTTACAAAACAAAAACTGGCAAGAACTTTCTTTACAAAACAAAAACTGGCAAGAACTTTCTTTACAAAACAAAAAATAGCAAGAACTTTCTTTACAAAACAAAAACTGGCAAGAATTTTCTTTACAAAACAAAAACTGGCAAGAACTTCCTTTACAAAACAACAAACCGCAAGAATTTTCTTTACAAAACAAAAAATAGCAAAAACTTTCTTTACAAAATATATAACACCAAACCCTACCTTACCACACTTTTAATCATGCCCTATCCTACCCTCACTTTTTCTCATCCTACTCTATTCTACTCAACCCTTCTCCATTCTATTCTGCCATGCCTTATTCTCGCACTGTTTTACCCTGCTTTATTCTACCCTGCCCTGCTTCTTTCAGCTTACCCCTTACTCTCAAATCGGCCCTGTTCACCTTTCTCAACCCCCTACAATCTTCCATGCCCATAAATTAAAAAATAAATCAAAATCCCACCCCATAAATATAAAAAGTCACGTGAAAAAAACCGAATTCTACGTATTTGTTTCTTCGTATACATGTTTTACAGATTCTAATCAAACGAAACGCGTCTCAGTTTCAAAGACTTTCTATCTGATACTAGACAATCAGATATCCGAGTCGAACCGAACGGTTTACACGAAGTTTGAAACTCGTTTTTAATTAAAATGTCACAATTATAGAAAAAACAATTCCCTACTTTATATTGTCCTAATTTGCTTTCTCCTACTTCAACAGTACCTTACCTACCCTACCCTACCCTACCCTATTCTACCCTACCCTACCCTACCCTACCCTACCCTACCCTACCCTACCCTACCCTACCCTACCCTACCCTACCCTACCCTACCCTACCCTACCCTACCCTACCCTACCCTACTCTTTTTTTTCAAGACTTGCGCTTCATCTAAAGCCTATCCTATCTTATAAGACCTGCCCTATCTAAGACAGCTGTAGTGTAACATATATCATAATAGATCATACTATGTAGCTTTTTTCTTTTCCGAACGTTTACTTATAAGCCATTACACAATAATACATTATTACAATCACAGTAACTTTTACAGGGAGCGCCCAATGATCTGTTACACGGTTTTTTAATCATAGATTTATTTTAACAACAAATATAACTAAAACAACAACAAACAATAGTAACATGTAGTACTAGTTATAACATAGTCAGTCGGTTTTGAAGTGTCCCCCCTTTGCGGCTTGGCACAAACGTAAACGCCTCAAAAAGTTTTCAGCGATGGGCCGCAGTACCTCCGGTGACAGTTTGTCCCACTCATCGATCAATGCTTGTTTCAAAGACTCCAAAGTTTGGTGTCTTCTACAACACACTCTTGCCTCCAATATCGACCAAATACTGAAATCCATCGGGTTGAGATCGGGGGAGTACGGAGGCCATTCAGCTGAGGTGATAAAGTCGGGAAAATGGGCCCGACATCACTCCTGTGTTGTTTTGGCTTTATGGGCTGCAGCAGAGTCCTGTTGAAACGTCCATTTGGTGTTCTTGAAGTGTTCTCGGGACCAAGGGAGTACCACAGCTTCCAAAATGTCCCTTTGATACACTTTTTTGTTAATCTTCACGCCTTCATCGACAAAAATCAAAGAAATCTTGCCTGAAGCACAGATACTGGCCCAAACCATAATGCCCCGAGGGTGTTGACGACCTGCCACAATGAATTCAGCTTTAGGAGGCTCTGTTGAGTATTATTTGTCATTTTGGGGATTGTAGGCCTCTGTAAAATGTATATATCCTCTCATCAGTGAAAAGGATTCGTTCCCATTTTTGACCAGCGGCCCGCTGGTCAAGCAGTTTACATCTTTCGAAACGTACCGCCTTGTTTTCTTCAGTTAGCTTCTGAACTTTTTTGAGTTTGTACAGCTTCATCTTAAGTTTCTTTCCCACTATGCGCCTCAAAGTCGATTCTTTGATTCCCGCCTCCCGGGCCATTTTTCGTACTAGGGTCCGTGGATTTCGCTTAAAGCGCTTCTTGATCATCTGACGATTGGCCACGGTGTTAACAGATGCTGGACGACCACTTCTAGGTCTGTCACAGTCATGTCTAAGCTCTTCAAAACGTTTTACGGATCTGTGGACTGTCATTCTTGAAATATTCAACAATTTCGCGATTTTGGGGTTACTTTTTCCTTCATTATTTAATTTGATGACGGCAGCCCTCATGTTTGACATCTAAAAACAGACAGACAGTAGACAATGAAGACTTAACTTTTATGATTATACAATTTAAAAAACACGGATAATAAGCTAAAATAAAAAATTTTAAATAATTTAACCGCAACATTGAGAAAACGACCGGTAAAGTTTTGTAACAGATCATTGGGCGCACCCTGTACAACAGTAAAAAATGAAATTTAACAATTTGCTCGTATATAAGTTTAAATATATTTATAAAAAGCTAATTTAAAAGTTCTACTACCCAATATCTAATCCACAAATTCGTTCGTACATAAGTTTATAATTAAATAATAATAAAACAGTAAATTTGTATATATATGAAACGTTATCACAATTCGCTCGTACACAAGTTGAACGTTATGAAAAGATATTTTTATAAGTTTAGCTACATAACATAAAATTCAATAATTCGCTCGTACATAAGTTAAAAAACCAGGTAAAAAAAATTAAATTCTATGTGTACATAGTAGTATATAACACAGAATTCAACAATTCGCTCGTACATAAGTTAGAAAACCTAAATAAAAGCAAGAAATCAAACTCTATGTCATATATAGCAATAGATACCATAAAATCCAACATTTCGCTCGTACATAAGTTGAAAACCTATATAAAAGAAAAAAATCAAACCCTATGTCATACATAGTACTATAAGACATGAAATTCAATAATTCGCTCGTACATAAGTTTAGAAACTATGTAAAAGAAAAAATCTATGTTTTATGTTAAAACAGTCATATATCTCAATAACCGTACACCCCAACAATCAACCACACAATACAATCGTATGGATTCAAAAAGATATCAGTAATTAAACCAATATGCAAGGTCAAATACTGGGGTAAAAGCTGCAAGTACGATAACGTACAGGCATAAACGTACTATCCGAAACCAAAGCTAGAACAAGTGGGAATCTCGTAATAGTACTATACAGTACGTTAACATATTTGCTACTAAATCCAGTACTTGCTCTCAAAGTACTATAACGAAACCATGCACTATGCCTTATACATATACAGTACGCCCACAATACGACAGTAAATGTATAAACTTTGGCCAAGCTTTATACGTATATAGTACTCTTACAGTACGCTAGGAAAACCGACCATAGTACCCTCACAGTACGATAACATAACCATGCACTACCGTTATATCGTATGAAGGTTGCCCAAGCCTTATACATATATAGTACTCCCACAGTACGATAGAAAAACCGGTCATAGTACTCACACAGTACGACAGTAAATGTAAAAAGGTTGCCCAAGCCTTATACATATACTCTTACAGCACATTGTACTCTCACAGTACGTAAAGAAAACCGACAGTACTCTTACAGTACGTTAGGAAATGTATAAAGGTTGCCCAAGCCTTATACATATACTCTTACAGCACATTGTACTCTCACAGTACCTTAGGAAATGTATAAAGGTTGCCCAAGCCTTATACATACATAGCACTCCCACAGTACTAAAGCACAACCATGCACTACCATTCACAGTATCAAAATGAAAACCTCTCGTAAAAGCACGTACCGAGCGTATAACAGCGCTCATTTTCATATGTAATCTCACATTACAAATGAACAAAACCAGCATTTGCTCGCACAAGCACCGTAATAGCATCGACAAACAACCGTTTATATCAGCCTCGAACTCGTATCTGCTCTGCAGTTACGGTAAATACGCAATGCGCTTCGATAAAACTATCGATATCAACGGACAAACCTAGTATAATTCGGTTTTCGCGTCTTCTTCTTTCACAAAATGCGTAAAATTGGGATTCCGCAGTAAAGATCTAAAACATATTTTTACTCTAGTCACTTCCCTCCGCAGTTGCGCAATGCCAAATTGATTTTTTGAATTTTTTGTGCGGAAAAAAGGAAGCGTCAGAGCTCAAAAGCATGCCATTCCTTATTTTTAAAGGTTGAGAGATGGCGGTTTTTATTTTTAATGAGATATACGGCTTGGGCAACCGTTATATACTCAACGTAATATATAGTACGAATAGTAGTGACAGAACGAATACAGAACAAGTCATAAACATAACGTTTTAAAAACAACGTATTATTTATTGCAATGGGTAGTGACAGAACATTTTTATGAGATATACGGCTTGAGCAACCGTTATATTATCAACGTACTATATAGTACGATTGTTAGTGACAGTACAAATACAGAACAAATCATAAATATGACATTTTAAAGGCGGTTTTTGTTTTTTTATGAGATATACGGCTTGGGCAACCGTTATATACTCAACGTACTATATAGTACGATAGGTATTGACAGTAAGAATACAGAACGAAAGTCATAATGTTGGTCAAAAATATGGCATTTAATAGGCAATTTTTAATTTATTATGAGATATACGGCTTGAGCAACCGTTATATACTCAACGTACTATATAGTACGATCGGTAGTGACAGAACGAAAGTCGAATATAAAGTCATATATACTCTCAAAATGACTTTTAAAATGAGGTATACGGTTTCGGCAACTGTTATATACTCAACGTACTATATAGTACGATAGGTAATGACAGTACGAATACAGAACGAAAGTCATAATATTAGTCATAAATATGACGTTTAAAAAGTGTTTCTTAATTTATTATGAGATATACGACTTGAGCAACCGTTATATACTCAACGTATTATATAGTACAAATGTTAGCGACAGTACGAATACAGAACGAAAGTCGTAATATTAGTCATAAGTATGACATTTTAAAAGCGGTTTTTACTTTTTATGAGATATACGGCTTGGGCAACAGTTATATGCTCAACGTACTGTATAATACGATCCGTAGTGACAGTATGAATACAGAAAGAAAGTCATAATTCTAGTTATGAATATACCAACAGTATTATACCTATAACAGTACAAAACCAAAAAAAATATTGATAAAACTTGAAACTTGTCACCATGACCAGTCATGTGCCTTTTATATATTGTAGTAGTCATACATTTGTTCATTTGAAACGTCTTTGACAAAAGATAAACATCTCTATGAACTATTGCATTTTTGTTACAATTTGAAGATGAACCCGATGATAAAAGATTATTTGTTTACTTTGCTACAAGTCTTAAAAGCATTATATTGTTCATGAACAATGTATTGAACCATGTTTTCGAATTTAGAAGATTTAAGCTCCAAAATTAAAACAAAGCAAAGCCTAAAACAAGCTCAGAAGCCCACGACAATGCTATTCTGTACAGTCGTTGCAGATTTTTTGGGCCAACTTCATCTTCACCATGAGCAATATTTCAAATTTGAGTCTTCGATGCTACTAAACGCAGAACAAAGCAAAGAAAAATAAACTTAATTTAAAATAGTCTTTGATGATCAACTTCCTATCTAAAACATTGATTCCATTGATCCATTTTCCATTTTCTCCATGTTTTCGGGGATCACAAACTGTTGAATTCGTATTTTCCCTCAAAATTTCAGCAAATTTGACCAAGTCCATGACAATATTAGCTAGAGAACATTCTTCAGTGTTTAATAATGTGCCTCAGGTATACAAAAATTGTTATTTTTCTTCCGCAACATCAATTTTCAATCAAAAATTCGAACTTTTGCTTCAAAATAAATTATTTTCAAAAAAGAAACACTTGACTCAATTTTGCGATTTTTGGGTAGGGGTGAGAAAAGGGCCGGGCCGGGCCCACTTTTTAGGCCCGGCCCAGGCCCGGGGCCCAACGTTTAGGCCCGGCCCGTTTTCAATTTTCTCTCAGGCCGGCCCTGCCCGGTCAGAAAATCTCTAAGCCCGGCCCGGCCCGGCCCGTTTTAAAAAATTTTAAAACTTAAAAAATAAACGGAAATTTGGCTTTGCATTGTTCTTTTAGATCATTTGTGTATCATGGTACCCAATAAAATCAAAAACATCAACGGGGATTAAAATAAAAAATTTTTAAAAATTAAAAAATTTTTTTTTCGGGCCCGGGCCCAATTTTCAAGCCCGGCCCGCGGGCCGGGCCTAACCTTTGGGCCCGGCCCGTTTCAATTTTAGCTCAAGGCCGGCCCGTTTCTCACCCCTATTTTTGGGCAACTTTGGTCAATTATCGGCCAATGAAAGTTATCGAAGATGTTCAACAAGTTACTGTTCTTTTAGATGTTAAACTACATTACATTTTAAAAAATTTGAATTTTTAAATGAATTTGTTTATTTTAGAATGTACATGTTTGGAATGATATTGATGTCCGAGGTTCAAGAAGTTGAAGATGGTTGAAGGAGCTTTGAGGCAATTTATCGACCGTTAGATACCTGGATCAATAAGTTGATGGCTTTGAGAGTACTTGGAAATATCAAGGGAATAGAGAATAGTGATCAATGTAGGTTCATTTTGTTTGAAATGCTCTGTTTTTCAGTGATGAGTGTTGTTTTGTCGACGTTAAGGTTGAACAAGATCTTGTTGTTCAGGTTTAGGTATTAAAGTTTGACTTTTATTGATGTTTAGGTAAGAAACTTTGTTTTTATTGACCTGAAAGTAACATTCTTTGCTTTTAGAGGGGTTGTGACAATGATAAGGAACGTTGTGTTAGTTCTACATAGCTATATATTATCATAGACAATATTTTAGCTAACAAATTTTATTTTTAGCCCAAATCAACGATAACTCAAGCTCAAGTTAATTCAAGCTCATCTTCAAGAATTCATTTACCACGATGTACAGCTCGAGAAGACGATGTTCATCAACTGGTCGATTTTGTCAAGCTGTGCGACTTCGGATCTTGTTATAGACAGTTGACTTCAAGAACGATAAGGATTCTGGTCGATACACATGCTGGACTGGTTCCAGGTTGCTTCAGTAGGTTTTAATGGTACTGTTTTATAATTTTAAAATTATTTTTTTTGAAAAAAGTGGGGTGTTATATTGATTTATGTTGTTTTTAAGGGTAGTTAACTTGGGGATTTCTCAGTTGTTTTTTAGTTTTGTGTTTTGGAAAGAAAGTTTTTTCTGTTTATAGTTAATTTTTTGGATAATAAGGAACCTTAAAGTGTATATGACAATATTTATTACCCAAAATTACTGTGCACTAGCGACATTTCGCGAAAACGAAGCGACAGCCGCGATAGAACATAACATTTCCAAAATAACAAAACCACTTTCAGTACAAGCTAGGATAAGTTCGATTAGCAAAATGTAGTTTTGGAAGAAGCCTATGTACACACAAATGGCGATTACAGCCAGTGACAATAGCAGCGAGAAGGCTATGAAGGCGGTTGTCTCTGTTAGGTTACCTCGGCGACCTGAAATAAGTGTAATGTCATTTTATGTTAGAGTGGTAAAGTGGAGAAAAATTTTTATAACGTTTTAAAAGTATACTTTACATTTTTTTGAAAATTTTACGTTTTTTCGGTTTCGAACGCTGTTTTTTTTTAAAGTGACATGTTATACGATGAAAAATGTTTTATCAGTGCAACTTTAAAATTTTGGCGTAAAACTAGTTTACTAGGTCTATAATAGGTACGTTTATATAAAATTTTGATTTATTTTCAATTTTAAAGACAATTTTTGAAAAAAGTTGACATCTTATACGATGAAAGCTGACCTGCCATATAAAACTGTAAACTGTAGTATAAACTTACCCCAAGATATCCGTAGCGCTTCAAGTGGGCCAAAGCATAATAGAATGATCAATTCACTAATGTCAGCATGTTTTGGCAAGTGTAAGTAAGTTGCTAAAAATTATTACCTTTACTGAACAACAGCCCAAACTTTAAAATTTTGTATTTCTTAATACTGCCTACGGTAAAAGATTTTAAAATATCTTTTTTACAATGTTAAAAGTATTACATATACATATTTAAAAGGGTGAACTTACATTTGTATAGATGAATACCCAAAAAACCAAAGAAAAATATGATTGAGAGCTTTGAGTTTACATACAATAATATCTCCAATGGCAAAGATGACCTCTAAAACAAACAGAAATGGCAATGACTTTCTTTACAAAACAAAAAATGGCAATAACTTTCTTTACAAAACAAAAAATGGCAAGAACTTTCTTTACAAAAATTAAAACTTTGAAAATTGTTAAATTTTGAATTTTCAAGCAATTTAAAATTTGAAAAATTCTTACAATTTGTTGAGGTTTCAACATTCAATCCACTAAAGACACCCAAAACCAATGCCTATTTCATGCGCAAGATGTTTAAAAGTGCGCGCAAAAAATATTGAAATAGCATTTTGATTTTGTTGCCATGCCAACACAAAGTTGTAGTGTAACTCGAGTTTCATTCTATTTTTGGACAATCTGCGAATACAAGTAAAAATAACAACAATTATCAATAAAAATATAGGCAGGACGTCATCAGATGGGCACAGTTCAAAATTTTGTTTTCAGTTTTTAAAACTTTTATAAATTTTAAATAAGTTTTAGTTTCCGTAGATTACTGTATTTTTAATCGGTGCTTAAATTATCACTTTTGTAAGGCTGGTGTAAGGACATATAGGTTTAAAAGGCGAGGCTGGGGTAGGGCTAGTACTGGGGCTTGGATAGAAGTAGGATAGGGTCAAAAATAGGCATAGAATAGGGCAGGGATAGAGCTATAGTCAAATCATTTTAAGTCTAGGGTAGCACAATAATAGATTTAGAGATAGAACTAGGGAGGATTAGGTCAGGGATAGTAGTTGGGCTTGTTTAAAGCTAGTAATAGTACTGTGCTAGGGCTAATGAAAGGTTTGTATTTGTGTGAGGGCAGGGCTAGTAGTATGGCTAGGCTAGGGCTAGTAATAGGGCTAGGTTGGGGTTAGGGTAGGACAAGAGTAGATCTAGGGTAGGGCTATGGTAGTCCTGGTAGTAAGGCTAGTTGTAGGACTACGGTAATAGTATTAGGACTAGGGTAAGGCTAGTAGTAAGGCTTGAGTAGAGCGACTAGGATAGAGCTATAGTAATGCTTGTAGAGGGCTAGTATTAAGACTTAAGTCATGTCAGAAGTAGGGCTAGTGTAGGATCAACTAACTTTCTGCCTGGACTTTTTGGGCGATTTTTTATGTTTGGTTTGGCAGTTTTTGAAGTCCGGACACATTTTTAGACTGGAAGGTCCAGGCGAAACACTGGGGTTAATATAGTGTTAGGTTATGATTAGTTGTAGAGCTAGGACAGCGCTAGACTACTGCTTTTGTAAGACTTATATTAAGACAATGGTTGAGCTAGGCTTAAGAGTTTAGGGTAAAATTGGCTAATGTATTTAATTTTTAAAGTAAAATTACGAAAACCCACAGTAAAACTACAAAAATTGTAAAACCTACAACAACTTTACTTTTTTGTTTACAACTCGGCAAAAGTAGTAAGGTTGTAATTAACTACAACTTTAGCTCAAATTTCGCCATAACTTTGTGTGTTTCATTTTGCAAACGTACGCTCTACGTCACGTTGTTGATAATGCTTGTTTGGGTCTTTTGACGAGTACTCGATAGTTTGTTATGTTATTAGTGTGAATCGGAAAAAAGTGGGTTTTGGCGGTGTGGGTGAAAATTGGATTTGTGAGTAAATTGGTAATTGTGACTTTTAATATAAAAAAATTTATAATAATGTGGCTATGGAGGATTTGTTTCATCTGAAGTTTGTACTTTTAAGTAGGCTTGCTTAGACTATAAAAAAATGAGGATAAAGGTGGTATTAGTACTGTTTTACAATTTTTTTTCAATTTTTTTGTTAATAACTCACTAATGTTTGTATTCTTTAGTACTATGAAGCTCTATAGACTTTTAGGTAGTATTGGTACTCTTTTTGCGTAATTTTTATTATGGTGGTACTCGTTTCTAAATTCTGAAGCGGTTGGTACTATTTTTCAAAACATTAAGCGTAGTCGAAACTTTAGTTTAAGCTCTAGCTTAAGCCCTAACCTAAGCCTCAGTTTAAGCCCTAGCCTACGTTCTAGCCTAAGCCTTATCTTCAGCCCTAGTCTAAGCCTTATCTTGAGACCTAGCCTAAGCCCTAGCCTAAGTCTTAGCCTAATATTTAGACCTTGCTTAAGCCATAACCCTAGCCTAAGCACCAGCCTAAGCCCTAGCTTGAGCTCTAGCCTAAGCCCTAGCCTAAGCCCTAGCCTAAGTCTTAGCCTAATATTTAGACTTTGCTTAAGCCATAACCCTAGCCTAAGCACTAGTTTAAGCTCTAGCTCATCCTCTAGCCTGAGTTTCAGTTCTTGCTCTAGCTTGTAACCTAGTCTAAGCTATAGCCTAAATTCTAGTCCAAGCTATAGCCAGAGCCCTAGTTTGGGCCCTAGCGTGTCAAAACCTAGTCTAAGTTCTTGACTAAAGTCGAACCTAAGCTCTAACTTAAGCTTTAGCCTAAGGCCTCAATATAAAATAGTGTAAGCTTTAGCTCAATCTAGCCATAGGCTAAGTCGCACCTTATAAAACAGTAAACCAAAGATTACCGAGGACAATCGTAATTATCCCAAAAAGTCACTTTATTACATTGCAGTTGGTAGGTATTCACATGAGCACGATATAATTGTGAATAAGCGTGCACGAGCATAACCCCCCCATAGGCCTACAATTTCTCGCCCCAACTATTTCTTAGCCGGCTGTCTCTTCGCAAAACACAATTACACCTCGGGTAATTAAAATGTGAAAACCCCTCAAACCAGTAGTGTCAGTCGAGTCAGAAGCGGTCCCGCCTTCGTTCGCTCTTGTTCCGACCAGTTTCACCTGCCCATATTAACATATTAAAGCTAAAAGATAAAGGTTTGGAGGGATTTTTTAGGGTAGAGAATAAGACGGGGATTTATTTCGGAAGTTATTATATAGTTAAGGAGGTACAGTTAGGGGTCATGTGCAGAGAGATGTGCTGTTGAGTACGATGATAAGGAGAGTAGAAGATGTGCTGTTATTTAGGATGATAAAGTACGAGCTGTGATAGGAGTTGTGCTGTTGAGTGCGTTTATTAGAGTAGAGGATGTGCTATGTTGAATGATATAGTACGAAGAGTAAACTAGAAGATGTGTTATTGATTACGATGATTAAAATAAAGGATGGGCTGCAGTAGAATCAGTGTTTTGCCGGACCGGTCCGGTCCGGATTTTCAAAAATTGCAAAATTGAAAATAACTTTTTAGCTTATCGTTTGAAGTTATAAAAAATAGATAACTTTTGTGAAGGTCCGTCTTCGGCTATCAAGTTATTACCGAAATGGACCGCCCGGACCGGCAAGACCGATTCGGTCCGGCCGGTCCAAATTTTTAGCGAGGAACTTGTATGAGACGGACTTTCACAAAAGTTACTTATTTTTTAAAAGTTCAAACCCATAAGCTAAAAAAGTTATTTTCAATTTTTAAATTTTTTGAAAATTCGGACCGGACCGGTCCGGCAACACAGTCAGTAGAATGATAGCACGAGATGAGTTAGCGTGTACGATGATATAGCACTAGATGTTCTAGGAGATGTGTTGTTAGTACGATAATATAGAACGACAAAGGTCGCTGGTTTTGATTTATTAGGTACCGACATAAAGAACCCGTCATTTTTTACAGGAAATTACAGGAAAAGTATGACGGACTTTTTATGGTTGCACCTAATATATTAGGAGATGTGCTGTTTAGTACGAGGAGTAAAAAAGGAGAGGTGCCGTTGAGCACGAGGATATAGTATGAGATGGGCTGCTGAGCAAGAGGTGTGCTAGAAGGTGCACCGCGGAGTACAATGATTAACGTATATTATGGGCTCTTAGTTAGGACGGTAAAATACGTATTTAGGATGGTAAAGTACGAGAGGTAAACTAGGAGGTGCGTTGTTGATTACAATGATTAGAGGATGGGCTGCTGGACATTAATTGCCGACATAAAGAACCCGCCATACTTGTCCTGTAATTTCTTGTAAAACATGGCGGGTCCTTTATGTCGGCACCTAATAGAATGATATAGTAATAGACGAGCCTTAGGGTGCAGTGATAAAGCAAAAGAAGGACTGTTGAATAAGGTATTATAATAGAAGATGGGCTGGTGAGTACGATGATAAAGAGAGTAGAAGATATGCTGCGGAGTACGAGGAACACCACGTATGCTGTCGAGTGCAAAGAGTAGAAGATTTGTTGGTTGGGAAAACAATGTTGTATTTGGGTATTGGTGTAAATGTAATATCGTGCTATCGGCTGGTTTGTAGGTCAATTGTAATGGGAGGGTTATGATGGGCAGAGTAAAGCGATTTCTTTCCATTTTTAATTTTGTAAACAAAGTTCTTGCCACTTTATATCTTGTAAACAAAGTTTTTGCCATTGTTTGTTTTGTAAAGAAATTTCTTGCCATTTTTTGTTCTGTAAACAAAGTTCTTGCAATTATTCTCAAAAAATCTTTCCATTTTTTCAAAACACTGTACTGTTGTTGACAATAGCATCAGTTAACATAATTATTGGCAGTGACGTAGGCGTGGCATTTTTCGTTAATTACTACTGCGAAGAAGGTTTTTTTTCATTATTTGTTATTGTCATAAAAAGTCATATAATATAGTAATAACTCGTTCCGTTTTGGGTATATTTACTTTTACCTTACGGAGAAAATGGCAGCACTTCAGACCTAGCTTAAGGCCTAGCCTAAGCTCTAGCCTAATTTTTAGTCTATGGCACAGCTTATAGTCTAGTCTAAGAGAAAGCTTGGAACTAAAGTTTTGAAAACTTTAAATATGATGCAAAAAGAATGACGCATTCATAAAAAATTTTTGATGCAACTTGCTGCAAAAAGAATGGCGCGTTTTAACGAATTTTGTTTTGGATTCAAAAATAATGGCGTTTTCAAAAAAAATGTTTTGTTGCAAAAAGAATGGCGCGTTTTGGAATATTTTTACTTTGATGCAAAAAGAATGGCGCTTTTTAGCCAATTTTGTTCTTGATGCGAAAAGAATGGCGCCTTCATAAAAAATGTTTTGATGCAAAAAGAATAGCGCTTTTTAACGAATTTTGCTTCTGATGCAAAAAGTATGGCGCTTTTAAGCCAATCTTGTTCTTGTTGCGATAAGAATGGCGCCTTCATAAAAGATTATTTGATGCAAAAACAATGGCGTTTTTAAGCCAATTTTGTTGTCGCTGCAAAAAAAATGGCGCTTTTCAACAAATTTTGTTTTTGATGCGAAAAGAATGGCACATTTAAAAAAATTTTGTTTTTGTCGCAAAAAGGATGACGCTTTTTGGTCAATTTTGTCCTTGATACAAAAAGAATGGCGCGTTTTAAAGAATTTTGTTGCAAAAAGAATGGTGCATTTCAAAATTTTTTGCTTTGATGCAAAAAGAATGGCGCTTTAATCTTTCATATTTTCAGCTGGTCCAAAATTAAGCCGCGAAAAGAACCAACCCTGGCGGGGGTATTTTTGTCGTCGAACATTTGTTCGATGTCGGCCAAGAAAATGGACGAAGATGATGACGGGTTTGATGACGTTGGTACGGTGGACCTGGATCCTCCTAGTCATAGCTATACAAAGCCGGCTAGTTCGGTAAGATTTTTCCTTTTAACTTTATTTCTACCCTTCTACCGTCACTTTTACCTTTGCCTTTACCCCTAATCTTAATACGTAAAGGTTTTTCTTTCTATTAAAATGTCTTTTTTTTAGAAAAACCAGCTAAAACCCCGAGGGCCGCTTCAACGGCCGCTCACAGCGGTCAAAAGTGTGAATACTCGAGCTTCTACATCGTCGGCTTCTTCTCGATCTACTTCTTCGACTACTGATGGGCGAGTGAATACTGCACAGAGTATTCAAAGCATGAACAGTACTATTTCCAATTTTTGTAAGTTGTCAAAAAAAATTTTTTTTGTTTTTTTTTGTCAATTTTAAGTCGTATTGGCTTCTAATTTTAATATTTTTTGAATTTTATAAAAGTTAATGATTGTCAACGTGCGCCCTACGAAATATTGAGTTCTGCAGCCTGCGCTTTGTTATAGTATATAGCAGTTTGCCCTTGCTTAATATAATATACTATGTATTTGCAGCTAAAAAATATTATTTTTTAAAAAATTTCTTTTTATTTTTTGAAAATTTTTATTTGTAAAAAAAAATTTTTTTTGAAATTTTGAAATTTTTAAAATTTCAATGTTGACGTAGTAAACTTATTTTTTAAAACTTCTGGAACAAGGTAATTTTAAATTTTAAAATTCAATATTGTTGTTGATTACTTAGTATGTTGCGTGTTAGAATGTGCACTTTAAACTTTCAATTTTAAAATTTTAATTTTATTAAAGATGTTGTCTCACGCAAGAATTCTTAATCACATGTTACATGTTTAGGTAATATAATTTTTATAACACCGCTAACACGCGCCATTCTTTTTGAATCAAATTTAAACTATTTAAAATTATGAAAAATGGCAAGAACTTTCTTTACAAAACAAAAAATGGCAAGAACTTTCTTTACAAAACAAAAAATGGCAAGAACTTTCTTTACAAAACGAAAAATGGCAAAAATTAACAAATTTTGTTTTCGAAATTTTATTTTTTTACAAATATTGTTTTAGCCTCGGGCTCCGACGACTACTCAATATTCCTGCCATCCACCAACTCTCCTCTAATTCCAAAAAGCCAAAAACCTAACGGAAATACAGTATCCATCACAGCACGCGGACGTCACATGTCTCAAGAAGATGGTCGAGGCCTGAGGCAGTCCAATCCGACCTCGTTCAGTACGAGTACTCTCGACTTTTCCAACATCAATTTTACAATGCGACGAGTGGATAGTAAGGGCAGTCTACTGAGTAGCCATTCGGCTTTGGCTATGCGAAACAAATGGCTGGACGAGAAGCTGAGTGATGACAAAAACGATGACAAGAACAAGACTTATGATAATGATGACAAAAAGCCACTATTGACTGTTGGAAGCTTGGAAGAGAGGAAGACGAGTTTGCGTAAGTTTGGTAAGAATAGCAAGAACTTTCTTTACAAAATGAAAAATGGCAAAAACTTTGTTTACAAGTCAAAAAATTGCAAGAACTTTCTTTCCAGAACGAAAAATGGCAAAAACTTCTTTTACAAAATGAAAAAAGGGCGAGATTTTTCTTTACAAACCAAAAATGGCAAAAACTTCTTTTACAAAATGAAAAAAGGGCGAGTGTTTCTTTACAAATCAAAAAATGGCAAAAACTTTCTTTACAAGACAAAAAATGGCAAGAACTTTCTTTACAAGATGAAAATTAAAAAAATTCTTGTTTTTAGATGACACAGCGGAAGAAGATGCTCTAGCTGTTCGATTCAGATCCATGAAGACGAGCGTCTTGCCAAAACCTGAAGAAACGACTTCTGAAGGCGTGGCAACTGTAAGTTTTTTTCAAATTCGAAAAATTTTTTGGATCAAATCTCTCATTGCGGGGCTTAAGCTGGGTCCCACGGGCATTGATTTGGGCCTCTGGGGCCTTGGTTTGGGTTTCTGGGGTTTTGTTTTGGGCCCTTTATGTTTTGGTTTGATCCTGTAGGGCCTTGGTTTGGGTTTCTTGGATCTTGGTTTGTGCCTCTGGGGCCTCGTTTTGGTCCCATTTCGTTTGAGCTTTTAATGCCTTGGTTCGGGCCTTTAGGGCCTTGGTTTGGGCCTTTGGTGCCTTGGTTTGAGCTTGTGGGGTCTTGGTTTAGGTCTTTGGGGCCTTCGCTTGGGCTTATGATTCTTGGCTTTGGACCTCTGGGGCTTTGGTTTGGGCTTCTTGGGTTTTTGTTTGGGCTTTTGATACCTTGCTTTGGGCCTTTGGGGCCTTGGTTTGGTCCTCTGGGGCCTTGGTTTGGGTATCTGGAATCTTGGTTTGATCCCGGCCTTCAGGACAACATGTGCTGTCTCGGAGCCTTTCAAGTTCCTTTTGGCCTCGGCTTAGTAGTCTTCTTTTCAAGTCTAATTGAATGTCAACTACCTTTATATTATCCATGTGGCAGAAAATTAAAAACTTTTCTCTCTTCCTTTTGTTACTTTATTCAAATTTTCTCAATTTTAGTCTTCAAAAAAGCCAGGACCATGCAGATGGAAGTCAAAGGACGACTGCGAATATGTGCCTCCATCTCGACCGGTCAGTCAATATCTGGGCGAATTGGTTTGGCAAGTGGACCCGGTCGTATATTGTGGTAGTGTGAAAGCGGTCCAGAACCTGAATTTACTCTGTCGATTGAACATCGAATACATTGTGGATTTGACAGGAGATGAGGAGGAACAGCTGGCTAGGTATACAAGGTGTGGCATTTTTTAATTTTTTGTTGTTTTAGGTAACATGAGTGTTTTAGTGAGATTTCCGGTGGCAAAGTCCACTTTTTGACCTAGTTATGTTACTAATTTTAAATTCCAGACCTCGTCAAGACTACCCATGTATATGTTCTCGTAAAACAGCCCACAGTCGATGGACAGTCTGTATCAACATACGAGATGAATCACCTCCAAACACATCACGTCGTATGATGGATGATGAAGATAGTGCTGAAGCCGAGGTGATAGCATCGTATTTTAAAGAGGTGGTGGAAGTGATACGAAGAGCACGATTGGCCAATAAGTAAGGTTTTGTTGGGGGGGGTATGGTTCAAAAATTTTTTTGAAAAAAAGTAGGATTTGCCTCCTCCCTCATTCTTTTTAGAAAAAAAAAAATTTTTTTTTAGAAAAAAAATCCCTTCTCCCCCCCCCCATCTTAAAAATTACCCCGCCTAGCCCAGAAATTCAAACAAAATATGTAGATTACAAATGTAAAACAATATTAGATTAGACTATAATGAGCATTACTTTTAGAGCAGTGTTGATTTACTCAGTAAAAGGCCGAAACCGTGCGCCAGCCTTCGCCGCCGCTTACATTATGGATCTTCAACGTTGTACTCGGGTCCAGGCATTAGCTCAGATTGCCGAGAGGGTAGGGGTTTTTTATTTTTTGGGCGTGGCAAGGTATTTTAGAGTAGGGTAGGATAAGATAGGATTATCTTTTAGGCAGGGTAGCTTAGAAAGGGTAGAATACTGTAGGGTACGGTATGGTAGAGTAGGGTAATTTAGAGTAGGATAGGATAGGGTAGGGTAGAGTGGAGTAGGATAGGATAATGTAGGGTACAGTAAAGTAACAGCATGGTAGAGTAGGGTAGGATTATTTTTTAAAAATTTTTGTTTATATTACCCATGCCATTCCTTCTATTCCAGATGTCGAAGACCCGGCCCGGACTCGACGTGTCCAACGTTCTTCACCGTGCCCTCATGAAGTTCCAATACTCGATGGGGATCCGTGCCAACGAAAACGTTCTCACCCCACAAACCGCCGATGTTTTCACGGTGAAACGCAAAACCGCCTGGGATTAGTCGCCAAATTTCTAATAATAAACATTAATAATTTGTTTTTATTTATATCTAATTTTGTTAAAATTAAGGGTTTAATAAACTAAAATGACGTTCTTAAATGTGAATTTATGCATAAAAAATTTCATTTTAGTGAAAAAAGAAAAAATAAATGTAAAAGTAGGGTACGGTAGAATTACGGTAACTTTTTCAAAACTGCCAATTGTAAAATTTGTTTTAATGAATTAGTTAGATAAAAGAACGATCTATGATTGCTGAAAAAATTTTGATTTTAGCTATAAAAAAAATTATAATAAAAAATAAATTTTGTTTCGACGACGAATTTTTCCGAAAAATTTATGAATTATTTCGATTTCTTTTGTTCAAAACCTTGTTTATCGTTGCTTTTTTAATATTTCGAACTTTTTAGGTCTTTGTTTATGTTTCTCTTTCTAGAAATCTTGTGATGGCCGCGGCTTCAGACATTGGAGTCGAATTTATAGGGCCATCTCGACCAACGGCCAAAAGAAAGGATCTACCTCAATATCGAGAGGACTTTCAAGTGTTTAATGGAATTCCAAACTATCCGGTCGATTATTTGTTTGATGGTAAATTCAGGGTAAGTGTTTTGAGTTTTTTTTTGAAATTTAGGTAACAAGAATAAGGAGATTGAAGATGTTGCGGATTTTGGCTAAAACTGAATTTTTTTTAGAAGTTTAGGTAATATTTTAGATGTTTTTCGAAATTTAGATGTCTACCTGAACTTTTCTTTCAAAGAAAAGCAAAAATAGGGTAGTTTCTAAAAATCAGATATCAGTTTGAACTTCCTTTCTAGATTTAGGCAACAATTTGAGCTATTTTCAAATTTTAGGTATCAATTTGAACTTTTCTTGGAAATTCAGCCATCATTCTTTATTTTCTTTCAAAATGACACTTAAAAATTTATTTCAGATTAAAAGCCGAATTAGCTGGGACGATCGCTTTGGAGCTACATACATTGCAGCACCAAAGAAGCCGTATCATCCTCATGTAGTCCTCAGAATCGACAATCTTCGAAAGCACAATCCATCTTCATTAATAACCGAGCTTGAAGTGTTGTCGTTGGCGAAAGACAAAGGGAAGATCAATTATTTTGGTGAATTTCTTCAAGAAGGATGTTGTAATGGCGAGAACTTTTGGTACACAAAGAGCTTCAAGGCTGGTCCTTCGCTGAGGCAGATCACTGAATGTATGGGTGCAAAATATGGTCGATTATCTTCAGCTACTGTTGGAAAATTTGCACTGGATTTGTTTGAGGTAGGGTCGTGTTTTGGGATAAAATAATTTACATTGTACTGATTTTAAGCACCTAAAACAATATCGGGAAACTTGAGTCTGTATCTTGAAAACTATTTATCAGTTTTTGTTGATTTTAGGCTTAAATTAATCGTTGTCGTATGCTTTTTGTGAATGTAGTAAAAGCAATACGTTATTTATAGCTATTTTGGAAGTTATACCTAGTTTTAGGTATCAAACGAAATACTTTTTTTTATTGTAATATAACATTATAAAACACTCTTTTTAGATAGTAAACTTCCTCCACACTTCCAACTACCTCATCTGTGCTATAGATCAAGATCTGTTCCGCTTGGACACCGAGTCTGGCACGTTATTTCTTGCTGGTCTATCTACAATGAAACATATGAACGATAACAACATCACATGGACTGGATCATTGGATTACTCGCCATTAGGCTGGTCAGAGCATAATCCAGACCCGGTTCTGAGGGAATGTTACTCGAATCTTGAACTTGAGGCCGTCTTCTACTTGATAGCTCATTTGGTTTCTGGTGAATTACCATGGATCAAAGATGGTACGATGATGGTGTATCAAAAGAAGATGAACAATGTTCATAAAGGTGCTAAGACCTGGGAGAATTTGCCTCATGTGTAAGTTTGATTGTTAAGGGTAGAGCAGGGCATGGTAAGGTAGGGTAGGGTGCGGTATAATAAGTTATGGTCAGGCCGGGTAGGATAATGTAGAGTAAGATTGGGGAGGGTAGAGTATCTTATTAACACTCTGAGTCGTTTTAAATTAATCTTATTCTTTTAGCTACCACAAGCTCTGGACTGAAATCATCAAAATTGTGAGATCAGATGAACAATATAATGACATTTCTTCTATTCTTGACTACTGTAAGCAAATTTCCTGTTCAAAGGATGAATGTAATAAATACGAGGGGATGGACAATAAACCAATGAATGAGGAATTACGAGAATTGTTAGAGTATATTGATGTAGACGGCGATGCAAGTAGTATAACGAACGCTTCGATGAGAGATAACAATATGGATACTGCGGCTACAGAACCCGCTCAGACGTCTATGAAGCAAGAAGCTGAGGATGTTAATGTAGTACAAGATGTAGAAGTCGTTGGAAATGGCAATATTGATCGAATTACGATTGGGAATGACAGTAGTAATGGAGATACTATTAGGAATGACAATATCAATAGACTTACGGCTAGAAATGGCAATATTGATAGGAAAGCGATGAGAAATTGCAATATGAATGGAAGTACAGTTAGAAGTGGCAAGATTAGTAAAAGTAAGATTAAAAATGGCATTAGTAATGAGAGTAGGATCAGAAATGGCAGTAGTAGGAAAAGTTTGATCAGAAATGACAATTTGAATACACATACGATTGGAGATGGCAGTAGTAACGAAAGTACGATTAGAAATGGCAATGTGGATTATACGGCTATAGAATCTGCTCAGACGTCTATGAAGCAAGAAGTTGAGGATGTTAATGTAGTACAGGCTGTAGAAGTTGTTAGAAGTGGCGATATTACTGGAAGTACAATTAAAAATGGCAATAATGATGGAGGAACGATCGCAAAGAACAGCAATAGTAATGGAAATACGATTATAAACGGCAATATTGATGGAGGGACGATTGTAAATGGCAGCACTAATGATGTAGAAGTCGTGGATTTAGTATCAGAAGATGGCTTTAAATATTGTATGAACAACAGCAGTAGTGAAGGAAGTACGATTGTAAATGATGATAACAGTAGAAGACCTTCAAGAAATTGCAACCAAATTCAAACTTATATGCCTCAATTTAATTTTATCGATGTTCCTGACAGTCAAGTTCAGAATAGAAGCAATGCTATTCTTGGAAGCAAGTCAGCGAGTAGTGCTGGTGTCAGTTCAAAATCTTCTACCAAAGGTAAACCGAAAAGACGTTCCTTGAACGATCGAAAGTCTATGTTTGATGGCGCTCCATTTCATCCGGTACTGTAAGTTCATTTTTATGTTGTAGGGTGGGGTAGGGGAAGGAAGTAGTCGAGTAAGGTAGGGAATGGTAGGATTGGGCAAGGTGGAATAGGGAGTAAATTAGTAGGACAGTGTAAGATATAGTATGGTAAGACGAGGTAGAGTAGAGCAATGTCGATATAATAGGACAGGGCAGGAAGGAGGTAGTCTATTAGGGCAGGGCGGGGTAGTGAATAGCTAATTAGGACAATTGACGGTAGAGTAAAGTAGGGTGGGCAGGGTAAAATGTGGCAGAGCAAGGCAAGATAGAGTAGAGCAGGCTAAAGTACGGTAGGGTAGAGAAGGGTGGGTAGGGTTAAACATTAGAAACGGGCTGGGCTTAGGTTTAAGGCCCGGCATGGTCTTTTCTGGGGCCCGGCTCGTTTCTCATGTCTAGGTACGGTCGGGTAGGGTAGGGTAAGGTAGGACAGAGTAGAGCAGGATAAGGTAGATATTGGTAAGGTAGGGTATAGTAGGGCTTGTTAAGGAAGAACAGTGTAGCTATTGACCACTCTTCCCATTTGAATTCGGTTTCATTGCAGAGGCACTCTCGTACCGAGTGGTGGTAAACACTTTAACATTGAACATGCTGGACACCACTACTTTTACGTAAGCTCCACGAAACGTGGTATGAACACGTACATTTGCAATAAATGCCGAAGGATAAGTGGCGACACCAAGAAAAAAGCCAAATTGGGCGCTGTTCAGACCAATGAAACTAAGGTCCCAGTCCAGCTACTAGGCAGTCATAACCACAGATGCATTGATCCACCCTCAGCTCACTGATTGTCACTATATTTCAACTATGTATATTATGATTGACATATTATTAACATTTTTTGTTCATAAAATATTTTGTGGTTTATTATTGTGCAAGAACTTTCTTTACAAAGCATGAAATGGCAAAAACGTTTTTACAGAACTAGAAATTGCAAGAACTTTCCTTACAAATAAAAATGCAAAGAACTTTGTTTACAAGTTAAAAAATGACAAGAACTTTCTTTACAAACAAAAAAATGGCAAGAACTTTTTTACTTTATTAAATACAACAAGAAGTGTAATAAAATCAACAATAATAGGCAAAAAAGTAGAAAAGGAAACAAAATAGAAGGATTAGACAAAGGTTAACAAACCAAAATAAACCATGTTAAACATTAAAAAGGCAAAAAAATGCAAAAGGTGAATAAAATGAAGAAAAAACTACAAAAACTTTACTTCCAAGGGAAAATTCTTTAAAAATAAACAATAAAAACCCGAAAATTAGCGAAAAACCCGCAAGAACTTTCTTTCCAAATCACATGTTTTAAAATTATGAAAAATTTAAGAAATGTGCAAAAACTTTCCTTCCAGAACAAAAAATGGCAAGAATTGCCCCTTTTCAAGGCAAAAAACAGTTAAAACTAGAAATTTACGAAAACCCGTAAAAACTTTGTCTCCATGAAAGCAAAATTTTTTCAAAAACCAAATAAAACCTACCCCGACCAAAAAAAGTAAAAGGGCTTCAAATCCACCCCTAATTCGAATTAAAACAACACCCGGCTCCAGAAAATGCAAAAACTTTAAGAAATCCTTACCTTATTCGAATAAAAACAATATAAATTTACCCTGCGGCAAAAAATCTTTGAGATCCACCCTAATTTACATAAAGACAATAAAATCCAACCCACATCAAGAATATACAAAACTGATCAAAATCCACCCCTAACTCAAAGAAAAACAATGAAAATCCACGCCTCGTAAAAAACCACAAAGATTATTAAAATCTACCCCTAATTTGAAAAAAAACCCAACTAAAATCCACCCCTTTTCAATAAAACT
Source organism: Bursaphelenchus okinawaensis (assembly GCA_904066225.2). Taxonomy (NCBI): domain Eukaryota; kingdom Metazoa; phylum Nematoda; class Chromadorea; order Rhabditida; family Aphelenchoididae; genus Bursaphelenchus; species Bursaphelenchus okinawaensis. The sequence continues at coordinate 1,858,314 of CAJFCW020000002.1, read as the reverse complement.
CCTTCCTCTGATCCAACTCGATCTTTTGATAGACCAACCTCAGGGTTGTCATCGCATCTTCCACTGGGTTGTGGCCGTTCCTTTGAATCTTCAGGTTGAGGAGGTCCCTTGCCAAGCTCTTCAATGAGTATTTGGCATCCTTCTCGGTCAGTTGGAATAGCATTGACGTGTCCACCACATTCATATGAATCATCTTGAGGGCTCGAAAGTCAAACTCGAGGCTTTGGCCAATTAGGATCGTGTCCTGCTTGATGTGTTCAAAGAGTTTGGCACGCATCTGGAATCAAGTTGATTAGGATTTTAAGAAGAAATGACAAGAACTTTCTTTACAGAACAGAAAATGACAGGAACTTTCTTAACAAACCAAAAAATAACCACTATTCACATTCTTCGTATACCTTGTCACCTCTGCGAATAGGCCGGTTTTTGCGATTTTATAATTTGTAAAGGAAGTTCTTGCCATTTGTCGTTTTGTAAAGAATGTTCTTGCCGTTTTTCGACTTGTAAAGCAATTTCTTGTCAGTTTTTATTTTGTAAAGAAAGTTCTTGCCATTTTTTGTTTTGTAAAGAAAGTTATCGTCATTTCATAGCCTATAAAAAACTTAAATCTTTTTAAACCCTCACCTCATCAAAAGTCATATCAACATCCATCAGATCCTCTTCGGTAATACCTGAAGTCCTCGTATTCAAATCAATAACTCTTCCTCTTGGCTGAACAAAAGTGTCAATCAAAACGGTACCATTCCTGTCGAGCAGTACCACTTTGACCACTTCCGATCCCAACGTGGTGAAGATCATTTCACAGTCCAAGGCATAGACCCGTCTTGCCGTTCTATCATAAGGTCGGACGGCTTCGGTGCTTTTAAAATGGCAATTCAGATCGTTTTGAGTGATTTGTTGGTGCACATGGTACTGACGAGTGGTACATCCCTCTGAGTTGTAGGGTTGGCCACAGCAAAAGTACTGGGTTTCGTATGGAGACTTGTAGATTACCACTGGAAATCAAAAAATTACAGTAAGATGAGTCGCGGTAGGGTAGAATAGGGTAGTGAATAGTAATTTAGAAGTAGGGATACGGGTAAAAGTGGGTGTAGGAGTAGGGATAGAAGTAAGAGTAAGAGTATAGGCAGGGTTCGGGATAAAGGTAGGAGTAAAGGTAAGGTAGGGCGTTAGTAAAGGATACATGTAGATAGTAAAATTTTTAAAAATTATTTCATTTTTCACTTTGTAAAGAAAGTTTTTGCCATTTTTTGTTTCGTAAACGAAGTTCATGTCGCTTTAGGCTTTGTAAAGAAAGTTCTTGCTATTTTTGGCTTTGTAAAGAAAGTTCTTGCCATTTTTTACCTTGTAAAGAAAGTTCTTGCCATTTTTTACGTTGTAAAGCAAGTCCTTGTCATTTTAGGCTTTGTAAAGAAAATCCTTGCCATTTTTTTAAATTTAAAAAATCTTACACTTCTTATGATTCCTCCTCAACAAATTGCAAGTGATGGGTTTCTTCGGCTTCTTGCCCCAATGAAACTGGCAATTGTTCTCTGGCGGTTCAGTCGAATATTCTGTGATTGAAAATGACTTTTTACAGTTCAAACAACATCGAACATCTCTGTACGTGGAAACGAAACGTTCATGTTGATCTGGGAAGAGATATGCTTGCTCGCGTTCGCCCTTTGAAGCTTCTTGAATTGGGTATCCATTGAGTTCCAGCTTGTGGAAGGGCAAAATGTACTTTTCCTAAAAATTTTTAATTGTTCCATATCTTTTTACATACTAATATTATTATAAATACTTTTAAAATTATCTTCTTCATCATAAAAATGCATTTCCAAACTAAAAATATCCTATCTTCACTTCAAAACGCCAAAAAAAGGATATTACACTAGACATCAGTTACTGCACCGTGCAAGATAGAGCTCCAACTTTTGAAAAAAGGTACCAAAGTGTAAAAATTATATTGCAAAAGCTCAAACAACCTTCTGCCTATCTTCTACAAACATTTTCAGCCAAAAATATTATCTATGAAGTATCAAAATTAAAAAGGAATATTACACTACACGTCAATCGGTAGAACTAAACAGTACGAATCTTTCTCGAAATTATGCACAAAATAAACCACATAGTAGCTAAAACAGCCTCTCATTTACCTTTCCAAACCGTTTTTGGCCAAAAATTTAAGCTCCGAATCTTACAAAACCAAAAAATTATATTACACTAGACACCAAGTACCACACTTGCTCGTTTCGCTCAAAAACAATCCGAATTCCTAGTTTAAATTGCCAAAACGTTTACCACACATTCATAATAGTATTGTCAACCTATTACAATACCATTCACTTACTTTCAACACTTTGTACAGCTCTTTTTCATCTCCAAATTCGTGAACAAGATGGTTAATATCTTTGCGCTGTTCGCATTGATCTAGCGTCGGCATTTTGGCTTTAAACCTAAAGTTTTGTTATCAAATAGGTTTGAAATAGATTGTAGGATGAAATTTTCGATATTAGTAGGTAAAATAATGTTATTTTTGGCCGTTATTCAATAAGAACAGGGCCGAAACATCAAAAATCTACACCTATATCCACTAAAATCGAATTTTCACAAACAGAAGTCGGCTATTGATATCGTATTTTACATAAATCATACTCAATACTAAATTCGACTATTTCTTGAGGGTAAATCTTTACCATTTCATAGTAAAATAATATAAAAATAAATTAAAAATCAAGCCAAGCAAAAAAAATAAATAAAGCAAAGAAAAGCTTTAAACTCATCAAACCAGTCCGATTATTTGTGATATCTTGATTTAATAACCAAATACACATCAATTATAACAACATGAACTATTAACAAATTAATATACACACTCCATATTATCCGTGAATAGTAAAACAAATTTTAGGTAAAAAGTTATAATTAAACTGACTAGATTTCAATGACATTTTTATACTTTATTTTAGAGGTTTTACGTTAAAATAGGTAACAAAAAATCACTTTTTTATTAAAAAAATTCAAAAATACTATTTTCAAACCATAAATCGGCCAAAAATACTATTTTTCATTAAAATAGGTAACAAAAATTCAATTTTTAATCATAAAATTCCCAAAAAAAATATAGTTAAAAATGTCATTTACATGTAGTCAATGATAATTAATCGACAGTAATTACAAAAAAACAGATGAAAAACCGATTCCGAGACCAATTCTTTTAAGATTGAAGAAGGAAGAATAGAGGATATGATGATGAAAAGCGTGTCCATGCTTGTAGTGAAGAAAGATATTGGCTATAAGATCAATAAATAATGTAAATTTAGGTACTTTATCAGCACTTTCGATAAGAAATACTCATTTTTGTACCCTTTTTAAGTAAAAATGCAATTTAAAAGCCAACATTATGCCACTTTAACCTATTTTTAACAATCATAATCAGTTTAAAAACACCAAAACTAGCTAAAAGGCTCAATATTTGAAGAAATACTATCTATATCAGCCTCCATCTTGACTAGAACCACTTCTTTCACCATATTCACCTTCTTCTTTCATATCCTCCTTCTTCTTCAATCTTCACCATCTTCTATTTACCCTCTTTCAATGCCACTTCCTCCAATTCAGCTGTGCATTCCCTCTTAACCTTCAACAACATCAGCTGCATGCAGGCCGAGGAATCTTCTTTTGAACAATGTCCTGCGGCGTCTTCTTGAATGATTTTGTTCAGATAATCAGAAGCCAACGTCTTCAAGGCTCTCTTGTATGGTGGGCCAAGTCTGTGTGGGAAGATAATGGCAGTATCGACGACTTTGCGATGGACTAGCCTTAGGGCTCTTAGATCCGACTCTAAACTGTGGCCAATTAAAACTGTTTCTGAGTTGATAATTTCGAATAGCTTCTTCCTTGCCGCCTCCAGGTCATGTGTTGCAGTCTGTAGCATCTCTTCAGTCAATCCCGAGAACTTGGTGTTGTAATCAAGCACCTTCTCTTTCGGCTTGATGATTATGTCCAGTACGAGTTCATCATTGAAGTCAACCACTGTCAATCTGGCCACTGACATGCCCCATGTAGTGAAGACCATTTCACAGTCCATGGCGTAGACTTTTGTTGATCTTGGGTCGTTATTATCGACCGGTGGTGGAGTACGACAAAATTGTCTTAATACGGATCTTCTCATTGTGTCATGAACGTGACCTTTTTGAATGGTACAGCCCTTTAGAGTCAAGTCACCACCACAGCACTGATATCGGGATTCGAGGGTTTTGTTCACTAAAAAGGTAACAATTTTAGATACAAAATCAAAATTAAAGAAGGTTTTTGATATAAACAAGCCTAAAATTTCATTTTTCATCCAAAAAAAAACACTAAAAACATCCATTTTAAATCAAAAACACCCAATTTTAAGCCAAAAAAACATCAATGTAAAGCCAAAAACCTTAATATTACCCTTCACATCAGCCCAAACCACCACCTTACCTCTAACTTTGTAAGCCCGTTTCCAATGGAATTCACAATCCGAAGGCTTTACGAAGCTTCCGTCCTTCTTCAACTCGTACTCGGCTCCACATCGACTACAGGTTCTCTTCAGTACATGGTCCTCAATGAACATTATCTTCTTTTGATCCCAGCTTTGAATCTCGACTGTTGGCTTGCCATCGACTTTGACTACGCATGGATAGCCATTGGACTTTAGGAGCTCGTCAGTCATTAGGTATTTTTGCTAAAAATGACAAAAATTAGAAAACAAATTCAAAATATTTAAAAAATGTTACCTAAAATTTTTTAAAATATTTTTACAAAGATTTGACAAAAAATCGATTAACTTACCCTCAATAGCCTATAGAAAGTAGATTCGCTCAATTTATCGACCGTTTTTTGAGCTCGACTTTCCGTGACCGTTCCTTTTTGTAAATCGACCGTTTCTTTGCGAATCGACCTAACTGCTCCAACCATAAGACTAGTGTATCCACTCTGAGTTGAGGCTTTGTCCAAGATCGCCTTCTCTTCACGCTGGGCCATCTTCACACACGTTTGCGCTGGCAACTTCTTCTTGTCGAACTCACAGAACAACATCTTGAGGTATTTCGTTCTAAAGCCGAACGGGATCTTTGGCGAATCCTTGTCCAAGGGGAGAAGATCTCCACACTGAAACAGGATTTGAACTTTAAAAGACAAGGCAATCATCGTCGTGTCGTTTAAGATATAATGAAGTTTAACTCAACATCGCGGTATTTAGAGCACTGGCTTCTTCTGCCGATAAAAATTTGTGCGCATCTTTGTTAATAAGCTTTAAGTTTACTAGGGAATTGCACCATACATCCCTCGGGTGTTGATAAGCGACCTATACAGGATAAATGAGCAGAAAAATTTACCTAACAAACCATATTCAAAAACTGCTAAATGGCCTTGGCTAGCGATTTACAAGACGCTCAATGGGTTCTTATATGTAGGTATAGCTTTAAAAATTCAAAAAATGACATTTGTTGATAAAAATGTTTCCCAAGACAAAACGTTTTGGCTAGCCAAACAATATTTTGATTTAAAAAATAATTTTCAGTCATCATTTTTGCTTTCCGTTATTTTTGGGTGAAAATGTTATCCAAAAAAATCATTTTTTAAATTTTAAAACTATATCTTTATCCCACATGTAAGATAATTGAGGGTACTGTAACTCGCAATCCAAGAACATTTAAAAATTTATGAAATAGGTTTCCCGGTAATTTTTTATGCTCTTTGATCCTTTATAAGTCTAGTTAACCCAAGGTGTATTTATTAGTGCTCGCTTGTTAATTTTAAAATGCTAAACAAAAAAAGAAGGATATTATCATAAAATAGACGCTGCCATACTATTTTTCGTATTTTAGAATACTTGTAACTCCTTTTTCATTAAACTCATTTAAAAAATTGTAATTAGGTTTTAAAAAAGTCAAAAAAGGTTTAAAAAATTCAGATTACGAGAAAATTACTGCAACATCCTTACTCTTGCACAGTTTAAAATTCTGTTTTTTGATATTGTTAAATAATTGAATTACCTAAAAATTCACAAATTTTTATAACATTAGGTTACTTTTAAAAAAGTTATAAAAAAAACAAGGTAGGCTACTATACAGACCTCTAGTATAATATTCCTTTTATCATTGTAGAGCTTATGCTGCCATTTTTTATGCATTGCTTGTTAATTTTACTTCAAAAAATGCTTTTTTAGCTAATTACATATAAAAAGTTTAAACTTTTTTACACTAAAATTGAAACATATCAACTTACAGTCCCAGTATGCGCCTTCCTAGTCTCTCCTTTGGCCACAGTAGAACTAGAAGTCCTATTAGCACCAAATGTCGGCTTTGTTACTCTTCCTGCAATCCCAGTACTCCTGTTGTTATTCGCTGTACTTGTACTTGGTTTTGAGTTGACTGCACGCTTTTCAGCCGCCAGCATTAAACTAATGTTGACCGGTTCATTCCTCTTGGCCAGATTGGCCTTTTGTGCCGCATCCAATCGATTCAACATCTGAGTTCGAGCTGTAATCTTGCCATTTGTAATCCTACTGCCTAGTGAATTCGCTGTTATGATCGGCACTTTGTTGACTGTTGATGTTGAAGTAGATGGAACGTCTTCTTCCAACGTTTTTAAAGGCTGAAAGTAGTTTTTTGTTAATAAAAGTATAACAAAATAAAATTTAAATACTAAAAATACAATTAAAGATGACTTACTTCACCTTCAAACAACGAATCAACAAAACTTGGATCATTTTTCAGTTGATTCTGCAAAAACAAATTATTTTTCTACAAATATTATAGATAACTTTAAAGTAAAGTAAAGTAAAGCTTCGTGAATTTCAAAATTCTTGCTCTTATATTCGTTAGATATATCAATTTTCTAGAACTGAACCAAAATTCAAAGCTCTAGCTATCTTTTCAAAACATTTATAACAAAAACAGTGATTCATCTGATATTACCATAGATAACATGCCAAAATTAACCTAAAACTCAATGAATTTTTAAACCCTACCCGCCTCTGCTCAATCTCCTTGATCTGTGCATCAATATCCGACACTTTATGCATGTTATTCATGTACATGTCAAAGAGTTTCGCCTTCTTCTCCAGTTCTTCAAGCTCTTCTTGTGTTATCTTCCGTTTCTTTGACGAATCCTCTAGTTCCTTGCTGTTCTTCCGTTTCAGCGGTTCCGAAGGCGTCACAGAAGGCTCAGGAAGGTTAGGCAACTTGATTGGCTCTGTTGGCCTGGCCAATTTTGGCGCTGACTTCAATTTTTGACCATTATTAGGCTTATCCTTCTTTGTTTTAGGTTTGTTGGCTTCTGGATGCAAATTCATGAGGATATCGTCTTCTCCAAGGTCCGCTGGCAATGCTGGTTTATCCAACATACTGTACTCTATCTTTTTCTCCTAAAAATTCAGCGGTAAAGGAAGAAATCAACCATAAATCGGCCGAATAATGTTCATCATGAGCTACACCTAAAAGCAGAACGTAGAATTCAAAACATTGAACTTGCCTGAGGTTTTACTTTAGCCGCTTTCTTAGCATTAGCTTCTTTCTTTCCCAACGGATCTTCAGGATTGTACATAGAGCCAGACGCCGAATATCCCGCATATTGTGGATCATCGTGTGCATAATATCCATTATAATCGAAATCATCGTAAGATTCCTGTTGAATCACAACCGGAATCTCTGGAGTTACATCGTCAAACAGGTCTGCAAAGGTAGGGGATCGCTGAACATCTTCCACCGGTTCTGGACTGCGCGGCGTGCTGATATCGTCTACAAAATTTACATTACACATCATTAAACTGCAAAATTTATAAAATCAAAATTCGATATCCATAATTCAAGTTTTTACCTTTATTTACTAATCAAAAGATAATAAAAACTTCAAATTATATTATTCATACATTCTATTGACGTTTTTCAATCTTTTCGTATCAAAATTTAAGATTTACCATTGTGATTGTATCTACAATAAGGTCTGTTGCATTTGTATCCATCAGCACAAGGAAGATGCGAGAATACGCTGGAGATGGGAATCATTTTCGATTCATTGAGGTCAAGGAAGTCTGAATAATTTTGCAAAAATTTCTAAAAAATTTCGACATTTCTTTTGTGACACTTCGTCTATTTTCAATTTATTGGGCGCGAATCGCAGAAAAACTAAATTATTTTTGTTTTTTTCATTTCTTTTTGTATAGATAAGAGAAGTTGCTGTAGAAGTAGTCAAATAAAATGGCAGATGAGTCAATGAAGCCAGATTTCGAAGCATCAAAGCTGGGAACGAAGGAATAGTAAGTTATCTTGATAAATATTAATATTGTTCATTTTTAGTTGGGATCAAAGATACCAACAGGATCTAAAAACATTTGAAGATTGTGGTGAAGAAGGAGAGATATGGTTTGGTAAAGCGGCCGAGAATAGAATTGTAAAGTTTGTGGAGAAATACTGTAGTGAATATACACGTATCTTAGACTTGGGATGTGCTAATGGTAGTCTCTTGAGGAAGCTGGTAAAATTTTAAATTTTTTTGTTGATATTTAGGTTTTCTTAGCAAAATTAGTTGGGATTTACTATAAAGCGATTGTGTAGAACAAACTGCACAGTATTTAATTGATTTTGGCACGTTTTACGTCGATTTACATTAAGCGCTTCTAATGTCTACTATAACATCATTTTTCTTGGTTTTAAGCTTCATTTGCGTAATTTTAGTATTGTAAAAAATTCCGTTATGTGTCTGGTGTAGATTATTCTGAAGCTGCTATAAAATTGGCTAGAGAATGTATTGAAAAGGACGAAAGTCTTAAAGAAAGTTCGTCATTTCCCATTCACATTCCACTAGAAGTTGCTGATCTAACATCTCCCAGCACGTTGCCAGAGTCTTTAAAGGAAGAATTTGATGTGCTAATTGATAAGGGAACTTGGGACGCTATGTCACTTGGAAATGCAGATGTCAAGAAGTACATTCAATGTCATTTTGCGTTGTACAACAAGCTGGTGACAGCTGATCATTACTTCATTATTGTGAGCTGTAACTTCACTGTGTAAGTTGCTTTATTTTTGGTGTTTAATATGTAGGGTCATAGAAGGTTATTTTTCCTGTATAATGTTGAAGAACATTATGTTATTCGAGTTGTACTTGAAAAAAAGACTAAAATTATATTATCCATGATCAAAGTTTCGGTTTTAGAGAAGAACTTGTTAAACTATTCACGAAAGATGGAGATTATTGTATGGTTGAAGAGTTGCCAAACACAAATACGTTCTCATTTGGTGGAAAAGCTGGAAAAACGACGAGTGGAGTTGTGTTCAAAAGGATAAAGTATTATTGAACTTGAGCACCGCGGTTTTAAAGACATTAGGTATCATGGATAACATACAAATTGTTGAGAAATGCAACTAAATGTAGTAAATATTCTTCTAGGTATTGAAACAAGATAAAGGATGATGTTATTTGACCAAAATCAAATACATTACAAAAAATATTACACTTGACATTAAAATACGAGAATTTATTCCAAATGACCAATGATCCGTGCCAAGATCAATATAATTAAAAGGCTCGAAGCGAAGTCGTGGCAAAGAGTTGTTGAGTTTTTGGATCCTTGAAAACGGCACCATAATGAACTCGGAAGATGGTGTAACAGCCGCGGCTGAGCAAGTTCTCCTTTCTCAGGAAGCCAAAGGCTTCAGTCCAGTGAACAAACGAATAGGCGTAGGGGATGGTGGCGGCTTTTAGGCTAAAACATTGATGTTTAGGTAACAAAGTAGAATTTTTTTTGATGTTTAGGTAAAAAAACAGACTTTTCTTTCATTTTAGGTAACAAAATAGAATTTTCTTTGATTCTTAGGTAACAAACGCTCATCTTACCTAGTGCCAGTCACACACATCATTCGAGACACATTACGATATCGTTGGCCGCCTGGATTGATGAGGAATTTGTCGATGAAAATCGTTGACAAGGCTTTAGGGCGTAGCAAACTTTGGGGGTCTTCTGGCTCATACTGAAAATAAAAAAATATTGAAAATGGCAAAAACTTTCTTTACAAAGCCTACACTAACAAAAACTTTCTTTACAAAATAAAAAAAATGGCAAGAACTTTCCTTACAAAACGAAAATGGCAAGAACTTTCTTTACAAAAGAAAAAAATGCAAAAACTTTCTTTACAAAGCCTAAAATAGCAAAAACTTTCTTTCCAACATATAAACTCACTTTTTTCAAAATTTTCAAAATTTCGACTTACCCCCTTCTTGTAAGGCCAAATAAATCTGTCCAGCACGAATCCCACCGCACCCAAAGACCAATTGCAAAAGTAGCTGCTCAATAAGGTTGGGATGAGGCCAGCGAATAAGCCCGGAAGGCCTTCTTCTTCTCCAATCTTCATCAAGGTTTCGTGGACATAGCCGTAGGTAGTCTCGTTTCTAATATGCTGGGCAATCTCTCGGACCATACAAACTGAAAAAAAAGTTCTTGCACTTTTAGTTTTGTAATGAAAGTTCTTGCCATTTTTGACTTTGTAAAGAAAGTTCTTACTATTTTTTGTTTCGTAAAGAAAGTTCTTGCCATTTTTGCTTTGTAAATAAAGTTATTGCCATTTTAAAAAGATAGCAAGCTTTAAAATACTGTTTTTGCACTACGCAGCCTGCGGGTGACAAGTTATACGATCGATGTGATTTTTTATTGTTTTTTGCATTGTAAAGAAAGTTCTTGCCATTTTTTAGTTTGTAACGAAAGTTTTTGCAATTTTGTTACCTAAAATTAAATTTTTTTAATTTTTGCACGGTGCAAACTTAAAAAATGCAATTTTTTTCCATTTTTAAAAATTAAAAAAAATCAAAAAACATTTCTTACCAAGGAGAGGTTGAGTAGCGACCACAGCGATGGTTTGTATAAAAGTTTGGCGGATCAGACTTCGGAACCGTCTTCTGAAGCTTTCATAATGGGTCAGTTTGTAGTCTTTGACGTTTGGGCGGACTGGCTCTCCGCCCATGTTCGGGACATGAGTACGCATCAGCTAAAAATGGCATAAATTAACCAAAACTTTCTTTACAAAACGATAAATGGCAAGAACTTTCTTTACAAAGCGAAAAATTGCAAGAACTTTCTTTACAAATCAAAAATGACAAGAACTATGTTTAGAAAACTAAAATTAACAATTTTTTTCACTTTAAAAATGACCACACTTACATTGAAAGTGAGAGTAACGGCCCCATTGAACAAGAACGTTCGAACTGCACAAGCCTCCACTCCTCGATACAACGCCCAGACTCCATGGTCCTGAATGGTTCGGTAGACTGAAAATGGCAAAAAATTTCTTTAAAAAACAAAAAATTGTAAGAACTTTGTTTACAATATGAAAAATGGCAAGAACATTTTTTACAGATTGAGAAATGGCAAGAACTTTCTTTACAGAGTAAAAGGCAATCAAAAGTAGCATCCATCGTATAAAATGTCACCCACAGGCTGCGTGGCTCAAAAATAGTAATAAAAAGCTTGTAATTCTTTTAAAATAGCAAAAACTTTGCTTACTAAACAAAAAATGGCAAAAACTTTCTTTACAAATTAAAAAATGGCAACTACTTTCTATACAATGTAAAAAATGGCAAGAACTTTTTTACAATATGAAAAACTGCAAGAACTTTTTTTACAAAACAAAAAATAGCAAAAACTTTCTTTACAAAAGAATCAGTACCAACCTACCATACGAATAAAGATTAGGCAAGAACAAGGTGTCGCAACCAAAAAACACCTTCATTGTGGGATGGCGTAGCGGGTACGGTTCGAAGCCAAGCTCAATCAAAGTTCGGGCCGAGGTCAAGGGATACACCGCCACATCGAAAACGGCACTTTGCCACGCCGATGCACAAACGTCCGACATTTTTCGACCGCCGCTTTTGGAATGGAGACACAAATGAACAAATGATGGTAAAGTGGAAGGGTTTGGACATTTTGAATTGGGAAAATCAAGACATATGCAAATTTTTTAAAAAAATATAAAAATTTTTTAAAAAATTTGAAAAATATTTTTTTTTGGAAGAATTTTAGCTTTATGAGTGTGTAAAGAAAGTTTTTGCCATTTTCAGTTTTGTAAAAAAAGTTTTTGCTATTTTATAACATGTAAAGAAAGTTCTTGCCGTTTCTTGTTCTGTAAAGAAAGTTCTTGCCATTTTTTGATTTGTAAAGAAAGTGCTTGCTATTTTTAATTTGTAAAGAAAGTTCCTCAATTTTTGCAGGTTTTTTGAATTTGGCAGCCTGCGGGTGACATGTTGTACGCTAAATGTTATTTCTTGTTTTATAAAGAAAGTTTTTATCACAAAATATCAAAATTTGAAATCCAAATTATAAGTTAAACCTTTTATTAACAGCAACAACAATGTAAAGCTTCTACAACACTTATTCTAACAAAATACATTACCAATAGATAATACAGCACTATAGCAATATGCTACCCAGTTGTACCCTTCGGCTCGACCAGTGTTTATAAAAAAACCTGTTTTTACGACATGTATATCTAAATCAATGTAGAAACCAGCTTTTCAGATATACATCTTCATAATGGTCTCAATCAGGGTATCGTTGGGGCATTGTTCGTCCGAAACTAGGATGCAAAGTGTCATTCGACCGATCTGAGCCAATTGTCGGATTGGGGTTTGATGTGAAGATGGACTCCAGCTCTGAAAATGATAATTCTTGATCAACGTAACATAAAAATATTTTTTTAACCATATAAGTTGTTTAAAACTGGCATTTTTGCAACAAAATCCTCAAATTTCTCTAAAAAAAATGAAAAAAACAAGATAAAATTCCATTTTTTAATTAAAATATGCTAATATTTTTTTCTAACTAAACTAGGTCATACAAAATTCAATTTTATGTCACTATAAAATAGTGTTCTCGGCGGGGGGGGAATTCCCCCCCCTTCCCGTAGAAAGCCATTCCCGCCGTTCCCGTCCCCGCCGGGGATTTTCAGTTCCCCTCCCCGGCGGGAATTTTATTTACTTTTTTAATAAAATAATTAAATGTATTTGTAAAAAAAATAGCTTTTTAGCACACTTTTTCGTATAAAATTTCGCGCAAGCTGCGCCTCCTTATTTGTTATTTTTATCAAAATATTTATTTTTGAAACTACTTTTTGAAATAGAATTGATTGTTTTTGGCCATTTTTGAATGGGTAAGTAATTTTCATTTTTATGTTTTTTATGTAGTATTAAGTTTGATTTTTCCTTTTTAGTATAATGGATAAAAAGACGTCTTTAATATGGAAGCACTACAACGAAGAACGGAAATGTTTGGTCGCAGGATGCTTGTTTCAAACGAAAGACAAAACTACAAGTACGAAGGCGTTATGGAGTCATCTAGAAAAGAAACACACACGAATTTATAAAGAATTAAAGGAAGCAAAATTGAAAAGATCAGGTTCAGACGACGTTTCAAAAGAATCTACACCTCAAAAGAAAGTTAATCTAGTAAGTAAACTGTATATTATGATAATGTTTAAAATTTTAAACATTTTCATCTGTTTTAATAACAAGTTTTTTATTTTAATATTTTTGTTACCTATTTTTGAGTAGAAAAAAATAAAATTCATTTTAAGGACAGTTTTTTTGGGTGTAAAACGTATTTTTTACTTATTTTAGATAACAAGTTACACAAGAAAACAAAATATGGCTTTGAATCAGTATCAACGAGACACTTTTCAAGTCGAAATGATTATATTGATTTGTAATAATTATTGATCGTAGGACGAAGTAAACGAGATGAAGGCAATAAAGCTAAGGAACGTTATTCCTGAAGAGTTTTGGAAGGACAACAATGATCGATTCCCAATTTTGTATCAAGTGGCCAAAAAGGTGATGTGTATTCCACCATCTTCTGTTCCTTCCGAACGTTTCTTCAGTCATGCGACGATGTTATTCAACGACAAGCTGCGTAATAGGCTGACGGATGAGCGTGCGGAACAAATATTACTGTTGAGATGTGAACTCAATCGAAGGAACAAAGAATTGAATGATTCTAGTTCAGATGACGAAAATGATGGGACTTAACATTGTTGTTTATATTGTTATATTTTTTTTATTAATAATAATAGTTGGAATATGTTTAAGATTTTAGTATAAAATGATAAACATTTTGTAAAAAAAACTCTTAAAAATGGCAAAAAGTTGACTCGACCACGGCAGGATTCGAACCTACAATCTTCGGTTCCGTAGACCGACGCGTTATCCATTGCGCCACGCGGCCACGGTTCGAAAATCCCTTACTTTTCTTTTTGACCTTTTAGAAGATAGTCGTAAGACCTCCGGAATTATTTTTTTAGGTAATAAATACTTTTTTTCAAAAAAAATTTTTTTGATTTTACAAATTTAATAAAAATTAATTTTTCTATTTTTCTATTGTCCTTTCGTCTTGTCATGCTCTGCCTTGCCTTGTCCTGCCCTTTCATGCTCCGCCTTGCCTTGCTCAGTAGTGCCTCGTCATGCCCTGCCTTATCATGTCTTGTTTTACCCTGCTCTACCCTCTCGTATTATGCTTTGCCCTTTCATGCTCTGTCTATCCTTGCCTTGCCCTGCCCAATCATGTCCGGTTTGTCATGTCTTGTTTTGCCCTGTCTCCTCCTCTTGCTTTGCCTTTACCTATCATACCTTGCCCTATCACTCCCTGGCCCTTCTTGCTCTGCCTTGCCCAGCCGTGTCTTGTCGTGCCCTGCCTTTGCTATTCTTCGCCATGCCCTTCTTGCCTTGCCTTGCCCTGGCTTATCATGCTTTGCCTTATTTTGCGTTTGCTATGCCTTTGCCATGCCCTGGAATTACCCTGCCTTAGCCCGCCTTACCATACCGTACCGTTCTCTACCTTTTCTTTTCCTACAGTACCCTACTCTAACAAAAGCTTACCTTAGGTACTCCAACAATGACTTTGAACCCATGACTTCTGACTTTCTCCTTCCTTCTCCAGTCTTCAATTGCCATTTGGAGTTCTCTCTCCTCTCTGACCCCATACCTATTGCCATTATATTCCACATGCTTTACATAAATATTCTTGGCCACTTTATCGTCCAAATCGTGTAGCTTTCGTAAATCAGCACTATTCAAAAACAAGGATTCTAGAGGTTTGTGTAACCGATGCACGATGATATTCTGAATGTCATTTAGATCACAGTCGATTCTTAATGATTCTAGGCTTCGGATTCTGGCTAGTTCATTCAGGTAGTGATAAGATGAAGGTACGCATTGCTTTGTGTCATCTTTGATTGTGACATTTTGAAGAGATAGGTGTTGAATGCTTTGGCAGATCGATCGGATTAGCATTGTGAAGGAGTATATCGACATTTCAACGTCAAATAAGGCTAGTTCCTGCAATTTTTTAAACATAGAAGCACGTTTCATCGGATAGCATGCCACTTTAAATTTAAAATCCAAAAACTCAAAAAAATTTTAAAACTTACAGTGATTCTAAATTGAAATGGGTGTGATATAGTGACCTCTAGCATGCCATTCATGTGTAAACATAGTCTTCTTAGACATTCTACCCTGGCAAATATCAACATATCTAGCTTTACATCTCTGAAAAGATGTGTTTTTTATTTTAAAATGCCTTTACTTTACCGTACCCTGTCCGAAAATGTCCTACCGCAAATTCCCGTAACCTACCACATCCTACCGTACCCTACCCTATATTAATCTACCCTATTGTATCCTACCTTGTCGTATCGCATCGTATTGTACCCTATCCCACCCTACCCTGCCCTGCGCTATTTTACCCTACAGTAACCTCCCCTACCCTGTCTTACACTGACTGGCCCTGTCATGTCCTGCACTAACCTGCGTTGTCTTCTCTTGCCTTACATTGACTTGCTTTTCCCTGCCCTACCTTAAACTACCTTGCCTTCCCTTGTCTTACATTGACTTGCCTTGCCCTACCCTACCGTACTTACCCATCCTTCCAATGATACTTGGACCTCTCCTTAGCGTTGTCATAAGAACTAACAATAAAGTCAATCGAATCAGCATAAGAATGATTGTGCAGAATATCATGTAAAGCGTTCAACGTTCGGTTTCTGAGCTCGTAAAAACGATTGTTATGACAATTGGACTCCACTTCAACTTCGTATGTCAATTTTCCTGAAAATTTTGAAGTTTAAAAATATAAACATTTAATCATTAGACCAAAAATAGCTTTGAATTGACCTTTTAAGCTTAAAAATGTAATTTTACCAAAGTTTTTTGGCACTCCTTTAAGTCAAAAAAAGTGTTGTCGCCCATTTCCACTAACTTTAACCTTAAAAATCGACAAAACTTTTTTAATGTTTTCTTATCAAAGCTTTGACAAATTATTAAATTTTTCACATAATTCGTGCTCCCATAAACCCGAAAATTTGCTTTTTGAAGGGCACAGGATTATTTTAACTACCCATTAGGTGCCGACATAAACAATTCGCCATTTTTTTCCAGGAAATTACAGTAAAAGTATGTCGGGTTCTTTATGTCGGCAGCTAATAATAGTAAAAACCTACCTTTTTCTTCACTTTTACAGCCATTTGCTTCATTTATCTTACACATAGTTACCAAACGTAAAAAAAAATTCAATTTTCAACAAAATTTCAATATTCAATGGTATATTCCACCAACGTATTTTACAAAATATTAAAAGTAGCGCAAATTATGTAGCCCAATGTAAAGCGAGAAATCGCAAGTCCTCCTCAAATCAAAGACTAATGATAAATCGATAAATATGTTTGATAAATCCGCCAAAATGAAAGCAATAGTTTGTTTTTAGGTCAAAGAAACATGAACGAACGCGTCTAAACAACAAATATAATATTATGAATGATATACGTGAATGCACTGTTATTATTGTTTAGGATTAGACATACGGTTTGTGTAAATGTTAGTACTTTATAAAGGGAGGGGGAGTGATTTTGGTTTGGGAAAGGATTAAAAATTTTTAAACCTTTTTTTTGTTGAAAAATCAACAGGGGGGACCAAATTAAACTTTTTTAAAAAAAATGTTACTTACCTACCCTACCCTACCCTACCCTACCCTACCCTACCCTACCCTACCCTACCCTACCCTACCCTACCCTACCCTATCCTACCCTACCCTACCCTACCCTACTTTACTGTTGGTCATTGCTCTACCTTATCCAAACCCGACCTTACTATACCCAACGTTGTCTTTGTGTCCCGCCCTGTCTTGCCCTTTTCTAACTTTTTTTTAACGTTTACCCTGCCTGTTCTATACCTACACATTACTAACATTAAAAAATTTTTCGTCTTAAAACCCAGTGTGAATCTACAACAAGACTGTTTTAGCATTTAAAAACAAATAATATAGAGTAAAAACAAAATTTTAAAACACGTTTTTTGTAAAGCTCGAGCCAGGGCCAATTGCACTGGCGACGCCAAATTCCAAACATTTTTTAAAAATCTGAAATTTTTATTATGAAGGTTTTAGACAATGCTGAGTACAAAAATACAACTTTTTTTATTTTTGGTTATTGTATTGTGGAGTACTGTAAGGATACGGTAGAATTTATATCTCCATAACGAATAGTTGTAGAGACATGGCGTCTTCACTATCGTGTAGTACGACCACAATACAGTATTTCTTATGTTAGAATCAAAGTTCCATGTATAATTTTACCATAGTAAAAATTCGTATCTTGTGTTGTAATTACAGTAACCCACAAATAATAAAAAAACGGTTCGAGATACCTCTCTTTTTTATTTTAAATTATTACTCTACATGTTATTGCGGTTCGAATGATATATAATTCAAAAAAATTTTTTGACACATCTGGGGTCAAAGGTCAAGTTGAAGTTGGTCGACCCTATATGTATTTTGAAAAAAAAATTTAAAACTAAGTAAAAACTAACTGGTGAAAGGCACACCAGCAAAAAAACGGCTGCCCATACCTATGGGCGATTTTTTTCAAGTCCACCCTTGACCTTTTTGGCCCCACCCGACCCTACCCTTTACCTTTTTGGCCTTACCTGACTCTACCACTGATTATAGTATACTATAATATTTATCCATTGGTAAAAGTTCATGTTGGGTAAGTAAGGCAAGATATGTGGTTTAATAAACTAATATAGAATAGTATTGTAGGTAAGATAGGGTATGATATGTCATGGTATGATATAGTATGGTATGAACTGGTAGGTAGAATATGGTATGGCATGGTATAGTAGGTAGGTGTTATGGTATAGTAGGGAGCATATGGTATAATAGATATAATATAATGCGGTATGGTAGAGTATGGTATATCACATAGGATGGGTACGATATATTATGTAGTATAGAGTATAATATGGTAGGTAAGGTAGAGAATAGTAAAGAACATAAGATATAATATGATATGGTATAGCATAATAAGTAGGATAGAGTACGGTACTGAATATTGGGCAGGCTAAAAAAGGCGGAGTTAGGTTTGGGTAAGGCTAATAGAGTCAGGGGTAAGATTGGGTAGGGCTAAAAGGGTCAGGGGTAGCATCAGGTAAGGCCAAAAAAGTGAAGGGTAGGGTCGGGTAGGGCCAAAAAGATCAAGAGTAGAGTCAGGGAGGGCCAAAACGACCAGGGGTAGGGTCGGATAGGGCCAAGAAGGTCAGGAGTAGGGTCAGGTAGGAGTGAAAAGGTCAGGGATGGACTTGAAAAAAACGCGCCCATAGGTATGGGCAGCCGTTTTTTTTGCTGGTGTGCCTTTCACCAGTTAGTTTTTACTTAGTTTTAAATTTTTTTTTCAAAATACATATAGGGTCGACCAACTTCAACTTGACCTTTGACCCCAGATGTGTCAAAAAATTTTTTTGAATTATATATCATTCGAACCGCAATAACATGTAGAGTAATAATTTAAAATAAAAAAGAGAGGTATCTCGAACCGTTTTTTTATTATTTGTGGGTTACTGTAATTACAACACAAGATACGAATTTTTACTATGGTAAAATTATACATGGAACTTTGATTCTAACATAAGAAATACTGTATTGTGGCCGTACTACACGATAGTGAAGACGCCATGTCTCTACAACTATTCGTTATGGAGATATAAATTCTACCGTAACCTTACAGTACTCCACAATACAATAACCAAAAATAAAAAAAGTTGTATTTTTGTACTCAGCATTGTCTAAAACCTTCATGATAAAAATTTCAGATTTTTAAAAAATGTTTGAAATTTACAAAGTTTTCATCGAAAGGCAAAAACAAATATTTTTCTAGCCTTTGAACGTCAAAAAACCGTTCGAAATTGAATAAAACTGAAAACCCCGAGGAGATTATAGCATTCACATTCATTCACGTTCATGAATATTCCAAAAAAAGTATACAAAACTGTCGTCGTTTGTATGAGAAAGCAAAAAAAAAATAAACGTTTGGCTCTTCTTCTCTTTTGTTCTTTGATTTTTATTCGAAAAAACTACGAAAAAGTAGATAAAATTAAAGTTTGAAGTCTAAAAAGTGACATGAATTCTTAAAATTTTAAAAAGAACGTATAAAATTATCATATCCCCTACAAACTGCCAATAGATTCCTATTGAAGTTTAATTTAATGAGCTCTCTAGGGATTGTATTAGCTATGTTGTTCATGTTTATGTTTAAAAATTTAATTTTTTGCTAAAAACAAGAAAAAATTCAAACTGGTTTACAGCCCAAAAACTAAAAAAAAAACTGAAAATGGTTAATAAACTTACCACTAGCAGAGTAGAACACAGTAATTATCAGTTCTTCCACTTCATTTTCTTCATTTTCTTTGACTGCCTCTTTTATTTCTTTGGCTTTTCTCAAGACATGGTACTTGTTAGCCAACGGAACATCAACAGCTTTGTCATTTTTATCAGTAACACAACCAGTTTTCATAGTTCGTACAAAAAAAATTTTTAAAAGTTTTTTTTCAAGTTTTGTTGGTTTTGCAAGCTGCGAGTATCCTGTGCTAAAAAATTGTAAGGCTAGGATTGAAGCTAATTCTCAGGCACACATGTTTCATCGTCAACATGTCATTTGACCTCTAAAGGCGGCCGAGGTAGCTAAAAATCAATGCGTACTTAATATTAGTAATCCTTATTTACAGGGAAAGTACCCAACCTGCAACTCTCAGAATCAGCTCAAAATTTTTATACGAATTCTTTGTATTACCAATAGTACTTACGAAAAATTTTAGCTTGCGCTTTGGGTTTTAAATTTTAAATATTTAAAATTTGGCAAATTTGGCATTGTGTTTTAAGCACTTTTTCGACTTTCCAGCCAAACTAAACTTACAAATTTAAAAATGTAGGTTCATTTAAAGGTTTTTTACTAGCATATTAAAGAAAAATGATTAAATGTCAAAAAATGGCAAAGTTATAAGCTTGAAACACAGTGCCAATTTGGCGGGAAATTCAAAACGCGATTTTTCGATTTCGATTTTCTCAAGACTGGCCGCAAACTGCAACTTAGAATTTTGCATAACATCTTACATTTACGTGACCTTTCAATAAAAAAAGTTTGAACGAAATCTGAGCGTTGCAGGTCGGGCACCTTCCTTTTTAGTCCTTTTTTTGTATTTTTAACAGCTTTTTTAGGTAAAAAGTTTGTGTTTTATGTTTTCAAACTCGACTTCTTATCTTCTCTATTCATTCGATTTATGATCGATGTTCAGAACTTACTGTGTAATAATTGACATTGACTTCTTTAAAAGAGAATGTGACTCTTTAAAGTAGCCTAGGTTTATATTTTTGACCTTTGGAAAAAACATTTTTTTATTTTCAAAACCATTTTATTCTGCTTCTATTTGTAATTCATCGGCTCTTAACTACTATAATACTAGTACTTCACTATCTTTTTCTAAAACAAACCCAAAAGATTTGTTATAGACTCTATTCTACTATAAACCTATCTCGAATTATAATATCAAACCAAAATGATTTTTATATTATACGAAAAGCTTTATGAAAACTTAAGATTTTGGAGAAATGTCATATTCAAACGACCCTACAAAGCTGTCATTTTTGACATGGGCGGTGTTTACTTGAGGTTTCAGAATGCGGAGAAGTTTGCTCATATTCTTAAGATGTGTAAGTTGAGTTTAAAATTTAAAATTTAATTTATCAAGCCAAAAAATGGCAAGCAATGTCTTTACAATACAAAAAATGACAAGAACTTTTTTTACAAAGCAAGAAATGGCAAGAACTTTCTTTACAAACCAAAAACAGGCACAAACTTTGTTTACAAGGTAAAAAATAGCAAGAAATTTGTTTACAAAACAAAGTATGACAAGAACTTTCTTTACAAAGCAAACAAAAAACGTTTTGTTGTTTCTCACCGTGCAAAATAATGTAAAAATACGTCAAGATTTTTTTAAATTTCTAATGGCTTGTTTTTTAAATAAATTCTATGAATAATATCAATCTATAACAATATATACGTTCAGTAGGACCAGAAGCATGGGCGATAATAAACGAGTACGAAATAGGAAGCATTTCGTATGTTACATTAAGAAATAGGCTGGCTGAACACTATCAAAAACTCAATATTCTTGATGGAAAAAAATCTGTCAAACAGCTTATAGATGGACCGGTATGTTATTGATTTATAGTTCGGGGGTCGGGGTTTAGGCTAGGCTTTTAGGCTAGGGCTCTGGGCTAGGGCTCTGGGCTAAGGCTAGAATTACTATCTAATATTTCAATTTCAGGACTCACTAATCATAAATTGTATCGAAATTTTGCGTGAAAATGGCTACAAAACTGGATTATTGACTAATGTTGGCTACAAGGACGACACTTTTACGGAAACTGACACCAAAGTGAATAAAGAACACTTTGATGTTATTGTAGAGTCTTGTATAGAAAAAATGCGAAAACCTTTCAAGGAGATATATTTGGTAAGTTAGGTATTAAAAACGGCAAGAACTTTCCTTACAACACCAAAAATGGCAAAAACTTTGTTTACAAAACAAAGAACCACAAAAACTTTCTTTACAGAACAAAAAACGACAAAAACTTTCTTTACAAAACAAAAAATGGCAAGAACTTTCTTTACAACACAAGAAACGGCTAGAACTTTTTTTACATAACAAAAAACGGCGAAAACTTCCTTTACAAATCTAAAATTTTTTAAATTGAATTTAAAAAAAAATTTGCAGCTTACGGCCGAAAGACTTAGGGTAAAGCCTGAGGAATGCATTTTCATCGACGATTTGATTCAAAACTGTTACACAGCTGACGATCTTGGAATGACAGCTATCGAACTTAAAGGTGGAGATTCGAAAACTGCAGTGAAAACGTTGGGGTGGTACTTGGGCTTAGATCTATTGAGCTAAACTACTTGATTTGATGTGGATTTACATAAATTTACTTTTTTTAAATTGTACTATTAATTTTGCTAGTAAATTTTATATTAACTTTTATGGTTGAGCCAAGTAAAATTTTAAAACTTTTTTTAAAATATAAATTTAATGAAGGCTAGAACTAAATCTGGTTAGTTCTAGACCTTTCGCACGTAAAATTATTTGTGGCAGGACCTGAGCTGGGCTTTTTAAGTCTCTTAGTCAGACCGGGCCTAGTAATGCCTTTTTCATTTTTATGATAATATAACCAGATTTTGAATTTTTAGGCTTTTTTGAAAATTACATGTCAAGTTTTTAAAACACTGCGTGCCGTAGACGTATTTTACACCAAAAAGAAAGTTCTTGCCATTTTTAGTTTTGTAAAGAAAAATTTTGTTTTTTTATTTTGTAAAGAAAGTTATTGCCATTTTATTCTTTGTAAACTAAGTTCTTGCCATTTTTTGATTTGTAAAGAAAGTTTTTGTCATTTTTTGTTTTGTGAACGAATTTCTTGCCATTTTTGATTTGTAAAGAAAGTTTTTGCTATTTTTTCATTTGTAAAGAGTTCTTGCTATATTTTTTATTTTAAAATATTAAAATAAAACTTTCAAAATTCAAAAAAATTTTAATTTTGATAATGTCATTTCTCAAAAAATTGTCATTTTTTCTTCTTTTCGTCAAATCGACCAGTCGATTTTGAAAAAATGAGGATTTGCTTGTTGTTATCGTATCTTGTTGTAGTGTCTCCTGCTTTCAAGATCATACCTATTAGTAGTGGACCTGGTACACTTCACACTGACTACCCGGACATATATCGTACCAATGCTCTGGATGGTGTGCGTACTATTATCGACAGATTTCGTACTGGCATAGCTAAGGCTAGTACCAAAGCGTCTGGTGGACAAGGTGCTGGCAATGGTGCTCTTCTTCAATCTGATACTGATGCTCCAAGTGGTGATCGGACTATAGATGATGGACAACGTACTATCGATGGTGCACAAGGTACTCTAGCTCCAAATGGTAGTCGTACTATCGATGATGGACAACGTACTATTGATGGTGCGCATGGAACCTTAGCTCCAGGTGGTGATCGGACTATTGATGATGGCCAACGTACTATTGATGATGCACAAGGAACCTTAGCTCCAGGTGGTGATCGTACTATTGATGATGGTCAACGTACTATCGATGGTTCACAAGGTACTCTAGCTCTAAATAGTGGTCGTACTATCGATGATAGCCAGCGTACTATTGATGGTGCACAAGTTACTCTAGCTCCAGGTGGTGATCGTACTATTGATGATGGTCAACGTACTATTGATGCCAGTCAACGTACTATCGACGGTGCACACGGTACTGAAGCCCTACTTCTTGATCGTACTATTGATGCTAGACTTGCTGTTGATGATGTCAATGAAGAACTAAGTGCTGGTTTTGTAGATTATTCTGATGCCATTAATTTACCAGATACTCTATATAGTAGACTTCTTGCACGTGGAGGTCTTGAAGAACAACGTATTGGTCGTTTTAACCGTTTACAATCTGTTCCTCGTCGAAACATTGGTGGTTATCAGTTGGCTCAGGACAAATGCGTGAGTTAAAATTTTTTTTAACTTTTGAATTTTCAAAAAATTTTTAAAATTAAAAAATTTTTTTTTGAAATTTTGAAATTTTAAATTTTTTTCAAATTTTTAAAAAATTTCAAAATTTCAGGGAGTAAAAGCCCCCGAAGGCATGGAGATGCTGTGCGAAGCCTGCTCACACATCTGGACTGTTTGGGACTTACATGACTGTGAAAACGACTGTGAAGTCTACAAGAAATGCTTCAAAACCCTGATCCAAAACGCCAGTTCCATGGATGAGAAGTAGTGCCATTTTGGATAGCAATATCTACTTATTAGTCACATTAAATATGAAATAAAGGGTTTATTTGAAATATGGCAAGAACTTTGTTTACAAAATGAAAAATGGCAAGAACTTTCTTTAGAAACTCAAAAATAGCAAAAACTTTCTTTACAAAATCAAAAATGGCAAGAAATTTCTTTTCAAAACAAAAAATGGCAAGAACTTTCTTTACAAAACAAAAACATTGCGAGTAATTTGCTTAAAAAATGAAAATTAGCAAGAACTTTCTTTACGAAACAAAAAATTCTTTTTATCGTATAACTTGTCTTTCGCAGCCTGCAAAGCCCAAAAATGGCTTGTTTGGACGCAACTGACAAAACTTTCTTTACAAAACAAAAATGGCAAGAACTTTCTTCACACAGCAAAAAATGGCAAGAACTTTCTTTACAAAGTGACAAATGGCAAGAACTTTCTTTACAAAGTGACAAATGGCAAGAACTTTCTTTACAAAACAAAAATGGCAAGAACTTTCTTCACACAGCAAAAAATGGCAAGAACTTTCTTTACAAAGTGACAAATGGCAAGAACTTTCTTTACAAAGTGACAAATGGCAAGAACTTTCTTTACAAAACTAAATATAGCAAAAACTTTCTTTACAAAGTAAAAATAGCACAAACGTTGTTTACGGACTTTGTAATGTAAAATTTGTAAACAATTTTTCCCTTGACCAATTAATAATGCAGCCCCAATATAAAGTGGGTATAAAAGCGGTTGTCCTCGAAGAACATGGTCATTTGCGCATCGAAGCACAAGAAACGTCACTTACATCTTTCATGAAGTTTCATTTTGTCTACGTTTTACTACTACTATTAATAGTGCATACTGAAGGTAAATATTATAGTACAAAAAGGAAGTTCAGAATGGTAAGTATTGTACTGAAGTTTGACGAGATAAGGAAGAAGTGAAGGTAGGGGTAGATGCAAGGTTGAGGTGGAAATGTATGGTACGGCAAAGTAAAGTTAAAAGTATAGGTAGAAATAATGGTAGAAGTATGAGTTGAGGTAGAAAGGGTACGGTAGTGTAAGGTGAACTGAAAAGTAGGGGTAAGCAGGGCCGGGCGCTGGGGGGGGAGGGGAACGGGGGGGGCCAAAAGTCACAGCCCGGCACTGGGGGTAAGAATAAGTAGGGATAATCTTAAGCATAGAGTAGACACGAGGAACGGACCGGAACAAAAATGAAAACGGACCGGGTCCGGTCCGTACAAAACACTGGGTATAGGTAAGGGTAGTTGTAAAGTTAAGAGTAAAGATAGGTGTAAGAGTTAAGTTTAAAGGTTGGGACGAACTTAGGAGCCAGGATAAGGGTAGGAGCAGACACAGAAGTAGGGGTAAGTTTAGGGTCCAGTGGTAGGAGTAGGACCTGAGTTTAGGGATAGGAGTAAATTTAATCGTAGGCATAAACTTACAGGTAGGAATAAATTTAAATATAGAGATAAAGGTAGGTGTAATACGTAGTAATCTTTTTATTTTCAGGTCACTGACGAGAACTGTGTAAGTTTTAAAATTAAAATAAAATTTTCTAAAATTTTATTTTTTTTAAGCTTAGTTTTTGAAATTGCATATTAAAATTTTAAAAAATACAAAAAATTTGTTTTTCCAGAATTTCTCCAAAGTCCACGCTCATGTATTGCCAGGAATTTGTGTTCTTTGTAGCATCGACAATCCGGCTGTAATCGTATCTCAATGTAAACAAAATTGCTACAGAAATGCCATCTTCGAACGGTGCAAGAGAAGGCTTCAAGAGATTCAGCCGTTGTAAAATATGACATTTATTATTCGTTATTATTCAATTAATAAATATTTATAAAAAGTGGTTTTTCAAGTACCTTTAAGTAGTATAAGTACCCTACGTCAATATTATTGTGCTTGATAAAAAGTACAGTAAGACCAAATAGTAGGTTGTTCAGATAACTCTAAGCCTCATTTCAATACAAATTTCCAAAAAAGGGCGCAGAATTATTTGAACGACCTAATATATTATCAAATCTACTCTTCAGCACCATTAAGAAGCTGCCTCTGTACCAACTGTCGATATAGCCCTTCCTGTTGCATTAAGCTCAAATGACAACCTTCTTGCACCACCTTCCCCTTGTTCACCACAAATATCTTGTCAGCCTTCTCTACCGTGCTTAATCGATGTGCTATGACGATTACAGTACGCCCTACGCAACACTTTTGCAACGCTTGTTGAATAATGTATTCGGATTCTGAATCTAACGCTGATGTAGCTTCGTCTAGGATTAGGACAGCCGGTTTTCGAACCAAGGCTCGGGCTATCGCTATACGCTGCTTTTGACCGCCTGAAGGGAGAATTTTAAAATACGGTTACAAGATATAGGTATGGGTAGGAAGTAAGGGTAGGAGTAGGGGTGGGAGTAGGGGTAGAGGTAGGGGTAGGGGTATGAGTAGGGGTAAGGGTAGTGGTAGAGGTAATAGTAGGGGTAGGGGAAAAGGTAGGGAGTATCGCAACCACTTACCACTCATCTGAACCCCCTTCTCACCACACAAAGTATCAAATCCATGTTCCATTTCCATGATAAAGTTGTAAGCATTAGCCAACTTGGTAGCCTCTACCATATCTTCCTCACTCACCGTATCCTCACAGCCATACAGTATGTTTTCCCTAACAGAACCACTATATAAAACTGGCTCTTGAGATACCAATGACACTTTCTGATGGTAAAATCGATGAGCATATTCACTGATTGGTATACCATCTAATTTAATCGATCCTGCGGCTACGTTGTAGAAATGTTCGAGTAAAGCGATTATTGAAGATTTCCCAGCACCACTCGGACCTACTAACGCTGCTGTTTGACCTGGCTGGATTTTTATTGACAGTTCCTGAAATGATAAAGTTAGTTTGAGCTTCAGCCCTAGCCTAAGATTAAGCCATATCTTTAGCTAAAATTCTAAGTCCAGTCTATTCCTAAAACCCTATTCAAAGTCTTAGCCTAGCCTAAGCGATAGCGCAAGCCTTAAATAAAACCCTACACTAAGCTGTAGCTCAATCTCTAAACTAAGCCGTGGTTTAACCTATAGCTAAGCCTTAGTCTAAACCTTAGCTTAAGCCCTAGCCTAAGCTCTTAGTAGTCTAGGCCCTGGCCCACGTTCTAGATTGTGATCTAAATCTAGCTCTATCACTGGATCAATTTTTAGCTTTAGTTTTTGTTCCAAACCTTAGCCTACAAACCAAGTGTAGTTCCTAGCAGATATGAGACACGGGTCCGTTCCAAGCCCGGGACGGTTTAGGACCGGCTCGTTTTCATTGTTACCTCAGGCCTTAATTTTTATACATGCAAACGAGCTGGGCTTTTCAGACTCAAATTTAACTCAAAGCCGACCCTCCTCGTTTTTCACCCCTGTCCTTAGCCAGAGCTTACTCTTACCCTTAACTCGAACCTTAATCCTAGCCCCAGCTCTAACCCTAATCTAGTGTTTATTGACGTAGCCTGCAACTGTTTGTTTAGTATAATACTCTTTTGTCCGAAACGAACGGATTTGCGCATGCGTCAAGTTAAGACTATATGCAAAGAGTAATCAATAGCTAATCAAACTTTGCGTGGTCATTAGCTCTTCATACTTTTTGTAGTAACTGGGCGTTCAGTTAGTTCTAGTTTTTTACTAGAGTTAAAATTTTATTTTGTATTAACTTTTTTAAGCAAAAAGTAAAACTTAAAAAATTTAATATTTTTCAAAAAATTTTTTTTAAATTTTATTTTTATTTCTATTTTATTACCTAAATTTCATAGCCAAAATTAACTTTATTGCCCTAAAAATGCCTCCAAATTCACTACCGGCAGAAACAAAACGTTCCGTATCCCCAACGTTCTCAACGGGCTCCACTGACAGTATTTTCACTGATATTACTATACCTACTGAAACTAAATTATCACTCAATTCATTACCTACATCTTCAATTTCAAAAAATTCTAAAAACTCGCTAAATCTACCCTATAACCATGCCTTAAATTCTAATCTACCATACCCTAACAATAAGATCTGTAAGGCTCAACCGAGCTCTACAAAAGACCCTACAGACCTACCGTACACCCTAACAGAGCACCAAACAGAATGGCCAAGTATCTACAGCGCCTCCCTACTATCATTTATCAGTGCTGTCCAATTCTCACTATACCTATCATCCATGTACCCCTACATGCAGATAGTAGACAAAAATATAACCGAGACCTTCTTTGGTGCTATAGTATCAGCCTACAGCATAGGCCAGATCGTAGCCTCACCATTGTTTGGCTACTGGAGTAACAAAATCAGAAGAGTTACTCCGCCTCTTTATTTAGGCTTGACTATGATGTTACTTGGTAATGCGCTTTATATTACCATGCCTTTGATAGGGTTGCCTAATAGGTATTTACTATTGTTTGGGAGGCTGATTACTGGCATTGGCAGTGGTAATGTAGCGTTATTGAGAACGTATGCTTCAACTGCGTCCACGATAAAAGATAGAAGCCATGCTATTGCGTTTGTTACTTGTGGACAGGCTTTGGGAATGGTTTTTGGACCTGGTAAGAGGGTGGGTAGGGTGCTTTAAAATGGTAGGAATAGTAGTACGGGATGGGAGTAGTGGTAGAGATAGGGGTAGGGTTAGGGGTAGGGGTAGGGGTAGGGGTAGAGCAACGCTATGCCTTTTCTTCAATTGATACCAAATATTTTTTAGTGTTCCAACTAATCTTCACCCCGCTAGGCTACCCTGGATTCCCTTTATTCTCTAATTCTATGAGACTCAATTTATATACAGCTCCCGCCTACCTAGCCTGCATTATTAATATGGTAGGTATGGCTTTGTTAAAATGGGAATTCGTCGAGACTTATGTGGGTATTGTTACTATGACTAGAGCTAATGTACCTGGAAGTAATGATGATCAAAAGAAAGAAAAGTCTAGTGATTATGAAGAAAATGATGAATATTATGTAGAAGAGAAAGTAGAAGTAAAAGAAGATGTAAAAGGCGTAGAAACAAAAAAAGAAGACAAAAAAGTAGAAAAGAATGAAGAAAAGAAAGAAAAAATAGAAAAAGAAAAATCAAAGGAAGAAAAAGTAAAAAAAAAAGTAGAGACAGAAGAAGAAATAAACCTTCCAGAATACGATAAAATCGCCGTTTTCATATGCGACCTCACTAGATTTGTTGATGTTTTCGTAAGAACAAATTTGGAGGCCCTAGGAGCAGCTTTTGCTATGATGATGTTCAACTTGACTGAACATGAAGCAGTGTTCTACAATTCAGCAGCTCAAGGCACAGTCGGATTTTTAACGTTCTTTATTTATTTGCTCTATATCTTCTTTAACTTGGATCAACAGTGAGTTTTTGTTATGTACGCTATTCTATATTACCCTACTCTACCCTACCTTACCTTACCCTACCATACATTATCCTACTCTACCTTATTTAATATTTTAAAATAGCCAGGCCGGGACTAAAACTAATGTTGCGGCCCAACCCACAGCCTTAATTTAGGCCTTTGCCCTCAGGCCGGCATGTGCCACCCCAACCGAACCCCTTTCAAATTAGATTCGACCCGAAACCGAACCATACATGGTAAACCCCCTTTCAGGTCTATTATTTAATAATATGAAAAACATTTTTCAGTTTCAACATGAGAATTGGCTGTATGTTATCACTATTGGCTTTGGTTTTATTCAATTTACTCACTTTTTCTTGGCCTTTTTTGCCACGCCTCGACGAGAAATGTAAGTTAGAAACAGCAACATAGAAGCCTTATTTTACTTTACTGCATCAGTAATTGTTTTCCTATTCAAAATTTTTAAAAAATAAAAAAGAAGTAGTGATTAAAGCCGTATTTTACACTATAATCACCCCGTACCCTTACAAACCCAATTTCAGACGCCCTCAATGACACAATTGGCTGCAACCAACACCATTTCCATTGGTGTACCAGCTTGAACTCAGTCAACTTCTACATATATTACCTATCATATGCCATAGTTATTGGCCTAGCCTTCCCAATCCTTACAATTACCATGAACACTCTATTTTCTCGTATTTTAGGGCCAAGAAGACAAGGCACCGAACAAGGTGTACTACAAGGTTGTAGTGGACTAGCAAGACTAACTGGACCTGTTTTAGCCAGTACTTTGTATACGAACTGGGGTCCTAGACCAGTTTGGTGTATGGAAATCATTGTAATTTTGATTGTGTTTGGTTGTTGGGGTAAAATGTACCATAGAATGGTACCGTTTGAGGAGAAAGTTAGAAAAGATTCTACTGTTGGTAGTAATCCGTATTTGAATATGGTGGAGAAAAGAAAATGTCATATTTAAATGTATAACTTCGATTAATAAAGGTTTATTTAAAAGTTAAAAAAAATCTTCTGATCTACCGTAATATAATCTGCTATTCTAAAAAAACCCTATGCAGGGTGCGCCAAAAGTCCCCGGACTAACTTTACCGGTCGATTGTAGCAACTCAAAAAAAATTTTAAACCTACCTTCAAAACATTGTTGTTAGGCCGACTAGGATACGCGAATTCCACTTTGTCCACCTCAATACACCCTTCCACATCTCCATTACCCATAAAGTTACCATCGTTCTTGATCTCCGGCTCTCGATGAATATACTCCAACACCTTTCTCGACGCCCCAACAGATTCCATCAATCCAGAGAATACGTAATTCAGTCCAGTAAAGTTCTCACTCAGCTGCATCTGATAGAACAGAAAAGAAGTGGCAGAAGCTGCATCAAGCTCGCCTTTGATCGCCAATCGCCCAGCATAGATCAGCACGGCGATTAGGACCACGTTTTCGCTCAGCTCGTTGACCCAGACATAACCCATGTAAGCGACGGCCTTCTTGCGATTGTAGTGTAAGGTATTGTTGAGTTTGGACAGGTAGCGGTCGCTTTCCTGAAAATAGTTGAAATTTTAAAAATATATCGAAAAGTTGGGCCTTACATTGATCTGAATGAAATTTTAATATTATTATAAAATAGTTTTAAAAATAAAGCAAGATCAGTTAATTCCCACAACTAGGACATTTGAAAACCATTTTCCGTCAAAATATTAAAATATCTAAATGTTGCGGAACTCCACAATTGATTATTTTTCTTGAAAACGAGGACGAATCAGTGTGAGAACGCTTTGAAGTGTTATTTGCCAAGTATTACCTTTTTACCAACTTTATTGTAACATATTATTGTTGTCAATAATCAAAAAATCATTTACCTTAAATATTTTATCTTGCTTTAACTTTTTCTCGCGATATCGAAGAATATTCGTCTAGTTTTTAGCGGCAATTCATGGATAATGTAAATTTCGGCAAATCTGACGAACGAATTTTGGTTTATGGGATATATTGGGTATGTTGTTATTGTTTTCTTTGATTTTTAGGTATCTTTAGAAGGAGAAGAAGCTAATAAAATGAATGAACATAAATTTAAAGTTAAAACTTCTCATAACTGTTGTTTAGGTAAGTTTTTGTGGAGAATGATGGATAATATATAGTTTGATGGTTCTGATGCACAGTTTTCGATGCAGTCTACATTATTTGGTATGTTTTTGTTGTTTTTTTTTATTTCTAGGCGAAAAACCAGTTAAAAAAGAAGTAATACTGCCCTAACCATACTTTAAGTCGTATCGGAACCGATTTTTTTTTAAAAGTTGTATTTTTAGGTATATTTAGGTATTAAATGTTCTTTGTTGCTAGAGCTAAAGAGACAAGTTTTAAGGCAAGTCTACAGTTTTTAAAGCTAGGCTAGAGTAAATTCAAACTTCAGCAGGACTTACTATAAACAAAACCCTACCTGTTCTTCGCAAGCAAAAGCTCTCACAGTTCTCATTGATCCAATAACTTCTTCTGCCATTCTGTTTGCATCTGCCATTGTATTTTGCGTCTTTTCGCTTAACGTTTCATAATAACTGCCATAATATTTACTGAATAACATTAGTGGTGGTACTGCGATGAAAGTGATCATGGTGAGCTTCCATGATAATTGGAACATGAAGATAAGACTACCGATCAACATTACTGAGTTACGGAGGAATACGTTGACATTTGTGGAGACACTTGATGCTACAGTTTGGCAGTCGGTTGTCAGTCTGGATGTTATTGCTCCTAAAGTTTTGTTAAATTTTTGATTACTGTAGGGTTTTTTGATACTGTAAATAGTTATAAGGCTACTGTAAGCAAGAATAGGGTACTGGAAGCGTGTACATAATACTGTAAGCCTTCATAAAGAACTGGAAGGGTAAGGTCGCGTATGGTAGGGTAGAGTAGGAAGAGGTAGGATAGGGCAGGATAAGGCAAGTTAGGGCACTCTAGGGAAGTACAAAGTAAGGTAGGGCATGTGAGGCAAAGATAAAGTAAAATACGGCCAAACCCTATAATAGTATTAATGCAATAGTATTAATGACTTTTATATTCAACTACTCACCAGTCTGATTACTATCAAAGAAAGCGATTTCTTGTTTGACCAACGACGAGAACAAATCTCTTCTCATCGACCGGTTAATTAATGCTGTCGCTTGTGTAAAGGTTCCACCTCTCAAGCCAGCAAAGACAGTGCTAATGACTGTTAAAACGCACAACATTAAGATGTCGTTGACGAAATTTGATTCTTTTTGATGAGCTTCAGCCATTATGTCGGCTAAAACTTGACCAACATAGTAGGGGATAAATACTCGGGCTGAAAAGTTATTGTCATGGATTAACATAGTAAAAGCGGCACTTAGGAGTAGGTAGGTGCGTTGGCTAAATTCTTGGCAAATTGGTATAGAGAAGTCTACAAAATTATTTTAAAAAGTTATGGCATTTCCTACTTACCGGCCGAATATACGATCAAAAATACGAAGCCAACGCCGAACCAGGCCATATGAAGTCTACAGTATTGTAGCAGGTTTCTAATATGATCTCCAGTTGAGGTTCTTGTACTATCTGTATCATTTGTACTATTAGAGTCATTAGTACTGTTGACATTAGTGTTAGTACTTGTACTATTAGAGTTATCATTAGTATTACTACTGTTGATAGTAGTATTATTACCATTAGTACCGCTCCTACTATCAGTAGTATTATTATCAGTGCCCAAAGCACCGTTTGTAGGGTTACGTTGGCCATTTGAGCTAGTAATACCGTTATTATTACTGTTGTTAAAGGTAGTAATACCATTATGTTGACCATGTTCGATAATGGTGACGTCATCGTTTCCCATTCGTTGATATGAATTGACATTTTGAGCGGCTTGTTTAGATATACACGTATATAGACGAGGTAGAAAAAGTGAAATAAGTATATTTGATGACACGTTTAACCAGATACCAACGTATTTTAGTTGTGTTGAGATTTCGGCAAATGCCAACACTGAAATGGTGGTTTATATAGATCTTAAGGTAGAATAGGGAGGGTAAGGTAGGATAGGGTAGGGTAAATTATGGTACGTACCTTTAACCAATGAATACGAAACACAAAGTGTAGTAAAAATCTTCAGGCCATGTTCAAAATTTGTCATTTTCCATTGCCTAACTTTGAAACTCACTCCCAAAGTTACAGTAAACCATCGTACTAACGATAGAATCAAAAAATCTGTAGATAATATTCGAAAGTTCCATGTAGACGGTAATAATCTTGATAGTAAAGTTGAAAGCGAAAAGTTGAAATTTGTATTGTAGAACCCAAATGATAAGGTAGTTACAGTAATATCGATTACAAATGAGACCAGTAATGTTAATATGGCTTTTAACATGGCTGCGTGAGGTTAGTACCTAAAATATTTTTTTAAATTAAAATTTTGAAACATGATTAAGTAGATTATCAATGAGGCTAGGGCTAAGATTAAGCCTAGACAGGAGCTAGGGTTAAGCATGGGCTGGTTAAACATAGGGTGGTTACTGAAATGTAGCGCTAGAGAAAGCTAGGCATGGGGCTAGCTAAACTTTCCAAACCCAACTCTAGAGCTAAAACTAGGGCCAAGAAAGGCTAATAACACTAGGTATGGGCTATCAAAACTTAGAGCTAGTCGATGACACTAAAACTAGTGTTAGGAGAGGCTAGAGAAAGCTAGACATGAGCTAGATAAACCTGCTAAAGTCAGGGCTAGAGCTAAACCAAAGACCAGACAATGCTATGCGTGAGCTATTTAAACCTATGTTATCGCTAAGCCTAGAGCTGATAGCTAAACTTAGGAATAAAAAGAGCTAGAAATGGGCTGGAGCTAAAACTGGGGTCAAGGCTACGACAATAAAAAGTAAAAAATTCAAAGTAAAAAATGAAAACAAAAAAAGTACAAAAACAAATTTCAAAACCGAAAAAAACATGTCACAAGTAGCAATATTAACTTATAACATTATCAAAAATGGCCTTTCTGAACGAACTTTGTTATCTATGGTAACATCGATTAGGTCATTTTCGAAACAAGTCTGGTTTTTATTTGAATATTAATTACCCGGAAATGATCAGTTTTGCTTTGTGTTGAGGCAAGTCGAAACTGGCTATTTTTTTAAATTTAAAAAAATTAAAATTTTTCAAAACTTAAAACTTAAAAAATGTTTTAAGAGTTTGCTGGTCCAAACTTTTGCAAAGTTTAGAACAGATTATAATTCTTTTTTAATTTTGCCCTGTTTGCTTTCCCTCTTTGCTTTTTCGGCCAAACCTTCTCTTTTTCGTCGTAAAAAAAGAGGGGTCTATAGCTAAGAAATGGCAAAATATCTAGACATTGTGTAAGGGTAAAACACCTATTAGATGATTTTTAGGTTGGGGTGGGTTAAAAAATAATTTTTGAAGTCAGATCAATTTAAAATTTTTTTTGCTTATTTCACCTTTGCCTTACGTTACCTTATAACACAGCTTTAACACTAGCTCTAACCCTAGCCCTAGTTTTAGTTCTAGCTTTGGCCATAGCTTTAGTTCTAACCTTAGTCTTAGTCCTAGCACTAGCTTTAGCTCTAGCTTTAATTCTAGCCCTAGCTTTAGCCCTAGCTCTAACTCTAGCCCTAGTTTTAGCTCTAGCTTTGGCCATAGCCTTAGCTCTAATCTCAGTCTTAGTTCTAGCCATAGCTTTAGCCCCAGCTTTAGCTCTAGCTCTAATTCTAGCCCTAGCTTTAGCCTTAACTCTAATCTTAGCCCTAGTTTTAGCCCTAGCTTTGGCTATCGCTCTAACTCTAGCCTTATTCTTAGCTTTAACACTAGCTTTAGTTCTAGCTATAACCTGAACCGTAACTGTACCGCCAGCCTTAGCGCTGGACAATCAGCACAAGCAGGATCAAACATAGTGTCTTGCGTTGTCCTGCTTGCTTTAGATCTACCAGTTCTACAATAATCTTACTATTGTTTAACACTGGGTCTACCCTAGCTTTCTCTAATTTCTTCAAACCCTAATTTTTCAAAAAAGTTCGAAATGAGCTTTTTATATCATTTATTGTGCATCAACAAACGATTCATTCTTGACATATACTGGTTGATCGTTGACTTTGTTGTGGCTAAAAACTTTGATTATTTTAGTCCAGAATGATCTGCAAACTTTGTGTTTTCTAGGGAAGGAAGGTTGACTTCGTTCTGAGGATTCAATTTGTACTACTTCTTTAGGTACTGGTTGAGAATTTAGTTGTTTATGAGGCTTCTGAAATGTAAAATGGATTTTAATTAAAAATATTTTTTATAAAGAAAGTTTTTGCTATTTTGGACTTATTGAAACAAGTTCTTGCCATTATTCATCTTGTAAATAAAGTTCTTGCCATTTTTTGTTTTGTAAAGAAAATTCTTGCTATTCTTGACATTGTAAAGAAAGTTTTTTCCAATTTTTGCTTTCTAAAGAAAGTTCTTGTTATTTTTTATCTTGTAAAGAAAGTTCTTGCCATTTTACCTTTTTCTTCAATGTGAGTTGCCGCTTCATTTTACCATAGTAGTTCTTATTTGTAAAACAATTTATCAGTTTGTTCTGACCAGTATTATTCAATTCTTCTTCTTGAGCTTCAGAATCACCTAATGTATCCTTTTTTATAACTTCTTCAATTTTAAAAGCATTGATTTTACAGTGGTTTACTGTACTATCCGGAGAATCTTCAGCATTATGTTCATCGTGATTAGAGTAGAACCCGTCATCTGAGCTTACTGTATAATCTTCTGACACTTTTCTACTGCTTTTGGTTATGTTTAGTTCAATAAGGTGTTGATCAACTACATGATTATTATCGTCGACTATATTTAAGGCCTGTATTGAAGAAGATTTGTTAAGCGACTTAACTTCTGATGAGGGTATTGATTTGGTTACCGTACCTGAAAATGAAAAAAAATTTGAAAGTTTACTTTATCCTACTATACCCTACTTTACCTTGCACTACCCTACCCTAGCTTACGTCCCCCCCCCCTTTGCTCTACTTTTTGCTCTACCTTATAGTATCCTAATTTAACCTACAATGCCTTACACTGCCCTATCCTTAAGCTTTTTTTTCGCAAAAGTGTGCTTTACCATAATCAAATACACCAATGTTATTGACAGTCCTGACGATAACATAAACAAAAACACAAACAGTGTCTCTCCAGAAATAATTAAAATCGAATGAAATTGGTTGTAAAGAAAGTGATTGCACCGCCGTTGACAATAGTGAGGTATAAAAAGGCTGAAATGAATATAATTTATTGTAAAATACGGAGTTCGTTGTTTTTTCTGTATAATTTTTCAAAATTATTTAAGAAAACTTACAATAACAGCAGATTTTAACAAAGAGCCAGCTTTTTCATAAAATTTGTTGTTGAATAGAGTACTGTTGGGGAACATTTCGTCAGATCAAAGTGCATCGGACGGCCTAAAATTGAAAAAGTAATAATTGCGTTTCAAAATCAGTAAAAAAATGCTCGCGGTAGTAAAACCTAGCTTAGCCGCTAATCATAGTCCTAGCTTCACCATTACTTCTAGCCCTGGGTTTAGTCTTAACTTTAGGCCTAGACTAAATTCTAGCCGACGCTTTCATTCTATTCCCTAGTCCTAACCGTAAATTAACCTCTAGCCTTTCGGCTTTAGTCGTAGCCCTATCCTTAGACTAAAAAATTTTTAGCCTAAACCCTAGCCCATAGCTCTAGATCCAGTCCTTACTATAGTCCTAGCCATAGTCTTACCTCTAGATTCAACCCTTTGCACTAGCCTTAGCTTTAGTCCTTTCATCGGTCTACCCTTTAGTTTATATTTTTTTTAATACTTGCCTACTATAATATCAATATCAAATACAAATTCAAGTCCAATTCAATCAATTTTTAAACAATAAAAACAAAAGTATTTTCATATATTCTTAATACAACAGCTATAATGCTATCAAAAGCTATAAAACCTGCAAAACTTAGCTTAGCTTTTACCTTTTTCAAGCCTAAGCTGCAGCCAAAAACCGCTTAATTTTACTGCTTGACTGGATATAATATTAGGCGATATTAAAACTTATCATACCGCAAGATCAACAAGCGCAATTAAACGTAGTAAAACAACGATAGTTACAACCAAAGCTGCAAGAAATCGTTAAATTGCCATAAGTCCAATAAATCGACAAAAAAGGACACTTTTATGCAAATTTTGCGCGCAAGAGTGCAGTTGAAAGTGCGTCAGAGAAAAAGTAAAAACGCATGCGCTCAACTCTCGCCAAACGGATTATGGGACATTATATTGCAAGATCGTGGCTGGGTCTCTTTATGTAAGAAAGCGCATGAGTTCCGTATTTAAAATTTTGCACTGGGTAACGATTCTTCATTAGCCCCATTTTTTAAAAGTTAGGTAGAGTGTCTTAGCCTGAGTCTCAGTCCTCGTCTTAGCCCTAGTAATAGCCGTAGCCCTATATATGTTCAGTTAAAATGAAAAAAAAATTTTGGGCGGTTTTGTAAATAAATTGACGTGTTCTCCCTTGTAGATCTTTGCAAAAAAAAATTTTGATTTTCGCCCCTAGACCAAAAGTGTCCACCCGCCCCTGTTTATAGCCCTACTCCATGATAATCCAAAAAATTTAAGTAAAAAATTTTTTTTATAATTTTATCACCCTTAAATTTTTTTAAAATACTGAATTAGAAAAAAATATTTTTTTTGCAAGAAATCAAATAAAAACAGCAAAGAACTACTTGATTATCGTCAATAAATTATAAGATAACAAAGGGTTTCTTTTGAAATTTAATCAAAATATAAAATTACTAAATGAATTTGTCATCACTTGATAAAAAATTCTTTTAATTTACAAAAACTTTCCTTACAAACAAATTGGCAAGACTTTTTTTTACATAAAAAATGGCAAGAACTTTCTTTACAGCTTTAAAACGACCTTCAAGCAGTTTCACATATCCTTCTTTAAACCCAAAATTTAAATTATCTAGCCAAACTACAAAAAAACGTTTACATTCCGCCTTCTTGTAAAAAACCCCCTATTATAACATGCTTTAAAAAGTAGAGCATTATGTTCTAATGTTCACGTAAAATAAACAAAATTTGCGGCCGCCTGAATAACGTAGGAACGGTCTCTGTGCTAATTTAGTTTATTATTAATAGATGCTTTATTTTTTCTTCTCAAAAATTGTCAATTTAAAAACAAACATCACATAAAAGTCATAAGATTACAACATGTCATATTATATTACATATGAGGTCAATACAAAGCTAATAATGCCAGGAAAACTAGTAAAACTATATTAATAAGGACATAACTGCCACCTTTGACAGTTTTATTGTCATTACTATGGTAAAACAAAGGTGTTTCACACATTTTCTGAGCGTCTTCCACCATAAAATTCTCAGCCAAATGGCGAAAAGTACCATATGTACAAATAGGACCACAATTTTGGATTTCTGGCGTTATGTCTTGATATGTGTCATCAATCGGCGGCCAGAACAAAAGCTAAAAATATTTTTTTTAATTGAATTTTTGGTACTATATAGTACTAATTATATAAATTCAGTATGTAAAAAAGCAGCCTTAGCCTAGAGCGCTAGTCCTAGCCCAAAGCCCTAGCCCAGAGCCCCAGCCCAGAGCCCTAGCCCAGAGCCCTAGCCCAAAGCCCTAGCCCAGAACCTTATCCCAGAGCCTAACCTAAAGACCTGTCCCAGAGCTCTAGCCCAGAGCCCTAGCCCAGAGCCCTAGCCCAGAGCCCTAGCCCAGAGCCTCAGCCGTAGTCTGAACTGTAGCTTGAAGAGTAGTCTGTAGTTCACCCTGATCTCTAGCCTGAGCCTTAGATTAGAGCTTTATGTTACAGCTTACAATCAGTCACCAATTCTAAGCCACAGAACCCTAACCCAGACCTCTAGCCCAGAGCCCTCGTACTGTAAGACATTACACAACTTACCCTAATAACATATTCCCTATTGATTTCTCGAAGTTCCAAAGTAACAGCCGTAGAATATCGTGGAAGGTTCTTGGATTGGTAGTTTGGACTAGGAAAGCCAAACACAGAAAATAGTGCTGATATCGTCATGTCATGCTGAAAATGACAAGAACGTTCTTTACAAAACAAAAAAAAACAAGAACTTTCTTTACAAGTCAAAAAATGGCAAGAACTTTCTTTACAAAACAAAAAGAACAAGAACTTTCTTTACAAATCAAAAAATGGCAAGAACTTTCTTTACAAAACAAAAAATAGCAAAAACTTTCTTTAAAAAACAAACAATGCAAAAACTTTCTTTCCAACAATTTAAAAAGTCAACTTACCGCAGAGTAACCATAAAACTTCAACTTCTTCATCTGTTGACATTCTTTATCACC
This sequence comes from Bursaphelenchus okinawaensis, assembly GCA_904066225.2. Classification (NCBI taxonomy): domain Eukaryota; kingdom Metazoa; phylum Nematoda; class Chromadorea; order Rhabditida; family Aphelenchoididae; genus Bursaphelenchus; species Bursaphelenchus okinawaensis. The sequence continues at coordinate 1,818,437 of CAJFCW020000002.1, read as the reverse complement.
TTTGTCATCATTTTCTTTCATTTTATCACATTTCATTTTCATTTCCATTCTGTTTATCATATCAGTTATCATTGGTCCACCTCTCAGCCGTGCCATTTCTAATTGAATATTCAGACCATTATGAGGTGGTACTCCAATTCCAAATTGTAGATGGTCTATATAATCATCTAGGACTTCTATACGATGAAATAAAGTTTCGTTCATGCCTTCAAATGTCTTGTTGTAAGTCTGGAAAGAAGTGGCATTAAAAGTAAGGAATGATAAAGTATATAGGTTACTGTAGAGTAGTGTAAGGTAAGGTAAGGTAAGGTAAGGTAAGGTAAGGTAAGGTAAGGTAAGGTAAGGTAAGGTAAGGTAAGGTAAGGTAAGGTAAGGTAAGGTAAGGTAAAAAGGCAAAGGCAAAGTGGAGTAGTATGACATACCCGGCAAACCATAGCATAATCGTGAACCATCCACAGGTTTTGTATACTGATCTTTGTACCAGCCAACTCTGTCAGTCTTTTAAACAAATCCTTATTTTCTTCTTGAGTTTTTACGCCTTCAGGGCATGTATTGTAAATATAGTTTAGTAATTCGCGTAGTCTTGGGCATTTTCGATTTACATTGGCTACCTGGAAATTCAAAAGGTTAAAAATTAGACTTTTTTGGGCGTGGTAATTTAAGAAAAAAGTTTTTTTTTGAAAAATAAGGGCTATGGCTTAGGCTTAAACTAACCCAACTAAGGCTCTATCGAAGACTAAGATTGTTATAGAGATCTGGGCTAGGGCTCTGGGCTGGGGCTCTGGGTTGGGGCTCTGGTCTAGGGCTCTGAGCTAGAGCTCTGGGCTGGGGCTCTGAGCTAGGGCTCTAGGCTAGGTTTCTGGGCTAAGGCTCTGGGCTAGGGCTCTGGGCTAAGGCTCTGGGCTAGGGCTCTGGGCTAAGGCTCTGGGCTAGGGCTCTGGGTTAGGGCTCTGGGCTAGGGCACTGGGCTAGGGCTCTGAGCTAGGGCTCTGCGCTAAGGCTTACTTACGTAGTCAGTAGAATACTCTTGTGTATGTATTGGCACTGCCACATAATTGCTTGGCCATCCAGGCACATCAGGGTAGTCTTCCCCTTTCACTGCGTTTTTACTGTACATTCCTAACATGGTTGAGGATGCACTGACTAAAGTTCGATTTTTGTCTGAACTTCGAATGAAAATCTGGAATTTAAAAACTTTTTTGTAAAATACGGTTTTCGTTACCCTTTTATAAAAATTTTAAAAATTAAAAAAAAATGTTTTTTTTCAAAATTTTTGGAAAAAATTAAAAATATTATTAAAAAATTTGAAACTCACTTCAGAAGTGTCAAAACGTGGATTCAAGGACTTTTCGGCTTCAATATAACGTTTTCTTAGCTTTTCTCCCAATAAGAATTGGTCTTTCATGCCATTCTGAAAACAAAAATTAAAAAGAAAACTTTAAAAACATAAAAATATAAAATATAAACCAAGAAACAGAAGTCTAATACAAATAGACTTACTATAGTAAGCTCTCCAATCGGCCAAGGCCACACATTTTTGTCAGCTGGCAACCCGATATCTGGCATTCTGTCTCCGTGACGCCATAACTAAAATATTTGAAGTAAGACAAGTACTGAGGCCGAGCTGAATGGCCATGTCAATACAAAAACGTCTAAAAATATACCATAATCTACCCTATCCTACTCTACCCTAACATACCATACAATACTCTTACCCTGTTATACGGGGTGGGCAGAAAGTTCTGTTACGAAACTTTACTTGATTAAAAAACCGTGTAACAGAACTTTTTGCTCACCCTGTATAACATCATTAATAAAAATATCGTCAATCTTTTTTATAAAAACATAAAACATAAAAAATTACAAAAACGGCTTTAAAAACGACCTACAGCATGCACAAACACTAGTCGCCCTTCACCAGGAATGTCAGTTACACTTCGAAGTTGTCGTTTATGAAACACAGTTCTTTCGTCATGCCCAACAGCAATGGATACAACAAGAGTAAGGAATAACAAAAAATTAAAAAATAAAGTGTAAAGCATGGCTAATCAACCCTAAAATAATAGCGAAATTGCTGCATAACAATGTTTTATAACAAACAAATTTTAAACTTTTGCGCAATTCGTTATATTTATACAAAGATGCCACTTTATATATGTACATATTAAAGTTTAAAAACAGTTCTTTGTAGTCTACCTTTACTTAAAATATCAATTTATTCTAACAAGAGATGCTAATATCCATATCAATGAATGTTAAACATTTTCCATTTTTACATATACCAAGAGCTATATGCATAAATTATTTTTTTTTCAAAAAGTTTTGCAAAATTTAAGCAAACTTTTTAGACAAAACTTTACTCTCTAGCACCCGATATATATGTCAAATAAAATATATATAACGTTAAGAAATATATTGAAACCCAGTTCATTTTAAAACTATATATTATTGAGCCGTTAGTCAATCATGAAGATCAGATCATCACGTCTCAATTAGCGCTAAAACAAATAAATAGACTTTTGAATAATTGTTTGTATTGTAACAGAGTTCAAGTTTGATCTTTGGCTAGGCTTGTGATCTTGCTTTTGCCCTATCTTTGCCCTGCTTTTGCTTCGCCTTTGCCCTGCCTTTGCTCTGCCTTTGCCCTGCCTTTGCCCTGCCTTTGCCCTGCCTTTGCCCTGCCTATTACCTTGCCTTCACCCTTGCCTATTGACGTTCGATCCTTCCCTATCTTCGTCTACCTTCACCTAACTTTAATTTCCTTCACTTAATTTTGCCTGACTTATCCTGCCTGTACTTTGCCGCTCCGTGCTCGAACGTGTCCTACTCTGCCTCACCGTGCTCAGAAGTGTCCTAATCTGCCTCGCTGTACTCTAAAATACGGTAATTTTGTCTTATTTTTACCTAAACCGTATCTTACCTAAACCTTGCTTTATCCGACCCTAGTCTACTCTACCCTACTTTGTCTTGCCTTACCCTATAAACGTTTTTGTTCATTTTTTACCATACCGCCTTCGTACTCCCTAACGCTAAATTATTATATTACTACCCCTTCCTCTTTCCCTCAGCACTGATCAGCACACTTTTTTCCCATGCCGATTCAAGACCTTAATTAACTTCAGTTAACACAATCAACAAAGACCTTACCGCAATATAATCCTTTGCAAAACCTTTCTTTTGAGATGTTCGACAAGATAAATATAAACTTTGATTGAGTAACATTTAATATGACCAAAAAGGAACGTTTACTTAATAAAAATTTTAAAAACCCAGCGCAAAACGGAACATTTTGTTGGATTTTAATCCTCAATGTTCTTTTATTTCACAAAAACCGTTTTGTTCAAATAGAGAGCTCGATTATAATATATTCTAAAATTACAAACACTATTCATGTGATAGTTTGATGGAAAGGGTTTGAAAAAGATTTTTATGCTTTGTTTAGACTAGTATATTTAAAAAGAAACTAACTCTGCGTTTTTGTATGGACCGGTCCAGCGATTTTCGGGTTATTTCCGGTCCTAACATCAAATTTTTCGGCCCGGTCCAGTCTGGTCCGGTCCAAACCCAAAATTTTTGAGCCCGGTACTGCTCAGTCCGCAATTTTTTTTCATTTTTAGAAAAAGCAAAAAACGGCAAAAAAATTTTTTGGAATGGTCCAGAGTTTTTTTTCGTTCTGGGTTCGCAGGTTTTTGGGTCGGGTCCGGTTCGCAAAAATTTTTGTTGAGTCCGTCCGGTCCGGGCCTGTCCGGCAAAACACTGGTCACACTATGTCTGGCCGGGTTCCAATACATGCCGAAACAACTATGAAAGGAGCCAGGCCGGGCTGACTTACGTACAAGGGGTTCTTGTCAAAGGGCTCTGGAGCTAGCCTAACTATGCAAGCTCAAGAGTCAGACCTAATAAAGTTTGTCAGCTTTACCCTGTTTATCACTACGACTTGGAGTAAGTTTTTTTTATGAATTTTTGATTAAAATTTTTTATCGACCGGTCAATTTTCAATAAATCTTTTAATTAAAAAAAACAATAAAAGTTATGTTAATAACAACAAAAAAACATTTAAAAAATTGTTAGTTTAGAAGACTAATAAAAGCAGCAAGAAACATGAGTAAAACGCTAATTGAAGCCATTGATCCAGAGTTATCCTGAGGTGGGAACTGATCGTCATTGCAAAGCTGAAAAGTGTTTGAAAATTAAAAAATTGTTATTATTATCATAACGTTTTGATCGTTTACTATGCTCTATAATAGCTATATTGTAGTATTTACACGTATCTCGCGATAAGTTGGGGTAACGTAGGGCAGGCTAGACTCATCTTAATCTTACATAGTTAGTCTAAGCAGCTTGGCAGAATTCTAGCTTAACCTTATTAACATCTTACTCTATCAGGAACAAACTATACAATTAATTTTGCTCGTACCCTCACAATATCATACCTCGACCTACCATGCTCTTACATTACCGTACCATAACCTTACCAACTTCTAGCATTATCCAAGCCTTAGTCGTGGATTTACCAGCTACTTTAGTTACCCTAGTCGTATGCTAGGTCTTGTCTTTATCCTAGCTTCTACTGTAATCCTACTATTATAATACTAGCCTCTAAACGTATTTTATTCTTAGTCCCTACCTTACCGTAGCTTTTAATTTAACGCTACTATACCCTTTTTGCTTTTAACCCTACCCTTACTAAACTCTAATCCGAGTCTAGCTTTGTTTTTATTTTACCTTCGGCCTTATTTTTATATTGTACCAGGGGCCACAGCCTTCTAATCAACTCTTATCTTTGAATCTGCCTTAACCACAACACGACGTTGAACGTATTTTACCCCTTCCTTATTCCATTTACTATTGCACTTGCCTGTTCAGGATTGACAGTGTTGTAGATCTCTGACCGTTTGACAAACGTGTCTAAATCACATATCTCTTCACACCCACTGATCAGATGAGTAATGTCTTGGAAGTTTTCTTTATCTTTTGGTGGCCAGTACAGTACTGTTACAGTATAATTACCGTCGTTTTCCCATAGCTCAATAGTAAAGGCAGATGCGTAGTCGGGTAGACCTTTCTTATTGTAGTCAGTTTGGTTGAAGCCAAAGGTAGAGAATAGGCCTGATAGAGTGGTGTCGTGCTGGAAATAGTTAATTTTGAACAAAGAAAAATACAGTAAGATAGGTTAAGGTAAGATAGAACAAAAGTAGAGAGAAAGTAAGACGAGGCAGGGCAAGAACAGAGCAGAGGTAAGACAAGGGTAGGACAAGAATAAGACGAAAGAAAGGCAAAGGTAAAACAAAGGTAAAACAAAGGTAAAGTAGGGTAGGGTAGGGTAAGAAAAGGTAGGGTAGGGTAGGGTAGGGTAGGGTAGGGTAGGGTAGGGTAGGATAGGGTAGGGTAGGGGTAGAGTAGGGTAGGGTACGGTAGGGTAGGATAGGATAGGGTAGGGTAGAGTAGGATAGAATAGGATAGGGTATGGTAGGGTAGATAACGTTACCGTACGGTACAGTACAGTACGGCACGTTGAGGTAAGATAGGATAAGGTAAGGTAAAGCAGAGCAAACTTACAGCAGAATAAACGTGGTATTTAAGAGGATTCAGCCAATGACAGTTCTTATCGTTCTTATTTTCAATACATGACACTTTCTCTTGCATATGATCAATGAGACTCCACAGCAATGGTCCTCCCTTGACTTTTGGAATTTCAATAGACAAGTCGACACCTTTGTAAGTGCCATAACCCATTCCGTATAAGGCTTTATCGGTTTCATCAGCAATGTCATAGATTTTTTCGATAACATCATCAGTGAAACCGTCTGGTAGAGACTTATTGTATTTCTAAAAATTAAAAAAAAATTAAATTTTTTTAAATTTAAAAAATTTGAATTTTGCAAAAATTAATTTTGATAGCTTTAACTTTACCTAAAAATAAAAAATAAAGCATTTTTTGAAATTTGAAAGTAAATCCTTACTTGAGTAATAAACACATCATCACTAATCATCCAAAGGTTGCTGAGATCTACCTTGCTCATGTTAGCAATCTTGGCTACAGTCTCAAAGAATTCATTATTGTCAGATTCTAGCTTTTTGTATTTTTCAGTTTCCTTTAACAATTTCCGCAGAGCACCTGAACGTTTGCAATCTCTGTCAACGTTTCCGATCTGCAATTAATAAACAGATGAGCTTAAGCTTTATGGTTTAGGCTTGATGGCTTAAAACTGGTGACTTAGGCTTGGTGGCCTAAGCATGTTCACTAGACTTGGTGGTTTGGGTTTGTTAGTTTAGGTTTAGTGGCTTAGGCTGTCTTTTAGGCAGTGTTTTGCCCGGGCCGGTCCGGAACGTTTTTCAACGGTCCGGTCCGGCGATTTTTGGGTCCGGTCCGGTCCAAACTTCAAATTTTTGGGTCTGCTCCGGTCAAAACCCAAAATTTTTGGGTCCGGTTCGGTCCGGTCCGCAAAAAAATTTTTTTTTATTTTAAAAACAACAAAGAGCGCTAAAACTGCTTTCTTTACGTTTAAAAACACTTAAAAATAAGTTTTCTTTGCAATTTTTAGAGCTGTTTTTTTTATAAAATAAAATAAAAAAAAATTTTTCTTCCAGACCGGTCCGGAGCTGATCCGCAAAAATTTTTGTTTCGGTCCGTCCGGTCCGGTCCGAACAGGTCCGGCAAAACACTGCTTTTAGGCATAATGACTTAAGCTTGATGACCTAGGCTTAGTGAATCAGGTGGTTTTTTAGGCTTGGTGGTTAGCGTTCAAAGCTCAGGGCTCAGGACTCTAGACTAGGGCTCTAAGCTAAGACTGAAGGTAAAACTAGAGCTTGAGCTAGAGCTAGAGCTAGATCTAGGGCTAGAGCTAAAGCTAGGGATAGAGCTCGGACTAAAGCTAAGGTTACTTACATAGTCAGTGCTCCTTTGTTCAGTGTGAACTGGAATTGGCACGAAATTGCGTGGCCAATGCGTAGCGTTAGGGTAGTCGACATTAGCTGTATTTGTTGAATAGAACCCAATCATATTTGAAAGGGCACTGATTAAGGTACGGTTGACATCAGTACTTCGAATGTAGATCTAAACTAATCTTTCATTAAAAAAAATTTTAAAAAATAAAAAAAAAATATTTTTTCGTGTTTTTTTCCTTACCTCATCATATCTATACCTACTCCCAACGAACCCTAGAGCGTTAATGTACCGTGTACGAAGTTTGTCTCCCAAAGTCAAGTGATCTTCCATTCCCGTCTAAAAGTCATTTTTATAAAAATGCTTAATTTTATTAAAAAAAAAAATAAAATTTTCTTAACAATTTCAAAAAAATACCACTGTAAGCTGCCCAAGTCCAATATCGCTCCAGTCGTTCGTATCGGATGGGAATTGATATTCTGGAGCTCTGTCACCATGTCTCCAAACCTAAAGAGAGTAAAAAGTACTAAAAATAGTGTTTTCTTACTTAAATTAACAATAAAAAGTTATTTTTCAAGTTTTAATTTTTTTGATAATCTTTTGACACTTCGTCAAATGTGCCAATAATTTTGTGACATTTTGTCAAATTTCCAATAATAGTTTGACATTTCGTAAAACTTGAACTTTTGACTTTTATTGTAATATCATTGTTATATGCGTGTATTGTGTGAGTTAACAATGACTTACAGCCTGTAAAAAGACCAGTTTTCCTTGATCAGCTGATACCCTTGAATTCACATGTTGCAGTGGAACATCAAACATTGATGGAATCATGGCAGAAACACATGTCAAACATAACAGTCCAAAAACTGTCTTTGACAACATTTTGTAGAGAATTTGTCAAGTTCTGAAAATGTAAAAATTTGAAAAAAGTGTAAATTAAAAAAAAAAACGCATTTTACGTAAAAACCCTATTCAAAAAGTAATTTCCCTGCCCTAATTTGCCCCGCCTTTGCCCTGCCTTTGCCCTGCCTTTGCCCTGCCTTTACCCTGCCTTTGCCCTGTCTTTGCCCTGCCTTTGCCCTGCCTTTGCCCTGCCTTTGCCCTGCCTTTGCCCTGCCTTTGCCCTGCCTTTACCCTGCCTTTGTCCTGCCTTTGCCCTGACTTTGCCTTGCCCTGCTCTTTACCCTCCCCCCCCCCTTCTTTGCCTTAAATGAAAAAAAAAACCACTTAATTTTATCTTACTCTACAACAGTTTAACGCTAATGCAAAAAAAAATCTTTTACCCTGCCCTATATTACCTCATCTTACACCCTCCCCCCCCATCTACTAAAATTAAAAAAATTCTTAAAAATTTAAAAAACTGAAACAATGAAGTCTTCAACAAACTTCACTTTAGGCGTTATCAGTGGTTGAACAAAGATAATTTAATTAAAAGGGACATGTAAATCAGCTTTTTATTGAAGTCATTTTAAGTTTGTTTTATATTTTTGATAAGGGCCGCCTTTGAAATGTAGGAATTACTAGAAACATCATCAACTGCTATATCAATATCAGCGAAAAAATGGGAAAAATCATCAAAAATTCTAAAAATACCATAAGTAAACCGAAAAATCATCGTTTTTTGTGAGACAAGACTTTTAAATATGCAATTTTAGGTAGTATGTAACAGTACAACTCTACAAACTATACATTTTTTGATATATATATATAATATATATATGCCGGTAGTGATTATGTACAACAAAGAAATGAATGACAAATGAGAAACAGCTTTTGTACACTTCTTTTGTGTGTTCTTTAGAATTCTACAATGTGTTTAAATGTCAAAACTGCTAAAATTTTATATACGCCTATTTTTAAATTTAAAAAAAGGTTCATAAAACACACATATTGATCGCAATTTGTGTCTAGTTGTGCACTAAAATTGCAGTTAAATCGATTTATAAAAAACATAACATTAATTTTCTACCAAAAACGTAACTTTTTCAAACAGCCCTAGTCTTAGCCTTAACCCCAAATGCTAGTTTAAGCTCTAGCCTGAGATTTAGCCTAGAGCCCTAGCCCAGAGCCCTAGCCCAGAGCCCTACTCAAAGTTCTAGCTCCAAAGTTCTAGCCCAGAGCCCAAAGCCCAAAGACCAGAGCCCTAGCTCTCAGTTTTCCCAGTTAAGAGCTCTAGCCTGAGGTCTAAGCGAGAGTCCTAACCCAGGGTCCTAGCCCAGAGCCATAGCCCAGAGCCCTACCCATATCCCTAGCTCCAAAGCCCTAACCGCAAACCTCTAGCCCCAAGGCCCCAGGCCTAAATAATAGTCTGTTTTTTTACAAGTTGAAAGGAAAAGTTGTGAATTCTTCCCTCCTATTAATTATAACAGAAAAAGGCTTTTTTTACATTAATTTAATTGTTCTGTGAACTGTAAAATTATTAGTAATCACAGTTTTTTATTATTATTTTTGGCTTTAAATTTTATTTTTCGATTTTTACTAGCATTTCTTGTGTTGTTTACTTTAAAATGAGGTAGAAAAAAGTGTAGACGGAATTTCAAAAATTAAATATTACAAAGAACAAGCCTTTCAAAGCATTAAAAATTTTTTCCAAAAGACATAAAGGCTTGTGAATATTATGGTAACTACACTTCTAGCCCTTCTTTTTCAATTTTTTGTTCAAAATTTTGAAAAGTTTCTTTTTGTCGAACTAAAAATTAGAATTTGTTTTTGAAATTCAAAATTAAAAAAATTATTTGCTATTACTCTACTTTACCCTACTATCAGAACTGGAACTTTTAGTCTGGAGGCGGAGTCAAAAAAAATCCACAGAGGGAACCACGTTCAACTTTTTTCAAACATTTTTTTAGAAATGGGGGGGGAGGGAAAGAGGGGGGTACCCCACCCAGCGCCCGCCCTTGCCTACTATACTCGGCTTTGCTTTAGAATTACTGTAGCTGTAGCCGAATCTTGTCCAAAGCTTGCCTTGGCGTTTTCTAAATATGGTAATTCTACTTTAATCTGGCAACCTTACTGTATTTTTACCTTACCTTATTCAGTCTTACCCTATCTTACTGTACCGTATCTTATTATACTTTACCCTACCGTTGCCTGCTTTACATTACCCCACTGCACCGTACTATACCTTACCGTACCCTACCGTAGCCTGCCTTACCCTACCGTAGTCTACTTTACCCTACCGTAGCTTGCTTTACCCTACCGTACCTTACATTACAAATGTTTTTGAACTTTGTTATAGCTATACTTATTGCTTGTTATACAAAAACTGTTATAGAAAAACTTTGTTATACAAGAGTTCTTTTGCATGTATGATAAATGACATCAATTCGAACCTTCAAAAACGGTCTCTATCACATTTTGTATGATTTTGGAAGATGGACTTCAATTCATGGCGTTCCACATATTGCGTTGGCCGATCATGTACTAATTGTAATTTTCTGGATCCTAGTGGTTATTCTTTGCACTTTAATTTTGACCATATTGACTATCACTAACATCACCAAGTTTTTGAGTTATCCGGTGACTCTTTACCAAAGGGTGAGTTTAAAAAACGTTTGTTGTAATAGCCTTAAGATTGACATCTACTGTAACAATTTGTAACTTTTGCTGTAATTAAACTTGAAAACAAGCCGTGCCTATTTTTTGGCTTGGCTTACGAGCCGGCTCTGGATTTGAAGCCTAAAGACGTCAGCTTTGTTTTGCAGCTTTTGCAATTCACATCTTTCGTTGCGGGACCTAAGCTTGTTTGTTCCGGCTATTTTAAAATGTGTTTTAGCCCGGCCAAGTTTCGATGAGCCTAGTGCTCCACACTACTACTGCTTAACCCGGCCGGGCTTTGGAACAAGGCTGGAGCAGGCCTGGTGGGACTCACTTCAGGTATAACCGAAATAAAAAATTTAATTTTAAAACGACTCTTTATATTATGACCATACATAAGTTACCGTTTCTAGACCATAACTGGCCCTCAACAATTTCCGGTAGTAACAATTTGTAATGGTAACCCTTGGAAAAGCACTGGAGCTCCGGGTACGCCATTGGAAGACTTGGTATGTGGATGATACTAAAACAATGACGTCTTCTTTGTCTTTAATTTGTTTGGCTTTTCTACGTTTTGATATTTCTGGCTGTATGTAAAAATGACATATATAATATGTCAACATTTATAGATAGAAGCCTACCAGTCAAACTTAAACAACCCTACTTATGGCTTTGAAACACCTTATAATATGGACACGACTTTACGAGCGATTAGATGGACTCATTATATGTTTGATGATTTGAAAGAGTTTGATCAAAATGTAAGCTTCTACCTTATTTTATATTAGCATTTACTTTACATATTCAAGCGTCTACAATTACAACTGTGGAGATATAGATTAGATTAGTAGTTTGACGCCGTAGATTGTAACGTACTGTGCTGATGTGCAAGGATGTTCAAGATTTAGATGAAGACCAACAGAGCTATCCTTGAGTCTGACGTTTCCCATAATTGGGTCTCTCCTCCAGGTATTTCACTGTTCTTGCGTCACTGAGTCGTGGGTGAGGTGCTCCATAAGACTTCTGACGGTCAATCATATACTCGTGTAGGCCAAGTATAGAAGTGCCTAGTCCCCGTGCACTCAGCACTACCTATTCCTCAAGGCGCCTGGGTTGGGCGGTGCGCGGGGGTCAAACCAAGGTCCTTCCGAATAGCGAGCGGCGCCACAGCGACTGCGCTATCGACGCATCAAATTTGGCTTCAACTTAGCTCAAAATCCCATTATCTTCTCCTTCTCTCTACTCTACTCCACCCTACAATATCTTGTTCTGCTTTACCTTACGCTCTGTATTAATTTAGCTTTATATTAACTTTAAAAAGGTTGCTGGATGGAATTAAGCTTGCTCTACTTTATCTCTACTCTACAATGTTTTTGCACTAATATAAGATAGTACTGCTGTAGCCAGGGGCGGGCGAGGACTATTGGTCCGGGGGCTTTACTTCTACAATAGCATTACCCTACTCTTACACTAGCTTTACCCTGCTTGACGCTACCTCCCTCTTCAATGTCCCACTTCTATGATTGTCTTAGATTATCTTTATCCTTGTCTTATGTTAACTATAATGCCATCCGACTATGATATTACACATCTTGTACTTTCACTTTCTATACCACCTTCTTTACTGCTTTAGGGTTCAGCAGCCTTATCGTACTCATTGACAGAAATGGTGGTCTCTTGTCAGTACAATTTGGAAGATTGTAATTTAACGTAAGTTTTTAAGAAAAATTTATATTTTAAAAACTTTAATTTCAAAAAATTTAAAAAAAATTAAACTTGAAATTAAAAAAAACGCATTTTTAGTGAAACGGTTGACTTTTATGACCCCTACAACGGTCTGTGTCATATGATCAACCCTAACATGACTTGGAATTCGTCTCGAGCTGGGCCTTATAATGGAATGAGAATAGCATTGAGATCACCCAGTGACACTTATTTGCCTTGGGAATCCACTGCTGCTATAATATTCTTCATTCACGGCACGGTGGGTAGTATTTTCGGCTTGGAGTTTTTAAAAAGGCAGGGCAAAGGCAGAGCAAAGGCAGCGCAAAGGCAAGGCAAAGGCAGGGCAAAGGCAAAGCAAAGGCAGGGCAAAGGCAGGGCAAAAGCAGGGCAAAGGCAGGGCAAAGGCAAAGCAAAGGCAGAGCACAGGCAGAGCATGACTTTAAATGCAAATCTTAATTTTAGAATGAAACCCCCTTCCAAGACGCCTTTGGCTATTTTGCTGAAATTGGCCGTTGTAATTCCGTTGGCATGACATATATGAAGCGGCAAAAACTACCCGAGCCGTATAACGACTGCTCAGACGATGGTGATGGAGCTCCAAATTATTATAGCAATGGCTATGAAGTAGGTGTTTTACCCTACCCTACTCTACCCTACCCTACCCTACCCTACCCTACCCTACCCTACCCTACCCTACCCTACCCTACCCTACCCTACCCTACCCTACCCTACCCTACCCTACCCTACCCTACCCTACCCTACCCTGCCCTACCCTACCCTACCCTACCCTACCCTACCCTACACTCCCTATGCTACTATATTTTAGATAGAAGCCTGTATTCGAAGCTGTCTTCAAAACAATATAATTGACAAATGTGGGTGCTATGATCCGCAATATAATTACCCTTCGAACGTGACAGTACCTTCATGTTATAATATGGGGGATATTAATGCTGCTAGTGAGTATTGAACTTAATTATTTTAAAATCTTTAAAAACACTTAACGACATTCGTATTTTACAAACATAAAAACGTATGCCTTTAGTGGACTGTGCTGATGCCATTATCAATGTTGTGGACCAGAATTCGGTTTCTAATAATTCGGCTTGCAATTGTCCGTATGGTTGTGAGTAAGTCCAAAACTTATTCTTCAGTAACAATCGTTGAACTCAGGTTTTGTTACTCTTTTGTCAAGTCTAATCTTTCGTTGCGAGACCAAAGCTGTCCCTTCGGGGCTATGGTTCAGAGTCTCAGCCCTTGAGTTCAAATATGCCGGCCTGGCTCCTTTTAAATTTGTCTTGGCTTAGCTCGGACTAGCCTAGTTGGCTTTTTTTTTCTTTTAGTCTTAGTCTTAAAGGACCAGTTTGGATAAGTCTTTTGTCAAGCTTTTCTGCAACAGATCAGGCAATCAGGGAAGCGCGAACTTTTTTGGCGCAAAACGTGAGCGAGTCGATTTGGAATAAAGGAAATCATTTATCCAGTGTGCCCGCTCACGTTTGGCGCGAAAAAAAGTTCAACAGCCAAAACGAAAAAATCTTTGCGACAAAAGAAGTTATCCGGATTGGTCCTTTAAAGCTCATGCCATCTCTGGTTATAATATTTGTTTAATTATCAAAAAATATCTTTTCAGTTTATCATACTACAAAATAGGAATGTCACAGACGAATTGGCCTGCTTCAACTTATACTGTAAGTAAATTTTAGCTCTTACCCTAAACTTTCCTTATCCTGCACTATTCTACCTTACACTAAAATGTAAAATATTGGGGCTTTTATTACACAGGAGTCCTACTGTAACATATTCTTCCTTGAATTTAAATTTTTTTAAAAAACCACAATTTTCTAGCCATCTGAATGCACTTCACCATCAGCGTATTGGACTACGGTTGCCGAGTGTATTCAGTGGTATAAGGATAACACAGCAATGCTGGAAATTTACTATGAACAGCCTAGTTATCAAAGCAATGTGGAAACGTCGGCTTATACGGTAATTCTTATCAGTTTTTGTTTGTAAAGAAAGTTTTTGCCATTTTTTGTTTTGTAAAGAAAGTTTTTGCCATTTTTTGTTTTGTAAAGAAAGTTTTTGCCATTTTTTATTTTGTAAGGAAAGTTATTGCCATTTTATAATTTGTAAAGAAAGTTTTTGTCATTTTTCATTTTGTAAAGGAAGTTCTTGCCATTTTAGGTAATAAACATGGTCGCTGATATAGGCGGTCAACTAGGCTTGTGGCTAGGAATGAGTGTAATATCAATCGTGGAGATGTTCATATTGGCTTGTGCTACCGTTGCTTTTATGATTATACGACCGGAACCGATCAATCTAGATGGCTATGACTATTGGGCTGAGTTTGATAAGCCTGTAAGTGTTTTTTGAGGTGCACTACTTAGCATTGTACTGTAAAAAATAGTGTTGTATTATACAATACTAAAAATAAAATTAAATTAAAAAGTATCACTATGTAATACTAAAAAATAAAAAAATAGTACGATGATATATAGTACTAAGATACTCAAAATGCAGTACGGTACTATTTAGTATTGTTTAAAAAATTATTTTAAAATGCCATTTCTAACTATATACTAATCGATGAAAAATATTGTTTTAGTCAGACAAGAGACGAGAAGAGTTGTATGCCAAAGGTAAATCGTCTGACGATGATTTACCGCCTAGAGTCACATATCCTCAACCAGTTGAGAATACTGTAACATAATTTAGTAATATTTAAAATATTCCATTTAAAACCTATTAAAATTCTACTTATGATGCCCGTATTTTACATAATTTTTAAGCTATTTTCTGGATTTTTGTCAACAATGTAAGTTATCCTATAATTTTTATGACATTCCGTTCCAACTTTGCTAATTTATGAATTTTGCGGCAGTTTTGAAAATTTCAAAAATTTATGTGTTTTTCTGACTATTCTTTATATTTTTTAATTTTTCAGTTTTCAATATAAGTTGTGACGTTTTGTTCTAAAGACAATTTTTTCCAATAATTATTGTGGCATTTCGTCGCAAACCGAAATTCTTGCAAATTTTGACTTATTTTATAATTTTATGAATAAATTATTTATTTTTAAAAATTAGTTTTACTTTTCAATATTATTTGTGACACTTCGTTCAAAAAACGCTTTTTTCTAATAATTTTTATGGCATTTCGTCATAAATTAATACTTTCGTTAATTTTTAATTATTTTTCAATTTTATTAGTTGGTTTTTTTTAAATTACTCATTTTTTTATAATTTTTATTTTTAAGATAATTTTTGTGACATTTCGTCCACTTTTTCCAATACCCACAATTCCATTCCTTTTCCAAACATAATTATCAATATATTTATTTTATTATTATGAAATTAGATCAAATATACAGTAAAATTCAACAATAAGTGAATCGCAAATTCAACAACAATATGTTATAAATCGAAGAGTGATATGGTTAATATACGTGTATAAATAATGACAGGCTGAGATCGGTATTTACATTGAGCGTGATAATACGAAATGGCTAATCGTTGATACTATATGGCTATGTTTTTATATATTACTACCCTATTGCTATACTATGAGGAGAGTTATGATGACTTAAGATATATTAGACCTAGGACAATATAGACATTCTTCACCGTAGTAAAGCTGAATGTAACTGAAGTAAAAAGATATTTTACTATAGTAAAACCACATGTATTACCATGATAAAAACATCTACTTCATCAGTAACGACAGCCTTTACCACAGTAAAAACATCTATCAAAACTAGAGCCTCTACTACAATATAGAAATTTTTCACCGTAGTAAAGCTGTGTGTTACTGTAGCAAAAAGATATTTTACTATGGTAAAACCACATGCCTTACTATAGCAAAAACATCTAGTTCATCAATAACAACAAGCTTTACCACAGTAAAAACATCTATCAAAGACTACCTACTACAATATCCCTATAACATCACCAAAGTGAATGCCATCATAATACCATGTAACACTCGTATTTACATGGTAAAATCTCCCACGTTTGGCCGAAATTACTTGAATTCGGCCAGTTTTTCGTTGAGTTTTGGGAACAAATTGCGTAGCCGCTTCAGGAGTGGGTGATTCTCTTCCGGGAAGCGTTGGTAGTAAATTTGGGGGTAGAAGCGGCGGTACTGAAAATGAATTGGGTTAATTACGTGTTTGATACGATTTATGTCATTTTGTGTCATGTGAAGGTGATTTTTAAAATTTAAAAAAAATTCAAAAAATGGTGATTTTTTGATTTGTAAAGAAAGTCCTTGCCATTTATCGTTTTGTAAAGAAGTTTTTGCCATTTTTAGTTTTGTAAACAAAGTTCTTGCCATTTTTTGCCTTGTAAAGAAAGTTTCTTCCAACTTAAAAAAAGTTGAAAGAAACAAGCCGCAGGGTAAACAAATGGCGTGAAACGGGTCAATTGCACCAAATTTTCTTTGCAAACAGTCTTGACGTCAGCCTACCCCCCTCCCACGGTGTTATTTCACACAAAATTAATACTTATTTATCCTGAGGGGCTTTGTTTCAAATTTTTGTCATTTTGCAAACTTGGAAAAGGAAGAGTGAAGAAACTTTCTTTACAAATTGAAAAATGGTAAGAACTTTCTTTACAAATCAAAAAATGGCAGGAACTTTCTTTAAAAAACGAAAAATTGCAAGAACTTTCTTTCCACGCTAACTTCTAGCCTAAAAACAAAAAACTTACATATCTAATAATCTTGTTCTTCTCCTCATCCGTGTAGATCGGATCCTCACAAACTTGATTCAACTTCTCCAACAATCGTTGATCCAACACATCTGAATCCACCTGCTGAATCGATGAAGTTGATGACGATGAAGCTGACGCATAGTTGGAATCACCGTCACATGAACTCGTGTCAAAGTCAATATGATCTGAGGTGATTTCGTCTTGGCTGCGATCGTGATACACCTTGTCAAAGAGTTTTTCCGTCGATTTTCTGGCCAGGAACTCGTTGTAGACGCGTGGGTAGTGGGACTTGAACTAAAATTAGGTTTTTTAGTAAAAATGTAGTGACAAATTTATTGAGACTGTTGTTACAAGCTGAAGAATAGAAAAAAATTTCTTTAGAAAACAAAAAATTTCAAAATTTTCTTAAATTGAAGCTAAATGGAAGATTGTCAGTGCAATTTGTACTAAAAATCTTCCATCAAACTGTTTTTTAGTTAAAAGTGCAAAAACTTTGTTTCCAGTAAATCAAAAACTTTGAAAATGTCGCCAAACATTCTTAAGACTCTTTTCCACCTTTTGTTTTACCTAAAATCCACTTTAAATCACTATAAATGTCAAAAAATAGATTTTTACACTAGACAGCAGTGTAGCAAAATTTCTAAATTCCCGTAAAACTTTGGAATTGTTTGGAATTGCATGTAAAACACATTTTTACTGTACTAAATGCCATTCTTGAAAGATTTCAGACCATTTTAAGGTTATTATGAAGAAAAAGTTATATTACACTAGCTGCGATATTACACTTGGCCGTTTTGACCCGGAAACAGACAAAACATTCAAAATTTTTAAAGAAAATCTTACCTTTTTGATTAAGCGCTGTCTTTCAACCTCATCCATGGTTGGAGAGTCATTTACCCATTGAATAAACCTCAACAAAGCCGAATTCACAGCCTTCTTCCGATCCTTTTTCGATAAAGGCGCCTCACAATGGCTACAGTCGATGGACGATGTTGAGGTTGAAGGAAGAGACGACTTAGCTTGACTAAAATCACATGCTAATCGTCGCTTCTGCAACAAGTTGTTCGTTTCGTCCATAGAAACACTTCTTCTCGGGATGGTCGGCACATCAAGAAGCCCTACGGTGTCGGTTACAGTGCTGTCAAGCTCGCCAAACTTGTAAAACGCATCTTTGTCGTCGCGGAATGTGTGCATATTACTATGGGCTCCAATTATAATTCCTTGCCCAAAGAACTTCATCATTACTTTTAGCGCTACGGACCTGGAATTAAAAAATCATGGTTAATATAAGTGGGTAACGAAAAAGTAATGTATCTTGAAAACTAAGATAGATACAACCCTAAAACCTTCCCATATCATACAAAAGACTTATATTTTATTCTGTAAAAATTTTTAAACAACAGAAAAGAACTTTTGAGCTACACTAAAAAACATCCAGACCTCATGAATAATATCGCCCTGAAAGACAAAAATCAATGTATCTTAAAAACTACAAATGTTAATGTCAAACCCTTTTGATACAGCATAGAAAAGACTCTAATAAAAATTTTTAATACCTAATCATTTACCTTTCGGTCAATCGTGTTGGGAAAACCTCGGCCAAAACGTCGCACATTGTCTCAACAGCGGCTTTGCCGGTGAATGAATTCGGGTAGATTTTCCAATAATGTCGATTCTGATTCCTTGGCACCATTTTGAAAAACAATGCTATCATCGTATTCCATCGTTTTGTGCTTTCAAATTGCGTCCTTTGCACAATATTATCCATGATCCTCGATTTTAGGTAAGAATTTGCAATTTTGAACCAAAAACGGTCGATTTTCAATGAATCTTCGGCCGAAAACCGTTGCAAATCCAGGAACACAGCTTCGAAGCCGGCTCCAAATCCAATTGAACGTATCTGCAATCAAAACAAGTCAATTAATCACAATAACAACATGTTCTCACGAGGTTTACACACGTTTTCACGTCAATTCCTGAGCCTGCGGGTCCGGAAAACAACTGTTTTCATAATTGGAACGGTAGATACACACTTCCGCGAATCAAAAAACCCCTCAAAGTTGTGTGCAAGCTACAAAAACTAACAAAATTTGGGTTCAATATACAAAACACATCGAAAAATAACAAAAAGATTAGCAGAAGACCTATCATGGTGAATATTATCCAGCAAGAATCACAAAAAAATCTGAAATCACAAAAACTGCTTCTGTCTTCCACTAAGATGATGTTCATACTTGTATTCATACCCACAAAGACAATACAGCCGGATGGTGTTGGGAATGGGGAGAAAATGGTCGGATTGATATCAACGTCGGCATGGATAATATAATTTTGTTGGCGACGCGGCGAAACAAAGGAAAGCCGCGTTAATTGAAAGCAAAACCAATTGACAATAGCATAAATTTACTGTTGGCCAAGGTCGTATTGACGGTTTTCGTATTATGCGTAATTTTACGCCCTCAACAACAATTTAGACGGAATGCCAAAGAGGTTATTGGCAATTAATAGTTTTCGTGTTGGGGCCAAAATGAGTTGTGCATGTTTGCAGAAAATAGTTAAATATTGTGTGTAAGAATGGTATTAATGTAAAATGACATTAGTAACTTTTAAATGTTCACTTTCAACCTCTTTTAAACAAAAACCATCAAATTTCAAAAAAAAATCAAAATTTTAAAAAGTTTAAAAACTATATATTGTCCCAATTTTAATCAAAAACAAACCTTCTGATTAAAAAGCCAGGCGTTTCATTAGCTCATAACTTCGTAAACAAGCTTGAAGGCCCGAGCTGAAACATGTCGACTAATAAATTATACTTTGCACAAACGTTGTAAAACCTTGCCAGATGTGTGCTATCTATATATTTATACAGCTTTGCAGGCTACAGAGTCATAATTTTCTATTTTTATTTTGTTTTTACGTTTTAATTTGAAAAAAAAAGTTTTGAAAATAAAAAAAAATTTAAAAATCCACCCCCAAAAAATTATCACGCCCGAACTCATTATGCTTCATATCTACCCCCTCTTATTTTTCTTTATTATTTTTTACCCTACCCTACCCGGCCCTAACTTACCCTACTCTACTCTATCTTACCTCCCCCCCTCCCTCTCCCTACTCTCAGCCCTATTTCCCACCCTGCAAATTCTAAATATTACTTCCCCTTCCGGTTTCAATAAAACTATGAAAAATTAAAAACAAAAATTGAATCAAATTAAGACAGACTAACCAGATTTGCCCGCAGGCCGCTGTTTTATAAACTGAATCACGAAACAGTATGAATAACCGACTGCAGGGGGGATGACGCAGCTCCACAAACGACGTTATTCGTTTGAGGTGCTAGTGGATACGTTTATATACAGGATATGCTTGTACAAACATGACAGGCTTTTTAGGGTGGAGGGTATGGTGAGAGAGTTCTTGGATGACATTTGAGGTTTAGGTAACATTTTAGGTTTAGAAGTGTTGTGTAGCGTTTAGAAATTGATTCAGAAGCTTCTTTAAGGCCAAGTCTTTAAAAGTTTAGGTATTATTTTGGATTCAGAAGTCCTAACCAGCCATCAGACAAGGCTTTTGGGTAACAATCTAGCTTCAAAAGCTCTAGCCACTCATCAGACAAGGTTTTTAGGTAACAATTTAGCTTTAGAAGCTCTAGCCAACCTTGTAGCGAGGTTTTCAGGTAACACTTTTCTTTCCCCACCCCTTCCCTTTCTGCCTCCCCCCCCTCCTCTCACCCTAACCCGGTCCTATCCTTCTGAAGGTTTAGGTAACACTTAACCTACAGCCTCTCCTAAGACCCTCCTAAGACGACATAGAAGCTTTAAAAGACCAAGCCGTGCCCATACGACATCTTTAGGTAACATTTCCGATTCTGAGGCACATATCAGTATCGGATTTCGAGTTTTGAGACGGGTTTCGTCGTCACAAAACGGTTGGGTGCAGCATGAAACATACTATAAAACAAATACAAAGTTGTAGGTGTAATATCATACTATGTACTATGGGAATGGCATCAGATGAAGGCTACATGCTTTGTAGATGGCATTTGAAAAGGCTACGTGCTATGTTAGTGGCATCAGAAAAGGCTAGGCATAGTATAAGGATGGCAACAAGAAAAAGGAAATAGCTCAAGAAGCCGAAGGAAAAAGGCTACGGTAGGAAAAAGGTAGTAGGTCAAATAAGGTACAGTACACGTAAAGTAGTATAGAATACTGTTCACTAGCAGTCAGTGTATACGGTAAAACAAGGTAGGGTAGGTAAGATACTGTAAGGCTAGAACTAAGACTAATGGTAAGACAAAGACTAGAGCTAGAGTTAGAGCTAGAGCTAGAGCCCACACTTACTCTCACAATGTAAGGTACATGCTCAGGATAACGTCAAGGCTATGCCATTTTTCAACTAAAACTTCGTACAAGTGTCATTTTTAAACCTATAATCTTCGCAAATCCACTAGAATCTCTCTACGTCAACTTGAAAACCTTTTATATATAATGCTTTACATATGAAACCAGATAACGTTTACGACAATACTACTCTGTCTTAATAGCTAGTGTGTTGTAAATGCTACTTAAAAATCTCATCTGAGCGCTTTACGTAAAACGACCCACGTTATCCGCTTATAATCCGCTCGGAAAGACGGTTTAGCATTATTGCATTGCATTGAAATGAATGTTTAAAATTCATTTTGTTCTAGCCGACACCTGTTTCCGGCCTGAGCCTAAGACTGAGCCTCAGCTCAAGCCTAAGCCTGAGCATAAGCTTGAGCTTGAGTTTGAGTTTGCGCTTGAGCTTGAGCTTGAGCTTGAGTTTGAGCTTGAGCTTGAGCTTGAGCTTGAGCTTGAGCTTGAGCTTGAGCTTGAGCTTGAGCCTAAGCCTGAGCCTGAGCCTCAGTCTGAGTTTGAGCCTGAGCCCAAGTTTAAGACAAAGCTTGAGCTTAAGCCTCAGTCTAAGCCTAAGCCTAAGCCTAAGCTTAAGCTTGAACCTAAACCAAAGCTATGACTAGCTGACACAGCTTAAGCTCGACCCTAAATCCTAGCTTAAACCTAAGCATAAGCCTTAGGCTAAACCCTAGCGTGACCTCTAACCTAAGTCCTAACTCATCCATAAGCCTACGCCTAAGCAAAATCTCTAGCCCGGACTTTAAAACAAAGTATAAGATATTGAGCCAAAGCCTAGCTTCAGCCTATTCTTAATGTACAAAAAGATATAACTCTAACTTATCTTACCTAATATAAAATTTTAAAAATACCTTAAAAAACCAAATATTGTATTACCAAAACAAAAAACAGAAATGAAACCCTTCAAAGCAATAGCAACGCCCCACCCTATAATAACCTTATGACAATCCTCAAAAATCTCTCGTACTGAATTGCACGGTTGTAAATCTCAAAAACCACTCAAGTTATTAGATATCTGAGGCTTTGGCGTGTCATAATCGTTTCTTATCAAACATCGACTACTTAACTTTTTCATTTTATATAATGATCCACCCCCACTCATAAAACTGGGCACCACTACAGTCATGTCATAAGACGATACACCCTACAGTTGTAAAACTAAAAAAAAATCGTTGGCTAAGCTTATGATCCACCCTGTCCTGAAAAGGGAACAGAATAGGATTGGTTTGGCCTGGGACTGGACCTAGCCATAAAACAATTTGAAAAAGTCGGCTGGACTGAAAAATTGAGCTCGGCGATTTTACAAGTCTAAATGCATCTTTAAAACCTAACAAAAGTAAAAAAAAATTCCCCCCCCAAAAAAAATTTTTTTTACCGCGCCTTACATAAAAATGAAAAATTGTTAACCTTTCTGCTTTTATATAGCCTTTAGTAGCCCTAGCCCTAATCTACCACACCCAATAAATCACTAAAATACCACTTAGACCATCTAAAACATTGTCTGATGAGTTAAAATGTGACGTTAAAAAGAGCATCTCCCTTCCCTCACCTCTTACAAAAACACATTTTAAATCTCATCCGAATATCTACGTATCATCTTAATCCTGTTTTATATTTAGCTCAACATCTACACGTCATTGACTTGTTTTGGACTATGTTTAACTAGAAAGTGTTCATGTTGGCTATATTTAACTAAAATTAGATACAGGATAAAGTAACTGAGGTGAAACAAATAGTTTGAAAAAGTTATTTATAGAATTAAAATAAAATAATAAAAAAATTTGCATATTTTGTCCAGAATTTTACATGAGACTAGAGTAAGGGCTAGAGTAGGGCTAAAAGGCTTAGGTAGACATAGGGTTGGGATAGAGTAAGGCTAAGGCTAGAGCTAAGACTATAACAGACATAAAGTAAGGCTAAAGTAGACATGGGGCTGTGTTAGAGTAAGGCTAAGAGTAGAGCTAAGACTAGAATAAACATAAAGTAAGGCTGAAGCAGAGCTAGAATTATGCTGGGTCTAAGACTACAATAGACATAAAGTACGGCTAAGATAGAGCTATAGTACGCTAGGGTATATCTAACAATTTATAAGGTACAACTAAGGTAAGACTTGAGCAGAACAAAGTAAAGACTAGCGTAAGTTCAAAGTAAAGGTAAGGCAGGGCTAGGCTAGGTCAGGGGCGAGCGTGGACTTTTGGTCGGGGGGCGGGGGTCAAAAAAATCAGCGCAAGAGCTACCCGTGCCAATTTTTTTCAAAACTTTTTTTTCCAAAAATCCACAGGAGCAAGTTTAACATTTTTCAAAATTTTTTTCCAGCCTTAGGCTAGAGCTATAAAATGAAAAAAAAACTGAAGTCATTTTACTTTTTTGGTCTCAGTAATTTCTTTGTTATTCTAGACGAATAAATAATCGTTTTTTTTTTCACTGTTGAATGCTACGTATAATGAATAATATCATAATAAACTACAATGAAGAATATATTAGTATAGTCAATAAGTTATGAAAAGTTCAAGGTCAACGACATACTGTGATAGTATAAAACTTTTTTTATACTAAAAGATCATTGATATTACTTCTAAAATTCAAAAAAAAATTTCATAAATTTTGACCCTCCCCCCCAAAAAAAATTACCCCGCCCAAAAAAAAATTTTTTTTCAATTTTTTAAGCAATTTTTTTTCAAATTTTTTAACCTTACCCACCTTATACCCTACCCTGTCCATACCCCACCCTATCTCAAAAACACCCTACCATACCAATCCAACAATAATAAAACTTTCCACGTTAACCCCACCACCTCTCTCCCCCGCCTCAAGTGGCCTAAAACTATCAGTCAAGTTGAGATCAGACATTGTGTGGGGGGATCCGGTCCGCTTTGTGACGTCAAAACCTCGGGCAAATGGTTTTTTTTGCAGGAAAAACACTACTCAATGACTAAGCGGTTCGAGAAAAAAAAATTATTGAGTGGGATATCGTGCATGGTTTGGGGTTTCGAAATATTGAAAATGGTTTCGAAATTGGTCAAAAATGATTTTTTTACTTTTCGACCGGTTTAAGATTTGTAAATAAAGTTATTGCCATTTTTTCACTCGTAAAGAAAGTTCTTGCCATTTTTTATTTTGTAAAGACAGTCTTGCCATTTTTTACTTTATAAAAAAAGTTCTTGCCATTCTTTGTCTTGTAAACAAAGTTCTTGCCATTTTTTGTTTTGTAAAGAAAGTTATTGCCATTGTTAAGATTGTAAAGAAAGTTCTTGCCATTTTATGTTTTGTAAAGAAAGTTCTTGCGATTTTTTGTTTTGTAAACAAAGTTCTTGCCAAAATATCAAAAAAGATCAAAAATTACATCAGAAATGTCAAAAAATATTTTTTGTTTTTGTTACGCTGTATTAAGATTACTAACAAATATGATGACTAAATAGTCTAATATGAGTAAGATCTTATTAATTTTGAAAAATGATGACTAAATTGTCATTTTTTTTGAAATTGTAAAGCTTTTAGGGCCTTGAAATGTCAACTGTTATACAGTCCAGAGCACTAGCCCAGAGCCCCAGCCCAGAGACCCAAGTTAAAGCCTATACATAGCCCCAGTCTATTACTACTTCTTAGCCGTAGCCCGGAGCCCTTGCATTAGGTTTTTCTACACCTACTAACAATACCCCACATAACCTACTACAATATAAAAAATGCAAAAGTGCACAAAATGTTGAATGAAATAAACTATTACATAATACTATAATATATATACATTAATATACAATATCATACATGTCTAACTAACTAACACAAAACCCTCAGCTATTCAAATTATACTATAATAATATTAATACAAACCCAAGAACAACCTTTGAAAACCTAAAAAAACGAAAACCCCAGTTACCAGTATTTACTATGATATTCTCTTTGCTAATTCCTTTTTTGAGCCAGGAATACACACTCTTAATACAGCGTTAATATTCACGCCGTATTAAAAATTAAGGTTTCCGGCGGAAACCGTGTGAAATATTAACAGTAAAAAGAGAGAGCAGAGTTTTTAATACCCCACCCTACCTTACCCTATCCTACCCTACCCTACCCTACCCTACCCTACCCTACCCTACCCTACCCTACCCTACCCTACCCTACCCTACTCTACCCTACCCCTAACCTACCCTAACCTACCCTACCCTAACCTACCCTACCCTACCCTACCGACAGCTCCTTCTTCCCTGCCCTGTCTACACAAAAAAGTTTGACTCTCCTCTCCCCCCCCCCCCTTTGCCTTGCCACACAAATAAAAAACCAAAAACACCTCCAGTCTACTACTTGTTCTACCCTTCTCTCTTTCTCCCTACCGTATATACCTCTCCCCCTTTTCTCTTCTTACCTACCCTTTTTACCCCACACTCTTTTTTTTGTACCTTATTTATCTCCCCCCCCCCTTCGCTTTTTTTGTCTTCTTCCTTTACTCCTAGTTTATCTTAACGTACTTTACTCTGCTTACCACACCCCCAACTTCTATTCATCCATAACCTACTTGTCGCCCTACCCTACCATACTCTACCTTGTTTACTCCACTCTACCCTTCTCTCATCTTTTTTATCCAACTCTATAAAACCCTCAAAAACATAGTAATGTACCTTAACATTACCTTCCTCCCCCCCCCCTCCACAATGCCTTTAACTTTGAATTGAATCGAGGTGTGAAAGCGGGCCCAAATCCAAGTGTTTGACAAAAATAAGGTGGGGGAGGGGCGGAGTCGGAAACGAGGGTTGTTTACATCCGCCTGCAACCCAAATTTGGAAACGGATAAAGTTGGAATGTCAAACAGTAGGATTAGGGCGAATTTGAATGGAAAAATGAGGGATTTGGGGTGGACAAGGCTTCCAGAGGTCTAGAATGTTTCAGATAATTAATTGAAATTCTGAAAAATTTTGAAATTTTAAAGTTTTTTGAGAAAGTGCAAAATAAAGATCAGAAATTGTAGGAAATTTGTTTATTGGCTGATAAAATGGCTAGAACTTTCTTTACAAAACAAAAAATGGCAAGAACTTTTTTTACAAGAAATAAAAAGTTGCAAAAACTTTCTTTACAAAACAAAAAACGGCAAGAACTTTCTTTACAAATAAAAAAATGGCAAGGACGTTGTTTACAAAACTAAAAATGTCAAGAACTTTTTTCGCAAATTAAAAAATCGCAAGAACTGTTTACATAATGAAAAATGGCAAGAACTTTTTTAAAAAAAACAAAGATAGCATGCATTTTCTTTACAGAGACAAAAATGGCAAGAACTTTCTTTACAAAATAGAAAATAGCAAGAACTTTCTTTACAAATGAAAAAATGACAAGGACTTTGTTTACAAAACAAAAAACGCGCTAGCCACAAAATTTAGCATATAAGTTGTCTCCTGCAGCCTGCAAAGTAACCAAATTCTCATATACTTGCAAAACTTTCTTTGCAAAAAGGAATATGGCAAAAACTTTCTTTACAACTTTATAAAACCCAAAAGAGCTCTAAAATTGAATTTTGGCCAAATTTTGTTTTCAATTTAATTTTCAAATTTAAAAACGCAAATTTTGGGTAGGATTAGCGCAATAGTAATAGAAACTGTTCTCTTTGCGCTTCCTGTGGATTAAAAGAGGGGATTTGGAGATAATAGTTATCACACTTTGCTACGTTACAGTCGGCTTACTGTGTCATCTGTGTTTGTGTTGTGTCTGGTACACGTACATAAGTGTTTGGGTGGCATTATATTTGGGTATTATGAAGGGAACAATTTGTAATGGCTTTTGTTTTATGTAGACAACAAAAAAAATTTTGGATCATAAAATTGAAAAAGGCAAGAAATTGTTACAGTAATACTTATTTTGTTCCTGTCCTACACGATGCTTCCCCAAGCCCTGCTATAGTCCTACTCTAGACACACCTTGTACTACATTTGCCCAACCCTAGTCGTACTTTGACTCTACCCTGGCCTTTCTAAATCCATACCTTCGCTCTGCACAAGCCCTGCTCTACGCCTAATTTTGCTCTACATTGGCTTAACCCTATTCTGAGCCAAGCCTTGCCTTGTTTCGGACCATTCCTATCTTATGCATACCCTAGGGCTACTCTAGTTTTATCTACGCTTGCCCATTATTAGCACACCTCTTTACTAATCCAGTCTCCCTCAATGTCAGCCTAACCCATATGTTAGCCTTATCTATGGTACCCCAAATCTACACCAAGCTTATCATTGCCTAACACTATCTTTTCATTGCCCAATCTTGCCCTCAAAATCAATAAACCCACAAGAAAAGTCACCCTGACCTGCCCGAATCACTTCAGATCAAGCCCAGACTCAACAATCTCGGTCAAAACATTAGTGCAGATCACCTCTCGACTTCTATTTTTCAATGAGTTTGCCCACTTTTTTTAACAAAAATGAGCAAAATGTGTTGAGAAGCACGTTTGAGGAACTGATTGGCAAAAAATTATGTTTTAAATAACTTTAAAAATTGATTTTGAAATTTTTGGTCGGAATAATTTTAGGCTGTTTTGTAAAAAAAGTTATTGCCATTTTTAATTTGTAAAGATAGTTTTTGTCATTTTTAATTTGTAAAGAATGTTTTGGCCATTGTTTTTTGTGTAAAGAAAGTTCTTGCTATTTTGTGCTTTGTAAAGAAAGTTCTTGCCATTTTTGGTTTTGTAAAGAAAGTTTTTGCCATTTTTTGTTTTGTAAATAAAGTTCTTGCCATTTTTTGGTTTTGTAAAGAAAGTTCTTGCCATTTTTTGTTTTGTAAAGAAAGTTCTTGCCAATTATCGACTTGTAAAGAAAGTTCTTGCCATTTTTTATTTTGTAAAGAAAGTTCTTGCCAATTATCGACTTGTAAAGAAAGTTCTTGCCATTTTTTGTTTTGTAAAGAAAGTTCTTGCCAATTATCGACTTGTAAAGAAAGTTCTTGCCATTTTTTATTTTGTAAAGAAAGTTCTTGCCAATTATCGACTTGTAAAGAAAGTTCTTGCCATTTTTTGTTTTGTAAAGAAAGTTCTTGCCAATTATCGACTTGTAAAGAAAGTTCTTGCCATTTTTTGTTTTGTAAAATAAAATCAAAACATTTTTTTCAAAAAAAAATTTTTTTGTAAACACAACATGAATAATTGTTTGCGTAATAACACAGTTATACCAACAATACAACACTAATATCCATGTTTGTTCAGAAGAAAAGTTTTACAAAAAAAATTTATTTTATATAATTATAAAAAAAACGTTTGTTCACACGACCGGAAATAGTAATTTTAAACGCTAGCCCAGAGCCCTAGCCCACAGCCCTAGCCCACAGCCCTAGCCCAGAGCCTTAGCCCAGAGCCCTAGCCTAGACACCCAACTTAGAGCCCTAACACAGTTCCGAGCACTATACATAGCCCCAGTCTTAGCCCCAGTACTCGCTTCAATCCTAGTTCAGTCCGAGCCCCAACTCTAGTTCAGTCATAACCCCAGTCCTAGCTCAATCCTAAGCCCTATTCCTACCTTTATTCTTAACCTTAGCCCGGAGCCCTTGTATTGGCTTTGACTATACCTAACAATAACCCACATAACCTACTACAATATAAAAAATTTTTATCTTTAACCTCTGTCTTTATTCATTTCTCTTTTACCCATGCTTTTAACCCTCCCTCTTGTATCCCTGTTCTTCATCTTTTCCTTTTCTGCCTCTGATTTTTACCCCTTCCTTTCTTTACCCATACTTTTACCCCTCAATCTCTCTCTTTTACCATTGCTCTTTACTCCTTCCTCCTCTGCCTCTGATTTTTACCCCTTCCTTCCTTTACCCCTTCGTCTCTCTAAAAAATTTTGCCTCAACACATTACCAACCCATCCCTTTACTATGCCTTGTCTCTAACTATTACAACTCATCCAAAAAACATCTAAAACTTCAAAAACGTGTTGCAGCTTGTTCAAGAATCGAAACAGCGCTTCCAAAACATGTTATAACAATGTTCGGCGGAGAAAAGATCAAGCTACAAATTCCATTCGATTACTCGTTTCGGAATGAGGAAGAGGCGCGGGAAGGAGGTCATCTTAACTCCTAATTACGACGCAATCACCCAATTGCTGTTATTTTTAAAATTTTAATTAAATTCGGCTTAAATTTTCGTGATTGCCGTAAATTTGCTTTATTTTTACAAAAACTAGCAGGAATTTTATTGCTAATTTTAAATTTTTTAAAACTTTTAAAAAGTAATCAAATTTGATAAAAAATGTCAAGAACTTTCTTTACAAAACAAAAAATGGCAAGAACTTTCTTTACAAAACAAAAAATGGCAAGAACTTTTTTTACAAAACCAAAATTAGAAGAACTTTCTTTACAAAGCGAAAAATAGCAAGAAATTTCTTTACAAGATGAAAACTGGCAAAAACTTCTTTCCCAAAACCAAAATTAGCAAGAACTTCCTTTACAAACTAAAATTTCAAGAAAACATTTTTTAAATAGAATGTCTAAAACTACTGTATTATAAAAAATTGCATGCATATAAATATTGTGTAGTAAGTTCAACCTCCGTTCTTTTAATGTTCTGCCATTCTTTCGAAATTGTTTAAATTTTTTGAGTATATCATTCTTCATCGGTCTCCCCACGCATTGTGGCCAAAGAACGAAGCAGGATATTACACAGAATGGCATTAAAATCAAAAATTTTTTTTCGAAATGAAGAAGGGCAAGAACTTTCTTTACAAGCCAAAAAATGGCGAGAACTTTCTTTACAAAACAATAAATGGCAAGAGCTTTCTTTACAAGATGAAAAATGGCAAAAACTTTCTTTACAAAACAAAAAATGGCAAGGACTTTCTTTACATATCTAGAAATAGCAAGAACTTTCTTTACAAAGAGAAAAAAAGTTTCAAAAACTCCATTTTACAGTATGCTCCTAGCTCTGGTATGGTCCTCCAAAGCTGCTTTCAATTTGCGTTGAAAACCGATTAAGATATTTACATCGCCTACGCGGCTTTATTTAGCTGCTTACAATAACATGTCGGCAAGATTACTACGTAACATGGCCATGGTATTTTAATTTCAAAAACAATTGAAAAGGGTTTCAAAGGTTAATTAAATTTGGCGAAGGCGGTGGTTTAACGACGTAAACAAGTGTTTTTCTTGGGTTTTGAGGGAGTCATACGGCATGTTTTAGGTTGTAAAAATAGGCTTGCAAGTTACCGTAACCCGAAAAGTTAATAAATATTTTGTAAAAAAAGTTCTTGCCATTTTTCATTTTGTAAAGAAAGTTCTTGCTATTTTTTGCTTTGTAAAAAAAGTCTTTGCCATTTTTCATTCTTAAAGTAAGCTCTTGTTATTTTTTTTTGTAAAGAAAATTCTTGCCATTTTTTGTTTTGTAAAGAAAGTTCTTGCCAATTTTTTTTTGTAAAGAAAGTTTTTGCTATATTTCGTCTTGTAAAAAAAGTTCTTGCCATTTTTCATTCTGTAAAGAAAGTTCTTGCCATTTTTTGGTTTGTAAGGAAAGTTCTTGCCATTTTTTATTTTGTAAAGAAAGTTCTTGCCATTTTTAGCGAACAAGGTTCAAAAACAAATTAATTAAAATTAATTTTGTTAATAACACTGACAATAGTCATAAGCCACTAATACAATTTGGAAATAGTTTCGCGGAAATTGTAGGCTTTCGAGTGTTTACTAAAACAATTTTGAATACGGTCGGAAATGCTCGACATTTCAAAACGTACAATAATTGTAAAAGCAACACAATGACATCGTTTTGTGTTTTAGAAAGGTTTAAGTATTCAGAGTATTTTTGCGAAAACTTTCATTACAGAACGAAAAACGGCAAAAACTTTCTTTAAAAAACAAAAAATGGCAAGAACTTTACAAAATGAAGAATGGCAAGAAATTTCTTTACAAATAAAAAACGGCAATAACTTTCTTTACAATACAAAAAATGGCAAGAACTTTCTTTACAAAACAAAAAATCATAACAAATCATCACTACACGACCCTTTTGGTATAAAAATGATCATTTTGCTGAATCAAATAGATATATATATATATATGTGGGTTCCATGACGACTATGTACTATATATGATCTATTTAGCCCAACAATAAGCATGTAAATGATAATCATATAGTTCAAACCGTTCAAAAAACAAAACCAAATGAACTTTCTCTATATTGTAATTTCAATGTGATCAATATTAATATTAATCTTTCATAACAAATTTATTTTTTAAAAGTTTTCTGAAGGTTTTTATCCAAGATTTATCTATCGAAGGCAATATCAGTAGGTCTAGAATAGGGTTTGAGTAAGGCTAGGATAGAGCTAGTAGTAGGGTTATATAATGGCTAGAGGAAGGCTACAAAAAATTTAATAGTAGGGTTAAAGCATAGCAAAAGTAAGCTAAGGATGGGCAAGGGAGAGCAAGTGTAAGGCCAGAATAAGTCTAAGGTTGAGCTATTGTAAGAATAAAGCATAATTAATGAACAACTAGAGCAAGACAGTAGTAAAGGTAAGATTAAGGTAAGACTAGGGTAAGGCAACAATAAACAAGCTATTTTCAGAAAACTGCGTTTTTAAAAGTTTAGCAAGCCCTTTTTGAAATTCGGAATCATTGGCTAACCAAAAACCTAATCGCATAACATCACATATGCATGGTGCGGGTTAAGACCGTGTTTCCGATAAAGTTTGTCAAATGCATTCAAATTGCAATAAATTTTCAAGTGGTGTTTACCAAAAATTTTAGTTCCGGGGCTGAAACGGAAGAGGAATAATGGGTTAATTTAGCAGATTACCCGCCGAATTGCCAATGATATAAAGCTCATTTCAAAACTCGTAAATTAACTCCAGTGTTTTTGGTTGAAAGTGTCAAAAAAGAATGAAACACGTGTCAGTACTTTGGTTGCTGTCTGGAAGTGATTCCAGTAAGTGATATTTATAAGGAAGTCTAGCCTTTTGCAAAGCCAAAGCAAAACTAGGGCTAGGCAAAGCTAGGGCCGAAGCTAGAGCAAAGCTAAGGTTAAGGCTATAGGCTCAGGCTCAAGCTCAGGCTTAAGTTTGAAATCCGACCCAAGCTAAAGCTCAGGTTCAGGCTCAGGCTCAAGCTCAAGCTCAAGCTCAAGCTCAAGCTCAAGCTCAAACTCAAGCTCAGGCTTAGGCTTAGGCTCAGGCTGAGGATGAAGCTCAGGCTCAGGCACAGGCTAAGGCTCAAGCCCAGGCTCAGGCTCAGACTTAGAATTAGGCTCAGGCTCAGCCTCAGCCTCAGGCTTAGGCTCAGGCTTACCTTAAGGGTTAAATGCAAGCCCAGACTCAGAATTTAACTTTTTCTCATGTCAAGACTTAATATAAAAGTGCAAAAGCAAGCGCTTGTTTTGCCATTCCAAACCACGTTTTTACTCAGTAACCGAATATACATCTGTTACAGTATTCAAACGTGACATAAAGCATGACACATTAAACATTCTCAAAAAAAAACTTGTGGTAAGCACTATGATATTACTTTTTACCGTTTCTATTAAAATATTTGTCGATTGTTTATTGAAGCATACACAAAAATAGAGGGTGGAGAATAAAATATGAGAAAATGTCATCATAGCTAGCTTGAAAACGTGGAATAACACGATATTTTTAAAAGTATAAAATAGCACGAAGATGCTAAATATAGGGCTCAATAATTTTGTAGTACTAGATCATCTGCTTCAACATCTGCTATGTTATTTAACCCTAACCTAAGATTCTTATACAAAACTATCTTGTTGACCTGGTTGAACTTGAACTAAACGTATGGTCTGACAATGTTGAATTTGGATAAATATGCAAAAACTGGCGTTTAGTATAAACAAAATTTTAAAAATAGAATGTTTGTACTTTAAAATGACTTTTTTCATAAAATTCAAAAACAGAAAGTGAAAGTTAAATGGCTTGTAGCATAACATTCCTAACACATGGTTTCAAATACAACTACACTAATATACACATGTTAATTTTAATTTTTAAACAAGTGCCGCTTTGTTTTTAAACTAAAGTTGTACCACTTACTAAAAAGGCTAAGCTATTGTACTAAAATAGAAACTACAGACTAAATACTGCCACTTAATACCGTTAAAAACGTTTCATTTCGAAACACTAGTTAATACATTACAACGATTATCCTTAAAGTTGTTGTTTCCGGCGCCAATTTACATTCACAAATGTCAGGTATGGCAGTTTTGCATTCTCAACTACAAGCATTATCTAATCCAACCATTTAATCGCATGCTTACGCAAATTTCGAAAGTCGGTTTTAAAATATCCGAAATCGGCTTAGCGGACTTAAAAATGGCACGGATTACTGTTTCTCCGCATCCGTTCTTTAGTAATTTCTAATCTTATCCCATTTTGTAGGACATTTTTGTCCGTTAATCTTACTAGTCTTGAGTTCTTAATACTATGCAGTGAGTATTTTCAGTGCTTAGCAATACATTTTGTATCAGTATGGCTTAATACTATACAGTATGATAGTTTAATACCTTTTATATGGACTGAGTATTTGGAAATTAAGCTAATAGATAACCTTCATAAATGTTCAAAAACGGATACTAACTAAGGTTTATGGATTAACGATGAATAAAACATACTACCGGATGTATTGTTCGGTTAGATATGAATACTATGAGCAATAATAGATTAATTAGGTAGTGGTTTTAGGGTTTGCTAGATAATCCGTTTCTTTTTTGTTTGAAAAACTATAAATAACCACGTAAAGGTTTGAAAAACTATAACATATTTATTCTGTTAAGTTATCTTGAAAAATCAAATCCTCCTTCAACACAAATGCAATTGATACATATTTTTATTATTTTTACCCGTTTTACAACATTGAGATACATATACAAGTTTAAATAGAAGTTATATAATACAATTATGTACATACAATTAAGTTCCTAACAATATTATACTACAAGCTCACATATTAATCTTTGTTTAGAACTCTTTGCTTTATCTTTGTAAAAAACCGGTCGGTTGAAGAGGTAGAAACCGACCGAAGCTTCCTCTTTGCTCCACCAAATCTTCGCGGCAATGGGGCGTCAGTCACCGCTCGATTCGGCCCATCGTTCAACGACAGCGCCGTCAAGTTTGCCGACATTCGCTGCTCGGCGTGCACTTGTCGCCGAGATCGGGGCACGCAGCTAAGCGATCCGAACGCGGCCGCCACAGAACGATTGTGATCGTCTTTGACGTTCACGTACGGCCTGAAGCGCTGTATTTGTGGAGACATGCACCGGGAAGATAAGAGTCTCACCGGTGGTGTCTCCACGTTCTCCTTGTCCAACGTGGCCTGTCGTTCCGTCGACAGAAACCTGCGGCATCGGTTTCTGAAACAAAAAAAATGAATATTTAAATATTTACATAAAAGTACAGTATACATGATTTTTAGTTATTTACTTTATACTATTTGTTTTATTTGATTGGTTTTGTTATCTTACCTTATGTTGGCCACGAGACTGCCTGATCGCCGACTTTTTTCTTTAAATTCGACAGCTTCGGCCTCTCGTGCTCTGAACTCTTCTGAGCAGTCCGGGATGTACTTGTCTACCCCGTACGCTGTGAATCTAAAAAATAGGTACATTAATAAAAATCAAATTTGATAATGTATAACTATACCTTATAAAACTTAATCACTAAAAAGCCATAATTAGCGTTTTACTATTAATATTTTACAGTAGATAACTTACTTGTAATAGACCGAGCTGTGGTCTATAAAGAGGTCGTCTTTGACGCCTCTTTCATTCTCAATGATCATTTGCTTCAGCATCTGCTGAAGCACTCTGATACCGTTCACGCGCTTCACCGTGCGGTCGGGGAACAGCCTCCGGGCTGCACGGAACACTGTGTCGGTGGCGTCTCGTCCCGTGAAAGCGTCTGGATGACGGCTTCCACCGGCGACGCGTGGAGTCTTATTGTAGAGCTCCACGACCATCTCGTTCCACTGAAAATAGCAAAAAGATTAGTACTGCTACTAGGCATTTAATAAAATCTTTAGTTTAATAAGATAATATGTACAGTTGAAGGGTTAGAAGTGCCTTAATAGTTAAAAAAGCTTAATTAATTTTTATATTTATTTTATTATAAGTCCTTACCTTCTGAGTAGCCAAGAATCGGGCCATTTTAATTATTTTTCTTTAAAAATAAAGTGGTGATTGTTGTAACTGAAAAGAGAGATCATTAAATACAGTAATTTATAAATAAAAAACGTGTTTTGCAACAATTTGCTGAACGAACGAAAGAGAACACGAAAAATCTTGCAAGAGGTGTACAGCGAAGCCTACAAGCAACCTGTTCGCTAAACAAACTACAATCACACGTATTAAAATGGCATTCTTTGAACAATAAGAAGAAAGCATTAAAAATCGTATTGTTTAACCAATAATGGGAAAACCCGTGTTTTTATATTTGACCTTTAAAGATTTTAAAATTTCAAAAATCTAAAACTTAAAACTTTTTAAAAACCGCTAAACATTGAACCTTGGAGAAGTCATGAAAATGGCAGTAGTAAGAAACATCTTATTCATTGAATTAGCACAGTTTATACAGAAAAAGGTCCGAGTTAACCAAAAATTGAAGGGAAAAACGCGAATTCGCCAACACCTCGAAGTCACTCGACCAAATCAAGCGATCTAACGTAATCGAACACAAAAAACTAGACAAAATCCTAATTTTTGGTTAATTCGAAAGAACGTTGCGCAACTGATTACTGAAATATTGGGTTATCAGAAACAAAAACAATTGATAGAATGACAAACTGTGGAATGACAAAAACTGAAATTAGTATTCGAACTTTTAATCAAAAATAGCAAAAACTTTCTTTACAAATGAAAAATGGCAAGAACTTTATTTACAAAACGAAAAATGGCAACAACTTTCTTTACAAAACAAAAAATGACAATAACTTTCTTTACAGAATGAAGAATGGCAAGAACATTCTTTACAATGTGAAAAAAGGCAATAGCTTCCTTTCAAAATGAAAAAATGGCAAGAAACGTCTTTATAAAACCCACAATAGCAAAAACTTTGTTTGCAGAACGTTAAACAACAAAAAAATTAACTCTATCGTATAACTTGTCACTCTGCAACTCTTAAAGTTTAAAAATTTTTAAAGCAACAAAATAACCAAAAATTTTGAACAAGAAATAACTCGTAAAATGTTAACGATTGAACCAAAACCACACTACTACCTACATAGTAACGTTACTAGCCAAGAAGAGATAATGATAATAAAACCCTTTCGCACACCATAAATTAACCGTTATTTATAGCCCCGTGTTTTACTATAGTAAAAAAGTTGCAATAAAAATATTTTATAAAAAAATAAAATTTGATAACAAATTTCGACCACTACACATTTTGTTTGAAACTTCTTTATACCAGAACTCCATTATGACAAAATGTTAAATTTCGAACAATTTGTTGTGCAAGAGTTCAAGTTTCGCAGATTTTTACAATAACAAGCTATAGACATTGGAGATAAGACTTTTTATATAATATGTCTGCTAGTTGATAGTTAAAATGACATTCACAGTAAGCATATTATAATCTATCCAAATCTTCCGTTCCCGGATATTACAGTATCATCCTGTAATATCACGGAACGAAAGATTTGAATACAGTACAGTCTGTATAACAGATTGCACGGGCTTTTCGATATGTTCGTTATAAAGGAGTTTGTTTTACAACAGTTTAATGTAGACATGTGGAACGAGCAGGACCTGAGCAAAATTTAGGTCGGACCGGGCTTGGAAATCCCGAAAAAGCCGGGCTAGTTGCCACGTAGAAAAATTCGGACCGGGCCTGCGCAAAACTCAGATCTGACGTGTCTTGAAAAGTCGGCCCGGCCCGTTCCTCGTAGTTACAGTTAATTATAGAGGGGTGCATTATAAAAGATTTTGTTACAGAAAAGTTGGTTGTACATATATACAAGCCTTTTATAAAAGATTTTATTTTAAATTATTGTAAAATGTAATTTCACTTACAAGTTAATCTTCATATACAAATGTAAATCAACTATAGTCAAAAACTAAATTTTATACAAATAAGATTCTATATATTTATAACAATATCTATTCAAAACCCTAACCCAAATGAAGAGGTAATAAAACTCAAAAAACCACCATTTCCTTATAAAGCTATTTTAAAAAACTAAGAAAAAATAGACATCCGACCATCCAGCAATCAACGCATTTGCAAGGTATGAACTCGTATGAATCGATCAGCGATCGGAAGATACGAAAGCTATCAAGTCAAGTATGTTTTAGTTTCGTAGATTTTCCTCGATTTTTGTGCCTAATTATGCAATTTTAGTGCGGAATTACTTGGGCGTTTGGGGGATTACTTTTTGAAGTATGCATTATATTACACAATTACATTCTTTGGCTTTTTTTTTAAATTTTGAATAGATAAACATACATCAAAATCTAAAAAATTTTAAAATTTAGAATTCTGAATGAAAATTTTTTTTAATTTTTCAATGGGTTATACAATGGAGCTTCTGTATAACAAATAGCTAGCAAATTTTGCGTTTGTTCATCATATAGAAGCTTTGGTGTACAAGAGTTTTAAATGCAATGCGAAGCGTTGCCTCGGGATTTGAAAGTTGATCTTTGTAGAAAAGTGTATGTAAGTGCATTAGAGGAGAGTTTGTTGGAGTTTGTTATACATCAGTGTCGTAATAGAAAACAAAAACAAATATTAGATTTTTTGTAAAATACGTCTAATTATTTCTAACTTAAATTAGCTGACAATAATTTTTTGTAAAAATTTAAAATTAAATTTTTTTTTTAAAGTTTTCAACAACAGAAAAGGTAATTCTCACATTTTCATTTACTATATGAAACCATTGCTTCTCTTACTTATTTGTGCTCTTGCCTTTTTTTTGTAAGTGCTTTATCTAAAAAAGCAGCGATGAAAGAGCAAGCCTCCCGATGTCTGATTTGTTACATGTTTTAGTCTTTTTTGAATTTCTATAACTTTTAAAATTTACAAAAAGCACTTTAATATTTTTTTGATGTTTTAATATGTAAATTAGTATAAGCTTCTGTTTATTTGAAATTTTTGAGCCGTGGGTTTGTTATAGGTAAGCTGTTTAAAGGCTTAAAAGCTTGCGGAAGATCTAGTTTGGTGTAGGAAATAGTAAGTTAGTGTAGGTAGTTGTTCAACTTTTTTGAATAAGGGGGGGGGGCTGTTAAAGTAGGGAGAAAACTCTTTTTTTTGTCACCATATCTGATAGAAATACGATATTTTAAATAATAGGGCAGTTATACTTTGTATTTATTGTTCTGTTTATTTAGGTATGGGTACCGGCTTGACCGAGGAGTACGCTTTGACGTTAGTTAGAAAATGGAGGGATTTTGGAGGTGTTCAAAAGAAAAGAAAGATTGAAAGGGTAGGTTAATATCAATAACATTGGTAATTTTTCATTATTTTTATCCCTCCTCTTGTCTCAGAAAAACAAATTATTGAGTCTAGCCTAACATAGAGCCTAGCTTACTCAACTGCGTAGCTTATTCTATGCTTATCCTACTTTAAGTTTTAACTTGCTCAAAGGCCTAGTGTACCCCAGGGTCTGGCTTACCCTAAAGCCTAATTTACCCTAGGGTTTCCCCTACCCAAGGGCCTAGTCTACTCTAAGACTTAGTCTACCTTAGGGCCTAGTCTACCTTAGGGCCTAGTCTACCCTAGGGCCTAGTTATCCTAAAGCTTTTCCTATCATACGGCCTGGTCAACCCTAAAGCTTAGTCTGCCTTAAAGCCTAGTTTACTCTAGGGTTTACCTTACTCTTCCTTAACTTTCTCTACTCTACCCTACTCTACCCTACGCTACTCTACCTGAAATGTAAAATATGAATGTCCTCCTTAAAAGCTTTCTTTTATTTAGGTAACAATAAACCCATTATCAGTGGCAGATCTTGGTTTCTTGTCAGTTGTCTACAATGTGATTCTGACTTTTGACGATGAATCCGAATTCCAATACATAGTGAAAATACCAAGTTCTGATAGACTGAATGCTGATGTCACTACAGGAGCGGAACAACAAGCTATGGAAGAGTTGTTGATTATCATGCACAATAGAGAATGTTTACTTTACGAGATTCTGAAGGATATTGATGTACCTATACCTAAATTGTATGCTTGTAAGGTGAGTGTATAACTATTTGAAGCTATAGTTGTATAGGAAATAAGCCACACAGACAAAGCCGGCTACGTGGTAATGGAGAGTTTCATAGGCAGAGCTACAGTAATGGGCTTGACAGCCCAAATCACAGCTCAACAAGCCTTTGTTTTGGCCAAAACTCTGGGTAAACTTCAAGCAGAAATGGAGAAGGTACCCAAAAACCTATGGGCGGATCTAAATGACACTTTTCGAGTCGAAAAAGACCTTGTCACACCAATGGTTGAGCCACATTCGGAAATGCTGATAAAGTACGATCCTGCCACTTTTAGGCCATTGATTGAAAAGTCGAAGCCATTTATGAATCCACAGTTTACACGATATGTCAAACAGATCAAAGCGAAGGAGTTGGGTAGGTTTTGAAACTTAGAAATAAGTTGGGGGGGGGGGTGTTTTGGGTAGGCATTAGATTAGGAGAGGGGGGGGGGGAAGTGAGGTTGGGGAAGGAATGATGTTAGAGAAGGGGTTAGATTGAGCATGGTTACTATGCGCTTAAAATTAAGGGTAAGATGTGTAGGGTAAAGAGTAGCGAAAGGCTAGGGTAAAGTGTAAGGTAGGCCAAGTTAAGACAAATAAAAATAGGGTAGGGTAAACTAACATTGTAAGGGTATGGTATAAGTAATGTAGAGTAAGGATAGGGTAAAGTAGAGTAGGGTGGGGTAGCATAGGATAGAGTATGGGAGTGTAGGGTAGGGTAGAGTAGAATAGGGTAGGGTAGGGTAGGGTAGGGTAAGGTAGGGTAGGGTAGGGTAGGGTAGGGTAGGGTAGGGTAGGGTAGGGTAGGGTAGGGTAGAGTAGGGTAGGGTAGGGTAGGGTAAATTGCATATAATCTTATATCTTTTTAGGGGTAGACTCTCTTGTTCACTCTGATCTTCACGGTGGTAACACAATGTTCCAAACAAATTCTGATGGTAGTATATCAAACAAGCTTGTCACAATCTTTGACTGGCAATCTGGAGCAGCAGGCAACTCGCTTTGTGATCTAGCTGGCTTCACCTTTATGTCAGTAGATCCAGAAGTTCGTCGTGGATGCCAGCAAGAGCTTATGGACACTTTTTATGATACCTATGTGACAAATTCAAAATGTCCTAACCCCAAGTTTACTAAAGAAGTTTGTCAAGAGCTATACGAGCTGGCAATGATTCAGGCTGGACTGGAATGGTTGATGAACTTCGGATTTTTTGCTACAAAGCCAGTTGGCAAGAACCAAGCACAAAGTGAAGCCATTGTGGCTAGAATGGCATTGAGGGCGAGGTTTGCTCTGGAAGATTCGTTGAAGTTGATGGAGAAACATGATTGTCATAAGATTATGAAGAGGTTGAGAGAGTAATGTCATTAATAAATACGTATTATTTTATAAAAAATGATAAAATGACATTGAATTAAAGTTAAGTTGCGACCAAGGCCGGGCGCGAAGAGGGGAGGGGGGAGTACCCCCCTCTCCCCAGAAAAAAATTTTTGAAAAAAAAGTTGAACGTGGTTCTCTCTGTGGATTTTTGAAAACAAAATTTCGCAAAAAATCGCTAGCTACCTGTGCCGATTTTCTGAACCCCCGCCCCCAGACCAAAAGTCCCCGTCCGGCCCTGTTTGCGACTATTCATGAGTTTTAAAAAAAAGACAAGGCTGGAATAGAACTATGGTGCGACTAGGATAAGGCTAAAACAAGATTGGGGTAAAGTTAAGAAAGAGTTAGAACAGAGCTAGAAGACGGTTAGACCACAGCTGTGGTAGAGCAGAGCAGAATAGAGCAGGGAAAAACAAGACAAGGCCAGGGCGAGTTAAAGTAAGCAATTATAGAAACAAGTACACGTATCCACATAAATATATAAAGGCTACTTTGAAGTTAAAATTAATTCACAAACAATATTTATTTAATAAACATAAAACAAGTTTTACAATGTTAAATTGCCCAGTTTGTTCTGTAATTTGTCAAATGCATATTTCTCGATCAATCTAATACCATCTTCCATACACAACCTAGCTTTCAATGCCATTCTGGCTTTCAACGCTTCATTATGAAAGTCGTTTTTACCGGTCGGTTTACTCGCAAAAATTCCAAAAATCATTTGCCAATCGACCGCCTGTAATATGACTCCCAAGTCATATAATTCACGGCAAACAGCTTTTGTAAAGTTTGGATTTGGATTTTTAGAATACTGTAGATAGGTACTGTAATATGCGTCAATTAAGTCATCTTCAATCGATCGTCGTACATCCACATCCACTGTTACTCCAGTAAAGCGAGAAAGATCACATAGAGCATTACCGTATATGGCTGACTGAAAGTCGATTAGAGCTGCCAATTCATTTGAAACACTGCCGTCTGGGTTCAGCTTGAACATTAAGTTACCGCCGTGGAGGTCAGAGTGGAAGAATGAAGCTACTCCTAAAAAATATAAAACTGTTGATTTAGCTCTAGCCGGCCTAGTATAGCAGTCTTAGTAGCCTTAGCCCATAGCAGTTTTGGCAGTCTTGTAAGGCTTAGCCGTTCTAGCTGCTTTATTTTTTTTAACAGCCTTAACTGCTTTATCAGCCAACAACTTTAGCCATCCTAACTGCTCTAGCCGCCCGAGCAGCCTTAGCAACCTTAATTGTCTTAACTGTCTTAACGGTCCCCGCAGCCTTAGCAGATTGTCCGCCATAGCAACCTCAGCAGTTTTAGCTGTCGTGGCAGCCCTAGCAAACTTAACCGCCTTAGCGTCTCTATCAGCTTTAGTTGCCCTAGCAGCTCTAACAGTCCTACCAGTTCTAGCAGCCTTATCAGATTTCGCAGCTTTAGCCGTCCTATCTGCTCTATCTGCCCTAACATTTCTAACTAGACATGGAGAATGTGCCGGGTAAGGTCTGAGCAAAATTTGCTCTCGACTGGTCTGAAAATCAAAGCCCAGACCAAAAAGCCCGGCCAGTTTGCATGTAAAAACATACGGGCAGGCGCGGGCTTGAGGAAAATTTAGAACGGGCCGAGACTAACACTCAAGCCCGGCCCGTTCTTTATGTTTAGTTTAGCAGTCTTTATAGCCCTACCCAAATATCAAAACTTGCCCAAGTCGTGTGCCTTGGTCATCAAGCAATATTCGTAAAACTTTGAATTTCCATATTTCTCCAATCTATCGACCAATGGTTTGAAGGTGTTGTAGTCGTACTCTAACATAAATTGAATGTTTGGCTTGATCAATCCAGCTACAAAATCATTTTCTTGAATAAATCCGGCGTTCAGGTGTTTCAATTTATCCAAATCTAGCTTTTCTGCTTCAGCTCGAAGTTTTCCCAGCTTTCTCGCTAAATTTAGGCATTGGCCAGCGTTTGTGTGATATGATATGCCCATGATGTTGGCTTTGCCAATGAAGGATTCCATGACAAGATAACCATTTTTGTCCGCTGACGATATTGTCTAAAAGTCCATTTTTGGTTTTGTAAAGAAATTTCTTGCCATTTTTTAGTCTGTAAAGAAAGTTCTTGCCATTTTTTAATTTGTAAAGAAAGTTCTTGCTATTTTTTAGTCTGTGAAGAAAGTTCTTGCTATTTTATGTTTTTTAAAGAAAGTTCTTGTTATTTTTTGCTTGTAAAGAAAGTTCTTACCGTTTTTTACTTTGTAAAAGAAGTTCTTGCTATTTTTTGTTTTGTAAAGAAAGTTCTTGTTATTTTTTGCTCGTAAAGGAAATTCTTGCTATTTTTTTGTCTGTAAAGAAAGTTCTTGCTATTTTTTAGTCTGTAACGAAAGTTCTTGCCATTTTTTTTGTCTATAAAGAAAGTTCTTGCGAATTTTCATTTTTTAAAGAAAGTCATAGCCGTTTCAAAATTTTCGGAAATAGTTATCAGTAACTTTTCAAAAACATACTTTACAAGCATAAAGCTTGGCCATAGGAGCATCAATACTACTCAGCAAGGTATAAACTTCACATTCATGGTTATGACATTGAAACATGATGCCATCTTTGTCCTTATCAGTGACATCTGCTTTAAGCTCTTCGTTAAATCGATTGAGTGATGGGGTTTTAATAATGACAACAAATTTTGAAGAATCCTCAAAGTTGACTACAACATCGTAAACTATTGACAAGAAGCCTTGATCGTCAATTGATAAGGGTTTTACTGATACCTAAATTAAAAATTTCAAAATTATTTTAATAAAACATAGCTTTAGGCCTAGCCCAGTGACCTAGCCCGAATCCCTAGCTCAGAGCTCTAGCTCAGAGCCGTTTTCCGGAATCATAGCCTAGAATCCTAGCCCTGAGCTCTAGATCAGAGCCCTAGACCAGAGCTCTAGCCCAGAGCTCTAGCCTGAAACCCTAGCCTGGAGCCCTAGCCCAAAGCCACTGGGCTAGAATTCTGCCTTCCCAGAGACTAAGACCTAGACTTTTCCCTAGACAGAGGGTAAGTCCCTAATCTAGAGCCCTAGCCTAAAACCTTACTTTTAGCCACAGCCTTAGTCTCATTCCAAATAGCTCCAGTCTAACTCCTTCCCTCTTCCCTTCGGCTTAGCTCTAGTGGAAACCTCCGTCCTAGCTCCAGTTCTAATCGCAGTCTGAGTTTCGGTCCGACTCCCAAT
The DNA here is from genome assembly GCA_904066225.2 of Bursaphelenchus okinawaensis. Taxonomy (NCBI): domain Eukaryota; kingdom Metazoa; phylum Nematoda; class Chromadorea; order Rhabditida; family Aphelenchoididae; genus Bursaphelenchus; species Bursaphelenchus okinawaensis. Next base: position 1,774,476 of record CAJFCW020000002.1, on the reverse strand, counting down.
CCTAGCCCCATTTCTAGCCCCCGTTTTAACCTAATTCCTAGCCACAGTCCTGGTTCCAATCATAGCTTTTTTCAAATTTTTAGTGCCACTTTAAAATTAAAAAACTTACATTTTTGACCTTACTCTTCTTCTCTAACTCTCCAAATCCATCCCAAGCTCTTATCATCTCCAAGGCTTGATCTTCAGTAAGGAACTTGCCCATTTTTAAATAAATTTAAAATTTTTTAAATAAAACGTTTTGTAGTTTAGGTATTACAGTCTTAAATTATAGTGAATATAAAGTAAAATTCTGACGAAACAAAATTTAGTCAGAGAACAAGAATTCACTTTCCTTTTCGACTGATTCGAGATTATTGTCAAACAAGTGAACTGAACTCGGTAAAAAGCAATGTCTATTCAATTATAAGTAGTTACTTACTCTTTTGCTTCATTTGGTGAAAACAAGACCAGAATCATATTTGGAGTTTGAAAACACAAACAATATTTTACAATTGATCTTCCTTTATTCGTATTTTGGCTCTTACTTTGCCTACTATAGCGCAGTTTTTGTTTTATTCTACCAGCTTTAGTCTTATCTTATAAATACCCTAGGTTTGGTCATAGCTTATCTCTACTCTTTAAACATATTTTAGTTTTTTCGAGCCTTAAATAGTCATGTTTATCTCCTACTCCAAGTCTATCTTCTACCTAGCCTTACACTAGCCTTGTCTTTGCCCGGCCTTAGCTCTGCTCTTGTATTACCGGAGCTCTACACTAGCTTTCCTAAGCGATAGCTCAATCTTATCCTTACTCTATCCTAGCCTTGCTGTAGCTGTAATCTAGCTTTATGCTAGTCCTACCTTAGCCTTACTCTGGTTCTACATTGGCTCTGCTTTAGCCCTAACCTAACATTAATTTAGTCTTACCTTAGCTCTACTCTGGCTATACTCTAGTTTTTAACTGATCTTACTTCAGCTTTACCATAACCCTACCCTAGCTTCATTCTAGCTATATACAAGCCTTGCCTTAGACTACCCTAATGCTACTCTAGTCGTGCGTTAGCTTTAATCTAGTGCCTTATTCTAATTTAAATATAACTCTAGCCCAATATTTTTTTAGCTCCTAACTCAAACGAATACTGTAACTGGCGTTACAGTATTTGTTTTGTTCTAAACTTAGTTGATGTTTTCAAAACTTTTTATTTTTAACGTGATTTATTGTTAAGTAGACCACCTACAGCAGCTTATCATTAACGTCAAGCCAACCATTTTTAAAAAAGATTTATGGTCTACAGAAAACAAGTTAAACAGACTGTGAAAAATCAAAAGTTGTAGTTTTAACACGACACATTGACGATATTTCAAAGAGTTACAAACTATAACTTCCAAAAGTTATAGCGATCAATCATTCACGCAAGATTGTTAACTTTTCTACTTAACAACGTGACTTGTTTGTTTCTTATTCTTACGGTGTAGCATTGATGTATGTCTTGCTCTGTGGCGTTCGTTTTTTGTGTGCAGTGGAACTTCTGTATAACACATCACTTGAAGATTTGAAATATGTCATTTGTTATATAAAGGAGTTTTGATATAGAGGAGTTTTCAAAGCACCTACAGCGTGGTGCTAGCTATTTCATCTATTATATAATACGTACATTACCTCTACAGAAAAAACCTTGTACTTCTTGTACCGTTCTTTTACTATTTTAGTACAAGCAAAATGTCTTTTACAATTTCGCATCGTCTAAGTCGTTTCAACTTTGCAATTATCATCTAATTTGTTTTGACAGACTGTCTTTTAAAACAGTAGTATTTATAGTATGGCTGACGGTAACATCAACTCTATCAGTTAGACGGTATAGTCATAGAGTTAGGATTTTAAGCGTCCTCTTAGACTTAAGTTTAAAGTGTTTTACTTAAGTTCAGAGTGTGCCTTGACTTATTTTTATGCGTACGGTTAGGCTTTGGTGCAGTGTTAGTATATATAGTTTGTCTAGGCAATGTGTGGGCATGGTATCACAACATGTTTAATATAAAATCGTTTGTTAATTGAAAGTTTGCTTTAAATAACAGTTTATTTTTTTATCTTACAGAGGCCAAGTTAAGTTGATATGGGAAAGAACTTGTCAGAAGACTACGCTTTGTCTTTGATCCGAAAATGGGATGGCTTTAGAAATCTGGAGAACAAAAGCAAGGTTAAAGAGGTATGTTTTACAGTAGTAAGCTGTATTTTTACTGCATATTGATTACTGATTTTTTTGTTTTTATTGTATTATAAACAACAAATTATAACTAAATTAATTCAAGTAACAAAAAACTTTCAAAAGTGTTTTAGGTATCAGTCCAGCCCTTATCAATAGATGAACTAGGCTATTTGTCGATTGTTTACAGTGCCAAAGTTACATTTGAAGATGGCTCAACGTTTCCATATATCATTAAAACACCATGCATTGATCGGTTTACCGGGACAATGGATGATGAAAAAGGTTTCAGTGATATGGATGAGTTCTTGTTTACATGTCACAACCGTGAATGTAAAATGTATCAGATACTCAGTAGCATCGATGTCAAGGTTCCAAAGCTATTTGCTTCTAAGGTAGGAAAAAAAATCAGATTTGAGCTTATACTTTGTTTTAGAGCTGAACTTTTGCTTTGGCATAAGCTTATGTTTGGGTTAAGGTGGCTAGAACTTACGCCAGGACTTAGGCTAGAGCTTAGACTAGAGCTTAAGATTTAAGATTGGGCTTAGGCTATGTAGATTAGGTCTTGGGTTTAAAATTAAGCTTAAGCTTTGGTTTAGGATCAAGCTCAAGCTCAAGTTCAAGCTCATCTTTAGTTTCAGGCTCAGGCTCAAGCTCAGGTTGAGGCTCAAATTTAGGCTCAGGCTGAAGCGGAAGCTGGAGCTAAAGCTAAATCTCAAGCTCAAGCTCTATCTCAAACTCAAGCTCAATTTCAGGCTCAGGTTCAGATTTCGGCTTGTGCTTATGTTTAGACCTAAATTTTAAGCAAAGTATTAGCCTAGGCTTTAGCTTATAGTCAAGTTTAATTTTGCTTTTGGATTTAAAAATTTACTTTAACTTCAGGAAGCCACTCTTCAAGACAAAAACGGTTACTTAGTAATGGAATCATTCATCGATAAAGCTACAATAATGTCACCTGTATCGCAAATTACACCAAAACAGATCCTTAGTGTAGCCTCTAACTTGGGTAAAATACGGGCTGAACTTGAGAAGCTAGACCAAAACCAGTGGAATGAATTGAATGACACTTTTCGATTGGACAGAGATTTGGTCGGCGAAATGATGGAGCCTAATATTGAAAAGCTATTGAAGTACGATCATGACACTTTTTACCCACTGTGCCGGAAGCTGAAGCCTTATTCTGGGCAGAACTTCTTCGAATATGTTTTACAGACCAGAGCTAAAGACTTGGGTAAGATGTTTTTGAATTTTTTATACTAAAGCACTTTTTAAATACCTTATCCATGCCTACCTCAATATCTTATTTTCAGGCGTAGAGTGGCTGGTTCACTCCGATCTTCACGGTGGTAACTTGATGTTCAAAAACAACCCAGATGGCAGTATTTCACCAGAATTGGCCACCATAATCGACTGGCAATCCGGCTTTTCAGGCAATTCTTTGTTTGACCTAGCCAGATTCGCTTGCATATCAGCCGACGCTGACATACGACGAGGTTGTGAAGAAGAAGCTGTTAACTCCTACTATGACAGTTATATTAAACACTCTAAGAACCCGAATCCAAAATTCACACGAGAAGTTTGCCAAGAGCTGTATGAGTTAGGAGTAATCTTGGAGGGGGTGGAGTGGCAGATTATATTTGCCTTTTTTGGAAACAACCCTCCAGGCAATAACGAAGGACAAATTGAAGCTATCAGGGCTAAAATGGCATTAAGAGCACGACTTGGAATGGAAGATGCGCTGAGTTTGATAGAAAAACATAATTGTAAACAAATTGTGGATAAGTTACCGAGCAAAGTGTTTTTGTGAATAAATATGACAATGTTGAACCAATGTTTTATTTGCCTTGCCTTGCCTTGCCTTGCCTTAAGTTTGGTTTTACAACAGCTTCAATTATCTACATGGATATGTGTTTATTAGTTTTTATAACTGTAAATATGTTACAAATGTAATAAATATAAACAACAAGACCGACATAAAACTAAATAATACTATTTACAATCGAAAATTCAACTGTTAATGACTTTGATAATAAAAAAATATTAAACAATGTCATTTGCAATAACAACAATCTAAAAATAAAAGTATTAAAACAATTTTTTATAAAAAATAAAGTAAAATACGTAAAAAGAAAGGCACGAGATACACAAAGCATTAGACTCATAGCAAATGGCTTTACTTTTGTGGAAAGATATACATGAAGGCAAGTATAACATCATAGTAGTTTCAAAAATACCCAACTTAACGCAATAAACAAAATTCAACCCTTAGGCATTGTAATGAATAGCCTCAGGAATCAAGTTCAACTCCTTCCTCGACACCTCTCTCAAGATGTTCTTCTTCACCTTACCAGTCACAGTCATCGGGAAGTCGGTCTCCTTCTTGAACAACATGTACCTCGGTACCTTGTAGTGGGCGATCTTGCCCTTGCACCAGTCCTTCAACTCTTGCTCAGTAAACTTCTCATACCCATCCTTCAGCCGAATCCACGCACACAACTCTTCACCAAATCGCACGTCCGGTACACCCACAACGTGAACATCAGCAATGGCGTCGTGAGTGAAGAGGAACTGCTCCACCTCGGCGGGGTAGATGTTCTCTCCGCCTCGAATAACCAAGTCTTTCGATCGACCAGCAATCTTGACACTACCGTCCTTCTCCATGATACCAATGTCACCAGTGTGATACCAACGGTCGGGTGTGATCTCCTTGCGCGTCTTCTCTTCGTCGTCCCAGTAGCCACGCATCACACTGTAGCCACGAACACAGATCTCTCCGGGCTCTCCAATGGGAGTAACGTGACCTTCGGCATCCGTGATACTGACTTCAACGTGCTCACAGATAGTACCAACCGATTCCCAACGCTTTGGTGCTTCTTCTTCGGCACGGACCATTAGGCACATTGGGGAGACTTCGGTAGAGCCATAGGCAATGGCTAGCTTGGTTAGGTTCATTTCTTCCGACAGTCGCTTCATCATGTCTGAAAAAGGAGAATATAAAAGATTTTTTAACTGTAAAGAAAGTTCTTGTCATTTTCTGTTTTGTAAAGAAAGTTCTTGCCATTTGCATCAAAAAAACCATTTTTGGGCTTTGCAGGCTGCGGGTGACAATTTATACGATAAGACGTATTTTCCTTTTGTAAAGAAAGTTCTTGCCATTTTTTGTTTTGCAAAGAAAGTTATTGCCGTTTTCTTTTTGTAAAGAAAGTTCTTGCCATTTTTCCGTTTTTAAAGAGCTCTTACCCCTAGGACAAGGCGCTCCAGCGACCATTCCATTGTAAAGCGATGAGACATCAGTATTCTTCAGATCCGGATGATTCAAGCAGTCAATAAACATGGTAGGGGTACCAAACAGTGAAGTCACCTTCTCCTGGTTTATGGCATTCAAAGTCGACTGGGCATTGAACCAAGCCGCGGGGAAGATGGCGGTTTGTTGATGAACCACCGAGCTCAACTCTCCACACACCGAACCGAGACAATGGTACAGTGGGTTTGGTACACAAATCTTGTGCTCACCCTTGTCGAACTCTAGTCGTACTCCAGTGAACCAGGCGTTGTTAACAATGTTGTGATGGGTCAAAGTGGCAGCCTTGGGATGACCGGTGGTACCGGAAGTAAATTGGATGTTGGCTGGATCGTCGAATCGTACTCGGTTCTCGTGTTCGGCTTGAGTTTTGCGAGCATTTGAGCCGTTACCACCTTCAGCTACGTCCTTGAGGTTCCAGGCGCCACGAAGATTGGTTTCGTTGCGGAAGACAATGAGATGCTTAAGGTCGGGCAGGTTCTTGGAATGAACACTACCACAGCCATCGGGAAGGATGGTTAGTTCTGGGATGATTTCATAGATCGTGCTGAAATTTTTATATTTTGTACAGGCTTAACTTAAGAGTTGGCAGACATTTTTGGCAATTTTTAAGGTTGTAAAGAAAGTTCTTGCAATTTTTTGTATTGTAAATAAAGTTCTTGCTATTTCTGTCAAAACAAGCTATTTTTCTGGTTTGCAGACTGCAAGTGACAAGTTATACGATAAAAAGGATTTTTTGTTTTGTAAAGAAAGTTTTTGCTATTCCTGATTATGTAAAGAAATTTTTTGCCATTTTATGTTTTGTAAAGAAAGTTTTTGCCGTTTTTTGTTTGTAAGGAAAGTTCTTGCCATTTTTTTGTAAAAAAAGTTCTTGCTATTTTTCATTTTGTAAAGAAAGTTCTTGTCATTTTGAGCTTTGAAAGAAACTTCTTGCTATTTTTAATTTTTTTGCTATTTTAAAAATAAACTTCAAAATTTTTGTAAAAAAATAAAAACTCACTTATAATACTTGCTTTTTCTGAACTCGGGCGGCGTAATCAGCGCAGAAACTCCCACCTTCCTCAAAGCATACCTCAACTCTTCAGTTTGATAGCCAGGATTGATGTTAACCAAGCAGAAGCCACCCAAAGCAGCCGCATACTTGGTCAACAGCCACTCGTAGTAGTTGGGGCCCCAGATGCCGATTCTGTCGTTTCGATTCAGACCCAGATTACAGAAGCCGGCTGCCAGCTGTGTAGCCTCCTTGTGGAACTCTTCGTACGTTTTTCTGATGTTATTCTCAACAAAGACGCAAATCTCTTTGTCTGGTACGGTTTCAGCACCAATTCGCAGTCTCTGCCCAATTGTGTGGTTGAGGAGTGGTGCTGGTGTAGCACCGTGCACGTAACTGTACTGAGTTTCCACGTCGGGCACGGGGCTTTTGACTGCGGCGAATTGCTTCAGCTTATTGGCCGCTTTTGTGTAGCGTGGGAGAGAGGTTTTCAACGCCATTTTTATGAGGTACTGAAAGTGGGAGAGGTAAAATTTAAAAGTTTGATGGATAAATGAGTATACGCTTTTGAATCAAGAGTACCGGGTGTTAAAAACATTGAGGAAGTTCAAGTACATAACGTGTTTTGTCTTTTCATTATCACGAGGTTTTAGTGTAAAGAAAAACAATATCATTTATCTTTTTTTTTCTTTTGCTTCAACTTATTAATAAAAAATTAGATGGCAATTAAAGGAAGAAAAAACAAACTTTATCAACTGTTCGAAATGGACTTTTTATCTTATATTTACCCACCCTACCCTGCCCTACCTGACCCTGCCTTACTATATTGGCTTCTACGTGTAGCCAAAATTATAAGCCTAAATACCGGCTAACCTAAACCAAAACAATGAAAAAGGTCTGTTTTTGTCGACTTTTGTAAAAATCCTAAAAGCTTTGTTTACTAAAGTCAATATTAAAACCTTTTTTAATTAACTCTGCCATTTTAAATCTCATTTTTAAATAAATTCTCAAAAATACAATTTTATGTTATTTCAGTCGACTGAAACAGTAAAAAACTTTGTCTTAAACACAAATCTCAAAAATTAAAGGTTTTTGCTTTTAGGCTAAAAATGATCATATTTATTCTTAATACTAACTTTAAAAATCAAGATTTCTACCTTGAAATTAAGCCTTAAAGTAAAAAATCCTTACATTTTTCGTAAGCTTATAAAAAATTATCTTTACTAGTGAACGTATACTCAAAACCTCAAGTCTTCTACCTTAAACATAATCCTAAAACTTCAGGATAACTACTTTAGGCATAACCTTAAAATTAAAAATTTTTATTAAATACAAACACTTAAAATTTAAAATTTTATTTGAAATATAAGCCATAAGTTTCAAAACTGCTAGCTTAAAGATAAGTCTTAAAGTTTGAAATCTCTACCTTAAACATAAACCTTAAATTTCAAAGTCTCCACATTACATAAGCCTTCAAATGTAAAATCTTTATTAAAAAACTTAAGCCTAAGCCTTAAAATTCAAAACTTCTACTTTTCACATAAGCCTCAAAATCCAAAATCCCCAGCCAAAAATGCTTTCCCTTCCCTTGCCATTTCGTACTTTATATACCAAACCAAATTGTCTCGGCGTGTACGTTCTTTGACATTATTACTCCACCTATCTCGGCGGTTATTCTCCACCTCTCATTTGTTTTCCTTCATCGATGTTCTTTAGAACCGAACAACGTGACAACCGCAAAATAGTACGACGATAAGAGAGAGTGCAGACCGACGGGTCGTAAGTGATAAACAGCTGCTTGAATTTATTCTTTAACCACGTTCTTTGCTGCCTGATAATGGGGATGATGGCGATCAAAGAACTTGGTCATTATCGCAAGTCGCGCTGAAGGCGAACTTGGCTCGGCCGCTGATTGTTAAGTTGCGACTAACTGTCAATATTGTAAATATTTGTTCATGTGCTGGGTTGTTTACTTTTAGATAATGTAGGTTTTATAAGCACTTTTGCAGTCGCTTTGTTTAAAAAATAGATTTTTAGGTGGTTTACCAAGTTAAAATAATTATGTAGAGTTATAATAGAATAAAACACGGTAAAATTTAAAATAGGCAGAGTAAATTTGCAGTAAGGAAAGCATATACTTAAGGCGTAGACTAGGATTAGGGCTTTGGTCTAGGTCAGGCTTCTAAGGATTTTGCTACGACTATATATTAAGCTGAGACTTAGGCTTTGGCTTAAGCTGCTGTTAGGGCTAGTGCTCTGGGCTAGGGCTCTGGGCTAGGGCTCTAGGCTGAGGCTCTGGGCTAGGGCTCTGGGCAAGGGCTCTGAGTTAGGGCCGTGTAGTTAGAGCTTTAGGCTAGGGTTAAAGCATAGCATTTTTTCAATAAAAATAGATCTAAGGATCACTCATCAACTCTTTGTAATTAATGAAAACAGATTTCTTTTTACTCTTTTTTTTACTGTGTACTATCAACATTAGGCTAGACGATTCTAGAAAAGTATGAAAAGAGAAGAGGTAAATTAGTGGACAGCATATTTTGTTTGTACTTTTAACTCTTTGATTTTGATATCTATTTTTATTGTTTTTTTAATTGTATTTTATATTTTAAATATTTTGCATTTATACTCTATTTAAAAGCGTTGATTTTAATTTTAAGGTTCAGCACAGTTGGGATAGATTAGTACCAGACTTGCGTTGACATAGAATTGTTATCAGCGATAGTGCCCTTCAAAGTTAAAATTTCAAAAATACCTTTTAAGGTATTGCACTATTCAAACCTGAAAATAAGCCAAGTCGAAGAAAATTAGACCTGAAGACAAGTAAGACAAAAAGTACGGATCGTATTAAAGCCTACGAGTCTGTCGTAAATGAAGACCCCAGAAGCCCAACTTAGGTACCGCAACGAAACATTTTACTTACAAAAAGGTGTAAAACAACTCTGATTTTAATGCTGTTTACTTAAGAATGATAACGCCCGACCTCTTTTCAGGACTAATAGTATGAATATTAGATTTTAACTAGTCACAAACACTACAACTGGTTCTAGCCGCTTATTTATTATTATTTATCAGTTATTATTCTTTACAAACATCTTCAAAGCTAATGGGTATTATGTTATCAAAAATCAAATTTAAAAAAAAACAAAAACTTATTTCCTCAACTCTCATTTCAAAAAGAATCAAAAACAGAATACAAATCAAGAAACATTTAATCAAAGAACGCCGTCCCTTTGTGTGATCTCTGGACGGCTTTAACACATCTTACAAGACGTTCCACATGTTCCTTTGATAAAGCTGGTCGGATAATAGGCGTTCTGGCAAAAATTGTTCTCAACGTACTCTTTGCAGCTGGAATTTTAATACAATGTAAAAAGCGGTCTTTCATAGTACAGTGGAGCTTCTGTATAACCAATCGTTTAGAATCTTTAATTTTTTTTTCATTGTAAAAGTAGGGTATGATAGATAGATTAGGGTAAGGTAGGATAGTTAGAGTAGGATAGGGTAAGTTAGAGTAGAGTAGGGATTGCAAATAAATTACTCCGTTATACAGGATTTTTGTTATATTATACAAGAGTTATACGTAACAAAAATTAAATTTCTTTTAATTTTTCAAAAAAAATTTAAAGCTGAAAAATGCTAATTTTGTCATGTTTAGTCACATGCATTAACTGTGAATTTTAAAACTTGTTATTCTTTCCCGCACAATTAAAAAAAATTAATTTGAAAAATATTGAACTTTGTCTTACTTGTTAATTGCTTAAAACTTCTTTAAAATTTAGTTTAGTTTAACTGTATCAAGTGCTACTTTAGCCCTATTCTAGCCTTTTCCTACTTCTATTTATTATAGCCCTACTTTTCACTCCTCCCTTCTTCAAAAAAAATTTTTTTAATTATACAGGGCCCCTGTGGACCCTTTTTCCGCAATTTTTTTTTTAATTTTAGCTTTTTAAAATGTTTTCAGAATGGAAAGAACCTCATGTACTTGTATTAGCCATATTTTTCTATCCTACCATCTTAAAGCCGATGTTTGGCACGGTAAACCCTACTATACCATTCTTAAGTTTTACCTGTTGTAGCGCAAAACAAATGCCAACCTGTACTTAACCAAGCCAATAAAAAAGTAAATCTAGTACCCTGCCCTATCTTGCGCTACCATATCCTACTCTACTCTACCTTACCTTACCCTACTCTACCCTTCCCACTGATCATACCCTACTATAATAAGATACTATAATATAAGAAAGTTCAATGCATATCATCTCTATTTTTTCCAAAAACGTGACCAAAACCCTTTTTCTGCTATTAACCATGTTTTAATAGATAAATAATTGTTTTATCAACAACGGCTACAAACGAAACGTACTTTGGATCAGTGTCGCCGCACTCAACATTACAAAGTTTACAGCTTTTCGGACACAACTGCTCCATCAAATTGGTGTAGGGCTGGAAAACAAGTTTATTAGTGTTAGGGTAAGGTATACTCACCTCCACAAAAGCTAAAAAAGCAAGGTTTGTCGTTTTTGTAAGAAATTATGTTTACAATTACCCTACCTTACCCTACCCTACCCTACCCTACCCTACCCTACCCTACCCTACCCATCCCTACCCTACCCTACCTTACCCTACCCTACCCTACCCATCCCTACCTTACCCTACCCTACCCTACCCCTACCCTACCCTACCCTACCCTACCCTACCCTACCCTACCCTACCCTACCCATCCCTACCCTACCCTACCTTACCCTACCCTACCCTACCCTATCCTGGCTCCATGACTTACTTATCATAGTCTTGCTCTGCCCTACTCTGTCCTAATCTATCGTATCACTTCGTACAATGTCCTGGCTTAATCTAGTCCTGTTCAACTCTTCCTTATCCTACCTACCCTGCGCTATCTTTTCTTACACAAAATCTTCGCTTCCTGGCTAGGCCTAGTCTATTACGTTCTATTAATCTTTTTATAGCCCAGTGCCAACCTAGACATGACCTACCCATTGATTACAAAGTTGAGTCTTTTCTGGGCAATCATTGGCTTTGTCAGTGCATGAGCCAGCTGAAGTTGATTTAAAAAATCATTATTAAAACTTCAATATTAAAAAATTAAAATTCAGGTCGTGCCATTTTAGACTTACAATATTTCAAAAAAGCATCAAACAACATGAAAAATGACACTATCAAACATCCAATTAGCAAAAGATTGCCAATATTTTTGAAAACTTTTTCTGGGTATAGATAAATTGGAACCATATTCATGACTTTTCAATTTGAAAAGTGTAGAGAACTCTTTAAATTAAAAAAAATTTTTAAATAAAAAAAATTTTGAAAAAAAGTTTGATTAAGATTTTGGATATGAACTTAACCAGTTGCACGTACGAACTGTGGTTTTATTGAACTATAATGCCTAATGTGACTCAAAACAGGCTTCGGAAGCTGTTTAAACATCAGAAGAACTTTTAAAAACAAGGTTTTTTAAAACTTTTACATCTGTTTTGACTAGACCTACAAGTGAATTCTTTCGTTGTGGGACCTAGAATAGGCTCAGCCCTCGGGGCTTTGGTTTGGACTCGGCCCTTGAATCTACATGTTTCGGCACGGCTCGGCACAGCCCGACTTGACCCAGCAAAACGCAAACGATCCAAGCCCGACCGAGGTCAGCGGTGTTCAGCTTAAGTCAGACTAGTCTAACCTTTCCAAGTTAAGCTTAACCCAGCCAAGCCCAAACCAAGTCCTGCCCGGGACCGGACCTAGTGGGCCTTTTATTGACAGTCTATATTAACAAAGACAATATATCATCAAACACACTCACCTCCACAATACAAACACGTTTTAGCACAATACCCCTTCATCAACTTGTAGTAGATGTTAATATAGCACACCTCTTTGATCACATCACAATCATTCAATTTATCTTCACAATCAGTCGACGTATACGAATAGGTTTCCGTATCAGCGTCATCGTACTCTACTACGTACGTTTCGTCATTGTTCAGATCAATAGTTACACTCGTGACTTCAGAATAAATTAGGCTTATAAAGGTGGTGAAAAAAATTAGAGTGTGCAACAGAAAATGTGCCATTTTATATTGATGTTGTAGGGTGGGGATGGTGAAATTGATGGAGATAGTGTAGCAAAGAATAAGCTTTTTAGTAGTAGTACTTAGAAAATGGCACAATTAGTAGTTTTTAAGATATAAAGCTTTTCCCGATATTGTACTAGACACCTGATGTGCCTCAGACAAATTGTGCCAAAACTAATGAAATATTTTAAAATTTGAAAACTTGGATATTGTAAATTACTATTGGAATGAGAATCCTAGTCTTTATAAAAATTCCCAAGCTTTTGTCCTCGAAACATTAAAATTTCAAAAAAATCCAAGCACCTCCAATATTAAACCTGATGGATAATATAGAACAATACACTGATTCCAACCAGCTTGTGATAGATAAAATAGCTCCAAACAAGACAAAATTAAAATGTTTTTACGTTTTTTAATACACATATGGGCATACAAACGCCTCACATCCAGGCCCTTGTTCGTCATTGTTTCTGCTGTATGTTGTACAAACATAGTGGACATTTTGCATTATTACTACAAAATGTTTCAGGAAAAGTTATTGTTAGACTTGTTTACAAGTAGTAATGATGTTGTTTTCGCTTAATTGTAAACAAATAATTGGATTAGATAGCAAAAATATGTTCTTTTAAATCAATTTAAAAAATTTTTTGAGTTTTGCAAAATTGATGGCATGGTTAACATAATATGAGCCATAAATCAAAAACTAAATTAGAAAATTGTATGAAATTTTACAGTAACATTAAAAAATGTCTTTTCTATCATATAAACTGCTAAAATTACAAAACATTCAATGAAAAATGGCAAACCAGATCAATTTCCAAAACTTGCCATCGATATCATGGTTAATATAAAGTCAGCCATAAATCAAAAAATACGTTACAAAGCACTATCAAATTTTACCATAAAATAAAAAAACGTGTTTTCTGACATAAAACGTACCAAGCTACAAAAGATCACATTAAAAGTGGCAAATCATATCAATTTCTAAAACTCTTCATTAATATCATGGTTAATATAAAATCCTTCAAACCCCCAAAACTGATGCACCAACAGCTCCAAAACCTCACATTAACACAGAAAAATAACTTTTCTATTTAAACTATCAGTTTATTCAAAAAATATACGCAAAAAAGTTCTAAACTGTACAATTATCGATATGTAGTTATCTTGAAGGCAAGGTTAATATTTTGATATCTGTTATGGTGATATGGCAAGTTTTAGACCAAAAAATTGACTATATAAAGTAAAAATATACAACTACTTACAAAATCTACGCATTTTAGACTATAAAAGTTGTAAACAAAGTTTTTTCACTTAAAAATAGGATTTTTACCTCAAATTTCATTCAAAGGTCAAAAGATCTGTCAAAACGTGCAAAAACTTTGTTTACAACTTTAAAATTTTTTCATTTTTTAACAAAATAGTTTCTAAACAGTAATAAAAACTATAACGTACAGGTTTCAGTATGTAAACGTCAAAAAATCGTTATTCATCATCAGTATATACGTTATCACGGTTCAGGTCCTCATCGGTATCTACTTGATCGGATATTTCGTACATTAGTATGTGAAACTCTTCTGGACTGTCAGCGTAAACGTGGTGACCAGAGTTAGTGAACTGAAATTTAATTTTTACCATTATTAACCATGTTATACGATCAATCATGTCCAACCACATAAAATTTTTTTTTCTGAAGCTTCATTCCCTTACCTCCATACGAATATAGCAATCGCTACGATGGTTCTGAACCTCATAGTACGGTTCCGGGCTGATATTACTTCTAGTGCCACATATAAAGGTCACCGGAACGTTAGAATCAATGCCTACGAATCTCTCAATCATTGGCCGCTTTGGCCAACAGAAATCGTAGCTAAGATAATGTAAAGCTGATTCGCCTGTTGGATTTCGGGCATTTGCTTGATATATGTATTCGTATATTGCATTAGGGTCTTCTGAGTTAAATTTTTTATACAAATCGCCTCGAAAACGGCGAAGAAATGGAGGTGCTAAAAGGGTTATGGATAATATAAGAAGAAAAAGGTGAAAGAAAGAAAAAACAAACAAGTTTTTAGAGATAAATTAAGAAAATTAATCAAAAACGGTTTTAAAATCTATCCAAAACAATGAGAATGCATAAAAACACCGTAAAACAGAAAAATATATAAAGATACTTACCTAGCTGACCCAAAAACCTCAAAAGCGTCAAAGGATTGAACTTGGACAAGTAATATCCCAATGTGTGTATCCATTGGTAAGCATAGCTCTAAAACAATATTATAAATTCAAGTCACATCTGTTTACCTGCTCATCATTCGGCTTCGGCACAAATCCCCAAGGATCCAACAACACCAAGTGCCTAACATGACTTGGGTGCTCCAAAGCGTACGAAGCAGCCAAATATCCACCTAAAACCCAATACTAATTACAAAATAAAAAACATACCTAAACCATGTCCAACCAGGATCATCTTCTCTATCTTCATCTCTCTCCGCCAGTCTTCTATAGTTCGAACCCATTCCAATTCAGCCAAAGTTGGTTCGGCTGGAAAATCTGGCCTGGAACTTTTACCCCAACCAAGCAAATCAAAAGCGTATGTAGTGCGCTTCTTTGACAACTCATCAAGATTCTGATTCCACACAGCTTTGCCCAAAAACATGTCATGTAACAGCACAAACGGGATATCTTGTTTTTCAGCTTCTAATGGCTCTTGCTTGGCTATAAGCGTGTCTACCAAACCATTCCAATGTCTGACCTGTAATGTTTGTTACTGTTAGCTAGATTATAAAACTGACTTTCAAAAAAGCTTAAATACAAAGTCTTTCATCAATTCTCAACCGAGATATACCTAAAAGTAAACACTAACATCTAATAGCATACCTTAACTTTCTTGAACTCTAACTTTGTCTTGACGCTGCTTAATAAGCTCTTCTCCATATCATTTAATCTTTCTAAACTAGCCGCTGGCCATGGTATATAGTTTCGAGGATCGTAAACACCAAGATAATAGTTAGTTTCAACTTTTGTTTCTGGACTTTGTACCTCCATAAATATTAGATTTTTAAGAAAAAACAAAACTCCAACTGATAAAAAAGTGAGTATTTACACTAAAGAAAAGTATTATATACAAAAGAAGCAATCGTAATCTAATTACAAGCTGTTGTTGTTGAAAAACACCAAAAAGTCGCAAACTTTATTTCACAAAAATGTTTTTATTTTAGTCCCACCGCGAAACATTTCAATGCGAAAATTTCGTGGCATCTTGTGGCAGGTTTTTTGCGAAATTTTTTGGGCCTTTTGGCCAGGAAGTTTTTGATCGTTTTTCAGTCGAAGTGTTTGTCAAAGGGTTAGCTTTTGTCAGTTTTGTTAAGCATATAACGTCTGCGTTCGGTTTAGTTATGTGTAATATTATAAACGACGAGATTTTTTGAGTTTTTGCGGGTTTTAGGGGGTAAAGCTATATTTTTGGTAGTTTAAAGTGATGTTTAGAAGTTGCAGTTGGTTTCATTTGTGAAATTAAGTATGTACACAAGTTTTTTTAAACAAAATATATTGTTTTACAAAGGTTTGTGTTAATTTTTTTAAATTTCTAATTTTTAATTTTTAGGTAACAAATTTTAATAAAATTGAAAATTTTTGTAAAATACGCTGTTGATATTATGATAAAGCATAGAAACTTGTTTATAGTGCTATTTGTTCTATATTATTGGTAATTTTCATTTTTGTTACCTAAAATTTAAAAAATTGAAATTTTCGAAAATATGATGATATTTATGAAAATTTGTGTGCAAGAGGGTTTAAAATGCTATTTTAGACAATGTTTTTCACTTTTATCTTTTTTTTACCCAAAAAAATAAAAATTGTTTGTATCAGTCAAGCCATGTGTAATATACCTTTTATACCACGTTTTTTCAAAAGGTATGGTCATACATGTCTTATAAGTCCGCTTGAAAATATAAACTAGAAACGTAAGGTGCGCCGATGTCTGATCGAGTGCGCTGCGAATTTGTTATCGAACTTTACCATCACTAATCAATTTACTTTTTGCTTCGGCTTGTTCTTCGACCAAATAAAACGTGATTGCGTTTTTTGGTTTGAAAAGGACGAATTGAGGTTGTTATGGTTCAATATTATCTATAGGCTTTCTATAAGAAATTGTATCTATAGGCTTTTGATTCCATATCAATAACATTTTGTTTTGCTAAAACATTATTAAAAATATATTTATATCAATATAAATTATCTAAAACTTCAGGTATTAGTATATTGCTGGTGAAGATACTTTTTTGTTGGAGTGATATCAATTTGGCGTGATTTACGGTAATTTTTTGATGTTGTGGTAGATGAAAATTGATTAAAACTTGGAAAATTGGTTGTCTAAAACAAGGTTATATCGTTTTTTTACTTTTATAGCTGTAAAACCTAACAAACCCCCATTTCAGTTGCCTAAAACCAAACATTGGGGATGGCCGAGACCTCAGGTGGAGACTACGAGTCCCTCAGTCCGACCTACAAGCTATGGGTCCATTTGACAGCCGGCGCCATGGCCGGTGTAGCTGAACACTGTGTTATGTTTCCGTTGGATTCGGTCAAAACTCGTCTACAAAGTCTGTGTCCATGCCCGGAGACCAGTTGCCCCACTCCAATTCATGGTGTGGCCTCGATGGTACGACGAGAGGGATGGTTGAGGCCGTTACGAGGTGTTAATGCTGTAGCCACTGGGTCAATACCTGCTCATGCACTTTACTTTTCTGCTTATGAGAAAATGAGAGTAAGTTGTTTGAGGTTTTTGTTTGATTTTTAGGTTTTGACATGAATAACATGGAGGTTTGGATTCGGAAAGGAAAAGAGTTGAAGAAATGAGTATCTAACATGTTAGAAGAAGCTTTTTTTATAGTTTATAGGTATTGAGAAGGGTTAAACTGATTATTTTTTTAAAGGTATTAAGAAGGCCTAAAATAGTATTTTTGGTAGTTTTTAGGTATAAAAAGGCTGGAACTTAGTGTTTCGTTAATTTCTGAGCAAGAAAACGGCTTAAATTTTCGTTTTTGTAGATTTTTATACAAGAGAACGTTTAATATAAGAATGAGCAAGGTTTTTTAGGTATAGAAAGATTAGAAATTAAGTTTTTGTTGATATCTATATGAAGAAAGTGCTAAAACTTTATTTTTTGTAGCTTTTTTAGTCAGAGTAAAGGTTAATATAAGAAAGAACAGGGGATTTTAGGTTTGAAAAGGTTTAAAAACGAAGATTTTGCGTATTTTTAAGCATGAAGAAAGTAAAAAGTACATTTTTTGTCATTTTAGGTAACAAAACTTTATGAAACATACTTTACAAAACTTGCAATTATTATAAACCCCTATCTTCAGGATTTCCTAACCGGTTCCACCCGCTCCCACTCAAACACGTTAGCTTATGGAGCAGCCGGCGCCTGTGCTACCGTTCTCCACGATCTTGTTATGAACCCGGCCGAAGTGGTGAAGCAACGAATGCAAATGCATTGTAGTCCATACGGAGGCTCGTTGGAGTGTGCACGATGCATTTATCGAACCGAAGGCATTTCCGCATTTTACCGGTCGTATTCGACCCAACTCATCATGAACATACCCTTCCAAGCCGTCCATTTCATGACCTACGAGTTTCTACAGAAAGTCCTGAATCCGACTCACAAATACGATCCCAGAAGTCATTTGATTGCGGGTGGATTAGCTGGAGGTATTGCGGCGGCACTCACCACGCCCTTGGATTGTGTCAAAACGGTTTTGAATACTCAACAAACGCCAGAGATCGAGTGCAAGAATAGAAGGATATTGTTGAAGGCTAGCAGGAGCTATGAGGGTAAGATTGTGGGCTTGTTTTTATGGGGGAGGGGTGGATTTCTATAAAAAAAAGAAAGGGAAGGGTCTGAAGAAAAAATAGGGAGAAGGGACTTTTTGGCATTTAAAAGTTTTTTAAGCCTAAAAAACGAAAAAAAAAATATTTTTTAAGATTAGAGAGGCATTTTTAAGCCTGAAATTTCAGTGTTAAGCCTAAAAATTATTTTATGCATACGAGGAATTCATCAAGCCTAAAAACTCATTTTAAGCCTAAACTAACATTTTTAAACTTGAAATATTTCTTTTAATCCTAAAATGGACATTTTTAAGCTTAAAATCTCAGCTTTAAGCTTAAAAATAATGTTAACCTTAAGTTAAAATTTTTAAGCCTAAAAAATTATTTTAAGCCTAAAGAAGGTTTTTGGGCTTAAAAGCAAATTTTTGTTTCTAAAGTTTCAGTTTTAAACCTAAAACTTTTTCCATTCTAACGATGACACTTTTAAGGCCTAAAAATTTATTTTCAGGCTTGAAATGACATTTTTAAGCCTAATGAGTCATTTTAATTCTGAAGGAACGTTTTAAGGTTTAAAATGTGATTGCTAAGTTTTATAGTACATTTGTAAGCATATAAACGTTTTTTATTTAAAAAATATTTTTAACCTAAACTGACATCTATACCTAAAACAATATAATTCCAGGTATTGTGGACGCGATGACGACGATATACCGGAATCGTGGCGTCGCCGGCTTCTACCGTGGCCTTCAAGCACGTGTGATCTACCAAATGCCCGCCACCGCCTTATCGTGGAGTGTCTACGAACTGTTCAAATTCACGCTGGACGGACATTAGTTTCGGACCAGCTTCTCGACTATACAGGGTTTATTTAGACGTTTTTTCTCTTTGGTTATAAATAAAACATATATATACGAAGGATGGCGGGGTAAAGTTTTGATTTGGAAGCCTAAATTTCAAGAAATTTGGATTTTCCGGCTTTAGGGCAGGGTTAAGGTAAAAAAGACATGTTATATGATGAAACATGACCAAGTTAAAAATTTTTGAAAATTTATGAAAAGATTACGTTTTACTGATCATTATTAGGCCTAAATTGAAATTATATCATTTTAAACCTATTTTTAGTCAAAAGAGACGTTTTTTAGTTAAAAGTACGACATGTTATACGATGGAAAATGTCCAAGATAAAATTTTTGAAAATTTTATGAAAAATCACTTTCTAATAATCAATTTTAGGCTTACATTGAAACTAGGTAATTTTCAAACCTTTTGTGGCCAAAAGAGAGGGTGATTTTTAGTCAAAAGAGGCATGCCTAGGCATGATATACGATGAAACATGCTCGAATTTTCAAAAATGTTAAAAAGTTTTCATTTTTTTGCAATTAATTTTCGAAATAGGTGGGCTTTTACTAAATTTTATTCAATTTGAAATGTCAGTGTCAAAGGAAAGTTCAACTCCAACGCCTGACGAACTGCCCAGTGCTCCTTACTGTAAACATTGTGGAGACTGTAACTTGAGGTTTTTTGCACGATGTCCGTTTGGGATTCTGAATCTTCTGCTTGGGGTAAGTTATTATCATATATTTTAGAATGATAAGCTTTAACGTAGCCTAATCGTGCCCTAGCCCCGGATCACCCCCAATCATCCATGCACGAGCCCTTTTCTAGTCTTATTCTGGCCTTACCGTTGTCTCACTATGGTCTTGCCCTAGCCCTGCCCTACTAAAAATGCATTTTTAGGTACTATACACCGTGGCAGTGATTCTGTACGCCTTTATGGATTCATTTTTCGGAGAGTTTCTGGTCAGTACACATCTATTGATTGCTTTCTTCATTAGAGCGGTATTGATCCTGTGCTATGTTACCAACACTCAGTCAATGGGCATTGGGTACTTTACTGTTGTTACTGTGAGTTTTTACCCCAACCTTTATCCCTACCCCTACCCTCACCCCCACTTCTACCCCTACCCCTACACCTACCCCTGCCACTACCCCTACAATTACACCCCTACCCCTATTCCTGCCCCTCCTAGCCATAATAAGCCTTACATGACCAGACTTACCCCCTACTATCTGATATGACCCTAGCGGAATATGACTTGCCCTGCACTGCTACACTATGCCCTACTCTAGCTCCAAACCCAGCCCTACCTAGACATGAGGAACGAGCTGGCCTTGACCCAAATTTATGGCGGGCCGGGCCTAAATTTTCAGCCCTTTTGAATTCCAAAACATTTCAAACTTTTCTTCAGGAATACCTCCTGGCCTACTTCACGATAATCTCAGGCATCGCCTCAGTCCCATTTATGGCCAAAGAAATGGTACTGAACGTGCCGATCGACCAGATCTTTGCCATTTCCATCTCAATCATCATGTTCATTGGGATTCTGAGTGCCCTCTTCCACATTTGCATGATCAATCGAGCACGAAAAGGCAAGTCCATCATGTCAATACTCTTCTTATTCAACACTGGCAACAACTTTATGACCAAAAAGAGGTTCAGGAAGTCACAAAAGTTCACCGTGATCACGGTTTGACTGGATTTTTCATAACGTTCCGGTCGTATCTTACTGTAGAGACCACTTTGATGGTGGTTTTAGAAGGGACTGATTTGAAATGGCATTAGTTTTACTAGTTTTTATTGAAAATAAACTTACTTTATTGAATTTATAGATATTTTTGAAAGTTGTTGCCTAGTAAACTAAAATTTAGGTAACAAAAATAAAACTCGTCAGAAATTTGAATTAAAATGAATTTCCAATCTGTCTTTCATGCTGATTTCAAATATCAGTTTAATTTTTTACAAAAACGTTTGGTCTTTGCGAAAAAATGGGTTTTTTAAAATTTTAGGTAACAAAAAATAAAATTCACTAAAAAACCCAAATTAAAATGAATTTCAAAGCAGTTTTTCATGCTGATTTCAAATATCAGTTTAATTTTTTACAAAAACGTTTGGTCTTTGCGAAAAAATAAGTTTTTTAAAATTTTACGTAACAAAAAATAAAATTCACTAAAAAACCCAAATTAAAATGAATTTCAAAGCAGTTTTTCATGCTGATTTCAAATATCAACTTCATTTTTTACTCAATTTTCAAATTCGGGCAAAAAAAACTGTTTTAAAATTTTAGGTAACAAAAATCAAGTATGCCTTTAACATTTTTTTGCGAAATTTAATGGATAATTCAATGAACATCAATGCCAAAAACATACTTTTATATTGACAATATCATGACTTTTTTAAATCGTTAATAGCATTAACAAGGCCATAATTAATAAATAATATATTATACTAACATCATATCCTATACCTACAAGTTCATCCATATTTCTCTTCAAAAGCCTTTTCGAATATTCGACTGAACGTCTTCTCCCTCAATATCCTTGGGCTGTCACAATTGGTAAAGGTGTCCAAGAACTTTTGAGTCGGGAACATGCCAGTATTGATGGCATTACTCACATTGTCCATGAATCTCGACTTCTGATGTTCATTTAGTTGATCAGCCGTTTTTATTAGGTCAAGAAGTGAATTCAGTGTTATTGTTGGTGGTTTGTGGTCCCATTGGACGATTATACCGGTAATTGCGCAGTGAAAACGGTCGATTTCTTCGTTCGCTTTATCGTGCTCCACGTCCCAGCGGATGAGGAGTGGTAGAGCCTAAAAGAAAGATGATCAAAATGTAAATAGGTAATAAAAAACTTTGTAAAGAAAGTTTTAGCCATTTTTCTTGCCATTTTACGATTTGTAAGGAAATTTCTTGCCGTTTTTCGTCATGTAAAGAAAGTTCCTGCCATTTGTCGTCTTGTAAAGAAAGTTCTTACTATTTTGCGTCTTGTAAAGAAAGTTCTTGCCGTTTTTTGTTTTGTAAAGAAAGTGTTTGCCATTTTTCATTGTCAATTCAAAAAATTAGAAAAAATTCATTTTTATTACCTAAAATTAGCAAAAATCAAGTTAAAATTAAAACCCCCTACCTGCTCCCCAAACCGCTTGGCCAGTTCCTGATGTTCATTAAAGAACTCGAGTACATCCACCAGATCTTCAGTCAGCCACAGTCCAATGATGTTGATGATTTGTGGTCCATACACGTTATCATTGATACCGTATGTCATGAAAAAGCATGAGAACTCCAAAGCCCTTTCTCTTAACGGTTGCAATACGGTAAAGATACCGTATACCGGCGGAGGTTTAAGAAAGTCGTCGATCAACCGGTCAATAAGGAGTTGAATCGACTGGTCGTTACTTGATTTGAGCCAGAAGGTGGCTAGATCATCAAAGATTGAGTAGATTCCAAGTTGAAGTGAGATTGAGGCGAGACGGATCAGGGTTTTGATTCGTCGTTCGTGAAGGCGTGGGTTGGCTTCTCTGGCGAGGAAGATGGTGTAGAAACAGTCGTAGCGTAATGTGGCTGGAGTTTCTTCCTGAAAATTCACAATTTAGTCAAAATTTAGTTTAAATTTTTTTTAAATTTGTACTGTAAACTAAAATAAGATAAGTAAAGAAAGGATAAACTAAAGCTAAGGTAAAGTAAGGTCGGTAGGGTAGGGCAGAATAAAATAGAGCCTAGGGCAAAGTTGAGAGAAAAGGGATAAGACGGGGTACAATGAGAGTAGGGCAAGACTAGTACAAGCCTATTTTTACAAAATCTAAAACTAAAAAAATCGTTTAAACCGTATAACTTGTCACCCGCAGGCTGCGCAAAACAAAAAAAAATTTAAAAATAGCAAAAACTTAAATTAAATATTGAAAAATGACAAAAACTTTCTTTACAAAATGGAAAATGGTAAGAATTTTCTTTACAAAACAAAAAATAGCAAGAATTTTGCTTACATGACAAAAAATGGCAAGAACTCTCTTTACAAAACAGAAAATTGCAAGAACTTTCTTTACAAAACAAAAAATGGCAAGAACTTTGCTTACAAAACAAAAAATGGCAAGAACTCTCTTTACAAAACAGAAAATTGCAAGAACTTTCTTTACACACTGAAAAAACGCAAGAACTTAAAAATGACAAGCCAAACACTAACCAATAAGCTTAATCTCTTACCTTATAAAACTCAGTGACAAGTTTTATCAGTTCTAGCTCCTGTTGAATGCCCAAAGGTTTGTTGTTTTGTGCGAAAATCAATTCATCCAGTTTACTCTGTAAAGCCATGTAGTTCTTTTGATAATTGAGATCACTCTTCTGTTTTGACATTAGCTTAGCCGCCTCGAGGCAAGTCTTCAAAGTCGCTCTGAACTGCTGCTTCTTGATGATTAATATCTCCAAAGCGTTGGTTCGGGCCGCATTCGGTGGCGCCGGCGGCAATCGACCAGTCGGTGCGTTTGTGAGGCGTGGCTGTGAGGTTGTGGGTAGGGGTTTGGGCTTGGACTGGTGGGCCGGTGGTCGATTTGAAGGCTGTTGATATGGATGTGGTCTATGGCCGCGATAGCCCGGACCGCCTCGGTTGCGGCCACTGCCTCTGGGGTTGTTGAAGTGGGCGGGGTTTCCGCCGCGAGGTCGATTCTAAAAACTTTTATTGAATTTTGAAAAAGTAGCAGGTTAAAAATAGCAAAAAATTTCTTTACAAAACAAAAAATGGCAAGAACTTTCTTTACAATGCCAATATATTCACAAGCGTACCATTTTTAGCTGTTCCTTTGTAAAACAGAGTCAGTTAGACCTAAAAATAATAGCGTTAGATTCAAAATACAGTAGTAAGAAAGTTGGATCCACTTGGAAGACCTGAAAAGGATGACCCAGGTCTATCAGGCTCTGCCTAAACCAAAGCCGGACCTCTTTACAAATCTAATTTCAATAATTAAGTTGCTGAAATAATTCTGTGCCCTTTGTCAAATAAAATTTTTAAAGTTAGGAAGCCCAGAATTACTTGAACAGCCTAATAACACTATTTTGTTCCAAAAATACAGTCAAATAACTATACCATTCCAAAAATACGATCAAACTGGACCACATACCAATAATAATATAACTTCCCCCAACTTTTGTTCAAACAATTTATTAAATTCTTCAAAACACTTAAAAATAACATAGAATTCAAAGAAAGATCTAATGTTGACTCACATTATCAATCAAAATAACAATAGTTGATACAAGTTCAATATTAAAAGACTGGGTGGTTGGATAACAACAATATAAACTCTATATAGGCTCTAGTACCTAGGTGGGACAAAAATATAAGTTTTAGGTATACAACAAAGCCTTTAGACTTAAAAAAAGCTTTTTGCCTAGTTCTAACCATTTTAATGCTTAAAAGACGATATAAATCTATAAAGAGTCAAGTGTCGAGCAAGATATGAAAGTAAAAAGATTACCCGTAACAAAATATGAGCAAAAACAATACAAAAGATGACATAAACTTTGGCAAAACATATTCTAAATCACAGGCTACTACTGTAATACCAAACAAAAAGCTAGGAAAGAATCTTCTGAGCCTTGTCCATCATTAACAGCGTTCAGAACGCTCCTGATCATTCACAACATTCAGAAGCCTCTAGACCAACCACAACATCCAAAAGGCTTTAAATAGATCATTCACAATATCCAAAATATTCATGTAAAACATTCTAGACCTTCTCCATCATTTACAACATCCAGAAGCTTCTAGAACATCCACAACATGCAAGATTTTTATCCAAACTATTCATAACCTTCTTCATCATTCTCCAAACCCACAATCTTCTAAACCCATCATAACAATAAGGTTCTTCATCCAAAACAACTTTTTTCCCTCCTCCACCTCTACCACAACATGTTCCAAGGTTTGAATTGATTTTTTCTCAATCTTCTTCAAGTTTTTGCCATTTTCAATCGCTGGATCATACTTTTTAGGCTTGTATCTTCATGTTTCTTCACTTTTCCTTCATTCTTTGACGCTTTTCCTTCTTGCTTTACTAGTTTTTCTTCGTTTTTCGTCAACTTTCCTCCATTTTCAAGCCGTTTTTCGGGCTTTCCTCCACAAGTTTTGCCATTTCCAAAAAACTTTGGACCATTTTGTTTCTTCCCTGCCCACATTCTGTCAATGTGTTGACCGATTGATGAAGTTCCCACTTCTTCTTGACCTCTCGACGAAGATATGACAACTTTTTGGTCAATTTCTCTCTTGGATATTCCATTTTTATCAGCTTTCTGACCGTTCAATGAAGATCCATCCACTGTTTGGCCATTGACTTTCTTTAGCTTAACATTTCCATTAATTTTTTGACCGGTCGATAAACTTCCATTATTTTTTTGACCGGTCGATAAACTGCCATTGTTTTTTTGACCGGCCAAGACACTAACATCAACTTTCCGGCCATTAGCCTTCATTTCCATTCCAAATTCGCCTGTTTTTACATCATCTTCACCTTCTTTCTCTTCTTTTCCTTCTTCCACCACTTTTCTGCCATTCTTTGTCCACATGAGTTTGCCCATCAACAATTCGTAGCATATTTTCTGTCGGAATTTGAATATAAATTCATGTAAAAAGTCGTAGCAAGTGCATCTTCTGGC
This sequence comes from Bursaphelenchus okinawaensis, assembly GCA_904066225.2. Taxonomy (NCBI): domain Eukaryota; kingdom Metazoa; phylum Nematoda; class Chromadorea; order Rhabditida; family Aphelenchoididae; genus Bursaphelenchus; species Bursaphelenchus okinawaensis. The sequence goes on along the minus strand of CAJFCW020000002.1, from coordinate 1,748,618 downwards.
CGTGAACTCCGCGAATGAGCACAAATATACACCACAATCAATGTCATTGTGTTGAATTGGGCGATTCTGAAGGTTGTTATTTCAGTTTTTTTTTTCATTTTTCAGATTTGATTTAAACGTTTGGCAATTTCAAAGTTATGTTAACCATGAGAAGTGTAAAGAATGTTATTGTAGAAAATAAAATAGTAAAAATTAAGTTTAATTAGAATTTTTAAATAAAAAAGTGCTTACCACTAGGATCTTCTTCAAGCTCCTTGTAGTGAAGTCTTTCTTCTGCTTTGTTGTTGCTTCTGCTAGTAGGTATTGGCTGAAAAATAGAGGTTAATATTACACTAAAACCTTATTTTTTAAATATTTTTTCAAAAAAAGTTTTTATGTTACTTAAAAATAAAAAAAACCGTAAAAAATCTTTTTTTTACCCAGCCTTAACCAGAAATGCCTATCCTATCTTTCCCTGTCGTACCCAGATCTCATCTGCCTTCCTCAACCCACCTCTGCTCTACCTTGCCTTACTGTACCATATACCCTCTTCTGCCCTTCACTGCCCTACCTTACCCTACCATTCCTAATCATACCCTACCAAGCCAAATTTTGCCCCTACAATACCTAAAAACCAACTTTAACACCAAAAAACCACGAAAACCTACTCCATTTCCCTAAAGTAATAGCTAGCGACTTGTGTAGCAATCTTCTCATCCTCAAAGTCCATTGAATCGCAATAAACCTTGTGTTTGTGTTCAAAATCCCATATTAATAGTGCCCAATGTTCGTTGGCAAAGATGGGTACATAAACAAGATCATATGAGAAGATATCAACCTTTCTAGTCCATCTTGAGACCTTCTCATAGCCATGGTCACGAAATGTTGGGTAGAAGAAGGTGTCAAATGCGTAGACCTGTAAAAATAAACAAAATTAAAAAATTTATTACCTAAACACCTACTACAATATAAAGAACACTATATAGCCTAAATTTAGAATATCATCCCATAAACCCTGCCCTACCTTAAAATTACCCTACCCTGCTCTAAAATCATATAAAACCACATCTTATCAGAATTCTCACCTTAGGAAAACCAGGAGTCTCTTCAGCCCTCTTGATGATCAACTTCATATAAGCGTTGATGACTTCATCGTTCAGTAACTGCAAACTTTTCAACGTAAAAAGGTCAGATTTTTTCAGAGAAGCACCAGCCACTGTTAAAAACGTATTTTCATTATCCAAGTCCGTATCTTCCTTCCATATTTGTCGAATTGGCAAGATACCATCAGATGGTATACCTAAAATATCTTTTTTTAGATCTAAAACAATAGTTTTGACGAAAAATGTTGATAAATACAGAAAAATTAATTAATAACGTCCAAAACCATCCACCAATCAAAAAATTATCCATTTTTACCCATTGAAAAGCCTAAAAACAAAAAAATCAAAAAATCTTACCATACGCCACCAAATTGAAGGTATTGCTAGATATAACGTCACGAAGCTCTTCGAATGTGTCTGTATGTGTTTCTTCTAAAGCTTCTTGTGTGTAGCATTCTTTTCCGTAGCGGTCAGATGCATCTACCAGCAGTATCTGACTTCGGAACTTCTGAAAAAGCAAAACTCCATGGATAATATAATGAAATATAACTTAACGCCAATTCTACTTTTTAAATAAATAAAAAGCCCGCTTACAGTGAAATAAATTTCAAACTCCATTATGCTCATTTTGGTATGTTACACTAGGTTCAGCTAATATAAATGCTGAACAAACCTAAACTAGGCTACAATCCAAGCTCAATTCAACAAGTATCGTTTGCTAATACTTAACCTTGTATATCTACACAAAACCAACTAACGTGACATTTATACCCAAAACACACCACAGTTCATCCTACTTACTACGTGACAAATCGCAAATTACTTCAAGCCATAAATCAAATAAAACATTTGTTCAAGAAAACACAACAAAAATAGTTCCAAAATGTCACGCAGCAGCTCTTAAACTTGTATTTGGAAGCAATACAGCGTGTTTTAATTGGTCCCGAGTTCAAACTTTTAAGAACCTTGTAATATGATAAGAAAAAATTGTTGTAACTTTGAAATTTTTGTTATTCTAAGAAACTTCGTTTCTAAAATAGTTAAAGATGTCTATTATTTACCTTCAAAACAACTTCAGCTTTCTAACTATATCAAGCCAAAAGATATATTCAAAACAAGCTGATTTACGTCTGCAAACCTAAACCAAGAACAACATCAAAAGAAAAAACTTACTTTTGTAACCCGTTTAACTCGCTTGATTTGTGGAACATCAGAACTGTTATCCGAAGCATTTGAGCTAGTCGGTTCTTGGTGGAAAAGTCTCGGTCTCTTGGATTTCGGTTTGTCGTTTGACATAACCTAAAATAACATATTTTTTAATGTGTTTTAATATATAATCTTTGAAAACTCAAAAATAATAAAAGTTATCAAATTACCAAGCATTTTAGGTGCTCTGAGTACCTTTTTAATCTTATAGGAACATATTAACCATCAAAAAACTTGTTTACTTCGCTTTTTTAAAGTTTCCCGATGGAATATAAAACTAAAACAGTTATAAAAACTAAATTCAGCTATTTTCTAAAAGATTTTGTAAATTTTAATAGTTCAGAAGCAAGAAAAGTATTAAAAACTACCTATTTTACAAAATTTTTGCCCGATTTCTCAAAAAAAGGAAAAATATTTTATTCGCTAACTGCGCATTAGAAGCTGCAGGCTGCGAAACCATTTTATACGAAGGAATTTGTGAACTGTTTGTAACATTTTTCTAGCTTTTCTTTGTCAAAACTATATTTTTAAAGTAAAATACAATTTGTTCCGCTCATTATTAAAGATTATAAAATTAATTTTTAAGCGTTAGGTGAAAAAGTTTCTGATTTTAGATATTTTTAGTAAAATACGTGCTGACGATGTTTGATTGTAATAATATTTATTAATATAGTACATTAGTCAATAATTTGTACTGTTTAGCACATGTGGAGGACAATACATGAGCGTTCTGGATTGATTTTGCTTCCTTCTTCCTTCAACCAGTCGGCCAAACGGTTCAAGGCGTCGTCAGCCAAGTTGGAGCACAAGTGCTCGAGTTGTTCAATTTTTCCGAGCTTCTCGTGACAGTATTTCTGAAAAATTGAAGCTTATGGTAAATTTTTCCACCTTTTAAAGTTTTGTAGAAGAGATAGCTTCAGAAAGTTTCGAAAGTCAAAAAAGTTTGAAATTTCTTTAAACTTCTACTGTAAGGTAACCTCAAATAGCTGTAACTTTGTTGCCAAATAAGATATGTTTTAAAAACTTTAGCAAAATGTACAACAAACAGTTTATGCTCTACAAAACGTATTTTTTCAAATTTGGTCAAACAATTTGAAAAAGGCAAAATTTTAAGTTGAAAATGACACGCAAGGCTTAAAGTAGTGGGTTGCAACAAAATTACTGTAACTTTTTAAATTTATTGAATTTTCAAATTTTCTTTTTTGAGTAACGTGAAGAGTTGAACACTCTACTACTGTGCCAAAGTTTAACTTTCTATCCCAGCCGCATCTGTCTCAAAAAAAAATTTTTTTTTCTGAAAAAAAGTTGAACTTGGTCCCCTCTGTAGATTTTTTTGAAAAAACTGAAAAAACTTCTTTTAGTTTACTTGTTTTTTTATAAATTAAAAAATAGGTGTTAGGCTTTACTTTCTATCTTACATTTACTAGTTTTTCAATTTTAGATACCTAAACTACCAGTAAACCATAAACCTACATGAACAGTTGGCAACAAGATTTCGCGTTCGATTTCTCTGGCGTTCTCCAGCTCGGCTTTGATGACTTCAAAAAGGGCTTGGCATGGTTTGCACAGGAATTTTCCGATTTTCCATTGCAATTCAGGGTTCTCCAACAATGGGTTTTGCTTGGCCACGCTTTGGCGTTCGAGGGCTTCTTTGACGAAATTGGTCTTGTCTAAAGCAGCCAACAGCTCCTTTTTCAGCTCCTCCAGGTGCTGTTCGGTGTTGCGGTCGAGGACGGCGGCGGAGGCCAAAGCCAAAGTGGCAGCGAGGAAGAGAACGGTCTTCATTCCGGTCGAGAATGGGTTGATTGTGATTAGCTTGCATTGTTTTATAGGGGACGATGCTTATCAACAATGGTGTTATCACTGTTCTTGGCTAGCCTTTGGTTTTCTCAAGTTTTAAGAGGTTTTGGAAGTTGGAATTTGGTTGAATAAGGATTATGGTTATCATATGAAACATATGATGTAGTTTTTTTTGTGTAAGATGGCTATGTAATGATAATAGGATAAATAAGGTCATTTTGAGGTCAAGTCAGTTGGCATAAAATAAGGTGGGTAAAGACAAGGGTAAGCCAAAGGCAGGGAAGATCACAGAATGGGGTAGGGCAGCAAGGATGGGCTAAGGCAGAGACAGGACAAAAAATGGGTTGGGTCGGGCAGGACCGGACAGGGCATGTCAGAGCATGACAAGACAGGGCATTTATAGAGGAGGTGTGTGGGTAAATGATAGAGCTAAGCGAACGCTACTACAGACTTAGTCACGAGGTAGAGTAGGGTAGGGTAGGGTAGGGTAGGGTAGGGTAGGGTAGGGTAGGGTAGGGTAGGGTAGGGTAGGGTAAGGTAAGGTAGAATAGGACTTGATAAGCCTACGTGATTACTGTAACATTTTTCTGACGTAAGTGTTATCAGTATTCGCCTTCCAAATTCAAAATTACAAACTGATAAGGAAAGATTAAGAGTTTTCAATTGTAAATTCCAAAACTTTCCTTGTAAAAAGTTTTAAAAATAACTTTTTGTAACAAACATTATTGATAAAACAGCAATCTCTTAGCAATGTTATAAGAAACTTGTTGATCATTTACTTTCCTAATAGTATGTTAAAAAGGAACATATAATCTTGAAGTAGATTGCTGATAAAGGGCTTATTTGTTATTTACTATTACAACCAGAGATTAATTTTTTGTTCTATGACAATCAATTTAATTGCAATTTTTGGTTGTTATGATAATATGTATAATAAGAACGCTAAGGCCAAGGCTGGGACATTAGGCTAAGGCTAGGGCTCTGGACTAGGGCCTGGGCTGGGGCGCTCGGCTAGTGCTTTCGGCTAGGGATAGGTCCTGACAAAAAGGAAAATTCTATGGCTAATGGCAGCTTAGGCTGCACTATCAGCATTAGGCTGAAGCAAGGGTAGGCTTGGGCTGATTATATGGCTTAGACTAATAGGATTAGAACTAAGGCTAGAGCTAAAGCTAGGTCTAGGGGGCCTGTGCAAAGGCTCTGAGCTAGAGCTCTCGAGCTAGGGTTTTGGGCTAAGATTTTGAATTAAGGTTTGGTGTGAGGGCTCTAGGCTAGGGCTCTGGACTAGGGCTTTGAGCTAGGGCTTTGGACTAGGGCTCTGGGCTAGGGCTCTGAGCTAGAGCTCTAGGCTAGAGCTCTGGGCTAGGGCTCTGGGCTAGAGCTCTGGGCTAGGGTTCTGGGTTAGGGCTCTGGGCTAAGGCTCTGAGATAGAGCTCTAGGCTAGGACTCTGAATTAGAGCTCTGTGCTAGGGTTTCGGGGTAGGGCTGTGGGCTAGGGCTAATAAAATGCAGAAATCTATAAATTATGAAATTTTTTAAAATTAAGTTTATTTTAAAATTATGACAATTTTTAATAAAAATCCAAAAACAATGATTTTAAAGAATTATCTATGGCAGTATTATGATCGTATGTACAGATATAGTAATATAAACACAATAAAAACACAAAAAGTACATGTACAACATTTTAAGAAAAATCAAGGTAAAATACATCTGTAGTAATAGAGCCTGTTTACTCCATACAACAAACGGCTAGCCCAGGCACACAACAAGCTTCATCGGCTTGAAAACATAGTGATAAGGCTAGTATTAATAGTATTACAGCGACAATAACTAATATTAATAAGGGCGTGGAAAAACTTGGCCATGGCATTTCTTGCTCCTTTATCACTGGTGGACCACATTGTACCAGTTGACTTGATGCTAGTAGAAGTAGTAATATCCTTGTCAAGTTCTTTGAGTTTAACATGAAGGCTATGGATGAAGTTGAATGTAGGTATAACATTGTGGACTGGCTATGTAGGGTATGGTTTGGTTGATGACGATAATACTAGGTAGGGTAATGCCAACGGCTATTTAGGCTATATTATTCGTTTCTATGTAGGCTATGACTTGATTAATGATGATAAAGGTAATACTACTTGGCAGGGCAGTATCAGTTATAACGTTTAGAAGCAGAAGAAACAACAGTATTAATATTCACGTTGATCTTCAGGTTAAGCAAGTAAGTTTACATTGGATGAAGCTCCAATTCTTTATGAAGTATCTAAAACAATATCAAATTAAAATTTTACAAATTGAAAAAAAAATTTAAAATGTCACGTACAGACGTAGTAAAAGATTAACGTAGATCGAACCGAGCCTAAATTTTGTATTTTTTTCAGCTCGTTTTTTGTTTTACTGAAATCCAGCCTGGTCCGGCTGAATGAAAGAATATTGCCTACTCGAACCGGGTGTGAATTTTAGGCCCGGCCAATTTTTTATATTGCTCAAGCCCAGCTCGTTTTCCATGCCTATGATCCAGTGCCCTAGCCCAGAGCCCTAGCCCACAGCCCTAGTCCAGAGGCCTAGCCCATTGTCCTAAAGAAAAATAATAAAAAAAGCATATCCAAAGTCAATAGAACAATAACATGTTTGTGGCAGCAGAGTTCACGAATATTAATAGAGTTTTTGCGTAATTTATGCAAAAACTCAGTGCTGACACATCAAAAAAATAACAAAATTTAGCGAACAAAATGGATAATATACCCTCCCAAGAGACCCTACCCTACCCTACCCTACCCTACCTTGCTTTCAACTATCTAAAATCAGACCCAACCCTAAAATTTGAAAAAAACCACACCCTACCATAACTCACCCACCCCTCTCCCCTATCGTCAAAAATCCGACCCCCCCCTAAAACAAATTAAGGATCTAAACAATTACCATACCCTACTATACTCAGTCGCCCTACCCTGTTTCCTACCATCTAAAACCCAACCCTCCCCATAAAAAATTTTAAACACAGTAGAATTACCACACCCTTTCATATTCATTTATAATAGCCGAATCACCTCTTAAGCCTATACCTAACAATCGGACTTCGCGTGCTTAAAGAAAGCCTGCGCCTACCTACTTAAACCTAAAAGAATCGCCCAAACCTATCAAATAACCCTTCTCAAAAACATGTCAATTTGAGTAATAAATATACCCCTGCCCTATCGTTAGTGCAGACAATGTTTTTGGGCTTTACAACCGCAGCAATCAAAACTTGAAGTGGGTTTGCAAACAAAGAAGTGGAGGCAAGTGTAATAAAATCCGATTTTTGAAATCGTCGAAATTGCGGGATTTTCGCTTTTTATTATCATACGCGCAATCTTCAATGCCAAATCTTGATGAATATGAAGAAACCACAGTGAATACAAATAATATAATATAAATTGAGCAAATTGGTTGAGAAAATAACTTACAATGGAACTCCTGTATAACCAACTCGTCTATAATGAAATTCCCGTATAACGAACAACTTTTGAATCAACGTCTATCGCTGCACAGTGCATTTAAAACTCCGTATAACGTAACTCCTTTATAACAAACAAATTTCAAGTCCCCGAGCGATTCGTTATATAGGAGTTCCACTGTATTAGAGTAAAATATGCAGCATTATTAAACGTTAAGCCTAAGAATATAAGCTTGCTATGTTAAACTGTTCTTAATTTCCTAGGTCCTCTATGCCTGAGCGTAAGTCAAAGCCTATATTAAGCTTAAAATTAACAGAAATAGCTTAAAATTAAGCTCATTAAGCCTAACTCTTTTAATTCTGAGCCTGCTAAGCACAAGAATACAAAACGTGAGCCTTTTAGGCCTATTGACACGAAGCCTGCCGAGCCTAAGTTTACTAAACCAACGTCTAAGCCTGGTAAACCTAGAACTTCAAGTCAAACCCTTTGCCTCGTAAGCTTCAGTCTGGTAAGCCTAAGCCTAAGCCTAAGCCTAAGCCTAAGCCAAAGCCAAAGCCAAAGCCAAAGCCTAAGCCTAAGCCTAAGCCCTAGCCTAAGCCATAGCTTAAGCCTAAGCCCTAGCCTAAGCCTTCTAAGCCTAAGCCTTCTAAGCCCAAGCCTTCTAAGCTTAAGTCTTCTAAGCCTAAGCCTTCTAAGCCTAAACCTTCTAAGCCTAAGCCTCATAAGCTTAAGCCTTCTAAGCCTAAATCTTTTAAACCTAAGATTGTTAAGCATAAATTTTGCGGGTCCAATCTTTTTAAAGTTATGTCGAAGCCTTCTAAGCCTAAGTCTTTTAAGCCTGAGTTTTTAGGTTTGAATTTCTGAAACCTAAGTCTTGCTTTTTAAACTAAAAATTGAAAAAAAAACTTAAAAATAGGTCATAAATTAGCTAAAATTTTAAAACCCCCTTTAAAAACTCAAAGCCCTCACCCATTACCGTTCCATTACGTGACAAAAAACCTAAATGATGTTACATGGAATATTTGCGAAGGTAATTGAAGTAAATTGCGGAACCGAGTAATACTCAATACAAAACCTACTTTCACATAATATGAAGGACTTTTCAACAAAAAAAACTTCTCCAAATCCCTTTTTTCCCCAAAAGAAACGCGAAATTCCTCGAAATTTGCTTCAAAACTTTTGAAGAATCTCCTTGCGAGCTAAAAAAGGCTGAATAGAACTTCACTGGCTAATAAGTAAAAGAAACGTTTGTTTATTGCATTTGTTTACAATTCCAATCAAAAGCAATGTTTAAAATTTAAAGTTCAATTAGGGCTTTGGAAGAGAAGATTGTTTTTGGTAGAGAAATCAATGTTTTCAATATTTTTGATAACAAAATGAAAATATCTTTAATGAATTGAAAAAATGAGATTCATAGGTTTTTTAAAAGAAAAACTTGTGTTTTAAGCTATCTTTAAAAAGCTATGACTTAGGCTTAGAAGGTTTAGGCTTTGAAGGCTAAGGCTTACAAGGAAAGTACCCAACCTGCAACTCTCAGGATTAGCTCAAAATTTTTATACAGATTTTTTGTAGTACCAATAGCACATGTAAAAAATCTTAGCTTGCGGTTTTAAGTTTTAAAATTAATATATTTAAACATTCCGCCAATTTGGCATTGTGTTGCAAGCACTTTTTTTGATGTTCCAGATAAGACAGGCTTACAAATTTAAAATTGAAGGTTATTCTAAATTAAAAACTTAGTTTTTTAAAAGTTTTTTCTGGAAATTTTGAAAACAGCCCTTTTTGTTACCTAAAAATTTTTAAAACTATCCCTTTTATTACCTAAAATACACAAAAAATTAAAATTTTGTTACCTAAAATACAAAAAAAACATTATTTTCTTACAAAAAATACTTAAAAAATCTGGTGTTTGATACCTAAAATTAACACTTGTTGCAAAAAAAAATTTAAAATCTTAGTTTTGTTACCTATAATCAAAAGTTTGCTTTCCTTACCAAAATGTATGAAAACTTAAAAAAGTCATTTTTAAAAAACAGTAAAAACTTCAATAGCCTATTACCCCTAACCCTTCTCTGATAATTTCTAAAAACGATAAAAAAAAGGAACAGAAAATAATAGAAACGTTAAAAATAAAACATTTTCGAGACGTCTGTCATCTGACTAAACATCATTTTAAAGTCAAGAAAAATGATTACTAACACTCTATTGAAATGATGTTGCCATGTAAAATGATGTGTAAGAGACAAGTCAATGAAAGTTAAACCCTATCTCTAATAGCAGTCTTAACCTTAAAGGCTCATCCTAAAAAGCTGAGGCTTAGATGACTTAGGCTCAGTAGAGCTAGACTTAGTAGGCGTAGACTTAGAAGGCTTAGATTTAAAATGCTTGAGCTTATATGGCTTAAGCTTAGTCCTAGGCTTTTGAAACTTACGCATAGGTATCTTAGGCTGAGAATGCTCAATTTCTGTCTACTGTAATTTAAATGAAAATGGTTTGGTTTTCAAAAGATGTAAAATATGACAAAATAAAATGCAATGTCTCGCAGAAAAACGGAGTAAAATCCCAGCACTCGCAGTAATTTATTGGGTCGTTTTACACCGAGGCAAATATTACAAATATAACTAATATTATATAAGAAAAGGTTGCATAATACCATTTCTTGCAATTTCTCTAAGGCTATGTTGTTAAATCATTAATGTTAGATAATACTGCAAATTTATTTTTTAATCTATAATATTAAATCATTTACATGGCTTTTAGAAACATGATGTTCCAAGGAAACTTTTGATCATAGACTTATTATTAAACCTAAATAAGACTTATATTGAGCCAAAACTACAAAGCTAGACCGAATGACAGAGCGTAGGCTTAAGCCAATGTTTATGAGTTCGGTGCTTCAACTATATCAGGGCCGAACATAGGTCATGACTTACACTACCGCTAGAGCTAAGGCTAGAGTTAAGAGTAAAGGTAGGGCTTAGACTAAGGCTTAACTAGGGCTTAAGGCTAAGGCTAAGGCTAAGGCTAAGGCTAAGGCTAAGGCTAAGGCTAAGGCTAAGGCTAAGGCTAAGGCTAAGGCTAAGGCTAAGGCTAAGGCTAAGGCTAAGGCTAAGGCTAAGGCTAAGGCTAAGGCTAAGGCTACGGCTAAGGCTAAGGCTAAGGCTAACAAAAGGCTTATATTTTAGTTTGTCATTCTATTTTATAATAAAAACTCACAATAAACAACCTGTTTGACCCATCCAAACCACCATATCCCAAAAGTTCAACCCGAGACGAAGACAAACCTCGAAAGATGAGCCAAAGTGGGCCAAAGTCAGCTGATGGCAGACAAATTTTCGAAAAGGTCTTAAAACATTTTCACACGATCCGTGTCTTCGACATAATAAATAAGCCCAATAAATCTTGCGAAACTGTTAGGCTTGACACTTTTCCGCGACTCATTCAGGCTTAAGTGCTGGTAATTAAATTGAATTGAGAAAACTGGATTTCTTTAAGGTTTTTTGACCTACTACAATACAAATTTTTTGAAAATTAAAAATTTTTTTTTAATTTTTAAAAAACCCTACCCTCCTTACCCTACCCTACCCTACCCTACCCTACCCTACCCTACCCTACCCTACCCTACCCTACCCTACCCTACCCTACCCTACCCTACCCTATCCTACCCTACCTTACCCTACCCAAAAATTTTTTTGGACTAGTCCGCCACTGATTTTTTTGCAAGTCCGGTCCGGATCAATTTTTTTTCAACCAGTCCAGTCCGGCTCATTTTGTTTGAGCATGTCCGGCAAAAGACTGTCCTACTGTATGTTGTTTTACCCTGCCCTATATAAAAATTTACTGTACTTACAAAAAATTTTGAAAATGTATGAATTGCCATTCTTTATCAACCTTTTTCTGCAAAACTGCATTTGCCCTTTAATGACCATGCTACCCAAAGCTACGTGCCATTCCAAAAACGGACGACATGGCACGTCCATTGCGTTCAACGTTCATTTCAGATGTTTGAACTCTAAACAAAGCAGAGAATGTCTGGATAGAAGTTGTTGAGAATGTGAAAGACCTATAACTTTCATGCCTTTTTAAACTTGAACTCTGTGGAGAATTTTAGACTTTTAAAAACTTTTTTATTGTAATATAAGAGAGCAAAGTAAGCCTGTACCTGAAAAAAGCTTCGATTTAGTAGGCATAGGTTTAATTAGCGTAGGTTAAGAAAATAAAATAAAAATTATTAGCAGAGGCCCTGTAAGCTAAGTCTTAGTGGGGATTTGACTCAGCAGTCTTAAGCTTAGTAGTCTTATGTTTAGCAGACATATGCTTAGTAAGCTTAAACTTAGTAAACAAAGGCCCCAATAGGTCTAGGCTTTGTTTTCTTAGGCTAGGTAGTCTTTTTTAACAAGCTTAAGCTTATGTATAAAATTTATTCTGTGTGATCTTAATTAGACTTACAATTGGTAGTACCCTTACGCTTAGTAAGCTTGGCCTTAGTAAGTCTGGGCTTAGTAAGCTTAGACTTCGTAGGCTTATGGATAGAAGACTCAAGCTTAGAAGGTTTAGGCCTTTAGGCAAAGTAATCTTAGGATTAGTATTCTAAGGATTATTAAGGTAAGCTTCGTAAGATTAGGCTTGATTAGAGTAGGCTAGTAGGTAGTAGTAGTAGTAGTTATTAGTAGGCTTTGGGCTATGGCAAAATTAAAGAACTTAGGCTCATTGTAAATATTCAGGTTTAGTTATTTTTTTTATTTTTTTGATGGTATGTTCATTTTTAATCTTTGTGTCTATTTTTTCATTTTTAAATTTAAAAACTTTTTTTTCAAGTTTTAAAACTTTGTACTTTAACTTCACAACTTTGAACCTAACTCCCTTCATCCCTAAACTTCAAATTTCAAACCTACGCAATGATTGAACATTGAAAACTTGACCCCTTGGCTATGTTTGCACGGCTGCAATCAATTTGCAAACTGTTCATGCAAAGAATTGAAAAGAAAGCAATGTTTGCAAAAAAACAAAATTTTCGAACTTTATGAACTCGCTTCCAACGTCTTTTTCGTTCCTCTAGGCCAATAGGGCCACAAAAAAAAAAGAAAAAAGAACGGCTTTCGCTTACTTTCGTGTTTGTCCTTTTGGAACGCGTATTTTCGGCCGGTAATGAAGTTCAGAGGGTTTTTAAACTTGAATTTTGGTTTTGAAAAAGGAGCATGTTGTAAACGTTTATTTTAAGGGTTGTAGTTGAAAGTGCTGTAGAATAGCTAGCATTTTTTAATTTTATTATATCATTTCTATTAATTTTTGTTCTTTAAATTTCTTTTCTTATCTTTTTTCCTCTGGCGCTAGCCTGAACCCTAACATTAGAAATAGCCTTAGACCCAGCCTTTGCTCAAGCCAGCCTTAACCCTAACTTCAACACTAGCCCTAGCCAAAGCCTATGCTTAATCCTAATAATGAACCTGAGCTTTAGCTCGAGTCTGAGCTTCAGTTTAAGTCTGAGCCTCAGCCCAACCTTGAGTTTGAGCCTAGGTCTGATACTATGTCTAAGCCTCAGCCTGCGCCTATGATCCCAATTCCTAATCTTATTTCTAAGCCTGATTTGGACCTTGAGTCTTAAGCTAATCCTAAAGTTGAGTTTGAGAATCAGTCTAAGCCTGAGTTTGTGGCTGAGCTTAAGTCTTAGCTTGAGTGTGAACCTGAAGTTGATACGATGCCTGAGCTTTGCCAAAGGTTTAGCTTAACCCTGAGTTTCCACATAGGATTGAGTCTAAACCAAATCCCAATCGTAATTTTAAGTCTAAGCGCTAACCTAGTCCTAGTTCTAATCCTAGTCCTAGCCCCAGCTCTAGCCCTAAGCGTATTCTTATTCCTAACTTGAGCTTTACTCCTAGCCTGAGCTTTAGCCTAGCATTTTTCTAACCTTCCCTAGTCATATGCACATATCTGCCAGCCTACTGACTTATACTCATCCAATCTATTAAAACTCCATAATTCGGATGAAATCAAAATTCCCATTAAATTTTAAAATTTTAATGAAATTTTGTTGAAATATGGCCATTTATCGTACGTGTTTTAATGAAGTTTATGAAACAGCACGTTTACGAACAAAATTAGTGTGATAAAAAACAAGCAATGAAATTTGTTTTTTTTTGTCTTTAGTTTGGATATAGAAAGACTTTGCAGGCTCTGGAGATTATTTTTAATCCAAATAAACTTTGGATTACATATTTTATGGGTTTTTTGATCGAGAAGATGTAATTAAATTTTTTTTAAAAATTTTTTGAAATTTGGCTAATTATAGTGATATTTGGCTTTGTTATTGTGACATTGTTTTTTGGACCTTTAGGACAAATTTCGCTTCAAAATAAATTATAATTTGGGTATAAATTGGTGTTGTTTTAACTTGTATTTTCTATTATGGCATTGTATTTTAAGGTTAGGGCAAGTGTTAGGGCAATGCTAGGGCAAGGCTAGGCCAAGGCTAGGCCAAGGCTAGGCCAAGGCTAGGCCAAGGCTAGGCCAAGGCTAGGCCAAGGCTAGGCCAAGGCTAGGCCAAGGCTAGGCCAAGGCTAGGCCAAGGCTAGGCCAAGGCTAGGCCAAGGCTAGGCCAAGGCTAGGCCAAGGCTAGGCCAAGGCTAGGCCAAGGCTAGGACTCTAAGCTATGATAGTTCTAGCTTATCATGGTCATTTATCAAGCCATGATTTTTAAAAAATTTGCCTTGAGAAGGGGCGCATAATTAAGTGAACGGCCTACTACTTTATGACAAATCCATGAAATGATGTACACATTACAGTAAAACAGATACAAGACGTTATGTCATTCCTTACCCTATTGTAAGCCGTTTCTTACGGGTCGTTCGCCAAAGCCGTCCATTACTAAATTAGCTTTTGATTTTGTAGTTTTAATCTTTTTATATAATGGTGACAAATATGGTTAAGTCATTTCTGGATTTAAAAGGGTACTGTATAATATGAAGTGTATTTTATAGGGCATGGTAAAAGCTTGAGCTAAGGGTAGGGCAAGAGTACGGATTTTTTATTTTTAAAAAGTATCTTTTTAAAAATATTCCCTAACCTTGTTACGTAGAGATGAATGTCTTTTTTTTAGTTTTTTGGGCCATTTGTTATGTTTTCCAACCATGCTTTTTATGTTGCACTTTTAAAATAAAAGTGCACATTCAAAAAAAAGTACAAAAAACGAAAGAGAGAACATAACATTCATGAGGCCGAACATGGCAAATTAAAACATGTGTCTCTGTTTTCTTTACGAATTTTTTAAGTTTTATATTTTTATATTCTTGGACTATCCTACCCTACTTTACCCAACCCTACCCATGGGGGTGAGAAACGGGCCGCGCCCATTTTCTAAGCCCGGCCTGGCCCAGTGCCGGAGGTTGAGCCTCGGGGCCCAAAGTTGTGACCGGGGGCCCAAGGTTGTAGCCCGGGGCCCACGATTGAGACCCAGCCCGTTTTCATTTTTACTTCAGGCCGGCCCGGCCCGAATTTTTTTCGTTCAGAGGGGCCGAGCTTTGTCTTGCCGAGGCTAGCCTGATTTTCAGGCCTGCCCCGACCTAAGTGTAGCTCAAAGCCGACCTGGCCCGATCGTAGGGCCGAGCAGGGCCTGCTCTACACGATCCGTTTCTCACCAATTGCTCTGCATTGCCCTACCCCACCTTACCCTGTTTTTTTCTATAATAGAAACTACGGTAATTTCCAATAACAAAATTTATTATTTATTAGAACTGTCGTTGTACATATCTATATGATTATATACATAACACAAAACGTTAATTACTCTTTTGACTTTGAAAGATATTGTTGACAATACGTGTTTCTACGTATTTATAATTGTCTTTGTAGCGTAGGTAGTAGAAAACAATAGTAAATGTAGGATAAAACAATACGAAGTAGAACGTAAAACAATAACAAAATGTAGGATACGGCAATACAAAATGACAGTTTTCTTATTACGGAGTTATTGTTAGGCATTGTCGCTTCTTATAATGTCGTGGCACGAAACACAATGCACATACATTATGTTTTGCGGTGGAAATTTGGTCTTTCGACCTACAAACAATAGAAAATTGAGAAAAATATTATACTACGACCTATGACAGTATATAAGGAACTGTTTTTATGAAAAAGTAGTAAACAATGTTAAGGTTAGACAGAATTTAGTGTGGAGAAGGATTATATGGAGGGGGGAGGGGGAAGGGTATCGAGAACGAAATGTATATGTTTTAAAAAATCGTTTTACCGTAATTATATCCTTTCTTTTTTTACTTTACCCTACCGCAAGATACCAGAGTCATACCCTTTCCTAAGTCTACCCTAACATAGCTCTGCTTGAGTATTGCCCATACAGTACCGTGCAATAGAGCTACCCTGCAATAGTACTACTCCGCTCGGCCAGACTCTGACCTGCCGTACCCTACGCTTTGCATAATTGACCTACCCTACCGTATCTTAATCTACCCTACCCTATCCTCCTCTACTTCATCCTAACCTACCTTACCCTACCCTACATTATCCCACCCTAACATACCATACCCTATCCTAGATTATCCTACCATAACCTGCCGTATCCTACTTACGTTTTCGTACCCTACCCGTACTACACTTCGCTCTATACTATTGTAACTTACCCTACCCTACTCTATCCTAACCTCCTCTTTGGCTTACCCAACCTACAGTACCATGTTTGTCCTGCTATAACTTATGTCCTGATGCCACAGCCAGAACCTTTTCCATGCCTTCTAATTGTGATATAAACTCTGATTAATTGCAACGTTCCAGACGTTGGTAACACTTTGCGATTAATCAAGTTTGATTAGTCAGCTATGAATATTCGTTTGGCTTAAAAGTGCAGACCATCGGGATTACTTCCTTTCTTTCGCTTTATCAAATTAAGCGCCTTTCAGTCTGTCAACTTTGTGCTCGTCTTTGTATTATACAATAACAAAATGCCTTATCTTTTGCAATTTTCAAGTTTTTTTGACGTCAAACAGATACTGTAAGCAGAACCGGGCGGCCATTTTTAATCTAAAAGCGGGGGAGAAGGGGTACCTTGTTTTTTTGAAACCGTACCTCAATTATACCCTTCCTTATTTTACCCTACCCACCCACAAGATACCTTAGCCATACCTTGACCTTAGCCTACCCTACCATAGCCCTGCTTGACTGTAACTATTTTTAACATCTAGATATAAGAAAGAGCTTAGAGATGATTTAAGACCAACTAATCCTAAGACAGTCCTAAGACAGATAAGAGAGTAAAGCCAACAACCATGAATTTCTTAGCCTTCTATAGGTTATAGTATTAGATATCGTTGAAGACCTGTTTAAAAAAGTTTTATACCAACAAAATTGATCAAACTAGACGCAATAAATGCTTTCTTAAACTTTATTTTAAATTTAATATTTCCTTATCAGTTCCAAGTTTCAAAAATATATAAATAGTACCAGTTTTACAGACTTATTTTATCAGACAGTTCATAAGAGGTCAAAGTAATTTAGGAATTGTATCAAGTTTTCAACAAACTTTTTCAAAATGAGATAAAAGTTTGGCTGGTAAATTTTAAAGTTTTTGAACGTAGGGCTTGGCTATGGTAAAATAAAAAGGTAAGCGTGATGAAAAAAGCTTATTGTTAAAGTAAAGCTAAGATAGAGGTCACGGTAGAGACCAACGTAGGAGTATGGAAGGCAAGGCAATGGTTGGGCAGGCCTACAGCAAAAATAGAGGTAGCAGTAAAGATAAGGCTGAAAGTATAAGTAAGCGCAGGGTATGACAAGGGTAAGAGTAATGGCAGGAGCTGAAATAGAGACAACGGTAGAGACTATAGTAAGGGCTACAGTAGGGGCTATAGGAGTAGGAGCAAGGGTAGGAGTAGGAGCAAAGATAGGGGTAGGAGCAACAGTAGGGTTAGGAGCAAAGGTAAAGTTAGGGATAGGGGTAGGGGTTGGAGTAGAAGTCGGGGTAGGAGCAGTGTTTTGCCGGACCGGTCCGGATTTTCAAAAATCGCAAAATTGAAAATAATTTTTGGCTTATCGTTTGAAGTTATAAAAAATAGACAACTTTTGTGAAGGTCCGTCTTTGGCTATCAAGTTATTACCGAAATGGACCGCCGGATCGGCAAGACCGATTCGGTCCGGCCGGTCCAAATTTTTAGCGAGGAACTTGTGTGAGACGGACCTTCACAAAAGTTATTTATTTTTTAAAAGTTCAAACCATAAGCTAAAAAGTTATTTTCAATTTTGCAATTTTTGAAAATCCGGATCGGCAAAACACTGGGTAGGAGTAGGGGTAGGGGTATGGGTAGGGGTGAGGGCAGGGGTAGCACTTTAAACTAGATTATTACCAATTGTTTACTATAAAATTACTATGTTACTCATTTTTCTGCAGAAATATTAAATTCTATAGCCTTAAGTTAATCTTGGCCAAGCCTTTTTAAATTTTAAATTGAGTTTAAAGCAAGTTTGGCAGGATTAAAATCTTAATTTAGCCATCAATTTAGCCTTTGGGCACACATTTTTTTTCATTTTTGGGCTTTTTAAAACTAAATCAATCCTTTTATTACCTATTTTATTGACAAAATCTGTTTTTTACCGATTATACTAATCATAACATTAATATTATAAGTGCAACAAACACAAAATGCCATTCTTTATATAAACCTCTAATTTACAATAACAATATGTTTTCGCAGACTGTCCTTTGCCCACACTATAATCTATTCGTACGTTATGCACGTCTTAATACCTACATCCCGTTATCGTGTACATCTTAAGACCAAGTGGCGTATTTGCATGGTGAAAATGAGTTTTTGTACCTTATTTGTCATTGCACTTTTAACGTTCGTTCTTCCAAGAAAGAACATTTGTAGTTGGAAGATCATACTTTTTTCCATGAACATACACTTTGAAAACGTAAACTTTGCACGTAGGTTTTGAAGTTTAGCAAGAAAATGAAGGTTATATGCACCTTAATTTAGGTTTATATTTGGAACTAAACTTTTTTTTTTCAAAGAACTGGCTTTATATTACTTTTTAGTTAACATTTTTTATGTTTTTGGGTCGCAAATGACATAAATTTTCAATTAAAAATATTTGTTTTGGGTACTTTTTAATTTTATTTATTGGACTTATATTACACTTGATATCCGATTTTCGTCTTGAGTTTTGATAAATCCGCCGTATTTTACCTTACAAAACATTAATTTTACTCTAATTTATTATAGAATATACATTTCTTCAACCTTTTATACTAAAAAGTTAAAAAAAAACTAAAAATCTATATTACACTAGACCTCAGATGCTCAAAGCCGAAAAATCGCAAAAATTGGTCGTTTTACGTAGCTATCTCGTTTGTTTTGACTAGAATAACTTCCAAATTGAATATTGTAACGGTTCACAAAGCCAATTTTACAGCATTTTAGACTGAAATTTCAAAAATCCCTCGAGCGATCAACTTTTTGATCAGAAAAAGTGAAATTTCAAACATTTTGCCATTTTTCGTTAGTCTTTTTGAAGATAAGGGTTTTGAAGGTTATAATACATTCCCCTAGCTCTCTTTTACCTATTTTAGTCAAAACTGTTCAAAATTTGGGTAAGAAATGGCAAAAAATGTTCGAGGCAATAACAATATGAGCCAAAATTTGAAAATTTCACTAAAATTCAAGTTTCAATAGGTAAAACAATGCATTTTCAACACATCCCACTTGTTTTGAGTAAGATTAATCTAATGTACATCGTTCCAGTTCCTTCAGACCAATTTTTTATTTACCCTCGGGGGATCTTGGGTTTCAATTCGTTAAAAAAGAAAAAAACTTACTGCGATTTCCGGCAAAATCTTTCCATAAAACATACTTCCATTATACTACTGCTGTATTTTAGCCAAAGATCATAGAGTTTGTTATTTCCGTGTTCTAACATTATTTTTAAAAAACAGGCGGGGCGCGAGCGAGAACGGGATTTTGCAAGCTGCAGGACGCCTGATTTCATAAAAAACTCAAACGGCCAAGTTTCATCAATAAAATCTTGTCTTTTCAGATTGAACACTTACCAAAACTGTACATAAACTACCATTAACTTACATTTTAATTTATTTTTTTAACTGCTTTTATAATTAACCATGGAGGTTAGGCGGGTTTGTGAACGGTTAATGCCGATGTTACTCATGGTGTTGGTCCAGATGACAGAATCCGCGAAAATATTGGTCTACAGTCCGACAATAAGCATCAGTCACATGCAAATGTGTGCTAGGATAGCGGACGCATTAGCAAATGATGGACACGATGTGGTATGTGGATTTCTCTTTGATTTTTATATTGTTTTAGGTAGCAGACGTGTTGGGTTGGTGGTTTTGGCTATAACTATTTTAATTTTTGGTAGTGCTGACTGTTTTTGGCCTTAAAACAAAGAGAAAATACTATTCTTTATGTACAGAAATGTTTTAGGAGTTTAAAAAGCGTTTAGTTTGTTGAATTATGGCCAAGGATATTAACTCTTGCAGCTTTTTTTCAAAAATCAAATACTTTTTGATATTTCCAAACAAAAACATTATTTTCAGACAATATTGAACGTCGAATACCTGTTATCACCTAGTAATAACACTTTTACAAAACTTGCGAAGAAGGTGGACATTGAATTGGTCGATCGAGATGGAATTATCCCAGTGAACATGGAGAAGATCATGCGCGAGTCGTTTGAATCTTCCAATGCGCTGAAACACTACGATTTCATTATGGCATATGAGGAGAAGTTTGCCATGTTTTGTAAAAGTAAGCTTTTTATTTTTGGTTTGTAACAGATTGATCATTTTTTATGAAACGGGTGAATATCATTAGGTTAGCTGACACTTTGACGTATAATTTTTATGAGCTGATAGTTTTAGGTAATATTTGAGATTTTTGTTGATATTTGAATAGTTTATCTATTCCTGAAATTTTTTTTTGATCAGAGTTGTATTTGTTGAGTTATGAGCGATTGACTTTATATTATCCATGATAAACCCTGAAATTTGATGTAATTTTTGTAAATTTGTTTCAATCTGTTTGATATTTAACACACTGTTAGATATACAAATACTATTTGTTTAAAAAAAGTGTGCTTGAATTTGATTGATTTTGAGGTGTAAAATGTTTTATATTACCCATAATATTGTGTTAAAAAGTTTGATATTATCTATTTTTTGTAGATTTTTCAAAGTTTTTATACTTTATTGTATAGAAAATGACTTTTTAGAGCACGTACAAAGCAAAAAAGCGTACAATTACATCAAGAACAATCAATTTGACATGGTTATCAATGAACATGTTGACCTTTGCGGCACAGCGATGAGTTATATGGGTGGGATTAAAACTAATGTTCTTTTATCTTCGTAAGTTTCTTTGAAAGCTTTATTATTGTTTTCTTTATCTATTTTTGGCTTTTTGTTCAAGGATAAGATCAAAATATTTTAGTTTTGAAGATTTCTTGTTTGACCATCTACTTTCTGTCTAGTGTAATATAAAAATAGTCAAAGTTATGCCACGTTCACGGTTATTTTGGCTTTTTTTGATGGATATATAATTCCAGATGCCCATTGTTTGAA
This sequence comes from Bursaphelenchus okinawaensis, assembly GCA_904066225.2. Classification (NCBI taxonomy): domain Eukaryota; kingdom Metazoa; phylum Nematoda; class Chromadorea; order Rhabditida; family Aphelenchoididae; genus Bursaphelenchus; species Bursaphelenchus okinawaensis. Next base: position 1,727,514 of record CAJFCW020000002.1, on the reverse strand, counting down.
CACACAGCAGCAATAATTGGAGCACCAACACCAGTCAGCTATGTACCTAGTTTTAGTTTCATGAAGTTGGGTGATAAGCTCAACTTCTATGAACGACTTGAAAACGTCGTAGGTTATGCGACAAGTTATCTCGGACTACGGCAAGGTTCTAGAATGGTCAATCACATCTTTCAGGATGCGTTTAGGTAAGCTTTACCTTATTTTAGGTTTGCTTCGAGATTTTACGGGCATTTATATTGTAGTAGGTCAGTTGATATGAATTTTTGAAGATTTTAGGAAATTTTAGGTGGATTTAGGTTATTTTTGGCGTAGAATTTTATATCAATGGATAGACCTGTCTTTTATCTTTCTGTAAAGTCTAATTTTGTAATTTCAGAGAAGCCTACGACAAAGATGTAGACGAAATCGCTGGTGACTCCGTGATCACGTTGATCTATGCTGATGAACTAATTGAGTTCCCAAGGCCAATGTTGCCTAATATGGTCTATATTGGTGCTATGGGACTATTAGAAGAAGCTAAAAAGGCTGAGAAAAATGAAAAATTGGAAAAAATTTTGGTCGATGGAGGAAAAGGTAGGTTACTGTAACTTTGAAATTTGGTCTGATTTTAAAATACTGTTTATTGGTTTAGGTAACATATTAGATAGTGTGGATTTGCTGATAATTTGGGAATTTTAGCTTTGCGGTCGAAAAAGTTATGGCATTTTTTTGATTTGATATGAAATTTTTGTGAAGTAGGTATAGGTTAAGGCGATGTAACTTTTTCATTTTTGAAGATTTTGAAATTTGCTTTTTCGAATTAGATAAAAAAGTCAATAAGCTTGGCTTATTAAACGTTTTAGGGCTGTAGTTTGATTTTTAAAAAAGTTATAGCTAAAAAATGGCAAAATTTTTGGATTTTTTGATGTTTCGGCCGTTTTTTAAACTTCTTTCTTTTGGATATTGTATATTTCTCACTCGGATCAATCACGAAAACCACCTACTTACCAGAAGAGTTTCTTCTAAACGTAATCAAAGCCATGAAGGACATGCCCGACTATCAATTCATCTTCAAACACGACAAAGGTCACGAACAACTGAGTATGTTCATGGAAGCTGACAATATCTTATTCACCGACTGGGCTCCTCAACTCAAAATTTTGAAAAACAACAAAACCAAGCTGTTCGTCTCACATGGAGGCTACAATTCGTTGATAGAGTCCGCGTACTATGGAGTACCGACTATCATTATGGGCAGTTTTATCGACCAGTATCGGAATGGAAAGTTGGCCGAAAGGAATGGCTGGGGAATGATATTGGATAAAGTGGCCGTTAGGAATGAAAATGGAGAGAAATTGATGAAGGAGACTATGGAGTTCATGTTGAACTCGACTGAAACCGAACGGTAAGGGTTTTGGCAGGAAAATTCGGGTTTGAATTGAAAAGTTGGTTTTGTAAAGAAAGTTTTTGTCATTTTTTTTGTCTTGTAAAGAAAGTTTTTGTCATTTTTTGTTTTGTAAAGAAAGTTTTTGTCATTTTTTGTCTTGTAAAGAAAGTTTTTGTCATTTTTTTTTTGTAAAGAAAGTTCTTGCTATTTTTTGTTTTGTAAACAAAGTTCTTGCCATTTCTTGATTTGTAAAGAAAGTTCTTGCTTTTTTTTGTTTTGTAAACAAAGTTCTTGCCATTTATCAAAATTTGTTTTTTTTTCAGATTTTGTGAAAAAGCGACCAGAACCAAGAATCTGATGCAGAATCGACCACAAGTAGCGATGGAGCGCCTGACCTCGATGATTAGAATGATTGAAATGGGAAATGGCACCCTGCCCGAACTCCAACCTTATGGTAGAAGCCAGTCCTTCTTTGTCTACTGCCATTTCGATGTGGCCATATTTGTCTTGACGACTTGTTTCATTGCTGTGTTTGGGACTTTTACTGGACTGTCGAAACTTTTCAAAGTCATGCTTAAAGAGTTTGGTCGATTCAAGGCCAAACAGGATTAGGAGTGGAGGTAGGAGAAGGTGGGATAGGTAAAGGAAAATAGGTGTGGTGTTGTTGTAGTTAAAGTAACCTGCATGGTATGGCTATAGCCCATAGGTAAGGTATATATAATTTTACTTGATATTGTCATAGGTATGGTTTACTCATCTCCACATTAAAATAGTTTACAATAGCTTTAATTTTACACTACTTCCGGCCTTTTTAGGGGTTTTATCAATGTTCTTAAAGTTTTTAGGTTTTTAGCCAAAATTTGATCTTACTGTAACCTTTAATCTTAATTTATGTTATCATAGGGATCAACTTTTAAATCTCATCACTATTTTAATTTTTTAAATATTTAATTCAAGATGACTTTTTATCATTTATTTGATCATCATTGCCTCATTCGTCAAACTTACTAATATTTCTGCACTATTATCAAACCGGTCTATAAATTGTTGCCAAAACGCCTCATATTTTACTTTATTTATACATTAATGTTAAGTTTTTTTAATTAATATTACTATGCTTTACTATCTATGTTTATACTAGTTTGTAAAATACTAACGTATTAAATACAAGTTTGCCATTCAGGAATAAACAATTACTCACTTTAAGAGTTGATGTTATTGTTTAGTGCAGGGACCTTGCTCAGAAGAAGGGAGGGGGAGGATCCGATTTTTTTTTCAAAAGAAAATTTCTAGCCATGTCACTGGATTATTTTGTAAAAGACAGACCTTGATAAGGGACGGTTTAAAAAATTTAATTTTAATCAAGTTTATGGCACAATTTTTTACGTTATAAGGTACGTAAAATTAAAAAAAGTAAAAAAGTTGAAAAAAAAATTTAGACTAGACCTAACATCTTTTAAGCTTACTATAATAATATGAATAATAATGTATATGGCGTTTAAATGTACAATTAAGGTTATCGAGAATGAAAAAAAGTTGTTGAGGAAGGTTCACTAAGCTGTTATAAAAGTCTTGTCGTTAAATCACAATGTCTTGCACGCTAAAAACGACAAAACTTTTTTGGCACAAAAATAACATCCTTTTAGGAAACAAATTGACTAGAATAGGTACAAAATTGACAAAAATGGGGCTACTATAGTACTATGTACTAGGAACAAATACTAATAGTCGTATTTGAGACAGTAGTAATATTTTGAAGCCTAAAAGTACCACTTTTAATAAATGGCATAAAAATAATCTCAAAATAGGCCCAATGGCACCAAAATTTTTTAAATTAGACAAAAATCCTAAATGAAAGGTTCAAACTTCAAACATATTCACGTTTGGCATGAGGGTTGAGTTCGGACATACGACGAAGATACCTTGTCTCTTCGAAACTCTTGATCTCTACTTCTGACAATGCTCGCTTATCACGGACCGGCTCTGCTCTGGGCTGGCTAGAAAATGATTTTTTAATGAGTTTTGGGTTTGGAAAGAAAGTTTTTGTTATTTTTGTTTTGTAAAGAAAGTTCTTGCTATTTTTTAGATTGTAAAGAAAGGTCTTGCCATTTTTGGTTTTTTAAAGAAAGTTTTTGCCCTTTTTTGTTTTGTAAAGAAAGTTCTTGCCATTTTTTGATTTGTAGAGAAAGTTTTTGCTATTTTTTGAAAAACTTACAACCTTGAAGGCCTGAAGTCGAAAGCCATCCAAACCCCAAACACCGCCAAGGCTATTAATAGCACTCCCAGTGAGAAGAACAACATTAAAACGCGAATATGATAGCTGTTACAACAATTTGTGTCTTCACATTCCCAGGCGAACTTGCCTGGACACAACTCGTACCCATCTTCTTTGGCTGTCATTCTGAAAAAAACCTTGATTAGACAATTGTAAAAATTGATAATATATCAGAATTTACTTCACGATAAGACAACCCCTCGCCCTAGCTATTAACTGGAGCCCTAGACTAGAGCCCTAGCCTAGAGCCCTAGGCCAGAGCCTTGGCCCGCCTTGCCTTCCCATGCCCTGAACCAGAACCTTAGCCAAACCCCTTGTCGTAGCTTTACCCTGGCTTGCCGTTTCTGCCGTAGCCCTAGCCGTAGCCTAGATTAGCCTTGCCTTGCCTTGTCTCGCCTTGTCTTATCTCGCTTTGCCTTGCCTTTGCCCTGCTTTTGCCCTGTCTTAGCCGAGAACTCTACCCCAGATCCTTAGCTCTAGCTTTTTTCTAGCCCTGTCTTGCCTTTTCTGCTCAGCTTTACCTTGATATACCCTGCCCATTCTTTACCCGACAGTTTTGTTCCTGACATGCCTGAACCATCTCTTTTTTATCTCCCCTTTGTCATACTATTTCTCACGTTTGACCCTGCCCCGCCGCAAAGTCAAAAAACTACAATGTTTTGCCATAACATTTACTGTTTGCCTACCCAGCTTTCAAAAATGGTACCCTACCTTAAAAACATCTTTTGGCCATCTTCTCCTGCCCTTGGTACATATTTCTCTATTGTACCCAACCTCTCCTACCTCCCCCCCCCCTATTACCCATCTCGATTATTACTACAAACCCCTGCCGAACTTGTTCCAAAGGAAAAACAAATCCCCTCGAGCAAATAGAGAGAAATATGTTGTTGTCTCGATGTCAACACAAGCTTCAGAAACCGAGGTTCGGAATTGAATGCACAAAAAATGAATATCGTCTTCTTTTCTTCTTTGCTTAATTTCTTTTAATTTGGGCGGCTTTGTGTGTTTGTGCGGGGCCAAAACCGACCCCTGAACTTGACTTACAATTAAAACATTAAGACAAACATGGGGGGTGTGTAGAGTAGGATGTGACGGGTTACATGGTAGGCTTACACGTAATTTTATAAAATGCAGTGTCAACCCTACCCTACCTTACTCTACCTTACCCTATTTATCTTATCCTGCCCTACGTTAAACTATTCTACTCTAACCTGTCTTGTTCGATCTTGCGTACCCTACCTACCATACACTAACGGTAAATAAGCATCATACTTCATAGTACGACCCTTATATACTACACATAACTAGCACTTATGACAGACGGCCATATAAATATGACAGTTTCTCATATCTTTCATATTGACATATATAGATGGATAGCAAAATGAAATGACAATAAATTATATTTTAGAAGCGGTTGAGTAAGAAAGGGGTAATGCAAGGGCAAATAATCAAAAAAGTCAGTAGCTGATACATACATACAAAAGTAACACGCTAGAGTCAGGGCTGAGGCTGGCTAAGAATAAAGCTAGGACACAGTGTTTCGCCTGGGCAGTATGGGCAATTTCTTTCAGGTTTAATCCGGCAATTTGTAATGTCCGGGCCGCCTAAACTTTTTTTGTCTTTGTGTGGTCTGGCCCGAACAGTTAATAACAAACGGCTATAGCTGAAGCTAAAATAAAAGCTCGGATTCTGGGCTAGGTATTAGGCTAAAGCTAGAGTTCTGTACCAGCGCTTTGGGCTAGAGCTGGGGCTAAAGCTCCGGGCTAAGGTTCTGGGCTAGAGCTCTCGGCTAGGGATCTGTGCTAGGGATCTGGGCTAAAGCTCTGGGCTAGGGCTTTAGGCTAGGGCTCTGGGCTAGGGCGAAATTAACAAGCCTATTTTTAGATACCCAAATTAGAAATTAATGTTTTGTCCAAAATTGAAATAACAAATTGAAAAAACAACAAGACGAGCGCTAAATAATGAATGCCAAAAAATGTTTTGCTGTTTACTCAAAACAACAAAAGAAGTAAATAGAATAGAAAGCAAGAGAAATAGTTCTTTTTATATTTTTTTTATTTTTATAATACCAGTCAATAAATCAAAATTGCAAGCTTTTTTCACATTTACTGGGCTTTTAAAATTGATAAAACTATATAAACATCTACCCTACCCTATTCTAGTCTAGCCTACCCTAGCCTAGTCTAGCCTAACCCCCTACCCTACCCTACGTTACCCTACTACCCTACCCTACCCTACTACCCTACCCTACCCTACCCTACCCTACCCTACCCTACCCTACCCTACCCTACCCTACCCTACCCTACCCTACCCTACCCTACCCTACCCTACCCTACCCTACCCTACCCTACCCTACGCCTTACCCATATAAACAGTCTAAAACTGTACCTCGCCTAACCCTATCCTGCCCTACCTTTCTACATATACAAAACTTTATCTTATTCTACCCTGCCCTACTGCACCTTATCTACCCTACAATACTATTATTAAGTTGTTCACATAAGTCTGAGACGTCGAACTCCGCAAGTGTGCCTTGTGAAGAGCACAGAATTAAGTGAACACTTATCTTATTCTACCTACTATAATTTTTTTAACGTGTCGTACCCTATCTTACCCTACTGTACTCTACCTTAACATGTCTATCAAACAATAGAAATCTATGTTTGTTTCTGTTCTACCCTGCCCTACTGCACCTTACCTTACACTACCCTTAAATACTTTGTTTAGACTGGTTTGCCCTGCCCTACGTTTTTCTGCCTTACCCTACATTTCCCGTCCCACCAATTACCTTCCCCCTCCCGGCTCTACTTTGACATCTCACACCTCTCTCTTTCTCACTACAGTAACCATACAAAATTCAAAAAAAAATATTCTAGACAATCTTTCCCAGCTACTCAAAAAGCCGAACCCAAGTATTTGTTAACGAAAACCCGTTTGGAAAAGCGGTTCAAACGCGTCAAAATAAGTGGCAGGCCGCGATTGTCAGGACTTTTCCCCTCAAAAAAATCTGACTGTTTCTTCAAAAAGCGAATATGTTTTTGTTTATTCGTTAGGGCGTGCTTAAGTAATCACATAAAGCCCTCCCCACACACACACACCGAATCGAGATTGACATCTTGCCGAACAAAATTGCTTAATATGGCCTGAAATTGCTTCCGGCGCTCCCCGGATTCATCTCCGTTCCTCATGTGTCTTCGGGCAGGGCAAGAAAACAAAAGATTTGTTATTTTTGGGGAATAATAGGCTTCAGATTCGGATATGATAGGGGCTGGATACGATTATGGTCGAGTTATTGAATGTAAAATACGATATTACAAATAAAATAAAAATTTGAAATTAAAGAAAGTGTGCCCTACACTTATCTTCAGCCCCAGCATTACTCACAGCCTTAGCCTTAGCCCTATCCCTAGCCCTAGCCTTAGCCCTAGCCCTAGCCTTAGCTTTAGCTTTAGCTTTAGCTTTAGCCTTAGCCTTAGCCCTAGCCCTAGCCCTAGCCCTAGCCCTAGCCCTAGCCTTAGCTTTAGCTTTAGCCTTAGCCTTACTCATAGCCTTAGCCCTAGCATACTCATAGCCTTAGCCCTAGCACTTGAGAGTTGCTATAGGGATAGGGCTAAGGCCTTAGCCCTATCCCTATCCTTAACCTTAGTCTTAGCCTTAGTCTCATCCTTATGTAAGCCAAAGCTCAAGCCCAAGCCTCAACCTAATCTTAAGCTTAGGATTAAAACTAAACCTCAGTCTAACCCTTAACTTACACCCAAGCCTAAGCACTAGTCCTGCTCCAAGTTCAAGTCTTAGACTTCTCATACCGTAATCATGCTCTAGCCCTACCTTAATTTTTATTTCACCGTATATCTGTCCTGATTTTTCTCATCTCTAATATTTTATTTCTACATCTGCCCTCTAGTCCTGCCCTTTAAGACCGTGTGAAAACTTGCATCTTATCAACCACTACAACTCCTAATAGGTGCCGACATAAAGAACCCGCCATTTGTTACAAGAAATGAGAGGAAAAATATGGCGGGTTCTTTATGTCAGCACCTAATAATAACATCTTTTAAACGCCCTACCCCTTCTTTATAAGATCTTATGAACTCCTCTACTCTTTCTAATAGCATTTTACAAGCCTCCTACCCGCCTGTACACCATCTTATAAACCCCTATCCTTCATAATAATAAGTTTTTTCTCAACAAACAACTTTTCTCCAAATAAAACTCCCCTCCCCCTTCAAACAAGCTTATAAATATTACTTTTCCCAACAAACAACATTATGAATATTACAGTACCCTCATCTGCGCTCCGTTCGGTTCAAATGAAGGGGTATTCTTGGCCAATTTGCGGCCGAAAAGTTTTGGGTTTACACGCGAGAGGCCGAAAACGGAACGCAAAACAATTCCTTCCACTTTATTCTTGACAATTCTCATGAGAAAATGGCCACAACTTTGTTCTTTACTTGGCCTTTTTTCGAATAATAAATCGAGTATAAAAAGTAATGGCAGAGAGCAGAGAAATCGAGTATGAAAAGTAATGGCAGAGAGTAGAGAAATTGAGTATGAAAAGTAATGGCAGAGAGTAGAAAAAGTCATTTCAGATTGTCGGATTTGGAAGAGTCAGATTTTGAACATACTCCCATAGCATGTTAGAAAGTTAAAAAAACGGCATGAAAAAACAAGATTTTAGGATGAGATAAAGAAAAAATAAGAAAAAACTGCGGTATTTATAGATTCACATGAACAATATAAGTTAAAAATGAGAAAGAAGCCTGATATCAAGAACAGAGTAATGTAGAAACTTAAAGCAAAGAAAAAAATTATATGTATACCGATTCTAGAGAACCTACAACACCATCGCCTTGCTTTGCCTTCCTTACCTTGCCCTGCTTTGCCCTGCCCTGCCGCGCGCTGCCCTGCCTTGTTTTGCTCTGCCCCGCCATGCTTTGGATTGGCTACACTTGTCTTGGTTTGGTTTATGTTACTATTATGTTCTACCCTGCCCTTCTCTGTCTTGTCTTGGCTTGTTCTGCCGTGCTCTATCCTGCTCTCCCAGGCTCTATCTACCCTTGTATCCCTGTCCTGCTCTGCTTTGCTCTGTCCTACCATATTGTATCCTACTTTACCCTGTCCTAACAATCCTACCAACCCCTCACTGTGCCCTACTTGCAAAGTACAGTTTCCATACGTAACGATGTTTCCCGTAACAAACAATTTTTGTTGTTTCTTAGAATTTTAAACGACATAAACAATGTAATAAGCTACATTACATTGCATTTTAAATGGCACTATTAATGTTGTATATATCAAAGTGCTTTATAGATTGGGTTCAAATTTGTAGAACGGCATAGTACTTAGCTCCGTTGCTTGTAATAAATATTTAAGTACAAGCTGGCCGTGAGGTTCTATTTTCAAAATGATGCACCCCACTTATCCTCTCTCCCCCCCCCCTTCCATCAAATTCTCACAGCCTAACCTTTATGCTTTATGAAATACATAGCTATAACGTTATGCCTAATAAGAAAAAAGTACTGTAATTAGTCCCCAAGGTACCAGTAACGCAAATTGCCTAATTTCATCATCACTTTACCTTATATGAATATGTAGGTATAATCATTAAAAAACGTGGAAATCTGCCTTTTCTGCTACGTAATGTCATTAAGCCTGCTGCATATGTTTCAATAGACACATATTATTATATTATTCATAATTTACTTTATTACTTACTGAGTAACAGACTTTTTTTAAATTTTCTACAAGTCTATTACAAAGTAGTTGATATAGGCTGGGTAGTTTTTTTAAAAGTCCAAAAGTTAAAAAGACTTTTTTTTTAAAGTTGCTTTGAAAAAGTTTTTAACGTACTATTTGCTTGCTTTTTGTATACATGTGGGTATACAAATAATATATGTTTTCGTCCTAAATAGGTCCTAATTATACACAATTTTTTAAAAAGTTTTTTTTGCAAAAAAAAGTTTGTTTTAACTTATAATTTTGAAGTCAAATCCAAAACTTCAGACATGATTTTCTGTGGGTACAGGCAGTGATAAGGAATCGCAAGATAGGATAGATTAGAGTAGAATACAGTACGATAGAGTAGATCCAGACAGGGTAGATTAGGTAGGTTACGACAGAAAAATGGAAGGATCGAACAGGTATAAAATTTGGTAATAGGTCAGAATAGAGCGGATGGGGTGTTACAAGATGAGTAAAGTAGGGTAGAGTAGGGTAGGGTAGGGTAGGGTAGGGTGGCAGGGTAGGATAGGGTAGGGTAGAGTAGGGTAAGGTAGAGAAGAGAAGAGTAGGGTAGGGTAGGGTAGGGTAGAGTAGGGTAGGGTAGGGTAGGGTAGGGTAGGGTAGGGTAGGGTAGGGTAGGGTAGGGGTAGGGTAGGGTAGGGTAGGGTAGGGTAGGGTAGGGTAGGGTAGGGTAGGGTAGGGTAGGGTAGGGTAGGGTAGGGTAGGGTAGGGTAGGGTAGGGTAGGGTAAGGTAGAGAAGGGAAGAGAAGGGTAGGGTAGGGTAGGGTAGGGTAGGGTAGGGTAGGGTAGGGTAGGATAGGGTAAGGTAGGGTAGGGTAGGGTAAGGCAGGGTAGGATAGGGTAGGGTATTGTAGGGTAGGGTAGGGTAAGGTAGAGAAGAGAAGGGTAGGGTACTGTAGGGTAGGGTAAGCTAGAGTAGGTCAGAGTAAGGTAGAAAGCCTAAAAATAGTCGCCATTTTTCTTGTCCTTATATTATACTTTTTCGTAAAATTTAAACTGCAGTAAGAAACTGTAATTACCAATTATGTACAAAGAATACGTCAGACATTCGTGTGATCACTTAATACATATAAAACTTTGGTCACGCTTCTTGTACTTTTATGCGCGCATTATTCATTATAATGGTAGCTCTAGCACGCCTTTTATCTCAGCCCTTCACTTGAGTTTAGTCTTAGCCTAAGCCCTAGCCTAATTTTAGCCTAAGCCTTAGATAGCTAACAAGGAAAGTATCCGGCCTGCCCCGCTCTCATTGACATCGAACTTTTTATATAGAATGGTCATGTAAATATAAGATCTTCAGCAAAGTACTAAATCGCGCTTTCCAGGAAATCTCGAGAATCGAGATTAAACAATAACATTTTGAATTTCCCGCTAACTTGGCATTGTGTTTTAAGCTTGTAACTTTTCCATTTTTTGACTTTTAGTCATTTTTCTTTGATATATCAGTAGACAACCTATAAATGAACCTACTTTTTTAAATTTGTAAGCGTGTCTTGTCTCGAAAGCCGAAAAGTGCTTGAAACACAATGCCAAATTTGCCAAATTGACGGAAAACCCAAATAATTTAAATTTAAAATTCAAAAGCGCAAGCTAAATTTTTTTATGGATACTTGGTACAAAGAATTCATATAAAAATTTTGAGCTGATTCGGCAGGTAGGGCACTTTCCTTGTAAATCCTAGCTTAACTCAAAACTTAATCCTAGTCTAAAGTTTAGTTCAAGTTTTAACCCAAAAGGCCAAATTCTAGCCGTTTACTTTGCTCTAACTATACTTTTACACTTATAGTCTTTATTTTTACATTGCAACAACTTATTGTCACAAGACATTGAATTATAAATTCCAAACATCTTTTTTCTAATTAAGAATTTCTATCTGCCAAAGATTAAACACACTGTTGCAAGATTAAGAATGTAACAAGCTAAGTCATCTTCTTTCTTATTTTGATACCATTTCAGTGACATAGCTACGTGTGAGGAAGTTATAGCCTAAGCTAAACATACTAAAAAGTATTATATGAACATGCTAAGTAGAACTATTTGATTATGTTTGACTAACCCAGTCTACCATTTTTAATAATTTATATTAAATTCAGATAAGTTAGATGAATGTGCAGAATATTCTGCACTATGTGCATTCACTTAACTGAGATTGTAATAGAATATATATATGATACTACGTAGCAGGCAGTATAAAGAACGTTCATTGTTATTTTAAGAAATTTGATATGGGTGGAGGTAATGATTATGTGGGTTTTGACTTGTTTCATTCAATAATAACATCATTTTTAAGTGTTTTTATTACATTTAGTAGTGAAGGTGTATAAACATCCGCCAACGCTTTTTCTAGCTTCCCTTTACCTTATTCAACCCTCTCCTAGCTTGTCCTACCCTGCCCTAATTTACCTTACTTTACCCTACCCTACCATACCCTACCCTACGCTACCCTACCCTACGCTACCCTATGCTACGCTACCCTATCCCACCCTAACCTACTCTACCCTACTCTATCTTACTCTACCTTACTCTACCCTACATAATATGCCATGAAGGGTGTCTATCTTAATTACTGTACCCTAATGAGACCCTACAATTCAGCGCCCGTAACATACAGTGCCGCGTGGCATGTCTTTCCTATTTAAAAGCTTCTGTATCGTTACCCTACAATACTCGAGGTCAACCCTTCTGACTAGTTGCCGTACCCTAAAGCTATTGATTTTAGCCTATCTTATCCTGTCTTTCTTTACATTATCCTTCTCTATTGTACTCTACCCTAAAGCGCCATAAAACGGCGTAGCATTTTCTACCCTACTTTACCCTACCGTATATTCTAACTGTAAATTTACTGCTACTTTTAAGCCTTATAAGCCCTTTATCGTAATTTTAGCCCAATACTGATTATTGACCATTTTTCATTATCAGGGTCATTTTAAACTTAAAAAAGTAATATTTTCAGATGTCCGAAATCACAGATATTCTCCCAGACAACTCCTTTCACTACTTTCACGTTACTTTTGAAATAGTCAATGCTTTAATTTCCATCACAATAAATGGAATCGTACTGTTAGTAGCTACACGAAATCACAAAAATGTCTTCAACTCATATGCCACTTTAGTAGTATGTACTACATTTACTGACATGTGCTTTTGCATCGTCAATTTAATTACCATGGAGGTATGATTTATGACCCTCAATTTCAGTTTCTTTAATTATAAAAGTCTAAAAAGTCTTGCCGTTTTATATCATACAAAGTAATGTAAAATAACGACAAGACTTTTTTCATCCCTTAATTCCATTAAAAATGCCATTTTTAAACCAGAATTAACATTTTTAGTGCAAAACTACTACCTATTTTTCAAAAATTTTAATTTTTTTAAAAAATTTTAAAAAATGTGATTTATATTGTTGTAGGTATGTAGAATTAGTATGGTTGGCCTGTTTTTCATTACTTTCATATACAAAGTGTAAAAAATTACATTTTTAGAATTATAAAGCTGTTTAAAAAAGTCTTGTCTTTTTTTATAATGCAAAGTAATGTAAATTGACGACAAGACTTTTTTAAACACCTAATTCCTTTGAAAATGACATTTTAAATTATAAATAGCATTTTTGATCTAAAATAACTCTTTACTTCTCAAAATTTTTTAGAAATTTTTAAAATTTCAATTTTAAAAAAAAATTAATGTTGAAAATTTTTTAAAAGTTCAATTTTTAAAAAAATATTGTTATAGGTATGTCAAATGCGAGATGCAGGCCTGTTTTTCATAAATGACAACCCACTATTTCATTCGATATCAAACACCACAGCAATGAACCTATCAGCCTTGTGGATGATGGGTGTTTACTCGGCCATAATGAACATTGGCTTTCAATTTTACCATCGATACAAAGTAGTTGTTAAGGGTACACCTGGTACAAAGCAGGAGACTTATATTGGGTTTGCTTTTTGTATGGGCGTATGTACTGTTTTGGCTTATACAGAGGTGTTTTCTTGGATTCGAAGTGATGAAGACCCGGCGTATGCCAAGGAATTGGAGAACGATGCCTTTTTTAAAGGCAGAAAAGTGGCATTCTCTGTGTCTGATCCAGTAAGTTTTTGTTGTTAGGGGTAGGGTTGGGGTAAAAAAAAGTTTTAGGGGTAGGTTTAGGATAACAGTACTATAAACCTTGACCTCCACTCAATATAAATCAACTTTTCAGACAAAATTCAAATGCCTAGTTCACCTAGTGATATCTCAAGCTTTTATAATTGGTGTTTATGGTGTTGTAGCGTACTGTTATTTCAAAATTCTCAGTGAAATGAGTGATAAAACTTCAAAAATGTCCAAGATCACCATGAAAGCAAATAAAACACTGAATCGTGCCATGCTTATTCAAGTAAGTTAAAAGTGGTACAACTGGTACTAATGGGACTTTTTAATCTTTTTTAAATTTTAGGTAACATTTTTGATGAAAATGTCATTTTGGGCAACACTTTTAAAAATTTTTAAAAAATGTTCTTAATTTTTCAAATTTTAGGTAACATTTTATGTTAAAATGCCATTTCTTGACGTATTTTCATTTTAAAATGTCATTTCTAGACCTGTTTTCGTTAAAACATGCCATTTCTAAACCAATATTCACAAAAAAATGCCCTTTCTAAACCTATCCTCACTCACAAATCCCATTTTCAGGCCGTGTTCCCATTCATCCTAATAGGCGTACCCTATATTATTGGTTTAAGTTTCACATTCCTACATATCAAGGGTCCAATTTTGGCTCAAGTCCTAACATTATCCATCACTCTGCTGCCTATAGCCAATTCATTGACATTGCTCAGCGCTATACCCACTTATCGGCGCAAGTTTTTCGAAATGGTCGGTGTTAAGAATACAAAAATCATCAGTTCAACTACATTGGCTAGTAAAACCAGGCTTTCTACTGAAGATGCCTAATATTTTTGAATTTTTTTAAAATTTTTGAATTTTTTTGCCAAATTTTAATAAATGTATGTAAATCCTCAAAGTTTAAGGTGCTTATCAGCATTTTAAATAGATCTTTTACAAACACCTTGATGAAAAATGACTCAAAACATAAATTATACTCAATTATACCTAAAATTTCGCCATTTCGACCCTACAAAACCTCAAAAATCAATTTTTTTCAACTTCCCTTTATCAAATATTACCTAAACTTCAAGTCTCAACAATTTTATAACAGTAACCAAAACAATATAACAACATTCCTTAATAAAAAATTTCAAAATTCACCTATCGTCTCTTCTTCTTCCCCTTCTTATTAGTCGGCTGACCTCGCCTCTTTTGCCCTCTGACCTTTTTCTTCTGTTGTCCTGGCTCCAACACCGTGTCCATAGCCATATAATCTCCAAATTTCAACAACGAATCCAAGGTTTCCATGTTTTCTTTGCGTTTTGTTATCTTCTTCTCATGTTTGTTCAATGTTAACCTTGTGTAGTTCATTTCCTCGAATCTTTGCTGTTCTCGCTGCATTTTATTCATCGCTGGACCTTCGCGTATCAATGTTGGAGCATCTGAGTATTGAGCACGAAGATCTTGAATCAATGAGGACTGCATCGCCTTCTTGCGGGCTCGTTCCAGCTGAAATGAGGTATTTTATCTTATTGTTAAAGTAAAACAAAAATAAATAAAAATATTTGACTGACAACCCATGATAAAGCAAGCAAATTATCCTTTTTATCAAATAGATTAAAAAGAATTTTCAAAAATTTAACTGAAAGCAAGAAAAATTCAAAAACCTAACGTCACCATCAACAAGAATACGTTGAGCATGAAAAACTTCACGCCCCATAAAAAGTAAAGCCAACAAGATTATAAAACTACATTCATAAGTTTGTCAATTATCATATCAACAACACTGTTCATCCATTTTGTCCCATAATATACCTAAACTTCAAAAAAATCAAAATCATAACACCTACTTGTTTAGCCCGCTTTTCCTCGCCATTTTCATCGAAATGTCTCGGCACAATCATTGGTGGTTGATACTTCTTCAATGTTTTAGTGTCTTCATCATCACCTTCTCCTTCTTCTGAACCACTTCCTTCGGCATCAAACATGTCTGGTCGAGCGTGCATCGTCAACTCCTTATCTTCTTCATTATTTCCACGCAACAGCTGATCGATTTGGGTTTTTAGCTTCTTTTCAATCGGTCTTATCCTTTCTAACACCTGAAATTGTAGTAGAATTATAGAGAATACTTTCCTTTACAAAATAAGGCCATATCGATAGTGTTTTACATCACGACAAGATACATATATTATTTTACATTATCACCACTTTAAAAAAGCCAAAACATCTCTTTGAAATCTAAAATTAAGCAAAAACTAACAAAGAACTTACAACTCTAAGTTTAACCAATTCATCCAAAGCTGAAGAACCTTCAATACTTTCCCCCAGCGACATCTTGCCCATCAGAACACCAACATTCAGTAAATACGCCGATAACTCATGATTCTTCAAATCATACAAACTAATGCCACCAGTTCCTTCTCCAGATAAAAGACCTTCAATCTGTTTATTCATAGCTTCAGCTGAATTTAATGCATCTTCTGAAGTTTTCAAAGCATCTTTAATAGCTTCAGAAAACAGTTTTGCGTTGTCTGAAGATTCTTCTGTTGTCGTCATAGATAATATGAGGCTTTTTGACTTCAAAAACAAGAGAATTCAAAAGTAAATGGCCAAGATAACTAATCTGTTATCCAATAGGAAAAATAAATATAAAATAATTTTTTAAAGTATAACTGCGCCCGAAACAAAAGAAATCAAAAGCGCAAGTCGGACTAGATGGCCGCATGCAGGAAAACCTCTTTTTATACGCCGAAACTTTACGAAAATAAAAAATTTTTGAAGATTAATATATTTTTGTGGTGAAAATAACTTGATATAGTTAGTTTAAACTTCAATTTGTATATAATGGCCAAGCCTAAAATATTAAAGCCATATATTAAGTCTGCAGTAAAGTCGAAGAGCAATTGGACTGTTTTGACTGATTTATCCGACTTGAAAGCTGTTGTTTCTGATAGTAAATTGGCTAGAAAAACTTCTAAAGGCTTGAAGAGGAGGCTGAAAGCAGAAGAAAAGGCAGGAACATCTTCAGAAGTTGTTAAGGAACAAGATGTCGAGATGGAGAATATTGATAAGGTAATTTTTGATATTATTGCTTGACGTTTAGGTGAATATTAAGCATAATTGGTATCATTTTGAAGAAAATTTAATGGAGAAACAATTCTTCTTAGTTTTAAACGGGTTTTGTTTGGTTTTGAAGACGAAGTATGTTCATAAAGAGATGTAATTATGTATAGGTGTACCTAAAATAACTTTAGCCCAAACTATACATTGGAATGAGAACAGCCCTTCGGCAGTTGAACGAAAACAACCTTGGGGCTATAATAATTGACGAGAAGGTGATAGCACCATCAGCAGTTGCTCAGGTTTTCGACTTGGTGTCTTGCAAGTAAGTTATTTTTTTCATGTGGTGTATCATTGTTAATATTGAAGTTTATAGCTCTGTAGTGGCTTTAATACCTTACTTTTGGTTTGCTAAGGAATAAGGAGAATATAAAGGCTTGTTTTAGTAGATCATGCGACTTCTACAAAGCAACTGCGCTGTCAGAAGAGCTGAAGAGCTTGTTGAACATGCCTAAAGTGTCTTGTATTGGGATTGGAAAGGACGAACCGCTGGTAATACAGCTGGAATTGACAGCCGAGACAAAGGTAAGTATTTTGGGTTTTGTTCTCCTTGTTTGGATTATGATATTACCGACTAAACGGGCTAAAACCTTATGGACAAAATAAAAATTTGCTTTATAGGTAGAAGTTGAAAAACTTCCGCCAACTTTTGCAAAACCTGAATTCAAACATCCTAAGGGCAAAAATAAGCATAAGAAGAAGAAAATGTAAGGGTTTCACTTTGTTATTTTGTTATACTTTATTGTTACTTTGTTTTGCAAATTCAAATAAATTATAAAAAGATAATGCAATGAGCAATATAATGAACAAAAACAAAAAGATACGTTATTAGAGCTAGAAAATAAGGAAAAATATAATAATTGTAAATAAATAATACTGAGAATTTAAAAATAATCACTATCAATAAAAATACTTATCTACACGTAAAAGTTATGTTATAGTAGCCACTATAGCTTTCAAACCTTAAAAAAACAGAAATGTAAAGAAAATAATAATAATAATATAAGAAGATTTAAATAGATAGATTATGGCATGTTTGATGAGACAAATCCAACCTTTTGCCCACTCAAATCAAATTGAACACAATATGACTTGAGGAAAGTCACTCCCAATACCCAACGGCGGTTAGCAGCGGCCACATTTTCACGCACTTTTAGGATACAGTAGTTGGGTTCCTAAAAGAGATAGGTATAAAAAAGGCAGGGCAAGAATATTTTGACTTTAAAAGTACAAAATTTTTACAATAGTTAATTTTCTCGGATTAAAATTTTTTTGGATAAAAGTTCAACATAGTCCTCCCTGTGGATTTTTTTTTCGAAAAAAAAAATTTTTATCTACCCACCCCGCTCTCTGAAAAAAATTTTTTACCCAAATTTCAAACCTACAGTTTCAACAATATAATCTTCCGAAGGTATATCGAACTGCATATCCTCGTTGCCAAGTGTAATATTGGGGGCAGTGGTTTTCCATTTACAATCGACAACTTCGATCGTTGATCCTCTTGCAACTACTGAAGTTGAGTTTAACTCCGATTTTATGGTTTTGAACATGAATTTGTGGACAGTAACATACGATGTAAGGGTTGATAGTGCAAAATATGAGTATTTTGAGAGTTTTACTGATGTGTTGCCGTATTTGGTGCTGTAAACATAAAAAAAATGATATGTTGAGATAGTAAAAGAATGGGTATTATAGGAGATGAACTTACAATGTGTATTTCATTTCAAAAAGTTTATTGATTCGATTGGTATGGTCGTAGGAATCAAAAAATGTCCAATTACGCTGCGGTTCACAGTTAACATGAGGTGCTCCCGGGCCGAAAGTTATGTGTGCATTTTCATTTTGGGTGTCTCTGAAGATTAAAATGGCATGCAATTAGAGTAAAATACAGTATAGTCCCCTATGAAGCAGTACCCCTACCTTCAACATAACCATGCCCTGTCTTTACTTTACCATGTCTTCTCTTTGCTTTATCATACCCTGCCTTTACTTTACCATGCCACGCCTTTGCTTTATTATGCTGTGCCTTTGCTTTACTATGCCCTGCATTTGCTTTACCACGCTCTACCTTTGCTTTGCCATGCTCTGCCACTGTTTTACGACACTTTGCCCTAATATCTCTGCCTCACATACCTAGGTGTATACAACGACACAACAGAAGCATTCTTGAGGTGCAGTATGTTAGACATGAGCCCAAGACCATGATGAAGTATGTCCGCTCCAATTCCAACTAACCCATTCGTAGGTAGATACGAATATGTACCGTAGTCGTAGTTCTGTACAACCACAAATCGAATGATTCCGAATGGTTCGCCATTTATTGAAAAAGCATCAGCATACACGAGAGTGTCATATTTGATTAGCGATGTTAGGGTACCAGAGTATGACTGATTTGCAGGTATATGAAATAACTTTAGGGCGGTATCTGACTTACTGAAAATGAATGAGGGGTTAGTTAGAATGATGTAACAAAGGAGACAAAGGTAGAGCATGGCTAGGGTAGCAAAAATAGGGCAAGGTATAACAAAGATATAGCAAGTATATAGAGCTTTTTGGAACAATAGGACGGCAGTAGGGTATGGTATATTAAATATGTGGCAAAGACGTAGCTGGGGTAGAAAAAATTTATAGACCACGAAGGGTGATGCATTGATGTGTTTTGATAAAGAAAAGCAGGGTAGGACAAAGTATAGTAGAGTACGGTAGACTAGAGTAAGGTAGGTTTTAGTAGGATAGGGTAGAGTAGGGTAAAATAAGGTAGAGTAGATAAGAGTAGGGTAGGGTAGGGTAGGGTAGAGTAGGGTAGGGTAGGGTAGGGTAGGGTAGGGTAGGATAAGGTAGGGAAAGGTAAGGTAAGGACAAGGCATGCTAGGGTATGATAACTGGAGTAGGTTTAAGTAAAATAGGGCAGGATACGGTCGGGTGGGGTAAGTTGGACACTTACTATGGCTCATAAAAGACCCGTTCATTTGATGGCAATGAGTCTAACGCAGTACTGTTTCCATACACCACAGTATTGCTCGCTGTAATATCCAGGGCTAGGGTGAAGTTTTGAGCTAAAAATTTTTCGTTTTTTAAAAAAAATAAATTTTTAAACTTTCGAAACTATGATTTTTTTGAAAATTTAGACTTGGAAGCCATTTTTAGGCTTAAAAACTTTAACTTTTAAAGTATAAACCTACGAGGGCTTCCAATAGTAACATTAATAGTGTAAAAGTAGTCATCGATGATCTTCAATTCAATAGCTGGTACCAATTTCAATGTTGTTAGGCATATCACCCAACGTAAGAGCATGTTCTAAAATCACATTACACCTTGTTAAACCATCTCTGTATTGTTGTTTAATAAGCGAAAACGCGAAAATGGATATGTAAAAAAAGATTAACAGCTCGAGGTTTCAAACATTTCAACAATTTGCTGAATCAGAAAACAAAAAGGAAACTAAATTCAGAGGGATGATTCAAGAGAGCAAGTAGACGAGTAGTTAAGGGTAGGGTAGGGCAAGACGAAAAAAATGATGGTAGGGTAAGGTAGGGCAGGGTATGACAGGGTAATGCAGGTTAGTGCAAGGTAGGGTAATGTAAGGAAAAAATTGGCAGTTGCAGGTTACGGTAGAATATGGTAGGCCATGGTAAGGTAATATATGGTAGGGTAATCTAGTAAAGCGAAAAAATGGTGGTAGCGGGTAGGGTATGACAGGTAATACAGGGTAGCGCAAGGTAGTGTAGGGTAGGGTAATGCAAGGCCGTAATTGGTAGAGACAGGTTGTGGTGGAGTAGGGTAGAACATGGTAGGGTAATATAGAGTAGGGTAATTTAGAGAAAGGTAGAATCTGGTAGGGTAGGGCAGAGTAAGATGGAATATAGTAAATAAAAGGCTATGTTTTATCTATGCAACGTGCCTAACTAGGTTAAGTTGATGTGGGGTAGGCCAATGCAATAGTACGGTAGGCATCGAGTACAATAGGGTATGGTGGGACAGAGTAAGACCAAATATGGTATGGTAGTACAGGGTAGCGTAGACTACTAGATTACGGCTATGTCTACCCTAGTCTATCTTGGAGAAGGTTAGACCTAAAATTAGTCCTACAGTAAGATAGGATAAGAATGGGGTATGGTATGGCACAGTAGAAGAAGAGCAGTAGAGAAAGAGCAATTGAAGTACAAAACTTACAATTTAGAACATTGACTTACTAAACGTTTCACTATGGTATATATAGTCTATAACTGTAGTAGGTAAAAAGTCAAGTCTTTTGGATTTCTACATTGCAAATCATATTTTTAGATCTTAAAAACTTAAGTATAAAGAGTAGTAACAAGCAGTGCCGGTACCTTGGCTATTTGACGTAGTTAACGTGTACCCTTGCACTAAATTCTACTTAAAAACATTAAACGTCGAACTACAATGCTTTATTAAACTACGACAAAGTTGTTTTTAAGTTTTGCAAGACATTTTACACTCATACTACATTCCAGTATGTGTAGTTGTAACTGAATACGTGACTATTTCTAATTAAATAAAATATTTTAAAGTGTAAGTTTACAACTTTCTACGTCGAATTTATAGAAAGGATACTGTAGGTACAAATGAACATATGTGCGGGGCAAAAATGATAAACTTATGGGTTGTAAAGTAAAGGCAGTGAATGGTAAAGAAAAAGCAGGACACGGTAAGGCAAAGGAAAAGCATTGTGAAGCAAAGGCATGGCATTATAGAGCAAAGGCAAAACACGGTAAAGCAAAGACAGGGCAAGGTAAAGCAAAGGCAGGGCATGGTAAAGCAAACGCTGGGCATGGTCAAGAAAAGGCAGGGAATGGTAAAGCAAAAACAGGGCATAGCAAAGCAAAGGCAAGGCATGATAAAGCAAATGCAGGGCATGGCAAAGCAAAAGCAGGGCATGGTAAAGCAAATGCAGGGCATGGTCAGGTAGGGCACGGTAAAGCAAAGGCAGGGCATGATAAAGCAAATGCAGGGCATGGCAAAGCAAAAGCAAGGCATGATAAAGCAAATGCAGGGCATGGCAAGGCAAATGCAAGGCATGATAAAGCAAATGCAAGGCATGGCAAAGCAGGGAATGGTAAAGTAAAAGCAGGGCATGGTCAAGCAAAGGCAGAGGATTCACATAACGTTGGGCATGGTTATGTTAACGATTAGGGTTGGGGTAGGGGACATTTTGACCTGAAAAGGGATGATTTGAAAAATGTTTATTGAAAAATGGTCGAGACAGTATTGTTGGAAGGAGCAAATTTTTCAAAATTAAATTATTACAAGAAAAAATGTAAGTCGACAAAGTAAAGGTAATAAAAACAGATGTAAATTTAAATGAGTTATGTATTTATTCAAAAAAAGTTATTTACGCATTTAACAAGGCTACCATTATAAATGTATGTAATTGTATATGCAAGGAATTGGTACTGAAATTGTATTTAAAAACATAAGTTCTAGGTAATAAATGAAGAGTTCCTAGTGTACATTTGTCTAAATGGCCATAAACGTGAGAAATACAGGTTGCAGGAACAAGGAATTACTTTGTTCATAAACTACATACTACAATATATCTAAAGCGGATTCTGATGATACAGTAAGATATGAAATACGTAAAAAGGAAATGCCATAACATTTTTTTTTAAAATTTGAGCGTTCTTAGAAGAGTGTTTTGGATGGTAGGGTACCGCTCACTATGGGCACTTTAGGCTGAGATACAGTGAATTGATAATAGTAAGGTAGAATAGGGTGGGACAAGCTAATATAGAATAAATTAGGGTAATATAGAGTAGGGTAGGGTAATATAGAGTAGAGTAGGGTATATTGTAGGGTAGGTTATTATTGAGTAGGGTAAGGTATTATAGAGCAGGGTAGGGTAATGTCGAGTAAGGTAGTGTAATCAAGTTAGGGTTGAGTTGGCTTGGCTAGATCGACAACTAAGCCTATTGTAAGAAAAGAAAAAAGTACTGTATGCTAGGGTAGTGCTGAAAAGGGTTGTGTCGGGCAGGGTATGGTAGGGTAGGATAGGGTAGTGTTGGATAGAGTTGTGTTGGGTAGGATTGGGTAGGGTAAGGTAGGGTAGGGTAGGGCAGGGAACTGTAGAATGGTCAACTTTTACTAAGTTTACTTTTGTAATATTTCTAACGTTTTTTTAATTAATCCACAATATGGAAAAGTAAAATACAAAGTCACAATCTGTACTAATTTTTTCTAAAAATTTTTAAAGATTTTTGTGCATTTTTGCATAATTTTTTTTATTTTTTTTTTATAAATTTTAGTTATTTTTTGATAGTGTTGTATCATTTTTTTTCATTTACAAGATACCTTAACACCTTGCCATTCCAATCCATACCCTCTGTTTCAAAAAGCGGTATTCAATCCTAAATCATGACAACGATTCATCTCACCATCTTCTTTCTTCTTCCGCTACGCTTTCGCAAATATTTAAGCATGTGGAAGAAAGAATGGCAGCAGCTCTCGAGTATCGGCGACCCGCTTTTCCCATTTTTTATTGATCTCATTCCTGGTCATCGTTTCCATCGATGCATCAGCCCTGACCCATAAAATGCGCCGCCGCGAATTGCTAACCTTATTTGCTCTCGCCCCACCTTGACGAACCCCCCTATTCGATCGGGAGCGTGCTGGGTCTAATCACCGCTTCGAGAAGGTGGAGGGATTAGAAAAGGATCGTCTTCCTGTGATTCTGAAGGCGGTTTTTAAGGGGTTTCAATTAGGGATCGGAGAAGATTGGGGTTATCTTTGTTTTTGGAAGGATGACATAGGGTTAATCTTTATTTTTGATGGGTTGACATACGGTTATAGGGTTAAGAGATAGAATGAGTCTTCATTTTTGATGGGTTAACATAGAAGTAGGCTTTCTCTTTGAAGATATGACATAAGGTTAACCTTCATTTCTGAAGTTATTTTATGGGGTCAACCTTTATTTTTGATAAAATGACATAAGGTTCATCTGTGCAGGTTGACTTTAGGAGGTTGGTAGTAGGGTATTGTAAGGTAAAATAGAGTAGGGCACTGTAGAGTAGAGTAAGATAGAGTAGGGTAGGCTAGCGTAGGGTTTTTAAAGTAACACCAGGTGTTTTATGCAGCTGTAATTCAGTTTTTTTTAACAATAATAAGGTCAATAACCTTTTCATTAAAGTCGATGACCTTATCATACTACCGAAGGTTAGAATGAAGCTTCAAAAGGTTAGAAAAAACCATCTGCTTAACCTTATAAATAAAAAGGCGTCAGGGTACCAAGTAAAGCATAGCTAGTGTGTGTAAAGGTAGGTTAGATTAGGATCGGGTAGGTTAAGGTAGAGTAGGGTTTGGTAGGGCAGAGTTTTTAAGTTTAGGTTAAGGCTAAGTGGCAAAGAGAGCATCAAAGATGTATATATTTAGTAAGCAAGGAGGGTGGAGGGGGGGGGGGAAGATAAGACTTTCTCCAAAAAAAATTTTGAAAAAAATTTTAAAGTGGATCCTTAAAAAATTTTTTTTGCATGTATTTTAGCCATGCCCTTTCGAAACTATGTGTATTGACTCACATTTTTCTTCAAAGAGGGAACAGCCTTAAAAAAATTTTTTTTTGAAAAAACACTACAGGGGGACTAAGTTCAACTTTTTGAAAAATTTTTGGTCGATTTTTTGCCATTTTTTATAATTTTTCTATGCTTTTATCTTGGTTTATCGTAAAATAGGTTAGAGTATGGTAGGGATGTATTTTTTATGCTTAAAATCTTTAGCTCGTATTTTACAAAAACCATTCAAAAATTTAAAATTTAAACCTTAATATCCTTCCAGTTTTAAAAATGCTCCGACTTGTCTGCCTATCAGCCCTACTCGTATCAGTCGCCGCTCAAAGAGCGCCAGTCAAAGAGCCCTACTGTAGACCAAACCAGGTCGTAAACAAAGTTACAGTATTCGATGATGGAGCAATTGAAGCTGAATGTGGACCAGCACCATGTGGTGAGACTGGTGCCCAATGCTCGGATGATCTACCTGGATGTAAAAGTGAGAACGATAACATCTTCAGCGGTATGAGATGGAGCAAGAATGGACAGAGGTAGGGGCTTTGTTTACAAAATAAAAAATGACAAGAACTTTCTTTACAAGACAAACAATGGCAAGAACTTTCTTCACAAAACGAAAAATGGCAAAAACTTTCTTTACAAAATTTTAAAATTCCAGCATCCTCCTCCGCTGCTGTTCCATCAACGTGCCGAACCGCATCTACGTTGGAACCGATTTGGTCGGAACCGGATCCTACTACACCGGAGGACTGGTTAGCAAAAGCGAAATGTCAAACCATGCCGGTCCCGAGTACGACTACGTCTCCAACATTCGTGCTGAACAAGGAGGAGTACGTATCTGGGTGTACCGAATCATCTGCCCTAAGGAAGAGACCAAACGACCAGAGATCCCAACCCAAATGACGGCCGAAGAACGACGACAAAACGTGCTACACCAACTTCAACAGACCGAGGTCGGAGCTTCGGTAGACGAACAAGGAGAGGCGGAACCAGCCAACCCATTGCAATACAGACCACAGGCTCGCATGGCTAGACAGAGGGACAGCCCTATGAGTGCTTCTAGACGCGTTTTGTAGATTTTGAAAAACTTTTGAAATTTTGAAAAATTTTTAAAATTTAAAAAAAAATTTAATTTTAAAAATTCGAAAAATTTTTTCTTTTTTTAAGTTCAAATACCTTGTCAATGCCTTGAGTAATAACCAAAAAATTGAAATTTCACCTTAAATTACTGTAAGTTTACTTACAGTACAGCAACTCCACTTACTGTGCAGTAATGTAAACCCATGTTTTTTGATGTGATGTTACTCGAACGACTATTAATTGGTCTCTTTATTTTAATCGTGTACCTTTGCCAAACATTCCAGTTTAATAAATTTTTGAAAATATACTGTTGGAGACTTTATTTTGTGAAAGATCTATTTGTACTAGTATTACTTTAGCTTTGCTCTAGCCATGGTAGCCCTACTCTTGTCTTACCCTTACCATAATTTAGCCCTAGCCCAGCTCTATGCTCCTCTAGCCCACCCCAATGATAACGTTTTCGACCTAGACTTGTCTTACTCTAGTCTGCCCTAACCTACAATATCGTACATTAACATGTTCTTCCCTACCCTTTGCTACTCTATCCTACCAAACCCTACCTTATCCTACTCTACCCTATCCTGTCCTGCCATACAAAACATAAGCTTCTAGGCTTAAAAATATTGGATATTTATTGTCTCAACTATACATTGAATATTAAGCTTTAAAAGCATTTCCAATTCAGATTATCCTTAATTTCCACCTCTTAACTTTTAGAATGTATAATAATCATAATTGTTACATCGAGAAGGTTCCTCTGCTAAAAGAGTACTAATTATTAGCGTAAACCAATGTTAGCACGCTAGCTTCCTTTCAACAAAAATCCATTAAAAATTAAAAGTGCGGATGAAAATCTCGAATTCGGACCAGGTTTTGGACTAAATAATTGTATTATAGGGTCTATTATCCAAAGCTTTAAAGCTTTAGGTCCTAATTGACATTATTATACTGCTTTAAGAGGATATAAGTGTCTTATATCTTGTGACTTATTAAAATATTTTTTAGTTAAAATTTTTGAATTTTTTATTGTTAGATTATTAGTATAAGTAGGAATATAGTAAATACTGTAATAGTGAACTATGTTTGGGTTCGTACACGAGAGTGTACGACAGATGATCATTCGAAAGTATGGTGAAGAAGCTTGGGATGAAGCTGTGTAAGTTTTATATTATCATACAATTGTAAGCCCTTCACTTATACCAAGCCAAAGCCCTTGATTTAACCCTAGCCTAGCTCTTACTCTAAGCCCTAGCCGAATCCCTATCCAAAGTCCACGCCTATGACCTAGCCTAAGCCCTAGCCTATGCCCTAGTCTACGCACTAGCCTAAACCATAGCCTACGTCTTAGCTCAAACCCTATCCAGAGGTTAGCTGTGCCGTTTTTTGCCTATAACATAAGCACAACGTACTGGACTCACATACTACTAAAACCCAACCTCGTTTTAGTATAAACGCCCATCTAGAGGTAGGAAAAGAAGCGACGATAAACTGTTACTACAGTGATGAATCAACCAACATTTTGATCGAAAGTGTCTGCCATACCACAGGCCTTCATCATGACATGTTATGGGAAGAGTACGGTCATTTTCTAGTCAATTATTTGATGGAAATTGGTTGGGATGAGATGCTATCATGTATATCTCCAGATTTAAAAGGGTTTATTGACAATTTGGACTCGTTACATTACTTTATTGACCATGTTGTATATAAGGCCAACTTGAAGGGACCTTCATTTCGATGTGAAGCTGAAGAAGATGGGTCGATTACTTTACATTACTACTCTGAGAGAAGCGGGCTTTACCCTATTGTTAAAGGTGTGAAGATTAAAAGGCTTGATCGGCTACTATAACATCGAAAATTCTTTGATATTTTTCATCTTATGATAAGATAATATACAACACTAATTTAATATCAAAAGTCCTATACGTTAACACCAAAAAAACCTCTTTTCAGGCGTCCTAACCGAAGTAGCTCAACAACTCTACAATCAAGACATTAGAATAAACGTTTCAAATCGAAAACAACGAATAGTCCAACTACCGACCGGTGAAAAGGTGGAAGAACATGTCATTTTCTCAATCCGTGACGCCTTCAAACCAACAGTACCGTTACAAAAGACCCAATCTTATCGACAAGACACAAACGAGCTAGAACAAGTTGCCGAGAAGAATAGAGCTGAAGTTGCGCCTGAACCGTTGTTGAAAATAAATCAGCTAGAATTCTGTCACATTGCACCTTATCACTTTGTTATTGATAAAGATAGTCGGCTGGTACAAATGGGCAAGGAATTGTGGTGAGTATATTGAGAATGGGTGGTGAATGAAGGGGTATCATTCAGAAAAAAGGGATTGAAAATTTATTTAGATGTCATGGATAATATCTGTTCAAACTGATTTTTTTTATCGCAAAATACATGTTTTTATACTTAAAAGCTTCTTATTAATGTGTTTAAACTTTTAAAAGTAAAAAGAACCTTCCGAGTTCTTAAAACACCCATTTAAATCCAATATTGTCTATGACCGACTTCCAATTTTAGCCTCATGGTTAATGTAAGGTGAAGCAAGATGAATGATACGTTAAACATGTTATTTTTACTTTCAAATTGTTGAACACATCAATATGCAACTTTTAAGAACAAAAATAGGTATTTTGAGACAAAAAGAAATCCATTTTTGACCAGATATTATCCATGACATCAGATTTGAAAGTCCATAATAATATAACCCATGAGATACCTCTATAAAATCTAAAAACGGAACCAAAACAAAATTAAAACACTTAAATTATCTTTCTTGATCCGTTTCAATTCATCAATCCTTTGTTCTTGCCCAAAAATTACCAAAAACGTCCATGAGCATGTTCACCATCTTTGGAAAGTGGGAGAAGAGAAGGAAAACTGAAAAATTTAGTGAGAATATTGAAAATTTTATCAAAATAGATAGGAAAACCGACAGAATATAGTATTTTAGCTATGAATCAAGAAATAAATTAATTATCAAGACTTTGCGGACGGACGAAAAATGTTATCCATGCTTGGCGAAAAAATAATTTATCGAGAAAAAATTAAATTTTTCCTTATTTTTTCAAAAAATTCCTTCTTCATTGCCATATTTCGATCGTTATTTTCGTTTAAAACTTGAAGAAAACAATAAATTAAGTTTAACAATAAAAATATATTAACTAAAGGCATGAGCTTTGATAACATGAATGTTTTAAGTAACTACGTGATAGAAGACCACACAAAGCCAGGAACTCCAATATCTCGAATTTTCGAAATTCATCGGCCAATGATAACATTGGATTATGATGGAATTTATAATTTTATCAATGGCGTATTCATCCTTCAGGTTCGAACTTCACCACTACAAACTCAAGCGATTGTTGCTAGTGAAACCGGCAATAACAAGGTTTTGACATTCGAAGGATCAGCTGAATTAACATCTCATACTCAACATATGAAATTGAAAGGTAGGGCGGGGTAAATTTTGGGGGTATGGAGCTAAAAACGTGGGTTAAACTATTATAAAGCAAGTGTAATATGCCAATATATGCCTTCACTTCCAGGTCAAATGATGTTAATAGAGAACCGTGAAGAAATCATTTTTATGGGATCACCATTCGTTTCTACTGTCAATGACCTATACAAATATGGAATACGACTGTCAGAGATACCTTTACACGATTCGACACGAGATATGTTGTTCTTGAATGAAACAAGGAGTGGAGACAACAAAGATGAGAATATTTTGAATCGACAAGTCTTGGAAGCGGAGAAACTTGAAGAAGAAATAGAAAAAGCTAACCAAGTATTGGAGGATTTGATCAATGAGACATTTCCTAAAAGCTTGGGCAAGCAGGTCATCGACCGAAGCATTTGGGAGGCTCGTAAGTACTTATTTTACCGTAACATACCTATACTACAGAAAAAATTTATCATTATCTTTTTTAAAACTTCATTTTTAGACTCCTTTGGAAGCGCTACAGTGATGGTAGTTGACTGCCCCATGATCCTCAAGCTCTTAACCAAAGGCAAGCCCTCCGAACTGATGCAAACCATCGACAAGCTTCTAACCAAATACGACAGAATCATCAAACTTCACGAAGCCTACAAGGTTAACGTCGTTGGAGATTCATTCATGGCGATTTGTGGCGCTCCAGATGCCGTAGATTCTCACTGTGAACGAATGTGTCATGTAGCCTTGGGGTTACAATGGGAAACTCATTGTACTTTGGACAAGAATAATGAACCATTGACTATGAGATGTGGGATTAGTACTGGCAGTATTATTGCTGGAGTTACTGGCGGTAGAACTCAACGATACTGTGTGTTTGGGCTTACTGTAGGCGAAGCTGCTCAATTATTGAATCAATGCCCTCTTGGGAGGGTTCATGTCAACTGTGAGGTGGTTAGGTAAGAGTGAACATTGAAAGAGTCGTAAAAATTTTTAAAATTGAATTTTTGTATAAGGCATGTACTTTTAAAATACAAATTTAACTATTTTTAGTGCGGCCGAAACAACTGGACGATTTGAATTTGTGTCGAAAGGCTTAGCTTCTTTACGTGGTTTTGGCATTCAAGAAACATTTTTCTTACTCAAAAGTTACAAGAAATCAGTTTGGGAAATCATTGGAAAAGAGAGAGGTAAGCTTATTTGGATTAGGTAGGGTAGGTTAAAGCATAGCGTATTTGGGTAGGGTAAGGCGGTTTAAAACAGTAATCTGTTGAAGGGAAGCAAAGTAGATGGGTAGAGTAAAATACGTCAAGCAAGATAGATCATAGTGGGATAAAATACAGTATGGTAGTAGAATAAAGTAATCATCCTAAAACTTTCTAATGTTTCTAGACGTTAATGTTCATTCAATTGACGGCTACGCGGAGTTGTTTGCTGGTCTGCGAAGCGACGTAAAATTAATGAAATATCCAGATTCTACTATATCTACAAAGGCTTGCAACTTGTTATAACATTAAGTTTTATATGTTTTTAATACAATTTATAAAAAGAAATCATGTTTTACATTTTTACAGTGATACGATCTCAATTTAGTACAAATAAACAATGAGTAAAATAATATAGGTTATATATGGTAAAGTAATGTCATGGTAAGTTATGCAAGATAAAGCAATTTCATCGCTTTTTCAAATGAGAGTGTAGGTTAATATGTTTGACGCCTTTCCATTTTTTAAAGATAAAAATTGTAGAAGATAGTCCAAACTGGATAACACTCAAAATTGTCACTCCTAAGAACAAGTTCAATTGACCACCGATTTGAGAAACAAAGCCTGGCAATGTTGTGGTTAGTACTTCTTCGTACTGTTCGTACTAAAAGTTGAACATTAAGGCTAGGAGGTAGAGTAGGGTCGGGTATTACAGCACACTGCTGAGCAGTATAAGGTAGGGTAGGACGGAGCAGGGGAGGATAAGGTAGGACAGAGCAGGGCTAGGCAATGTGAAAAAACCTACCTCAAGGTCAGTGTATCCAAATTCCAATGTGAAATCAGGCACGTTCTTACTGACATCCCATGTGGTATGTTCCTTCGTGTATATAATGAAGTACCTGTCAGTACGAGTGCAAGCTGGTAGACACTAAAAAAGATTGACCATTACTACCGTACCCTAACCCTACCTATTGTTCTCTACCCTAATCTTCCCCACACTACAAACATACCACCATAACAATAATCAAAACTTACCTTAGTCCCATTCATGCTAACATCAATGATGTCAAAGTAGATTTTGGCAATCTTTCCAACCTCACAAACCGAAGCCCATGGAGCACGGTAGTTCATATAAAATGGAGTACAGTTCATAGGTGTGATGAACCGTTCATACAGCCATCTTCTAACATAGCACGCGTTTTTTCCACGTCTTTCGTCAGATGGAAAACAAGATGAAACGTCCGGTCGAAGGCGCAAATTCTTAGCTGAAGCGCTGAGATAATTATAGGATTGGTAGTTTAGGTAATACCGAGGAAAAGTGGAGACGTCCGATGTTGGTGGAGCTATGTATGCTACTACTTGGGGCTGAAAATAGTCGTATAGCAAGAAAAATTTGAAAATTAGGGTAGGGTGATCTAGGCAGGGTAGAGTAGGGTACGGAAAAATTAAAGTGAAAAGCTAAAAATACTGTAAAAAACTACAGTACCTACATATTACAAATAAAAGAAATAGTTACCTGCATTTTGTCGTGACTCAATATCGGGCTTGGTCCTTGTTTCATTGACAAGTATAATCGACCATGGTAATCAGGATCGGCTTGAAATAGCTTTACCAGTCGAAAACATCGTCCTCTCAACATGACATAATGTTCTTTGAATAGTTGACAACACGGCACTTTTTCAGCTCCTAATTTGCATTCTTTGAACATCTAAAGAGAGGCATATTAGTGTCGGGTATGGTAAGGTAAAGTAGAGCAGGGTAAGGATAGGATAGAGTAGGGCAGGGTAAGATAAGATGTAGTAGTGTCGGGTAAGTTGGAGTAGAGTAGGGCAAGGTAGGGTCACAGTAAGAGTACGATAGGACCGAGTAATTAACGATCGGAGGAAGTTAGGGGTAAGGTCAAAGAAGGGTAGAGCTAGGAGGGTGGCCTAGATCAGAGCTGGTGTAGGGCTACAGTAGCGCTAGGGTAAGATATTAGGTGCCGATATAAAGAACCCGCCATACTTTTCTTGTAATTTTCTGTAAAAAATGGCGGATTCTTATGTCGCCACGTAATACGTTAGAAAAGAGCATGGTACGGTAGGGTACGTTAGGGCACGTTAGGAATAAGGTAAGCTGGGGTAGAGCTAGGGCTGGATTAGGTAGTGTAGGGTAGGCTATGGCAGGGTAGGGGAAGGTAGTATAGGATAGGACAAAGTAGGGTAGGGCACGCTATTCATACCTCTTCACATTTATACCCAAACTTTTGAAAGAGATCTCGATAAAACTTGTCAGGTGTCCTTCTACCCTTCCATTGGTTCAACAACTTTGTCTTCTCTTTATGTTGATCATCTGTCATATTCTTAACAAACTCATCCATATTAACAAAGCCAGCATCAGCCATCGCATAGCCTATTAGTTTGTCCATCTCGCCTTCTGTCATATTTTTCATACGTTTTCGTATATCACGGTAGACTAGATGTATATGAAGGGCATCGGCATTCTTTGGACACATTATTACTGACGGGAATTCTAGTTCTCCAACCTGTAAGTTTTAAAATTAAAGTTGAGGGTAAGATTATGGTAGGGTATGGTAGGGTAGGATAAGTAGAGTAATGTAAGGAAGAATAGGGCTGGGTAGGGTAAGGTTATGAAGGATAGAAAACTGTACAGTAGCATACAGTAGGTAATAATGCACTAGGGTAGGGTACAGTAGAGTAGCATCTGATAGTGTGGTGTACTGTGGGATAGAGTATTCTACGGTAGGGTAGGGTACTATGGTAATGGTAGAGATAGAGGCAGGTGTAGGGGTTGGGGTAGGCTTACCTGTTTAATAGAGAAAGTAGTCAATATTTGATTGTCTAAGAAGTCACCGTAGGTGTTTTTAGTCATTACTATCGATATGATCAAAAACGACACAATTAAAGATGCCCAAAAGCCTTGTGATAATCTGTCTTGGGCCTATAAAAATCAATTTCGTTTACACTTTCATTGTATTTTGAGCATAAAAATAGAAAAGATTTAAAAAAATATAAATTTTAAATTTCAAGTATAAGATACTTACAGTACTAGCCTGCTGAAGAGCATGCATCTCTGTGCCCACAAAATATCGACAGAAACACTTCGGTCGTTCTTTGCCATATTCTTTGACCTGAGCGACAAAGTTCATTAAACTAGCATGAGATTCGGTCGAAAAGGTTCTTGATGGCAAATTTTTTGGGTTTAAAACTGCTCTTGATAATCTTCTCATTTTACCAGACCCTTTTGTTAGCTATGACAATAGTACGAGTACTAAATGACAAAAGAAATGTTTGCCAATACAGTGGAACTCCTGTATAACGAATCGCTCGGGGACTTGAAATTTGTTCGTTATAAAGGAGTTTCGTTATAGAGGAGTTTTTAATGCACTGTGTAGTGGTAAACGGGGATTTAAAAATTGTTCGTTATATAGGAGTTTCGTTATAGAGAAGTTCGTTATAGAGGAGTTCCACTGTATACTATAATACAGCACTATGAACAAGATATAGTATTGTGAACAATCAAAACACCGTAGATGAAGTATAGTGCTTAGTAGACCAGCACAAACTAGTAAGTACTGTGATAAGGTAAAATACAGCGTTCCGATCTTATTCGTAAAAAACCTGGAAGAAAAGGCAAAAATCAATACAATGTTATTCAAACAGTCAGTATTTCACAAAAAAAAATATAGGAAAAACGTGTTTGAAACAAGCATGAGAACCTGCAATGAATTCATAATATTACCATGTCTTAAAATGTCGTGACAACACAATATTGAATCCAAATGCAGACAGAACTTCTTTCTCTAATAATAGTTTTAAAACGGTGGATGATACCCTGTAAGGGCCTGCCCGAAAAAAATTTGAAAGGATCCGGATAGGGTCGTGCATGCCCAAGCAAAGCTATATGAAGGCCCCAAAAGCCCAGCGCCCAATACTGTATCTAACCGTAGCCTTACCATAGCCCATTATCTTGATAAAGAGATCTACTATTTATAATTGGTCTTTACCTTAACCATAGAGGTGATCTAGCCCTGACCTGAATTAATCCCTTTCCTATCCTACCTCACTAAACCTTACACTATTCTACTCTACTTTACACTAACCACCATACCCTATTACTCTGGTCTTCCCTACCTTACCTTACCCTGCCTTGCCCTATGCTGCTCTATCCTAACTTACCCTAGTCTGCACTACCCTTCTTCTGCCTTGCCCTATCCCTATCATGGCTTTACCCTAAAAACGCTTAAATCTCAATTACTCGGAATCCAAATTCAGCTAAAATAATTTAAAAATATTATTTATTGTAATTGTAGAATCATCAAAACAACAAAAAATTCTTCAACAGAAACAAAATGAAAAAACAATCATAATGTATACAGTTTATAGGCCTAATGATCATGCATTTCCAATTAAATCTTCAAGGAATCCCCAGCCTTCGATAGCTTTTTCCCACAACATACTCAAACCAAATCTGTAATAATATTTCAATGGAATATAGTGCTGTTACAATCGGCAGTATGATTTTCATATCATGTAGAGGATCCTTGCCTTCAGCACTCTCTTCAGCAGAAAGACCGTCTTTAGTCGCTGGGTTGTTATAGTATGATAACCAAGAAATTACTAACAGCACTACTTTGATAATGATGTATAGTAGCTGAAAAGTGCGGTGTTACCTACATTAACACGTTATATACCAATTACTAATGTACTATGTATACCAAATATCACTGTAATAACACAGTAAAAAGTAATACCGCTAATTGTAGAGCTCCTAACTTCATATACAACAAGTACAGTAAGATTTACTGCGTAAAAATGTCAAAACTTACATTACAAACCAAGAACGGCCAGTAAAACTTATTTCTTCCAGTCTGCACAGCATACATAAGACAAGCTGCACAGGCGACGAGTATAAGACCGCCAATCAAAGCACTCACACCGAGGCCGATCCACCATGCAAATAAACTTGTCACACCGAAAAACATTGACAATACTGCAATTGTGAAAACCAGAAACTAAAACAAAATTCGTAATGAGCGTAGGTACTCTTAGTAAGCTTAGGCTTAGAAGAATTAGGTTTGGTACGCTTAAGCTTAGAAGGCTTAAACTTATTAGGCTTAAACTTTTAAAGCTTAAAGTAGCTAGTTTAAGCTCAAGCTTAAATTTTAAGTTTATTAAGCTTAAGTTTAGAAGCCGCAAGCTTAGAAAGCTTAAGAGCTGATTAAAAGATTAGAAAGCATAGGCTTAGTAAGCTTAGGAGGCTTAAGCTTAGGAAGCGTATACTTGAAGGCTTAGACTTAGATCGCTTAGACTGGGTAGAACTATGCATGAACTAAATAGGCTTAGGCTCAGTAGCTACGCGTCTTTGTTTCAGAAAATGTAAAATATGCCGAAATGAAATACGATTCCTCGCAGAAAAACAGAGTAAAATCCCAGCACAGCAGTAATTTGTTGGGTCGTTTTTCATTGAGGCAAATATTACAAAAATAAATAATATTACATAAGAAAAAAAAGTTGCGTAACACCATTTCTCGCAATTTCTCTGAGGCTATGTTTTCATTAATGTTGGATAACACCGCATAAATTATGTCAGATATGTTGTTAACTTTTCGAAACTTTAGATGCTTGTTCTATGTAAGCTTAGAAGATAGGCTTAGCAAAATTTGGCTTAAATTTGTTAATAAACTTAGGTTTATTAAGCTTAGAATTACTAGGCTTAAAAAGCCGAAGTTTTAAAAAACCTTTACTAGGCTCAACATTAGTAATATTAAGCATGACAAGATTAAAACTTTATTTAACAAACTTTTAATAGGCTTGAGTTATTTAGTTTAGGCATATTCAAACCAAATGACA
Organism: Bursaphelenchus okinawaensis; assembly: GCA_904066225.2. NCBI lineage: Eukaryota > Metazoa > Nematoda > Chromadorea > Rhabditida > Aphelenchoididae > Bursaphelenchus > Bursaphelenchus okinawaensis. Next base: position 1,691,819 of record CAJFCW020000002.1, on the reverse strand, counting down.
AACTTACATTCAATTCTGGCTTACAACAACATACACGTATATGTGACATAGTGCTTTAATAACAATTTTTAACTTAGAATCTAGTATAATAATCTAGATGCGGTACGAAAACTTCTAACTTTCGTATTTTGCAATAGAAATTTGAAAACTTCGGATCAAATTTCAAAAAAATGTAGAAAAAACTGTAAAAATTAGGCAAATTAGAATAGAAACACAGTAAAAAGCAAACATTTAGCTAGAAAAGCCTTTATATGAGCTAAAATAAGCTTGTATATTTATATACGTGTAGTAGACAACATTTTTTTTGGCCAACTACCAACCATGAGTTTTAAATACACCATCACCTTCAGCTTTATATATACCAAAGCTCGAAATTAAAAATTTACAAAACCGATATGTTTGCGGCCGCTGTTTCGGCCGTGAGAGTTTGAATTAAATTACCGTTTTTGTGTGACAGTCGTGTCCAAAATTTTTTCACTATTTCAAATGTAGTTAGTATGTGTTTCAAGTAGAGACAGCATAAGAGGTAGCTTTACATTTTTTCTGTTTTAGCGTTTATAGTTTGGGAACTGCGCCAGACTTTCAATGACGTACAATGGTGAAGCATGGAAAGGTAAAAAAAAATGTTTTTAGCATAGAATTTTGTATGTTTTGTGTTGGCAGACTTTGAAGTATGAACATCCAAACAGTCTCAAATTTTACTGCACTTTTAAAAATGCAGCTTCCTTGTCGGTACCGCAACATGACGAATTTTTTTAGGGTAGGTACAATGTCGGTATCATACTGAAAAGTGAACATTGATGTTTCAGTAATTTTCGGTTTTTTTCAATCAACCTTTTATCTCCCCTCCCTCCGCTAGCCAAGGAAAATTTTTAAAAAAGTGGCATGAAGTCAAGTCCCCCTCCCCTCTAAAAAAATTTAAAAAACCCCTATCACGACCGGTAAAGCGGCCTGGCCCAATTGACCGCAAGTCAAGTCTTTGGTAGCGCTGTCCTAAGCTGGCATCCTGGAGCCTTGGTTTGGTACCGGCCATCGGATTCGTATCATCCGGCCCTGATCGCTTTCAAATTTTCTTCGGCCTGGCTTGGCTGGATCTAGTACGCCCAGTGTTTTGCCGGTCCGGTCCGGACAAGACCAAACGAACCGAAACAAAAATTTTGGGTTTGGACCGGACCAAAAAAATTGAAGTTTGGATCGGACCCAAATCGCCGGACCGGACCTGTGAAAAACGCTCCAGGCCGGCCCGGGCAAGACACTGAGTACGCCCTTTTTCAGGTCTACCCACACGCCTAACAATTCATTACGTATTTTCCTTAAAACCAAGTGCCTAACTATATGTTATTGGTCTGTAAAACATACCAGAACAATCGAAAAGTTCCTTGTTTTACTATTTGTTTATTCAGCTAACGCTTGTTGTAGCTGCGCTTTGTAGCCAAATCTTGCACGACTAATATAAAAACAGCCGAATATGTTTGTTCACGTTCAAAGCTTGTAACTTATTATCTTTGAAATTTCTACTGCGTTTTTAATATTAAAACTTTTAAGTAAACCTTCAGGCTTCGTCACTCAAGTCTATAATCTGATAATTTACTGTAGAGAAACCTTAAAACCAAAAAACTATCTTAAGTTTCCTAAACTGCACTAAAAAAGCCTAAAATGTTATTCCTACTCATATTATACACAACCTTTGCTACCCTCATCTCAGCTCAAGACTACAACAACTACAACAATTGGGACGAAAAACCTCATGGTCCGAAACATTATGTGGGTAAACACTATTACTACGGCCCACTCTACCCTAAACTGCCATTACTAAAGGCTTATGAAGCGAGAGCTATTACTGATCGTGCTGAATGGACAAAACGTGAAGTAAAATCGAAACTGGAGGAATGGGTACGACAGCAACCAGAGAAAATTAGGGTAAGGTTGGCTTGAAGTGTCACTCCCTACTCTACCTTAACTATGAGTAGCTCTGGAGAGTCAAACGCCTATATCCTACCCTAACTACTCAATCTCATAGTTAGCGTAGAGTACAGGTAATCGTATTTTACTGTCCTCTCAATTCATAGAGCAGTCGTATTTTACTGTTCTCTCTGTTCATAGAGAGAACAGTAAAATACGACTACTCTACAACCGTAGACATTGTAAAATAGGAACCTCCTCCAAATGCTAACTAAAACCTCAAAAAACAAGCCTTTTATAGGAGATCTACAACAAGTTTGACAAAGAAAGCAAAGTGAGAGTGCTCCAAGAGAAGTTGGACCATGAACAACATATTGCCAATCAAGCTAATGAAGTCAGAGACATTGATCGGCGAATTCAGGTAAAAAAATCTCAAATTTACCTTCCCCCTTGCAATAAAAAATTTTTTAATTATAAATCATCGTTTTAAATTCAAAAAAAATTTAAAAAATCCACCCCCAAAACAAAAATTTTACCCCGCCCTCTGAAATTTTTTTAAAATTTTGATCCTTTTCCTTAACTTTCAATAAAAAATTAAATCCACCCCCAAAAAGTTTTTTACCCTGCCCCCACCCGCTAAAAACACTAATATCACCAGCCCAACTCGGCTTTCGTTATCAGCTACTGTAAATTGTGTCACCATTACCTACAATACTATAAACAAGCCTTTTAACATTCAGGAACACCTAGACAACCTAGACATAACCTGGTACCAGACCTGTCGCCGCATCAACGATGTCAAACGAGACGCAGACCCAAAAGTCCTAAAAGCCCTGGAAATAGAACGTCGTACTAAATGTGGCATTAATGTAGTTACAGCCGAAACTGAAGATCATAAAAACCCAGAAAGTATGGAAGATTTTGGCAAGAAACGAAATGAGGAAGAAGAGGGTTATCAACATGGAATGAACAATAACAACAATGAAGAAGATGACATTTATGACAATGTTGAGGACAACAACGACTACAACAACAATAACATGTATGGATAGAATATTTGTCTTGATTGTTTTAGGCTTAATTTTTTATTAATTCTTGTTGTTATTTAGGCTTAATTTTTCAGTTTTTGGATTTTTAAGCCTAAATTTAACTTATTATTAGTCTTTTTTGTCTATATTACGTCAGTTTTGTCATATTGAACAACTTTTTTGTATATAAATGGTGTTATGGTGTATATCAATCTTGTTACAATATTTATGAAGTAAAATAAACTTATAAAGTAAAACAAAAGTCAAATAAGCTATGTTGATATCAAAATTTTAGTCAAATTGCAACATACACTATCATGTATAATATACAGTATTTTAAGATTAGCCGTAAATTAGTCCCTACATCTACATTACGGTTAATACTGTGACAAATTGTAGCTTTGTAACAATTACAATTAAAAAAGGATAATACGTTGCGGGGGTTTAAACAAAGCCTTAAAATCTTATCTTTCTTGACATTGTGGTTCATATTACAACTAATGTCGAAAAATATTATATTACAGGGTTTCACAAGATAAATCATATTAAGAAGCTCTTTTTATACTATAACCTGACTGTTTTCGACAATTTTTGACACTTAAAGCTTTAAATTTAAGTATTAGAGCTAAATTTTTAAAAGTCGCCATCAGATGTCTGCAATAACATAAAATTTAATAATTACTCATAAATTAGCATATCAAGACTAACATAACTTGCCATTACACCTTTATAATAAGCTTCTTCAGGTTTCAAAATACATTTTATTTAATTTCACCTTTGATTTCATCCTTAAACTCTCAAGGTAAAAAATATTGTGCTTAATGTCTATGATAATATCAAATCTAATCCAAGCTTTAAAACTATTGAACTTAACTAACGATAGCTTATTTTAAAAATTAAAAAATATTCTTCTCAAGCTTTCAAATTACACTCTAATGTTTTCCAACATCTACTTCATGCCTAAAAATTAAAAAAGGATAATAACTCTCTTACAATCTAAGATAATATCAAATCTGATCCACCATGCTCGTAACCGCTAATAAAAATTTTCAAAACCTATTGCTACACCTTATCAATATTTACCTCAAGGATTTAAAACAGTCATCGCTCACTTCCAACCACGAATTCATACCTAAAAATCAAGAACAATTAAAATACCCTTACCTTTAAATTCTCCCGCATCGCCAGCTCTCTGAATTCTTTGTTACGCCGTCTTCATTCATATTAAACTAATCTTGTCGAATATGTGATAGTTATAGTATAGAAATCCTGATCTTCTCGTTGAAATTCGCATTTTTCAACAACTTTTTCAGTGTATCAACGAAATGCCACAAAAATAAAACGAAATGTATAAATAATAATTTTTTACGAAAAAAAAATCGAAAATCGCGTGAAGATCTTCAAAATATGCTGTTCTCAACATGGTATTCAGCCAATGTAAAAATTGTGTTTGTTTGTTATTTAGGTAATAACAACGATTTCATGTTTTTATTTTGGTAAAATTTAGGACAACTTTTAAGATTTCCATGCCTATATCAATGATCGTCATGAATAATATAACGTAGTTAAAATTGTTGATGTTTTTGAAGCAAGGAGGCAAAATGTAAGTTCGAAAAAATTTTTTTGGGTCTCCATCCCCCAGTAAAAATTCGTAGCGACGCCCCTGGTCATAGGGCATTCTAGGCCGTATGGTAGGGTAGGCGAGGCCCTTCTGTAGGCTATACCTTAGGTTTGGCTAGGTCTTAGACTAAGATAAGTTATGTAGCAGGGTAGGTTTTAGAGTAATATAGGCTTTAGGGCAGTGTAGAGCAGATTACTGTAAAGCAAAGTAGAACTGTTTATTATTATTCTTTTTTTTTTTAATTTCCATAGCTATGACACTCTTTTCGTAACATCCTGTTTAAGGATTATTGTATTATATTTCGATTGCAAACCGCTTATTGATTATTGCATAAATAACAAAATCTATTTAATAACCACAACCCAAACAAAAAGCGACACATCCGGCTTAAAATACGACACCTTTTCTCTATTTTTTGGTCGTTGAATTTGAATATAATGCGTTTTGGATTATGAAAAGGCTTGTAATTTTAACAAAATGCCAACTATAATAAGATGGTTTAAATTCTTTGATCAATGGTCTTGGCTTTGATTTTTACTTACTGCATGCTACTGCTTATTGAAAGAAAGTATGGTAGGAAAGGGCATCGTAGGTAGAGTAGAGTAGTTCAACGTAGGCTTTAGGATAGACTAGGCTCTATTGTAGGCTTGGTCCTAGAGTAGGATAAGTCCTAAGGTAGGCTAGGCCTCATGTTAGGTTATAAGGAAGGCTATGGGGTAGGTTAGGCCCTAGGGTCTGCTACGTCCTAGGTTAGGCTAGGCTTTAGGGTAGGCTTGGTCTAGGTTATTTATTAAGAGCATTAGGTTACGGTAATTCTACAGTAGTCAGTTTTAAAAACCTAATGGAAATTACGTCCTATACCTTTAGCTTTAACGTGCCATCAACATTTTACTCTAATACTACGTCAAAATTCAAAATTACAGCCAAAACAAAATTTTAACAGTTCAAGACGTAATTCTTTAATTGAAACTCTAATTGACATTGTTCTACTTTAAGCCGTCTTTGTTTCTTTTGTTTTATGCAAATATTAGTACGAATTAAATTCGTACTGTCAAAAACAAGTATTCGCTTTGGGTTTCTTTTTTTTGCAGAACAAAAAAGATTTCAACCACTTGAAGTGGCATTAGCCACGGTTATTATCCGTTAATTCATGATGTTATTGTGAAACAAGAACACAGATTATTAGCTTTGGAAATGGTTTTACTGTAGAATTTTTTGAAGCCTTATTATCAGGGCCGGGCGGGGGCTTTTGGTTTGGGGGCGGGGGTCCAAAAAATCGGCACAGCACCTGGGCCAATTTTTTGCGAAATTTTTTTTCCGAAAATCTACAGGGGGGGGACCATGTTCAACTTTTTTTTCAAAAAATTTTTTTATGGGGGGGGTCCCCCCTCGCGCCCGGCCCTGCTTATCATGACTCTACGTTTTTTATTCCTATCCCTACTCTTACTTCAACTTTACCCCTAACCCTACCTTTACCCCTACCTTTACCTCTACTTCTACCCTTATCCCTAATTCTACCAGTACCTCTAGTGCTACCCGTATCTACCCTTACTTTACCCCTCAACCTTAACCTTACTCAAACTTTACTAGGTTGTTAAAGTAAATTGAGACCAAACTTTACTCTAGATATCTTTCATTTTTTAATGACATTAAACTTGTGACATTTCGTATTCTTGCAGTATGCGTCAGATTAGAATACTCACTGCAGGCCTGTAAATGTTAGCATTTGAATAAGCTGTGTGTAAAAAATGCGAAATGTTGTAACAAAGATTAATCTTGCCAACGTATTCTGTGGATTTTTTTGGGTAAACGGGTAGTACATGGACTAGTCATGGCTTTCTGGTCTTGTTGGTTGGGTACTGTAGTGTGTTTGGTACTAGGATAGTTTTTTCAGTGCTAGTGTAATACCTTTTGGGAGGCCAGTGCATAAGAGCATAGGGTCGGGTAGTCCATATGGTAGGCTAGGACATAGAGTAGGAGATCCCTTAAGGAAGGTAGTAGGAGAGGTCTTGGGGTCCTTAGACTCTAGGATAGGGTAGGCTAGATCCTAAGGCAGCCATAGGGTGTGCTAGGACGTAATTAAGGCTAGGTTATAGATTGGCCGGGGTTATAAGCTAGGCTTGGCCCTAGGGTAGGTTAGGCCCTAGGGTAGGCTAGGCCCTAGGATAGGCTAGGTCCTAGGGTAGGCTAGGCTCTAGGATGGGCTAGATTCTAGGGTAGGCTAGGCTCTAGGATGGGCTAGACCCTAGGGTAGGGTAGGATCGGCCTTAGGGTAGGGTAGGCTAGGCACTAGGGTAGGTTAGGCCCTAAAGTAGGCTGTGCTCTAAAGTAGGCTAGACTCTAGGGTAAGCGAGACCCTAAGGTAGGGTAGTCTTGGGCCTCGTGTAGGCTATGTCCTAATGTAGGCTAAGCCATGGGTAGGGTAAATTAAAGCTAAAGCGACAAAAAAAATGTTTTTGATTCAAATTCAGCTCAATTTGACTTATACTGTACATTGTTGACGTCCTCAATATAACCTAATTTGATGTTAAAGTTGTTGGCATGTAGACGATTCTTTAAGAATTTCCCTTCTTAATTCCAGTTCAATAGTCAATTGATTTGGCATTATCAGTAATTTACCCACTTTTCCAAACTCCCACACACTCTGAATGGCGCTTATTACGGTGGTTAGGTCATGAACACCAACAAACCATGAATACAATGTAAATATGTTTATTGAAAAAAGTCGTTAAAAACTTTTGCAAAGTGCAGCACTTTTGCAAAATCTTGCAATTTGGAGTGGGTTTGGTAACTACTGAAGTTAAAAATACTTTTTTTTTGGAAAAACCGCAAAGGGAGTGAGTCTTACTGTATTGTTAAGGTGGAGCAGGGTATGATAAAGTGGAGTTAAGAGGAGGCTAGGGTAGGGCAAAAGTTGGGCGAAGCTAGGGCCAGGGTAAAGCTAGTGTAAGGCTGGGGAGGTCTATGGTAGAGCGAGAGGAAGGCTATAGCAGGTAGACATGAGGAACGGCTCCATTTTTCAGGCCTGACCCTATCTAATATTTGCTCAGGCCCGGCCCGAATTTCTTTATATGCAAATGGTCTTGGTCTTGATTTTCAGGCCCGGCCCGACTTAAATTTGGGTCCGGCTTGATAGTAGGCCCGGGCCTTTTCTCATGTCTAACAGCAGGGCTAGGGTAGAACTGCGGTGGCTAGGGTAGAGCTAGAATGACGCTTGAGCAGAGCTAAGATAAAGCTACACGAAGGCTATAGTAGGGCCAGAGAAGAGCTAGAGGAAGGCTATAGTAGAATTAGTGTAGAACTAGAGTGAGGCTTGAGCAGAGCTAGAATAAAGCTATAGGAAGGCTAGATCAGGACTAGAATAGTGCTTTAAAATAGGACTGCTGTAAGGTTAGCAAAAGAATTGGGTAGGGTTTGGGTTTGTGTATGTCAAGCATAGAGTAGAGGTATGTTTTATAGAAGAAACATATAAATATGTGTAACTTACATTGGAGAAAAACAGAGTAAAATTCCAGCACTTGCAGTCATTTGTTGGGTCGTTTTACACCGAGGCAAATATTACAAAAATGAATAACATTACATAAGAAAACGTTGCGTAATACCATTTCTTGCAATTTCTCTAAGGTTATGCAGTTAAATCATTACTGTTAGGTAATGCCAATTTCCTTCGATTTGTTTTAATATTTTTAGAGTAGGGCAAGGCATGAAAGGATAGAGTAGGTTAAGCTAGGGTAAGACAAGGCAACCCATTCTCGACCAGGGCAATGTGCGGAATTATAATTTTTTGTAGGATAGGGTATGGCGCGGTAGAGCAGTCATTATGGTACCGTTCGGTAGGGTTGGAGTTTGTTAAGGTAGCGCAGATTTTATTGTTGGGTAGAGCAGAGCAGCTAGATAAGCTTAGGGTAAGGTAGAGTAGGGTAGGCCAGAGTAGGATAGGGGATGATGTAGTAGGGTAAGCTTTGTGGTACAGTAAGGTGAGCTTTTAGGTGGAGTAGGTTTGAAGGGTGAATAAGACTAGAATGAGTCATGGATAATCTTAAACTATTCCAAGCATAATTTTTTTCACGTCACACGTCTATATTTACATTTCTTACGGTGTCTTAATAGACAAACCTTATATTGCTTCCGGCTTTTTTCCTGGCGGCCAAAATTAAACTTTGCAGGTGTAATTTAAAGTTGAATATGCATGTAGGTGTAATAACGAGTTCGTGCAAGCGTTAAGTGTCTATTATTTGTAAACAAACAAATCCTGTCTAACGCGCCCGAAAGTACAGCAATCAAGTTTTATTGTCTTGCTTTTATGTTAAGGCTTTCATTCTTTGGCCATTCTTGGGCCTAAGTAATTGCTATTGACATTATAAAGTGGCGGTAATTACGGGGGTTGTTGATGGGCGTACTGTAGGGTAGGGCTATTGAGGTAAAGTTAATGGCAGTTTTTATGAAATTTGATGAACTTTGAAAAAAATTTAAATTTTTTTTTGTTTTTTTAGGGTCTACCATACCCTACTATGTCTTATCTTGTCTTTGTTTTGCCTTTGCCCTGCTTTTGCCTTGTTTTTTCCCTGGTTTTTCTCTGCCTTTGCCTTGCCTTTGTTCTGCCTTTGCCTTGCTTTTGCCATGCTTTTGCCCTGCTTTTGCCTTGTTTTTTCCTGCTTTTTCCCTGCCTTTGCCTTGCCTTTTTTCTGCCTTTGCCTTGCTTTTGCCATGCTTTTGCCCTGCCTTCGCCCTGCCATCGCCTTGCCTTTGCTCTGCCTTTGCCCTGCCTTTGCTTTGCCTTTGCCCTGTCTTTGCCTTGCCTTTGCCCTGCCTTTGCCCTGCCTTTGCTTTGCCTTTGCCCTGTCTTTGCTTTGCCTTTGCCATGCTTTTGCCCTGCCTTTGCCCTGCCTTTGCCCTGCCTTTGCCCTGCCTTTGCCCTGCCTTTGCCCTGCCTTTGCCCTGCCTTTGCCCTGCCTTTGCCCTGCCTTTGCCCTGCCTTTGCCCTGCCTTTGCCCTGCCTTTGCCCTGCCTTTGCCCTGCCTTCGCCTTGCCTTTGCTTTGCCTTTGCCATGCTTTTGCCCTGCCTTTGCCCTGCCTTCGCCTTGCTTTTGCCCTGCTTTTGCCTTGCCTTTGCTTTGCCTTTGCCCTGTCTTTGCCCTGCGTTTGCCCTGCCTTTTTTATGCTTTTTCCTGCTCAGTTTTACCTTGCCTTGCGATCTGCCTTGCCTTGATCCACTCGGCTCTACACTACCCTACTACACATTGCTCCATCTTACCTACATTTAAAAAAAATTTTTTTTTGCTGTTTTTTCAAAAAATGTCAAAACTTAAAGCCAAAAAGAATGAAGTAGAAACAAGCCTCAATCCTCCTACAGTAACAAAAAAATTTCTTATTTTCACGTTTTAACATGTTATTTCTGACCCCCCAGTGCCAGGTACTACAACATGTTTTATGACTTTCTATGACTTTGAGCCCATTTTTAGCACGAACCCCTAAATTTAGTTTTGTTTTGCGTTTTTCGAAACGTTTTTTGTTAGGATTCGGAATTGAACCGAAAGTCCGCCAAGCTTCTGCAACGAAAACCCACGCAACCGACTGGTCTACCATATTTTTTCACTACTATATTTAGGTGATGTTTCATAACGCGGCAACTTCCGGGATTTAGTCATGGTGGGCACTGTAGCCACGGTTTTTTTGAGTTGTGTGGGGTGATACTCAGGGCGATGTGGATGTAGTCATAGTGGGTACTGTAGTCATTGTTTTTTTTGGGGTTGTGGGAAATGATACTCACGTGGTGAGGGCGATGTGAGGAAGTAGCTTTTTTTTAACGGAAGGGGCAAAGTACGGTAAAATAAGGACAGACAGAGTCGGATAAGGCATTTTTTGCCAGCATAGGGTGAAGTAAGGTAGCGTAGTCTAGGTCAGGGCAAATCAAGGTAAAATAAGGAAAGAGAAGACAGAGAAGAACCAAGCAGACAATGTAGGACAGTTTAGGGCAGGTAGAACTCGGCAAGACAAGACATAACTAAACAAGGCAGGAAAAAGCAAGGCAAGACAAGGGCAGAACAACGCAGACAATGCAGGGCAAGACAGTTTAGAGTAGGGTGTGCCGTAAAGAATGTAAGCTTTACCGTAGGACTTATGGTCAGGCTTTGACACATGCAGGGCATTGGCAAATTTCTATGCCCTGCCCTGTGCCCTGCAATGCCCTGCCCTGTACAGGGCATTGGGGTTTTATGCCCTGCCCTTGCCCTGCAGGGCATCAGGGCATTTACAGGGTATTTACAGGGCATTTGGGTATATTTTGGCGGACGCCTCCGCCGAGTGGTCGATAATCGGCGGACGTCATAACTTGGTTAGTTTAGCAGCTAGAAACAGGTAGTTCAATTTAGAAGTTATTATATGTCATACGCTATAAGTAAAAGCTTAACTTTAAGATTTTAAAAGTAGTATTGTTATCGACCGGTCGATAATTTACAAATGTTTAATTTTTACAAAAAACAAAGTTTTTTATATGAATTGTATCTAATGCAATTTCTATACAATTTAGAACAACAGAGCGATAAGAATATATATAAAATTTGCAATTAAAATATACTAAAAATTATCAACCGGTCGATAACCATACTACTTTTAATGTCTTAAAATTATGCTTTTACTTGTAGCGTATGACATATAATAAATTCTGAATTGAAATACATGTTTTTAGCTGCTAAACTAACCAAGTTATGGCGTCCGCCGATTATCGACCGCTCGGCGGAGGCGTCCGCCAAAACTTAACATGGCACAAACAGGGCATTTGGAGGGTAATGCAGGGCATAGGGCATGCCCTGTCCTGTTCCAAGCTATGCCCTGCCCTGCCCTGTCCTGTAAAAAAAATTCAAACCATGCCCTATGCCCTGCCCTGCCCTGTAACAGGGCAGGGCAGGGCATAAAAAACTGTCAGGCACAGGGCGCCCTGCCCTGTGCCTGACAGTTTATGGTTCAAATTTATTTATAATTTTTGCGTGTGTGTGTTCCTGCTTTACTTTAAGGCAGCTAGAGTTCATATTAGAGCCTGCTTCAAAAATCTGTTTAAAAATTATTTTTTATACTTTTTATGATTGCAATATTTTATTGCAGCTATATTGCTTCCTTGTACCACGTTTTACAATATTTGTCTTTTATTCAATCTTATTGTATTTTGCACAAAAATATGAAGCATGGGGTAATTACAATAGATGACGTTCGACTTAACTGCCTAAGAAATGGCCTGTTTGTTTTGCTTGGCTATTGGGTATAGTAGGGCAGAATAGGGTTGGTTAAGATGGGATAGGGTACGGCAAGGTAGGGTACTACAGGATAGGGCAAAGTAAAGTATGTCAGCGCAGGGTAGGATAGGGTAGGGTAAAGCGGGGTAGAAGTAGAAGTGGGTAGATCAGGGCAAAACAGGACAAAACAGGGCAAACTAAGGAAAGGCAAGGAACGCAAAGCAAAATAAGGTAAGGTAGGGCGAGACAAGGCAAGGCAAAACAAGGCACGACAAGGCAAAACAAAGCATGGCAAGGCAGGGTAGTGTAGGCTTTAAGTTAAAGCATGCTAGGGCAAGTTAGGACAATCTAGGAGTTAAAATTCTATATAGCGTAGATTGTAAAAGCTTTATGTTATGCAAATTTTGCAGGAAAACACTTAACGCAAATTTAAACCGGGATTATGGCAAGATTTTGGTTTAGGGACCGACTGTTATTGTTTATGTTAAAATTGACCAAGTCTGGAGCTTCCACCACATAATAATCTTGCTAACGTCTTTTACGATCCCGTTTTCGAAATTATTTTTTGATATAGTTGTTGTAAAAGGTGAGGGATGACAATGCAAAGAAATGTTTTTCCTTGTGTATTTACATATACGACATTTGGTTGGTTTATGCAGTAAAATTATATGGTATTTTGGAGGTGTGAGGTCATTGGAAGTGATTTTACTCTACGTACGTCACAAATGATGACAAATAAGTGTGGTCAATATGTTTATTGTACAGTTTCTTACAAAACAAAGAAGTAAAACTCCTGCATAAGAACTCTAGTGTAAAACGATCCATCAAGCTTTTAATAGCAAGACATGAAGAACTTGTAGGAAGGTTACTATATACCAATCGTAGAAAACCCTAGTTGATCTGTCTTTCTTGGCTTAGATTTGGATATTAAAAGGCAAAGTAAGAAAAGGCAAGACTAAGAAAGGAAAAGGCACAGCAAGAAAAAAACGAAAAGCAAGGCGAAGTAGGGCAGGGCAACGCAAAGCAAAGTAGCGCAGCTCAATGCAGCACAAGGCAGACAAGGAAGCGTTGGCTAGCATGCCATAAAGAAAGCGTTGGATCTAGGCCTTACGTTACAGTAGTTATAAATAAGACAATCGTTGTAGTCCATCTAAAATCGTTTGATTTTTATACGTGGAGTCACTTTTAAAATTTGTTTGAAAATATAATAACTGCCATAAACCGTAGGGTATATAACGGCTCATTTTTTGATGGACTTAAACTAAACCATTCAGGAACTAAATTTTTACACGTATTATAAACCATTAACCGTCGTCTAAACTATTGTCTTTACTATCGTAATCTTCTTCATAATATCAATCTTTACATTATCATAATGTCTGTAATAATGGTGATCTTTACGTTATCATAATGTCTGTAATAATGTCGATCTTTACATTACCGTAAAATCCATAGTAATAACAATGTCAACAAACCCATCTCAAAAGTGTCTTCTCTCTCTTTCATTACCACAAGTATACGAATCTGCAAAGACTTTTAGCTCGTGAATTTAATTTCGATTAAAAGCTGTCAGTTACTAATGCCATAATACTTTAATGTACTACATTTTACAACAGCAAGATACGAAGAGAAGTGAAAGTTTTAATTCTTGGTATTTCCGCACAGAGTAAAAATGTTTACTGTTTCACGCGCTACCGTAGCATTTAAGCGTTGAGTACGAAGCGAGTGTAATTTTGTTAAGGATACAATCAAAAATGTTACACGTGGTTTTTTTATCGGTTTTAAACTATTGCACTTACATTGGGATACGTTTATGTGCACAATGGTTGATAGCTTGCTTACTATGTCATAGTGTACTAAAGTTTTTTTTAAAGAAATTGGCATTGTTCGTAGGGCAGGGAAAGGTAAAACAGGAGAGCACGGGACATAGCAGGGCATAGTGAAGTAGAATAAATTTGTGTAGGGTAGGATAGAATGAGGTAAAGTAGGCTAGGGTAGGCAGGGTAGGATAGAGTAGGGTAAAGCAGAGTAGGGTAGGCAGGGTAGGGTAGGGTAGGGTATAGTTAGGGTAGAATACATCGTTTCTATAGGTCATGTAAATATTTACATATATCATGTTATTTACTGTCCTGCCTTTGTACTTTTAAATATTTCACTACAAAATTTGTCATAATCCAAAACGACACTATGTTTGTTATAGTTACTATTAGTTGTAGTACACTTTACTGCAGGTGCATGACGAATATCGTATAAATATTATAGTAGACCTTAAGTAATGAATTAAAATAAAGTAAACCGAACAACTTATACTCAAATCAACCCAGACGAAATAATTAACGACGTCTACTTTTTGAGATTGTTGGCATGACATTAGCTACAAAATAGGTTGAGGTAAATATACAGTATGCTTCTTGTGGAAGTTTGTTGCCCTACGGTTTTTCAGTAATCAAAAATTAAGTTTGTTTTAAAATATTGACACTGCTGTATTACAAACTTCTTTATAACACAAAATTAAAGTCCCTGAGCGTTATACAGGAGTTACAGTGTGATTTAGTCGTGTGAGTAAAGGTAGCTTTAGGGCAAAATTAGATTTTGTTAAACGAGATGTAGGAAGAGCTAAAGTAGGTCTATAATAACTTTAGAGCAAGACTGAGGCACTATATCATGTCAACGGTAAGGATAAAGTATAACTGGTAACTTTTGATCGCATTTTCAGTAATTTACTCCACTTTTCAATTATAAACTTTGAAATACGTTACAAATTCTCGCGAATTTCATGATAAACAGACTACGGTGGGTTGCGTTCGCAGGGGTATCGAAATCTGGAATACCAAATCCAGACGGTCGAAAAACGCTAATCCGGCGTTAAACCTTTCTCCTGAATTTGTATTTAACATCGAATTTTAATATTTTTGGCGTCCTTTAATAGTTCATGAGCTAGTCCACCGGATTTTGAGTTGTTTATCCGGTTTCCAAAGCTCCGTCTCATGTACGGATTACAGGCCGGCTATTAAGCTTTTGGTGTTATAAACATTGCATGCCATTTTAAAATAAGCTTAACTGTAGCATATGGTATGAGATTTTTGATATAGGTCAATGCGACGTTTTGGGCTATGTTTGGGGGTGGCTTTGGTTTGTGCCCGACTTGCGGCGAATGGTTATCTTTAAACTTTTTATATAAAAAGCTCATGTAAATATAAGGTTTGCATGGCTAGCCTTAGCTCTAGCCTTAGGCCTGACCTTATGCTTAGTTCTAGCCTCAGCTTTGTCCTAGCCGGACCTCTAACACGAGCCTTAGCAATAGTCCAATGTGCTAGACTTTGCTTTCCAGTCAATCACGTAGAAAACCGAAATCAAAAAATTACGTTTTGAATTTTCCGCCAAATTGGCATTGTGTTTTAAGCTTATAACTTTGTCATTTTGATAATTTTTCTCTGATATACTAGTAGAAAGCCTTTAAATAGACCCATATTTTTGAATTTGTAAGCGTAGCTTGTCTGGAACGTCAAAACAAAAAGCTTGAAACACAATGCCAAATTGGCGGGAAAACTAAACATTTAAATTTTCAAACTTAAGTTAGAGTTAAAGTTTTTTAATCAACCTAGGTTAGTTTACTCTCTTTTCCTTCCCTAGTAAATTATTTAACCTTACTGTATGCGTTTGTATAAACATGTATAGACACTCTTCTTATCCCCTTCACATAACATAAAAGCCAAACATACGATAAAATATAATCTATTTAAATACCTTTTAACCATGTCACTTAATGAAACAAGAAAAAATTTATAAACAAGTTATTACCGTAGTAAATCCTCAAATGTAATTAACAAACGTGGTTCGCGGCGGTTTGTCATGTGATATACAAAACGGAAATGGAACGTTAATCCGGCGTTCTTGACACACAATTCCTTTGTGTCGGCACGCTAAACGGTGTTGATGACTTTGGTTTAATCATTGCCGAATATAAATTTTTAATTATGACTTGTGCATGGATCTAACAACGAAAAAGTTCGCGCTAAAAAAAGTCAACGTAATTTGTGGCGATCAGGGATTTTGTTCTGTGGAGTTCATATCGTGCTAGTTTGAGTTTGGTTCAGAGTAAAAAATTCATCAGAGCTTTGCTTTGCCCAGCTTAAAACCAAGGCATCAGTACGATTTGTAGGTCGAGCGATTGCATTGAAATCTAAAGGCGACGTTTCATGCTACAGTACGTTTGTTAATTACTTTAAGTTCATCGTAGAAGGTACGGTAGGGGCTGGTTTAAAACGGTAAATTTTGGTCTTATCTTGATTGGGTTTGAGTTGATTTGACAGTATTGGTGTGGTACAAGTTTTGTATAAAGAACCGTTCGTTGATCTATCTTCAACTTTTATTTTTCATTCGTAAGCTTTTTTGCCTTCTTGGACTGAGGACAAGTGGTAGGTAGCCACAGTGATGATTTGTTAACGTTGTAACTGTCTCATCGTGTGGGATAAGAAGATGACAAGCAATAGGTTAGCGGTTCAGCAGAAACGCAAATGGTTTTTCTATTTCACTACTTACAACTAGCCGTTGATTTTTTCTTGTTTTTTATTTTTTATATTTCCGTGCACCTGAAAACTAAAAAATTAAAACTACTGTATAACGAATTGCTCAGGTAAGGGTAAAGTTAGAGAAGAGCTAATATAGGCTACGACAAAGCTAGAGTAAGGCGAGTAAAAGACTAAAAAGTTTTGTTTTTTTGAGTTAGGCTAGGCTACTACCTGTAAGTTTTCTGGAATTCTGAACTAATTAAACCGGTATGCAATACTTGCAAAAGATTCACAATATAATTTAACATTTAAAACTTATGACTAATATTTAATCCAATTCCGATAAGGTATAAAATGTTTGATCAGCGTAAACAATGGCCGGAAACCCACGTTTATTTAATTGAATTTACTTAATCTTAGCGTCACAAACGGCCGAAATTAGATTAGATTATACAGGCAATGGTATTAGGATAACTTATAAGCGTCTGTGAGTGAGTGGGCAACTCTTATATTATACATCTGATGTGCACTTTTTAATCACGTTAGCGGGTACGGTAATTTGTGTATTTGTTCTGTCATGACAAATTTTTACAAATCGTTAATATTAGGTTTTTAAATAATTCTGTGCCTTTTGTTACGAAAGTTTGCTTTAAGAGGGTACAGAATTAATCGAACAACTAATATGTAGTTTTTTTTTATTTTTTACGAAAACAGAAATTTTAAATTTTGTAGTTTAACTTGCTGAACTTACAAATTTACCGAATTTAATTACATTTTAAATACTATGACACTATTTGCCATTACGTGACGAATACCCAAAAAAACTTTGTTTACATACCGGTTTTATATGTAAATTTACACTTTTGCTAAATTTAAAAAAACGTAATTTTTTGATTTTTATTTTTTCACAACGTTGATATTATCGTATATTTACTCGAGAACACTACCTGTAGCACGCGACTCAACATTAGAGTAAAGTGATGATGGTAACTTTGAATTTTGTTATGGTTTTTTCTTCCAGGAACGTTACAACTAGTGGGGTTTGATTCGAATACTCGTTTAAAATTTGGGTTGTGGGTACGGTATGAAGTGTATTAGTACAAAGGCCAGGGGTAGAGGAGCACCACGTATTTTTGTTTGTATGAAGGGAAAGTTAGGGTAGTGTACAATGCAGGGCAAAGTAAGGTAAGGTAAGCTAGAATACGGTATTTTTTAATTCTTTCAGATCTTAAAATTTACATATTTATGTAGAATGCGGTAATGTCAACAGCGAAGAAAGATTGAGAACGTCTCAAGAATGTGCCGCATTTAGCCAATGTTATTGAGTAAAAATTCGTAGTTATTAATAAGTCAAAAATGTAAAATCTTGTGCAAAATTGTTTTCGTAATTAGTGTCGCGTTTTGACAAGTACATTACCGTATGCTTTTTTGAAGTTTTCGAAATTATTTTTGTTTTCCCGAGAAATATGTGACTTTTTGTATTGTTACTTTGACTTTGGTAGTTAGGTGTAAGAATACAGTGTATTTCCTGTATAACGAATCTAGCCCCAAATCGATAGTGATAACGAGGGATATGAAAATCTTTCGTTTTACGATCTTTTTGTTATACAGGAGTTTGTTTTAATCAAGTTGCACTATATTTAAGAGAAGGAAATATATACTGTTGTACTGCACTATACACATTAAATATCAAAAGACTTTAAAGTACAGACACATACAAAACTGGTTTTTACATCAATATTGTTAAAAACCTTTCACAAACAAATACAAAATAATGACAAAAAACATAGGGTAACGTAATTCATATGTACTTCCCGTCTAATTGCCGCAAAAAGTTACATTTTTGTTTTGGTGGACTTTACAGGTATCAATTTTTTTGTTGTGACCAAAATATAAAAATAAAAATTATAGTTTGTGTCAATCTTTCAATTTTTTTGATGATCACACTTTTTATAATTGTTAAGTGTACTTTGGAACTCCTGTATAGCGAATGGGTCGATAATTCAAAAAATTTTTTTATAAAAAATTTGTGGTACATAGCGGACTGGCGGTAAGGCTTTATAAAAAATTGCACAAAAATTTTCAATTTGTTTGGTACACTAAACTTTCATTATACTGTGTTTCACAACTGTTGACATTTGAAACATATTATTGTACTGTAATAATCACCTGATTACCACTTTAAAAACAATATATGCAAAAGTTAAAATACAATTTTATTACAAGAAATAAGTTATGCAATCGAATTATACTACAGTTCTTGTTAGAGTTCAACTTCAATTGTACTTTATTACAATTTAAAGCACGTTTCGTAGGGATGCGTAGTAATAAATGATACTGAAAAGTAAATTGTATTTATGCTAACCGCTTTGAAGTGGATGACATAGTCGTATCACATAGTAAGTATTGTATCATGTTGTAATGTTTGTGTTAAGTAAAAAAGGTACACAATGGCAGTAAAACTCCTATATAACAAATTTCCATAAAGGTTTTAAAATTGTTCGTTATAAAAGAGTTTCGTTATACAGCACTCTCTCTATATAAGCAACCCAAAGAAACTGACATTTTATGTTTACTATATCGGGTGTTGTCTTTACGGAGTGAATTATTGTGCAAATTTACTTGGCGGGGCCAAATCATTTGTTTACTATAAGGAGAGTTGCTTATACAGATGGTTCGCTATATAGAGAGACAACTATACAAAACTTAGTTGCACAAAAGTTCTTTATGTAGGAGTTCGTAATAAATAGATGCCTTAGTTATACAAGAGTTTGTTATAGAAGAGCTTTTTAATGAGGAGTTTTTTATAGAGAAGATTGTTATACAGGAGGATATTATAGAGGAACACGTTTTAGGGGAGCTCATTATACAGGAGTTCGTTAAACAGAAGTTTTACTGTATTTTGTCTGTCTTTTACTGCCTATATGTTTTTTACTGCAAAACAATTTTTTTTGGTTTCCATCGGATGTCAGATTTTCTAAAAAAAGTATTTTTGTGAAAACGTTCCAGACGTTCCGAATTTAACTTATTTACACGGCTTTGTTAATACCTATGCAAATTTTTATCTTTCCATGCAAAATAGGGCCAAAAATAGTAGAGCTTAAATTTAAATCCATTTACTGTTTACTAGACGGGTTTTAGGATATCAACATACTATAATATTAATTTCAAGCCTCGTATCTAAATTGTCATCACGCGGTATACTTTTATTAACGTGTGGTAGTTATTTACAAATCCTTGGAGTTGTTTATGTGTGATAAGATAGAAGAGAACTATCTTTTAGATATTTGTGGTATCTCTACAATACGTTTTTTACTTTTTTTTTCGTAGATAGGGCTTACGTTTTGATTGCGGTAAAATTGCTATTTTTTGCCTTGAAAATAGTTTTCCTGTAACGTTTTACGATCTTTCATTCTATATAGGAGGTATCATTGTCAAAGCCGAGGGATATATGGTGCAATTCCCGAGCAAGTGTAAATATCTTGGTAAACATCACTTAACACTTCATTTCAATACAAGATACACAACTATGATATCTTAACATAAATACCGAGAAGATATCATCCCAATGCTTAAGGTCGTGCCTAATACGAAGATATTCTTATCTCATTTGTTTTGGTAATCTGTTTAACACTATTTAATACGTTTCTCACCCCTGTCTAATAGCTTATGTGGAACAATTGTCGTTGATGAATGTTTGGGTATTAGGAATTGGGGCGGGTATATGGTATTTTTAGGCAATGATATTAAAGTTATTAGGTAGATTAGAACGGTAAAAATGGTACAAACTGCGTCAGAACAGCAAATTAAAACCTAATTTGGCTTTCCTTAATACTCAATATGGCTTTGTTTGTTTTTCAACGATTTTTATGGTATAAGCCTACGCAATGTAATAAAATAGGCCTACGCAAAATAATAAAATTCTAAAATAACTTTAAAATAAGAATTTTGTTTATTGATGACAAGTAAAGCCAATAAAATAATGTACTTAGAAGCCACAAAAACAACAATTAAAAGTTTTGAAATACCAAACTTACAATTGAAGGATTTTTTAATATTTGAACTTCATAAAAACCCTGCCAATTTAAACAGTATAACAACTGAATAGTTGTTAATCCATGAGAAGAACTGTTTTAATAAGATTAAAACAAAAAACGTTTTAGTAAACAGTTAACACCACCTTTTCATAAACAGTTAGTGTTAGCAACGTAATAGATTTAGGGATTGATGGTTAGTTGGAACGTAAACAAGTTGATCTCTTTAAGGAAAATTCAGGTTCAGAAAGTCTAAACATTACTTTAGAAATCAATTCTTTAACAAAAACAATACCAAATTTTCAAATTTGGCGGTTTTTATTTGAACTAAACTACAATACAAAGAAGATTCTTATGTTAAAACGTATTCAGATGGGATTACCCACGTTGATGCAACTCTTTCTTGACGTTCTTGTACATATACATCCAAAAGAAAAGAAATGTCACTGTCTTCCAAATGATTTTATAGTTGACCCATCTTCAGTTTGTCTTTTTTTAACCGTATCCTGATTTGCTTTCTTGGTTGTGTAGTAGACTTGAAAAAAGCCGGCCGGTCCCTTTTCAGCGGGCCCTTTTTTAGATTCAACGGTAGATAGACAAATTGCTCTTATTTGGCAACTCCGCATCTATTTGGTTGTGCGTGATTGACAAAAACAACAGGTTTTTTAACGTTATGACAAACAATCTGTCTTCGTCGATTTGTTCTAGCTGAAAAAAAAATAAAATTTTTAACCAAAACTGTTGCTTCAAATTTCGAAAAATTTCATCATGCTCGTGCAAATTCTAAAATTTCACAATGTTAGGTGCATTAATCTTGTAATTAAGTGCAACTGTAATCTTTCACGGTAAACATGCTACAGACGCTGCGGAAAATCTTTTTAGCAGCCATATTAACTTAATGGTTGAAAAAGTGATGTTATACTCAACACACTAAGCCATTTAAGAAACATTTTAATGGAATGCGATTAAGTACCATTTCCGTTGGAAGACAACAATGGCGTATGTTAAAAATAATATTTAATGGCATTATATATACGTTACATTGAATGTGTATAGTATTGACGGATTGTTCTGTCTTTTGTACTCGTAGTGTAGTTAATAATGCGCTTTATAGTATTTTTGGTGCAAATTTTGGAAGACAGTAATCTTTTATAACGTACAGGACTAATATTTATGTTACCTTTGTCTTGTATGTTTAAATCTTGACCATCACAAGACATACGAACCCGACATTCATTTATGACAAATCTGAAAAACACACAGTCATCAACACTTGAACCTTTTTACCAAATAACATCACTTTTGAGTATTTTTGGTAATACGTTATTATATTACCCACATTATCACATTATATGCTGCGAACGCTGTAATTAGGCGGTAATTACGCAGTTTGTACCATTTCTAGCAATTCCCCACTTAAATTTTAAGCCTTAACAAGTCATATGCGCATTAATTACCGGTGACATTTGTAGAAATAGAAACGGTTTACATAATCAATGACGAAGGTTTCAGATTTTACGTAAACTTTTAACTAGCTTTGTTTTACAAAAGGCTCACATGTGGAAATTAATGATAGTTTTTGACTTTCAAAACTTGAAGGAGGTTGAACATAGTTTCCTTAGGCTGAAGCTTGTAAAGCCTAAAATTTAAACAGTAGCACCAAATATTCCTTAGAACATCTATGTAGGATGAACGAGCATAAAAAGTTACCAAGATTTTTTTTTAAACTTGTTTAATAAAAAAACTAAACGCTTTGGTCTTTAACCCTAATATTATCAAAACATTTTTTTGTAGCTTTAAAGTTTTAAAATAAAGTTGTAACAACTAAAAACCAATTTACGCTTCTACAACTTGAATCTACGTATTGTTTTACGATATCTTTGTTATGTAGTCTACAATAAAGTTGTACAATTATCTTGTTGTAGTTTTACGTATTACGTTATTTGTTACATACAAAGGGACGTAGTAGACAACATCGTTTTATATTAATCAGGTAAAATGCGGTTCTTCAAAAAGATAATAGTAAAGCGCCGTTCGACGTACATTAACACGATAATACGCTACGTAATCAACAGTTTTTGCATAGTCTAACAGTTAATTATTGTTAGTGTTTATGAGCTGTTTTACTTGATTATAAGCTTTGTAGGCTAAATTACGCTACAATAAACAAATGTTGTTATTGACTACGGTAACCTTAATTGCAATTGTCAAGTAAATTGGTAAATAACAATAAAACGTATTTTTTTGGTAATACGTAGCAATTTGAAAACGTAGCAAATATTCGTTTTTTGGTCTACAACGTAGATTTCAACACCCTGTGTAACTACTGTAACGGATTAGGTAGACAAACTGTACTGATTTAGTAGCATTGTAACTAGTTCATCGTGCTAGATCGAAATGTAACAATAGTTTAGCAATTTGGAACAAACACTTTTGCAATATCAGCCTCGGCACTGGGAGGAGTCTGGTCGGTACCTTCTTGGTCTATATTTTGCCCACTTGAGATTTTGCAGACACGTATGCTTTTTTTGTATATTGTTAATGACACAGCTGCTTGAAATCCTTGAGAGGGCCTCATTACTATGCCTTGAGCTCAAGATACGGAACTCTTGACTTTTGTACTTCTGGTTGTTTTTAATGCTTGTTTTCTTCCAACTCTCGTACAAAAAGGTATTTTGGAGCAAATATGAAGGGTCAAGCATATATTTATGTTGGTGTTTAAAAAAACAAGCAACTTTAACTGATGGTTTGTACATGTCGTAATTTTTTTTGTTATAACAACAATGTTATTAATTAAAATAACCATTAGAATGGTTGGAAAATTCACGTTTTTTGCAAAGACGAATGAATTTCAAAATTGTCTGATTTTGATACAAAACAACACTGATTTAGAGGACGTTTTGTGGTTATTTAACAAGAGTTTGCAGCTGATTCTCAAGAAATTATAAAAAATATTTTTATTTTGGACGACAATCCAAAAAAAGCATACAATTTCATATACTTCCTCGATCAGCCAGACATGTTTTGCAACGAAAACATTAATAGTCTTTAAGATTGTAGCTAAACTACAGGTAAACGCATGATTCGACGTCAAATCGAGGCCATGTGTTTGTTTACTAATTATAAAATCCAATTTTAACAATTTAATCAGTCGAAGAAAATACAATTTAATACACTTTTGCATACAATACGAGGAAAAAACGGAGAGTCACATGGCGGATATTACGATACTGTTAATTGAATCATCGTTTTCCACTGTTAATATAATTGTATTTGGTGTCATATTAGCCGTGTATGACTGTGTTGTAGAAATGTATGACTGTGTTGTAGAAAATGTGTGGTTGTGTTGGAAAAAGTGTATGACTATGCCATTTGAAGATGTATGACCGAGTTATGAAAAAAATTTATGCTCGTGTTGTGGGTATAGTATACTACATAGTAGGATTGCAAGGAAGGTTTACGCAGTTTGAAAGCAAAAACATTATAACAATGATGCTAAAGTGACTAAGTTGTCGTATGATAAGTTTTATAGTTTATGATTGTACATCTTTTTACAATGATGCTGGGGGTACACTGAAAACAATTTTCGCAATTGGAATCAAATTTACACTAATTGACGATCAAACTCCCTTAAGTGAGTTAGAATCTTAGTTGGAGTACGTATATTACACGTTTTTGCTTATTATTTTTACTAGACTCGTTATAGAGAACAGTAGAAGAATTTTGATTATAAAGTAAACCTCCTGTGTAACGAATAGCCCGGAGATTTAAATTTGATCGTTCTGAAGACGTTTCTAAGCATATCAGTAAGCAGTGAAAAGGAAACAAATGTCAGTTTCTTCATTAGTTGTGACTTATTCGGGATGAGCCCAACGATTTTGACCTTTTAGTTTTACGGCTCTGTTTTGCAGGTTCATAACAACAACTTTTATTCAACGTTTACATTTCCTTGTTGTTAAAATAAGCATAACTATACAAAACTTCCAAAACTCATGCGTCTCATAAGATTTCAATTTCCAAAACTACCGTATTTTAATTTCAAAATTTGCATTTTCAACAAAAAATCATTAGTTGAAAAAAAAGCGCAGAGGAAGCCACGCCTTATTTAGCATTGATAATATTTTCGCTGGTTTTAGCAAAAAATTGTAGGAAAATTCGGGGCCGTGTAGATGCGGCCACGGCACGTTATGATGGGGCGGAGTTTGGTTTGTATGAATGGGAACGAACATATATTACACATGGCAAAGTTGTCCGGTGTCTGCAGTTGGGTCAATTAACGGCTACACGTCTAGCGGCTTCTTGGTGGAGCTAGGGGATTCTTGATGGGGTTAGGGGTTCTTCAATAGGGCTCAGGGATTGTTGATGGAGCTGAAGTTTTTTAGTTTAGGTTAAGTTATATCATAGTTTATATGTTATCTTTAATTTTTTAGTTCGTGGGGTCATTCTGCCTTAGATTTTTTTTTCAATTTACCGCTTAGTAGTACATTTAAGATTTTTGATTTATATGAATTGTGTTTTCCGCGACTTTCTTAATATAGTGATATAAATACTGTATTTTTCAATATTAACATTTGCTTTTTTTCAGAAAGTGTCCATAAACTCAAAACCAAAAGTTTTAAAACTACATTACTATTGAGTGCTCCTATACCCAATACTTGACCCATTTTATCAATACTACAAGCTTCAAACTTATCTGCACCACCACAACAAAATGCAGTTCCCAGTATCACAGGTTACGACCATTTTCTGCCTTACCGTCCTCCTCAGTGCCTTCACGAAATCAGTCGAATCACGAAGCGTACATCGACGACACACCCCAGAACGAATGATCCGTGAGTCCAGTGCCCTAAAAGAGCTGAAAGACTTGGTGAAACAGTGCAACAGCGAGAAAATGTCCAAAGCTCTACGCAACCCTAACATCTTCAGCCAAGAATTCCAACTGTTGCGACGTTGCTTGACTTTGTTGCAAATTCTCCGACCCGAAAACGATGTTGACATCAGCAATGAAATCAGTGTTGAGTCATCAACAATGTCAGAGGCTGATCAACTAGAACAACAAGTACCAACTTCTGAAGATTCCGAAGTAGAGGCAAGATCAGAAAGCCAAGTAGAATCCAAACCAGTATCAACGATATCAGAAACAGCGCCTTCCAACGTTGCAAAAACCCCCCGAGCAACGATGCAGCGAATAAACGACTTAATATTTGTGTGAGAACAACAAAAAGCTAATTGTTGAAAAAATAGGTTGTAACTTGTTAGATTTGCCATATTTTTACGCTGTGTCTGTACATACAAATTATCGTTGTTATTTACC
Source organism: Bursaphelenchus okinawaensis (assembly GCA_904066225.2). Lineage (NCBI taxonomy): Eukaryota > Metazoa > Nematoda > Chromadorea > Rhabditida > Aphelenchoididae > Bursaphelenchus > Bursaphelenchus okinawaensis. The sequence continues at coordinate 1,666,180 of CAJFCW020000002.1, read as the reverse complement.
TTGTACATTGTTGTTTTTGATTATATTGTGATAATTTAAAAAAGATAAATAAATATAAAACAAAATATTATATTTGTTGTTGGGAACATTGTCATAAAACTTAAAAAAAAGTTGAAACGTCGACGTTAAATAGCTTAAAATAAAAAAAAATTTTTTTTTTAATTCAAAAATTGTGTATATTACTAGGTGATAAAATTTCCATTTAGTATTTTTTATCAACTGAAATATTAAAGTCGACGTTACCCTTAGCTTTTGTCCTAGCCTTAACCCATAGCTCTAGCTTAGAGTCCTAGCCCAAAATCCTAGCTCTGAGCCCTAGCTTTAGCTTTATCTCTAATAGTTAATCAGCGCACGAAAAAGGACCTGCTGTTTCTTCTTTTCAACATAAAATCAAGAACATCGTTTGTCTGGTCGTGCACTAGAACTTTTATATGAACCGCTTGACTTATTTATAAGTCTATCTACGTCATTTTAACCTGAACCATTATAAAAAACCTTTTGTAAAGACGTAATTTCACTATTTGAAATGATGCATTTAATATTTGCATACTTTATTTGTTAGTTTGATGTTTGGGCAGCCGGTTTTAACTAGTAACAAAGTCATCCTTGTCGTAAATGTTTGTATTAGACAATTTTCTAAACAACATCCTCCACTTTGAAACATCCTATTTTTTTGGCGTTGTTTGTTTTTGTTATTTTAATCGGTTGTTTATTAACGACAAAAGTTACTTATTGGTTTTACTGCAGTAAATTTTGGCTCATCACGTATCTTGTAGGTAACAATTTTTTTGTGTTTTACATTTTTATGCTTGAAACAATTTTTTTTTAATTTTAGGGGAAGTGTTTTTCAATTACAATTAGCTTAATACGTACTAATTACGAGTATATTGTGGTTCAATTTTATGTTTTGTACTAGATCAATACTTTTTCTCTCATTATTACTACTTTTCCCAATGTTAGCGAAAGCAGACGAAGATGCAGGTTGCACTGATGATACACCAGCTGATGATAAACCACAGGATGACAAACCACCAGGTATCTTATAAATTTTTCTTCTTTTTAATGTAGCTGTACTAAGAAAAATAATTCTACGTACAACTTGGCCAAACTATACTGTATTTACTACAGACCTATAAAAAGCTCAAAATCCGTAGCACAAGTATAATTAGCTGTCGTATAATTAGTTGTCTAATTACACTTTGGCCATGATTTATCGCATGCCAAGTTTAATTTGTTTATATTTATTAACTAATCAACTTTGCGCGTCACAGAGGACCCCTGTAAAGACCAGCACGAGAGATGCAAGGACCACCAGCACGTGTGCGAGATCGATGTGAGTTTTTCTTATTTTGGCATTATGAGTTTCACAAAATATCGCTAATTTTAAGCTTTGTAGTAAAAGTGAAATTTTTTTTGTAAATTTCATTTTTTTTAAATTTCAATTTTTTTTTCTAATTTTACGTTTTTATAAAAATGTCTAAAATGGTGGAAGTTTAACTTTTAATTATTGTTTTAAAAATGTAAAAAACATGAAAAAAACTTAAAACCGCCAAAGTGTGTTGTAAACAAGTTTAAAATTAAAAAATAGTAATTACACAGTACCATTAAAACACGTTGGAAAAAAGTATATCATATGCTAAAGATATTGTCAATTAAGATTGTAACAATACATTTGTCACACGTTTTTGAGTAGGCTATTGGGATAAATTGGGAAACGGTAAGACTGTAGTAAAAAGCTTGAGTTATGGTATGGTAGGGCAACAACATAATAGGTCTAGAACGAAGGTGTAAGCAATAAAAAAAATTAACGTTTATATATATGAAGCATAAAGTTTTATTTTCTAGACCTATCACATAATGATGGTCCGAAAATGCGCCACGACTTGCAACTTCTGCCAAGAAGCTCAAGCGATGAAAGCTAATTGTCACGACACTTTCCCGAGATGTGGACCTCGGGCTGATATTTGCTATCATAAGGCAAGTTTTTTTAAAGTAGCTTTTAATTTAAAAAAAAATTAAGACAATGCTATATTTATCTTTGAATTTTTAAAAATGTTTTTTTAGACATACTATCGTATGATGTCGTCTGCCTGCGCTCAAACATGTGGATATTGCTAAAAACCTAAAAGTTGTATATTATTTATATATGAAATAAAAAACGAAGGGTATCAAATACGGTAATTTACAAAGTACATTACGATTTAGGAAGGTATGAGCTAGGTCAATGGTTCTGGGCTAGGGCCCTGAATAGGACTCTAAGGGCTTTGAGCTATGGCTTTGGGCTAGGGGCCTGGGATACAGATTTGGATTAGAGCTTTGAGCTAGAGCTAAGGATAACTTTAAAAACTTTTAACCAAGAAATATCAAACAGAAATTTCATCACCTTATCGCGAAATTGCAAAAACTTTAAACTATATGTAAGGAAGTTTTAAGTTAAAGTATCAACAATCGTATTACACTTTGACCAATTACATCTGGATTACAAACCACAATTACTAATACAAAAATTTCTCGAATTTTTAAAAATCTGATAGAATGGGAAAAGTATAAAATGCTCATCAATCATTGTTAATTTGACAGTTGTTATGTTACATACGTGACTTCGTCGATTCTGATCGGCGGTCTGCGCTACGTGACTTTTCGAACATTACAATGCCGATAAGGTTTTACGGTATATAAAAGAGAGGAGCTGTTGAGAAATAGTGAGCTATAAAAGGTAGAATTAAGGTTGTACTTATAAATTTGGGATTGGTTTGGGGTAGGGGGGGGGAGGTTTGAAATATTATTGGTGCAGGATGGTCAAGAAGTTATAAATGTATAAGGAGTTAGGAAGCCTATAAAAAACAAGCTGTAACGTGATTCTAATGCTATATATGGGCTGGCCTTGATTTATAATTGTTTTAAAAGGTTTTATTATATTGCGTGGCTTTAGGGCATGTTAAAACTTTAACTTATAATACGTAATTAGGCTTAATTTTTAAAGTTTAAAAAATTTTTTATTATCATAGCTTTTGGCTAGGGTCTAGACTAAAGGGCTATGGCCGGGGCAAAGGGGCTAGGTTCAGGGTCAAGGCTAGTGCTAGGGCTATGCTGGGCTAGGGCAAAGCTAGTCTAAAGATAGAGTTAAGAATAAAGCTAAGGTTCTGGTTTAAGGCTCTAGCCTAGTGCACTGGGCTAGGGCGCCGATATAGGGCTCTGGGCTAGGATTCTGGGCTAGGGTTCTGATCTAGTGTTTTGGGCTAGGACTAGGGCTCTGGGCTAGGGCTCTGGCTTAGGGCTTTAGCCTAGCGAACTGGGCTATTGCTTTGGGCTACGGTTCTCGGGCTAAAGCAAAGCTAGGGCTAGGACTAAAGGAATACGTTATAGACTTCTTATCACTGATGAGCGATCAAAATTTACGTAGTTTTACTACTTTTGTTTACGTCTAGTTGTGTTATCAAAAAGTAACGGCAATCTTGAAAATGAAACGTAAAGTGCGTAAAATTTGATAGAAAACTCATCTTATTTCTATTTTTACTTCCTTATCTTGTAAAAGGGCTTTATTTTTTAACCTTTTTTCTAATACAATTTTACTTTTTTCAATTTGAAATTTAAATTTTGTACTCAAATTTCCAAAACTCATTCCAAAACATAAAGTTTCTAAACTTACCGTGTTTTAAGCGTAGGCGCATTCGACTGGTACGATTGTAATAATTGTAACATTTCTCGACTAATTAAACTTTTGTTTATTAAAACGAAATTAATTTTACTGTTGTGGTTATTGTTGTGTCGTGACGTTCTTTCGACGTAATTTTGGAAAAAAAATATTTTTTGTTTTACGGTAGGTAAAGGGTTTTGTCGTACAAGGAAGTTACTTTTTGAGGGTTTTGATTAATTAAAAAAAATTTTTTTATTAATAAAAGTTTTTTGGGGTTTTCATACATTGATTTAACGAATGTCTAATGATGGCCGTATTTTACAATACTGTACTTTAAAGTTTAAAAAATTATATAAAATCACCATTTTTTAAAATTTTAATTATTTTCAGGCCCAAAATGATCACCTGGATATTTGTCATCATTATCTTACTGCTTTTATGGTTTTACTTAAATGGCAACTACAGTACAGTAAACACAAATGATCCTTACGTAGATGGTCACGTTGACAAGGATTTTCAGCGTGTCAAAGAGGTTTTTAGGTATTATTTTAATTTTTTCAAATTTAGTTCTAGTCCAGAGCCCTAGACCAGTGCCCTAGCCCAGAGCCCTAGCGCAGAACCCTAGCGCAGAGCCCTAGGCCCAGAGCCCTAGCCCAGAGCCCTAGCCCAGAGCTCTAGCAAAGAGCCCTAGTCTAGAACCATAGCCTAGAAGCCTAGGCCAGAGCCCTAGCTTACAACTGCAGCCCTGCGCTCTAGCTCAGAGCCATAGCCCAGAGCCCGAACCCAGAGGCATAGCCATAGCCCAGAGCCCTAGCCGAGAGCCCTAACCCCAAAGCCCTAGCACCAGAGCCTTGGCTAGTTTAGAGCTCTAGCCCAGAGCCTTAGCCCAGAGCTCTAGCCCGAGTGCCCTAGCTCAGAGCCCTATCCCAAAGCTCTAGCCGAGAACTTTAATCCTACCCCATAGTCTTAGCTCAGACCCCTAACTTTTGCCCTACTTCCAGCGCTAGACCAAGCTTTTGCCCTAGCCTTACATGTTAGCAATACGTTAGCATTAGCATCTATCTCGCCGGGATTTAAGTTTACGCTTAGCTCTAGCGACTAATTAAACACTGTCACTTCAGATCAAATCTAACTAAACAGTGGGAGCCAAGTGGAGCAGCCTTTGCCGTGTATCATAAGAATAGACTGGTCGTCGACTTATGGGGTGGATATGCAGACAAAGAATGTGAAAGGCTTTGGCAGAAGGACACCCTGAATGTCACTTTTTCATCGACAAAAGCTGTGACAGCGCTTTGTATGGCTAAGTTGGTCGATATGAAAAAAGTACAGTATGACGACTTGGTCACAAAATATTGGCCAGAATTTTGGAAAAATGGCAAGGAAAAGATTACTGTGCAATGGGTTATGAGTCATATGGTAAGTAATGGGCTAGAACTTTCTTTATAAAAGAAAAATGGCAAGAACTTTCTTTACAAAATAAAAAATGTCAAGAACTTTCTTTACAAAACAAAAATTAAAAATTTTAGAATTTTAGGCCGGTCTACCCTACTTTGACAAGCACTTATCCTACGAAGATGCACTGAATAATCCAGAGAAAATATCGGAAATAATTGAAAATGAATATCCAAAATACCCTCCAGGATCTCATGTTGGCTACCATCCAGTAACATATGGATGGATTGTTGATCAAATTGTTGGACGTGTAGATGAAAAACATAGGTCTTTAGGACAGTTTTATAGAGAAGAGGTGCAGAATAAGCTGGAAGGTAAGTTCTTATCATTTTTTGTTTTGTAAAGAAAGTTCTTGCTATTTTTTGTTTTGTAAAGAAAGTTATTGCTAATTTTGTTTTTTAAAGAAAGTTATTGCTTTTTTTGTTTTGTAAAGAAAGTTCTTGCTATTTTTGTTTTGTAAAAAAAGTCCTTGCCATTTTTTGAGTTTTAAACAAAGTTCTTGCCATTTTTTATTTGTAAAGAAAGTTCTTGCTATTTTTCAGATTGTGACTATTACCTTGGACTACCAGCTTCAGAATCTCATCGTGTAGCCAGACTAACATTACCTGATATCTGGCAAAGGATTCAGGAGTTTCTTCACAACCCCAATGCTGTATATTATTGGCGCTACTTTAAGGATTATTTGTACAAAGGACTATTTTACAAAACTGTCATTACTGACTTACCTTGGTTGCAATTTGTTACTGTAAGTAGGGTGAGGGTAGGATAGAGGAGGGTAGGGTAGGGTAGGGTAGGGTAGGGTAGGGTAGGGTAGGGTAGGGTAGGGTAGGGTAGGGTAGGCTAGGGTAGGGTAAGGCAGGGTAGGACAGGGTAGGGTAGGGTAGGGTAGGGTAGGTTAGGTTAGGGTAGGGTAGGGTAGGGTAGGGTAGGGTAGGGTAGGGTAGGGTAGGGTAGGGTAGGGTACTGTAGGGTAGAGGGGGTAAGGTAGAGAAAGGTAACTCTTATGATTTTTTAGGTATTTGTACCATGTTTTTCAAATAATTTTGTGTCCTTTAAAGATCAAGTTTTCTGTGCTAAGAGAAACAGAATTAATTGAACACTGCAATGCATATGTTGTTTCAGAAAATGAGCTTTAACAACCCAGATTTATGGAGACTAGAACAAGGAGCTGTTATGGGTATTGGAACAGCCAGGTCGTTAGCCAAAATTTTTCAAAAAACCGTAATGGAAGACGGTTTTTTGAGTAAAGATACTAAGAAAACATTCTTACAGTAAGTTTTAAACTCAATTTTTTAAAACTTTTGAAAACAAGGTTTTTGGGGGGGGGGTTTTTTCACTACCGGTTAAGGCGGGGAAAGGAGGGGTTTGGAAAAAGGTTTAGTATGATTTTTTGGCATTACAACGCATTGTGTTCTCTTATTTTCAGACCGTATGCATCAGGAGAAGACGTTGTGACTGGGGCCAATGTTTTACGTGGTAACGGCTTGATGTTTTCTAAATTTGAAATAAATAATGTAAGTTTTATATTAGTCACAGCCAGTGGCATGAAAGTGATTTTAGTTTGAATATGATAGGAGATCCTATCCCCTAGCCTTTAGCCTTAGCCTTAGCCTAAGCCTAAGCCTAAGCCTAAGCCTAAGCCTAAGCCTAAGCCTAAGCCTAAGCCTAAGCCTAAGCCTAAGCCTAAGCCTAAGCCTAAGCCTAAGCCTAAGCCTTAGCCTTAGCCTTAGCCTTAGCTTTAGTTTTAGCCTTAGCCTAAATTTATAAAGATTATGTTTTCAGGTACCCCAACAGTACATAGGACATGCTGGCGTTGGTGGCCAGAACATAAAATTTGATCTGAAACATGACTTGTGCTTTGCTTATGTTTCCAACGGCTTTAAGGGAGGCTTCGGCGATTCGGCGCGGACCTTCGTCGCTCTTCGTGATGCTTTATATCAATGTGTGTTGAATATCGAAAATAAAGTAAACTAACTTATTATTTTGGTACTGTATTTTGGTTGCGGTAGTCGAAACTTATTGCCAAGGTTTGGGCAGGTAGGACAGGGTAGGGTACGGCAGGGTACGGTAAAGTAGGGTAAGGTAGGGTAGGGTAAGGTAGGGTAGGGTAGGGTAGGGTAGGGTAGGGTAGGGTAGGGTAGGGTAGGGTAGGGTAGGGTAGGGTAGGGTAGGGTAGGGTAGGGTAGGGTAAGGTAGAGTAGGGAAGGGTAGGGTAGGGTAGGGTAGGGTAGTATAGGGTAAGGTAGGGTAGGGTAGGGTAAGGTAGGGTAGGGTAGGGTAGGGCTACATACAAAAATTTTAAATTTAAAAATTTTAACTTTTTATTGATTAGGAATCTCTAGAGATTGTATAGCAAATATTATACGAGCCTTTCTTTGTCTAGATTTCAAACTACGATGATATTTGCATATGAATATCTCGGCGATCAGAGCTAAACCGCTAATGGATAATAAGATGCCACATATCATAAGTACTCCAATGTATGGTGCTAGTTCTGAAAAATATTTTTGAAAATAAATGTAAAGTTTTAAATAAAAATAAGATAAAGTAAGGGTAAAGCTAAAAAATCAATAATATGTAAACGAAATGAAAATTTTCTTCCCAGAAACAGTAGGGTAGGGTAGGAGTCAGGGTTAGGTAAATTAGGGTAAATACGGTATAGTAAGACTCAGTAGGGTAGGATAGAAACTTTGGCATTTTTTCAAAAACTAATAAGTTTTTTATGTAAAGAAAGTTATTGCAGTTTTCGAATTTTTTAAAAATTTTCTATATTTTAAATGAAATTGGGATAATGAATTCAAAAGGTTATAAAAATTTTGAAAAATCATATTTCTACCCCTGCTCTCAAACACCCCCCCCCCAAACCTCCCCCTGCCCTTAAGAATACCCCTGAAACTACCCTTGCCCTCAAAAACACTTATTCCTCCCTAAGCTTAACCGCTGCCTTCAAAAACACCCCAAGCCTATCAGTACCCTCAAAAACACCCCCAAACCTACTCATAGCATCGCCAAGTTTAAAGTCGTCACATATGATATTCTCCATTTCTGGGTTAATATAACGTTTTTTAATGTTGTATATCTCTTGCAAATTCTCCTCTATGACTTTTGAAAAGTCCTCAAGTCCACTGAAATTTTTTCGAAACATAAAATGCGCTGTCAGCAAATCGAATTCAATTTCAACTTGAGTGAAACGGCAGTTACTGATTATGTAATTCGAAATGTCTTCGTCTTCTTGAAAGTAAATCACTCCGCCTTTGTGTTTGACGTAGTCTAAAGCTTCTGAAAATTTTTATTTTATGTAGAGTAAAATACGATACGCAAAGTGTAAAAGCAATACAGTACGATCGCCAGGGCCGGGTGAGAATTTTCGGTCTGGGAGCGGGGGTGGAAAAAATTCACAAGGGGGACCAAGTTCAACTTTTTTTCAAAAAAAACTTATTGGGGGAAAGGTACCCAATCCTGACTGTCGCGAAATCAAAAAAAGTCAAAGCCAAAGTATTTACAGATATAAGTAAGATACATTAAAGTACGGTAGAAAAATTGTTTGAAATGACACGGTACAGTGAAAACAAGTTACGATCAAAACAAAGTGCAGTAAGAAGAAACGTTTGGTGGTAAGAATAGAACAAAGGCTAGACTAGACTAAACTAGACCAGGATATAATTGATTATTCTCGACTAGACTAGACTAAATAGGATAAAATGGCATACACTAAGGTAATGCTAGGACTAATGTCCTGGGCCAGGGCTCTGGGCTGGGGCTCTGGGCTAGGGCCCTGGGCTAGGGCTCTGGGCTGGGGCTCTGGGCTAGGGCTCTGAGCTAGGACTCTAGGCTAGGACTCTGGGCTAGGACTCTGGGCTAGGACTCTGGGCTAGGGCTCTGGGCTTCTGGGCTAGGGCTCTGGACAAGAGCTCTGAGCTAGCTTACCTTCTCTATCAAAGAACACCTTGACCTGCTTCCCCCTCAACACTCTTTTAAACTCATCGAACGGATATTCCTCTCCTCTATCAACTTTTTCTTGAAAAAACTTGTCTTCAGTCATGGTAATCAGTTCTCTTCTGTTGTGATAAAGCTCGTCTAATATATAATCCAACTTTTTCACATTTTGGTCGTATTTTGGCCGTATCATTGATGACAACAGGTATGAGCCGAAAATTCCAAAAACAAAGGAACATTGTAGTAAGGAGAAGATGAAGAGGCCGAAGTTGCCTGCCCTGTAAGAGAAATGCAGGTGGTCGGCTTGAAAAAATTGTAAGCGAATGACTTTCCAGGCGGTCTAAAATTTAAAATTTTATGAAAAAATGTAGGGTAGGGTAAGGTAGGGTAGGGTAGGGTAAAGTAGGTTTTTCCGAAGTAATCTAGGCTTTATTGCCTCCTTACCATATTAAGACCATCCTTGTTATAAATCCCGTTCTTTTGTTCAACGTATCTTATAAACATGCTGAATATACATTGCAAAAACAAAATCGAAGCCAACATCTGCCAAATCAAAGAATCGTAAATTTCAAACAAACTCCAGTAATTTGCGTCCAAACTGTCTGACCTGGCTGCGTAGAGCCGGGCTCTGATCTACAATTTTTAAAACATTTTTACTGTAGTTAAGCATACCTTACCCTATCCTACCCTACCCTACCCTACCCTACCCTACCCTACCCTACCATACCATATCCTTAAAAAAACTTACCTTATAAACATGATGAGAAAATCCAACAACTTCTTCACGATCAGGTGTCATTTGAAATGGCACAGCTAAAGTATCAAACGTATGGTTGTTTAACAGTTTTAAAATGGGATATTCTTCTTGGCCGACAGCCTGAAAAATATGAAAAAATTAAAAAAACTTTTTTTTTTGTTTTTAGCTTTCACTACTAGGTCTTAAAAAAAATGAAAAAAAAATAAAACCGTATTAAATTTACTTTATTCCACGTATCTTGATTTACATCACCATGAGCAACAACGTAAGGTATGATTTCGTAGTTACCTTTTTTAGCTATAACTCCGACAACCTGAAAAGGCTCAAGCAAGGGCAAAGGCAGGGCAAAGGCAGGGCAAAGGCAGGGCAAAGGCAGGGCAAAGGCAGGGCAAAGGCAGGGCAAAGGCAGGGCAAAGGCAGGGCAAAGGCAGGGCAAAGGCAGGGCAAAGGCAGGGCAAAGGCAGGGCAAAGGCAGGGCAAAGGCAGGGCAAAGGCAGGGCAAAGGCAGGGCAAAGGCAGGGCAAAGGCAGGGCAAAGGCAGGGCAAAGGCAGGGCAAAGGCAGGGCAAAGGCAGGGGAAAGGCAGGACAAAGGCCAGGCAAAGATAGGGCAATGGCGAGGAAAAGGCGGTTTGAGAGTTTTACCGGACAATAAGTAACATACCTCAGCCCACAATCCAGGATAAGAACAGGTATTAGCTGGATACAAAACTGGCAGCCGATTGCAAAGGTTGTTGTTGTACGGCCAGTAGTTAGTAAAAAATACTGTTAATGGTCGAAGAGGATACATTTTACTAACCTTACACAAAAAAGCTACTAATTTTTGTTTTGTACAAAATCAATAAATGGTCATATTTTGTAGACCTTCAAATGTCTTCAGAGCACCAAAAACCTGACTTGTTGTGAAGGTCATTTGCACAAGGTATCAGATGTCATGAACAACATGTTTTTGATGAAATGTTTTTAAATATCATAACATACGAAGGTTCTTGGAAGTATGTTTTAACGGTCATAATATTAAATTTCTTACCTTGTTTTAAATGAAGTATATAAAATTTTTTTTTTAAATTTGGCTTTTAAATTTTTACTTTTCATTGACATCATATACATTACATAGCATTAAAACCACGCATACACAATATAATATAATAATAATTTAAAACTACGTTTAAATTCTTTGGTTTTTATATTTCCTGATGAGAATTTCAGCTGCAAGAGCCAGTAAACTTAGGGACAATAGTATTCCACATACAAATAACACTCCGACATAAGGGGTGATTTCTGAAAGTACAGCATGATTTTTTACTATAGTATCTTTGAAACATAATACAGTGGAATAAAGTCTATGACACTCAAAACTTTCGTTAAGAGACGTAAACTAGGCCTTTGAGATCTTGTTTAAGGCCTATGAAGTTTTGGTTTGGATCCCGGCTCTCGGACTCACATGTGCCGACCCGGCGGCGCTCAAGGTTGACTCGGTCCGGAGCTCAAGGTGAAGTCAAGTTAAAGCCTAGTTGAGTCCAAGTGGCCAAGATGAAACCGAGTTGAAGCTAGACTGAGACAAGGCCAAGCCTAGTAGATTTTTCATACCAAAACTTCTTCTTTTCCCCTCCCTTTCAACCCCATTTTTAAAGCCTCCCCCCCCCCTCCCGCTTTCCTTACTCATAGCATCACCAATTTTAAAATCATTACAAATTGTTCCTTCCATTTGTGGATTGATATATCGTCTTTTGATGTTGTGTATCTCCTGTAGGTGTTTTTTGATAACTTTAGAAAAGTCTTCAAGCCCACTAGCATTCTTTCTCCATATAAAATGAGCCGACAAGCTTTCAAACTCATACTCGATTTCAGTAAATAGACAATTTCGTGATACTGGAGAAGCTATATCATCGTCATCATGAAAGTAAATTACCGCGCCGTTACGATGAATTTGGTTTAGAGCTTCTGAAGGTAACCGAAATGTTATTTTTAGCGCTTTTACTTTGCCCTACACCACCCCACACTACTTTTCCTTACACCAGCATACACTACTTTGCCCTACCCAAAATTGCTTTTACCTTCCGGATTATAGTAAACCCTGACATCCTTTCCATTTAAAGCCCACTTAAGCCGATCATATGGGTATTCAACTCCTTTTTTTATCTGTTCTTCAAGGATCATACTATGTCCTTTACTGATAAGCTGCCGTCGATTGTCGTGAATGTCATCGAACATTCGATCTATGTGCTTCATGTTATGATCATACTTAGGCTTTATCATCGATGACAACAAATATGAACCAAAAATACCAAAAACAAATGAGCATTGCAGTAGCGAGAATAAACACATACCACAGTTGCCGGCACAGTAATAAAAGTTTAACTTGTCGGCTTGAAAAAATTGAAGGCGAATCACCTTCCAGGCAGTCTGAATTAAACTTTTTTTGTTATTCTGTTCTACTTTACTCTATCCTATCTTCCCCCACCGTGCTTTGGCCCACACAATCTTACCCTACCGCAGAGTACCGTGACCTACCCTACAATACTCTATATTATATTGCCAAATAGTACCCTACTCGACCTTACATTACTAAAACGACTGACCGTTTTTAGTCCATCTTGGTTGTGAACACCGTTTTTTCGTTCCATATATCTTACAAACATAGCAAAGACACATTGAAGAAACAACATAGAACCCAATACCTCCCAAATTAAAGAATTGTATATTAAGATCAAGCTCCAATAGTTCTTGTCAAAGCTGTCTGATCGTGCAACATATAGCCTTGAGTTTATCTGAAAACAAGACCACAACTACTAAGCTCATTTCTTGCTCAATGAACTTTAAAATCAATATATTAAACCGATTTTTTTGTTAGGAAAAGTGTAAAATATGTATAGGTAGTAAGGTGAACATACAGAGTAGAACGGATAAGAAAAGTCGAGTAATTCGCGTCGTTCAGCTGTAGATTGAAACGGCACTGCCATCGAATCAAAAGTCTTGTTGTTTACTAAGTCTACATATGGATAATTCTGTTCTACGACAGCCTATAAATTTTAAAAATTTATAATATTTATTTTGATCATAGAACGTGACAATTTACCCTGTTCAAATGATCTGGATTATAATCTTCTTTTGTCACAACATAAGGCACTATTTCGTAGCGTCCCTTTTTTGCTACTAAACCAATTATCTAAAATACAACGTTTTAAAAGGCTATAAAACAAACAATTTTGAAATTTAAATTTTTTAAATACCTCATTCATAAGCCCAGGAAACGCACATGTTGCACTTGGGTGCAAGACCGGAAACCGATTACAGTTGTAATTACTGTACGGCATGTAATCGGTGAAAAACATTTTTATAGGTCGTAGAGGATACATAAAAAAACAATTCGTTGTTCTTTTGATGTTTTAGGTTAAGTAAGGGTGCTATTATATTTGATGAGCAATATCTTATGTTACACTATTGAGCAAAACGCTCTTAAATGCGTATCAAATGGCATGAAATGCGAATGAGTTAATAAGATTTCTGTAGTCTTATTTGAACATCTTTTAGTTTTAGTAATAAAAAACTTGTGGTTGATTTTGAGTCAGTGCGCTGGAGACCTGCGTCAATAAAATTTTCAGTCGAGGTAAAGGGGAATTGACTAGAGCGGTACATTTATCAAAGAGTAACGTATATGTCCTTAAACAAGTAAGGACACCTTACGTAGAGTAAAAGCACAAAAGCTTACTCGATTTTGATGTTATTCTTTTATTGACTGTAAAAATAGATAGTATTATATGTAAAAGGAAAAGAAAATCCATGGCTGTTTTAATCTGTCATAACTTTCAGCAAGCGTCATCATCTTGTCAGTCCACCTTTGTCGCAATTAAACAAGTTTTAGAATATTTGGGTATAGAGACCCCCACCGACTTCGCGTCACCGGCATCCGTAAATATAAATCAAATATAACACCAAAAACGTGACCGACCGGTTGATTGAAAATGAAGCGCTGAAATAAAATTTTAGAGTACAAAAAATTAAACACAAATATTATTTTTTTGCTCCATCTTCTTCCACCTACTACATCCTAATATGGCGTTTGTATCAAATTTCCAGCGTTTGTAAAGAAAAAACAGGTGACACAAAAAACCAATGACTAAAAGATTTGCTAATATGTCTTTTAGCTTCGTTTTATTTTGGTTATGAAATAAATCAGGGTGCAACACGTACTACTATAAAATACTATGAACGAAACTCGACCAGAATTTAAGGTATTGTTCACTAATTATTTTCCTTTTTCTAATAACAATTGCTCAAAGTTTCCACAATTGTACCGGGTCCGCGGGTGTTTACAGCCTGGGTTTATGAATGAGGTAAGCTATACTGCTTTAGGATTTTAGCTTTTTATACTTATAAACGTTTTTCTTGATGTTTTGCGAATTTTAAAGCGTTAGTATTTGTTCTAACACTACTCCCCTCTTTAGAAAAAACCGAAACACTTTTTTACCCTAACCTACATATCTCAAAAAGTAGTTTAGACTCAAAATTTAGATAATAGGCCAGTTGATCAAAGAATTGAACTGGAAGTTAGTGCCGGTAATTATAAAAACGGGAGAAGGCAACCGCAACACATTGTCTGAAGTTGGTAAGACGCTTTATAATCATATAACTAAAGTTTAGTCGTTTGGTGGTACTTACATTGCAAACGATCTTGTACTAAACGGAACTGTTGATATGGCAGCTATACCAATGGAATACACGGACAAACGTAATGAGACTTTTTTGTTGAGTCGGGAAATGTATGTGGTAGGTTTTGCCATACCATTGCTTTGCTTTGCCGTGACTTGAATTGCCTTTGCGTGGCTTTTGCCCCGTCTTTGCTTTGCTTTTACATTGCCTTGCCTTGCCGCCTTGCCTAGCCTTGCCTTGCCTTGCCTTGCCTTGCCTTGCCTTGCCTTGCCTTGCCTTTCCTTGCCTTGCCTTCGCCCTGCTTTTACATTGCTTCACCTTGTCTTGCTCTACCTTATACTTACAACCACCGGCTACAGCCACTACCATCCCTTTCGTAAGCCTGCAGTACCTAACATTTGTAATATAATAATACTGTAATCGACAATATTTCCAGATCAAATCAAACTTATTAATTCAAAAGCAAAAGCAAGCCATATCAAATTGGTGGAACATGTTCAGTATCTATGATAAATGGTCGTGGCAGCTTATTTTATGCACATTATGCTTACAATGTTTGTTATGTTGTGTCATTCAGAAATGTGAAAACATTATGCTTGGTAGTACGTATGATCCTACGAAGGTATGAGGCATCATAACTTTTACTTTACAGTAAAGTGGTCTTCTAAAAAACATATTATCAATTTCAGCGTATCTGGCATACAATTCGCCTTCAACTCTTCCAGTCTCAACATACTGAATTCAACTTTTTCGCCGGCAACTTTAGCCTTTTAATCTTCTCCTTGCTACAATGTACTGTACTGTTCGGCATTTTCACTTCTTATATGTTATCAACCATGATTAAACAACCATCTGATGAGTATTCAAAGTCACTCGACAATATTATAAACGGGTTACTGTCGAAGAAACGACGGCTTATTACTACGATGGTACAAGGATGGTTCAATGATTTGTTTAATAATAGTAATGCAGCTCCTATTAAGACACTGAGAGAGGCTAGCGAAGAGAATTTGGTTATTATTAGGGATGTTCATGGTGAGTATTGTAGATTTTTTGTATTGTATTACTATGGTATAACCTTACCCTACCCTATTTTACCCTACCCTGCCATACGCTACCCCAACTTTAATTTCAAATTCAGAAGCCCTAAACCTAGTAAGAAACCAAAACGACGTACTATTTTCCCAAGAAGATGTCTACATTAATTACCTAGCTTCAACGTTCTGTGATATTACTCAATCATCAGTAGACCTGCCTGTACTGACAAGCCACTTGTCATTTAGCAAAAACTTTTCAAAAATCGACGAAATAAACCGTGCTATTACTTTATGTCAACCTCAAATCCACGAAATTATAAGTCGATATTTTGGAGTCAGTCTATACGATGAGATATGTCCTATGTTTAAGTTGGGCGACCCTATGAGTAAGTTGGTACCTAATTTTTTTTTAAATGTCAGAAAGAAAAATTTAAAAAATAAAAAAAAATTTCGAATTTACATAAATTTCAGATTTTTTTTATTTATTTTTTTTTTATTTCCGGGCTAGAATAACATTGCCTATTAATATAAAAATTTATTTTTATTTTAAAAAATTTTACGAAAATTAAATTTTTATATTTTTATCAAATTTATTTTTTTTAAATAAAAAAAAATGTCAATTCTTTAATATTGAAAAAAATTATTTCCAATAATTTCCAGGCACATAAACTAAAAATTAAAAAAAAATTAATTTTTAAAAATAAAAAAATTTTTTAAAATATTTTTTTTTATTTTAGGACTAGAATCCTACCATGGCCTACTGATAGTATGCTCTTCATTGCTACTTCTAAGCATTTTTATATTGATTTTAGAAAAGTTGTATGTTCTTTATTACAAAAATTTTCATTTTTATTAAATTTTTAATATCTTTTATCTATTTAAAAAATTTTTTGAATTTTTTGTTTATTTTTTCGAAATTATTGGAAAAATTTTCTTTTATTACAAAAAAAAATTTTTATTTTTTTTTGAAATTTTTACAAAATTTTACTCATTTTTGTCCTTTTTCACCTTACTATAACTAAGGTAAAACTGTGCTCGTTTGAACAAGATATACAGTGTTAGACTAACTGAGCCAATGATAAAAGCAATCACATCCAGGTTATGATACTGGATAAAGTTCAATCTTCTACCATGAAGATCGAGGTGCTCATGAATGTCGAATTGAGCACCAAATTCACAATGTTTCACAAATCTTTCATCCGCTGACATTGGCTTGCTCAACATTAGGTGAGAGAGCTCGTTTGAGGCTGTTTGGAGACTGAAATGATAATTTTTGTACTGTAGTAAAGATTCTACTGCCATAGTTTATCTCATCCTACCTTATAGTAACCTACCTTACCTTACCCTACCCTACCCTACCCTATTCTACCCTACCCAACCCTACCCTACCCTACCCTACCCTATTCTACCCTACCCTATTCTACCCTACCCTACCCTATTCTACCCTACCCTATTCTACCCTATTCTACCCTACCCTACCCTATTCTACCCTACCCTACCCTACCCTACCCTACCCTATACCGCTCACCATATCCTTAGCGTATCCTACACTACACTACCCTATCCTATTTTATCCTATCCTATCCTACCTACCCTCTCTTACCCTTCCCTACTCTACCATCGGCTACCGTATCCCGACCCTATATCATATATATCTATGCTACTCCCTCAACCGTATTCAACCTACCATCGTTAATACAACTTCAGCATAAACTTTTCGTCCTTTAACCTAAAATATCCTTTGCCTATACCCAGATCCATACTCTTGCTTTCTACCATAAACCTGCTACACCCTACCCCACACATAAACCCAAAATTACCCTATCCTTTACAAATGCTTCTCCATTACTAGCAGATCTATTGTTGATGCCTTACCCAAACACGTACCTAAGCCTTACTCAAACACGTACCTAAACTTTAACAACATAGGTAAAAAGACCTACTTTTCACTATAGATAACATTCCTCAAGACCTCAACAATCTTCTTTTTATTGTTCAAATAGTGTTTCTTCAAAATCTCAGCGACGCCTCTTTCTTTAACAGCTTCTGCATTCCTAGGCTGGTCTCCAAACAAGGGTACGACAACTAATGGCACTCCAGCGTACGTGGCTTCAGTAACACTGTTTTGACCACCGTGAGTCATAAAGGTTAGGGTCTTGTTTTGGGCTGGAAGTGACATTTTTAAACTTTCAAGTTTTTTTTAATATGTATGATTAAAAATGGCATAAACCTTCATTGAGAAGTTGAAAATTGCAAGCACTCTCTTTACAAACTGAAAAATAACAAGAACTTTCTTTACAAACCTTAAAAAACGCCATTAATCTTCAGTTTGTTACCTAAGAACCAAAAAAAAATCAAAATCGTACCTAATATAGCAGGCTGAGGCAGCCATCCAGACATAAATACATTAGTTGGCACTTGTACTGTCACATTATCGCTCTCATACTTTACTATGAAATTGACATTTGGAAAGTCGCCAAAAGCATCGAATAAAGTTTGTAGAGATTTTTGGGGAATATCGACTGTTCTGGCCAGTGAACCCCATGAGACTAGCACTACACCATCTTTTGCGGCGCCGTAGACCTTTTGGTACTTCTGAAGAGGTTAGAGTCATACCTTTTTTAAGCTACCCTTCTTACCCTACTCCACCCTACCCTACCTTATCCTACTCTAACCTATCCTGCCCTGCCCCACTCTATCCTACCCTACATTACCCTTTTACCCCTATCCTTCTACCCCTACGTCTGTCCAGTCCTCCCACTGTATTCCTCATCCCCCTATACTGCCCTTCATACATGCCTACCCTTATCATTCCATCTACCATACCCTAAAACAGTACCACGACAGATGTCGCAACAGTACTATAATTAAAAATTAAAACCTTACCTCGGGCAATGTTTGAGGTTTAGAAAGCATCTTTTTCATCCCAATACCTCCAATGTTGACAATTTTATGGCTGATTGGCTTTGGAAAGTCAACGTACTCATCAGTATTAATAAATATAAACCCACTTTCAGCCATTAAGTCCTAAAAATAGTACTGTAAAAGCATAGTACTTTTTTGCTACTATATAGCACTGTGATATAAAGTACGGAAACAATAGTACTATGCAGTACTGAACTTTTAGTACTATGTAAAAGCAAAAAAAAAGTATTAGTACTACATAGCACAAAAACACATTACTATTTTTAATAATTAGTACCAAATAGTACGAGAAACGGTACAATAAGATACTAAAATCCGAATACAACATTATATTCTCTAAAAAACATAGTGCTAAATAGTACTAAAAGGACAACTTACGTAAACAGTTTTGCCCATCGAAGCAAAAACGTCATTGAAGCCTCCAATATGGCTGTGAATCAGGTAGGGTTCAACAACAAGATTACAAATAAAGTTCCACAAACGTTGAAAAAACGTCATTTTAGATGGAGTTGACCAGGTAATTTCTAAAACAACATTGATTTACGCTCTTCTAATCCAAAAAACATATATACAGTACTAATAGTTTCATAGTGAAAAGCCATACAGTACTATTTGTACCAAAAAACAACAATAGTTGGTCCAACCTTAAATCCCTCCTTTACTCCTCTCTAAAATACCCATACCCAAGTTCAATCCCAAAATCATTAGCAAAAAACTCCTCGTACTATATAGTACCAAACATTCTCACAATTACTACCTAAACCAAGCTTCCAAACCGAAATATGAAATGAACTCTTACCAGGAACAAAGCTGGTAGGAGTAGGAATACCAACATGCCTAGCATGAATAAGATGAATCTGAGTCGAGTATACAATTGAGTACCGTTTTATGCCAATCTTGTGAAATATTCCCAATCCGCACGGGTCAAAGTACTCGATCAAAGCAAAATCAAACTTTTCAGCTTCCAATTTCTTCATTAAAACCTCATCGTTCAGTTGGGTTTCACAGGATTTTGTTGCTATGTCACTTAGTGTCTTCATCCACTAAAAAGATAATATTCGATAAAGAAGGGGTAACAAAAGTAAAAAAAAATAGTAAGGTAAAGCCAAAAAAGATAAAGTAGGATAAAGGAAAATAAGGCAAAAGAAAGTAGAGTAGAGTAAGATAGGTCTCCTAAGAACAAATCAAAGTGTATGACAAGAAAAGCCAGGGCAAGATAAAGAAGAACAAGATAGCCAAGAGCACGGTAAGATCAAAATGGCACAAAGGCGTCAAGGAATGGTAAGGTACGTTAGATGCTAGACAGAGCAAGGCAAGAAAGAGAAGGGTAGAAAAAAGTAGAGTGGGCTAGAGTAAGGTAGAGCAAGCTAAATTAGGGTATATGCTAGGGTAGCTAATATGAGAGCAGGGTAAAGTAAGGAAAAGCAGAAAAAGGTAAGATAGAATAGGGCAAGGTACGATAAGATTTGGCAAGTTAAGGCAGAAAGTTTAGGGTAAATAGGGTGGGCTAGGGCAGGGCAAAGTTAGAGTCGGGTAGTTTAGTGTAACATAGGGTAGGCTAGAGTAGAGAGAAGTAGGGTATGGCAGGGTAAGGCAGAGTAACGTAGGTTAAGGTAAGGGTAGGGTAAGGTAGAGTAGGGTAAAGTAGAGTAGGCTAATACAAGCAAACTTTCTAAAAAATACATCCAATAAATTAACTTACAGCCCCAATTTCGGTAATTTCAAAGTCTTTTTGCCAGATATTCGAACTCTCAGCAATAGTCGGAACGTCCATGGTGACATTATAGAACTCTGTCCTCGATTTGCGTTTGAAGTGGAACGAAACGTCATTGACAAATGGCATGTATGTTACCTAAAATCAGTATTAGAATCATAAACCATTTAAAAATTTATTCCTACCTTACCCCTTATTACAAAACCAGCCCTTATCTTTACTCATTTCCCCTATCCCAATCCTTAAAAATAAATTTTGTTTACCAGGTAAATTATGAAATATAACAGACTACTTACCACCTCATGACCAGCATCCACCAACAAATCGCCTAACTTGTCAACCAGTATAACATGAGATTTGCTTGCTCCAGGGTTGTCTGGGTTGTATAACAAAAACTTAAGACTTTCAACACTAGACAATAACAATAAAAGTACAACAGCCCTATACATTTTTACACCAGTTAACAGAAAATAGTACCAGTAATAAAATGCGTTTGTTTCGTACTATCAAGACTTAATGATAAATATAGTACTCGTACTGCAAAATATGATATTTGCACTGTAATGTGCTACTAAAAAGAAGACTCAGTACTAAAGATTCTTCGCACTGTAACGTAGTACTACTAGAAAAATTTTTAATAGAGTATTACTAATAGTACTTTTTCTAATCAAGTATGGTACACAAAATACAGTACTCGGACTATAGGCTATAAGACCACAATAATAAAGGTACAAATAGAAAAACGTAATACAATATCTATAACACAGTACTACTTAGTACAATACGTTTTTAAGCTATAGTACTACGAGAATCAACTCAAGCTTAATGACCGTTCAATAGACAAAACTATGTAAAATATAAACTGATATAACCACAAACTGGATTTTTCTTATCACTCTTTTGACAACAAAAGTAAGAAAATACCTATCTTGCTATCCTTATGACCAGTAGCTTACTTATAGTCTCGCACTAATTCAATGACAACCCTATTTATAGGTCTTACAAGCTCTGTGATAAACCTATTTGTAGGCCTTACAACCCAATGACAGGCCTTATATATAGGTCTTATAGCACTGTAACAAACCTGTGTATAAAGCCTTGCGAGCTCTGTAACAGACCTATTTATAGCCTTTACAACCCCAATGACAACCCTATCAACAACCTTTGCCACCCTTATAAACCTAACTCAGTATAGAGTCCGTACCACCTTTATGCCAAGCTAAATTGATACCGTACACTAGACACAAACATACAGTCCGTACCACCTTTATGCCAAACTAAATTGATACCTTACACTAGACACAAACAATCTCTTCGATACTAACCCAAAGTATAACAAATAGACTGATTTGGTGTTTTAATCTTATCATCGCCACTAAATCAGAAGGCTCGACAAAAAACAAATTATGCTTTTCTTTGATAAGACCTTTTATGGGCTTCCTCTTTTGTCACCGCAACTTTATGCGAAATTTATGAACCGGAATTGTTTCGATTTGGTAGATTTGGCAAAGTTGGCATTGTGTTGCAAGCACTTTTTTTGATGTTCCAGACAAGATAAGCTTACAAATTTAAAATTGCAAGTTCATTTGAAGCTTTTTTATCATTATATTAAAAAAATAGTTAAAAGTCAAAAAACGACAAAGTTAAAAGCTCGAAACACTATGCCAATTTGGCGGGAAATTCAAAACGCAATTTTTTAATCACGATTTTCTCAAGACTGAATGCAAACCGCAACTTAGGATTCTGCATAAGATCTTACATTTAAATGATCTTTCAATACAAAAAATTTAAACCAAATCTGAGCGTTGCAGGTCGGGTACCTTCCTTGTAAGTCAATAAAATTTTACAGAATAGGCGAGGGGAGCTGCGACTAGACCTGTAAAGAGGTCAGGCCTAATTTTCAGCACTGCTCTTGGACCGACATTTGGCAACTTTTTCAAAAGACACAGCGACGAATAGAGGTAGAAAAAGGGTATGAGTAGAAGTAGGAGTTAAAGTAGAAGTAAAAGTAGGTGTAAAAGTACATGTAGCGGAAGGCGTATTGGTAGAAGAAGGGGGGGGGGGAAGGTAATGGTAAAGGAAGTGGTAAAAGGTAGAAGTAAGGGTACAGGTAGCAGAAGGGGTAGGGTAGGGATAGAGATAGGAGCGGCCATGGGTAACAAGCCGGGCCCATTTTTTAAGCCCCCGCTCAATCTAAGTTTTGCTCAGGCCCGGCCCGAATTTGTTTTACATGCAAACGGGCCGGGCTTTTTCAGAATTTCCGGGCCTGGCCAGACCTAACTTTTCTCCAGCCCACCCAGTTCCCGTGTCTAGGTAGAGGTAGAGTATAAAAGTAAGATAAAACATCCAAAAATTCTATTTTAAGTTAAAATTATTTATATTCCTCCTTGTGAGTGACTCAATATTAAACGTATAACAATTGTATTAACACTATATATATCAAAAACAGAATAAAAATCTGACATGTTACCCAAAACTGTAAGTTATAAAAACGAAAAAAAACTTGTTTTAAAAAGATAAAAAAACTAAAACCTACTAAGACTAGGCCTACTAAGCCTAACCCTAATAAGTCGGTTTAAAAAAGTTAGGTATTCTATGATACGGCAATGAGTTATACCCAAAAATCGTTAGACAAAACGTAAGTTAAGTTACTCAAAAGTTCAAAAAATTAAAATTAAAAAAAATATTAATCATAGTAAAGACTCTACCTCAAATTAGTCCTTTTTGTAAATAAACTTTGAAATATTACTCAAGAGTTTGTGTTTCCTACTCGATGGGCCTGGTTCTTCTTCTACCGGTCTTAGGCTTCGCGAAATTTGAAGTAAATGTTTGAGATGATAAAGGGATTCGGCCGCTGCGCCTGGCTTCTTCTTCTCTGGTCCACCACATTCTTTGTACATTTGGCGGATGAAGCGGTCTTTGTCTGAATCCAGTATTGCTACTACCTGAAAATCAAACTTAAATTTTATATACTACAATTATTTTAATTAGTTTGAATTTTGTAGACCTAGGGTTCATAGGTTTAGATTTATTAAGCTTAAATTTGGCTGTATTAGGGTTAGGTTTTAGAGATAAGAAAGAAAAGATTTAAGATTGATAGAGTCAAGCTTAATAAAGATGTGTTTAGCAGACTTAAGCTTAGTAGGCTTAGTCGTATGCTTAGTAGGCTTAAGCTTAGTAGGCTTAATATTAGTAGGTTTAGGCTTATAAAGTTAAGGCTTAAGAAAAATAAGCTTAGTAAACTTAGGCTTAGTATGCTTAAGCTTAGTAGAACTACAATTAGTCGGCTTAGCCTTAGCATTTTAAAGCTTAGTTGGTTTAAGCTTAGCAGGCTTAAGAAGCTAAGATTTAGTAGACCTAGACTTATTAAGCTAAGTCGTGTTTGAGTCAAACCTACTAGGCTTAATAACCCTAGACATAGTAGGCTTACAGTCAATAAAACCTATGTAAAAGCTACTTTATTAAGTTTAGGCGTAAGCCTCTAAAGCGAGAACTAAGTAAGTTTAGCCTAATTAAACTTACAAAACTTTAGGCCTAAAAACCTTCATTGTTTAGCTAAATTAAAACTCAGCTCTAGGATTACCCACCTTCTCAACCAATGAAAACGCGTCCGAGCTGTAGGCATTGAACGAAACACTTTTCCATGTCATTTTCTCATAACCATCAATTAAAGGTTTCGGATCGAATCCTTCGATGTACCTTGGGAAAGGTTTTTCCTCTACCTCCTCCTTTAAAGTGTCGGTAGATTGGCTTTCTGTTAATATTGTTGACGGCTTACGCTTGGCCAAATTGAAAAGTGATATTGATGAGGTTGAAGACTTGAAGCCTTTCTTGGTCGTTGTTGGAACTGTATAGAGGCTGTTGGCTTTGAGGTATCGAATATAGTTCAGGCATAGCTTTTGGTCTTCGTACATTTCCTTTGACATTTCTAGCCATACCAGTTTTAGAGTTCTTTTGGCTAGAATAGGATAAATTAGGGTAAGTATGGTAAGAAAGTGTCATAAAAAATAAAAACGTCATTTTTAAAATTTTTTTAATAAAATCAGAAAAGTCATTTAAAACTCACGTTGTGTAGTAGGATTGTGATTATAGTCGATTCCAGCCACATGGTCCCAATTTACTTCGATTCTATCGTAATAATAACCCTTACTCGGCCCTCCACCTAACACAATAGCGTCATCTCGAATCACTAAAAAATGTCATTAAAAGTAAAAAAAGCATTGATACGCCATTCTTTTTGCATCAAAGTACGCGCTATTACTACAGTAATACCACACCAAGACTTGACCTACCGTAACTTTAGCCTTACTCTTGTTCTAAAGTAGCCCTACTGTACTCCTAACTCGTAGCATTACCTTTAGCTTACAGTTGCCTTGCCTCAGCCCTACCTAACCCTAATCGTACAGTATTCCAAGTTCAGTCCAACCGCGACCCTTTGACCTTTTCTAGTCATACCGTAACCCCTACCCCACACTAGTCTAGCCGTAACGTCCTGTTTACCCTATACCACCCGTATTCTCGAGCCCTACCCTAGCCCCACAGTAGCCCTACTTAAGACCTACAGTGATCTATAACCATTCTAATAGTTTACCGTAACCCCTAGCTCTGCCGTAGTTTTACCGTAACTCCTAGACCTACACTAGTTTTACCGTAACCAATAGCACTACCTATTCCTACTGTAACACTTAAACCACTATTTCTACCATATCGCTATCGTAACGTCTATCCCTATTCTAGTCCTACCGTAACCCCCAGACCTACCCTACTCCTATCCTAGCCCTACCGTAACCCATAACCCCTTCTCTAGTTCTACGGTAAAATCGAGCCCTGCCCTAGTTCTATTGAAGCCCTACCATATCATATTAATCATGCAGTAGCTCTTTCCCTACTTTGACCATACCCTACCTCACCCTATCCACAAATCCAAAAAACTTACATAATTTCGTAGACAAGTTATGCTTGAACTTCTGAATCCTTTCAATATTGAATCTTTGTAACTCAACCGGATCTCTTGCGTTCGTTCCACTTCGACTATCACCCGGGTCTGATAGACTAGCGCTCTGTGACGCTTCGTAGCCTTCTTCTGATTCCATATCGATCTCCATGATTCTTTTGTGTTTCTTTCGTGCCACCTTGTCCAATGTGAAGTTGCCTCTGGAGCTTTTGTTTCGAATGCAAAGGAAGGTTAAGCCACCAGATGATAAGGCTGCCATTTCTTCGTTTAGGGCTACATTTGGACGTTCTGCTAGCTCCAGGCGGTATGTTATGTCTAAAAATTGAAAAAATGAGCCCCTTCCCATATGAAATGCCTCCGGATTTTAAAAGACTGAAAATGCTAAAAATAATAATAAAAACGTCATTTTAAGCCCTGTAAAGAAAGTTTTTGCCAATTTTTGTTTTGTAAAGAAAGTTCTTGCCATTTTATGTTTTGTAAAGAAAGTTTTTGCCATTTTAAGCCCTGTAAAGAAAGTTCTTGCCATTTTATGTTTTGTAAAGAAAGTTCTTGCCATTTTAAGCCCTGTAAAGAAAGTTCTTGCCAATTTTTGTTTTGTAAAGAAAGTTCTTGCCATTTTATGTTTTGTAAAGAAAGTTTTTGCCATTTTAAGCCCTGTAAAGAAAGATCTTGCCATTTTTTGTTTTGTAAAGAAAGTTCTTGCCATTTCGTGTTTTGTAAAGAAAGATCTTGCCATTTCTCGTTTTGTAAAGAAAGTTTTTGCCATTTTAAGCCCTGTAAAGAAAGTTCTTGCCATTTTATGTTTTGTAAAGAAAGTTTTTGCCATTTTAAGCCCTGTAAAGAAAGATCTTGCCATTTTTTGTTTTGTAAAGAAAGTTCTTGCCATTTCGTGTTTTGTAAAGAAAGTTCTTGCCATTTCTTGTTTTGTAAAGAAAGTTCTTGCGATTTTCCCCCAAAAACCCACCTCTAAAGTCCAATTTCTCATTGACAGTAGGTCTGACCTTACTATACCTCTCCAAGGCTTCGTTCTTCAAACTTTCAATTGTCAAATCAGGATCATCTATAGCAATTTCAATTCGAGTATAATCGATAAAGTAAACTTGAGCGACCTGAACTGTTGTTTCTCGTCGATCCTGAATGAGTGCCATATGTGGAAAGTCAATTTTGGTGATTTTGCGATTTCGATCAGTGATTGGCAGCTCTCTCTCGTAACTTCGTTCATCTGCTACGCAGAGTCTGTAGTGCTTTAATTCGAGGTTTCTGAAAAATGTGAAATTAAAAGTAAAAAAATCCAGAAAATCTACAGGGGGAACCACGTTCAATGTTTTTACATTTTTTTTTCTTCTATAATGCAAAAAGAAAAAAAAACCATGTCAATTTATAAATTTTAGGTAACAAAAAATGTTTTTTTTGCCATTTTTAATTTTGTAAAGAAAGTTTTTGCCATTTTATGCTTTGTAAAGAAAGTTCTTGTCATTTCATGTTTTGTAAAGAAAGTTCTTGCAATTTTTTGTTTTGTAAAGAAAGTTGTTACCATTTTTAATTTTGTAAAGAAAGCTCTTGCCATTTTTTGTTTTGTAGAGAAAATTCTTGCTAATTTTAACTTTGTAAAAAAGTCCTTGCCATTTTTGATTCTGTAAAGAAAGTTCTTGCTGTTAAAAATGAAAACGTTATATCACGTCATGGGCCAAGCCCAGTCGTATGCCCGGCCCGTTACTCATGTCTACGCCCGACCCTGTCCACACCGTTTTCAACCCCGCCAACCAAAAAAAACATAAAAAGAAACAAAAAAAGAAGAGAACTCACAAAGGCAGAGGTGGATCATTGTTATACCTCTCATACTTATACAATGCCAATCCCACCATATCCAGAATCCTGGCCTCGTTGTTAACACTGATCGTAATGTGAAGAAGCCTGTCTTGTTCATCTCTACAAAAGTCGTAGTAAATTGTGATTACTATGCCATTTACTGTGTCTTCAAAGGCTTTGTACTTTGACCATCTTGTTATTGATTCTTCTTCATGAGCTTCGATTGCCATACTCATCGCACTTTGGCCTATCTTTGGCTTTGTCACTACTTCCTTGGCTTTGTATTCTTTTTTCTTTTTGGTCTTGTCAAACTCCAACTTCTTGTCTCTTTCGATGAATTTGGAGAGAATGTCATTGTAGTACTGGCGGGTACCTGAAAATATAAAAATAGTGATAACTATGTTTACAAACTCAGAAATGGCAAGAACTTTTTTTTACAAAACCAAAAAATGACAAAAACTTTCTGTACAAATTGAAAACGGCAAGAACTTTCTTTACATAACAAAAAATGGCAAGAACTTTCTTTACAAAACAAAAAATGGCAAGAACTTTCTTTACAAAAAAAAAATGGCAAGAACTTTCTTTACAAAACAAAAATGGCAAAACCTACCAAAAGTGACCTGTTGAGATTCGTTGAATTCAAAATTGTCCAAATCACTATCATCATCATACTCAATCCTCTTTTCATTCTTCAAAAACCGTGGTTTAGGCCCATTCTTTGTCAGCCGGCTGTCACTTATGCCCTTTTTAAGATTGTCATCTCTGTTATCACTAGATGTGCCCAAAGATTTAGACCGTTCTTTTCGATAACTCTTCTTCTTCGTTAACCGTTTACCAGCCGGTTGGCGCTTCTTCTTTTTTGGTACTTCTGGTTCGAATCGATTGTATGGCATCCACATTTCATCTTCGAATTGGCCTTCTTCATCATATGGAATTCCTCCGGGCTTTTTTCGACTGAAAATTGTTAAATTAACATTGAAAAACGTATTTTTAGGCGCTGTAAAGGAAGTTCTTGCCATTTTTTGTTTTGTGAAAAAAGTTCTTGCCCTTTTTTGTATTGTAAAGAAAGTTCTTGCCATTTTTTAATTTTTAAACAAAGTTCTTGCCCTTTTTTGTCATGTAAAGAAATTTCCTACCATTTTAAGTTATATAATCAAAAAAACACATGAAAATCCTCACTGCGACAATAATCCCAGCGCTCTAATAACTGAATGATCGTCGATTTCAATACCTAATTTATACTTTATTTCGTCCAAGATTTGAGCGTCGTCCATCGTTCATCAACTAAAAGTAAGTTCAGTTACGTGAATAAGGTTTGTATACATTAGAAGAATAAATTCCAGTCAAAATTTATCTTTTTTTAGCTCAAAAACGACCTAAAACAAGGTTAAACCAAGTTTGAATAAAGAAAAACGATCAAAAATAGACGAAATCAGTCAAAATTGGTATAAATTTAAAATAATCATATTAGAAAGCACGTATTTTACTAAAATCAAGCCTTATATAAAAATTATAAAGAACAAAAACATCAAAAAGCGGCATTAAAAACACCTAAAAAAGGTCTAAACGGGTTAAACCAAGGAAAAACGGCCAAAAATGGCCAAAATGAATAAGAATTGTTATAAATTAATGAAAATCATAATAAAAACATCGTATTTTGCTTAAAACTAACTTTATCTTTCGCATTGTAACTCTACAATACTAATAAAACAGAGTTTTCGGCCAAAAACAAAAAAGATTTTGCGAAAAACAATATTATTTTTGGAGCGATTCGCGCCCGCTTTGCTGCAGGCCGCAGGTTTGTCTTCCGGAAAAGGAAATAAAACTGACGGGAGTTGTTTGAATTGAATTTTTTTTTGGGGAAAAATACGATTTTTATTATTTTTCATTTAAAAAATTTTTTTTTATTTTTTTGAATTTTAAAATTTTTAATTCCTGAGGTCTTTTTTTGTCTTATCAGTAAATTTTAGGAATAAATGAGTCAGAGAAAGCTATTTTTCATATTAATATAAAATGCATTTATCGTAAATCAATAGTCTTTCACAGTAAGTTGCTCTATTACACGTATCTGTCTGATAATACCGGTCGATTTTTCTATCCAGGGAAACTGTTGACTCCGCAGAAGTTACACGTCTTTTCGCAGTTCTGTTTCATCAGTGTGAAGTAGGACTGAAAATACGATTTTGTTATAGGGAGGGTGGAAAAATGTGTTCTAGGGTAGGGCAGGATAAGGGAAAATAGGGTAGGGTGGATAAGGTAAGGTATGGTGGAATGGGGGGGGGGGTAGAGTAGTAGGGTAGCATAGTAGATAAAACTCACTTGAATTTTGCATTGACTTGTCACACTAGCGCAGGTTGTAATTTTATCAGAGCATGACCCTTGACTATTTGGTGAGGGCGTGGTAAATCGAGGGGCGATCGATGAAGGGCAACCACACGTTTCTGGACATAGCTTTTTCATCAAGTTTATGTAGGCCTAAAATTTGAATAAAATAATGCTAAACCAACAATAATTATCAAAAAAGACAACTATTTTTACAAATAAAAAAATTCATTTGAATTTTAAAAAACCCTGCCCTAGTACAATGCTAAAAGCACTATCTTATAGTACTCACAGGCACAGTGCACATCTGTGACTTCTTTTTACAATCAATTGTTTTGTCGTCAAGTCCACATCCACCACTTCCTGAAGGCGTGGTAAATCGAGGGGCAATTGATGAAGGGCAACCACATGTTTCTGGACATAGCTTTTTCATCAAGTTTATGTAGGCCTAAAATATAGGTGTAATAATGCTAAACAAACAATAATTCTAAAAAAGACCGCTGTTTTTTAAATCTAAAAAAGGATTTAAAAAATTAAAAACCCTATTAAAATACTAAAACCCCGACGTTAAGGTACTCACAGGCACATTGCACATTTGTGATTTTTTTTTACAATCAAATGTTTTGTCATCAAGTCCACAGACACTACTTCCTGAAGGCGTGGTTGTTGGCACACCTGGCGTTGCAGAAACACAACCACAGGTGGCTGGACAAAGTTGTTTCATTAGATTTACATAGGCAGGTACAGTACACATTTGAGCTTTGTTTTTGCAATCTGATGACCTATCTGGAGCCGTACCAGCACAACCGGGAGAAGTTGTAGGAGTGGTAGGCGTAGTAGGTGTGGTCGGAGTAGTTGGAGTGGTAGGGGTTGTTGGAGTGGTAGGCGTGGTAGGCGTGGTAGGTGTGGTTGGAGTGGTAGGCGTCGTTGGAGTCGTGGGGGTGGTAGGCGTTGTCGGAGTAGTGGGTGTCGTTGGAGTGGTAGGGGTTGTTGGAGTGGTAGGCGTGGTAGGCGTGGTAGGTGTGGTTGGAGTGGTAGGAGTTGTGGGTGTCGTGGGAGTGGTTGGCGTTGTCGGGGTAGTAGGGGTCGTCGGCGTCGTAGGTGTCGTAGGCGTAGTGGGTGTAGTGGGTGTGGTCGGAGTTGTAGGAGTAGTAGGGGTAGTTGGCGTAGTAGGGGTAGTAGGCGTAGTAGGGGTAGTTGGCGTAGTAGGGGTAGTAGGCGTAGTAGGGGTAGTTGGCGTAGTAGGGGTAGTAGGCGTAGTAGGGGTAGTAGGCGTAGTAGGGGTAGTTGGCGTAGTAGGGGTAGTAGGGGTAGTAGGCGTAGTAGGGGTAGTTGGCGTAGTAGGGGTAGTAGGCGTAGTAGGGGTAGTTGGCGTAGTAGGGGTAGTAGGCGTAGTTGGTGTAGTCGGAGTTGTAGGGGTGGTTGGAGTAGTAGGTGTGGTGGGAGTCGTCGGTGTAGTGGGAGTAGTGGGCGTCGTTGGTGTCGTAGGTGTGGTAGGGGTCGTGGGAGTTGTAGGTGTAGTTGGAGTGGTCGGTGCCGTTGGGGTTGTCGGCGTGGTAGGAGTTGTAGGGGTTGTGGGTGTAGTTGGTGTCGTTGGTGTAGTAGGCGTTGTGGGAGTGGTAGGAGTAGTGGGCGTGGTAGGTGTTGTTGGAGTTGTTGGTGTCGTAGGTAGCGTAGTTGGCGTGGTAGGAGTAGTGGGCGTAGTTGGTGTTGTTGGAGTGGTAGGGGTTGTGGGAGTCGTAGGGGTGGTCGGAGTAGTTGGAGTGGTAGGTGTAGTTGGTGTTGTAGGCGTTGTTGGAGTGGTTGGAGTAGTAGGCGTTGTGGGAGTTGTAGGCGTGGTAGGTGTGGTCGGAGTAGTTGGAGTAGTGGGAGTGGTAGGCGTAGTAGGTGTGGTCGGAGTAGTTGGAGTAGTGGGAGTGGTAGGCGTCGTTGGAGTCGTGGGGGTGGTAGGCGTTGTCGGAGTAGTGGGTGTCGTAGGAGTTGTAGGGGTGGTTGGAGTCGTAGGCGTAGTTGGGGTGGTGGGAGTTGTAGGTGTCGTGGGTGTTGTAGGTGTACTCGGAGTAGTTGACGTAGTTGTGTCACTTGATGGACCTTAAGAAAAAAGTTTAGAGTTAATAAAACTACACATGTCAGCAATTGTTTGATTTCAACTAATTAACTAATCTAATCTATATCTCCCGAGTTTGTACGTGGTAACTTGTGACGGTTTCATTTAGCCTTTGCCCGAGCAGATGAAGTTTGCTCTGCTTCAGGCCGGATGCGAGGTCTACAGGGGTCTTTCTGTTGCCCTTGTTCTTTTGCTCTTTAGCGTTTGGATTTGTATGCTAGCTATCTTCAACACATTTTTTTTGTGTTTTAATTAGGCCTGATATCAGGTCAACGCTAATTTGAAAGGGTCCTGGCTGGCTACCGTAATCCCAAAAGCAAAGGCCTAACTCGAGGCCCGGTCCGTAGGCTGGCTGAAAAGGGTTTGTCGGTCTTTTTACAGGTCAAGCTTTAATAATTATGTAAAAAACGTACAACAAACTGAAACACCAAGCACTTTTACACATTCTGGGTTGGTTGACAGCATACATGATCCGAGGGGACATGCTGAAAATAATATAAGGAATTGTTGTTGGAGAAGAGGCTGTGGTTGGCACTTTTAAAATATAACAAAAAAACAAACTTCAAATTTAAAAAAATAGTTTTTGGTTACATTGTAAGACCTACGTGTGCCAGGAATGCTACCATCGGGACAAAATTGTGAATTAACAAGACTTGCACCAAATATGAAAAGACATATCCCCAACAGCATTGTGTCCTTTTTCAAATAATCCAAAGCCAAACATGATTAATGTTATATAGACTAATTTGAACAATTTCAAAAACTTGTTTGCACAATTTTTAAATTTTGTCGGATATTTGCAAGCTATGTCAACATTCAAATGGATATACATGAAATAAAGACATGCGTCAATTTTTCTTTCGATTTTTGTACTTCATGCAAAGTTTGAATATTGAATAAGCGTAGGAGTATTTCCGGGTGTTGTATCCGTCTTTGCTCAGATGGTCTTTGATATACTCTTATACTCGTTAGTCTTAGTTTAGATGTGATTTGCAAGATTGTTGCGTAGTTTGTTCATAAATTTTATAAAACTATTATGAGGTATTGTTACACTAATAAAAATCTGAAACTTTAATATTCATTCACAGTAAGTTGGTCTATTACACGTATTTGATTGATAATACCGGTCGACTTTATTACCCAGGAAAACTGTTGTCTCCGCAGAAGTTGCACGTCATTTCGCACTTCTTTTTCATCAGTTTGAAGTAGGACTGAAAGTAAAATATTGCTTTAGGCTATGGAAGAATAAGATACAGTAGGGTAGGTAGGTAGATTAGGGTAGGATAGATTAGGAAAGGTAGGGTAGGAGGTGTAGTGTAGGTTAAGATAATGTAGAGCTCATAAGCTAGTTTAAGGCATAATAGAGAAGGCTCAGTAGGGTAAGAAGGGTAGGAGAGAGTAGGGTGAGCTGAGTCGATGAAGCTTACTTTAATTTTGCATTGACCTGCCACTTTAACGCAATCTGTCATTTTATCAGAACATGACCCTTGACTATTTGGTGAGGGCGTAGTGAATCGAGGGGCGATTGACGAAGGACAACCACATGTTTCTGGACATAACTTTTTCATCAAGTTTATGTAGGCCTAAAATATGAACAAAGTAACGTTAAATTAACCATAATTAACAAAAAAGACGACTGTTTCTAAAAATTTCACAAATTATTTTAATTTTAAAAACCCCCACCCTAGAGCAAGACTAAACCACTATGTTGTAGTACTCACAGGCACAGTGCACATTTGTGATTTCCGTTTACAATCAATCGTTTTGTCATCAAGCCCACAGCCACCACTTCTTGAAGGCGTGGTAAATTGAGGGGCGGTTGACGTAGGACAGCCACAAGTCTCTGGACATAACTTTTTCATTAAGTTTACGTAGGCCTACAAGATAAATAGACAATAATCATTAACATAGACCGCTGTTTTTTTAATATAAAATTTACAGATTTGGCAATGAACTTTTACCGCGCCAAACGTGAGCGTGTCCACTAGATAAATGAGCTGCTTTATCCAAAAACGACCAGCTCATGTTTTGCGCCAAAGAAGTCAATTCTCTTAATTTCCATGATTGAAACGGAATGACAAGTCAGAGCACTTATGGTTTCTGGCCGTTTAAATAGTATTCTCGGCGACGGGATTTTTTAAAACCGCAGCTTGGAAGTACCGCAAAACCCCTCCCCCCCCAGTAAGTGTCTTAAAGTGGGAGGGGGGGGATATTATAGTACTCACAGGCACAGTACACATTTGTGACTTCCTTTTACAATCAAATGCTTTGTCATCAAGCCCACAGCCACTACTTCCCAAAGGCGTGGTATATTGAGGAGCGTTTGATGTAGGACAACCACATGTTTCTGGACATAACCTTTTCATCAGGTTTACGTAGGCCTACAATATAAGTGAAATAATGCTAAACTAACAATAAATACAAAAAAACAGCTGATTTTTCAAGCTTAAAAGTTTTAAATAGTGCTCAGCTGGAACTTAAATCCCGCAGTCTGAGATGTGTTATAGTACTCACAGGCACAGTACACATTTGGGACTTTCTTTTACAATCAAATGCTTTGTCATCAAGTCCACAGCCACTACTTCCTGAAGGCGTGGTTGTTGGCACCGCTGGCGTGGTTGTTGGCTCCGCTGGAGCGGTTGTTGGCAACGCTGGCGTGGTTGCTGGCGCATTTGGCGTTGTAGATTGTGGGGCGATTGTTGTAGGACAACCGCATGTTTCTGGACATAATCTTTTCATCAGGTTTATGTATGCCTTAAATGAAAAGGATGCTAAACCTTGAAAAACCACTGTACAATATTAAAAGCACTATTTTATTGTAGTACTCACAGGCACAGTGCACATTTGTGACTTCCTTTTACAATCAAATGCTTTGTCGTCAAGTCCACAGCCGTTACTTCCTGCAGGCGTGGTTGCTGCCACTGCTGGCGTGGTTGCTGACGCCGCTGGCGTGGTTGCTGCTACTGCTGGCGTGGTTGTTGGCACGGCTGGCGCGGTTGTTGGCACTGCTGGCGCGGTTGTTGGCGCATTTGGCGTTGTAGATGCTGGGGCCGCTGATGTAGGACAACCACATGTTTCAGGACATAACTTTTTCATAAGGTTTATGTAAGCCTATAAGGTAAATAAAAGAATAAATTAAAAACAATTGTTAAATCAAAATCCCTTTTTAGAACTTTAACCCTAGTACCTTACTGAAATCACTACGCTATAGTACTCACAGGCACATTACACATTTGTGACTTCTTTTTACAATCAAATGCTTTGTCATCAAGTCCACAACCACTACTTCCTGAAGGCGTGGTTGTTGGCTCCGCTGGAGCGGTTGTTGACACACTTGGCGTGGCAGAAACACAACCACAAGTGGCCGGACAAAGCCGTTTCATTAGATTTACATAGGCAGGTACAGTACACATCCGAGCTTTGTTTTTACAATCTGACGACCGGTCTGGAGCTGTGCCAGCACAACCGGGAGAAGTTGTAGGAGTGGTAGGCGTAGTAGGTGTGGTCGGAGTAGTTGGAGTAGTGGGAGTGGTAGGCGTCGTTGGAGTCGTGGGGGTGGTAGGCGTTG
Source organism: Bursaphelenchus okinawaensis (assembly GCA_904066225.2). Taxonomy (NCBI): domain Eukaryota; kingdom Metazoa; phylum Nematoda; class Chromadorea; order Rhabditida; family Aphelenchoididae; genus Bursaphelenchus; species Bursaphelenchus okinawaensis. The sequence goes on along the minus strand of CAJFCW020000002.1, from coordinate 1,631,311 downwards.
TCGGAGTAGTGGGTGTCGTTGGAGTGGTAGGGGTTGTTGGAGTGGTAGGCGTGGTAGGCGTGGTAGGTGTGGTTGGAGTGGTAGGAGTTGTGGGTGTCGTGGGAGTGGTTGGCGTTGTCGGGGTAGTAGGGGTCGTGGGCGTCGTAGGTGTCGTAGGCGTAGTGGGTGTAGTGGGGGTGGTTGGAGTGGTAGGAGTTGTGGGTGTAGTGGGAGTGGTAGGCGTAGTGGGCGTGGTTGGGGTAGTAGGCGTTGTAGGTGTCGTAGGGGTGGTTGGAGTTGTAGGAGTCATGGGTGTGGTGGGTGTTGTAGGAGTAGTTGGTGTCGTAGGCGTAGTAGGAGTAGTCGGGGTAGTTGGAGTAGTGGGTGTCGTAGGAGTGGTAGGTGTTGTGGGAGTGGTAGGGGTAGTAGGCGTTGTGGGTGTTGTAGGAGTAGTAGGCGTTGTAGGTGTAGTGGGCGTAGTTGGGGTTGTCGGGGTTGTTGGAGTAGTTGGAGTAGTTGGGGTAGTCGGGGTAGTAGAAGTGGTTGGAGTGGTAGGAGTCGTAGGTGTAGTGGGTGTTGTTGGCGTAGTAGGTGTGGTAGGTGTCGTTGATGTGGTAGGTGTGGTAGGGGTAGTAGGAGTAGTAGGTGTTGTTGGTGTGGTAGGTGTGGTGGAAGTTGTGGGAGTAGTTGGCGTCGTAGGGGTAGTGGGCGTTGTTAGAGTGGTACGGGTGGTTGGAGTTGTTGGTAACGTAGTTGGTGTCGTTGGTGTAGTAAATGTGGTTGACGTTGTGGGAGTTGTAGGGGTAGTGGGTGTTGTCGGCGTCGTTGTAGTTGTAGGTGTAGTTGGAGTCGTTGGGGTTGTAGGTAGTGTAGTCGGAGTAGTAGGGGTAGTAGGCGTTGTGGGAGTAGTAGGTGACGTCGAGGTTGTAGAAGTTGTGGGTGTTGTTGGAGTGGTAGGCGTTGTAGGAGTCGTCGGTGTTATAGTAGGAGTAGTATTGGTAGTGGAAGTTGTTGGAGTTATAGGCGTAGTAGGTGTTGTAGGAGTGGTCAGTGTTGTAGTAGGCGTTGTTGGTGTGGAAAGAGTGGTTGGGGTAGTAGGTGTTGTAGGAGTCGTCGGTGTTGTAGTAGGAGTAGTAAGCGTAGTCGGCTTAGTAGGTGTAGTAGGAGTCGTCGGTGTTGTAGTAGGAGTGGTTGGGGTGGTTAAAGTAGTTGGGGTAGTAGGAGTTGTTGGTGTCGTTGGTGTCGTAGGTGTAGTTGAAGTAGTGGGAGTAATAGGTGTAGTAGGTGTGGTTGAAGTAGTTGACGTAGTTGTATTACTTGATGGACCTTAAAAAATAAAATCGTAATAAAACTATTTATAGGTTTGGTATTATATAAAATTATTGCTAGACGAATAGTAGATTTGTGTTAGCTTGTGCCCGGCATAAAGAAGTTTGCACTGAGTTACCGACTTTTTACTTTGTTGTGGAAATAATTGTGTTAAAACTTACAACAAACCGAAACACCAAGTACTTTTACACATTTTGGGTTGGTTGACAGCAGACATGATCCAAGGGGACATGCTGAAAGTAATATGAAGTTTTTAAAGCAGTGCAAGTGGTTGACAAGTGTGAAAATGAACAAAATCAAAAAATCAAAAAAATTTTTTTAATTGTACTGTAAACTTACGTGTGCCTGGAATACTACCGTCGGGACAAAACTGTGAACTGACAAAGTTTGCACTGAATAGGACTAAAAATGCCCTCCACAGCATTATGTCTTTTTTGAAATAATTGGAAACCAGACATGCTTACTGTTATATAGTCCGAGTTGAACTATTTGAAAAATTTGTTTGTACAATTTTTAAAGTTTTCCAGGTATTTGCAAGCTATGTCAATAATGAAATAAGTTTACACGAAATGAAGACAGGAAAGACATACGTCAATTCACTTTCAAATTCTGTATTTTATGCACCTTCTGCAGGGGTATTTTTAGGTGTTGTACATGCTTAGATGATCTTTGGTATGTTCTTTAGACTTTTTTTAGTTCTCCTTTGCAGGATTGTTTTGTATTTTGTCTAAAAAATTATATCGGGATGGATTAGGGTATAGTTACAAAAATACAAATCTGAAATAAAGTTAAAAAATAACCTGAGAATTGTTACAATAACATTGTTACTGTAATAATATAATGGCTTGGGCAGGAATACGGTAATTTATATATGTGAGCTAACTTTCTGCGGCAAAAAACCTAAGGTTGGGCTAGTCTTACTGTTGGTTATACTATCCTGTCGGATAGATAAGGCTTGATAAACAAATCTAATAGGACTCAAATATAAGCAGGGGTAGAGATAAAAGTGGGGGGAAGGCTAAAGCTACAGCTAAAGCTAGAGCTAGAGCAAGAACTAGAGCACCAGCTAGAGCTAAAGCACGAGCTAGTGCTAGAGCTACAGCTACAGCTCGAGCACAAGCTAGGGCTAGAGCACGCACTAGGCTAGAGCTAGGGCTAGTGCTAGGGTTAGGGCTAAGCGTGCTAAGAATTGAACTAAGGCTATGGTACGGTAAGGACACTTATTGCTAATACTCTTACCAGCAAGCGTTGGCGTAGTAACTTTAGCTACATAACACGAATTACCATAATTGACTGGGCGGTTTATCGTTTTATGGAAATGAAGCCGTCTATAAATCTTTTACCAAAGAATTACACTGAAAACGCACCAATGCCCTCGGGGACTAAGCCCGGGTTTCTCACAATACAATTGTGGGCGTAAGACGAATGTTTTCTTGAAACTGCCATAAACGTTTTAACATCATGTTTAGAATGTTTAAGGGTGGTTTTTTGTAGATGGGGAAATGTAAAAAAAAGGAAGGGTAAAAATGTTTTGTAGCACAAAAAAGGAACGGTTATTTTCTAAAGAGGGAAGGGAGTGTACAATATTAAAAATGCCTTAAAACAAGGTTCGCCCAAGAATCAGACATAGGCGATGAAAAATTTCAAACTATTTGAAAACCGCTCATTTTTTGATAAGAGGTAGCACTTGGTTATAGAAATGCAAAAATATAAAAAAATTTTAAAAATTTGGGTTACGTTAGGATTACGGTAGGTTTTAAGATTTTTTTGTAACTGTTGTACAAAATGTCAGAATGGAATGAGACTTTTTTTAAATTATTTGTCACTATAAGACAATCATTTTATCTGTTAACAACTTTTTTTTATTATGCCCGGAAGGCATTGAAAAAAATTAAAGTTTTTAAAAAAACCATCAAAATTTTGAAAAATTTGAAATTTCTCGAAAAAAGTCACTATGTAACAAACTTTTGACAACAGATAATGAAACTACATGCTCTTACAGTTCTAATGACACCGCGCATGGGTCATCTTAGCGGGGCCTGCGGTAGCTACGAATTTTCAAAGTTGACACCCTAAGGTCAATTAGCACAGAATTTGACTGTAATATTGTTACAAATGGTTAAAAAAGATGTTTGCCACATTTTGAGCGTTTATAAGTCTTTAAAAACAATTTCCTTTGTATTGCCTCAGGGAATTTGTAATTTAAAAAAATTAATTTTTTTAAAATTTAAATTTTAAAAAATTTTAAAGCTCGGAAATTAAAAGAATATGACTTGGCTTTTAATAAATGATCTATACAGAGACGTCGCTACGGATTTTCTCTAGGGAAAGAAAGGTTGAAAAATTTTTTTTCGTCCACAGGTCCCCTCCTGTGGCCCGATTTTTCAAAAAAATTTTTTTTTGTTTTTTTTGCGTAAAAATCTTGTATAGGTCACTTACCAAAAGCCAAGGCATTTATTTTAATTTCCAAGCTTTAAAAATTTTTTAAAATTAAAAGTTAAAAAAAAAATTTTTTTTAAATTACAAATTCCCTGAGGCAATACACAGGAAATTGTTTGTAAACACTTATAAAACTTGCAATATGTGCTATGAACCTTTTTTAACCATTTGTAACCATATTACAGTCAAATTCTGTTCTAAATTACCTTAGGGTGTCAACTTTGAAAATTCGTAGCTACCGCAGGCCCCGCTAAGATGACCCATGCGTGGTGTCATTAAAACCGTAAGAGCATGTAGTTTCATTATCTGTTGTCAAAAGTTTGTTACATAGTGACTTTTTTTCGAGAAATTTTAAATTTTTCAAAATTTTGATGGTTTTTTTTAAAAACTTTAATTTTTTTTTCAATGCCTTTCGGGCATAATAAAAAAAAGTTGTTAACAGATAAAATGATTGTCTTATAGTGACAAACAATTTAAAAAAAGTTCCATTCTATTCTGACATTTAGCACAACAGTTACAAAAAAATCTTAAAACCTACCGTAATCCTTCCGTAACACGAATTTTTAAAATTTTTTTATATTTTTGCATTTCTACAGGGTGCGACAAAAGTCCTTGGACTAACTTTACCGGTCGATTTCTTTATGTTGTACGCGATTTATATAATTTTTTAAAAAATTGTATTATTCCCCATAGTTTTTTGTTATAAATAAGTAAAAACTGAGTTTTTTATGTCTACCGTCTGTCTGTAGTTAGATGTCAAGCATGAGAGGAGCTATTATTAAGCTGCATAAGAAGGAAGAAGGCAATGTGATATTGCGAAATTGTTAAATATCGCAAAATCTACAGTTTCCGACGTGGTCAGACGGTATGTAGAGCTTGGACATGATGGTGACAGACCTAGAAGTGGCCGTCCAGCAAATGTAAACACCCGCGCCAACAGACAGTGGATCAAGAAGCGATTCATGCGTAACCCAAGGCCTCCAGTATGTAAAATGGCACGAGAGACCGGACTGAACGAAATTTCAATTCGCCGTATAGTCAGAAAGAACTTGAAGATGAAGCCGCACAAACTCAAGAAATTTCAGGAACTTACTGATGAAAACAAAAAAGTACGGTTTAAAAGAAGCAAAACTCCAATACACCGGGCCGCTAACGGAAATTGGGAGCGCATTGTCTTCACTGATGAAAAGATATTCACGTTGGAACAGACACACAAACCCTCAAAATGACAGGCATTACTCTACTGAGCCTCCTAGAGATTTGGCCATCGTCGAACACCGTCAACACCCTCGGGGCATTATGGTTTCGGCAGGAGTATGCGCCTCGGGCAAAATTTCCTTGATTTTTGTTGATAAAGGAGTAAAAATCAATAAAGAAGTGTACCAAAAGGACATTCTGGAAGCCGTATTACTTCCTTGGTCCCGATAACACTTCAAGAACACCAAATGGACGTTTCAACAGGACTCTGCTCCAGCCCATAAAGCCAAAACAACACAAGAGTGGTGTCGGACCCATTTTCCGGACTTTATCACCTTAGCTGAATGGCCTCCGTACTCCCCCGATTCAACCCGATGTATTACAGTATTTGGTCGATATTGGAGGCAAGGGTGTGTTGTAGAAGACACCAAACTTTGGAGTCTTTGAAACAAGCATTGATCGAAGAGTGGGACAAACTTTCGTTTCAGGACCTGCGGCCCGTCGCTGAAAACTTTGTGAAGCGTTTACGCCTCTGCGTAGCGGCAAAAGGGGGCCACTTCGAAACCGCTTGACTATGTTATAACTAGTGCTATATGTTACTATTGTTAGTTGTTCTTTTAGTTATATTGATTGTTTTAATAAATATATGACTAAAATAATGAGTCCAAGGACTTTTGTCGCACCCTGTATACCCAAGTGCTACCTCTTATTAAAAAATGAGCGGTTTTCACCTCAATAGTTTGAAATTTTTCATCACCCCTGTCTGACCAGTGTTCGATTCTTACGCAGACATTGTTTTAAAATTCTTTAAAGTTAAAAAAGTCTGAAAGGTCAAAGAATGTTGCATCTGTAATAAATTTTGCCCAGTGATAAGTTAGGTAGGGGGTATTAAGTTAGGTAAGGAATATCGTAGGTCTTAGTTAGGGTTAAAGCTATAGTAGGTTTAAAGTAGGGCAAGACTAATAATGCTATAGTAAGTAAACTATAGTATACTTAAGGTACAGAAACGCTGTAGAGCTAGGCTACAGTAGGCGTAATGTTAAACAAAGTTTAGTCGACTTAAGCCAAAGCGAATCTAGAGCAGTATAAAAGTAGAGGAAGGGCTGGTTTGAGTTTAGCGTAGGGCTGAGGAACGCACATGATAAAAATGCTAGAATAAGGCTCGGAATAAATAGAAGAGCCTTGGCCCTAGCACTAGCTTTACCTTTGGCCATAGTGTTTTAGCCTACAGAAGGCAACTTTTTTTTTAAAAGTTGTTTGAAATTTATGAAGTGGCAAATAATTTTAGAAAAACTTGTTTACATTACGCATAAAAGGTCTAACAACTTTACGTAAAAGATGGTTTTGAAGAAGCGATAATAAGGTGCTAATGACTGTGAGCAAGAGATTTTTTTACATTATTTTGAATAGGTTTCTCAATATAAATTTTAACACTCTTTTTAAATTTTTTTAGATAGTATTGCTGTAGCTTAAATTGCTGTATTACTCACATTTTTAAAACAGCACGTAATAAATAATGTTCTTATAATGTCTTACAAACATAACTGTGCTTTAGTGTTCACGAATAGTCTATTTTTACACTGTGGGAACTGTTTTGAACTTACACATCATAGCGGACGTTCATCCGTTACAAGCGTTTCTTTTCATAGTGGTGTGATTTATGGGTGAGGGTGGGAGATTACTCTGGCTACTGGGAAACATACGAACCTTTAAAATAGTTGTTTTTTACTTTGGTGCTTAGTGTTTCAGTTGGTGTTTTTATATTATGATTAGGCTTAAACCAGCGTTTTTAATCTAAATTTTTAAATTTTATTTATTTTTTATTTTATATTTAAATTGCTATGTTGAGGGTGTGATGATTCATTCTTGCAAGTACTGGCTGGAACGCATAACATTAACATGTTGAAATTGCTTTGTTGTTTTATTGCTTCCTTAACATGTTTTAGATATATGGGTAGGGGTTTCGGCATTACGTTTCTTTGCTTTTGCCTTGCCTTGCCTTGCCTTGCCTTGCCTTGCCTTGCCTTGCCTTGCCTTGCCTTGCCTTGCCTTGCCTTGCCTTGCCTTGCCTTGCCTTGTCTTGTCTTGCCTTGTCTTGCCTTGCCTTGCCTTGCCATTCTACCATGACACTAACTTAACTTTTATTGTAATAGACACTGCCCTGCCGTAAAATTTTACTGCGATCTACTCTTGCGTGCTTTAGTTGCCTACCTTTGTCATAGTTTGGGCCTACTCTTTAGGTTATTATATAATATATTTTACAATTTTACATAGTAACTTTTTTTAAATATGAATTGAATTTTAAAAAGCGTCTACAAGCTTTTATCTCCCGCGTTTTTGACTCACAGTTTTAAAAGACAAAAAAACTCTCATTTATGTTACCATACCGCCACATTTTCAGCCCTCAAAATAACCCCGCTACAACTACAGACAAGATGACAAACGTATCTTGTAAACATCACCCGTCGTATGTTTACATAACCAATTAAATTTGCGGACCGAAAGTTTTGAATTCGTGTGATATTCAATCTGGCACGGGCGTTTTATCCCTTTTCCGGAGGACTCTTGTGCCCATCTTCTTCAGCTGACAATAAAAAGAGAACGTCTTGAGGCTGGAATTCGAAAAGCGATACGCTTCGGGTTTAAAATCTTTTGCACGCTACACGACATTCAAGATCATGGCCAACACGACTCGCTAGCGCAATGACGTTCAGGTAAGAAGTTTGCGGACTTTCGTTTTGAAACTTGAATTTTTGCAAAAATAAAAATTTTAAAGTTTTTGAGGTTTTAAATAGATTTTAGATTAAAAATGATATTTTAGCTAGGATTAGGTTCAGACTTGGCTAGAAGAGTGTAGCATAAAGTAAGCTAAAGCCAAGGAAAGGCGTAGGCTAGGCTTGAGATTAAATTAGGTCTAGAATAACACTAGAGCAGAGCTCTAGCAAAGATCAAATATAAAGCTAAAGCTAAGGCTAAGGCTAAGGCTAAGGCTAAGGCTAAGGCTAAGGCTAAGGCTAAGGCTAAGGCTAAGGCTAAGGCTAAGGCTAAGGCTAAGGCTAAGGCTAAGGCTAAGGCTAAGGCTAAAGCTTAGGCTAAGGCTAAGGCTAAAGCTAAGGTTAAGGCTAAGGCCGTTTAAGTATAATTTGAAAGCTAAAGCTAGATGGCTAAGTTAAGGCTAAAACACTAAAAAAAGTTTATTTATAATAAAATTTGAGCCCTTACGAGTGTGTGGGAGAAAAGGCCTGTAAATTGCCTTAATTCCTCTCAAAACAATCTTTGGCTTCAAAATTGGACTTTTTTTTAAATAAAAAACTCCTGCCTATTAGAATGTTTATTTGAGTAACGGAAAGCAACCTCGTAATTTCTGGTGCTAAATTTAAGTTTTTTAATTTTGTAATTTAAAAAATATAAATAAGATTTTTATCGTTTTTTTAGGTTTTATGAAAAAAAAATAGTTATGTTAATAGTAAAGTGTAAGTGTAGGTAAAGCTGAGAGTAAGGCTATATTTTTTTTGCTTTTTGAGTCGATATTTAATTACTATTTGGGCAGCTGAGGCTTATTTTCAACTTAGGCTTAGACTTGTTTTATAGCACAGGCTAGGCTAACTTAGTGTTACGCTTAAATTTGGAATTTTTTTGGCTTATCCATAGGCTCACGTTTAAGCTCAAACTTAGGCTTAGTCTCAAGTTTAGGCCGAATTTCAAGCTCAGGTTTATGCTTATCCTCAAGCAGGCTTCGAGCCAAGTCTAGGCTTGTTAGACTCAAATGTAGGCATATCTTCAAACTTACCTTTAAAGCTCAAGCTTTGCATCGGCTATGATTCAAGTGTAGCTTGAATCATAGCCGATGCAAAGCTTAAGCTTATGATACTCGAGATAGAGCCGGTTTTGGCCGTATGAGTAGATTTTTTATTAATTTTTTATTAGTGTTATTAAAATTTTTTACGGACAAATTTTCAAATTTTATAGTTTTTATTAAAAATTTGAAAAACATTTTTTTAATGTGACGCGCCTACTTCAAATTTTTCAAAAACGTTTGGAACAATGAACTGATAAAGAGAATAAAAGTGTAAAAACGCATTTTCTTTTACAATTTTTGCGTTTTTTTATCTTCTCTCGGAATTAGAAGATTCTCTTCGGGTCTTCAAGTATGGTACTCGTGAAGAGCGAAAAATAAAGTTATGGTAAATCTTGTCATTCTTGGCCGCTTCAGACGCTTTGCGAAATTATTGAATTAAAGGCTGTTAGGAATGTTAGTTTGTCAATTCAAATCTGGGAGTAAAGTTGGTTTGGGTGTTGTTAGGGGCAGGGCTAGGGTTTATTGAAGTTTTTGGCTAGGACAACAAGCTGGGGTTTAGTATTTATAAGCTTAATTTTGCAATGGCATGCTTTCTAAAATACGCTTGGTTTTGAAGTTATGTTTAGAAACCGTGGGTAGGGAAGTTTTCTTTGCTTTACAGGTGCTGGATTTAGAACGGGATGAGGGCTAAGCATGCTAAGGGTGTGGTAAAACTTTTATTAGGAGACGCCATTTACCCCCACCCCGTTTCAATGGCAAGGCGGGACATAATAACTTAGTAAATCTCAACTAAGGGTAGGGCTCAACAAAGATAGGTTAGGTTTGTAGTGGTAACGTAGGATTATATTGGACCTAGAGGATACTTGGACAAAGCAAATTACAGTAAAACTTGCTTACACTTCATGGGTTATTGAAGGGTAGCGAAGGGTAAGTAATACAAGTTAAGATACTGTAGTGGGTGGTAAGATAAGGTAGAGTAGGTTAGAGCAATAGGGTACTGTAGGGTGGTAGGGTAGGGTAGTGTAGGGTAGGGTAGGGTAGGGTAGGGTAGGGTAGGGTAGGGTAGGGTAGGGTAGGGTAGGGTAGGGTAGGGTAGGGTAGGGTAGGGTAGGGTAGGGTAGGGTAGGGTAGTGAACTGCTTTTATAATGTCTTACAGACGATATTTATGATTTTTATAGTGTTTTTATCGTCATTTCTTTTCAGACATGCTATACAACATATGGGTAACTTTGCTTTTGCAACTTCTACTCCTGTTTTTAATGTTCACATCATTATCCAACGCCGACCTACACACAGTTTATGGCACCAGGACAAGGAATTCGTCGTTACGCACAGCTGCAGCTAATCTAAACTACGGTTCAGAGACATATCAATGTAATTACTGTGATATTAAGCAATGTACAAAGAAGAAAACCACTGGAAAGTCGTTTGGAGAAGTGTTTTGTTATAGCAAACAGTATGTGGATGAAGGTGGGTTTTTTTAAAAAGATGCGTTTTAATAAGAGCAAAGGGAAGGCGGAGTTAGAACAAAAAGAAGAGTATGGTATTGGTAAAGAAAACGTGAAGGGCATGGGCAAATTAGGGTAACGTTACTTTAATAAAGGTAGGGTATAAGCAAAGAGAAGAAAGCTACGACTTAGGTTTAGATAAGGCAAGGCTATACTACTATTAGATGTCAGTTTGGGTCTAGGACCAGGCTTGGCAGAGAAAAAGTAGGCTAGGGTTTATCCTGTTGCCTGGACTTACTTATGCTTAGACTTACGCTATCTACGGCTAAAGCTAGCAATAAAGCTAAGACTGAAGCTAGAGCAAGGATCAGGACTAGCGTTATGGCTAAAGCTCTGGGCTAGAACTCTGAGACTAAGGCTCTAGGTTAAGGCTCTGGACTAGAGTTATGGGCTAGAACCTCTGGGCTAGAACTTTGAGACTAGGGCTTCTAAGCTAGGGCTCTGGGCTAGGGTTACCATATTTTTCTAGGTTTACTCTTCGTACCTACAAAATTGTTGTCAACAAAAATATTTATTCTAACCACTTCAGACCCGGAAGACGCGCCAACAACAACATGTATAACAGACGAGGCCGAGCTACGGTATTTAGTGTTAGCGGAACGACTAAAAGACAGTAATACCTGTCAGACGGCAAAAGAGGACCCTAATATAAGGATATGTTGGTGCAAAGCTTCAGTTAAGAGGAGGTAAAGATAGAAAATTAAATCTTTAAATTTTTGAAATTTTTAAGATTTTTAAAAAATTTTTTATTTTTGAGCAAAATTTTGTTTTTTTAAAACTTAAAAAGTCTTGTCGCTTTCCACAATACAAACTAGTGTAAATCGACGACAAGACTTTTTTAAAGCTATAAATCTTACTTAAAGTGATAAAATGTTACCTAAAATGATAAAAATTGATTAAAATATTCAAAATCATTCTTATGTTACAGTATGTCACGAGTAGAACAACTTCAAGAACGAAGCCGGCTTCGTTTTGCAACCGGAGCCAAAGGCGGCGTCAAACTGGTACATTATCAAAGCGCCAACCAAAGGCAAATCAACCAGAACTATGATAACACAATAAGGGTAGGTTTTGAAAAAAATGGCAAGAACTTTCTTTACAAAGCAAAGAATGGCAAGAACTTTCTTTACAAAATCAAAAATTGCAAGAACTTTGTTTACAAGTTAAAAAATGGCAAGAACTTTCTTTACAAAATTAAAAATGGCTAACACTTTGTTTACAAACAAAAAATGGCAAGAACTTTCTTTACAAAATTAAAAATGGCTAAAACTTTGTTTACAAACAAAAAATGGCAAGAACTTTCTTTACAAAATTAAAAATGGCTAACACTTTGTTTACAAACAAAAAATGGCAAGAACTTTCTTTACAAAATTAAAAATGGCTAAAACTTTGTTTACAAACAAAAAATGGCAAGAACTTTCTTCACAAAGCAAAGAATGGCAAGAACTTTCTTTACAAAATGAAAAATTGCAAGAACTTTGTTTACAAGTTAAAAAATGGCAAGAGCTTTCTTTACAAAATTAAAAATGGCTAAAACTTTGTTTACAAACAAAAAATGGCAAGGATTTTCTTTACAAAGCAAGAAATGGCAATAACTTTCTTTACAGTCTCCTCAAACCCTAAGGCAAGGTCCAAGAGTTCAAGCTTCTGGTCTACAAAGGATTGGCTCTACAGTAACCCCATCAGGTCAGGACTTCCACTCGAGACACAAAATAGCCGCTACTCATGGTGGTATAGCCAGTCGGCTTACTAATCCTAGACGACCTTCTTCTACTTTAACTGATGGTAGTAGTCAGGTTTTGGTATCTAATATTGTTATTTTGACTTCTGTGGCAGTCTTATTTATTCATCAGCTGTTTTTGTGATTAATTTTGATTGATTTTTGTTATTTATTTTTAGTTAAAAAAGCATTTGTAATGTTTTTTTTTATTTTGAAGGTTTCGAAGTCTATGTTCAAGACAATACATTAGGAAATTATGTTTTGCATGTATTATTTTTTGTTTCATATAACGTCGAAGTCTTGTATAACAAATTGCTCCCGGATTTAAAAATTGTTCGTTAAGGAGTATTGGTATAGAAAAGTTATACAGGGCTTACAGTTTATAACGTTATACTTATGTTATAGAAATATGCATTATGTGCTGATGCAAGATATTTAGATACTGGTACAATAAAAATAATATTAACTTTATAATATGAACTGGCAGGTTTTATGTAACAAGAGCGTATTAAGGCTAGGTCTGAAAGAGTTATTTTTATTACTCGCAATTTCTTTGAATTATTTTTATTTCAAGTTTTATTAGCAAAAATTTACAAATATATTGCAGGAGGCTGAATAGAGGTTAGACGGTAACATTAACAATTGAAAATATTATACTATTGTAACAAATATTGCGTGAATATTTGATACTGATAAAAAATTGTTATGCTTATGAAATGTATACTTTTTATGACTAAACTAGTAAAACATTCACTACGTAGCTAAAATAAAGATTGTATTGTTTTGTAAAGCAAAGTTAAATTTAGGACGGTGTACCGTACTGGTATTGTAGTTTACATTACAAAAAAATGCTAAAAAATCCTTTAAAATGTACAAAATGAAGAATAGTCTGCAACTTCAATTAAGACTTCATGCCAAATTACGATCAAATTGACTAATCGAGCGTCTTTTTCGTACCCAGTCAGCTGCTTGAACAGCACATTGTGGCCGTCGACAAATACCATTTAGCTTCAACAGTAATTTTATACTACAACGGAAGTTGATGGCTGGCTGAAAAAGTTATTCTTAAAAACGGCAACAGGGCAGTTTTTTAATTTTTTAAAATTTTTAACAAAATGTCAAAAAATCAATTAAAATTTTAACGAAATGTAACTTTTTAAACTTTTATTTATAAAAAATGACATTTTACTGTAATTTTGAGCTAAACTTTTGAAAAATAATCAAAATATAAAAAACCGATAAAAATGTTGACGAAATGTCAATTTTTAAAAAACGTAAAATTTTTTTAAAATTAATTTTGTGGTGGTAAATTTGCATAAAAATCACGTTTTAAAAATTTTTCTGTCTGAAAATGATGCATAGTAAACAAAATGTCACAAAACTTATTATTTCCTACCTCATCCACATCAAGTGAAAACGCTTGAACCCTCAAGCCACCAGTCAAGTCACTGTCGTATTTTATGTTACTAATAACTTGTGGAAATAATGTACAACCAAACTCGTCAATAATTTCGACCGGTTGAGTTTGACGTTGTGTTGTTACCGTACAACTGTGCACCATCATACAGTAAATGTCTACACTGCCGCGTTCACCATAATTACAGTCCCATTTGTGGTACAATGGGTCACCAATGTTTATTTTTCTGCAAAAAATGTGATATTTATGGCTATTTTTTGGCTTTTTTTGGTAAATTTATTTTTGGCAAAATGTTACAAATTATATAGATTTTTCGACAAAATGTCACAAAGATTATCGGTTTTTTAAAAAGTGCCAAAACAATTAATCTCAAAGCAAGAAAGTAAAATACGCGTGATTTAACCCGGGTTACATATATATTTTTAATTTAAACGAAATGTCACAAAATTTATCGACTTTTTAACAAAATGTCACAAAAATTATTGATTTTACAAAAAAAAGCCAAAACACAAAAAAATTTTTAAAAAATATTTTGTAATAGTTAATTAAGTCTTACCCGTTGACCGGAGAACCATACCGGTCGTTATGAAGCACATTATAGCTACATTTAGGCTCTGGGAACCGGCTGACTGGAAGTTCAATAATATTACTACTATTAAACTGGGCCAAGGCAATCGTTGCTAGCATTGTAGGTATCATGACGTATTGTCGTGTACTAAAATTTTAAGAAATTTAATTTTTTACTAGGTTAACAATTTACTAATTTTTTAAAGATTTTTTGGTTTTCTTAATTACTGTAGGCATGGGTGAGAACGTTAGGGTAAAATTAGGCTACTGTCAAAGCCGGGGGAAAGGGGACTTTTGGTCTGGGAAGGAGGGTCGAACAAATCGATACAAGTAGCTAGCTGATTTGTTGCAAAAAAATTTTTTCTAAAATTATACAGAAGAAAGCAAGATTGATTATTTTCGCAACTTTTTTTCTGGGGGGGGGGGGGGGGGGAAAACTAAATAAAGTAAGATAGGACAAGAGTAAGACATATGTTAAAGTAGGTAAGGTAGAGTAAGGTAGGGTATGGTATGTTAGGGTAGGATAGGGTAGGGTAGGGTAGGGTAGGGTAGGGTAGGGTAGAGTACGGTAGGGTAGGGTAGGGTAGGGTAGGGTAGGGTAGGGTAGGAGGATACAGTTAACTTACCATTTTTGAAGCCATTTTAACATAACTTTTTGCAAATTTTGTAGTTTGCTTTACCGACTACTTCCAAGAGTAAAAGTTCACACTTATTTCGACTGAAAACTATTTTTAAAAAACAAGTAATTGGCTTAAATTTAAGTGAAAAACAACAGTTTTTCTAAACGTCACGTCTCGGAAATTAACACAATTACAGTAAAAAACTGTTTGTACTCAAATTGGCAGGTGATTTGAATTGTAGTTTTTAGCTTAAAAGTTCACACTTTTTTTATAAAATAGAAGAAACTTTCTTTACAAAACAAAAAATGGCAAAAACTTTCTTTACAAAATAAAAAATGACAAGAACTTTCTTTACAAATCAAAAAATGACAAGAACTTTCTTTACAAATCAAAAAATGACAAGAACTTTCTTTACAAATCAAAAAATGACAAGAACTTTCTTTACAAATCAAAAAATGACAAAAACTTTCTTTACAAATCAAAAAATGACAAGAACTTTCTTTACAAATCATAAAAAGGCAAGAACTTTCTTTCCAAATCAAAAAATGGCAATAATTTTTTTACAAAGCTTTTTCATTATATTTTTGAACTTTCCCACCAAACCAAATAAAAATACCCTAAAGCGTTTCAAATTAAACCACGTTTCACTTTACATCGAAAAAAAGTAAGAATGATCGTAAAAAATTCGTAAAACAAAGACCTTTTCAAAGTCGTTTTCGTCTTCTTCGGTCAACGTTTTTTCACGTAAATTAGTCTAAAAAGTTAATGAAAAAGAGTTTTTTAAATTTTTTATTGGAAAATGGCAAAAGAACTTTATCAAAAAAAACAAAAATGACAAAAAATGTCTTTACAACATAAAAATTTTATTCATTGTATAACTTGCCATTTGCAGGCTGCAGAATAAAAAAAACGAGAAAGACTTTCTTTACAAAACAAAAAATTGCAAAAACTTTCTATACAAAACAAAAATAGCAAAAAACCTTTTCTTACAGGGCTTTAAACGGCAGAAACTTTTTTACAAAACATAAAAAGGCAAAAACTTTTTTTACTGATCAAAAAATGACAAAAACTTTCATTACAAACTAAAAAATGGCAGGAAATTTCTTTGCAGTACAAAAAATGGCAAGAACTTTCTTTACAAATCAAAAAATGACAAAAACTTTCTTTACAAATCAAAAAATGACAAAAACTTTCTTTACAAATCAAAAAATGGCAAGAACTTTCTTTACAAAGCATAAAATAACAAGAACTTTCTTTACAAATCAAAAAATTACGTTAATATCTTTCACAATTTTTACAGAAAAACAAAATTTCTTACCTCCATTAAAACTCAAACCTTGCCATTAACTTTTAAAAATAATTTAAAAAACAAAAATTTAAAAAATTTGTTCAAAAAAGGGTATTAAACACCGTCCGACTACATTAAAACAAGTAATTTTCTCAATCGAAATGAGTTTTTTTTACAAATGTATTGAAAGCGACCCAGTTTTGACGGCTTAAAAGTGACCATTTCGGGCGCAAAAAATACCCAGGATTTGATCAGTCTGAACTTTTAAAATTTAAACTAATTAGACCGGGTGTTGTACGTTAGGTAGACATAAATACAAAACTAATCAGACAAGGTATTGTACGTTAGGTGGACTTTACTATGACAAAAAAGCTATAGACCAAGAAAAAGGCAGGGCATATCATAATATGAGAGATACAAGAGTGGGCAGGGTATCATAAAGCAGGGTAGAAGTAAGATTGGGCAAAGGCAAGAAAAAGGCAAAGAATAAAGCAGTGTAGAGTTAGGCTAAATACAGGAAAATCAGGGTCAAAATAAGGTAGAGTTGGACAATATAGGAAGGGGCGGAGAGAGATAGAGTAATTCAAGACAAGGTAGGATAAGACATAGTAGGGTATGGAAAACCAGAGCAGGGCAAGAGCAAGGCAAGGCAAGGCAAGGCAAGGCAAGGCAAGGCAAGGCAAGGCAAGGCAAGGCAAGGCAAGGCAAGGCAAGGCAAGGCAAGGCAAAGGCAAGGCAAGGCAAAGGCAGGGCAAATGCAGGGCAAATGCAGGGCAAAAGCAGGGCAAAGGCAAAGCAAGAGCAAGGCAAGAGCAAGGCAAGGCAAGGCAAGGCAAGGCAAGGCAAGGCAAGGCAAGGCAAGGCAAGGCAAGGCAAGGCAAGGCAAGGCAAGGCAAGGCAAGGCAAAGGCAAGGCAAGGCAAAGGCAGGGCAAAGGCAGGGCAAAGGCAGGGCAGGGCCTTTTCTCCGCCAAAACTTTTTTTACAAATACTTCTTGATTCTTAAAGATGTTTTTGGTATAAACTTACCGTACCTTTCCAAAAACAGTTGCAAATTAGCGTCTTGAAGATTAAAAAACAACACACTTGTGACTTTTTGTATGATTTTTTTGTCTTTTAAACTAATTTGTTAACTGTACTTGACTGCACGCCAACTGTCTTAATTGGCTTAATTTTGTCTCGTGTTGTAAACACGGTTATTACTGCAAACGTGTACTTCGGGGTTTTAAGCCAAAACTGTAGTTTTGAAGTAAGTGTTCTGTGTTTTACTGTAAACTGGTTTGGAAAAATTATTGTGTTTGCTATTTTATGTAACGGAACGAAAAGAATTTAGTGTAACTGTAGCATTAGAGCTTTAGCCCAGAGCCCTTGCCCAAAGCCCTAGCCCAGAGCCCTAGGCTAGAGACCTAGCCCAGAGCCCTAACCTAGAGCCCTAGCTCAGAGCCCTAGCCCAGAGTCCTAGCCCTGGCTCTAGCCTAAATAGCTCTACTCTAAAAGTTTGTTTTGGCTCTAGCCTACATAGCTCTACTTTAAACAGAATAGTCTTACCTATGCCAAACCGAATTACTTTAGCCTTATTCATGCTATGCGCTAGCTATCTCTTAGCTTGATCTGTTTTTTAATTTATCCTACTCTGGCTTTAACCTAAAAAATACTTTTTTTTAGTTCTTTTTGACTTTTTAACAAAGCCATTCTAAAATATTTATTTTACAATTATGATGGAACAACTTTTATGCTCAGATTGCTCATTCTTTTGGTTATCATCATTAAAATTGTTGACCTTTTTTACTTCACACTGAACATTATTATCCAAGTCCATTTCTTTTGTATACAACTTGACCACAATTCCCAGGCAAAATAACTGGACGATAGTAAAAAGCAACGCTACTCCGTACCCAAACCAAAACTGTAGTGGATAGTACAGTATTGTGACCACAAATGCGTTGAATAATGAAAAAGAAGGCACAAAATGGTATAATGCACGTTGAAACCTTCTTTCTGATATGATTATTGCTCCGGAAGATATAATGGGCTCTAGGATAGTGCCATATATTATAATGGTTAAAATGGCTATCATCATTAGTGTTATTGTTGGCCAGGTTTGAGTGATTTGAAAGTCCTGAAAGTAATTGGTATAGGAAAGATCAAGCTAGAATAAGACTAAAGATAAGGAGAGCGGTAGAGAGGGAAGAGAGGTTAGGGTAAGAGCTTCTTTTGGGGTTGTAGTATGGGCCGTAGTATACTATATTTAAGCCTTACTATAGATTCCAATTAAGCCTTTCTTTAAGGATATAACTTGAACCTCAGCCTTAAAGTCTAGCAATAGCCCTATCATTAAAGGTTAGATAAAGACTTAGGTAGAGTTTCTGGCTTAATTTACTGTAGGGTTGAGGTAGAGGTGTACAGTGAGATATAGGAACTTAAATATATGTCAAAGGTAGGGTTAGGGTTAGGGCAAAGGTATTACCATGGTAGAGCTGGGGAGAACTAGCGTAGAGCTAGGGTAGGACTGGTGTAACGCTAGGGTAGAGCTAAGGTAAGGATACGTAATGGTAGGGTAAAGACCAGGGTAGAAACAAAATTAGAAGCTAGAGAAAAGCAAAGGGAAGAATACTTACCGTAACAAAAAATACAGCTACAGTAAGAAAATTTAGCATGGTCAACACTGCCAAACTTGATATTATCAATTTGCGCTGATTAAACATAGAAATTAGTTTATAACCAACCGGTAGGCATACTGTTGTCATCATTATTATAACGGCTAGTACAAAGGTAGAAGATGCCTAGAAATCGACAAGTAAGTTTATAATTGCCATAACTTCTTTAAATGCTATAAAATGTCATAACTTTTGTAAAACTATAAAAATTGTGACATGTTTCGTTTTACCCTATCAATTTTTCCAAATCTTCCAAAAATATCATTTCCGTAGATCAAAAACGGCCATAATAATGAGAAATTGAGCAATGTTATCATAGCTCCAACAAGTATAACACTTTTCTGCCCAATATGGTCTTGAATTGTCTCTGATAAAGTAAAGTCTAGACGATTTGAGTTCTAAAATGACATTTTTTTACAAATTTTACAAATAAAAATAGCAAAATTTAAGTTTTACAAAAGTGAAGAAACTTTCTTTACAAAAATTTTTTTTGAGAACGCTAAAAGTTTGCTTACAAAAAAATTTTTTTTAAACTACAAAAAAAAATTTTACAAAAAACACTGCCAAATTTGACAATATCTACCATACCATTCTTTGTAAAGCTTTAAGTTCTTCTAGTATAGCTTCATGATCTTTGTCATTTTCATAGTAAAACACGACGCTCTCCTTGGCTAATCCAGTTTCGGCCAATGACAATAAATATAATGGAGTTTCTTTGTAAATCAATAAGTAAAAGGTTAAACTAAAAAAACGTAATGTTATTGTAAAATACGTTGCGGTAGACTGTAAACGCAAAAATTTTATAAATAAAAAAGATTTTTAAAAAAATCTAAAAATTTAAAAAATTTCACCAAAATACGTTGAACACAACAGGAAATAGGTGAAGGTAGGGCCAAGTTCCGTCACTGCCTAACACAAATTTTGACGCTGTAGTACTGCTTACAATCATAGAACACCAACTTGTTATACAGACTGTTTTTACTAATATACTTCTGGATTCTGATGACGTAATTTCCTGAAAAATCAATAAAAATATCTTGCCCTACCCTACCCTACCCTCCCTACCCTACCCTACCCTACCCTAACCTAACCTAACCTAACCTACCCTACCCTACCCTACCCTACCCTACCCTACCCTACCCTGTCCTACCCTACCCTACCCTACCCTACGCTACCCTACCCTACCCTACCCTACCCTACCCTACCCTACCCTACCCTACCCTACCCTACCCTACCCTACCCTACCCTACCCTACTACCCTACCCTACCCTACCCTACCCTACCCTACCCTACCCTACCCCACCCTACCCTGTCCTACCCTACCCTACCCTACCTTACTTTATTATACTCTTACTTTACCATACACTACCGTACTATACCGTACATCATTTTACCGTATTCTATTGTATTCTACTGCATTTTATTATACCCTTATTGTAGCATATGTTACGCAACCCTACTTTACCTTACCTTCTTTTACTCTTTCTACTCTACTGTATTTTATCTTTCTCTTCTCCACACTATCCTATACTAATTTTGGTGTTGTTAGCCTCAGGTATATTACACAAAATCTACAAAATAACTTACATTTAAAATCCTCGCCAAAAACGAAAGTCCAATTCCAATGCCAAAGCCAGATAAAATTTGAGAAAACACCAACAGTTCGAATAAGTCATACGAACTCCAAATATACAACACAGATGACAATAAAGACAGTATCTGTGTCACAATAATACCTTTCCTCCTACATATTACTTTAGATATCCAGTAAAATAATACAGTACCAAGAAAAGCCGACAAGAATAATAAACTACAAAAAAAGCTCCACACAATAGTAGTACTACCAGGCCTTAGTACTATATTGTAATGAATTTTGAGGCTTTTTCTAACTAGGCCAATTATAATGTCATAATTAGCGTTGATTGTACTTATAGTCATACATAAGCGGAATACTGTACCTAGGGTTGTTAGTACTATGGTTAAGATAGCATTTGCTGATGGAATTTTAGTTGGCTTAGTAGTACTGTAATCATCAGTGTGTTTAGGTAGGATGAAGCCAAATAACATCTAATAGAAAGGTTTATTAAAGGTAATGTTAGGTAATCGCCAATTTAGCAGCAGTAACCACGAACGTCAAAAACGGCTTGAATTACTTCCGTCGTCAAGTGGTTTCATCGTAATTCAGTTACAACAAGATGGTCACTCAACGTAATTTGGAGGTAATTGTTGTTATTATTAAAAACCTATTTACTATGACTAAAACTTGCCCAAAACCTACAAAAAAATACTAACAAGGAAAGTGCCCAACCTGCAACTCTCAGAATCAGCTCTCAATTTTTAAATGAATTCTTTTTACTACCAATAGTACATATAAAAAATCTTAGCCTGCGGTTTTAAGTTTTAAAATTTAAATATTTGAATTTCCCGCCAAATTGGCAAATTTAGCATAGCGTTGCAAGCACTTTTTTCGGCTTTCCAGTCAAGCTACGCCTACAAATTTAAAAATGTAGGTTCATTTACAGGTTTTCTACAATCAAAGAAAAATGATTTAGGAAAGTCAGAAAATGACAAAGTTATAAGCCTGAAATACAATGGCAATTTGGCGGGAAGTTCAAAAAGTAATTTTTTAATCTCGATTTTCTCAAGACTAGCCGCAAAACCGCAACTTAATAATTTGCATAAGATTTTGCATTTACATAATCTTGCTACAAAAAAAGTTTGGATAGAATCTGAGCGTTGCAGGTCGGGTACCTTCACTGTAAGAAGAACATGTGGAATGTATTTATTTAAGTCAATATCAGTTTATACAAAACCCACAACTTTTACTGCACATTATACGTTTTCTTCGTGGACTATAGTACGGAGAATCACAAAAACCATTATTAACGTACAGGGAACATCTAAAAGTGTTTTATGTTTAACAGACGTAACTTAAGCTTAACTTTGTTACCAATCGGTACATTTATAACATCTTTATAACAAAGGCTAGAATAAGCAAGCAGTTCCAAGCGGGGACTTTCTTGGGTCTGGGGGTGGGGGTCGAAAAAATCCACAAGAGCAACCAAGTTTAACTTAACATTTTTCAAAAAAATTTTTTTTTGGGAGAGGGGGTAAACAAATAGTATCATGTATAACAAGGCTAGGCTCTAATCTAAGGTAAGACTAAAATTGAAGTAGAGTAAACCTAAGGTAGGAATATGATTAGACTAAGATACGAATAAATTACGGATAAGGCAACATTAAGTTAGAGTAAAAACAATTTAAAAATGGGGCTAGGGTAGGTAGAAGTGAGAAACGGGCCGTCTAGGCCCGGCCCGGCCTTGAGTTAAAATTGAAACGGGCCGGGCCTGAAAATAGGGCCCGGGCCCGAAAAAAAAATTTTTTAATTTTTAAAAATGTTTTATTTTAATCCCGTTGATGTTTTTTGATTTCATTGGGTACCATGATACATAAATGATCTAAAAGAACAATGCAAAGCCAAATTTCCGTTCATTTTTTAAGTTTTAAAATTTTTTTTAAAACGGGCCGGGCCTAGAAATTTTCTGCCCGGGCCGCTCCGGCCTGAGAGAAAATTGAAAACGGGCCGGGCCTAAACGTTTTGCCCCGGGCCTGGGCCGGGCCTTAAAAGTGGGCCCGGCCCGGCCCTTTTCTCACCCCTAAGGGTAGGACTAGGGTAACGCGAAGATTAGATCAAAGGGTAGGCCTAGACGTAAAGCTTATCATTAAATTTAAAAAAGAAGTTCTTACAGTTTATGTGAATCTTTGCAAATTGGTGATGGTGTTTCCGTTTGGCTACAAACTATATCACTAAATAACAGTGATAATAGTGTCAGTATTAAAATATCATAAAAAAATAGAAAAAGATTCATTAACACACTCAAATTATTAAAAACTAAACACAAAACTAGGTTTCGATGTTCTTTTACTAACTTTATGTTTATACAGATGGAAAAAGCTTAAATGTATATTACGTATTTTACCTTTCCTTTGACTGTCTTCATGCAAAAGTCAACAAGCTTAAAAGTTGCGTAAACGAGCCCACCACAAAAATTAACAAAAAAAATGGCGCCAGATTAACTCAATCTAGCCTCCAGCCTCTACGCTAGCTTTAGGCAAGAGTGTAAGCCCAGCCCCTTCCTCAAGTCTAGCTTTAGTTCTATCTCTACTTCTAATCCAAAGCCAAAACTCAAGCTAAAACTCAAGATTAATATCAACTTTAACCCCAGCCCCAGCTCCACCCCGGCCCTAGTCCGATACCTAGCTCCAACACCTAGCCTTATCGCTACTCCTAAACCGACGCCGAATCCAAAACCCAAGCTCAAGGTTGGGCTCAAGCTAAAGCTCAAACCCAAATTCAGTTTCACGATTTAGACCTAGCCTTACCCCTAGCCTCAACTCTAGGCTCAGCCCTAGTCCTGTTTAAAACCTTTTATTAAAATCAATAGTTTTTGTGACATTTCGTCTTATTACTCTATTTTTTCGTTTTGTCAATATTACTTTTAAATCAACTTGCTTTGCACTGCTTTGGACAAGCGTTAGCTCTTTGCTTATCAAGCTTTCAGTAAAATACTTTAAAAAATTAAATTTTAAATTAAAATTGCTGTTCACATCATTAAGGTTTGCCTTGTAACATTATCAATATTCAACGCTGTTCACAAGATTAATTGCGAACAGCCCTACCAATCAATTAAAACAAATTGGGCCCCAGACCATTTTACAGCTTATTAGGCTTAATAGCTCAAAGGAACAGGCCATAACGTCTAATGTAGTGTAATATTGTATGTAACATACTGTTACATGTACGCTTTGATTTATTGTAATTCAAAACTGCTTGTACATTAATGTAATGTAGAAACGTAATGTAGCATTACATTGCGTTCAATTAAAGCTAATATAAAAAGCCTTCTGTAGCTAACACAACATCACTGTTTCGCCATGAAGTTGGCTTTGGTATTGTGCGTTACCGTAGCGGTTGTTGCGGTTGTTGGTGGCCATA
Source organism: Bursaphelenchus okinawaensis (assembly GCA_904066225.2). Lineage (NCBI taxonomy): Eukaryota > Metazoa > Nematoda > Chromadorea > Rhabditida > Aphelenchoididae > Bursaphelenchus > Bursaphelenchus okinawaensis. Next base: position 1,607,796 of record CAJFCW020000002.1, on the reverse strand, counting down.
GAGGACTAGACAGCCGAGTACGTCGTGGTGCTGATGACGATGATGTACCTCATTCTATCAACTTCTTGAGAGCTTGACGTGGTGCTGGTGACATATCAGTGCATGTCAATCACGATGATGTTATCAACAAGATATTCCTTATCTTTAATGAAGCCGGATTTGGGCTCTAGTACCAAAAAGTGTACGATTTGCTGGTGGCCAATCATAAAAACGTAAGGTATTCCAGAAGTGCAGCTATAACGGGATCTGCTTTAGTTTGGAAACAGGATTTCGTACCAAGAAGGCTGGGCTGGTAATTTGAGCTAGAGGGACTAAAAATCTTACATGGAAAATGTTCTACCTGCCTGCCTGTAAGATCGTTAATTGTTTTTACTGAGTAGGGTAGATCCGAGCAAGGAAGGACACGGTTAGGCTTAGCACGGTAGAGTTGAGCGCGGTGGGGCAGGGTAGCGTAAGGCAGAACAAGCTAGAACAATGAAAGATAAGATAGGTTAAGAGATAGAGTAAGACAAAGCACGGTGCACAGCATAGTGTAAACGGCTCATAATTGAGCTGAAAACCGTCTCCGGCGAAGCAAGTGACGGTAGTACGATAAAGCAACGTGGAGTAAGGCAGATAATGGCAAAGCAAAGTAGAGAGTAAGATAAGGGAAAGGTAGCTTACGTTAGAACAGAATACAATACGGTAAGACACAGTACAGAACAGAAGGAGTACTATAGGACAGGGTAGGGTACGGTACGGTAGGGTACGGTAGGGTACGGTAGGGTACGGAAGGGTACGGTAGGGTACGGTAGGGTCGGGTAGGGTAGGGTAGGGTAGGATAGGGTAGGGTAGAGTAGGGTAAGGTAGGGTAGGGTAGGGTAGGGTAGGGTAGGGTAGGGTAGGGTAGGGTAGGGTAGGGTAGGGTAGGGTAGAACTGCTTATACTAAATTCTAAATTTTAGGTAGAAGACCTTGTCAAAAAGTACAATTTGGATGTTATTCCTCAACGCCTTAATAACTTTGAAAGGGATATTATTGGTTATGATGAAGGAAATCCAAGAGGAAAGCAACTTGACAAAGCGGTAGCTGAAGCAGAATACATTTATGACCGTCTGATTGCCGTTGTTACTTCAATCAATGATCTTGTTTCCGTAGATAATGTTATGGATTTGCTTCGCTTGGCTCAAGTGGTATGAATTTAAATTTAATTTTAAATTTCTGAAAAGAAAGTTTGTCGTCAATTTACGCTTACTATACTCTACCGTACTCTATCCTACTTTACGGAACATAACTTACCGTATCTTGTCTTACCGTAATTCTACCATGTCTTACCGTACCGTGCCATATCGTGCCATACCCTACCCTACCCTACCCTACCCTAACCTACTCTACCCTACCCTACCCTACCCTATCCTACCCTACCCTACCCTACCCTACCCTATCCTACTTTATTATACTCTTAACTTATCAAAAACTACCGACCGTATTATACCGTTCATCTACCGTATTCCCTCCTTACATTATGCTGCTCTATTCTACCTTGTCTTGCCCTGCTGTAACTTATCTTACCCAATCCTACACGACCCTATGTTGTCATCCTCTTTCTTACCCTATCCTCCTTCATTTCCTATCACGTATTTTAATTAAATTTCAAAAAATTTCAAATTTCAGAACCACGTCACCAATCGCATTCGTGAATCACTTGCTTCGGGCAATGGCGATATGCAACAATTAGTCAACGCAATTTCTTGCGCATACAAATGGCAACCTCATGGCCCAGCTAAGTATAGCGTAGGTGCAGCTCTCGATGTGCTGTACAGCCGCAATGTTAATTCACACGAACTTAGAAACCTTATTCTCGGCCTGTGCCCAATTATCGAGATAAAGGACGAAAATTAATACTTTTGAGGATTCGATAAAATACTATGAAAGAGTTTTTAAAATAAATTTTTATGCCACAAAATTGTTTTTTTTTCATATGAAATGGCTTTTTTATAACGAATGTAATGTAAAAAAGAAAAATTTTGAGCGCTTAGGGTTGGAGAGCGCGGGGTAGCGTAGTGGTTGCGGCGCCACTTCACTATTCGGAAGGACCTTGGTTCAACCCTTGCCTCCACCCAACCCAGGCGCATTGAGGAATGGGTAGTGCTGGGAGCACGGGGACTAGGCTCATCAACAATTGGCCAACACAAGTGTATGATAGACAAGCCAGAAGTCCTATAGAGCACCTCACCCACGAACCAGTGATGCGGTGGACAGTGGAAGCTGGGGAGAGGCCCAATTATAAGAAACATCATAAACCAAGGATAGCTCCGGTGAACAACGAGGAAGAACTAGAACAATCCAGGAACATACACGCAGTAACTCAAGGCAATTGTTGGCATCAACAACGTATATCAGATTTACATTTTACTGGCATAAATTGTAGTTTTGCCGGAGTTCAAATTAAGGCCGCGGTGGTTTGTTTTAGGTCCCGCAACGATAGATTTGAGTTGCAAAAAAGCGTAAAAGAAATTTAGTTTTAACGCTACTTTCATATTAAAAGGAGCGCAAAATTAAGCAAACGGACTAATAAAAATAATATTTAAATAAATTTAAAAAATTAAAATTGTTTGAATTATTGATTATTTAGGCACAAAAGTAGTACAATACAAATTTCTCCATTTGTTAAATTGTTCAAAAAAGAATGACTGCAAAGTGACGGACAAATCAAAATTAGTCATTCTTTTTGGGACAACCTAATATTATTTTAGTGAATTTATATTGCCTTGCCTTTGCCTTTGCCTAAATCTAACTTCAGTCTCCTTGTTAGACAGTCTTGAACAGTATGCTTGGTGTAGCGTGGTATGGTTTCTCACAATCATTAAAAATTGAATTTTGAAAAATTAGTTTGTATTTAAACGTTGATATTAAAAAATTAATTAAACTTTGTCTAAATTTGTGTGAACAAGACCAGAACAAGATTCCTAATACAGCCTACATCATAGCTACAACAACATTAAATGGTAGCTATGAAGCTAATTTTCGTACCTTGGGCTCTTGCAGTCATTGTTACTGTAGTTAATAGTCATGGTGAAGGTTTCGATAGTCGTCGTTCTGGGATCAACTATGATGGAATAAGCTACAGAGGCAACAGAATTCGACGTGACATAACAGATCGAGGATGGTTTAATCCGATAGGTTGGGTTAGTTACCGTGCTCGTCGTTCTGTTAACGATGATAAGAAAAGCTTATCTTTAGTAAGAGATCGCCGAGATGTTGATGATAAAATCATTGATATGAATAACAGAGAAGCCTACATAAGCAAGCTAGAGAAGGATGAATACAATCCACCTCATCCGGAAGTCATCAATATTAAAAATGTCATCAACAAGCTCTACCTTATCTTTAATGACGCTGGATTTGGACTTAAATATAGACAAGTAGAAGAGTTATTGGTTTCTACTTATCTGCATGTGAGATTTTCAATTATTTTTTCTAGGTAGAGTAAAGCAAGGCACAATAGAGCAAAGAACGGTGAGGCAGAGCACGGTAGGAAAAAGTACAAAAAGACATAACACGGTAGAGGAATAGGAAGTAAGACAAGGTAGGGTAAGGAGAAGTAGGAAAAATCACAGTAAAGCAGGGCACGGTGTAAAATGGCACAGTCGGGCCGGGCACGGCACGGCAAGACACCGTAGTATAGTTCAAAGTAGGGTAGGTAGGGTAGGGTAAAGTCGGGTAGGATAGGGTAGGGTAGGGTAGGGTAAACATAACAAAACTTTTCAATTTTAGGTACGAAACATTGACAAACAGACCAATTTGGAACTAAGCGAATTGTTGAGAGCATTCGGTCTGTTTCTATCCCATGATGACAAAGGGTATCCACGTGGATTTGCGTTTGAAAAAGCTGTCAGAGAAGCTCAAACTGTGTATGAAATTTTGGTTTCCACGTCAACGTCTGACTGGAATTTACCGCTCGAAGGTTGTATGATGGACCTTCTTGGCTTGGCACAGTTGGTATGTAACTAAGAAGGCTTTTGCTTTTGCCTTGCTTTTGACCCTGCCTTTGCGCTGCTTTTGCCCTGCCTTTGCCCTGCCTTTGGCCCTGCCTTTGGCACTGCCTTTGCCTTGCCTTTGGCACTGCCTTTGTTTTGCCTTTGGCACTGCCTTTGCCTTGCCTTTGCCCTGCCTTTGCTTTGCCTTTGCCCTGTCTTTGCCCTGCTTTTGCCTTGCCTTGCCCTGGCCTTGCACTAATATATCTACTTTGTTCAACACCTTTTCACTATGTGCCAAGCCCTAATATAAACTATAACATCTTTTAAAACACAATTCCAGAACCACGTCAACACCCGTATCGACGAGTCTCTCCAATCGGCTGGTTCCAATATGCAAGCTTTGGTAAACAAAATTCTTTATGCCTACAGCGTAGATCGAATGCACCTTCAACCAGTCAAGTTTTTGGTTGGTCGAGTCTTGGATGCACTATACTACAAGAACGTTAATAAGAAAGAGCTGGACCAGCTTTTGAACAGTTTGAAACCAATTGTTCATAAAAACGTCTTATAATATTAAGACATTGATAATAAATGTTTGCATTTTAGAGATATTTGGATTTTGATTGACTTCAAACTTTTTAATTACATAGAAAGATTATGTAATTATAAAATATTCAACAAAGTGCTGTATCGCGCTTTTCAAGAAAACGCGAGAAAATCGAGTTTAAAAAATAAGGTTTTGAATTTCCTGCCAAATTGGCATTGTGTTTCAAACTTATAACTTTGCCATTTTTTGACTTATATTCACTTTTTTTTTGATATTTCAGTACAAAACCATTTTAACTTTGAAGACAAAATTACATTTTTAAATTTGTAAGCAAAGCTTTTACTTTACATTATTCAAGCGTCTACAATTACAATTCAGGAGGTATAGATTACATAAGTAGTTTGATGCCGTAGATTGTAACGTACTGTGTTGATGTGCAATGGTGTTCAATGTTCAGATGAAGACCAACGGAGCTATTCTTGAGTCTTACTTTTCCCATAATTGTGCATCTCCCCAGGTATTTCACTGTTCCCCACCTCAATGAGTCGTAAGTGAGATGCTCCATAAGACTTCTGTCGTTTAATCATATACTCGTGTAGGCCAAGTATAGATATGCCTAGTCCCCGTGCACTAAGCACTACCTATTCCTCAACGCGCCTGGGTTGGGCGGTGGCGGGGTTGAACCAAGGGCTTTCCGAATAGCGACGGCCTCTGCGCTACCAACGCACTAAAAAAGACAAAAATCTGGGCTGGGCACAGCAAGACAGAAAAAATGTAAGGGAGAGTAGGAGTAAAGAAACTTAAAATAAGGTAAAGGTTTGACCCTAGTGGTAGGCTGAGGCTGTGGTAGGACTATAGTAGGGCAAGAGAAAGAATAGGAAAAGACTAGGTTAAGGCTAGTTCAATGTTAATTTAAATTTAAGGTAGAAGTGCCTACTCTTTCACTTGGCCAACACAGGTGTATGATAGACAAGCCAGAAGTCCTATGGAGCACTTCACCCACGAACCAGTGATGCGGTAAACAGTGAAAACAGGGGGGAGGCCCAAGTATGGAATACATCATAAACCAAGTATAGCTCCGGTGAACAACGAGGAAAAACTAGATCAATCCAGGAACATACACGCACTACTTCAATGCAATCGTCGGCATCAACAACATATAATCTAACTAAATCTACATTCCACCGACCATGAATTGTAATTGTATAGCGTAGAAAACATGTTATTTTGAGCTGATTCTGAGCGGAACAAGTGGGTACTTTCCCTGTAAACCTAATGATAGACGGCGATTTAAACGTAAACGGTTTTTCCTACCATATGTTGCTTTACTCTACTTGTCCATTGAATTTTTGTGCTTTTACTAATTAAAACATCTAGCCCATTAATAATGTTGCACCAATAAACGTTTCTTTATTAAATTTTAAACAAATTAAAATATTAATTAAAAAATTTTTTTATTAAAACTTTTTTTAATAAAACAATATTAAAATTAAAAAATTGTAATGAAAACGTTATTTTAAGTACAAAAATTTAATAAAAACTTTGTTTAAATTTAAAATCCCTTAATTTTGATACCTATAAAAGCCCGGTCATGCTGTTATTTCCATCATAAAGCCATGAACTGGGCCATTCTACTGTGTCTTGTTGTGGCTACGGTAGCTCAACGGTATGACAGAAGACATAGTGGTGAAGAAGGTGGAATAAGCTATCGTGCTCGGCGTGGCAATGATAAAGTTAGTGCTGATGGAGAAGGAAGCAAGCCCATTGGTGATCTAGGCTGGGGTCCTTGGGTATCGAGAGTACGTCGTCAAGCCGGCGGAGGAGGCAAGCCATCGGTGATTTAGGCTGGGGTCCGTGGGTGTCGAGAGTACGTCGTGGCTTTAATGATGACAAAACTAAAAAATCAGGATTCTACAGAGCACGACGTGGTGTCGACTGTCCTCCAGGCCAAAAAAGCTGGCATGGCTGTAACACCTACAGCTTCCGGGATCGTCGTGCTGCTGGCGATGATAAGGGTCAAGGCAGTGATGATATTAAGTCATGGGCTCCTGGTGCGTACTCAAGAGTACGTCGTCAAGACGACGACTCTGTTTCATGGGGTCCCTACTGGTCAAGAGTTCGCCGACAAGCTGAGGGCCATCCTGATGGTGGTATGTCATGGGATCCATATTGGTCAAGAGTTCGTCGACAAGCTGGGGGAAAGCCACTGGAGGACCAGGATGATATGGCCAATAAACTGCACTTGGGCTTCAGGGATGCTGGATATGGGCAATCTTATGAATTTGTTCAGCAGTTCGTTCAAAAAGTTGTTCGAGATGTAAGATTTGGAAGGAGGAGGAGTAGGGGTACTAATAACTTTTTAAAACTTTGTTCTAAGTTTTTATCATAACTAACTTCATAACGATTTACCTTAGTATTGCTACTTAAAATACGGCTTTTTAGTACCACTTTCATTCACATGGCCTTTTTTTGCATGGTGCTTTATAGTATAACCTTCTCTAGTTTTCAGTACTAAAAAAAAATCTTTCTAAAAAGGAGAGATTATCAACCTGCCCCGCTCTGATTAACTTCAAACTTTTTATATAGAAAAACCATGTAAATATAAGATGTTCAGCAAAGTACTAAGTCACGCTGTTTAAGAAATCTCGAGAAAATCGAGATCAAAAAATTACGTTTTGAATATCCCGCCAAACTGGCATTGCTTTTCAAGCGTATAACTTCTCCATTTTTTGACTTTGAGTATTTTTCTTTAATATGCTAGTAGAAAAACTTTAAAAAACCTATATTTTTAAATTAGAAAGCGTAGCTTGTCTAGAAAGTCAAAAAGAAAGTGCTTGAAACACAATGCCAAATTTGCCAAATTGGCGGAAATCCCAAAATATTTCAAATTTAAAAATCAAAAGCGAAAGCTAAAATGTTTTATGAGTACTATTAGCCCAACTAAGACCCCCTGCCTATTTGTAAAAACCCTACCCTACTTTTCCCTACCCTACCTTACCCTACCTTTTTACTTTTCAAATGCCATACCAAGGCAAATTTTTTGTAAATATATATCTACAACTTCAGATTCGAAGCCTCATCAAAAAGTACAATGTAAACCCTGAAATCGAAATGAAATTCCTCCGACTATTCTTGATCAACATTGATGAAGGTAACCCTCGAGACATAATGTTTGACTTCGCAGTACAAGATGCTGTAAACGCGTTTGCCGTCTTATCAGCCATGGCTTCTCAAAAAGAATTAGTGGAGCTTGAGTTTGCTGTGAAATTGCTTCAGTTGGCTCAGCGGGTGAGTATTTTAATTCTATAGCTATAATTAAAGCTAAGGCTCAGGCTCAGGCTCAGGCTCAAGCTCAGGCTCTAGCTCAAGTTCATGCTCAGACTCAAGCTCAGGCTCATTCCGAGGCTCAGGCTGCTCAGGCTCAAACTCAGGCTCAGGCTCAGGTTTCTGCTCAGGTTCAAGCTCAGTCTTAAACATATGCTCATTCTCAGGCTTAAGCTCGAGCTCAAGCTTAGACTCAAGCTGAAGCTCCAATTCAAACTCCAGTTTAAGTCCAAACTTAAGCTTAGAAATAGGCTTAGCTTCACATGCAAGCTCAGACTTACTACTTTAACCTATCATAGCATAACGTTTCCTTCCAGAACCACGTCACCGACAGAATCCGCGCTTCACTGGACGCAGCCGGATCCAATATTGACGAACTGGCACAGAACATAGCTACAGCCTATGCGAACGCTAGATTTTTTGTAGATGGACCAGGAGTTAGAGTTGCCGAAGTTCTAGACGCAATTTATCGCCGCAACCTCAGCGCTAAGGAAATTAAAGCTCTTTATCATGATCTTACCACGTTTCGACATGAAATCCCCTCATCCACTGCGGCTCAGAAACCGGCTACAAAGCAGCCCTCCAAACCCACCTAAGCCAGGCAAGATTCCTGATAAAAAATCGAAAAATTAATGAAATTTTCAAAAAACAATGGAAAGCTTGACTAAAATTACATTTTACTTTTGATGTAATGTACTTTTTAAGTAATAAACCAGCTCTAACTTGAAAACTTGTAAATTTTTATTTATTTATAACAAAACCTTTCAAATAACAAAACAAAAATTGACAAAAATTGGGCTAATACCAACGCTATAACTGTGCCTACATAAGGATATGACCCTGAAATATTAGAAAAATGACAGGTAAAAGTTAGAGGCTCAATGTTAAACTCACAATTCGTCAGGCTTAGGTTCAGACTCAGCTTAGGCTCAAACTCAAGAACAAGGTCAAGCTCCAGCTCTAGCTTAAGCTCCAGCTCAAACTCAATCTTAATATCTAGCTAAAGCTCAATTTTATGAACAAGCTCAATTATAGGTCTCGACAAAAACTAGAGATTAGACTACAACTCAAGCTAAAGATCGGGTTCAAACTCAGGCTTCTAATTTAAGTCACAAGCTCCAACTCAAGCTCCCTCTCAAACTGCGGCATAAGCTCAAGCTCAGACTTGTTTTCAGGCTCAGAGTCTACATACTCAATTCTTAGAGCCTCAACTCAATTTCATGCTCATGTCAGAGTTAAGCTCAGGCTTAGCGCACAGGCTCCGTTTTGGGTCTACGCTCAGGCTAAAGATCAAGTCCTGGCTTAAGCTCAGGCTCAAGCTCAGGTTCCTTTCAGTCTGGAGCGCAGGCTTAAGCTCAGGATTGGTTTAGGCTTACGCTCAGGCCCAGGCTGAAAATTAAACTCAACTTCAAGACCTCAAATCTACAAGCTCTTAAACTCAAACAGTCCAAACTAAGGTTAGGCTAAGACCCAAACTTACTTCCAATAACTTTTTTATTGCTAGCCTCACATGCCACATGATTTCGATAAAACACCATATATTTATTCCATAATCTTCTTAATTGTAGTTTTTCTGATATTATAATCTCATTGATTTGATTTAATAGTGGAAAGCCTTTTTTAAACATAAAATACGCTTTTGTTGGGAAGAAAAGACTGTCAGCCATGTGGATATTACACTTTTTGAAGGCTTCAAAGGTTAGGTGTTCATCATCCTGAAGAGTATCTTATTTTATTTATAGTAACGTGCTATACAGCAAAGTGCTAAAAAAGTAAACTTTTTTATAGTATCGTACTATTTAGTACTAGAAAAAAACTTTAAAATATAGCACAACCTCATATTTTGACATGCAATTCTATGCAGTACGACCCTAAAAGCTTTAAAAATTAGCTATAGTACTGTACTAGTGAGTATCGTACTATAAGTAATAGACTGCCGCCTCCAACTAGAGGCCAGCATTGATAAGAATATAGGTCAGTCGAGAGGACATGACGGGTTCGTGAGAGGTCGTATCTGTTATGAGTCTTTTAAGATATTATATTAATGTTATTGTAGTCTTGCCCCCAACAGTAATAATATTACATGTTAGTATTGTTTAGAAACGCCAATAAATTGTACGTGTAAAATACTAGACGTTTTTAATATATTTAACTTGTTAATTAAGATAAGAGACAAGTTTACTTATATAATACAAAAAAAATTTAATGTTAAGCGCAATATAGTTCTTTGGTTTAAATGCAATACTACAAGGTATAATACTAAAAAAAGTAAAAAATTTGTTATAGTACTGTACAGCTTAGTACTGTACCATTTAGTACAAAACAAAAGAAAACATATTACAATGTAATGCTTTGAAATGCATTCTATTTATTATAATACTAAGTAAAAAATAAAGTATTGTACAGCCAAGTATCGTACTATACGGTACGAAAAAATTACAATGTTAAGTGCAATATATTACTTTAAAATGCGATACTATGCAGTACAAAACTAAAAAAGATAAAAAATTAGCTATAATACCGTTCTGCTCAGTACCGTACTATTTAATACAAAACAAAAAAATTAAAACTATAGCACAATATAGTACTTTAAAATACAATCTTATCCGGTACAACACAAGCAAAACATTTCCTAACCTACATATCTTATGATGACAGCACCAGGCTTATCCAACATATCCATAACATCATCAATATCCTTTCCCAACCTCAACGGATTACTTTCCAAAGCGTTCCGTAACTCAGAGAAATCAGTAGCATTCGAATTTACTACAGTTTCGTAGAATATACTAGCTTTTGTCACTTCAACCATATGTAAAGTGCCATCCGCAATCAACGAAGTGAATTGTGAAAAGGTTTTAAAAGGCACTGGATCCTCTGGTCTTACCAAATTTGAAAAGATATACGAACTTAACACTCCCATTATTACTGTGCATTGAACTAGAGAGAATATGAAGAAGGATATACGGCCTAAAGTTATATTATGTTAGGTATAATGCATAATCACCGTGCTACCAATGCATTAATAATAATAATTAATAATGCGTTGGTAGCGCAGTGACTGTGGCGCCGCTCGCTATTCGGAAGGCCCTTGGTTCGACCCCGTGCACCGCTCAACCAAGGCGCCTTGAGGAATGGGTAGTGCTGACTTTAGCCTACACGAGTATATAACAGGCTCAATACTTGGCTTACGCGAGTATATGATTGAACGCCAGGTCTTATGGAACACCTCACCCACGACTTTGTGACGCGAGGAAAGTGAAATACCTGGGGAGAAGCCCAATTATGGGAAACGTCAGCCTCAAGGATAACTCCGTTGGCTTTCATTTTTAAATTTAAAGATCTTGAACATCCTTTCACATCAGCACTGTACGTTACAATCTACGGCATCAAAAATCTATTGATTAAAGGTATTTAAAAACTAGGGAAGGGGAGGGTAAGTAGGAGTAGGGTAGAAATAGAGCAGGGCTGAAGTAAGGCTAGGATAGGGCTGGGAAACTAAGGTAAATCTAAAGTAGAGCAAAGTTAGAGCTTGTGTAGTACTAAAGAAAGGCTTTTAGTAAAGCTAGAATATGGTCGGGGTAAGTCTGGGGTATGGATAAGGCAAGGCGAAGTTTAAACTAAAGTAGAGGTAAGGTGAGGTTAGGGTAATGCTAGGAACCTACCAGCAACCAAATTGTTTTCCACGCTTGATGCTTGTAACAGCTGAAGCCGCACAATCTTCCATACTAAATCAGCTACACTTCGATGACTTTCGCGCTAAATAAAACATGAGTCAACAAAAATATGTCAATATGCCTACGGAATTAGAAAAAACTGTCTTTTTACCTTTCGTACAAAGCTTTCCACTCGATTTACAACCATACAAAACCCGCACTGTAACATCAAAGCAAAGATAATGCAGATCCAGGCCGAGAAGTGATAGCTTTCGAAGAAGGCCGTGTAACTGTGCCAATCACTGCTTGGGACGTTTATTAGTACTCGACTTAGAGACTAAAATATAATAATTTGAAGACCAAGGCTAAAACTAACGCCAAGGCTCAAGCTCAAGCTCAAGCTCAAGCTCAAGCTCAAGCTCAAGCTCAAGCTCAAGCTCAAGCTCAAGCTCAAGCTCAAGCTCAGGCTCAGGCTCAACCTCAGGCTCAGGCACAGGCTTAGTCTCAAGCTCAGGTTCAGTCTCAGCCTCAACCTTGAGTTTAGATTTAACCTCAAAAGCAGGCTTAATTAAGCTCAAGCTTCGGTTCAAGTTTAAGATTATACTCAGGCTTACGCTAAGAGTAAGCTGCAAGGTCAAATAGACTTACGTAATACACCGGTTCAGTAAAGTCAAAAAATAGTCGTCTTTCGTCATCAGGACCTACGGCTAAAGCCATGGTGTCAACTGTACCATTGTTTATGAGTTGCATTAGACCATTTGGGATTCCGTCTACCTATAAGTTTAAAAAGACATTAGAAAATCTCCCAACCCTAAAATATATCAAAAAGGCGGGAAACGGTAGGGGGGGGTATATCGACTAGGCCTTGTTCTTAACTCTTGCCTCTAGGTTTACGGAGCCGGTTCGGACCTATTCAAAATTGCTTTTAAACATGTCCTATGCCCTTTTTTGGGTCCCCGCTCATGTTTACAGAACCTTGATTTACAATTATGTTTAACTTACAACATGTCCAACAACAGGCTGTTCACTCGGATGGTAGTGGGGTTCTATTTTTAAGCCTAGCCGGGTTGCTATTAGCTTTATTATCTGAAAAGAAATTAAAAGAACATGATAATACGTTCTACCCAGCTCTACACTGCCTTACGCTACTTTGCCTTACGCTGCCCTGCCTTATCCTACCTTGCCTTACGCTACCCTGCTTTACTCTACCCTGCTTTAACCTACTCTGCCCTACACTACCCAACTTTGGCTCTAATGCATTGATCTCGTTTAGCCTCTCTACTTCCTCTCTAACTAATTCCCTGCTGGGTGCTATAACAACAATTAAAAAAAACCAAAAACCTACCTCAACATGTAATCCAGGGAACATACACCCCTTCCTAGGGCTGATAACCGGAGCATTGAAACAATCTGTATTAAGTGCTGGAAGACCACCAGTGTACAATACTCTTAATGTAGTGATGTTCATTGGTCAGAATTGTAAAAAAAAATTGTGTTTTGTGACAAAATATTTTGAACTCGTTTTTTTTGCAATTTTAACCAATACATTCTCTATTTGTCTTTGGCATTTTCTTAAGCAAACAGTTTTAATACCAATACGTGGGATAATGTGTTTAATGTCAATTTAAGGGTAACAAGGTCTTTAAATATTAAAAATTAACTAATATTGAATAATTTTGGCTAAAATAAGTTAAAAAAGTTTGTTAACAATATATTCTAAACTAAATACAAGAATAGATAGTGCTTCACATATCAGCAATACCATGACTGTACCAATGTATGGGTATGACGCTGAAATTGAGGGTTAAATTAAAGTAAGGTAAGATTAGGTAAAGTGGGGTCAGGCAAGATGTGATGCGTCTAGCATAAAGTTAAGGTATGACTATAATAATGCTATGGTTAAAAATAGAGAACGTGTCAGGCCGAGCCCGAGCAAAATAAAAAACAGGCCGGGCTTGAAAAGTAGATCCGACTTGATCTCCACGTTTAGCTAAGATAAGGTTAAAGGTTTAGAGTAAAGCTAGGTTAAAGCAAGGGCAGGTCAAAAGCAAGTCTAAAAATAGAACCAAAAGCAGGGCCAAAGGCAGGGACAAAGCAGGGACAAAGGCAGGGTAAAAGCAGGGCCAAAGGCAAGGCCAAACGCAGGGCCAAAAGCAGGGCCGAAGGCAGAGCTAAAGGCAGAGAGGCAAAGGCAGGGCAAACGCCGGGCAAGGCAACTTACTTCCAATAGTTTTAGTAGTAGAAGGTTCACAAGCAACGTACTTTCGATATGACGTCAAATACTTTGCCCATAGCCTTCTGATTGTTTTTCTTTCATCAATGAGCACTTTGTTGATCTGAGGCAATAAAGGAAAACCTTTTTTAAAAATTAATGTTGCAGCTGTAGAAGAAATTAATATGGCTTCCGTCATGTGGATATTACACTTTTTGAAGGCTTCAAAGGTAACGTGTTCGTCTTCCTTAAACAAAAATCGTTATTATTCTACCCTACCCTACCCTAAAAAACTTTTTGTGAAATATACCCTACCCTACCCTACCTTAAGGTACTCTTACTGTGCTCTATCGTGTCTTACCGTACCGTACTCTGCTGTATCCTACTTTAGCTCTACCCCAGCCTGCTTCATCCTTGTCTTGCCCTAACGTACCTCTGTGCTCTACCGTACCTTACCATACAGTACGTTGTTCTAACGTGCCCTAACCTTCTATTAACCTTACTAGAGCCTTAGCATAGTTCTACTTAGGCCCCATCTTGCGCTTACCTTACTCTTGCCTTTCTCTAGCCTTATCCTACCCTTGCTTGACTTTACCCTTATCTTGGTCCTACCGTACCTTACCCGCTCTTAACCTATTTCTAATGTGCTCTATCGTGCTTTGTTGTACTTTATTCTGCCCTAGAGTATCTTAACGTATCTTACCTTACCTTACCGTACCCTACCTTACTTTGATCTGCCCTATCCTATAAGGCTATAAACCAATAATACTCACATATCTAACCAAAACAGCGCCAGGTTCATCTAGAAAAACCAATAGCTCTTCAATATTCTTTGCCAGCTTTATTGGATTCTTGTCCAAGGCATGCCTTAACTCCACGTAATCAGCAGCATTTGATTTGTATATAGTTTCATAAAATATATTAGCTTTGGTCACTTCAACCATGTGTAACGTCCCATCAGCAATAAGCGACGCAAATTGTGAAAACGTTTTATACGGTATTGGGTCTTGCTTTCGTACTAGATTGGAGAATATGTAGGAACTTAAGACACCCATGATAACGGTACATTGAATAAAGGCAAATATGAAGACGGAGATTCGACCTAAGTTAACCAAGTATAGTAAAGCTCTTGTAAAAGAAATAACTCTAGCATAGTAACACACAAACATAAGCCTAGCCCTACTTTGTAGCTACCGTTACCTTAGATTGTACTTGCTTTGTCCCAGACTACAAAACCTTACTCTAACCGTACTGTCGCGATATCATAGCTATACCTCATTTCCGCTCGATCCTTACTATAAGCTTAATTTAACACTACGCTACACTAATGTTAAAGGTAAGGTAAAGCTGAAGCTTTATAAAATGAGGCTTCAGTAAGAGTAAAACTAGGCTTACAAGGAAAGTGCCACTTTCCTTGTAAGGCCGAGCTATATTATGGCAAAAGTAAGGCTAAACTAGAAGTACCGTAGGCTTGGACACAGCTGGGGTAAGGGTAGAATCACAGGTAACAATAACTGAAGAATAGGCTTAAGCATAGGCTTGTGTGATGCTATGATAAAAGGATTCGCTAGATCGGAGTGTTTTAACAAAAAAATAACCTTCAAAGCTACCTGCAGTAATGTTACAATTGACATCTTCTGGTTGCATTAGCTGTAGTCTCACAATTTGCCATACCAAATCGCTAATTCTCTTCTTTTTTTCATTCTGAAAAAACAAAAAAAAAATAAAAAATACAAAAAATACAAAAAAAATGAAATAAAAAATACAAAAAAAAACAAAAAAAATAAAAACAAACACAAAAAAATAAAAAATGCAAATATAAGATACACCATTAAAAAATACAACAACCTACTTTATTAATTTTAACTTCCACTCTATTGAAAATAACGCTCAAAGCACATTGTAACATTAAAGCTATTAATATTGCAACCCATAAAGTAAATTGATAACTTTCGAAAAACGCCATATACTTGTGCCAGCTTTGACTCGGAACATTGATTAACACTTTGCTAATGGACTGAAAAAGTATTTTGATTAAAAAATTATTCCTTTAATACTTATCTATCACTAGACTTCAAAGAGGTCCTACTAGGCTAACTAATTAAAGCTTAGGCCGGTTTTGAGCAGCAATTTTAAAAAAGACATGTGAGGGCCAAGCCAAAGCCTGCACATGCCCGAGTATTATAGGAAAAAACCAGGCGGATTTACTTGGTTTTAAGACTGGTTCAAACCAAGCTAGGCTTTTGTACCGGGCCAAAAACTCAAGACGAGCACGGTCTCTCTACATGTCCAATTTGTTGTACAACGAGTTGAACTCACATAATAAACTGGCTCTGAGAAGTCGAAAAACCTTCGGCGTTCGTCATCTCCTTTGACAGTCAAAGCAAAAGTATCAACGGTGTCGTTGTGGATAAGCTGCATCATACCGGTAATTGTGTCATTTTGCTAAAATATTTTTAAAATATATTGTTACAGCAGGAACTTCTGTTTAACAAAATACTAAATTGAAATTTATAACTAAACTTTAAGAAAATTATATAACGTTAGCTTACCACAACACCTACATACGGTTGTTCTGCAGCTTGATAAGTTGGAATTATTGTTAGACCTAATTTGTCAGCGATTAATTTCATTATCTGTAAGCATGTTAATTTTAGTGTAATTATAGGCCAAACAAGATTAGAGTAAGGTAAGAAAAAGTGTCATAATGTAAGGCGAACTAGAGTAGGGTAGGTCATGATATGGTAGTGCAAAGGCAGGACAAAGGTATGGCAAAGGCAGGGCAAAGGCAGGGAAAAGGCAGAGCAAAAGCAGGGCAAAGGCAGGGCAAAGGCAGGACAAAGGCAGGGCAAAGGCAGGGCAAAGGCAGGACAAAGGCAGGGCAAAAGCAAGGCAAAGGCAAGGCAAAAGCAAAGCAAAGGCAAAACAAAGAAAAGGCAAAAGCAGGGCATAGGCAGGTCCAAAGGCAAGGAAAAGGCAAAAGCAAAGGCAGGGCATTCATGAAAACTACCTCAACATGAAGTCCAGGAAACTGGCACGACTTCCTCGGAACGAAGACAGGAAAGCCATAGCAATTTGTGTTCAAAGCTGGCAATCCACCCGTGTACAAAACTTTTAGTGTTGTAATATTTGTATCTTTGTTAGCCATAAAGTACTTTTTAAAATTTTTAACATTTCAGTCTAATGGCAAGGACATTACACTTCCGGTAATCTAATACTTTCTTCTTTGAACTGACTTGTGTTGTTACCTATTGTCTTTCATGCATATGATTTTGACCGCAGCGAATTTTAATGAAGTCGACGCAAAATACTAGGCTTTACAGTACTAATTATACAGTAATACTACTATATATTGCAAAACACAGTATATTACACAATAAAAATACGTAACAATTATATTATAAATGCAATGATTTTATCAATAGCGTCTCTCAATTTTGCATTTGTAAGGAACAATCATGATTCCATTGCTATCCACCTTCTTGAGCACTGGTGGGTTGGAAGCAGCAGAAAACTTGTATTGATTCAGGAAGTTGGCAGTAAACATAAACAGCTCAGCTTTGGCCATTCCTTCACCTAAGCAAATCCTTTTGCCAAGTGAAAATGGTATAAATTCATCAAATTGCTTGAACTTGCCATCGGAGGTCAGGTATCGCGTTGGGTCAAACTTTTCTGGGTTTGGAAACACCTAAAATAAATTTAAAAAACTTAAAAATTTATGTTACTTTAGCTTTAAATTTAGCATTTCTTTAGCTTTGGCCTTTTTCCTAGCTTTAACCAGAGCCTAAACTGGAGCTTGAACCTGAGTTTAAGCTTAAAACAAAACCAGAGCCTAAGCTTAAGCTTGAGCCGTAACCTCAGCCTGAAACTAAGCTTGAACTTGAGTATAAACGTGAGCTTAAGCCTGAGTTGTAAGCTGTGCTTAATTCGAAGCCACAGCCTTTTTTTAGCCTTAGCATGAGTTTTAGCTTGAGCAAGCTTGCAAATAAGCCTAAAATTGAGTAGGAGCATGAGCCTGAGCCTAACTTCGAGCCTGAGCCTAAGCTTGTACTTAAGCCTGAGCTTGAGCCTAAGCCTGAGCTACAGCCTTGGCCCTACTCTAGTCCTACTCTAGCAATATTCTAACCCTACCTTAGCTCTATCCTTGCCCTACACTCACTTCTGCCTTTATCGTACCTTTAGTATCATTAGCCCATACTTACTTTGGGATCTTGTAGTAAAACTGAAATTTGAGGTACGAAAACAGTGTTTGTTTCAATGTGCATACCATTAACTTCGACTTCTTTTGTATTGACTCTGAGCATGTTTTGGCCAGTTATATTGGCACATCTTTGGCATTCCTAAAACATTGTTTAGTCTATTCCAAAATTACAATACTAATATATAAATTTTATAAACAAAACTCACAACAAGCACCGCATTAAGATAAGGCAAACTAGACTTGTATTGACCTTCAATGATCCCACCGTTTCCAACAACTCTGTCCAACTCTTCATGAACCTTCTCTTGAATCTCTGGGTATGTTATCATAAAAGCAATAACCCATGCCATAACTGATGAAGTTGTCTCCTGCCCAGCCACCCACAACTCGGTACATACATGACACAGCTGACGCACGCTGTACATGCCTTCTTCCCCGTGCGCATACAAATGTTTCTGTCGTTCCAAAAGATAAGCGTCTACAAAGTCAGAAGGCTCCATGTCTTGAGTATAGTCGGTTTGTTCAATGTGACGATCGATATGTTTTTGCAAATATTCGATCAGTTCGGTTGAGGTCTTTTTGTTGGCTTCGGCACGACCTTTTATGATTGGCAGGTTCAGCATCCATGGGTTTTGGCGTACTAGATTTGAGAATGGTGAACCAAATGATTGGGTTATTTTGGAAGTGAGGGTCTTTATACGGTAGAATTCGTCTTCGTGTTCCTGAATAGTAATTTCGAGGAAACATAAAAGAAACAAAGCAAGCAGGGTTTATGTCAGGCTCATTACAAGCGTTAAGACTAAGGTAGTAAACTAGGGTTCTAGACTAGGACTTTAAAATAGGATTCTAGGTTAGGATTTTGTGATAAGGCTCTAACTAGGGCTTAAACTAAGATTAAGACTAAGGTTAAAGCTAAAGTTGGGGTTTGCATTTAGGCTTGCGATTATGTCTAGCCATATAAAAAATCGATGGCTTAGAACAAAACTAAGATTATAGTTTAGAACTATGGATTAGTGCATGTGCCTTCCAGCTAGAACTGGGACTTTTGGACTACGGCTCTGGGCTAGGGCTCTAAGTTAGGGTTCTGGCTAGGACTCTGGGCTAGGGCTCTGGGTTAAGGCTCTGGGCTAGGGTTCAAAGCTAGGGCTCTGGGCTAAGGCTCTAGGCTAGGGCTCTGGGCTAGGATTTTGGGCTAGAGCTTTTTGGTTAGGGCCTCTGTGCTAGAGCTTCTGGGCTACAACTCTAGACTGCGGCTCTGTGCTAGGACTTCTGGGCTAGGGCCTTGAGCTAGGGCCTCTGGGCTAAGGCCTCTGTGCTAGGACTTTGAGCTCTGGGCTAGGGCTCTGAAGTAGCGCCGCTGGGCTAGGGCTGTAGGTTAGGGCTCTGAGCTGGGGTGTTTGGCTAGGGTTTTGGGCTAGTTGGGCTATGGCTCACCTTTGTAAATCTCCGGCCTAGAACAATTCGTCCAATCACTGATCCAGTAGCCATATCAGTGTAATTAAAAAAGTCAATGTTCTCAATGCCATCATCAATGTCTTTGTTGACTTGCTCTAACAGTAATTCAATTTCAGCTCCTATCTAAAATATTATGACATACAACTTGTAAAGAAAGTTCTTGCTATTCAAACTTACCCTAGCCTCCATTTGGTTCTTTCCCAACCCAAAATCTCTCAAAATCTTCAACGCAAACCTTCTCTGCTCTCTCCAACTGTCACCATTAGCCAATGCGATACCCCAATTACCAGCGTACAAATTATCGACCGGTGTTCGGTATCGGTCCGAGAAATGTTCGGACTGTTTTACAAAAAACTTTTGCATATCAGCAAATTCACAAATGGCTATAACTGGCAATTCACCAAGCCAATAGGTGAAGGTTGGCCCATAAGTTTTGGACCATTCAATAAATTTGTCTTCCCATCGTTCTTGCTGTGAGAGAGTGTGAACATTGCCCACTAGAGGTAGTGGCGGGGGACCTGGGGGTAACTTGCGACGTTTCCAGAAATAGTTGTAAAAGAGAGTTATGGCTAGAAGGGCTAGTATGTAGATGAACATTGTTGGTTAAAAATTTAAAATTTTTTTTGTAAAAAAAAATTTTAAAAATTTTAATTTTGTCTTACTCCAAACTACTCCGCTTTACTCCACTTTACTCCACCCTATTCCACCCTATCCTACCCTACTCTACATTACTCCACTCTACTCGACCCTACGCTGCCCTACTTTACTTTACTCCACCCTATTTTACGCTACTCTACTTCACTCCACCTTACTCTACCTTAACCAATCCAACTATTCCCCCTGACCCACGTTACTCTGTCCTGCGCCGTTTAGAAAAGAACACCTTTAAAAAAATTCGTTTGAATGTTACTAAAATGTTACCAAACCTAGAGCAAGAAGCTTGTTAAACTTTTTGTTTGACGCGGTCTTTGAAATCGATAAATTGTAACTAACAAGCAAAAAACAAACAGCTCGTAATCAGTGAAAACACCCATAGTAAGCATAATATAAAAAACAGGTTTAGTCATTTGTTATCAAAAATAAACAAGTACATACATATTGATAATAGTGCGTTACTATGCTTCAGGAAATAACGCTAAGCCAGGTTTTTTGTAAAAAACAGTTTTTAACGCCCTAGTCAGGTTTGGCTCTATACAAAATGCGCCAAAACTTCTGTTACAAAACTTTGTGATACTTTAAAAAAAAGTTTGAAGAAAATTAGAACGTTGCGTGCCGGGTACCTTCCTTGTCAGCTCTAATTAGGTTTGGAAAAGGCGTGTTTGGACTTACTAGTCCAACCGAGTCGAAAGAAACTTGAAAATAGCCGAGGTCATGTAAGCCCGGTCCGAGAACTAGTAGCGCAACAAAAAAAAGAGCCGGCATCTTTACAGAACTATGTTAGTTTATATTATAGGTATGTAGCTCAACTATAACCTATTTTTTTACTTAACTTATGTCTATTTTTAAACAAGCTTTTTTAACTTACTTTAGCTACAGATGTGTCTATTGGCTCGATTAACCAAGAAATTTCACCTGAATGGACTGATTTTAAAATTTGTTTTGGTTTATTCAAAAAAGCCTTGAACTTTTGTTTATAAGGCGATTTTGTAAACTGTGGTTTATGTGTGAATTCGATTCTTCTTGTTCTTTTTATTTTTGTGATCAAATAAGCATGCGTTGAACGACAGAGCTTTTTGAAAAATATATTGTCAATTCTAATTAACCATGACTAAAAACAAGGTTAAAAACATTAAAGAAAAGCTATAAGTTTATTGTTATTTAGTTCATTTTACCTTACATATAGCATCAAAGCAACCAGAAAAACAAGTTAAACAACCTTACCCTACTCTACCCTACCCTACCCTACCCTACCCTACCCTACCCTACCCTACCCTACCCTACCCTACCCTACCCTACCCTACCCTACCCTACCCTACCCTACCCTACCCTACCCTACCCTACCCTACCTACCCTACCTACCCTACCCTACCCTACCCTACCTTACCCTACCCTACCCTACCCTACCTTACCCTACCCTACCCTACCTTACCCTACCCTACCTTACCCTACCCTTTATCTTACCCTACCCTTTATCTTACTCTACCTTGCCCATATTACCTTACCTTACTCTGTCTTACCCTACCACACTATTCCCTATCTTTTGTTACTCTATCTTACCTTACCCTACCTTATATTACTCTGTGTTACCCTACTCTACAGTATGCCCTATCTCATCTTATGTTATTCTATCTTACACTACCTTACTTTACCTTGTCCTGGCTTTCACTAATTTACTCTATGGTATCTTACCTTATCCTTTTGTGCCTTATCCTATCTTACATTGTCATACGTTACCTTACCCTACTCTGTCTTATTCTAACATACTCTATTTTAACTTTTGTTACCCTACTTTACCTACCTTATTCTATGTTACCTTACCTTACTCTAACTTACCTTATCTTACTCTACCCTAACTTACCCTTTTTTTCAAAGATGTAACCAAATTCACCACAGTTCAAGTTTATGTCGCGTTCCATAACCCATTATCAATAAGCAGTTGATAAGAAATTTATGAGCAAGGTTATTCTCGTTCTGACCTCCCAAAGTGTTCGCAGCCAATAATGAATTTGGCTAGCTGTATTTGGTTATTTTTGTTTGTTCTAACTTGTCACGGAGCTAATGTTTTAGTTTATAATGGGGCTAGGATCGCTCAATCTCATGTCTTCTTCATGGCTAAGATAGCTGATGTTCTGCAGGAAGATGGGCATAATGTGGTAAGGTCAGGGCAGAGTAGGGTTAAAAACTATTTTTTTCATTTTCAAAAGTTTTTTAACGTAAATTTTGAAATTTGTTAAAATTTTAAAAAGTTTGGTTTTTAGCCCAAAACTTTCTTTACAGAACAAATAATGGAAAGAACTTTCTTTACAAAGCAAAAAAATGACAAGAACTTTCTTTACAAAATGAAAAGTGGCAAAAACTTTCTTTTAGCTAACCTGTATCTCACATCTTCTGATAAAACGAGAACAAAAACGAGAACTTTCTTTACAAAATGCAAAATAGCAAAAACTTTCTTTACAAGGCGGAAAATGGCAAGAACTTTCTTTACAGACTTAGAAATGACAAGAACTTTCTTTACAATACAAAAAATGACAAGAACTTTCTTTACAACTTCAAAAATAGCAAGAACTTTCTTTACAGAATAAAAGTGGCAAGAACTTTCTTTACAGAACAAATAATGGAAAGAACTTTCTTTACAAAGCAAAAAAATGACAAGAACTTTCTTTACAAAGTTTAAAATGACAAAACCTTTCTTTTGAAAATGGAGTATGGCAAGAACTTTTTTAACAAGCCTAGATTGATGAATTAACGTCATTTTCTGTTCTTTTTCTTTTAAAAACCTTTATCAGTATAACAATGACCAACTTCACTTCTAAATTTTTATGAAAAATTTGACAATTTCCACGACAAAAACTGATGTTAAAATGTGTAAGCGCTGAGAAAGTCATCGTGACCATGAGACTATTTGTTAGAAGATTTAAAAAAATTATTTTAGACGTTTTATCAGCAAGAAGTCTTCAAAAGTGTGAACAAGGTCGGAGTTCGAAAGGCCAAAGCCGTGGTGAGAAAAGCAGATGAAGACTTAGGTGGAGAACCGAATCAGGATGTTTGGCATCCGCCTGAAGGGCTTGTCGCTAATTTGAAGGTTTGTAAATGTTCAGTTTAAATAATAATAAAGGACTGGCGTAAGGGTAGATCAGGGTAGAAGTAAGGCAAGAATACGAAGCTTAATATAATTGTACATAGGTAAAAAAAGTTCTTAGTCTATAATTAGGTAAGGCTAGATTAAGGTTTAAGTTAGGCTGTAACCAGGGCCGGGCGCGAGGGGGGGGGGACGGGGGGGGACCACCCCCCACAAAAAAATTTTTGAAAAAAATTGAACGTGGTACCCCCCCCCTGTGGATTTTCGGAAAAAAAATTTTGCAAAAAATCGGCACAGCTACCTGTGCCGATTTTTTGGACCCCCGCCCCCAGACCAAAAGTCCTCGCCCGGCCCTGTGTATAACGTTATACTTATGTTATAGAAATATGCATTATATGCTGATGTAAGACATTTAGATACTGGTACAATAAAAATAATATTAACTTTATAATATGAACTCGCAGGTTTTATGTAACAAGAGCGTATTAAGGCTAGGTCTAAAAGAGCTACCTGTGCCGATTTTTTGGACCCCCGCCCCCAGACCAAAAGTCCAAGCCCGGCCCTGGCTGTAACAATTTAGAATATTGCTGGAGTAGAGCTTGGGTCAGGTCAGAATAATGCTAGGGTGAGGCCAAAGTAGCGCAAAAGTAAAAAAAAGAGGACTACAGTACAGTTAGGAAAAACCTAAGGCTATGGTAAGGCTATATTAGGCTAGAGTAGGACTAGGGTAACTCTAGAGAAGAAATAAGGTAAGGCTAAGGAAGGCTTTAAGGTAAGGCAAAGCTGGGGTGCTTTTAGTGCTAGAATAAAGCTAAAGCATGGTTAGAGTAAGGCTTGTGTAGGGCTTGTTGTAAGGTAAGGCTGAAGTAAGGCCAGAGGGCTGGGGTAAAGACTGGGTAAGTCAAGAGTAATGTTAGGGCAGAGATAGTAGCAAAGTTTGAAAAAGTAAATTTTTATTGTTTTAGATGTTCAAAGCTTATGGAAATGCCATAACTAAAGCGTGTGAATGTAAGCATTTTACATATATTTAAAAAAATAAAGTTTCACTACTATGCAGTGCATTTGAAAGTTCTTTATACTGAAACATAACGAAAAATATCAAAATTCCCAAACATCTCGTCATACCGAGATTTACTGTAATCATTTCAAAAGCTTCAATTTCAGTCCAACTAAACGACAAGGAATACTTAGCCAAATTAAAAGCGGAGAAGTATGACATAGCTTTAATCGAGTATTTTGACATTTGTGGCTTTGCAATTGTTGAACAGCTGGGAATACCAAAATGGATCACAACTTCAGCCATGATGATCCAATCTGACTTCAATTCTCTGTTTGGGCATCCAAAGAATTTGGCTTTTGTGCCTGGTGAGGTTTTTTTAAAATAAAATACGTTTTTGAAAAACTTAGAGTAGCACAGGTTAGCTGAAGGCAGGGTAGGGTAGATTAGAGCAGTGTATTGTTGGGCGGGTTAAATTAAAGCAGGTATAGTAGGGAAGGGTAGAAAATTTTGTTTATCCATTTTTTTTAGATTTTTTGAATGGCAAAAACTTTCTTTACAAAACAAAAAATGGCAAAAACTTTCTTTACAAAACAAAAAATGGCAAAAACTTTCTTTACAAAAAAAAATGGCAAAAACTTTTTTTACAAATTAATAAACAGCAAGAACTTTCTTTCCGCTAATCTTTTGTTTACATTTTCCGATTCCAGGTTTTGACGGTGACCATGGCTCCAGACTCACCTACAAACAACGTGTCAAAGCCTTCTTTTCGTACCCGCTGCAAAAAATCATGTACTATTTAGTATTTGGAGAAGGTGCACATGGAGTGGTAAGAAGAATGGGTCAAAAGTTTCACTACGAAGATGTTATTGCCAGAAGTTCGTATGTCTTCATTAATGTTGATGAACATTTGGCTTTTCAAATGCCTTTAAGCGAAAAGATGATATACATTGGAGGCATGGACCAGGATGCGGTAACTAAGCCGTTAGAAAAGGTATACTGTAGTAAAAATCCACATTTAAAAAAAGCTTTGCTTTTG
The DNA here is from genome assembly GCA_904066225.2 of Bursaphelenchus okinawaensis. Lineage (NCBI taxonomy): Eukaryota > Metazoa > Nematoda > Chromadorea > Rhabditida > Aphelenchoididae > Bursaphelenchus > Bursaphelenchus okinawaensis. Next base: position 1,582,668 of record CAJFCW020000002.1, on the reverse strand, counting down.
TAAACATAATAGCAAAAACTTTCTTTACAAAACAAAAAACGGCAAGAACTTTCTTTACAAAACTGGAAATAGCAAGAACTTTGTTTACAAAACAAAAAACGGCAAGAACTTTCTTCACAAAAAAAAAATTTAGGAGTTCAGTACCATCTACAACAATGCCAAAAAAGGTGTAATACTAGTGTCATTTGGAACTATAGCAAAAAGTGTTGACATGCCTGAAGAAAAGAAACAAGACGTGTTAAGTTTGGTTCGAAACTTCCCAGAATATGAGTTTATTTGGAAGTATGAAGGCGATGATGCCGTAGGAAAAGAGTTAAAAAATTTGCATAAGAGGAAATGGCTACCTCAATCGGATTTACTAGGTAACTACCTGCCCTGTTTTTGTCTTTGCCTTTGCCCTGCCTTTGCCCTGCCTTTGCCCTGCCTTTGCCCTGCCTTTGCTCTGCCTTTGCCCTGCCTTTGCCCTGCCTTTGCCTTGCTTTTGCCCTGCCTTTGCCCTGCCTTTGCCCTGCCTTTGCCCTGCGTTTGCCCTGCCTTTGCCCTGCCTTTGGTTCGTTTGACCCTAAACTATCCTAACTTTCCTTATCTTATCCTACGTATCCTACCGTAAACTACCCTAGCAGACCCCGTTCTAATGTACCTTACTCTAATCTTACTGTCCTGCCTTAAAGTGCCTTGTCTTGGCGGGCCTTGCTTTGCGCTACCAGCCTACTCTACTCTATCTTACTTTTCCTACAGGTCTAGGTGTACGTCTTGGCCTACATGACTATACCGTATCTTATTATACCAGACATCATCTTACTCTACCCTTGTCTTACTCTCGCTTTCCTGCCTTGACGTGTCCTGCCCTGCTCGACTATTATACCCTACCTTACAACACCTTGTCTTATTTTATCCTACCCTGATTTACCTTATTGTACAATCAGTTTGCGTTAGCTTAGGCAGCTCTACATTTGCCTAAAACTTTATTTTTTGAAGAAATAATTTTTAGCCCATCTAAAGACCTTAGCCTTTGTAACTCACGGCGGGCTGAACAGTTTTAGTGAAGCAGCTCATCGAGGAATGCCGGTTGTTTGTGTTCCATTGTTTGCCGATCAAGCCAATAACTGCTACTCTGGAGCTGAAAAAGGTCTGGGCATCGTTGTTAAGAAGGAGGATTTCAGTGGTAAACGGCTTATTGAGGCTGTTGATGAGCTTTTACACAATTCTACGTACGTTTTATATAAAGATCTAACTACAGCTTAAACTGACTTTAGGGCTCTGAGTTAGAGCCTTGGGCTCCGGGCTTTAGCCTAGAATTTTGGGTTAGGGCTCTGGGCCAGGGTACTAGGCTAAAACTCTGGGCTAGAGTTCCAGGCTAAGGCTCTGAGCTACCTCTAGGTCAAAGCCTAGGCCTAGGTCTAAGTCTAGGCCAAAGTCTAGGCCTAGGTCTAGGGTAGGTCTAGGTCTAGGTTCAAATCTAGGTTTTTTGAGCTAGGGCCTTTGAGCTAGAGCTCCCGGCTACGGCTCTGAAGCCTGAGAATAAAAAATATAAATTAAAATTCATTTTTAGTTACAAACAACGCTCAGTCCACTTTGCAAGAATGATGGCAGCTAAACCGTTCAAACCTAAAGACAGAATTACTGGTTATGTTAACCATGCCCTTGAGTTTGATGTCAATATGGCATTGGATTTACCTTCCCGTCATTTATCATTCATTCAACTTTACTTTATTGATGTTATTGTACCTCTTGTTTTACTTTTAGTTCTTTTTGTTTATATTATTGTTAAGGTTTCGAAGTTTTTATTTAAATTTGTCAAAAAAGTAAAAGTGGAGTAGACTTTTTAAGTAATATAAGTTATGTATCTTCTGTTTCTTAAGCAATAAACCATGTGATAGTTAAAAAAAATTAAGTTTTTCTAAAATATTGTTTCTTTCATTTTAAAGTCAATGAGTTTGGTTGAAGAAGAGTTGAAATTTAAAGGCTGAAATGACATAGTCCATGTTAAAAAAAGTTTTGATGGTTACAGACTACAAATGTCATGGTAATCAATTTCACGTTTTTAATACCTTACCTTACCCAGTCCTACCCTACCCTATCATAATCTACTCTATTTTACACCACCCTACTTTGCCCTACTAATCATATTAGGTGCCGACGCAAGGAACCCAAAATTTTTTACAGGAAATTACAGTAAAACTATGGCGGGTCTTTTATGTAGGCACCTAATAAAATACATTAACTCGCTCACTTTTAGCCTAGCCCGACCTACCTTACCTACCTGTGCCGATTATTTTTAGACCCCCGTCCCCAGATCACAAGTCCCCGCCTGACCCTGCTTATGATGCCTCTAAATGTGGCCCGGCCTTAAACTTCTAGTTACTACTATAGTTTTAACTTAGCCTTATTTTTACGATACCTAACCTCGTGAAAACGAAGTTAAGACACAAACCTCACTACAAGATAAAATTTTTTTGAGAAGTTTGTATTTCTTTCTTGTGATAATGTCATGAACTTTGTAACTAAAAATTTAAAATTTGATAAAACCAAAAAAAAAGTTTATGTTTAGTAGACGTAAAAGCGCTTAAAACAACAAAAATTTAATTTTTTATCAAGGCTGTTCTTAAAAAATTTCAAATTCTTATCAAAATTGAAGTACATTAATCGGCTAGACTGGTATTTTTAACATCTTGATAACAAAGCTGTAGTCAAAAGCTTATAAACCTTTTTCTAATTGTTACGTTTTTTGGGTGTGTCTTACAATATTGTAGTATTGTAATGCAGGTATTAGTATAAAATACAAATTTTTTCTCAATTGTTACACTTATAATTGTCAGAGTATTGTTTCATTAAATACGTTTTATACTTTGCTCCTTCTTAGTTACTTCCTAGTTAATTTTTAAAAAAAAGTTTTGAAAAAATGGCAACATTTATCTTTCTGTCTGTTTCCTATAGAGGGGGGGGAGCTGTAAATGTGAATTCCCACCAAAGTCATCTAACCAACTCTAATCTAGCCAATAATACGCTTAAGAATACAGATTACTATAATAACTTAATATAAAATTTAAATTTTGTTTTATCTACTGTTACCGTGGAACTCTTGTAAATATAACAAACTTCTTTATAACGAAAAGGCTATACAATGAACAAATTTTATAATAAATCTCTGTCTACCACTATACATTATATTTAAAACTTTACTTGTTATGAAACTCCTATGTAAAGACCAAATTTAAAATAGCGGAGCCATTCGTTATAAACGCGTTTTACTGTACAGTGTAACTCCTATATAACAAACTCCTCTATAACGAAACTTCTGTAAAACAAACAACTTTTTAATCCTCGACTACCAGTACGCAGTGCATTTAAAACTCCTGTATAACGAAACTAGTTTACAACGAACAAATTACAAGTCTCCGAGCGATTCGTTATACATGAGTTCTACTGTATTTATTAATTTAAACTGTTAATGGTGTTTGTACTACTACAAATAGATTAAACAATTCACGTTGCTAGCCTTATAAAAACATTTTTTTAACTTGTACTATTCGTAACTTAAAACGATTAGCTTTAACTATTAGCGTTAAAAAAATAAAAGTCTACTCACTAAGCCCTTTTACTACGCTTTCTACAGTACCTAAATTAAGCAAGAACATGGTGAAAGTCTAATTTAATTACAAAAAAGACTATCAAAAGCATCAATAGTCTTCCTTCAATACGATTGTCGCGCACTCGTTCGAATCGTAGTTTGAAATCATAGAGAAAAAAAGTAATTTACAGCAAAGAACCCTTTCTTAGTAATCAAAGTATTTGTCGCTGACAATTTGCAGTATTACCTGGAGTATAAAAGCTGACAAATACCGCTTATCATTGCCTGATTTACTGGCTTGTCCAGCGAGTGTGCTGGTTTCGTAGAATAACCTGGGAGTTAGGGTTGAGAGCCGTTAAATTATTTACTTTACATTCTTCAAGCGATCTACAATTACAATAGGATATAGATTAGATTAGTTGTTTGATGCTGTAGATTGTAACGTACTGTGCTGATGTGCAAGAATCTTTATGTTTCAGATGAAGACCAACAGAGCTATCGTTGAGTCTGACGTTTCCCATTATAGGGCCTCTCTCTTGGTATTTCACTGTTAATCGTGTCACTGAGTCGTGTGTAAGGTGCTCCATAAGACTTCTGGCGTTCAATCATATACTCGTGTAGGCCAAGTATAGATGAGCCTACTCCCCGTGCACTCAGCACTACCAGTTCCTCAAAGCGCCTGGGTTGGATGGTGCGCGGGGGCGAACCAAGGTTTTTCCGAATAGCGACGGCCTCTGCGCTACCAACGCACTAAAAAAGACAAAAATCTGGGCTGGGCACAGCAAGACAGAAAAAATGTAAGGGAGAGTAGGAGTAAAGAAACTTAAAATAAGGTAAAGGTTTGACCCTAGTGGTAGGCTGAGGCTGTGGTAGGACTATAGTAGGGCAAGAGAAAGAATAGGAAAAGACTAGGTTAAGGCTAGTTCAATGTTAATTTAAATTTAAGGTAGAAGTGCCTACTCTAGCCCTACCAAGAGCTAGATAGAGATAGAGTAGGCATAGGGTAAGACTAGAGTGAGACTAGGGTAGGACTGGATTAGGACTAGGGAAGAGTTAGTTTAGTGATTGGTTAGGGTACAGTTTGAGTAGAGTCAGGTAGGTCTAGAGTAAGGCCGGGCGCTGGGGGGGGGGGGGGTGGACGAGGGGAACCACCTCCCCCCAGCAAAAAATTTTTTGAAAAAAATTGAACGTGGTCCCCCCTGTGGATTATCGGAAAAAATCAGCACAGGTTCCTACCTATGCCAATTTTTTAGGCCCCCAGACAAAATTCCTCGCCCGACCCTGGTCTAGGGTAAGATAAAAACTATTTTAAAGGTTACGTTAATCTTTTCCGATATAATATTACATAATATTATAATAGCTCAAACAAAACACAATTTTTTATCTACCGAAACTATGAAACCATACGAAGCTTGATAGTGACAGTTTGCTTTTGGGTGGGTAAACATAACCGTTTTCGACTTGAACTGATTGATTATTTTTAAAACTGATATTTTAAAACGTCATTCATTATTCCCTATTTAATCAAATTTATATATCGCGGTTACTGTAGAGTTACAATACACCGTAGAAAAAACATAGATTTGTAGTTTCTGTCTTCCACCTGTAGTCATTGAATTACTGTGCGTAGTCAAACGTTAATGTAAAAACGTGTTTTAACAATTTGTAAGGTGAAGGCGTATCGTAGCCTTAACTCTAGACATTTGTTTTTATTTTGATCTTTAAAGAAATAACTTATATAAAGATTAATTGAGATTGTTAAACAAGCCGGCTATTTATTTGTTACATGTTTTGATGTTTTTGCTGCTATTAGTTTAATTTTTAAAATTAATATAAATAGGTTCTAATTTTAGGATAATTAGAGTAGGATAGGGTATGATAAGACGTGTAGGGAAAATCAAAGAAAAGTAGGGCAGTTTAGAGTTGGGAACGTTACAGCAGAGCAGGGTGCAGTAGGGCAAAATAAAGTGAAGACAGGGTATCTAAAGGAGAGTAACAATGATTGAAGTAGGGTGAGGTAAGTCCTGGCATAGAATCATACAGTAGGGTGCGGATCAAATGAGCATAGCATATTAGAATAGCTTACAGTGGAATGGGTCATGGTATGAACGTAAAGGCAGATTGAATGATAGAAAGAATAAGGTAGAGTAGAACACAAAAAAAGAGGGGCAGGCTAGGGTAGGAAAAATCGCAAAAATTTTCTTTACAAATTAAAAAATGACAAAAACTTTCTTTACTTATCAAAAAACGGCAGGAACTTTCTTTACAAAACGAAAAATGGCAAGAACTTTCTTTACAAAACAAGTTTTGATCTTTAAATTTTTAAGAGTTGTATCTTCAGCCATTAATAACATTGTGATTTGTCCAGCTCTGTTTGTACCGTTTTTTTAACCATTTTTTCATTTTTTTAAAATTCCAACTTTTTCAGTGTTTTGGGTTCAAAATGAAGTTGATCGCACTGCTCGCTGTGATCACATTCACTGCTTCGTACGTTCAGTGCGAGAAGATTCTGCTGCTGAATGCGGCTCGAATCGGGCAATCGCACGTGTTTTTCATGGGCAAAATCGCCGACGTTCTTCATGAAGCCGGACATAATGTGGTGAGTGGGAAGAGAAAAAAGTGTAGTTTAGACTGTTATACGATAGCAATCAAATTTAAGACACTTTTAAAATGGTACATTTTTTTTAAATTCGATGAAATATTGTCACGATGACACTTTCTTTCAAAAAAAATTTAGAAAATAGGTCATCATGACATATTTTAAAAAAGCTAAAACAATTGTCAAAAAGTAAATTGCACATTAGAAATACAAAAGTATTTTACACAAAATAAAGTCTGTCACAATGACATATTTATTTTCAAAAAATGTGTCACCATGATTTAATTTTTCTGAAAATATGTCATCAGAAAATATTTAAAAAAAGTCAAAAAGTGACAAAAGATTTGTTTTTAATTAAAAATAAGATTTTTGGTTTAATAAAAAACAGTCATAATGACACACTTTTCTAAAAAATATGTCATGATGAAAAATTTTTGTAAAAAACCAGTCATGATGACCCACTTTTCTAAAAAATAATGAAAAACCTTTCTAAAAATCAGTCATGATGACGAATTTTCTAAACAAATTCAAAAGTTCTAAAATCTTTAAAATTCTATAAGATTTTGATCACTTTAGACGTTTTACCAACAAGACGCCTTTACATCCCTCACGAAAGTCGGAGCCAAGAAGGCCAATGTTGTGGTACGTCCATGCGACACAGGCTGCAGAGATCAGCCCAGTGATGACGTTTGGAAGACTGGAGATGAGATGATGGAGAACTTGGAGGTGTACCATATTTATGGTAGCACTATGGGCTCTGCTTGCGAATGTAAGTTGAAAAATGTCATTTGACACAATTTTCTAAAAAAAGTAACAGTGCCATCATGACTTGACACATCTTTTGGAAAATCAGTCATCATGACACATTTTTGGTAAAAATGTCATTATAACAATTTTTTAGAAAATCTGTCATCATGACACTTTTTTATAAAATTTGTCATCATGACGCTTTTTTTGAAAAACTTTTTATTATGGCACATTTTTTTGTAAACTTGTAACCATTACTCTTGTTAAAAAAAAATTTCAAAATTCAAAATTTTAAACTTCAAAATTTCAGCCCAGCTAAAAGACGAAGCTCTAACACAATGGTTCCGGGCCCAAAACTTTGACTTGGCTATAGGTGAGCACTTTGACTACTGTGCTCACGCTTTGATCGAAAAGATTGGCATTCCAAAGGTCATTACCGCTTCTGCTATTATGATTCAGCCAATGTTGCTGCAACAAACTGGCCATACACTCAACTTGGGGTTTACTCCTGGTAAGTTGTAGAAAGTTTGAGGCTTGTAAAGGAAGTTTTTGCCATTCGTTTTGTAAAGAAAGTTTGTGCCATTTTTGTTTTGTAATGAAAGTTCATGTCATTTTTTGTTTTGTAAACTAAGTTCTTGCCATTTATGTTTTGTAAAGAAAGTTCTTGCTATTTTTCGTTTTGTAAAGAAAGTTCTTGTATCTTTTGCTTTGTATAGAAAGTTCTTGCATTTTTTAAATCCAATGTCTTTCAGGACTTGACGATGACCACGGTAGTCAAATGACCTACTGGCAACGTGCCAAAGCCTTATTGATGTACCCACTCAAGCGATTCATGCTCTACCTGACATTCGAAAGTTATGTTCTAAATGCCATTTCTAAACACTACCGCCCCGACTTCAACGTCAATGACGCTCTCGGTAAATCGTCGTATGTTTTCGTCAACGTTGATGAACACTTGGCTTATCAAATGCCCTTAAGCGAGAAGTTTGTGTACGTTGGTGGGGTAGGTGAGCATATGGGTCGTGACCATTCATTACCGGTCGAAATCAACAAAATTTTGGAAAATTCTAATAAAGGTGTCATTTTGATGAGTTTTGGCACTATTGCCAAGAGTTATTTGATGCATGAAGATACAAAGCAGCAGATATTGGCCGCTGTCGCTGCGATGCCCGAGTATGATTTTATTTGGAAGTATGAGGTAGATGACTCGATTGGATCGAACTTGACCAACTTGCACAAAATGAAATGGACTCCACAGAGCGATTTATTAGGTAAGGAAAAGCTTTGCCCTACCCTACCCTGCAATACCCTACCCTACCCTACCCTACTCTACCCCACCCTATTTTATCCTTGGTACCTTACCATTGCATGCTTTGTCATGTGCGACACTATCAATCCTAGCCTATTCTGGCTACTTTACCCTACCATCTCCTACCTTTTTGTAATCTTCTTTACCGCACAATATCTTGTCTTACTCTACCGTATGCTACTCTAGCATGCCACGCCTTTTCTCACCCTGCTTTATTTCACTTTACTCTACTTTACTTTAGTTAAAGTACAGGGTGTCCCAAGATTTTTGCGGAAAAGTAAAAGCTTGTTTCTCGAAAAGTACCAGTCCAAATTGGACGATTCTTTTTTTAGTACACTTGAAATTGCGGGCGGATTTGGTATTGGTACTTCGTTTTTTGATATTCGGCGGATGGTCGGCGGAGGCTACTTTTTTGCTTTGACCAATCCAAAACCTTCATTTTTTGGTTCCTATGTCACCTGCTGATTCGTCAAAACGCTTTCCAATCAAAACATGTCTTTCCCTGCATCGGCGGACGACCGGCGGAGAAAAACGGCGAAGGCCATAACTCCGCTCAAACTCAATATTTTTTCACCGGACAAAAAATGGAAATGTTATTTTAAGCTGTTTAATACATTTAATCAAGTTTACAGTTCAAAAAATTTCATCGGCGGACGATCGGCGGAGAAAATCGGCGAAGGCCGTATCTTGGTCAATTTTTGTGACATAGGAACCAAAAAATGAAGGTTTTGGATTGGTCAAAGCAAAAAAGTAGCCTCCGCCGACCATCCGCCGAATATCAAAAAACGAAGTACCAATACCAAATCCGCCCGCAATTTCAAGTGTACTAAAAAAAGAATCGTCCAATTTGGACTGGTACTTTTCGAGAAACAAGCTTTTACTTTTCCGCAAAAATCTTGGGACACCCTGTAGAGTAAGGCTTACGAATTGTTAAAATTACTATGGTTTATCTTACTCTAGTTTTATCTAGCCTCAATCAAATTTCAGCCCATCCAAAGTTGCTGGCCTTCGTAACCCACGGTGGATTGAACAGTGTCAGTGAGACGGCCCACAAAGGAACTCCATTTGTTTGTATTCCGGTCTTTGGGGACCAGAACCATAACTGTTTCTCGGCCCAAGAGAAGGGCTTGGCCGTTATGATTGAGAAGTCAGAGATCACTAAGGAACACCTTGTCAGTGCTTTGAATGTCATCTTGGATCCTAGGTGAGAGATGTTTGAAATTCGTCAAATTTCTAAAAAATGTGTCATGATGACAATATAAATTTAAAAAGACTGTGTCATGATGACCGTTTAAATTTATAAAATACGTGTCATGATGACAATCTAAATTTAAAAAAGCTGTGTTATGATGACATTTTAAGTTTACAAAAAAATGTCATGATGACATTATAAATTTCAAACTTTAACAAATCCCGTTTTCAGCTACCAAGAACGTGCCATGAGCTTCGCTAAAATGATGGCTGACAAGCCCTTCCAGCCAAAAGACAGGATTATTGGGTATGTTAACCACGCCCTGAAATACGACGTGAGCACGGCGCTGGACTTGCCGTGCCGTCAATTGAACTTCTTTCAAAATTACTTTTTGGACGTACTGATTCCAGTAGCTTTGGTACTATTGACAGTTGTTTATGTGTCATACCGTATGACTAAATCGACCGTATCCTTTGTACGAAGCTTTTCAAAAACGAAAGTTGAGTAGATTTGTTAATTGTATGTATAAAGTTAATAGTAATGTAGTAATAAAGACGATTGTTATTTGGAGAACTGTTTTTTCGAAAAGGAATGGGTAGGGCAGGATGTATTAGTTGAATAAACAAAAATCAATACTATGTAAACGAAATGTAAATCTTACAAAACATTTTTGAACGTTTGACGAGCTAGTGTAAGGTTTGTCAAGAGCTATTTTTCTATTTGCTTATCAGCAATAAACTAATATTATGAAAATACTTTTAAAAAGTGATGATCTTGTCAGAAATTTACAAATTTCTTATCAATGCACTGAAACTCGACTATAAACATATGAAGAAAAAATGAGTAAATATACAGTCATAATGGAAAAACAGTCTTTCAAAAAACTCCTTAACTCTAGCCCTAAGGGTAAGAAACGGGTCGTCTAGACCCGGCCCGGCTCAGCGAGGCCCTATTGCCAGGCCGAGCTTGGCCGCTCTTGAGCTAAAGTTGAAGCAGACTGGGCTTAAAGTTAAACCTGGCCTGCGGACCAGGCTTAGAAAGCACCCCGTGCAAAAAATTTTTTTTTAAATTATTATCATTGCTAATTGATTTTTCTAGGTACCAGAATCAATAGTAAACGATGTAAAACAAGAACGTAAGGCCAAATTTTCTTTTTTTTTAAGTTTAAAATTTTTAATTTTTTTTAAACTAGCCATGCCATGCCAAGCCTAAAATTTTTTGACCGAGACTGGTTAGCTTGAAACTAAAATAAAAACAAACCGGGCTTAAAATTTGGGCTTGCGGCCTAGATCAGATTTCAAAAAGTTGGTCTTATGGCTTTCGTTACCCTTACCATTAGGCTAGTTTCACAGTAGTCTAAACCCGTTCCAGGTCTCTTGTATCCTTCGCTTTATCTGTTTATTAGGCCTGTCTAGAAATTACAATTACTGTAATATTAAACCTACTGTAAAATTTAAAGTCAACAGTGATGTTTAATGTACCTTGCCTTAACATCTTCTTATTTCTCAAACTTTAAACCCCTTAAACCTAAAGTCAAAAACAACTTAAACTCAAGAGTGTAATAGAACAAACTGTCTAAAACGTCCATTCTCTGTATAGTGGGAGTGTCTATCTTTAACAAAAAAAGAGATAGACACTCCTAACATACGGTAGACAGTTTGAAATTAGTCTAGAGAAGGAAGTAAACAGAACTTTATAAGAGTTAAGCCTATGAACCTAGTAATGTTATTGTAGAAAAAAACGTTTGATAAAGAGAACATAAATATCTGACGAACGATGAGATAACACAGTCTAGAGTTGCTTTTGTTTTTAAAGTTATAATTCAGTTTTGAAGTTGATATTCCTACTGTACTTATAGTGAAGTGTATTTTGGTTGTGTAGTACTAAATTATAGTACTTTTTTTGTACAGTACTAAGTTTCAGTATACTATTCTATACTGTACTAAGCTCTACTACGCTTCATTACAATACTAGTACTAACAAAACTTCAATATTAAACGTACAGTGCTTTTAGTACTACTAGTATTTATTTTGTTACAATTTGAGCTAACTTACATTTGTTTGTGAGACAACACTTTGTATCAGAGCTTTTAGTACTACTAGCTAGTACTATTCTACTATTTTCAAGTTCAGTACGTCTACAGAGCACTATGAGTAAACTTGCAGTACTGTAATCACACTAAACCTACACTTACTCAAATACAGTGTTCACATACTACAATAATACTATATAGTACCAAACTTACAGTACTTTTAATTTTTTCTAAAATTCAAAATTTTTTTTTTCAAAATGACTTTTGACAAAACATTATTGGCCTATCTATTATTTTTCCTAACATCATCATTCGCTAGCAAGATTCTAGTATACAATTCTGCCAGAATAGCCCATTCTCACATTAACTTCATGGCCAAGATCGCTGATGTTGTTCAAGAAAGCGGTCATAATGTCGTAAGTAATTGTCATTTTTTAAAATACATAGCTTTGTACAGTGTGTTTTAAACAACTTTATTTAAGTTTATATTATTTTAGACCTTTTACCAGCAAGAAATCTTCAAAACAGTCCACAGAACTGGCGCTTTGAAGGCCAAAGTGGTAGTCAAGTCTGCTCATATTGACTTCGGGCCGGAGCCCTATCAAGATCTGTGGCATGATACTGGATTGTTCGTTACTAATCCTGATGTGAGTTCATCTTCCCTACCCTATCCTGCCTTACCTTGCCCTACCCTACCCTACCCTACCCTACCCTACCCTACCCTACCCTATCCTGCCTTACCTTGCCCTACCCTACCCTACCCTACCCTACCCTACCCTACCCTACCCTACCCTACCCTACCCTACCCTATCCTACCCTACCCTACCCTACCCTACCCTACTTTACCTCAGCCTACCCTATCCTATTCTGCCCACCTAACTTGTCTTCCTTTGTTCAGCCCGAGCTTCTACCGTGTTTCTTGCTGTGCCACGTTCTACCGTGCTCTGCCCTACATTGATCTGCTTTACTATACCTTATCCTACTTTATGTTGTTTGTTGTTGTACCCTGCTAATACAATAACAATAAAGTAAACTAATATTGCTATATTTTAGGCCTTCCGAGTCTACGCTGATGTCATGTCAAGCGCCTGTGAATGTAAGTAAAAAGTGTAATCAAAAACTATTTTTAATGACATATGATAAAAGACCGTATTTTACCTTTTTTAGCTCAGTCTATAATTACTTTTGAATATTTTACATATATAATAATATCATTTTCAGCACAACTGAACGATGAAGAATATATGAAATCCTTAAAAAACGAAAAATATGACTTGGCTTTGGTCGAATTCTTTGACATTTGTAGCTATGCCATTTTAGAGCGTATTGGTGTCAAAAGATACATCAGCTTATCAGCTTTGACTGTCCAACAAAAAGTTTTAAGATACTTTGGCATGCCAGCTAATATCGCGTTTGTTCCTGGTAAGTTAGGCTATTTTTAGGGATAGAACTTTGAGCAAGGCTCTGGTCTAGGGCTCTAGACTAGGGCTCTAAACTATGGTTTTGGGTTAGACATGGGGAACAAACTGGGCCGGCTTGGAATCAAATTTTGATCGAACCGGGGCTGAACATCAAGGATTTTCTCAGCCCGAAAAGTCCAGCCCGCTTGCACGTAAAAAATTCGGGCCGGGCTTGAGGAAAATAAATAACGGGCCGTGCCTAATATCAAGGCCCGGACCAAACCATACGGTTGTTCTGGACAGTAAGACTAGGGCTCTCGGCTAAGGCTCTGGGCTGGGGCTCTGGGCTAGGGCTCTGGGCTAGGGCTCTGGGCTAGGGCTCTGGGCTAGGGCTCTGGGCTAGGAATCTGGGCTCTGGGCTCTGAGCTAGGGCTCTGGGCTAGTGCTCTGGGCTAGGGCTCTGGGCTAGGAATCTGGGCTAGGAATCTGGGCTCTAGGCTCTGGGCTCTGAGCTAGGGCTCTGGGCTAGGGCTCTGGGCTAGGGCTCTCGGCTAGGGCTCTCGGCTAAGGCTCTGGGCTAGGGCTCTGGGCTAGGGCTTTGGGCTAGGGCTCTAGGCTAGGGCTCTGGGCTAGGGCTCTGGGCTAGGGCTCTGGGCTAGGGCTCTGGGCTAGGGCTCTGGGCTAGGGCTCTGGGCTAGGGCTCTGGGCTAGGAATCTGGGCTAGGAATCTGGGCTCTGGGCTCTGGACTAGAGCTCTGGGCTAGGGCTCTTGTCTAGGGCTCTGGGCTAGGGTTCTGGACTAGGGCTCTGGGCTAGAGGTTTGAGGCTGGGCTAGGTTAATTACAATTTTTTTTTAAATTGTGATTTTTTAGGTATGAGCGACAACACAGGGGCAAAAATGACGTTTCTGGAGCGAACTAGAGCCTTTCTGACATTTCCTTTCAAAACTTATGAATTTGACAGAATCTTTTATGAAACTCTAGCTCAAAATGTGAAACAAATTTATGGCCATAATTTTGATTATGAGGACAAATTAGCCCATAGTTCATACGTCTTTGTCAATATTGATGAACATCTGAGCTTCCAAATGCCCTTAAGCACTAAATTTGTTTTTACTGGAGGGGTTGGACAAGATGCTGAGGCTAAACCACTTCCTAAGGTAATTTTTTGCAACTTTTGAAATTTTGAAATTTTTCTTTTCATATTTTTCAATTTTTTTTTAATTTTAAAATATTTTTAGAGCCTTCAAAGCATTTTCAACAATTCGAAAACAGGTGTAATACTAATTTCTTTTGGAAGTATAGTGCAGTCATTTGCCATGCCCAAAGCCCAAAAAAACGCCATTATTAGTACAGTAAAGCAGTTCCCAGACATCGACTTTATATGGAAGTATGAACAAATCGATACCGTCGGTGAAAACATTACTAACCTTCATAAAATCAACTGGGTACCTCAAACTGATCTGCTTTGTAAGTTATCTATACAGCTTTATCCTACTGTACCACACCCTATTCTACCCTACCCTACCCTACCCTACCCTACCTTACCTTACCTTACCCTACCCTACCCTACCCTACCCTATCCTATTACTTCATTTTATATATCTTACCTTGCTTTACCATATCTCAACCCAATTGCTGTACTCTATTGTAGGCCAGTCTTAAAATACTGTAATTTATTTCACTTGCCGTACCCAAGAGGGCCCTGGTAATATGATAAAAGAACCTTTCTTCTGTCCAACCATTGCTTTACCTAGATATACAACCTTAGTCTAAGCTAGCCCCATCTCAAAGCTTGCCATGCTTATCTTTGCCTTAGGTCTTCGACGTCTTTACCCATCCTCCCTACCCTTTTCTAACTTGCCTTTACTTTACCTTTACAAGTTCTGCCAGCCTATATTTGACCCTAATTTTTACATAACTTCTGCCATCTCTCCTATACTTGGAAAAAACATTGCCACACCCAATACTATAATGTACATTTCAGCCCAGCCCAAGCTTTTGGCCTTTGTAACCCACGGTGGGTTGAACAGTGTCAGTGAGTCAGCTCACAAAGGGAAGCCAATGATCTGTGTTCCAATCTTTGCTGATCAAAACAATAATTGTTACTCTGTAGAAGAGAAAGGTCTGGCAGTCGTCATACCCAAATGGGATTTGACTATGAAGAGACTGGAACAGGCTGTGAGGACAGTGGCTGAGGATGAACAGTACGTTAAAAACTTTAAAATTAAAAGAAAATATACATCTAATCCACCCTACCATACCCTACTTTACCTTACTTTTTCATGCCATACCTTACCCAACCCTACCGTACCCCATCCTACTTGACCGTGCCGTGCTATCTTAACGTAACTTATCCTAACTTACAGTATCGTGCCATGCCCTAACCTACCATGTTCTAAACTACCATACCCTACCAAAAGAAATATCAAGTTTACCCCGCCCTTCTTTCAGATTCAGACTCCGTTCCACTCACTTCTCTAGGATGATGAAAGACAAGCCATTTAAAGCCAAAGACAGAATTATCGGTTTTGTAAACCATGCTCTACAGTACGATGTCCATTCAGCTCTTGATCTACCCTCAAGGCATTTATCAACCATGCAGTACTACTTTTTAGATGTACTATTATTATTATCTGCAGTACTACTAGTTAAAGGGTATATTGCCTATCGTTTCATCCGAAGAAATGTTGTACATAGACTTGTCAAGGACAAGATTGAATAAATTTTAAATTATTTTTAACTTTGGCAATAGTAATCGTACCTTACGTGACTTGAAAGTACAACGACCTTACCATAACATATTTTACCGTACCCTACCCTACCCTACCTTATCCTACCCTATCCTACCCTACCTTATCCTACCCTATCCGACCCTACCCTACCCTACCCTGCCCTACCCTACCCTACCCTACCCAACCCTACCCTACCCTACCCTACCCTACCTTATCCTACCCTATCCTACCCTACCCTACTCTGCCTTACCTAACCATACAATAAACTACTCTACCATAACATATACCCTATTATAGTCAAACTTTACTCTACCATACCTAATCTATTTTATCATACTGTGTGCCACCCTATCCTACCCCACATTTCTCAGAATCTGCCCCTAGAAACTTCTCTATAACGAACAAATTTTGAGTCCTCAAGCAATTCGTTACACAACGTTCCACTGTAGTACTAAAATTTAATTCAAACTCAACTTTTGATGTCGAGTATGTTCTTTTTTGTTATATCCCTTTTTCAAACCCAACGTTCCCACTCTCCCGCTACCGTTCCCTTTTTTAATTCGAACGAAGAAGCCAGTTTGTTTTTTTTTTCGTTTTTAAGATTACGGAACATGTTCGACGCGTGGATCGGTCTTCTGATTGATTGTTTTGATAACCAAAGATGGATACGTTTGATGTTAATTCGAGTGAACAACAACAATACACATTGTTATTTATAGGTTTGGTGTAAAATAATGTGCAACTTTAGACCATAATTAACGTAAATTCAAAATTTTTACTGTAAGAATACTGTAACTTTTTTAAAACTGATAGAATGATGGTAGTGTAGAACAGGATAAGCTACGGTACGTAGAGCAGAGTAAGACAAGACAGGGCAAATCAAGGCAGAGCAAGGAAAAGCAGAGCAATGCAGGATAGGACAGAATAGGCTAATGTAGGATAGACTAGTGTAAAGTACGATAGGGTGAAAAAGAGTAGGGTAGGGTAGGGTAGAACAAGGTAGTGTAAGGTAGTATATGGTAGAATAGGGTAAAGTAGGGCATTTTTCTAAACAGAAAAAATTTCAAAAATTAAAAAAAAAATTTTTTAATTCAAACTGTGCTTAATCCTGTCTCGTCTCGTTAGGATTCATATAACGAGTTCGGAGAGTTTGTTCATAAAAATGTTGAAAGGACTCGATGTTTCAAAGACATTTCGAGTCCAAATCGATCATCCGTTTAACTTTTAACCCTCAGGTGCTCAAAGAATACGTTTTTCTTTGCTGACTAACTCTTGATAAACAACTTTTTTAAAACTTGTTGCACTTTTAAAACCGTTTTCTTGGAATAGAGAAGTAAGTATCAACTTTGCAAAAAAAATTGCAAAAATTTTTTTAACTTAGATAGGGCAAGCCTATAGTACGGCTAGACAAGGGCTAGAGTAGAATTAAAATAGAGATATAATAAAGGTCAGAACGGCTAGGGTAAAACTAAGGTTAAGCTAGAAAAGGGCAAATACTGAGCTAGGAAAGGGCGAAGACTAGCCTAGGGAAGAGCTAAGATTGAGCTGGAACAGGGCAACGATTAGTCTGAGGTAGAAAGGCTATAGTAAGGCCGGGTTGAGGCTAAGTTAAGGCTAGGCTCACGCTAACACTTGCCTAAATTAAGAGCTAGCTTAGGCCAAAATTACGGCTGTAATAAGGCTAAAGTAAGGCTAGAACAGGGCCAGAGTAAGGGCAAAGCACTGATAAGACTAGAGCGGAACCTATGATAAAAAGATCTTCACCCTAAAATAAATTTTTTACCACCCCCCCCTTCAACCTCAATCCAAAACTACCAAAAACAAAGCAAATTAGGCCAGGGCTACAAGCAGCTATAGATATTCCTAGTCCAATTTTTTACCATTACCATTTACAAAGTAATAGTTTACTAAATCTCAAGCACTTTGTATGTTTACTTTCTTGTTATACTACTTAGGTTTTGCGTGAAATTATGTTTGTGAAAAGAATTCTCTTTGCAATTCTCAGAACGTAGAACATTTAAACGGAGTAAAATCACAAAAGCGGAAGATATTCACAAGTTTTCCTGGGTTTTTCAAAGCTTTAAGTAGTTAAAGGTGGGGTAAAGATAACACTGGGTCTAGACTACGGTTGGGGCAAATATTCTGGCCAAGCTAGCTTAGAAGCAGAAGTAGAGATAAGAAGTAGGAGTAGAATAAGATAAATTGAGAAAAGACAGGGAAACATTCCAGGAAAAAATCAATACTAAGTGAACGAAATGTAAATTTTATAAGCCAGAGTACATTTTTAAACATTTTTTGAGTAGGGGTAAAGGTAGGGGTAGGGGTAGGGGTAGGGGCAGGGGTAGGGGTAGGGGTAGGGGTAGGGGTAGGGGTAGGGGTAGGGGTAGGGGTAGGGGTAGGGGTAGGGGTAGGGGTAGGGGTAGGGGTAGGGGGTAGGGGTAGGGGTAGGGGTAGGGGTAGGGGTAGGGGTAGGGGTAGGGGTAGGGGTAGGGGTAGGGGTAGGGGCAGGGTAGGGTAGGGTAGAGCTGCTAAACCTTATATAGTCAACCAACATTTTTTTGTCTCCTACTTCTCATCATCATAACAATGATGATATTTGTGGATAAATAGGTTTTTAGAGCGGCTATAACCGATTTCTCTTTCATTATGAAAAATGAACTTGTTTTTCTTTTCATTGTTTTTCGATATGACAAAGAGATTTCGGGCGGGTCATTAGGTCAATCACTTCATCAACGTTTTGTTGATCGACTAGAATTTTGTAGAAATAATATTATTGTAACATTGTGCAGTATTAAAATTTTGAAAAGATAAAAATTTTAATATTACCTTAAAATCTTTTTGTCACACTTTCCCCAAAATTTTTTTTTCTAAATTGTTTTTTCAAAAAAATCTTTAAAATTATCCACCCCGGACCTAAATTACCCCGCCCAACCTTCTAAGCGTACTATTTTGCTTTTTCCATCAAAGTAACCTCTACGTCATCGACTCCGCGTAAGTAAGGTCATGCTCAGGAAGCTAAGCCAGAAGAAGCTAAACCAGAAGAAACGAAGCTAGAAGAGAAGAAGACTGAAGAGAAGAAAGAAGAAGACGCTAAGTCAGAAAAAGCCAAGCCAGCTGCTGAAGAAGCCAAGTGAGATGAGCTAAAGGCAGAAGAAGCCATGTCAGAGGAAGAAAAGATGTTTGATGAGCCAACAGCCGAAGGTAAGAAGACCGACGATAGCGAGAAGGAGATCAAGAAAGCCGAAGACGCCAGGCCAGAAGAAGACGCTAAGCCAGAAGCCAAGCCAGCTGCTGAGGAAGAGAAGAAGGAAGAGGAAGGAAGCCAAGTTAGAAAAGCCAAAGGAATAAGAGAAGGAGGAATCCAACTTGCCGAAGCTACGCCAGCAGATATCAACCCCTCCCCACCTCCCCCCCCCCTCCCCCCCCATCTTAATCATATTGTAATTTCTAGTTTTGCAAATGTGGTTTTGTTTACAGACCAAAAGTCATATCTTTTTATGACGGTCATTTACAGTGCAGTTCACTCTGAACCAGCACTGGTTTGCTCCGCCTTGCTTCGTTATCACTTCGACGTGCCTCTAGGCTCCGCCCGTGTTTATGCCGAAGACTTTTTAAGCCCGTGAAGCGATCTTAATCTACAGCGATTTTGGATGACTTAACTTGTTTAAAAATTGGGTTTTTTGATTTTTTTTTAAAAATATTTTTTAAAAACGTACTTATAAAAAAACGTATTTTACTCATTTTAACCTCTAATTTGGCAAATTTTTAAAAATTTATTATACGTTTTTCAATTTTTTTAAAATGGTTACCTAAAAAAGGCAGCTAAAAAAATTTTTTAAAAATATTTGTTACCTAAAAAAGGCGTTTTTCAGAGTTTTTCAAAAATTTGTTACCTAAACTTCAAAAAATATCCCGTTCTAGACGTAAGGTCTTTCAAGCTGAAAAAAAAACAAATTTTAATTTCTAAACCGCGTTTTTAAATTTTCAAAATTTCGTACTTCAAAAAAAATCAAAACCTTCATTTTTCCATTCAAAGAAAGATGTCTTACATTAAAAAAACGATTTTAAGTCATTTTCCATTCAAAAAGACGATTTTTAAAGGTTAACCGAAACGTAACACCTAGCACGAACGATTGGTCATTTTTGCGTGATTTTGTAAAAAGAAGCCGGCTTAAGAGACCATTACCCACCTTTTTTTGATTCGACTTGAACGTTTCTTTTGTTGGAATCAGATTTATGAGTAGGGGTAAACTCTTCGGAGTTCGAAAATCTTCGGTTTTTATGACTTTGAAGCCCTGTTATTAGTAAATGGCAGTGGTCGAACAGATTTTTTGAGTTAGGGACTTGAAGGGAAGAGAGAGGGTGGGTAGGGGAACCTAGTGGAATGAAAAATTTTGATCAAGAATGATTTTTTTCTTCAAAAAACCTACCTCCCCTTAATCTACCATACCTCCTCCTAGCCTACTCTAACTTAGCATGCCTTGTCCTATCCTACCTTCCCTTGCCCTACTCTACCCTACCCTGCATTAACTTACTCTACCCTGCCCACCCCTAACCTATACAACCCTAACCTATCCGATCCTGACCATACCTCATCTTCAATTTTTTTCACCCCTACCCATGATTAATATGTCACTTTTTTGCCTTGTCATGTCATAATTTTCAGTTTTTATGTCATAAAACCCCGTTAATTAGATTGACCAATGCAAAACGCAATTTTCAAGGCAATTTTTTGACTGAACGAGCAACGCAATATAAGTTTTATAATATTGCTTTAATAAGAACACTACTTGAAGGTGTTCTTACATACGTGTTTTTTACTTTTCGATTTGTCATCATCATTTATTGACAAACAATTGCTAATAGTCATTTATTTCCAGGATGAAATTCTTGTACCTCGCCCTCTTCGCCTTGTTGGCCGTTTCGGCTTTGGCTGCTCCAGTACCAGAGACTGAGGCCCAACCAGAAGCCGCTCTTAAGACCGAAGAAACTAAACCAGAAGAAGCCAAGCCAGAAGAGCCAAAGACCGAGGAAAAGAAAGAAGAAGAAGCTAAACCAGAAGAGGCCAAGCCAGCTGCTGAGGAAGCTAAGCCAGAAGAGCCAAAGGCTGAAGAGAAGAAGGAAGAAGAGGCCAAGCCAGAAGAAGCTAAGCCAGCTTCTGAGGAAGCTAAGCCAGAGGAAGCTAAACCAGAAGAAGCCAAGCCAGAAGAAGCTAAGCCAGAAGAAGCCAAGCCAGAGGAAGAAAAGAAGGCTGATGAGCCAGTAGCCGAAGAGAAGAAGACCGAAGAAGGCGAGAAGAAGATCGAGAAGGCCGAAGACTCCAAGCCAGAAGAAGAGGCTAAGCCAGAAGAAGCCAAGCCAGCTGCTGAAGAAGAAAAGAAGGAAGAAGAAGCCAAGCCAGAAGAGAAGAAGGATGAGCCCAAATCCGACGAATCTAAGCCAGCTTCGGAAGAGGCCAAGCCAGAAGAGCCAAAGGAAGAGAAGAAGGATGAATCCAAGTCTGAAGAGGCCAAGCCAGAAGAAGCCAAGCCAGCCGCCGACGCGCCACTGACCGAAGAAAACAAGGTTGAAGACGCTGACAAGAAGATTGAGAAGCCAGAAGAGCCAAAGGAAGAAGAGAAGAAGGAAGAGGAAGCCAAGTCAGAGGAAGCCAAGCCAGAAGAAAAGAAGGAAGAGGAAGCTAAGCCAGAAGAGCCAAAGGAAGAAAAGAAGGACGAGTCCAAGTCCGAAGAGGCTAAGCCAGAAGAAGCCAAGCCAGCTTCCGATGAAGCCAAGCCAGAAGAACCAAAGGAAGAAAAGAAGGAAGAATCCAAATCCGACGAATCCAAGCCAGCTTCGGAAGAAGCCAAGCCAGCTGAACAAAAGGATGAGTCCAAATCCGAGGAGGCCAAGCCAGAAGAAACCAAGCCAGAAGAGAAAAAGTCGGAAGAATCCGAATCCAAATCCGATGAATCCAAGAAATCATCAGAAGAACCAAAGAAGGACGAGTAAACTGTCAATGTTAATATACGAAGAGCCATAATCTTCATTACCAAGCTTTCACCAACGCTTTTACACCAAAAGATTGCCTGTACACATACATTAATCTATTATTTTTGTAATTTTGAATACTGATTCGAGTGCAATAAACCTTGTTTTAATAAAATGCCTGAGGGGATTTTGCAAAATTTAGGTAGAAAAGTCATTGTTAGGGCTTAAAATGGAAGACAATCAATTTTTAGGTAATAAACGCCAATTTTAAGTAATCGAAATCGACTTATAGAACACAAACATCAATTTTAAGTATCGAAAATTAACTTTTAGGTAATAAAAATCAATTTTTGGGCCACCAAAATCACGTTTTAAGTAACAAAACACTCCTTTTTTAAAGAAACATTACCTAAATGACCTGTTCTTCAACAAAATATTCTTCAAAAATTAGTTATCACTTTACTTTGACCATTAAATCAATCATGAGATCAAACTTAATATTAATATAGTATATCCTAAATGTTTGTTTTTGCAAATATCTTTGTTTTAAAAGATAGGAAAGGCAGTAGCTAGACAAAATACGGTACGTTTTCATTGATTACTAAACTTGGGCCACAGGTTTATGCATTTTAAGATGGAAAAAATAATAAAAATTCAAAAACTTCAAAAAATTATAATTTAAGTGACAAAATTTTTTAATATCCAAAATTCCACGAAACCCATGCCCAATCAAAAAGGCTTCAAAATAGACAACATTACTTATGCAGACTTGGCTAGACTGTTCAGAAACTCGATTTCGCTTTTGATATTCTTTCGTGCTTGGCTTTCGTACTTGTCGCGCATCACTTTGGTCGCAAAGATGTTCGGAATCTGGAGGAATAATTGGAGGACCTGAAACACATAATCTTGAGAGTTATTTCTAACTTTTTCAACAAAAAATTTGGCAGTTAGTTCAGTTATTCGTCATGTCATTTTAAAATGTTTTTAATATATCTGTAGCCTAAAGTAATATAAATCAATGCTCTAAACTCCATATTACCTAAAATTCAAAACTACATTTTAAAAAAAGCCTTCTCAGTCTTATTTTCAACCTTTCTTGCCGGTCAGCCCCTTTCTAATCAAGTAAAACCCTAAACGCTCAAATTGCCGTATTTTACCAACAGTTATCACCCAAAGTAATATAAATCCTTCCACAGCGATACCCTACCTCAAACACACCTTAAAACAGAAACAAAACAATAAAACCGCTTACCTTTAACCTCCTTTCAATATAATCCTTGTCATTTAAATTTCCGACTTCAGATCGAGCCGCTTCTCTGAATTTCGTATATTCACCTTCATCAACTCCCATCCAAGCAGTGTCAAAGTCGATTAAAAAATGTAGATCATCGTCCCCATACTTGTCTGGAGTTAGATGAGCATCCGTACAATTATTCGCACTTTCCAACAACAATCTGGACACGTAGTTGGCCTGAAATGAAGAGAATATTATGTTATCCATGAGAGGTTTGGGTTGGTAATGAATAACATCAAAAACTAAAGAGAACCCGCAAAATAAAGTAAAAATTGATGATCAATGTCAAAGAAAAGACTCTAAAGAAGCTTTCAGCAATTTGTCGTTAACAGGAATCTTCAAATTTATCTAAAAAATTGTCTGTAACAATAACAACATTAAAAAACTTGTCAAAGTTCAAAGAACTAGGTAACATACGCTGCAGCTGCTCATGACGTTGAAGAATAACAATAAAATAACAAAAACTAATTTCAACTTTCTATTTTACGTTAAAAACAAGCTTTATCAGACCAAGAAACAAGTTCTGACCAAGTTACTGTTGTAGAGAAAAACTTGGCAAAAAAGTTAGCAACGAGGTAATCATTACTCAAATTGTCATTTTTCGAGTTTTTATCAATAAAAAACTGAAAATTTTAACAATTTTTAAAACGGAATTTAACTTTTTTTAATTTTTTAAAATATTTTTTGGGGTTTGATAAAGTTGCCTAAAATTTTATTTATCTTGTCAAAAACTTCGAATTTGTCTATAATAAAATGAAGGTTAATATTTTAATAGTATGTAATCAAAAACCTACTTGATCAAATGTTGTTTCCGCAGCAAATTCACGTAGCCTTTCTTCGTTCCGTTCGGCTTCTTCAGCGTTCAATGGATCGTATTCCAAGCTATAATAATATAACTTTATTTTTATTTTGAGGTGAAATACGGATTTACAAGATATTCTTAATAAGTAATTATGAATTGTAGGTTTTATAAAAGAATATTTTTTTTATTTAAAATTTTCGAAAAAAAATTTTTTTTTGCAAAAAAAAATTCAGCTTGGTCCCCCTGTGGCATTTTCTTCAAAACTAAAATTCAAGACCTACTGTTTGAAGAATATAGCAAAAGCGACGGCATATCTGTCCTTGAGTGAATCCTTGTGCTCATCAAACAATTGCATCATGTGTTCCAAATGTGCCAAGCCGTGGAACGGTCGCGGAGCGTATCGTTCGTCGATCATGGCTAGCCATTTCTCGCGAATTGCGTCGCTAACAAACGATGTTAGATCACTCCAACGTTTCGTCAGGTCTTTGCGACACTTTTCGAGATACGCTGGGTCTGTTGTCATTCTGAAGATTGGTTTAGTAAAATACGGGGCTTGTTTTGACGTATTTAAAACAGCGAAAATTCAAAAAACATTATACTAGGTTGTTCAAATAATTGTGTGCCCTTTTTGAAAGCAAATTTTCAGCGCTTTATTAAGCCTTACATACCCACAGCCTAGCTTTCTCATAGATCGACTTTTGTCCTACCTAGCTCTACTATTGATTTACCCTGCCAAATCCTAGCCCTAAACTAACTTTACCCGTACAACTCTGGCCCTATCCTACCCTACACTACCCTAACTTGGATCGCGTAGAAATAGGCTAAGGTTTCCTACCCTATCCTTTCCGCACCCTAAACCTCGCCTCCCATTCCTACTCCCACATTGCCCAGCCCTGCCATACACTGCCATGCGTTGAATTACCCTTAAACTCTAAAAAACCAAATTTTCTCTCAATTTTAAAACAGTTGGAAAAAACACCCTCCGGAAATGAGCAGTGATCATCATCTGAAAAGCCATTCTCAGTTTTTTTTCGAACAGAGACGGCTTTCGAAACGTCAAATGAATTAAAATTTTCGTTTGGTATATAGTCAACAAGCCATAATCATATGAGAAACGCTCGATTTTGTTTTTATTGTGACGAATCTAAACAAAATCGAGTCCAAAAACGTGATTAAACATCACTGGGAAATACATTATGACAGTTTTTCGAGAGAAAACATAGAGAGATACCGATGTTCGAGGACTTTTCA
Source organism: Bursaphelenchus okinawaensis (assembly GCA_904066225.2). Taxonomy (NCBI): domain Eukaryota; kingdom Metazoa; phylum Nematoda; class Chromadorea; order Rhabditida; family Aphelenchoididae; genus Bursaphelenchus; species Bursaphelenchus okinawaensis. Next base: position 1,557,766 of record CAJFCW020000002.1, on the reverse strand, counting down.
TCGTATAGCATGTAAATGGACATGTTATACGACAAAAAGTGTCCTAGGGCATAGGTTTAAAGACTTTAAGTTAAATCTAAATAAAAAGATTAAGATTTAACAAGTAATACGCCGTATTTTACCTAAAAACCACCTTTCTCAATTTGTGACATTTTATACGATGAAACATATTTAAAACTAAAATTAAAAAAAATGGGTTTGCATATCTTTATGTTCGTCTTGACATACTAATATTTGTGTAAACCAAATAAATATCAAATTTTTAAACCAAAACAAGGAGAGAACCCTTTACATTTCACTGAAATTTGAACCTAACCAGTAAACACTAGAACAACATATGGATGGCAAAGAGGTAAACATACATATTATACATAAGTATATAAGACTATAATAGAGCTTTACCCATCCTTACGGAAACCTACCCTGTACTACGTGACCCTACCCTACACTGCCGTACCCCCTACAACTACCCATCAAACGTTCAAAAACATCCGCTGAACTACAAAATTTACATTACGTCCACGTAGTATTGATTTTATCCTCACCTCTGCCGTTACTCACACCTCTGCTCATAACACGAAAATAAATTTACATTTCGTTCACATAGCATTGCTTTTTTTCTAGATCTTCTACCTCTTCCCCTATCCTACCAAAACCTCTATCCCACCCTACACTACACTTTTTTTAATCTATTCTACCCTGCCCTGTCCCGACCTGTCCTGCCATATCCACCCTTCCTTTACCTTACCCTACCTAACCTTGTCCTGACATAAAAATGTATGACATTTTCACATACATAACATGTTATATTTACACCCAACCACATGTAAACACGTAGTATGTCACAAAAGAGAAGACTTCATATTATAAAAAATCTATATCATCCCTTTTCCAAATGACAAACGTTTGTTGTTTACTGAACGCTTTATAAATTGGAATGCAATTAACAATAAAAAGTTTTAGTTGCTTTTCAAATTTGTTCGTTCTTTCTGTCCTCAAGTAAGCTCTAGAACAAATATTCGCTTTCATGTCCTTTTCCAAGACAACATGAAAAAAGACAGTTCAAAAAAGTTTAATTAAATTTAAACATTAGTTTTTAGTCTAAATTTAAAAAAAAACTTTGAGTTACTGTTAAGTAGGCTAAAACCACGCTAGGCTGTCAAAGGGTAGGTTGAATATACCATAGTTTAAAAAGAGAAAAAGGCTCAAGTCAGTAAAATGGCCTGCCCTATTGACTCCCTTTCAGGTCTAAGGTTTAGGGCTAAGATTACCGTCAAGCTAGATAACAAGCAGCGGTAGAGGGTAGAATAAGGATAGCAAAAAATCAATACTACGTGGTCAAAATGCAAATTTCCCAGGGCGGTGTAAATTTTTCAACTTTGGGTGAGTAGGGGCAATTGCAGTAAGAGTAAGAATAAGAGTAGGGTTAGAGGGGTAGGGGTAGAAGTAGGGCCCGGCCCAACCCAAAAGCCCGGTCCGTTTACACGTACAATAAATCCGGGCCGGGCCTAAAATAATGGGCCAGACGTGTTCACCATGTTTAGGGGTATGGGTGGGAGCAAGGATAGGAATACGGGTAAGTAGAGTAAGATAGGACAGGGTAGTATAGCATAATAAAAAATAAAAGAGTATGGCAAAGTCAAATAAGCTTAAAATTTCTTACACTTCAAATTTAAAAAATTAAAAATTTTAAAAACTACTCAAAACTTCAATACCCTTCCACAAAAATCAAAAACCACTGCCATTCCCCTTCAAAACACCAATAAACACTCTAAATCTACTGTGCCAGTAACAACTCCCGTATAATAATGAAAAGAGAAAATAACCCAAAAATTGGTGGCCAAATAACAAACGTTCGGCCGTTGTTGTGCGTCTGACCAAGTGGAGCGTACACGAAGAGGAAAAAAAGTGCCCAACTCGCTTTTTTTTCCGTGCCGCAGGACGCTTCTTTGCCCTTATTTCGAAAAAAATTGCCTAGATAGTGCGGAAATTGAAGAGACGGCGCGACAAACTTTAACGGATAATAAAACTGCCTTACATTAGCATATAATTGAACAACACTATAGTAGGACTTTTATCGATTAGAGAGTTTTATGGTGTTAATTGTATCGATTAGAGGTTTTTAGTGTTAAAAAGGCCAATTTAATCATTTTGTAGCCAAGAATGAAATGAGCGGCCGAAAAACTCAAAATGCTTTTTGAACTTAATGAAAGCCCATCAAGCCCAGCTTCGTGCCGGGCTGAGCCAAAGCAAGTTTCAAAACGCCCAGGCCAACACTAAGCCCCAACCTAAAACAATGATCCAAGCGTCCAGCTTAGACCTCACAATTCCGGGTCAAATCAATTTGAACCGGACCAGCCCTGAAAATTAGGCCCGGCCCCTTTACAAATCTATTATACATAGCCCTAAAACAGACAAAAATAAAAGGTTTTCCAGTAAAATCAGTTTATTCCGGATAAAAAAATCTCAAGAGTCTTCACCAGAAGTAGCGATCCAAGTGGTGCACCCTAGGAACCAAGGCACGAATCCACCGTTCTTGTGGATTGTGAGACACGCAGAAATTGATGGTGTCCGGTACATATTGGTCGACACTGAAAAAAGGTTTTAACTTGAAATGACGTTATTTACAAAAATAAAAAAATTTTAAAAAAACCCTATTTTAAGCGGGTCAAAAAGACTTGTCGTCAAGTTACACGTAATTACAAGTATAAAAACGACACGAAGCTTAAATCAGCTAAAAAGTAGAAGTAGTGATAGTAGTAGGAGTAAAGTAGCGTATGGTAAATTGAAGTACATTCTCCTTTACAAAAAACTAAACTTACTGATACTTCTCGTCGTAGACGTAGTAACCACAGCGACGCTCCAAACATCTGGCGTACACAAACACCCCAACGCGGTAGTATATGGGATTCTTGCGACCGAACAGAGGGTGGAGTTGGTAAGGATTATCAATGTCACTGGCACATGCAAAACCTCTTTTCTAAAATACAATAAATGTAAGAAGTAAGCCGTGTAGGCCCGTCCCAGCCCAGCCCTACGATTGGTCCCTTTGTTCCGGGTCAGCCTAAAAAAACGAAAACGAGCTGATCCTAAAGGTTAGACCCCAGGCCGGGCCACGAAAAGCCCGTTTACCCCGCCCCTCCACCTTCTACCTATAGTGATTTACAGTATGACAAAGTAGTCTAAAAGTAGATCCTGGAGAACATAGCAGTATACGGTAAAGTATAATGAAGTCAGCAAGATCTCTCTTGGCTACCGCAAGACCCAGTAAGGCACAGTAAAGCATAGTAAACACTAGTAAAGTAACGTACAATAATTTTTAAACTTACAAAACAAACGTTTTTGATGTGGAACATAAAGTCCTTCTTCTGGGCGTCTGATGCACCACTTACGATATCCTCAACATTAACTGGCTTAATCTCTTTTCCATCGCAAATGTCAGAAAGCTTCAGCGCTTGTGTCTCGCTATACACGTAGTAGTCATAAACGAGAAACTCTTTACCGGTCACCGCTGGCAAGTCATATTTGCCTAAACACATTGCTGGATCCTTCTCGCCGGTGAACTTATTAACTGTCAACTGGCTGAAATTTCTCCAGAACACAGATTGTGTCCAAACCCCTCCCTCAGAGTTCGTGGTTGCAATCGGATACAAAAGCATTGGCTCATCATAGCCACGAAGCATTGCGGTGGATAATTCTGGCCATCCTTTGTCGTCAAGCACTAAATTTAAAAAATTTGACGTAAAACTTGCAGTTTCAAATAGAAATAGCCTGTGGTGGGTAACGACGGTAGAGCGATTCTGGTTTGTGAAAAAAATGCAAACTCCAAATTTTTAAACGTTTCAACTCAAAAATTTTTAAAAACCACATACCTAGCCTCAAATAGTAGCCGTTTCGATCCCCGTTGTCCGCGGTCACTATGTACATTTCATGAAAATCATTACTGTCAATCGACGAGCACCACGAACATAGCTGATCGCGCACTTCCTCTGCGCTCACCATCGGCGGGTCTTGTGCCCTCGCATAATCGTACCACAATGTAATCAGTAGGACACTGAAGAAGAGCCGCATTGTTCGGATCGACCGGTCGGCGGATGAACGAAACTTCGAATTATGAAAGTTTTTGCGCTTGAAAATGAATTTTCTTTCCAAATTTTTGGCAACGTCTTTCGTTATTTTTTTTTAAAATGGCAAACTTGCATAATTTTTAAATTTATGACTTGTCTGAATTCTCCTCTAAAACCCGATCCTAAACAAGAAAAATATCGAAAAAACTAAAGCAAGCACGGTAAAAAGACTTACCTCAACATAAAGCGGAAATCACGAAATATGTAATTTACATTTACCCTTAAAACCCAAAAAATAAACAAAAAACATAAAATACGACAAAAGAAATACAAAATACACAAAAGCCTGATCCTGCGCCCTTTAAAATTTAATATTCCTATATTATCCATGAGATCAAAGAATAATGGATAATACCCGCTGTCGCGAAGTTGCGAGTTAAGAAATACAAAAACATGTTTACAAAAATATAGAACCGGTCCAGAACAAAGAAGGTCTTTTTTATCTTGCAAAAACTGTTTATAGTTAGGCCGATTTGGCCAAAAGATGAGAAGTCTCTAACCAACTAGACCGCGGATCGGTCGTATTTTATATTTTTGGATAAATAAATATTTTATATACTGTAACTAGCTAATAATACTAATATTCATAATAATTTTATGACACCCGCTGCAACTCCAACATTTTACGTTTTCTTTGTTTTTTTTACAAAATATTAACTTTAAAATAGCTCTAACATTTATCAAAAACCCAACTCACTTTAACCATAAACTCCAATGGACAAACCTTATTCTTCAGAACATCGTCACCACGGATAAGAAGGTTCCAATCGTTGCTTCTGATCAGTACCATATATCACAAGCCATTCTTTGCAACTCAAAACATTTAACGTAGTTTTTCTTAGCTCATATAGGCAAAACATTCATCAAGGTTACCTAAAATTGACCCAAATTTAGCAAAGTTATGTTATCCATGACTCTAACGCCGAAAATAGGCAAAGTTCCTCCAAATAAATCTAAAAACAAAACAAACAAAAATGAAATAAAAACATACCTGTGAAGCAACGTGTTCGCCTTCAAACTAGTCATATTATACCTTCTTTGACCTTTTATCTAGCCAGTTCTGTCCATTTTCCTAAAGTTTTGCGAAAATCGGATAGTCGAAGATGTTCTTTTGCCCATAGCTTCTCTAATGTCCATTTCTCAATTATTTGAATAACTCTAAAACTTTAAACATATAAAATTACAGCATAATAAACATTATTTACGCGTTCCACAAGTTCAGTTCGCGCAATACAACATGGTAAACATGTTTTTAACTTCCAAAGGCGTATAAAAGTTCATGGAACTGCAAAATTTCAACAAAAATGGATTTAATTAAAATGTTTATGGTTTTTTCAACTAATTTTGTTAGATTATTATCAAAAATTAAAAAAAAAACTGACAGGAAAGGTGTTTCAGAATATCTCCTCGAAGCAAAAGTAAGTTTGAAGCGCAAACGCCTGCGTCCGGACCTAAAATAGGTTTTTATACGATGAAAGATGTCCGCCTGTAATTAGAAACTTTTTATTTTGAAAATACCTTCTCCATGAGTGTTTTCTTAGATTTTTTTATTTTTTTTTGTTTAATATTTTGATTTATATTTACATTTTCATTTTTTAAAATTATTTTAAATGTTTTTTGGTGATTTTTCAAGTAAAATATTTTCAATTTGGTAAAATACGAGCCGCAATTTAATAATCTGTAGTCAATTTTAATAATGATTTTTGTTTTATTTGTTATTTTTTGCGGAGTTTAGAAAAGAAATTTGTCAGCTGTTCAGGAAATATTTTTTATAAATCTATTTATTTACTTACGTAGTCAATTGTTTTTTTTTCTTATTATTATCTCATTAAGACTAGAGGGTTTTTAAAACTTTATTTTTTTTTGTTTTTGTCATGCATATGTATTTATAAAATAATTAAGTTTTCTTATTAATTTGATAATATTACGGCCGGGTTAGTAACTTTTCAACGGTGAAGAAAATTATGGAACTGTTTTTTGGGAATTTGAAAGGTTAGTTCAAGCAACAGTGCTAGAGGTAGGGAGGAATAGGGATTGAGTTTTTATGATATTAGGACCGAGTCTATGGCCCGGGCTAGGGCTGGGGATAAGATGGAGATAGGTTAGGGCTAAAGTTTGGTTAAGTTAAAGGCTAAATGAAGCCAAGAATAGGGTTTGGGCTTGGGCTTAAACTTGGCATTGGACTTGAACTTCGTAGGAATGGGGCAAACATTGAGCAAACGAAGAGCTAAGGGATGGCTAGGTGGAAGGTTAAATTAACCCAAGGGTAGGGCGAGGGCTGGGCTTGAACTTCAGTTGGAGCTAAAGCTAGGACAAAAGCTATAGTTCTGGGCTAGGGTTTTAAACTGGGGCTATGGGCTATGAGCTAGGGCCTTGGGTTAGGGCTCTGTGCTAGGGCTCTGTGCTAGGGCTCTGGGCTAGGGCTCTGGGCTAGGGCTCTGGGATAGGGATCTGGACTAAAGCTCTGGGCTAGGGCTAAGACTGTGGTTTAAGTTAGGGATAAAGTTATGGTACACCTAAAGATTTCTTTTAACACTTTACACCTTGAAAATCACAAAGTGCGATGTAAGAACGTTGTGGATGTCGAGAAAGTTGAGATACATGTCTGTCAAAAAGTGCCGGAGGTTCGTTTAAAAAAATACTCAAGGCACAAATTGATGGCAATAAAGACGGCCCACGTTTCGAAAAGAAAAAAACTAACAATTTATAGTTGGTAAATAGTTGGTTTTGTTTACTTCCTCCAAGCCTATCAGTTTAGTTTTAGGCTAACAACGTTAGGTGTTAAAGAGGGGGATGGATGGTTGGGTTTGAAAAAAAGTTGGTTTGGGATGATCATGTTGAGCTTTGATCATAAAAAATAGAATGTAGGAGAGGGTAACATTTTGGTTGCGTGGTAGGATAGGGTTATGTGCAGGACCGGGCGCTGGGGGGGGGTGGACTCCAGAAAAAAATTTTCGAAAGAAGTTGAACATGGTCCCCCCTGTGGATTTTTTCGACCCCCGCCCCCAGACCAAAAGTCCTCGTCCGGCACTGGTTATGTGTGATATAACTTTGATAGTAAGTCTACAATAAGATGGGTAATAAAGCTACAGTATGTGAAAAATAGTAAGGTATGGTAAGGGTAGGGCAATTTAGAGTAGGATAAGGTATTTTAAGGTTGGCTAGGGTAAGGTAGGATAGGATGGGGTAGGGTTTTGTATGCTAGGGCACGGTTACGTAGTATAGGGTAGGGTACATAACTGGCTTAAAACTATGGTTAATATAGGGTTAGGAGGGGATGGGATAAAAAGCTATTAGAGGGCTAGTAATTGAACAAGAGTATGGCATAGGAGGCAGGGTATGGCTATAGTAAACTTCAAAAAGTAGGATAGGGGTAGGGTACGGTAGGGTAGGGTATGGTAGGGTAGGGAATTGTAGGGTAGGGTACAGTACAGTACTGCTATTTTTTGTCTTTGAATGGTTTTTTCGTAAACATTTTGGCCACAAGTATGTTTTTCTATAAACTTTATGACTCAGAACGGACTTCCTTCTAAGTTTTGGCCAAAAAAAAGCAATTTTTTGCACGTTTTGGTCCACAAATTACCGTTTAAACAACTTTTTTTTGTAAAAATGATGTTTCTACAAACTTTTTGACCTTCTTTCAATCAGCCTGATAACTATTAGGTGCCGACATAAAGAACCCGCCATAGTTTGCCTGTAATTTCCTGTAAAAAATGGCGGGTTCTTTATGTCGGCACCTAATAAACCTCGACTTTCTTATTAAACCCTGATTTCCTTACATAACCTTAACTTTCTTAACCTAAACCTCGATTTCCTTATCTTCAGATTGATGCATTTGCTTGTTGTTTTTTATATTCAGGTCAAGAGCGGGGGGCCAAAAATGAAAGCCGGGAATGCATGTCATCCCCACAACACCTGGGGCGAAAGAAAAAACATGGCTTTTCGACGTTCTTGAGGGTTATTTTTGTTTAGATCATCTGGGTATTCTGCCAGTTTCAACTCGTGTTTATTTGTTTCTAAGGCTTGTAATGGTATTTTGTTGAAGTATATTGGCTTACTGTGTTGTAAATTTTTGAAGAATTTCTATTCTTTACTATTATTGAGTTCTATGGTTTTAAAGAGTCATCATTACTTTAGTACAACGTACAAGAGATATATAACCTTTACCACTGCTTAAAAAGATATAGTAGACTACGATACTGGTGAAATAATCGTTTATATCGCCATTAATTAACCTTATAAACTGCTATTACCTAAACTTATAAGTTGTTATTACCTAAACTTGTCTATTACCAAACCTATTGCGTGCTTTACTATGTCGGACGTGGTGATAAACTGGCGTCCAAATCAAGGCGACTCTCACCGTGATTTCTATGTTAATAGGCAAAGAAGCCCAGAAAAGGCACGTAGAATGGAGTACGAGACGATCAACGTTCGGCTACAAAGATCCAATCCAGCCATACCATGGGGCTTCTCTTTTGGACAAAGTGGCAGTAATGTCATTGTGGATAATGTAAGATTGTTTTTAATACGGATCCTGGTTTTGGTTTTAATCGTAGTCCTGGACCTAGTCATAAACTTAGACTTGGTTTTGGTCTTTGTTCTGGTCTTGGTCCTTGTCCTGGTCCTGGTCCCGGCCTTGGTCCTAGGTCTAGTCTTGGTTTCGATATTGGTTCCAGCTTTAGCCTTAGCCCAGAGCTTCAGCCCAGAGCCCTAGCCTAGAGCCAAAACCCAGAGCCTTAGCCCAGAGCCCTAGCCCGGAGCTGTAGCCCTAAGCCCTAGGCTAACGCTGGCTGTGATCCTGGCCGCGGCCCTGGACTTGGACCTAAACTTAGACCTACACCTGAGCCAGGACGTAGATTTGGATCTGGCCCTGGGCCTAAATTTAGGACTTGCCCTCACCCGTGCCATAGCCAGATCCCTAGTTTTAGACCTATCGCTAACCTAATATACATGATGTATTTTCAGGTAGAACCAAACAGTATGGCCGAAAAAGCCGGCTTATTTGCTCAAGATATTGTTGAAGAAGCGTTCAACAAAAAAGTCAGCCTAAATGATGTAAACCAGAAAATTCAAGAGGCTTTGGAAGTGACGTTGCTTTTGAAACGGCAAATTGATGAAAGAGCCTATCCTTATGGCTTACCATTAGTTGGGGCTTTCGAAAAAATCGAGGAATTCGACAAAAGTGGAAAGCTGATCAAAGAATACGAAAAAGTGAGTCATCTTACAGACTTGGCCCTTCTGGGTATCAAATTTCTTTTTTTCTTAAGACTATTTTAAAAATGTCAACATTATAGTAAGACATGGGTAGGGTAAGGTAGGATAAGTTAAGGAAAGTACTGTAGGGTAAAATACAGTAGAGTAAGGTAGGTTAATAAAGTGAAAAACAAAATTTTAAAAAAATTCAAAATTAAAATTTTAAAAATTATAGGCTTTACCAATTACTGACTCATACGACACCAAATTTCCCACAAATCAACCATCAAAAGGCCCTACTCAAGCAACACCAGCCAAAACTCCACCTCCCACATTGCCCAAACCCAAGACCCCTACCCCGCAACAACAGCAACCTCAGCAACAACAACAACTTCAACAACAAAAACAACCCCATCAACCCTACCCTTACACTCAACCCGAAGAACAACTGACCACAAGTGATTACGGTACTTTGCCAAAGGCGGGTGCACCTCAAAACATTCAAAAATATGTCAAAACTACCACAACTTTAAGCGGTCAACCTGAATTTGTCAACAACACAACCGTTGCCAATTTGAACCCCGGAGGACTGACTTTCAATGACACTACTGAGCACAGTGAAGCTAGTTCAAACTGGGACAAGAATGAAGGAAACGTTCGGCGACACTTTGAATCGAGTCGTAGTTATACCAAAACTGAAAGTTGTACTACTAAGCCTATTGAACTTCACGATTTGAATGTGCCAAATGGCGTGAATGTTCACCAAGCTAATGGTTGTTTAGCTAATGGATCGGCTGGTAAGGCTGGTGGCCTGAGTGGGCCAGGTTTTGGTGGTCAAGGTTATGGGTATCAAGGATCACAAGTCGGAAAACCCGCTGCTTATCAAACTGGCCAACAAAACCTACCTACTGGATATAGCCAACAAGTTGCTGGGCTAGATCTAGAGCCCACAACAAAGACTTATGTTACTCAAAGTCAGACTAACATCTCTAGAAGTAGTGGCCCGGTTATTGCTCAAAGTGCTGTTGGATATAGTATTGAACATCAAGGTCAGTCAGTACAACGAGGTCAAAATGCAGCGCCAGGTCAGCAGAAGTTTGCACAACCTCAGCAACAAGGCCAACAATCATTTTCGCAACTTCAACAACAAGGTCAGCAGCAACCTCAAGTACCTAAGAACCAACCATTATCGCAAGTCCCAGCTCAACAACAAGCTTTACAACAGTCTGACGCTCCTAGCCAACAACCTTTAACTCAACAGCCACCTCAAGTACCACCTCATCAGCAGCTTGTACAACAACCGTTAGCTCAACAACCTTATGAAATCAAGCAACAGCTGACTCAAACACGCAGTGCTCCAATAAGAAGTTCATCACAAGCCAACGAACAACATCAACGAGTAAGGTCCCCACCAATCCACCGTACCAACAGCTATGACCAAAAGGTGATTCGAAGTCAGGCTGACATTATTTACCCAGAAGAAGATGTTGACTTCTACTCTTCGTACTATGAGAATCAACAGCTTTCTTCCAGTTACAATCCTGAACAACAACAATATTCAAGTTATAGCAGTAGCAATGTTCATGGAGTAAGACAAGCTCAACCACAGAGTCAGGGAATTCATAGAACTTCAAGTTATCAGCCCAACGATAGCTATGACTTGAGACAGTATCAACCGCAAATTGGGCAGAAGGTTAGCCAGCTACCGCCACAGCAATCTTATGGCTTTGGCCAACAAAGTCAAGGACAAGCTTCTCAAGTACAACAAGAAAAAACTTATGGTGTTGTCCCACCCCAAGCTCAAAGACCACCCCAGCAACAGCAACTCCAGCAACAACAACCTCAAAGAGCACCACAACAACGACAACCCCTACAACATCAAAAATCACTACCTCAAATATCGCCTCAAAAACAAGCCCTTCAACAACCACACGTCGAATTCCGTCCAAGTCGCCCTGCCCCTCAACGACAACCTCAACAAGTCCACGAACTGTCTCAGTTCGATCCGCAAACCTTTAAAAATCAACCAATCACCGGCCAGAAAATCATCAGCTATCATGCTAAGCCAACGGAGAAGATTACTAACTATGAGTACGTAGACTACAAGCCTGGAGAGGGTTACCCGAAGTTTGTTAATGATGAAGAGCAACAGAAATCAGAAGTTAGAAGAGGAGTTCTTGCACGTAGCACTAGTTATGGAGGACACCAGGCTCAAGGTGGGCAACGACAGTCTCAGCAAGTGCCACAAGGTCAATCACAACACCTTTCACAAGGTCAAAGACCTCAACAAGCACAAGCTCAAGTACTAGGACAACAACCAGGACATCATCAACAGCCACAAGATTATCAACAAAGTCCACAGTTGGCTCAGCAATATCAATCTTCAAGACCAACAAAGGATTACACAGACCAATTATATGCCGCTGACACTGCTGTACCACCTTCAGTACCTCAACAAGGATTGAAACAATATGAACCACACGTTCAATTTACTGACGAAGCTGATGATGACTATGTTGATGTCCAACAAGGTCAGCAACGACAAGGACTTGGTGTTCAAAGACAAGGATTTGATGTTCAAAGACAAGGTAATGGCTCCCCCGTAAAGCAAGTACAAGGCTCACAGGTAAGAAGAGCTCAAACCTCACCAACTCGCCAAGGGCAACAAGTATCACCAGTACGTCAAGTAAATGGCTCACATCAATCACAAGGCTATGGTCAAGGGTCAGGTCAATCGCCTGTCAGAAGACCGCCTTCTGTAGCTGCGAAATCTAAAGCTGGTTTACAACATGTTGCAACACAAAGCGACGGTAATCAAAATCAAGGTCAATATCAGCAACCACCACAAGTTAGCCAACAGTATCATCCAGAACAACAACATGGTGTTCAACAACGGGGGCAGGAACAACAGCTCCATCATCAACAAGGCAGAACACCTCAACAAATTCTAAGCCGTACTCAAGTATCACAGCAACGTCAACAACAATATCATCCACAAATGACTCGATCGGTCACACTTGATAATGACACTTGGAATGGGTATAACGGACATAATTACCCTTATGATCCCAATGCTCATCTAAACCTTGAAACAACCAAACATCAGGCTAATATTCAACAAAGCCAACAACAACCCCCAAAGCCCCAGCAAAGACCTCAATTACCCCTAAACACTCAACATGGCATAGCAGGCAACAAGTATTACAACGAAAAACAGTTGTCAACTAGTGGTTATGATAATGTTGATAACGAAGAAAATGAGCAGGAAAGACACAGTAGATATGAAGCTTACTTAAAGCAGCTGATTCAAAACAAACTTCCAGTAACTCATTTCGTGCAAAGCCCGGATGGTACATGGGTTGATCAAGATACGGCACAAGCTATGGGAATCAATTACAACACTAATCCTAGGACTCGGGCAGGTAGGTATTGACTATAACAGCTTTTATATACTTGGTTTTAGTAAATTTAGGCTTAGTAGGTTTAGGCTTAGTAGGGTTAGGCTTAGTAGATTTAGGCGTTGTAGACTTATGCTTGGTAGACTTACATGGGAAGGTACTTAAATCAGAAATCGACTTTGGGACGAGACCTATATATTATGAAAGCTCTGTGCTCACTGAGTACGAATCTGGAAGCCGTTTTTCCGTATGGCTCTTCGTTTTCGAGAAAATCGACGTTAAAGTTTGACCCAAATCGCATTAAAAACCGCTCCGCAAAGGCTCTCGCAAAAAACGAAAGAGAAGCAAGTAGCGGCGTGGCGCAGCGGTAGAGCGCTTGCCTTCTAGTTTTGACCATGCAGGTTCGACTCCGGGCAGTCTAGTTTTATTTTGCAACAAGTTTCAAACCAACAAAATTTTGAAATACTTTATTTTAACTGCATAAATGTAATCATTTTTGTTAATTTATTTTTAAAATAATTTTTATTTAAGCTTTAAAATTAATTCTTTAAAAGTTTTGGTGCTCATCCAAAATAGCCCCCTCCTACCCATACCATTTTAACCCCCCGCCGATGTCAACCAGAACATACTCCTAAAATTCATTTTCAAAAAGCAAAAACCAAAAAGCAAATTGAAATTTCTTTTTCTGCTCTTGCGATTTCTCACATAAATTTCAATTCGCATAAAATTTTGAACTAATATTTCCATTTTACTTCGCACCCCCATCATTGTAGTTTACACCCCCTACGCTGTAGTTCGCACCCCCGCCCACTGTAGATAGTGCCCCCACCCAGTGCAGGTAGCACCCCCACCCACTGTAGATCGCAACCCCACCCATTGTAGATAGCACCCCCACCCACTGATCGCACTCTCATCCAATGTAGTTCACACCCGCCATTCACCGCCCTGGCCAGTCAGCAGACCAGCACTCTCTCGCGCGACCCTCAACCTTCAACTCCGGACATTGCCGATATGGCAATTTTTGACTAAACAAAATAAAAGTTGCAAAACGATTTAATGTTTCGTTATGATTTGCATACATTTGCATAATAGAAACTTGTTGCAAAATGAAACTAGACTGCCCGGAGTCGAACCTGCATGGTCAAAACTAGAAGGCAAGCGCTCTACCTCTGCGCCACTCCGCTACTTGCTTCTCTTTCGTTTTTTGCGAGAGCCTTTGCGGAGCGGTTTTTAATGAGATTTGGGTCAAACTTTAACGTCGATTTTCTCGAAAACGAAGACCCATACGGAAAACGGATTCCAGATTCGTACTCAGTGAGCACAGAGCTTTCATAATATATAGGTCTCGTCCCAAAGTCGATTTCTGATTTAAGTACCTTCCCATGTTAGGCTTAGTAGGCTCAGGCTTAGTCTCAAGTGTCTTAAAGTAAAAATAAAATTGCAGCCTACTCCCAATCCCCAGTCAGCTGGTTCGACTCAACTTCAAATATGATTAGCGAGCAACCTAGATCCTTCTATGATCCTCCACTGGCAGAAGAGGAACTTCCTCGCCAGAGAAGACATTTCAGTCAATCACCAGTTAAGTATCGACCAGGTGGCGGTCGAAATGGAGGCAGAAGCGGTTTTGAAAGAGCTGGAGGGCTTCAGCCTTATCAACAAGGTACACATTCTTAATTTTTTACCACGCCCTACCGTACCCTGCCCTACCCTACCTTACCCTAAAGTGAAAATAAAAATTTTCAGCCCTAACCCAATCCCAAGGACCTCACTACCGAGCTGGAGGTCATGATAAAAGTGTCAAATTTGCTGAACCTACTCAGCTTGGAGCCAAAAACAATGTTGTACATCAACAGTATAACTCACCACTCAATTTATATTCTGCCGAATCAGCAGAAGAAGCCTACCGACAACAGTTGGGTCAGATGAAGATCGGCGATCCTCAGTAAGTTGGTCTACAGCTTTTTATCTTTTAATTTTTTTGAGTTTTACTCATAGTTAGCTTGTAAAACATGGTAATATATAAACACGGTAATATATAATTAGGTATGGCATAGAGCTATTGCTGTTGAAATATCACTTTAAAAACCATATATTTCAGGCAAAACCGGTCAAACCAACCCTCATATTTAACTTCACCTACCCGTCAGTACATTACTGAAGAAGAATCTGGCTTAAGCCATCCTTATTCTGGTCCACAACAAAGTTCAAGCTTAAAAAGACTTGCACATAATGTTGGTCGAGCACTATAGATATATTTTTACCTATAAAGTGATATTGCGTATGGTATTTTGAAAGTAGCCTACCTTACTCTACTCTACCCAACCCTACTCATCATACCATACCCTACCCTGTACTACCCTACCCTAGTTTACCCTACTCTACCATGTCCTACCATACACTACCCTCTATACCATATACAATATCATTTTATTGTAAGTTAATAACAAAATTAAGTTACCTTACAATTTATATTTTTTTTTCGTCTCATAAACTGCCATAACATATTTTTGCTCAAACATTATATTTGTCTTTATATCTCATTTATATTATGCTTCATTTAGTACTAGTCGTACTAACTCGCTATAGTAAAATTTAGTTGTTTAGTGCTTGTACCACACACTTAATGCCCATTTAGTACCATGCTTGTTTGTAATATATAGTTGCAGATTTATTCAATAATAATAAAGAACATGAAAATAATACAATCAGGCTTTGATATTACCATAAGGCATATAGTATTAACAGTTGAGCAAGGTTAGAGTCATAGTTAAATGAATGTTAATATAAAAAAAATTAAAAACAAAAAAGGTATTTCTACACGTGTTTTACAAGGGCAAGTTAGAGCTGTTGGAGAAGGTACTAAAACAAAAGTCTTTAATGTAAAATACGGTGAATTGAAAAAATCAATATAAAATGTGGCTTTTTGTTCTTTTTTCCAGTAATTTTTGTGACACTTCGTTAAATATTAAAAACGTCATTTTTCAAAACGTTATTATAAAAAAATGCTAAAAAGAGTCTTGAAAACAACTAAAATAATTTTTTAAATTTCCAATGTTTTGTGACACTTCGTCATTTTTTCAATAATTTTTGTGACATTCCGTCAAATTTTTTAAATATCATTTTCATAGCCCTGCTTATCACAAAACAGCTTATAAATGTCAAAAACAACTAGAATGCTGTTTTATTTTTCCAATAATTTTTGTGACATTTCGTCATTTTTCCAATATCTTCGTGACATTTCGTCAAAATGTCATTTTTAGTGTTTCAGCTTAACTTTTTACAAAAAAATATAAAAATCAAAAAATTAAAAACAATTTACCTTACCGCGAATGGGAATCACTAGTGGCCAAGGCTCGGTTAAACATTTGTTCTCTGGTCAGTTGCCTAAAATCATATTAATAAAGCCACTCTTCTAGCTGCTATTAGGGGGTATGTCGAGGTTTTTTGGAAAAGTTTAGTTATGATTTTGAAAAATATGATGATGTATAGAAAAAGACTACAATTTGACATTAGGAAGATGTTAACTTTAGATGTTTAAGCTACTACAACATCACAAACTTAGGTTCATAAGCTATAACATAAGCTGAACTCAAAAACTTATAAGCCACAACATCAACTAAACTTAAAAAACTAAAAAAAATTAAAAATTTTGAGAAATTTTAAAAAATTTCAAAATTTCAAAAAATTTTAAAAAATTTAAAAAATTCACAATTTTCAGCAAAAACTAAAAACTAAGCACCAGTCTCCAAATCGACCGGCTTAATGGTGCTAGCTTTGCTGTCAATAACCGGGTCCTCAACGTCATCGTGATTAACATCGACCACCACAGGTAAGAGTCGTTGGTCTTCGTGCCGCTGACGAATTATCTTCAACTCTTGTGGTTTTGCTGAATTTGGTCTGAAATAGTGTGCACAGGAAAAAGCTGCAGTGTTTTCGGAAAAAGTGGGTTTTTTTATTTGAAAAAAAATTAAATTTTAAAATTGTGGAAGATAGCGAACATGTAGGCTTTGAATTGATAATAGGTTTTGAACATTTAAGCATAGTAAAGAATTTTGAAAGGGAGGATAATATAATGAGTGAAAGTAAAATACGTTGAATAAATGGAATTCATCGAAACTACAGCCTAAAGTAACCCTAGCATGTCCTAGCCCAAGCAAACGCTAGACCTAATCAACCACACTACCTTAGCTCTGCCTTGTCCTATCCTACCCTGTCTTAGCTCTACTTTGCCCTGCCGTAGTACAGTTCTACGTTTCTCTTGGTAAGCTTAATCCAACAAAGCTCAGACAAAGCCAACTAAAGCTTCAGTTTAGGCTTAGCAAAAATTCATAAAAATGCCAAATAAAAAGACATCCCTCGCTGAAATTCAGAGTAAAATCCCAGTACTCGCAGTCATTTGTTGGGTCGTTTTACATCGAGGCAAACATTACAAAAATAAATAAGATTACATAAGAAAACGTTGCGCAATACCATTTCTTGCAATTTCTCTAAGGCTATGTATAACAGTTAAATAATTGTTAGGTAATGCCGTAATTTTTGTTTATTTTTTATACACAAGGCTTTTGTAAAAACAATTTGTACCGCAAAGGCATGCGAAGTAGACCAAGTAGGCGTAAGCTTAGTAAGCTAAGCTATAGTAAGCTTGAGTTCAAAAAACTTAGACTTAAAAGGCTTAAGTAGTAAACTTATGCTCAGTAAGCTTGGGCCTAGACTTAGTAAGAGGAGGCTTAGTTTTACAGTATACGGATAATACGGCCCTCAAAGCTTATAAAATTGATATTCCTATATCATAAATTATTACTAAAGTAACCAACCTTTCCTGTCATTCCTTACCTTAACCTTCCGTACCTTTTTCTAGCCTACCCTACCTAACCTTGAGCTATCTTACCCTAGTTTATTGTAGCCTATTATACTTCATTCTTTCTTACTCTATCCTGCCATAATTTACCCTATCTTACCCTACCTTTTTCTAGCTTACTTAACTCTATTTTTCCCTAGTAAAAGTAAACATAAAAATGTGTTTCTTTCAAAATTATTTATAAACCTCTAATATTTAAAATCACAAGAGGCTTATACAATCATCTATATGAGACCACAGACACCTAAACTCTTACCTGTTTTCAATATTATGCTTGACAGTCTCTCTAGCATTTTTAACTCCAGGTGCATCCTTAATACACGCGTTCCAAGCCCAAGTAAATACCAAGAAGAAGAATGGCACCAAGCAGATGACAATCATCAAAATGACACACATCACCGGTATCAACCAGTTCTTAATCTTTGGTACACATGGGTCTTGCTTGTTGAATTCGACCAGGATTGGATGATAATCAAAATCACAAGCAAAAGCTTCTTCCAAGTCTTCTAAACCTGACTTTGGTCTTGGTGTACCTTCGAGAAGTACTCTGTCGACTTGAGCTGGCATGTTATAGGCTGTACGCAGCAGGGGTTCTATTAGGAAGTAAACCTCGAAGAGGAGGAAGATTAGTACTACTACTAGGAGGACCTGAAAGTTGATTATGTTTAGGTATAGAAAATTATTTTTGTTCTTGGGAAGGTTAGGATAGAGCTAGCGTAGGGGTAGGGTGAAGCTAGGGTAAGATGGAAGTAGATTAGAAACTTTGAGGAAAGGAATGGTAAAAAATTTCAAGCCTTTAAAAAAAATTTTTTTTCAATTTGTTTTATTTTTTAAATAAATACAAGTCAAAGTTCATAGAATCACACCAACAATTGTATCTGTGGACCAATTTTCCGAAATTTTTTTTTCGTTTTTTCACGTACAAGTACCTACCTACCTGTGGATTTTTTTCAGATCGGCTCTGGGGGGGAGTCACCCCGAACCACCCCCCCCCTCACTAAAAAACCCAAAATCACCCCACCCACTCTGAAATGTGTATCTAAATTGCTATATTTTTCTAAATGCACCACTGCCCAACGTATTTTACCACCTACCCGATACAAAACCTTGAAGCTGCTCTTGTTGTAGTAGGCCTTGTGGAATAAGAAAGCGAATGGAGCAAACAATATCAAGACAATCAAGTTTAAGGCTGCCAACATCCAGAGTACAATATGTTGATGTTGAATGTCGTCGGCGAATGCTAATAGTTCTTCTTCAGTTAGGTTACGTGGATCGTACGGTAAAATGAATGTCTGAAAAAGGGGTACTGTAATGTTGGTCTTGATTTTTTTTTGGAATTTTCAAAGCTCTTTAACTTCAATTTAGTACTAGTTTTACTGTGATAGTTGATATACTGATCATTATATAATACTATATAGTACTGAAGACAAGTTTAAGGTACTACTGTTTTCTCTATCTTACCCTACCCTGACTTGCCCTACGCTACCGTACCCTACCCTATCCTATGCTACCCTACGCTACTGTACCTTACCCTACCCTACCTTACTCTATCGCATCGTACCCTACCATATCCTACCCATTGTACAGTACCATTAGTACCTTAAAAGCGCGCTTATGGTAATATCATAGAACTACCTACAATATGAGTCTAGTAGTACTAACCTTTATATAGTACTACTAGTACCCTTAATAACATGATAATAGTACTAGTACTAAAACAATTCTCCATAATATAAAAGTTTTTCCTACAGTATTCCGAATACCATATCTGCCCATTAAATAATACAGTCCTTTCCCAATACTGAGATCCAATTTTTAGTCCCAAAAAATACTATAAATACCACCATACCTCAGGTTCATGAGTAACATTATCAGCCTCAGTGTAGTTATCGAAACCAAAGACCCATTCTTGATCTTCTACGGTAGTTGTAGCTTCTTCTAAGCCTTCATCACGTCCAAAAAAGACTCCAGATAATGTAGCATTCAGTACCTCTGTACTACCTTCAGCATTTTCTATCACAATTGGTACTACAGTAGATCCAGACGTCGTAGAAGAAGAGTCTGAAGTCACCGTACTATCTGTAGATGATTCTGAAGCTATCGTGCTAGTCAATTCTGCTATCGTAGTAGATTCTGTGGTCGATTCAGTAGCCGCCACGCTAGTCGATTCTGTAGAAGTCTCAGTAGCCTCCACAGTAGTGGATTCTGTATTAGACTCAGTAGCTGCTACCGTGGTTGACTCCGTAGTAGAGTCTTCTGTAGTAGCTTCAGTAGAAGTGGATTCAGTGACTTCTGGAGCTAATGTTGTTAATGGTTCATCTGGCTGATGATCGACTATAAGTGGCTCTATTTCAGCTCCAGGTGGTACTCGACTACCGGTTGGGAAGAGGTCGTCAACTTCTGCTTCTTGCTACAAATTTAAATGTTTAAAATTAAAAAATTTTTTTTTATTTTAACATTTTTCGAAAAATTTAAAATTTCATCCTCCCTGATATGCTCTACTCTATCCTGCCTTGTTATACCTTATCTTACCCTACCCTACTCGACCCTACCCTACCTTACCATATTCTACTCTACCCTACTGTACCGTATCCTATCCTTACCCTACATTAGCTTACCTTTACCCTTACTCTTATTTCTACCCCTACCCTACCATAAACCACATCAACGCTTATCTCAATCTTGCCTTACCGTACTTCACAAACTTTAATAAACCCACCCTCTTAGCCCTCTCCACGCTTTCTTCCAAAGCCTCTTCTTGAACATCATCAAGTTCTTCGTTTGATTCTTCTGTTCTTTCTGACGGCTCAACTTCGAGTTGTTCATGTGAAGTTGTGTTCGTACATTCCTCAACCCAGCCTTCTTCGCTTTGCACTTTTACACAAGTGCGGTGACGGTTTTGGCGCTGAAAAAAAAGTGTTTTAGGTAATAAATGATGTTTCTTTTGTTTATATGAAATTTTGTGCCATTTTTAAATACAAAATAAGATTTTAGGTAACAAAAAGCTATTTTGAGAAATAAAATGATGTCTTAAGTTTACAAAAAGTCATTTAAAGACATAAAATAAGATTTTAAGTAACAAAATGTCATTTTAGGTAATAAAATGACATTTAGGTTGCAAAATGCCATTTTAAAATATAAAATGAACGTTTTAGTAACAAAATGCCATTTATACCTCAAAAACAACATTTCAAGCCCCTAAAGAACAAAAGAAAGTATTAAAAATGCCTAACCTTGATCATATGAAATACTCTGTCAACATAATGCCCCAAGTCATTATTGATCTTCAGTGATCCAAACGCGTATATGCAAGTTAACGTAGTCAATGTTAGAAGACATAAAACTATGACAAAGCTGATTCTGTGGTCGACTTTTCGCTTGTAGTCTTTGAAGTTCTGGAATTTAATTTTTTTTTAAATTTTAAATTTTTTTTCAAAAATTTTGAAACTTCGTACCCTAAATTGCTCTGCTTTACCCTAACAAACATATCCCGTCTTACCGTACTCTACCAACCACACCTTGCCTATCTTATCATGCGCTACCCCGATCTAAATTACCCCGCCTTGCCCTACCCTCCCTACCAACTATACCTTGTCTACCCTACCATGCCTTACCCCACCCCAAAACGAAAACCCTTACCGGTTGATTATAGATCTTGGTGACACCACCGCCCTGCAGCCGGCCCCTTCCTTGATGATGCGCCATATTGGGTGGGGGCTGAAAACCGACCGAATCCACCGATTCCGTACTCATTCCCCCTAGCTTCCAACCCTTTTGCGGTTTCTTAACAGCGATTTTTCTCCGTTTTTGGTCTTTAACCTATACGAAGCGTTTTGTCAATAATCGAACATTACTTTTGAATTTGAGGTGAAGCGTGACATGAATGACAGTATTATAATATGCGTGATTAATGTGTAATTAATTGTATAATAGTAATGTAATAGATACCCTACTTAATTTTGTCTTACCCTACCCTGCCCTACCCTACGATACCTTACCTTACCCCATGCCCTACCCTACCCTACCCTTCCCTACCCTACCCTACCCTACCCTACCCTACCCTACCCTACCCTACCCTACCCTACTCTGACCTGATTTACCTTACACTACCCAATCCTACCATATTCCATAATATCCTACGTTGCCCCATAGTGTCCGGCTTTGCCTTACTCTAACCTACCTTATCATTAGTTACCTTGCCCTACCCAAACTTAATATACATCATCTTATCCTACCCGGCCATATACTATATACTGCCCTAGAAAACCTATCCTAATCCAAGAAGTTCTACCTGCGACTGACTTTTCTCATCAAAGGCCTATAACTTGAACTTATCGCCGGTACCTGTGGACCGTTTTTTCAAAAAATTTTTTCACCTGTGGAATTTTTTTTCAAATTGGCTCTGGGAGAGAGGGTACCACCCCTACCCCCCTCCCCCAAACGACGTCCCTGCTAGCGACCCCACACTACTCTACTCTACCTTACCCTACTCTACTCCCCCCCCCCTCCCCTACCCTACCGCAATTCCAAGTCAACCCTCCATATTGATCTATTAAAACCCGCTTGAAAAATGAACTTAACAAGGATAAAACTCTTTTTTTCTCATTTTATTATGGTTTATTTTCGAAAAGTCCATTCGCATTAGGTTTTTATGGTCATCAAAAGTGTCACTTGAACGCAACTTTTTAACTCAAATCGGAGTAAAAACTTTGTAAAATGGAGCGATTTCGTGAGGGCGTGAGTAGAAAAAAATGGTTTTTAATTTTTTTTTGCAAAAAAAAGTTTTTTTTTATTTTTTTTAATTTTAAATTTTTTTTTAATTTTAAAATTTTTGCTTTTAAAATATTTAAGCTTAAAAATTAAAAAAAACCTCCCCCCTCCCAAAACACCCCTTAAACCATCCTTCTCCTCCAAACCCCTACCTAGACCAAGCTTTTCTCAGCCGGACCCAAAAATCGGCCCAACCGGAAACCCAGGTTTACCCCTAACCCAATTACCCTAGCCACCACCAATACGCCCAATCAGGTAAACATTCCGAAAGCAGTAATTTGGAAATTGCCTGTTAATTGACTTTCAAATCAATCCAGAAGAAAACAAAATTGTAAACCCGCGGAAACGCCGAAAAAACAGTAACAATCCATTTCTTTTCGATTTTTGAAATAAAAAAACCTTTGAATACTTTACACTCATGCCCTACGGCGGCAAACAGGCAAAGAATTTTGTAATACAGCTGGAAACGTTCGTCAATGATAGATTTGAAAAAGGTTGTTTTGGCGCTGCTTTAGGTCTATTTACCCTACCCTACCCTACCTTACTCTACCCTACCCTACCCTACCCTACCCTACCCTACCCTACCCTACCATACCTTACCCTACTCTACCCCACCCTACGCAACCCTACTCTACCCTGCCCACCTTACCCTTCCATACCCTACTATACGCACCCTACCCTACCTTACTCTAACCTATCCTACCCTACCCTACTAAAGCAAGATATGATAGAGTAGGGTAAGGTCACGTAGGGTGAGGCAAGCTAAGGTGATGTAAAGTAAAGCAAGGCATCGAGGGAAGGGCAAGACATGCAGAGCAAATAAGAATATATTATAGTAAGGTAGTATACGACAGGGCAAGTTGAGATAATTTACCCTGCTTTACTTACTATATACTGACATGATCTATCCTATCCTATCATACTCTAGGTAGGGGTGAGAAATGGGCCGACTTTGAGCTATTGGGCCGCGGGACGCTGCAGGGCCTCAAAAGTGGGCCCGGCCCGTTTCTCACCCCTAGCTCAAAGTTATTTACCCCATCTTTTCTTACTCTACCAACCCAAACCTTACCCTAACGTAGTCTAGGCATAGCCTTACTTTTTGCGTATTTTTAAAAAAATATAGCCTTTTTCAAGAAACATTTTTAAAACTTTGCTGTTAAATGTAAAATACGCCGTATTAATACAAAATTTAAAAAAAATTGAAGCAAAAAAAATATTTAGTTTTATTATAATACATTTTATTAGTCCAGTAATTTAAAGCGTATCATGTCACTTTTACTAATTTTCTTTTTCTCTACTGTTAAATTAAATTAATTGTTACAATGATTGTACAACTTGAAATCAGTGAAAACTTTGACATAAGTTTCAAATATTAGTAAAATTATTGTAAAATACGTTTACTACATTATCGCCACATATAATTTCCTTTTTTTTCTACTGTTAAATTAAATTAAATGTTACAATGATTGTTCACATTGAAACCAAATAAAAAAATTGAAAAAAGTTTAACATTTATAAGAATTATTGTAAAATACGTTAATCACATTGTCCCCACACATATAATAATTATGTTTTTATCCTACACTACATTACCAGGTGCTCTGTTCAAAAAATAGAAATGAAACTTTTAAGGTTCTTGAGTACGGTAACGGTGACCAATAGAAAAATTAACAAAATTTTTATAAAACGCAAAACTTTAAGTTTCAGTAGCAATAACGTTAACAAAATTTATGCTACAGCATCACACGAGCAACGATAGAACTAATATTGAGTTTAAAAAAGAGTAAAAAATAAAAAAAAATTTTTTCCTTTCCTACCATACATTACATTACCCAACTCAGCCTTACCATACGCTACCCAAAAATACCCTGTCCTACCATACAATATCCTACTCTGCCCAACCTAACCTACCCTACATAAAATCATGTAAAAACTCCAAAATGACAAATTCCCCACCTAAAACCCGTCAAACTTCCCGATTTTTCCTCTTTTTACAAGCTCAGTTACACCACTGCACACAGATCATTACTAAGCGCATAACAATGGTAATAAACTGCGTAAACGGTTTATTGTATATAATTTCGTAACTCGAACGTTATGCAAACATATTGTAAATATCCGTTTTGGAAGGCTGTAAACAAAGAAAAAACCAATTATATACATAAGAAGGATATCGTTACTTGTCGACAGTGTTCAAGGTCAGAATTAGGTAACGTATAGGCTACGGAAAGTAAATAACAGTCGTGGTAATTTTTTAATTTGGTTTTGAAATAAGAGCTTTTGAAAAGTTTTTTAAACTGGTCTTACTGTAATGTAGTCTTAATGTACCCTACTCTACCATACCCTACCCTACCCAACCCTATCCTACGCAACCCTACCCTACTCTATCCTACATTACCATACCCTACCCTACTATGCTCTTCTCTACCCAAACCTGCTTTACCCTACAAGAAATTACCCCATCATACGCTAGAGTGCCTTACTTTGTCATTTCTACTGTCAATTACCCTGCCCTACCTTAGCTGTACCCTATCATAATTAAAATTATTCTCCCCTACCCTGCCATACACTGCCACCCCTAAAGCAGCCATACCATAGCCTAGTTTAACCCAACGCTAATCCTAATGAATCCCTAGCATACTCAACCCTGCACTAAATTACCTTACCTTCACATATCATAGTCTACCCTACTCTATCACAATTTAAACTACTCTTCTCTACCCTGTCTTACCCTACCTACACAACCCAAAAAAAAACTTTCTCTTAAAAACCCCTACCCTTCAAACCTAACAGAATTTTTAAATTCTATTTATTTATTATACTTGCCATTTTTACCACACCTTTTAAAATTCCGATCAAAAAAGTAAAACCAAAAACCCTTAAAAAGTCTAAAAAACCTCATTTTAGGATCAACATTGTTACCCAAAGTTTGCGTGATCTCCTTTTGTCATTTTTGTATGAAAAGTAGCTTTAGTGAAAGCTACGTGAATAAAACCCAACCTTTTCCACTCCGAACATATACAATGTAATGTTTTTGGTAATCGACGTGGATACGGAAAATACGTTCGAAGGAGCGCAAGTTTTTGAAATTAAGAAATAAAATTTAAATAAGAAAATTTGAGGAATTGATCTTGATTTGACATGAAATTTTGATTTTAGGCTTAAGTTTTGAAGTAAAAATTTAATTTAAAAAATACTTTTTTCATTTTTAGGTAGGAAATGTAGTATGTATAATATAGCAAAAGTTGACGTATTCTAGGTCTACGCTTTTTCTAGCCTAGCCCAATTCACTTTCTGCTTTAGTCTAAACCATATTCTAATCGTACTCTAGCTCTATACAAGGCATGCTTATTCCTACACTAGCCCTTTTCTAAGCCAATCCTAATTCTAGCCTAGTCCAATTCAATTTCTATTGAAAGCCTAGTCCAGATTTACTCTAGTCCATACCCTGGTTCTACCCCAGCCGACCCAACACCTACTCAACATTAAACTAGTCCTTACTTTAGTCCTACCCTAGCCTTATTACTTTGGCCTTACCCCAGCCCTAACTTTTTTCTACCCTTGCCTAACCTTACTACTTCAACCCTACCCTACCCCAGCGTTTTGTAGTATCATTTTGTGTAACTACCGTACCGAACTCCAACAAAAATTTTTGAAAATTCAAATAAAATTTTTCAAAAACCAAGACTAAATCAACCTTGAGTAACCAAAACCCAAATACAAAACTTAATTTGAATTCTCCAACTTTCTCGATTGACTTTTGCGGAACAAAAAATAGCAAAAACTTAATTGACTGTGAGATGGTAAGCTAATAAAAGTGAAACACAAAAAGAACGAAAAAAAGACAATTAAGAACGAAACGTTACCTGCAACAATGATGAATGAAGAAGATTGCAAAAAATCAACTTTTTGCAATATTGTAAGTGAAAAATTACAATATTCTAATTAGCTAAGTATTTTCCCTTCAGTTCCGGATATTATCTATGATGTTGATGACGAAAACGAGAGAGAATCCTCTAAAATAACCTGAAAATGTAAAAAATTAATAGTTAAACTAAACCTACACGTAAAGCAAGTTGTTTTTCGCCAAACTAATCATAATATATTTGATCTTAGTTTTGTTCTAGCTAGCTTCGTCCATTTCCTTTCAGCTCAGTATGTTATCCATGATTTTGATGTTGAAAACAAGTGAAAATCCTCCAAATCAACCTAATAACGGAAAAACTGAAAGTAATAAAACAAACTTACATGTAAAGCAACTCATCCTTCTTGCCACCTCATTTAATCTGTTCTGTCCATTTCCCTTCAACTCCGGATATTATCCTTGTTACCAAAAACACATGAAAATCTTCTAAAATATAACATAAAAAAGCAAGAAATAAAAAATAAAACTGAAAATACAACGTAAAACAACTTTTACTTCATAAAAATATTAAAAAATACACTGTTTTAGCTAACATTTAGCCATTTCGGATATTATCCTTTAGTGCCAAACCAAATCGTTTAAAATAACCTAAAACCTTAAAAATCAAAAAGTAAATTTAAACTTACATGTAAAACAACTTGTGCTCCATCAAATTAATCATAATACACCTTGTTTTAGAGTTGATTTAGTCAGTTTTGTCCATTTACCTCCAGTTTAGCTCAAATTCGGCAAGTTGAAGATGTTCTTTTGCCAATATCTCCTCCATTGTCCACTTCTCAATCCTTTTAAAAACCTTAAAACATTGAAAACATTAAAATACATCAGTAAGGTCATATTATACATATTAAAGGGGCTTTCTCGCGCAATGTCACATATTAAACATAATGTTATCTTTAAAAAAACGTATAAAACTTCAAAAAAACGACAATATTAACAAAAAATGAGTAAATAAAAGGTCATTGATGTGTAATCAAGTAATTTTATAAAAATTCAATCAAGTATTTAAAAAAACAGCTGTAGAAGGTACAAAACATCTCTTCCGGAAGCTACAATTAATTTCGTCGCTGAATAACTTCGTTGGAGTAAACTGCGAACTGCGGGTATCACTTTATACGCCAGAACATGTCCAAACAAAAAAACGTTGATTTTGTTCAAATATCACAAACAACCTTAGTTTAAACTTTGTAAATGTAAAATTTCATGATTTTTGCTATTATTTTTGAAGAGTTATAGTTTTATATTGTTATAGAGAAGAGCTATGGTAAAGTACAACTATGATATCACTTTTTATAGTGGTCCTTTTGTGAATTCGTACTGTAAAATGCTTTGTCAGTGCAAGAAGCTCCGAATACGTATACTACTATACGTATTATACAATTCTTCGAGATTCGTGCACCAAAGATAATTTGTTTTCATCGGAAGCGTCTGAATGCTTTCGTCAAGAATCTGTTTCATGAATATGTTGTTCTTTGTTACACCTACTTCCATCGCACGCTGCTTATCCTTTTTAGAAAAATGTAGTTTGGAAATGATGTTAAAAGTGTTTCTTCCTCCACATGTTTTTTATTTGTGGTAATTTGTAAAGAGGATTTATAGATTTGAAGATATTTGTTTTTTGCTTTGATTATTATGTTTATATATTACTGTAGCAAAAATTTTAAATTTTTATTATAAGGAAAAACAAGGAAAAGGCAAAGGCAGGACAAAATTAGAGAAAAGGCATCGAAAAAACAGGGCAAAGGCAAGGCAAAGGCAGGGCAAAGACAGGGCAAAGGCAAGGCAAAGGCAGGGCAAAGGCAGGACAATATTTGTTCTTTCAAACTCAGTAAGAGTCCAGGAAGATTGAAACAAACAGAAACGTATGTCACTTTCGTGATATTACAACATAAAACAAAAAGAAACAAATGGATAAGCAATACTTTGTCTAATTTTGTAGTAGAAGTAATCTTTTCAGTGTTGCAATAAGATAAATTACACGAGTACTTTAAGAGAAAAAAGTAAGCAAGGACGTATTTTACAATGGTCAATCAGAAGTTGAAAAAATTACATTTTTTTAAAATTTTCTTATAAAAAAACTATTTTTGGACTCTTAGGGTAAAGCAGGGTAGGAAAGGATAGAGTAGGGTAGGGCAAGACGTACTTTTACAAGTTTAAATTTTCTTGTGAGGTCATTTCCGAAAGTTGTATTGTTTATGTTTCTTTCGTTTGATTAGTAGATTTCCGGTAGGTGATAAGAACTTTTATTATAATTTTTTTAAAACTTTATTTTTTATCATGTCTACCATTGTTTCAATTGATCAAAAATTGATTATAACAAGTATAAGATAATGTTTAATATTTAAATAATTTTTGTGATTCTCTAATGAACAATTGATTTTTTGATTTTATTTAAAATTTTAATTAGCTTTTTTAAAGAATTTGGGTAATGATGATCTCGTGAACTTAAAAATGTGAATGGATCTTTGAATTTTTGAATTACTTATCAGAAAAAATTAAAATAATTTCAAGGTTTTTTAATTCTCATAATACAAATTTTAAAAATAATGTTTTTTGAAGGGTTTTAAAAGGGTAGAGCTAGAAATGAGTTGGTGTGGTAGGGTTAAAAAAGGGTTATAGCAGAAAGAGTGTAAGGCGAGGTAAAGGATTTTAATATTTTTTAGCTTTACAATTTAAAAAAAATTAATTTTGATTTCTTGCAAATTTTAATTAAAAACCCTGTGGCAAATTAAAATTAAAATTCAAAAAAAAGTGATGTACTATAATTAATCATATTCAAATAGGAAGCAGTTAAAGCGTTTTGAGTAATTTAAAAACAAGTTAATTAATGAAAGGCTGAGTCAATAAAAAAAGTCACGGTACGGTGGGTTTTCGCAAAAAAAATGACAGCGTTCTTTTAGAAAAAAGCATTTTTAACGTAATTTTTGGACTTGTATGATGAGGCAGGATAAAATTTGGCCACGGCTGAGCAAGGTTAGGTTAAGGTAGGGTGAAATCGACTAGGTAAAGCTAGGCTAAAACAAAAGTATAAACAAAGATCGGAAGGGCTAGGCAGAGTCGAATAGAGCTGAGTTGAGTAAGGCTGAAGAAAGGCAAGGCAAGGCAAGGCAAGGCAAGGCAAGGCAAAGCAAAGCAAGGCAAGGCAAGGCAAGGCAAGGCAAGGCAAGGCAAGGCAAGGCAAGGCAAGGCAAAAACATGGAATAGGCAAGGGTTTCTTGAACGGCAAAAACTGATCTTTATTTTAATTTTAATTGTTTTTCTCATCAAAAAATAATTTTAATTAACTAAAAAACTTTCACATAAAAAACAGTATCAAAGCATAAAATAGTGGGAAAAATAACATTAATTTTCCAATGTCAATACCAAACACCAATTTTTTTGCTTTGCCAATACAAGTATTGTTATGTTATACCTTTTTTGTTTACTCAAACGTTTTGACCTTTGTGACTTCTGAACCTTTTTGTTTGAAATAGCTTTAAAATGCCTACTTTAAGTTATTGACACCTTTGTTTCTCGGAATTTGTTTAGTATAACACTTGACCAAAAAGGGTAAAGAGTATTGTAAAGAACGTCAGCATTACGACAATTTTAAGTTCAAATTTTAATTTTTTTGAAAATAGAGAAAACACGGAACAAGCTTCCTAGCCTGACAATAGATAGTGGGTGGGACAAAAAGGGTTTGAGACAAGTTCACACGGTTTGTATTTTAAAATCTGTATGGCTATAGTAAAGCTACATAGACAAAGTCAAGCTTTAGAATTATGAATAAGATTGGGGTGA
The DNA here is from genome assembly GCA_904066225.2 of Bursaphelenchus okinawaensis. Classification (NCBI taxonomy): domain Eukaryota; kingdom Metazoa; phylum Nematoda; class Chromadorea; order Rhabditida; family Aphelenchoididae; genus Bursaphelenchus; species Bursaphelenchus okinawaensis. The sequence continues at coordinate 1,527,715 of CAJFCW020000002.1, read as the reverse complement.
AAAAGTTATGGCAGAAGGTAGCTAGAGCTAGAATAAAAGTTAAAGCTAGATTTAGAGTCAGAGCTGGAGCTAGAGCTGAAAAAGTTAGGGCTAAGCTAAAAAGCCTAAAGCTAAAGCTCAAATTCAAGCTCAGGGTCAGAGTTAGACTCAGGCTCACGCTTACGGTCAGGCTTATGCTCAGGCTCAGGTTCAAGCTTAGGCTCAGGCTCAGGCTCAGGCTCAGGCCCAGGCTCAGGCTCAGGCTCAGGCTCGGGCTCAGGCTCAGGCTCAGGCTCAGCCTCAGGCTCAGGCTCAGGCTCAGGCTCAGGCTCCGGCTCAGGCTTAGGCTCAGGCTCAGGCTTAGGCTCAGGCTCAGGCTCAGGCTCATGCACAAACTCAGGTTTAAGCTGACGCTAAGGCAAAGCTTCAAACTTGGCCTAAGGTTAATCTATTATAGTACTAACGCTAACTACTGTAGCTTTTTTTCTTATTTCTATTCAACGTTTCTTCCAATAATTGTAAAAGTTTCCAACAGTAGTCCGAACACATTATGTGGTCTAACTGCTTTACCATTTAAGTGCTAGTCTTGTTCCGAACGTGGGATTTAGATTATTCACTTAAGTCAAAATGTTTGCTCTAATTTGAATTGACATCCAAGGTGAGAGTGTTTGAACAAGCTCGGGTTCTTTTTCTGAATTTGTACTCAAATTTGAGGGCGGTGGGGATAAAAAAAGAGAGTATTTAAGGATGTGTAGACTAAAAAAAGGTTAGTTTAAGAGCTTCTTTAGAAAAGTAAGGTGTTTTGTACGGTCAGGCAGTCCGGGGGTAGAGAGGAACGTACCGTTTGATAGTATGGGATAAGCAATGACAGCTAGAGCGGGAAATAGAGATAAAGCTAGGGCTAAAACAAAAGCTAGAGTTATAGCTGCCACTAGGGTTAGAGACCTAGACCTAGCCTAGACCTAGACCTAGACCTAGACCTAGACCTAGACCTAGACCTAGACCTAGACCTAGACCTAGACCTAGACCTAGACCTAGACCTAGACCTAGACCTAGACCTAGACCTAGACCTAGACCTAGACCTAGACCTAGACCTAGACCTAGACCTAGACCTAGACCTAGACCTAGACCTAGACCTAGACCTAGACCTAGACCTAGACCTAGAGCCAGGACCAGAGCCAAAGCCGAAGCCAGAGCGAGAGCTAGAGCTAGACCTAGACCTACACCTAGACCTAGAGCCAGGACCAGAGCCAAAGCCGAAGCCAGAGCGAGAGCTAGAGCTAGACCTAGGGCGAGAGCTAGAGCCGAGGAAGAGAAAGAATTTAAGCAGAAGCTCCAGCTAAGGCTAGAGTTGAGGTTAGGGCTAAGGGTAGAGCTGAGTGTAGACCAACATCTAGACCTAAGGCTAAACCCCGGATCAACCCCCACCTCAATTCCAGCTTGAAAAACGTCACTTTTGGGTACAAACAGTTTTTTCGCAATAAAATTGTCAGAAATCCTGTTTATTTTTACTACGATACTAAAAAGTGGGCGGAGCTAAATGCGAACGTAAAATCTTTATTTCAAAAGCTGTGCTTTATATAACAGCACTTTTAGAGAACGGTTTTAAGGGTTAGGTTCTGGTGGTTTTAGGTTGGGCTTTATTGTAGTTCATATGAATTTGAAGCTCTTTCTTTATAAGATACAGTAGGTAAGGGGTACCTTTTGTATACTGTTGAAGGGGGGGGGGATATCAAAGTTTTTTCCTTGATAAATTTAGAAGTCAATACGTTAATTTTAGACCTGCTACTTTGATTCCGGTTGCAGAATGATAAAAAAGTACTGTTTTTCAAACTTATCTTATCTTGAACGTTATGAAATACAAGGCAGAGGTCTTTCAAGTTTGCGGCATTATTACTAATTTACAAGCGGAACAGGGCGGGGTAACGGAAAACAAGGTGGGACTATAAGACAGACAATGACATGATAAACGTTTCATTATAAAAAAGTGTATTTTTGGAAAGACATTGTTACAGTAGAGTAAGGATGGGGTAGGATTAAGATGAAGGTAGGAGGGGAGGCAAAAGTAAGGGTATTTGGATTTACCTCCCGCCAGAGCCAATCCGAAAAAAATTCCACAGGGAAGTACGTCTATTTGTGAACGAAAAAAAATTTTTGGTTTCCTCCCCTCTCCCCCTCCCCCAGAAAAAAATCCGTAGCGGCGCTCCTAACGAAGAGTATGGCTAGGATAGGGCATAGGTAGGACAAGCATAGAGCTAGCTTATTTAAGGATGCGGTATGGCTGAGCTAGAGCTTTGGTTGGTCAGGTGTGCTGTACGGTATAATACGTTTTCTTGAAATTTATCTTAAACACATTTTTGTTATTTTAAATTTTAAACTTTGAGTTGAATTTTGTGTTATTTCGAAATAACATAGATCAAACTCCAAGTTTTGCAAAGTTTCTCTGTGATAATTGTTAAAAAAAAACTTTTTTTCTTATCATTCAAATTCCACGAATTCTCATTGACTCAAAAACTTTTAAATATAAAAAAGTAACGTTCTTCTTGATCAGTTCTACGTACGATTAAGATGAAGTTAGAGCGAGCAAGAAGCAAGGCTAGTATAGAGCCAAAGTGGATCTAGAATAGGGCTGGGGTAGTTCTAGGGTACAGTAGAACTGAAGAAAGAAAAAAGTAGGGCTAGGGTAAAGCTTGTGCAGTACTAGAGTAGGGCCGAACTAAACAAAGCTAACATTAAGTGACAGTGAGGCTAGAATAGGGCTAGGGTACGGCTAGGGTAGTATAGAACTAAAGAAAGCTAAAGTAGAGCTACATTAGGGCTAACGTGTGGCTAGGGTACGGCTATGGTAAGACTAGGGAAAGATTTTTAGAAAGAGGCAGGAAGACTTAAGCTTTACTAAGGCAGTACTGTAGTAAGTACAGCCATTGAAGGTTAACATTTTACTTTTTGTCGTTTGACATAACATTTTATGCCAAAACCTACCTTTGGAAATGTTTGTTTACTGAACCTGCCCACCTTTTTGATAGATCTGTAAAGTTGTGATGCCAAAAAGTGCAAATCAATTATTTTTTTTTTGAAATTTTACATTTTTTAGTGAAAAATGACGGCACTCTTTTTCCCCTTTACTCTACTTTACTTATCTACATAGAGGAAGGGTGGAGGATGGATTATATAAAAAGTAAGCCAAGGGATGGGCAAGTCAGAGTAAACTTTTTCATTTTATAAATTGGGGCGGTTTTTGTGTTATAATTGGACTACAGTAAGTCTTATTAGATAGGTACAATTATACTACAGTAAGCTCCATTAGAAAGGGCTAGGAAAGAATATGGTAGAACATGGGACAAGTAATGTAAATAGTTCACGGGTAAATAGGAAAGTGTAGGCTAAATCTTAAGGGGTAAAGGTTATGTTAAAGCATGGGTAAAAATAGTGAAGGGCTAGAGTTAATTTTGGAGCCAGGGTTACGGTAAGGCATGAGAAGGCAAAAGGTAAGAATAAGGGCTAGAGTGCTAGTGGGTAAGGCTGAACTAGGGGCTTGGATTACGTCTCTTGGGTAGGGCTAGAAACCTGGGTTAGGGCTTTGGGCTAGAGCTCTGGACTAAGGCTCTGGACTAGGGCTCTGGGCTAGGGCTCTGGGCTAGGGCTAGGGAACATAACAGCTTCTTTTGACTAAAGTAGGCTATTGTAGAGCTTATTTAAGGCTGGGATACGGTAATTTTTACACTTTTAAACATTAAAAGTATGCACTCAAGCATAGGAAAACACGTATTTTATTTTCACCATAGATGTCATAAGGTTTATATTGTTGCAAAACATCAAACGTGACCATATTTTATTGGATTTCCAACTTTTTTAAAGAATTAAAAACCGCCCGCGGAGCCATTAAAACCCGTGCCCCAACAATTTTATTGCCATTTGTGACGATTTTGCGATTTTTAGTGCATCAATATGTCGTTCAGCTGGTCTGGGATGTTGTTGACGATAGTGATTTTGGTTTTGGGACTAATGGTACAAGGACAGAGCTACGAGGAGGAGCAGAGGGTAAATTTATTTCGTTTTAAAAAATAAAAAATGAAAAATTTCAAAAAATAACTTTAATGTTGAAAAGTATGGTTTAAAAAGTTCTTAAGAGTTAAATAATTGAATTTTCAGTTATTTTTAAAAAATTAATATGTTTGTGACACTTCGTCACAAAATCCAATAAACTTGTGACATTTCGTCACATAGCAAAATTTATGTTGCTGCTGACTTAAAAAAAGCTTAAAATTTGCAAAATTTTATTTTTTGTAAAAACCAATACTTTTGTGACACTTCGTCACAAAATGAAATAAATTTGTGACATTTCGTCAACTTTGCTCAAGTTGTTTTAAAGTTACATAAACCACACCAAAAATAACTTTTTATGTTAAAAAAGGTTTTAATTGAACCTTTAACTATAGTACAGTATTCTACAGTACCCTACTAACCCCCCCCCCTTCCTGCTCATCACTAATCCTTCGTTTTTTAGTTTATGGAGAAACGAGTGCCACACCCAAGTTTCCGATCGAATGTGCGTATTCAACACTTCCAGCAAGGTGAAATGCCTCCAGGCTTTGGCCACAACTTCTCGCCCTTCATGGGACGTTTCGGCCGCGTCGCTCGGAATCGGCCATATTTTGTTGATTATTAAGACGCCACTTACTTACTGCTATGCCAATTTAATTAATAATAGAAATAACATTTGGTGACTTGTTGATCTCATGAACGAATAAATGTATATTTTATGCTAAAAGTTAAAAGTCGTATTTTAGATTAATTAAAATTTAAAAAATTGAATTTCTTAATATAGTACAGTATTCTACAGTATCTTTAATAGTAAAATGCAAGTTTTTTTCCACCGCAAATTTGGGGAGGAGGGCACGTCAAGAAAAAGCTAACCTTCCGCTGGGTATTGAACGGAATTTTGGCATTGTGAAATAAGAAGAAAAATAATATTTAGAGAAAATATTTTATGGATCAGACATAAACAGTAGTAATAACAATAAAAAGACGACGAGATCAAGCTTATTCAAACAAAAATCTTATTGGTAATTAATTTTTTTTCATCGGCAACGGAATTGGCGCCAAAATTATTTGGATGCATAATATAATATCGTGTTTTATTCATAACTCAAAAACTACTCCTTAGATTTTGGTGTTTTTGGTATCAAACTAATCGTTATTTTATTCTACGTCTACCTATGGAGAGATCTCTAGCCCATTGCGTGCTCGTTGTAAAGTTATACATGATTTTACGGTTTTAAAAAATCATATTTTCAGACCGATCATAAACAACGGATAAAGTCAAATTGGCTATAATGGCTGTTGTAAATAAAAGTTTGGATGTTAAATAAGGTTTCTTATATAAAGTTTCTATGTTAAATGTCCAATAACTATCAGTAAAAAATTGTTAAAGTCGAACAGGTTTATTCTCTTCTTGTTGCAGAATGCCAAAGATTTTTCTCTATGCGTGCGGTTTTCTATTATTTTTTCTTGACGTGGAGGGATACTTGTATTTAAAAACAAAGCGAAAGATAAGTATATAGGAAAAAGTCAATACTATGTGAACGATATGCAAATTTTCTTATAGTAGAGGTAGAGGTAAGGCTACGTGAGATGAAGCTAGGTAGGGTAGGGGTAATTGAAATAAAAATAAGAAGAGTATAAGATGGTGTATGTAGGGTAGGAAAGGGTAGCGTAAGGTAGGGTAGTGTAATAAGAAGTAAAGTTAAACGTTTTTTTAAGACATTCAGCCATTAGGCAGGTAAGAGAGTTTATTTTGACCCGTCATAACGATACGTTAAAGCAGAAAACAACAAAACTAAAGAAAAAATTTTGAAAAATTTTCAAAATTTTAAAAATTATTAAATTTTACTAAAAATGCCTTTAAAATTTAAAAAAATCAAAAAAAACTTCGTTTTCAAATTTTTCGGTACCTAGTGATAAACAAAAGCCTGCTCAGTGGAACACCTAGTTAAAGTCGGGTTTTGGTAGTTCATTTCCAACGGCATTACCAGTTTTGTCAGTTCAGACAAACGTCTTTCATAATGTCTTCTCTGAGCGTAGAGAACGGCACAGCAAATTGCTAGCAGGCCTAAAAACATATTTGTTAGAAGGTTAGGACTTAATGTAAGGCGAAGGCTAAGAATGAACTGGGACTGGAACGGACCGGGCTGAACTGAGGTTGGCCTAGAGCTTAACCGGGGCTGGACTGATGCTAGATAGAGCAAGGATTTGGGTCCAGACTAGTGTTAAGACAAGAATAACGATTAAGACCAGGACCAGAACCAGGACCAAGGCCAAGACCAAGACCAGGACCAGGACCAGGACCAGGACCAGGACCAGGACCAAGACCAGGACCAGAACCAGGACCAAGGCCAAGACCAGGACCAGGACCAGGACCAGGACCAGAACCAGGACCAGGACCAGGACCAGGACCAGGACCAGGACCAAGGCCAAGGCCAAGACCAGGACCAAGACCAGGACCAGGACCAAGACCAGGACCAAGACCAGGACCAGGACCAAGAAGGCTAAGCCTCTGGGCTAGGGCTTTAGGCTAGGGTTTTGCTAAGGCTATTACTTACCAATAATCAAGCAAAACCATCCAATACTGATCTGATTATAAGCAGCTGAACAGATGCTATCAATTTTGAAGGCCAGATTTCCATTTGGGTTTTCATCTTTTGTAAAAATAATGAGCTAAAATTGATTTTTTTTTCATTTTATGTAAAATACGAACATTTTAATAGTGAAAACTAAGATAAAAAAATTTTAAATCATTTTGACACCTACAGAATCCGTGTTAACATCAAGTGTAACTTCAGTGAAGTTTCTTTCTTCTCTACGTTTTCTAGCATTTCTAGCGTGTCTGGCTGATGGGAATGGCATAGAATAGAAAATATTAGAAGAATCGGCTAGCTGAGCTTCCGCTTGACCATTGCCACTGGTTGCATCTGAGGTTGTCGTGGTTGTAGTAGCAGTAGTTGATGTTAGTCGATCTGAAAATGAAGTTAGTAAAGCAATTCTGAAGCATATTTACGGTAGCGTTAAGGTATGACCAGGGTAAAGTTAAAGTAGAGTTAAGGTAGGATTAAGGGAGGATAAAGTAGGACAAGACGAAGTTAATTTAGAATTAAGATAGGGTAAAAAAGAGTCTAAGCATGTGAAATTATAATATAGGATAAGAATAGAGTTAGGTAAGCTAGGGCTACAGTATAGTAGAGTTAAATACTTCATTCTTAGATTATAACTACAGTTAGGGCTGGGGCTAGAGCTAATATTAAGGCTAGGTCAGTGCAAGACAGGACTATAGTAATTCTGGGATAGTGCAGGGTACGATAGGGTAACATAGGGTAGGGTAGAGTATGGTAGGGTAGGGTAGGGTAGGGTAGGGTAGGGTATTACCATTCCCATTCATATCCACACCAGAATCAGTGTTATTGCTGCTGCTGCCATTTGATGGCTCGACATCCAAACCACATAACGGAGGCTAAAATCATTTAAGCTGTAAATTTTTTTCAAATTTTGAAGCACCAATTAGACCCGTCGTATTTTACTTAAATCTCAAATTATAAAAACTTACAGTAATGCCTTCACAACCAAGGTCAGCAGTTCGACAAAGCGTGATTTGGCAACTGAAATAGACAACCATTTGGTCAGCAAACTTGAAAGCGTTGATTGGAGTGTAAGCACTAGTCAGATTTGGATTGTAAGTGATTTGCTTTATCAATGATCCATTGGTTGGGCAGCTGAAAGCAATATTAAAATTTTAAAAAATTTTTGATTTTAAGATTTGATTTTAAATCAAAAATTAATATTAAAAAAATTTTTTTTATAAAACAAAAAAAAATAAATAAAAAAGTTAAAAAAATTTTTTTCAAACAAAATTTTGTCTTCCAGTATGGTCTTACCCTCTATCATCCAACAATAAAAACTCTGTGCCAATTCCATCTCTAACGTAACATGAATGAACTAGAATACCTTGAGTACCTAAAAATAAAAAAAAATACAATAATTTTAAAAATTTGTAACACCAACTGTGTTTCTGAGACTTATTTTACACTTTTGTTACCTAAAAATTCAAAATTTAAACAAAAAATTTTCAAAAAATAATTCAAAAATAAAAAAAAATTTTTTGATTTAACTACCCCTCCCCCCTTTTTCCAAAAAAAAATCTTTTTATCCCATCCTCTCTCAAAAACGTTTTTCTCTAACCACAATATTTTTTTTTCTGTTAGCTGTGCCTCTCTAATCTAAAAAAGAAGTTTACATTTCGTCCACATTGTATTGGTTTTTCTCTCTATACCACTCTTATGCAATTAACCATGCTCCTTCCCTACTACCGCTGCCACCTTTACCTTAATAACCTTAACTTACTACCAAAAACCCCTACTCCTTTATAAATAAAATTTACATTTCGTCCACATAGTATTGATTTTTTTCTCTATAATCACCCTTACACCACTACTTTACTACCCCTACTTTACTAACCTTACTCTACTATCCCTACTTTAGTACCCTTACCTTACTAACCCTACCCTATGAACCCTACCTTACTTCCCCTACCCTACTACCTAGCACCCCTTACTGACATTATTTTAAGTTTATCATAAAACTTTCAATCAAAAAAAAGTTGTATACTTTGTAAAATACGCACAGACAAAATATTATAATAATATACACTTACTAGTCTGACACTCCCACTTATGAACCAGTGTCTCTCCAATATTAGCAAACTTGACCGGCTCTCCACTAATACCGCCATGGAGTACGGTATATCTACAATCTGGTAGAAACTTTTCGTCCGTCAGTCCGATGGTTGTCATTTCGTTAATCTCTACCTTTTGCTCCAAATTGTTTTCGTTTTCGTTGTAAAAGCAAGACACATCATAGGCTTTGTCATATTCAGTAATGAATAGGGGGTGATGTTGTACTACAACAATCATGGAGAACATGGTACCATGGTCCTTCTTTTCACGTTTCAACTGACATTCTGACTTGAAGGGAACGTGAAAGAAGAAAGGGTCGTGGATTTTGGATTGGGTATAGTCTAAATGGCAGTGTTTTGAAAAGTAAAAGCCTTTGACGTAGATATGGCCACTAAATGGTTGATTTTGTTCTGGCACAAAGTGTAGACGCATGCCATCGTCTAGGCATTCCTAAATGGCTAGAACATTAACAGGTGAAGTCCTAGCCCAGAGCCCTAGTCCTAGCCCTAGCACAGAGCCCCAGCCCAGAGCCCTAGCCGAGAGGTCTATACCAGACCCTAACCTAGCCCTAGTCCTAGCCCTAGCACAGAACCCTATCCTAGAGCCCTATCCCAGAGCCGTAGGATAGAGCCCTAACCCAGAGATTTAGCCCAAAGCCTTAGCCCAGAGCCCAAGCCCAGAATCCTGGCCCAGAGCCCTAGCCTTAGCCCAATAGCCTAGAACAGAGCCCTTGCCCAAAGCACCTACTCTATCCTATCCTTAGCCACAGTCCCAGTTTCATCATGAAGCCTAGTAGCTTTACTCAAGCCTTGTCATTGTAACTGATGACTTACCAACTGCGGAGTTTGTTCTAATCCGCTAATAATAACAATGTTTGAAGCTAACAACAAGGCAAATACGACATTAAAAATTTTTAGGATAAAACACATTTCTAAAATTCAAAATATAAAAAATCAAAATTTTAAAAAAATCATTTTTTAGAAAATTTTAATACAAATATTACGTTATACCCGAAATTTTATAACTCTGGAATAATTTTGTAAAATACGACTGGCCGAACTATAAGTTTCAATATCCAAATAAAAAAATATTAAAGCTGTACTTCTTCATCTACAATCAGAGCCAGAAGCTAGTGTAGAGGAATGAGGATCCCCCTACCCAAGTTTTTTATCAAAAAAGTTGGTTAATTAACAGATAAAGCCATAGTCGCTGCTATAGTCTTAGTTTCAGCGTTAGTCGTAGCCTTAGCTTTAGCCCTAGGCTTAGCCTTAGTTTTGGCCTTAGCCTTAGTCTTAGCCTTAGTCTTAGCCTTAGTCATAGCGTTAGTCTTAGCCTTGGCCTTAGCCTTAGAATTATCTTTGGCTACAGCTGGAACTTTAGCCTTAGTTTTATGCTTAAACCCAAGCCTAGCTCTAGTAACATCTTTATAAAAAAACTCTTACATAACAAATTTCAAGCCGCCGAGCAATTCGTTATACAAAAGCGCTACTGTATTCACAAACTCAATATATTATAATACTATACATGCTTACAAATCTAATATAATATTATATGTTTATAAAATCCGACGTAAAGCCCGACTTGTAATGGCGCAACATCGTTTTTCAGGAACCCAGCGTATGCAAAATCGGTTTGCGCGGCGTTAAGTCGACTTAAAGCTACAAGAAAAAAAAAGAATGAAGAATTCGTATGGTTTTTTGGTATTTTATATTTGAAAAGAATGAAAATGTATAAAATATGTTTCGGAATTTGGTTTTTTATATTGTTGTACCTTTTAATGGGCTTATATCTCGCTGTAGGCTGAAAGACTTGTCGTATTCAAATTCAATATTAACTATGATTTTTAGGATTTGGAGGTTAATAGAGCATAAAAAAAGCATAATAAAGTCACATATTCAAGACACAAGCACAACACACACTAAAAATAATATAAACAAAGTAAAAATAAGTAAAACAAAAAGGCCAAAAGAAAGTCTTGTCGCTTTTCCTTGTGAAACACAATAGAAACTGGAGACAAAACTTTTTTTACCATCTTAAAACTTAAAATTAATGTTTGAAAGCAAAATACTAACTAATATAACTAAATTACAGCACTATAATACTTCAAACTGTGTTGTTTTGAACAAATTCTGGTTGAAAAACCAGCCACGGCCGCTAGGAACCTCATTTGTGGCGTTTCGTCTCAATTTCAGTAAATTTTCGCCAAATAAATCGTTTTTTATTGATAAATTTAGGAGTTTGCTTGATATTCGTGACATTTTCTATTGTATACAACATGGAAAGGTAACATAAATGCTATAAATTATTGTTGTCTTTGTATTTTTAGGTAAAACATTGGTTTTCTAAAAGTTAACGTGTTTTGGCAACGTTTCAAGGACTTTTGCAATGTTCCAGATAAAACAATATCAAATGGAGGCTGGTAATTGGTTTATTTTACTTTGTTTGTGGTTTTAGGTAACTAGCTTAACTCTTCAAGGTATTGGCAATCATTCGTCTCTCTTTTGGCATTGTTTTTAAGGTCTTTGCTTCGATATTGTTGTAGGTCAATGTTTAGGGGAAAATTTATAATTTTGGACATTTTTTGATGTTTAAAACATTCAGAAATGACAGTACATTCATTATTCTATGTTTCTTTATGTATATATGAATTCGGATTAGTTTTTGAAGAACATCTGCAGATTTTCACTCCGATTTTGTTTTAGGTCAATTTTTAGGTAATATTTTTGAATTTGGGCATTCTTTGATGTGTAAAACATTGAAGATAGATAGATAAGTTATTGTTAAATGCGTTTGTTCAGATGCGGGTACGGATTTACTTTAAAATGAGCTTCAAACCTTGTGTTTTCTTATTATATTGTTTTAGGTTGCTGTTGATATTGTTTTAGCCTAATTTCCAGTAAAACCAAAGGAGTTGAATGTGGATTTGAGTAGGATAATCAGTAAGTTAAAGGTTTTATTCACTTTTGTTTAGATTTTCAGACCAAGGTTCGACCTAAAAATGTCAATATTTCCACTTCAAACTTGACCTTTCGACCTCAACGTCGACTTTTTGGTCTCAACATCAGAAATAGTCGAATTGAACTTTCCAAACTCCTTGGAGAATGAATGTTTCTCTATTTAAAATATTCGAAATCATTTTCAATCTTTTCCCAATTTCATTCCACTTCCAACTGTGCCACCGTTCCTCCCGACGTGAAAAGAAGGATGTGGACAAAAATGCGTCCCATAGGGTTAATAGTGCTGTCATTTTGAAGGATTTTCAAACATTCTTAACAATTTCCGTCAAACTTTTCTATTTTGACGTTATTCCAATTTAATGGCTTATCGGAACTTGGTTTTGTTCGGTTCGAACATTGATGTTGTCATTGGAGTTTTAGGGAAATGGTTATGTTATTGTAAGTCTTGATGGGGCTTTTTTTGGCATAGGTGTTTTGGTTGAAGTCTTATGTTGTTATTGGGATTTGTGTCGGAAATTGATGTAGTTTTTGAGGTTTTAGCAAGAATTTTGATGTTATTATAGATGTTTTTCGTAAAAAATTATTGGGTTTTCAAAATTTTGGTTCACCAAACATCCGTTTAGCTAGGTGGTTTTATCTTAGCGGTAGCTTAGGTTTCTGAATCCCATCAGTGAAGAAATCCCGTTTAAGCAGTACCGTAGCCCTACACTTAAAAGCTATCGCAAGGCTTTTGCTTGCTATTTTAGCCATATTTCGGCGCTGCCTAGGCCTATTTCTAAACCAGGCTTAGCCTACTTCTAGGATGACCAAAAGCTCTAGCCCTGTCCCAGAACTGCCCTAGTCTTGCTTGCCTTAGACGTGGTTTATCTTAACCTTTGCTCTAGCTTGGCCCTAGCCCTGCCGTAACTCAGCTCTAGCCTTACCCATCCCTCTCCTAGTCGTTTTATAGTCCAAACCTAGCCCTGGTTAGCCAAGCTCTAGGCCTTAACCTTGCTATATCTCTATGTTGACCTTTTTATAATTCAACCCTAGCCTTACCATAGCCTAACTCGTCTTTTTTTAGCCGTAACCCTACCCTAGATTTATTTCACCTTACCATGCCCTGCGGCAAAAAGTTATTTTTTAAAAATTGAGATTGGCAAAAACTTTTCTACAAGCCCAAAACTAACTTTATTGTCTTAAAATCAAAATTTCGAATTTAAAATCCACAAAATTTAAAATTTTTGAAATATTCTGTCATTTCCATATGGCAAACTCTAAAACAACATATCAAGATCAAACAGCTCGATACGAAAATCGTCGGCGAACAATAAACAAAACAATAGTTGGTATAAAAAGCGGGTGCCGGGATTATCCGCTATTTTTGGGCCGCCTTGACATTTGGCCCCTCTTTAACAAGAGCCGGTTATAACGCCTCGGGGCGTTTTGAAATTTGGACTTTTTGCGCGCGTCTTTGGGGATTCCGCGCTTCTCAGCCAATTCAAAAACGAATTTCGCCGGGATTCCCCCCCCAATAATTTTATAAACAATTGGATTAGGGCATGGGTATCGCACTTTTACTCAATTTTAGGGCAGGGCTTTTGATGCGCTTGCAAAATTTGAAGTGTTGGAAGTGGATTTTTTAAATTTTATTGTCAAAAGTTTACGGATGATGGTTTAGGATTAACTTATATTTGAAAAAAATGAGTAAGGTGAGTATAGAGAGAAAAATCAGTGCTATGTGGACGAAATGTAAACTTCTTTTTATAGTAGAATTAGGAGTAGGGGTAAGGCAAGGGTATGGGTAGGAGTAGGGTAAAGGTAGAGTAGATTTTTTGTCGATTTGAATGCTAGGCGTGTTTTTTTCAATTTGGGAGGGGTAACTAAAAAATAGGGCATAGAAGGCGTTTTTGAAATTGTTTTGTTATGAAAAGGAAGTTTTTGTCTGTTTTCATTTTGTAAAAAAAAGTTCTTGCCGTTTTTTGTTTTGTAAAGAAAGTTCTTGCCATTTTTTGTTTTGTAAAGAAAGTTCTTGCCATTTTTTGTTATGTAAAGAAAGTTCTTGCCATTTTTCAGTTTGTAAAGAAAGTTTTTGCCATTTTTTACTTTTTCGACCGTTTTTTATGTTCAAACTCATGAATTCTTGCTCTCATTTAAACAAAAACCAAGTTTATACCTAAAAAGTTTTAATTGCAGCCTACTTCCTCGTCGAAAATGGCATTTTACTTTGCCCTATTCAATGTTTCGAATGTAAACAACGAGTTGCGCGGCCAAAGGAAGGAGCGCCGGGACAAGCGAAGACACTCGTTAGCGTCGTCCAATTGTCTCAGCACCGCCAAGGACTATCGTTTATTGCCAAAGTATGTTTTTTGTGTTGTTTTGCTGCAGGGTAGGAACGCTGATACCAAAAACAAATTTTTTTGAGGTGGTGTGGAGGGGGAGGGGGGGGAGGGGTATATCTAACCCTGATTTAGATTTTGGGTTTTAAAATTTTTTAAATAAAAAAAAAATTCAGTTAAATTTTTTTTAACTTGTATAGCTTATAAAAATGCGTTTATCACAAAATTTGTCAATTTAAAAAATTGGCAAAATTTGTGACATTTCGTTACAAAACTGAAAACTTTGTCTATTGAAAGGGATACAAGATTGTTGCTTAAAAACTAAGAACAACGTATTTTACTAAACTTAAAAATAAATTTTTATAAAATTGTTTATTAATCAATAAATTTTGTGGTATTTCGTCATAAAACTTAAAATTTGATTTTTCTCGAAATTTAGGTAACAAGTATTGAAATCATAATAGAAAGAACGTATTTTACAAAAAAACACATTTTAAAAATAGTTTTTTACATTTTATAAACTCGATAAAATTTGTGACATTTCGTCATATTTCTTAAAAATCATCAAAATTGATGTTTTTTTCTGTAATATACGATTTACTTCTATTGTAAGTTGTAAAAAGTTCTTTTTATCTAAAATTTAAGATTTTCAAGTGTATACAATACGTTTTGTCATTTCCAGGCCCCAAATTGTATTCCAACATACAGACGATGATGCTCTGAATGCCGTTTCTTCTGAATCGCTGAATCATCGTCGATCTTCGAGTAGAGATTCTGGTCTGGCTAGAAGTGCACGAGAATCTAGATCAGCGAGGCTGAGTTCACATCAAGATCAATTGGCACGGGAATTGAAAAAAGTTCATTTTCGGCCGAATAAAATGAAAAAAAGCAAAGAACGACTTGATGTTGATGGAGGTAGGGGTTTAAAATACGATTCTATGGGCTTGGTGGTCGTTTATAAGGTATACAAATTACTTTAGAACGTGATTTTTGAAAATAAATGTTTTACCTAAAATTTTTTTTGAAAATTGAAATTTTTTTTGTTTTTTGATATTACC
Source organism: Bursaphelenchus okinawaensis (assembly GCA_904066225.2). Taxonomy (NCBI): domain Eukaryota; kingdom Metazoa; phylum Nematoda; class Chromadorea; order Rhabditida; family Aphelenchoididae; genus Bursaphelenchus; species Bursaphelenchus okinawaensis. Next base: position 1,512,677 of record CAJFCW020000002.1, on the reverse strand, counting down.
TTACTGTAAAGAGTAATAAAAAACTGATTTTAGCTGAAGAACCAATATGGATGAGACGTCAAACAGTCGATTTGAGTGATTCATACCCATCTTATACAGACTCGTCTAAACGAGTGTCTGAACCATGGGTATATTCGATTGATTTGGATGAAAATCAACCAGAAACTGAAAGAAAAAGCCGATCACAAAGCTTGAGTCATAGTAAGTAGCATTCATCAAACTACCCCTACCCCTAACCCTACCCCTGCCTCTACTCCTACCCCTACCACTACCCCTACCCCTATCTTTACCCCCACCTTTACTTCTATCCCTACCCTTACCCCTAGCCCTGCACCTACCCCAACCCATACCTCTACTTCTACTCTTACCTCCACCCTTACCTTTACATCTCTCTTCAGGTGAAAGTTGGTCCCCAGCCTCGCCAATTTCCGACCAAACTAATAGTAATGTCAGTAACAACACCTTACTATCATCGCCAAAGCAAACATGGCTAGCCTCATCAGAAACCCTAACAGAATCGACCACAAGTCAAGGTGATCAGGTTTGGCAAAAGCCAGTAATGGGAGTGAATGCATTAGAAGATTGGGATAATAATGATGAAGTGGAGAAGCCTGAAGAACAACTAAAAGATGAGCTACAAACCCACATTAACACTTGGCCGGAAATGAATGCCAAGAAAAAGTAAGTACGTGTTTTCTTGATAGATTTGGTTGATGTTTTGGACGTTGTTGAGTTTATGTTGTAGTATGTTTTTTTTTCAATTTTACTTTGCTTATTGTTTGGTATTGGACCCCTCGTATTTTACAATGATACATTTGTTGAGAATTTCCACTCTAGTAGCTCTTTTTCCTTCTTGAAAGAAAGGTAATGTACAGGGACGTCGCTATGGTTTTTCTCTGGGGGGGGAGGTCGAAAAATTTTTTTTGGTCCACAGGGACCTGTGGACCGATTTTCCAAAAATCTTTTTTTTCGTTTTTCCGCGTATAGGTACCACCTACCTGTGGAATTTTTTTCTGATTGGCTCTGGGGGGGGTGTACCTTGCCACCCCCCCCCCAAACGACGTCCCTGGTAATGTATATGTAGAGGAGGGCTAGCAGGATTTGTGGGAGGGTAGGGTAGAGTAAGGGTAGGTATTGGGGTATGATAAAATAGAAAAGGGTAGGTTAGGGTAGCGTAAATTAAAGTAAGGTAGGGATACAAGTGAACTGTAGCTTACAGTTAAAAATGTTAGAGAATCCCTACCCTAGCCCTTGTTTTACTTTTTTAAATTAAAGGTAAGCTACAGCTAGGGTAGGTTCAAAGAAAAGATAAACAATGGAGAGGGAGTGTGAAAGTTCGGTTACCGTAAATGACTAAAAATAGTAGGGTAGGCAGGGCCGGACAGGGACTTTTGTTCTGGAGCGGGGGTCAAAAAAATTGGTAGGGGGGCCCAAGTTCAACTTTTTTCGAAAATTTTTTTCTGTGGGGGGGGGGTTCCACCTATACTTCAGGATAGAGTAGAGTAGGATGGATTAGAGTAAGATAAGGTAAGGCCGGTGTAAGGTAGGTAGGGTAAAGTAAGGTAACGTAAAAGTAAGTTAAGTATAGGGTAGGGTAAGGTGAGAAAAAGCAGTCTTTTTGTAGGCCGAGGAAGGGTAATTTGGTCAGGGTAAAGAAAAAATGAGGGAATGGTGAGGGTGTGTCTATTACCGATATCATATATACAAAAATTTAATTTTCTTTGAAAAACGAGAAATATTTGTAAGCAAAGTTAGTATCCGTACGATATAATCTAACTTTCACGTCTTTGTCTATCTAAAATCAAATTACATGGTTTTATGATGTTACCGTACTATTCCAAATTTAATTTTTTTTCAAATTCATTGATATTTTTCACTTTTCAAACAATTGTCATCCCTGTCTCCCTTACTCACTCCTCTACCAAATCTATTGTCGATATAAGGTCGTCTGGCTTAATTAGTTGTTTATCGGAAAAACTGTAGAAATTGGATTTACCACACCCCGGCCGTTTGTTTTGTTTTGATAATTCGAGGAATTAGATTTGATGCTCACTATAAAACCGCTAGCCAGACGGCAATTGCGTTTTGTTTATTGGCAACGTTCCGACGTGCCGTTCTCTGTTCTGTGCTAAGATATAACGTATTTTAAAGCTAAAGGAGTGTTTTTTGAGGAATACTGTATTTTTTGAAAAGATTACTGTAATTTTGCTATCCTACTCTACCTTTTTAACAAGATTACTGTAACGTCTGCGCAGTTTACGGTATTTTTTGATAATACTGAGGTTACTGTAACTTTTTTATTCTTACTGTAATTTTCTTCATATTGTTGATATTATAGCACGTTACAGAACATATTGGTACTGTATTAAGTATTATAACAAACTTTAATACTACAGTACGATACTATAGTACGGTACAAAAAATATTGGTACTATACTACGTTAGGATACTATAGGTTTCGATTTGCAAAACCATACTGTACTTTTTTATTTGTATTGCGATACTACTTTGATTTACAGTACGATACAAATAGTACCAAGATGCTGATTTTCATGATGTACTCGAAAATCAATGAAAAATCAGTGGAGAAGGTCCTCCCAGCTAGTGATGCCTCTACTCTAAAACTAACTGATTCTATGCAAACTATCGCACCCACGCCTTGCGTACAGTATCCTAAAACTCGCTGATAATAGTACTACTTCATCTTATAATACTATTATATTGTATATACTGTAATATGGCTAGGCTCTTATCATCAACTTGATTTTCATGTTCTTTATAAGAACGTTGGGTTCATATTTTATTACTGCGTACTCTATGAGATACGTACTTGTAAACCTATGGTTTGTAGATTATGTAAGTTGACTTATCAATAATGTGATTAAAGGTATTGCTGTAAGCTGTGAGTGATTTGTGAGATAGTATCTGTAGTGTGAGTCGTAATCTTATCCTACCCTACCTTAACCTACCCTACCTTACCTTAAGCTACCCTACCTTACTCTACCTTAACCTACCCTACCCTACCTTACCCTACCCCACCCTACCCTACCCTTCCTTACCCTACCCTTCTCTACCTTACCTTACTCTACCCTCCTCTTATTGTTAGTCTACTCTTTCCTTCCTCAACTTTCTCTACCTTTCCCTGCATTACTCTGCTTATCTCAGCCTACCCTATTCTACTCTACCCCACCTTACCCTACTTTATTTCCCATACCTTCCTTGCCTCGCCTGCTTTGTTCTGCCCCGCTCTGCCCTATATTCCCTTAGCCATTCCATAAAAAATGAAAGTAAAATTCTGCTTTCTAAACAAAAAATGTTTCAGAATCCGTTGGCGTCCAACCTCACTGATTCGTCGTCATTCTGAGTCCGACCAGGGTCAAAAGAAGCCTCACATCACTAAAACTACATCAACATTCAGGCGATCTGTTGAGTTGACATCACCTGAGATTCAAATTACATCACCACGTGATAACTACGATGACAATGGCAATAGTACTACACAAAATTACAATGGCCCCAAAAATAGCATAAATGGTACTGGTGGTGCTATTAGTACTAACATTGTAGTTAATGGTACTGCTGGTACTAATAGTACAAAAATTGGAGTAAATGGTACTAATATGCTTTCAATTAGTACAAAAACAACTTTGAATGGTACTGCTTTTGAAAAACCTACAGTAAGACAAAAAACTACAGTAAGCGGCATACCCGTTGATGATGTCTATACAGATAACATAATCGGCCAACAGCTGACTATGTTGGCCAGAATAGAGAAGACTAAGCCCATTAGTATTGACAAGAAAGCTGGACTAAAACTTCGACAAGCAAAACCGATGCAGTATCTTGGTCATAGTTACAGTAATCAGACCATAAGGATTATTGATGACAAAGATGACTATGGTAATATGACAGGCTTTAATGGACATAGTAATGGTGCCAAATTTGATAAACAGCATGATAATTCACTTTATAGTGGACCTCATATTAAGGTACTACCAAATGGTACAAGTGGTACTACTGGTACTAATGGTACCACTTGGGTCAAAAACACTACTAGTACTACTGGGATAGAAATGCCAGGCCATTCGACCAGTTTCAACTCAAATAGGCTTAAGAATGAAGATGAAGGCCAAATTTGGATCAACAGTCGATCAATCAGCTTCGACCAGTCGGTTCTCGGCTTAAATCACTTGGATCCAAACTTTTTTGAAACGACGGGAAATTCAAATTTTGACCAGTATGAAGACTACCAATCAAACGGTCCTTCTACTAATGGTACTCTCAGAAGTGGCACCAGTGGTACTAAAACTGAATTTTCGACCAATATTATCGACCAAAATTCGAAATTTTTTGAAAAAACGAAAATGCTTGGCCCACCATTAAACGCTGTCCGCCAAACCAGTCCAAAACGTCATTCTAGTCCACATACCAAACTGACTGGTACCGAAAAGTCAAAAAGCTCAAAAAAGACAAGTTCAAACGCTACAACAGGCCAAAAAGCTAGTCCAGCTAAACGCTTTTCAATCGAAAATCACCTCAGAACCCGTCCACGTCTATTCCAAAGTATGACAAAGTCAAATGATAAGCAAAATCGACCAGTCGGCAAAGAAAAGCATGGTCAACAAAATGGTAACGAAAAAAGGAATCGACCAGTCGGTAGTGGAGAAAAAAGCCAAGAATTTGATGTAGGTAACAATGGACTAGCCGTTAATGATAAGCTGAATCGACCAGTCGTAACTCCAGTCGATGTGTCGACCAAGAAGAAGATTTTCCGCGAAAATCTGGCCGCACTAGCTCGACAATTGGGTAACAAAGTCAATTACCGCCATCATAATGATAATGTTCCTTTCATAAATGAATTTACTGATCCTAGATTGAGCTCTGAATGCGATGTCATGTCCAGATCTAACGTTTTTTAATTTCTTTCACTTTAAATTTATTTTTTTTGTTAAAATTTTCAATATTTGAGGTTATTTTGCTATGTAACTCTTTATTATTGTGATAACTTTTGATTTTATCAATTTTTCCTTATGGAAAATACTTGTAAATACATAATAAACTTATTCAAATATTGCTTTGTTTGATTTGAATTCAAAAATTTGGAAATAAACAGCTTCAAATGTCAAAATCAAGCATGGATAATATAATCTTGTCAATGAAATTTATCAAAAGTGGAAATCAGTCACGTATTTTACATTCTAACACGTTAAAAAACAAGTAATTTAATCCTACAGAACGTAGGCTAGCTTCATTACACGATTATACTGACTTCTTTTTTGGATTTCGCAAAAATTTCGTCGGTTTCGTCTAAAAAACTCGTCATTCAAACAAAAACTTGTCGAAACAGTTGAAGAAGATGTAAAAGTACGTTTTATATGTTTTCTGATAGTTAAACTGTTTATTTTATATTTATTTTGCTTGAAATGTTTATGTTTACTCTATGTTTTCTTCTAAAAACGCAGCTTTTTGTTTTATAAGTGCAATGTCAAGTGTAATATAAATTATTTCGGGTTTTCTGATTTTGTTTTACTTAATTTTAAAGCTTTCGGGTATGACTAATAAGCTCTTCTTGGATTTCAAACAAATTTTAGTGTACATGGAATAGCGTAAGTTAGCTTTGTTATTCAGTTTTTTTGATTTTAGGATCTGAACCTAGCGTAATATCGTTTTTGGATCTGCGGATTTGATTGATCTTGATGTAATTTATGATCCTGGACGTGAATATTGCTTTCACAAACTATTTTCTACTTGTCTTTATGTTTTTTTAGCTCAGTAAGTTGCTTTAAATTAATGTTTCCTTTGATTTAGGTATACTTCATGGATAATATAAATTTTAAACTTTTCCACCAAGCTTTTTTGGCGAAGTTACTTAAACTAAGTTTCGGGACAACAATACTTATTTTTTTCACCATAAGTGACCATTTACAGAGTTTGGAGCGGTCGGAATGACTTCGAACGTCTACTTCAATGAAGGAGACGTTATCAACAATCGATTTACAGTGATCCAAATGCTCGGAGAAGGTAATTCAATGTTTATTAGGTTGTTTTTAAATTTTTAGGCATATTTTTGATTCAGGTTTTTGGAAAGAAAGTTCTTGCGGAAGGAAAATCCGGGCGGACATTGAATTTTTTGCGGTTTTTTCCTTTGGATCGATAAAACAATTGATAACTTGTTGATTTTGATCTCTATCAAAAATATTTTATTGTTTTTACCTTCAGGAGGCTTTGGAGCAGTATATAAAGTAATAACATCGGACAATCAGACCTTTGCGATGAAGTCAGAGACTCATAATCCAGACGGAGTTCTCAAAATGGAGGTGTTGATCTTAAAATTGGTGAATGCGAAAGGTTATGCGCATTTCTGTCGCTGCATTGATGCTGGAAAGACTTCAACTGCGACGTTGTACATGGTGATGACTTTGCTTGGGCCAAATTTGTCTGAACTTCGATCTGATTTGCCTGATCAGAAGTTCAGCATGGGATGTTCGTTGAGCGTGGGGAAACAGTGTGTCGAAGCGATTCAGGAGATTCACAGTGTTGGGTTTTTACATCGGTAAGGGTTTAAAATTAAAAATTTTCGTAAATTAAAAAAATCGATAATTTTTGTGACATTTCGTGTATCATTATCTGTTTATTTGTTTTTTAGTGATTTAAAGCCCTCAAACTTTGCTATCGGGCCAGAAACAAACTCACGACGAATCTTAATGTTTGACTTTGGCCTAGCTCGTCGCTATCGCAACTCAGATGGCACAGTCCGACCTCCGCGAGTCGCTCCCGGCTTCCGAGGCACAATCCGTTACGCACCATTGTCATGTCATGTATACCGTGAACAGTCGAGAAAATGCGACTTGGAAACTTGGTTTTATCAACAAGTTGAACTGACGAGAGGAGCACTGCCGTGGCGTTGTAGTGACGATCGGAATCGTGTCGGCGTCTTCAAAGAAAAGTGTAGGTATGGCCTGGGTCTAAAGGAGTTTTTGAGTGGGTGTCCAGCTGAATATGTGGAGATTCTGAGGTACTTGGATAGGTTACGGTAAGTTTTTTTGATTTATAAAAGCGTTTTTGGTGTTTTTATTGATTTTTGAAAATTTTACGAAATGCCACAAAATATATTGGTTTTTAAAAATTGATTTTTTGTTTTGGATGACGTTGTTATAGTCATTGGGATGGTTAAAATAGCTTATAAAGCAGTGTAGCTTCCTATTTGGTTTTTGAAGAAATCTCACAGACATTATTGATTTTTTAAAAATTTTTGGTAGGGCCTAACAAGGGAAGTGTCTCACCTCATTCCGGAGATATGAAGCGAGACTAGGCTCATTTGAAAGCCTATATGAATACAAATTTAACAAAAAAAATTTAGCTGCCGAATAAGCCCCTGAGGCAAGTTATGACGGTTTAAAAATTTGCAGTGCTTTCCTTAGTTTGAGTTTGAAAACGATTGGGAGCGAGAAAGAAAACAAGGGGAACCGATGATTCGGTGGTTCAGTGGTTAGGCGTTGGGCTTAGGGGTGAAAGGAGAAAGGTTCGATCCCTGCCAACTCGTTTTGGTTTAACAGCTTCCAAAAAAAAGTTTTTTTTGTTTTTTATGCTATACAACAGTCAATAAACTAGTTTTAATCATTTGAAATCAAAAATTAAGCTGTTTGACAAATTATTAAACTTTAAAATTTTTTGGAAATGCTACGAAAATTATCGGTTTTTGACGAAATGTCAAAATATTATTGGTTTTCGTAAGACTAGAATTCACTGGTTTGGCAATGACTTTAAAGATAGCAAAAATGACTAAATACATTTTTAAAAGATTGAAATTTAATTTTCTTTACATTTAGATACTTTGACACACCCAAGTACAAGCTCATCCTAGACCTCATGGATCAAGCTTTGGAATCGCTGAATCTCTCCGAATATCCATATGATTGGGAATCGACTAGCAAGTTATACCAAAAATTTATGGCAAAGAAAGAAGCGGACAGACTGGCAGAGAAACAAGCAAAAGGTCCACGACCAACGTTAACAGCTACCAATAATGTTATATACACAGCCAGCAATTCAAAGGATTCTTGATCTATTGATTTGTCAGAGTAAAATAAATTATTAGAAGGCACGGTTGATTGAGTAGTTGTTGTATGGTGTAGTGTACACATTGTTTTACTTGTTTTGTCATATTGTTTTGTGATATTGTGGTTTGGCTTTGTCAACCTTTAGCAACGATTTTCTCTATTTCTCTGGATTTGTACCCACGCCCATCACTGATAATGGTAGTATAAGCTTGATCATGCTTGTGGTAAGCCAAAAGTAATCATAAGTAAGATCAGAAATTTTTTAAAGTTTTTTTGTTATCAGGGTTTAAAAAAAGTCTTGTCGTCAATTCATAGACGTTTACACAGGAAAAAACGACAAGAATTTTAAAGCTTCAATATTGTTTTTTTGACAAAATGATTCGTTTTGGGTGTACTGTAATACAACAAATTTTAAAGCTCTAAGCAATTTGTTATAGAGTATAATGTTATGTTGTACTAAATTAATGCACCTAACTTATGGTGTAAAAACAAAAAGAATGAGTACTTTTGGTAACATAGAAATACAGAAACGTCACTTCCTTCTCGTAAACAAAATATTTTTTGATTTCAAAGCTTTTAGGACTTTTACGAAGAAATTTGAACTTACTGTCATAATGCATGAAGTATCATAGTGTGGGACTCCTGTATAACAAATTGCTTGATAGTTTTATGGGCATTTTGAACTTACAGCATGTTTGAGAAGAGGTTTTTGACTAGGATGGTGGTGGGGTTCTGTTTTAAGGCGTAGTCTATAGTCCCCGTCAATTAAAAGGGCAGCCTTCGTTCTCTGAGATGGTAACACCTAAACAAAAAATTTTTTCTGTTATCGATAGACCGATGATTTTCATGCAAATTTTTAAAAAATAAAGAATTTTGCTTTTATTTTACGGGCTACAAAAATTATTCAAATTTTCAAAGCAGCAATTAAAAGGGAAGTCTATAAAATATTCAAATATAATACTTTATGAATTATTTCTTTGTAAAACGTGACTGCGCGAGTTTTTTGGACAGTGAATATGTTATCAAAAGTCCAGAAACGAAGAATCATCGACTTGTACATTGATATTGGCAATTGCAACATAGTGGCTGAAAGGTTGGGTCATTCTGTTAAGACTGTACTGAAAGTGATCAAAGCAACTCCACGGAAGCAAAGAAAACGACCACCACGTCCCAAGTTAATAGATGAACGAATTGGAAGACAAAGCATACGATCATTTCAGCCAAAATTACTTCCGGACATCTAGTAAACCCAGGAATGGTAAACAGTGAGTTGGATTTGATACGTTCCAAAAGTGTTGTGCAACTGTTTCTGAAGACAAGTGATGTGCAATATCAAAAAACTCGACAATTACTGGAATTAAGCCCTAATCATCGACAAGCGCGAATGACGTTTGCCAATAACCACTTACGAAGTTCTACCAACTTTAAAAAATGGATCTTTAATGATGAAAATAGATTCTGTGATGACGGGACTGACAATATGGGGACATATGTACTCAAAAATTCATTTCACCCCCCTGGATTCCGCCATCAAGGTGGTTTGGTTAACGACATGGTTTTTGGGCCCATGGCTTTTGACGGATACGTGTTTATAAAGGTATGTAACTGTCTATCGTATCTAATGTGTGACTTAAAGGTCATAGACGGTCGCTACACTTCTGCTCGTTACTTGGAAAATCTAAAGAACGAAATTATATCGTGGTGTTTGGCTCAATTTTAAGATGGTGACTTTGTTTTTCAACAAGACAACTGTTCTGTTCAATGCTCAAGCATCATTAAAGCCTATTTTAGTGATAAAATATTCAAACCTCCAATGTGGCCAGCTAAGAGTCCAGGTTTGAATAATATAGACATTATCCTTAAGAATTTATGGGCCCATATGAGCCGCGCCGTCTACCCGCCTAACCAGTACACAAAAAAAGCGTAGTTAATCAATGCCATCATGGACGCTATTAAGGATTTATACAATTCAATTCCGGGTCGATTGGTGTCTGCTTTGGTCAAAAATGGCAATACTATATAATATATTTGTTTCGTATTAATAAAGCTTCCCTTTTAATTGCTGCTTTGAAAATTTGAATAATTTCTGTAGCCCGTAAAATAAAAGCAAAATTCTTGATTTTTTAAAAATTTGCATGAAAATCATCGGTCTATCGATAACAGAAAAAATTTTTTGTTTAGGTGTTACCATTTCAGAGAACGAAGGCTGCCCTTTTAATTGACGGGGACTATATTTGCTATTAGGAGTTCTACAAGTTGGTTTACCTTGTAGAACTTTTAATAGCAAGGGTCCGGTCCGAAAATTTTTTGGACCGGTCCGGTCTAGCTTTATTTTTTTCCGGTCAGGTCCGGTCCGGGCCGAAAAAGTCCGGTCCGGATTTTTTAAAAATTTCTCCGCGTCGGCGGAGAAAATCGGCGAAGGCGATACCTCCGCTCAAACTCAATATTTTTCCACCGGACAAAGACTGGGGATATTCTTTTAAGCTTTTAAACTATTTAAATCCAATTCTAAACTAAAAAAGTTACATTTTTTAAAATCGGCGCACGATCGGCGGAAAGACTCGGCGGAGGGCACAACACGGCTCAAACTCAATATTTTTTACCGGAAAAAAACTGAGAATATTCTTTTGAGTTTAGCAACCTTTTTAATCAAATTTCAAACTTAAAAAAATAATTATCGGAAAGCTTTTTCTCCGCCGATTGTTCGCCGTCGCAGAGAAAAACATTTTTTGATTGCAAAACGTTTTGACAGATTATCAGGTGTCATAGGGACCCAAAATCAAGGTTTTGGATTGGAAAAAGCAACAAAATAGCTTCAACCGGCCTCCGCCGACCGTCCGCCGAACATTCACAAGCCCCGTCTCTCTATTCTCCCCGCAACAAAAAAAAAAAAATTTCGGTCCGGTCCGGAAGGTTTTTAAGAGGTCCGGTCCGGACCGATCCGGCAAAACACTGTTTTAAATGCACTGGGTAATGATAGCCGAAGATTCGAAAGTTGCTTGTTATACGGGGTTTCGTTACACTGGATTTTTGTTATAGAAGAGTTCCGCTGTTATTTAATCAAAGGGCCATGTTTTAAGTGTTAACACATAGAACAGTGCCATTAATAACTAAAGAAGAAGCAAAAAATTGCAAAAATATAAATTGGGGATAAAAAGTTAACTTGATTATGCATTGCGCATTGTTTTTTCCTCAAAAAATTAGGTCGAAAAACAAAAATATGTTTTTTCTTGAAGTGTCATGGGGGTGAGGAACGGGCCGTGTAGGCCCAGCTTAGCCTGGGTATATGATCGGACCGAGCTGGGCTGGAGCTGTAGTTGAAACGGGCCGGGCTTAAAAGTTGAGCACGGCTTGCGAACGAAGCTTGAAAAAATTCATGGTGAAAGGGGATTATTTTTTGAAAAAAAGTTTGCGTGAGGGTACCCAGTGTTTTGACCGGACCGGTCCGGATCTTTTTTCACCGGTCCGGTCCGGCGGCTTTTGGGTCCGGTCCAAGCTTCAATTTTTTGGGTCCGGTCCGGTCCAAAACCCAAAATTTTTGAGTGTTCGCAAAAAAAATTTTTTTTGAAAAAAAAAGCAAGGAGCGCTAAAACTGCTTTATTTTTGCTTAAAAACTCTTAAAAATATGTTTTATTAGCAATTTTTAAAACAGTTTTATTAAAATAAAAAAAATTTTCTTCCGGACCGGCCCGGAGCTTTTTTTTTAGGTCAGGGTCTGTAGGTTTTTGGGTCCGGTCCGGCAAAACACTGGGCGTACCTTTTTCACTTTGAAACCTTCTTCTCTTCAGCGCTTAGCCTTGATTACGCCTGGCTCTGAACTTATTACTATACTTGACCTATGTATAAAATACAATTTTATTGTTGTTTATTTCGAAAACAATTTTTTTCATGAATTATTAACACAATATGTATGAATATTGACCTTTCGTCATTTGTGCGAATATTTGTGACAAACATGGAATGTCATAACAACAATATTTTCACGCATTTTTTGATTATTAATTATGGGTAAAGTACAGTAGCGTATGGTAGGATAGGGGAGGACATGGCAGGGCAGGGTTGGCTAGGGCAAATTAAATTGAGGTAAAGCAGTGTAGAGTAGGGAAGCGTGTGGTATGGCAAGAAAAACTGGGCCAGCGTTTGGTAAGGCAGGATAAGGTAGGGTGAGATAGGATAGTGTAGGGTAGCGTATGGTAGGTTTTGGCAGAGTAAGGTAAGATAGGGTAGGGTAGGGTAGGGTAGGGTAGGGTTGGGTACGGTAGGGTAGAGTAGGGTAGGGTAGGGTAGGGTAGGGTAGGGTAGGGTAGGGTAGGGTAGGGTAGGGTAGGGTAGGGTACGGTAGGGTAGAGTAGGGTAGGGCAGGGCAGGCTAGGGTGTGATAAGGTAGGATAGGGTAGGGTAAGGTAGGGTACAGTAGAGTACTGGTATGGTAAAATAAGGTCCAAGAAAAAATAGTGTGGGGTATGGTAACGTACTTCCAAGCCCAATCTTTGGCCGTACCTCAAAGACCGCCTCAATTTGAGTTAAAAAAAAGTAACTTGTCAGCCAAATTACCCGATAATAGCCTACATTAATGTTGGAGTCACGTGTATTTCCGGCGTGTCAAAATCTTGGCCACGAAATGTTGGTTATGCCGGTTTTCAATTCATTTCGAATTAGTACAAGGTCATGAATTTCACGCTCAACTTGACGTATTTACACTTTTTTGGAAACAGATTCGTTTCGCTTATGTTTGGGGGTGTTCGGGGTGGCGAAATGGAAATTTAGGCTGAATTAGAGGGGCTGGGACAAAAATTTAAAATTGACAAATGGGTCTTTAGGGTTACGGGTAAGATAAAAAGGTAAGAATGGAGCATGGTAGAGTAGAGTAGGAATGATTAAAATTAAGAAGTTCTTGAAGGTAATGTGGATATGAGTAAAAATAGATATATGGGTATTTGTAGGAGAAGAAGCTCACTGTAGAGTACAGTGCGGCAAGCCATAGAAGACAAAAATCAATAATATGTAAACGGAATGTAAATTTTTTAATAGTGCGGCTAGGGGTCGGCATGGGGATAGTAGAAGTTTAAAAAATCAATGTTATGTAAGCGAAATGTAAACTTGTTTCTATAGTACGGGTATGGGCAAGAGCAGGGGTAGGTGTAGGAGTAGGGGTTGTAAGAGCAGTGATGTTAAAGCAGGGGTATTAAGGATAGACGGGAAGGGGGGAGTTAAAATAGAGGTAAAGATGAAGAACGGGTTAGGGAAGGGAGTAAGGGTAGGGCCCGATAATCTTAAAATAGCCTGCCCTACCTTAACCTAGCCTTAGTTGTAGCCCCAGTCATGGCTCTACCTTAAGCCCTAGCTTAATAAACTCTATCGTAAGCTTTAGCCTTACTCTATATTATTCTGTTAGAAGTAAGACAGCAGAATATTCTCTGAATAAACTGATTACGACAGGCTCGTTTCGTAAAATACGATGACCTTGACTGAATTTAAAGGTTTAGATTAGCGTATGACGCAGATATCTATGTCTCTTTTTGAAACTTAAAGGGGTAGGGTAGGATGTGGTAAGGTAGGGTAGCGTAGAATGTGGTAAGGTAGGGTAGAGTAGCGTCGGGTAGGGCGGAGTAGGGTTAAGTAGAGTATTATAGGGTAGGGTGAGGTAAACTATGATAGGATTTGGTAGGGAAAAGTAAGTTCGGGCTTCATTGTAGTGTAAAAAAATTTTTTAAGCATGATAAAATTTAGAAAAAAACCATTTTTAGCAAAAATTTTTTAAAAACTAAAAATTCCGAAGATTCAGAAGCTTCAGGGTGAGTCAATTTCATTCGAAGATAAACTCTAATTTGAAGTGAATCTATAAACAATAAGAAAGGAAACGTGGATGATTAATACGAACAGAAGGAGCGTTTTGTAAATAAAATCGACAAGTTTTGAGAAAATGAAAGGATATCAGATTTACGGCCACTTTAAGAGACTGCGAGGACAATTGAGAGCTCTTTTGAGGACAATGTTATGTTATTATAGGCGTGGATAGAGGTTAATTTGATTTTTAAGTTAGGGTAGGGGTTGAATTGCTTTTTTAGGGTAGGGCAGGGTTTAGTTTACTTATTTAGGGTGGGGTGGAGTTTAATTTGGTTTTCTAGGGTAAGGTAGAGTATATGTTTGGTTTTATAGGGTGGGGTAGAGATAGTGTCTTTATTTTTAAGACAGGGTAGATATTATTGTTTATTTTCTAGACTATGGTAGAGATTAATTTTAATTTTCTAGGGTAGCGGTTAGTTTCATATACAGGAATAGGTGTAGGGGTCCATTTGATTTTTTAGGGCAGGGTAGGGTAATAATTAGTTTATTTTTTAAGGCAGGGTAGACATTACTTTTGATCGTCTAGGGTAGGGCTGACGTTAAATTTATTTTCTAGGGCAGGGTAATTTTTTTTGGTATTTTACTGGGGCAGGGTAAAATAAAATATAATTTTTTAGAAGAGGGGTTAGATTGATTTTCTCGGGCAGGGTTGAGGTTAATTTTTTTAGAGCAGGATAGCGCTAAGTTTCAGTTTCATTTTTTGGGACAGGGCAAGATTAGCAGCTTTTCCTAAGGCAGGGTGCGGTAGGGGAGGGGTAAAAGCATTTTTTAAGAACGGAGCAACGGTACACGTTACGTTATAATTCTTGTTAAAATTAATTTTTTAAATCGTTTTTAATATATTTTTTGAAAATTTTTTTTGATTTTTTAGGTCATACAGAAATATTAATGAAGATACGACATGTTTTGGCATTATGGCTAATTTTGAAAACATTTTGTACTACACAATCGGATTTGGTCAGAAAGTGTGATGGTAACTATTGTTTTAATGATGGACATTGTTATTTGACGAGTGGTGAGTTTAGACTTAGCTCTAGACCTTTTCACTATCTGTTGCCTTGCCTTGCCTTGCCTTGCCTTTCCTTTCCTTGCCATGCCTTGCCTTGCTTTGCTCTGCCCTGTCCTGCTTTGCCCTGTCTACTACTGCTTTACTTTGCTTTGCCGTGAACTGTCTTGCCTTGCCTTGTCTAACCCATTACCTGTACCTACCAAATCCTACCCTACGACGCCCTCCTCTGCCCTACCGTACTCTAATTTACTGTAGTTTACTCATAATTGTTAATTTTAACTTCCAGCCGCTCAATCCTCAGCCAAATGTCCTCACGGCTTTTACTCGGAACCTGACGAAACTTGTCTTCAACATGTTCAAGTTCGAAAAACTTTTGTCGATGCCAACAAGTTTTGTCAACAACATTACAATGGTCATCTTGTGTGGATGAAAAGTCTGGAAAAGAGGAGTTTTGTTGAGAGTTTAATGACGAAAGACGTCTGGATTGGTGCACAAAGAGACAAAAATGGGCTAAGATGGTACCCAAATGGTACTCGGGCTAAACTTGAGGTCGTGGATGGGACTGCTGAGAGGAATAGTAGGTTTTTGCCATTTTTTGTTTTGTAAAGAAAGTTCTTGCAATTTTTTGATTTGTAAAGAAAGTTCTTGCAATTTTTTGATTTGTAAAGAAAGTTCTTGCCATTTTTTAGTTTGTAAAGAAACTTCTTGCCATTTTTTGTTTAGTAAAGAAAGTTCTTGCTACTTTTTGTTTTGTAAACAAAGTTCTTGCAATTTTTCGATTTGTAAAAAAACTTTTTGCTATATTTCAGTTTCTAAAGGAAGTTCTTGCCATTTATTTTGGTGTGGTTGGCGTATTTTACAGTTAATACCTAAATTTCTAGGTCTTCAATGTACAGTCTTCTACAGTAACTACGGTGATTCAATCGTCACTTCTGAATTCTGTGACGAACCTCACGAATTTCTTTGTGAATCAGGTATCGCACAATTTGAAGGTGCTGAGGATTGGCTACGACAATGTTCTTGTCAAGAAGGATTTACCGGTCGATTTTGTGAAAGGGTCAGTGGGAATGGAGATGGCTTAGATTCTGAAGGCCATAAGGATGGTGAGCAAGATTTTGATGGGCATAACGGTGAGCAAGGTTCAGAAGGCGAAGAAAATAGTGGTAAAGGGCAAGAAGATTCTGGAGGGCAAAAAGAATTATGTGCTAACGACGTATTTTACGAAAAATGCGATGGAAACAAAGTTTTGGACATTGATTATGCTGTTTATGGGTACAGTCCGGTAAGTTATTTTATTGTTTTAAGTAGGATGCTTCTCTTATAGTAGTAAGTGGAGTACGCTTTGAGCTGGACAGCTATTTTTTGAATGGGGAGGGGAGGCTAGAGTAAAAATTTTTTTTTTGGTGTAGGGTGGGTTAGAGTAGACCGAGGTAGTGAAGGGTAGGGGGGTAGAAAAGTATAGTTAGTGGTATGGTGGAGCAGGGTAAGAACAGTTAGTGAAGGGTGAGGTAGGGCAGGGTAGGGTAGGATTTTGGATGGTAGGGTAGGGTAGAGTAGGCTAGGGTAGGGTAGAGTAGGGTAAGATATATAAAGGTAGAGAGGGGTAGTACAGGGTACTTGAACGGTTTTTCGAAAAAAAAATTTTTGGGATGTGGGGTTCAGGGGAAATAAATTTTTTTTGAGTTGGGCTGAAGAAGAAAAACATTTTCCTATTAAACTTGATCTTATTATAGCAATTCAACTACTCTAAACTGTGCATATTGACGTCCAACTTGGCTGAAGACTGCATTGAAGCTGCCAGTTTGATTAAAATGATTCAAAGGTAGGCCTACTATCATTTTCTATATTATCATAAGAATGGAGTATTACCTAAAAATGCATCGAAAAGTTTTAGCCATAAATTCCAAGTTTTTCAGATGTAAAGGACGCCAAGAATGTAAGATTAGTCGAATGGACGATCTCTTTGGTCATCCAGCTTGTTCAAATGGGGCCAGGCTTATGTACCGAACTAGTTGTGTTGAAAGTAAGCTTCTTGATTCATTTTTAAGTAAATCATATATTTTTTGCTTTGTTTTGCAATGGGATTAGTAGGACGGTAAAGATTATTGTGTAAAATACGTTTGTCTTTTTGGGATACATTCAGGGTTCTCAAGGGCTGCTGAGTTGGCTTTGGGTCCTCGGAGTTGAATTTTTTTTTATAAAACATGTTTTAAAAATAGACTTTTTGATATTTCAGGATCTACTACAACATGCAAAAATGGAATGATTCAATTGAACGATCGTTGCATTGAGATATCGAACAGCAAAGACAAAATGTCATACGAAGATGCGAGAGCAGAGTGTACGCAAAAGGTAAGTTGGGAGTAGACTGGTTAGGAAATAAAGAAACGGGCTGTGTGGGTCCGGTCTGGTCATACGATGAGCGGGGCCGGCTTTGAATTAAAGATGTTTTTTAAAACGGACCGGACCCAAAAATTTGAAGTTTGGACCGGACCGGTCCGGGCAAAACACTGGGTGCGGTAGGTTATGGTAGGGTAGACTAGACGAGGCTATTCTAGTCTAGGGAGGCAGGGTAGGGTAGGGTGAAGTAAGGTAGGGTAAGATAGGATAGGGTAGGGTAGGGTAAGATAGGATAGAGTAGGGTAGGATAGGATAGGGTAGAGTAGGGTAGGGTAGGGTAGGGTAGGGTAGGGTAGGGTAGGGTAGGGTAGGGTAGGGTAGGGTAGGGTAGGGTAGGGTAGGGTAGGGTAGGGTAGGGTAGGGTAGGGTAGGGTAGGGTAGGGTAGGGTAGGGTAGGGTAGGGGGGTAGGGTAGGGTAGGGTAGGGTAGGGTAGGGTAGGGTAGGGTAGGGTAGTGTAGGGTAGAGTAGGGTAGGGTATTTACAAGATAACTTGCTTTTTGATTTCAGGGTGGAGACCTAGCAGTACCAACTGAATTAATAAACTTCTCGGAGCTTCTAAAATCAATCAAGCCCTTACCATCTTCTGAATATTGGATTAATAACTCGACCGAAACTTTCAATTACATTGGACCAAGGAAGGCGGAATGTTTTACAGCATCATGGTGGAGCACCAACGTTGGCCAGGTACCATGTTTTGCCAATTTGGGATGGATCTGTGAATATGTTCCAAATGGTACTGGTGATCGAGTGATTGGTACTAAATTTAGGTGGGTTTTGGTCTTTTTTGGGTTTTTGGTACTAATTGAAAGGGTTTTTAGTACTGATGGTACAAAGATGGAAAAAAGTTTTAAAGTAGTTCTAATGATACTATTTTTGAAAAATAGTGTTGGTGTTACTATTTTTAAAAAAAAAAATGCTATCGGTACCATTTTGTAAAAATGGTGCTATTGATACGCAGAAGGTAACAAAAGGGCTTTAAATTTCTTTTTGTGTTACAGTAACTTAAAAACGGTCTTGGTCAAAATAGAAAAATTTTTTAGTGTTATAAGGTATTATAGTACTGTTTGTTTAAAAAATGTTTCAAAAGCACGATTATTACGTAAAAATGTTGTCTGTTTGTGTTGGCTTAACCAAATATCACCACGCATTTAGCCTAAAGGCTCGGCTGTCTAACATTGAGCTGATCTTAATTTTGTTCAAATATACCCAGCGCAGAGCTTCAGCTTTATCTTAGTCTTAGCCCAGAGCCCTAGCTCAGGACCCTAGTCCAGAGTCTTAGCCCAGAACCCTAACTCAGAACTCAGAACGCTAGCCCATAGTCCTAGCCCAGAGCCCTAACCCTAGCCTAGAGCCATAACTCAGAGCTCTATCCCAGAGCCCTAGCCCAGAGCTTTAGCCGAGAGCCCTAGCCCGGAGCTTTAGTGCCCTAGCCGAGAGCTCTAGTCGGGAGACCTAGCTTAGAGCCCTAGTCCAGAGTCCTAGCTTAAAACCTTAGCCCATACCCCTAGCCCAGGGTATTAACCCAGAGCCCTAGCCCAGAGCTCTAGCCCAGAGCCTTAGCCCAGAGCGTTCGCCCAGAGCCCTAGCTCAGAGCCAATCTTTAGCCTCAGCCTCAAGTCTACTTCGACTTTTATTAACGCCTTTGCCTTTTTCTTTACCCCTCTTCTTACCTTTAACATGCCCTATTTTTACCCCACTCTACTCTACCATTCCCTATTCTTACCCTTACATTTACTCTTAATTTACCCTTACTTTTTTTTACTTTATTCTATTGTACTTTACCATGCCCTTTTTTTACCCTACCTCTTCCCTATACCACTTACTCTCAAAATTTCAAAAATTTGCATTTAGTCTACCTAGTATTGATTTTTCCAATTTTTTAAAAGCTTTCATTGTTTTGTAATCCAACTCCTAAAACTATAATATTTATATTGTTTACCCTAACGCATCATACATCTTATGACTTGCACCACCACTTTAATAACCATTATTTGGATTAGACGGCTAAAAATGGCAGCCCAAATGCAATTGCAGCGTAATGACCGGAAATTAAGAATAAAAAAATGAAAATCAAATTGGACTGGTAGGAAATGGAAGGATGAGATAGTCGAGACGTAGTTTTAGGGATGATAATATAGGATATGTCGGGAGGGTAATTTGCGTTTGAAAGGGGGGGGGATGTAATTTTTTTTTGAGTGTTTAGGACAGTGTATGGGAGGAGGAGGGTGGTGGGCTTTGGCTTAAGTCTGTAAAGATCAAATTTGTTTTAAACTTTTTACAAGCCAAATCTTTCGTTGCGGGACCTAAATTGTGCTCTTTTGTCTTGATTTAAGCGCCGGCTCTCGTTTGTGAGCCTGGCTCCTTTTCTTCCTTGAGTTAGGTTACAACGGCTTATCCTTTATTTTGTTTTGATTTTTTAAAACTTTCAATATAGAACATATTGAAGTATCTTATAAAAAACGCCTGCAAGAAATAAGAACAGTTAATTTGGTTCAAGAGCATAACATAACACTTTTTTATTTCTTTTGTACGACAGTAAACAAACATTGGCAAAAAACAATGATTTCAAGACTTTTTTATACCGTAAAAAGCAAAAAAATTTTAAAATCCTTTTTTAAGTTTGTATTTTTGTCTAATTTTAAATAATATTTATAATCTGTTAACAATTTAACAATATGATGACATTTCGTCCAATGAATGAGGACTAAAGGAACATGTGGTTTTTGAACGTAATATATACATATCGTTCGTTATAATTACTATGATATATGGGATTAAAATGCGTATTCTAGGGCTCAGGATAGGGCTAGGGTTTAGTTTGTTGAAATTTGTTTAAAAATAAGGTTATGATTTTTTTTGGCGTGGCTATGGTTTTGGTTAGACCATAACCAAGTAAATCTAAGGCTTAAGCTTCGGCACGGGTTAGAGGTAGCGTAAGATACAGCTAAACTAGGTTAGGCCTGGCTATACTATGGCTAAATCTTGATTTAGGGCTTTACTTTGCTATGAAAAGAGCTATGGCTAGAACTAGGGCCAGGGCTAGAGCTAAGACTAGGGATAAGATTTTAGTTAAGGCTTGGGATTAGGCTAGGGCTTAGGCTAGAGCTAAGGCTGGAGTTAAGACGTAGGCAAGCGTTAAGGCGGGCAGTACAGAGTGTGGCAGGGTAGAGTTAGGGTTGATGATTGAGCTAGGGCTTTGGGCTTTGTGCTAAGGTAGTGCTAGAGCTAGAGTGTGGCTAGCGTAGGGCTAGGAGACAACCCTTGATTCTTGACCTAGTTTGCACTTTTAAAAACTTCCTTTCTAATTTTTATAATAAGCTTATCGTCTTTAAATTTCAAAAATTATATAAATATCTAACCGTCTTGCCATTCCTTTTTTTAATTATTTGGACCTATATAAACGTTTTCGAACGTGATTATTTATAAAAGGGAATGAGTCAGTCCTCCTCGCGCAACTATTTTTTAAAAAGATTAAATGGAGAAGATCAAACAACGAAATTCGCTGAAAATATTTGCTTACAGCGAACTCTTTTTCGTTACTGTCATTTGTGGAAACGATTTGTCAAAAAAGAACAGTGGCTTTTGGGAAAATTTTGGGTTTACGTGAGTAATGAGTAAAAGGGAAAGTTGGGGGTGGTTTTTGGGTTTTAAATGGGATGGAAGGGGGTATGGAAGGGTAGGGTAGAGTAAGTGGAGTAAGGTAGGACTAAGTAGTACGGTGGGTAGGGTATGGAAGTTAAATTAAGGTTACTATAAGAAGAGGTAGGGAAAAAAGGGATGGGCAGGGTAGGGTTGGTAGGATAGGTTAGAGTATGGTAGTAAAAGTAAGGGTACGGATAGACGAGGTAGTATAGAACATTTTGGGCAGGGATGGCCAGGAAAAACCTGGAATGTTTAGAATAGAGTAGGATAGGGTATGGTGAGGCAAGAGTAGGTTATGTTGAGGCAAGGATAGGGTATGGGAAAGTAAAGGTAGGATATTGTGAGACAAAGGCAGGGTATGGTGAGATAAGGGTAGGATATAGTAGCGTAGAGTAAGTATAGTAACATAGGATCAATTAGTACGCTGGGTTATATAATAGTAGGGTATGGTGGTTAAAGTAAGGGCAAGATAGCCTAGGGTATGGTAGGGTAGGGTATGGTAGGGTGGTGTAGGGTATGGTAAGGTAGGGTATGGCAGGGTAGGGTAGGGTATGATAAGCTAGGGTAGGGTAACATAAGGTAGGGTAGTATAATATCGAAAACAACCTCAAATCGTTTAGTTGTCGATTAGCGTCTTTTAATCGGATCAATCCTCAGAAAGTCACTTTCGATTCACTCAATCTTCCTTTTACCGTGATGTTCTCTTTCAAATATTTTACTATTTTCGGTGACGTAACATGTCGTAATCTGTCACGTTGGGATTTTTTGTTGGGGTAAAGTAGGGTATGGGTGAGTAAGGTATAGTAGAGTAGGGTTATGTAGGATAGATTAGGGTAGGAATGGATAAGGTAGAGTAGGGTAAGGTAGGGTCTGAGTTTTTTTACTTTACCATAAGTCTAAGGTAGAATACAACAAAGAAAGCTAGGCGAAGCATTTTTAAGGTGGGCAGGGTAAATCGTGCGCGTTATTTTTTACAATTACCGTTGTTTTACAGTACACTATAGGTGACTATATGTCTTTCGTTTAAGATAACAGTATGTTATTACCTCGACTTTTGGTTATTTTACTAATAATTGCTTTGGCGAGCGGCCAACACGGCCAAAAAGAGTAAGATTTTGAATTAATTTTACACTTTTTTTAAAAATTTTTTTACTTTTTTTAGGTTACTTACAGTAGAATAAAATTCATTTTTAAAAGATTTTTTGGAAGTGTTTTGGGTTACTGTAACACAAAACGTGCAAAAACTGTTTTTAAAGAGCTGTGTGGTTAGAACGGGGCAGGGATGGGTGGTAGGAAAGGGTAGGGTAAAGTATGGTACGGTAATTTTAAATAAAAATATCGAAAAATTTAAATTTAGAAAGCATGACAAGTCCTCAGGCCAATCCTCAGAAGAAGTCAACCAAAGGTGTAGTAGTATAAAATTTCATGGTATGAAGGTTCCAGAAGCTAATCTATGTCAAAGCGTTGAGATCAATTGTCCAAATGGGCTCATGGGTAAGTAAATTGCAAGAACTTTCTTTACAAAACAAAAAACGGCAAGGACTTTCTTTACAAAACAAAAAATTGCAAGGACTTTTTTTCCAGGTAAAATGAAGATAAATTGCTTGTGTGACAAGCCCAAATGGCATGGTTTGGACAACTTTTCTCAGTGTATGTCACCATCAATATCACCTTTAAGAGACCTTGTTCACAATGGAGACCCATACTTTACAATTGGAAAGTTCGAACATAACATATTTCAATTAATGGAGGCGAATAAGCTGACTTCTGGAGACGTATATCAGTTCATCGAATCAGGAGATCTTTTAATGGCAAAAGCAATGCAAAATTTGCATAAAGAGAAGGATCATGGAAGGAAGAAGAGCTACAGTGCCAAGTTTTCTATGGTGAGTCTAGTTCCTGCTTTGCCCTGCCTTGAGCCCTAGCCCAGAGCCCTAGCCCAGAGCCCTAGCCCAGAGCCCTAGCCCAGAGCCCTAGCCCAGAGCCCTAGCCCAGAGCCCTAGCCCAGAGCCCTAGCCCAGAGCCCTAGCCCAGAGCCCTAGCCCAGAGCCCTAGCCCAGAGCCCTAGCCCAGAGCCCTAGCCCAGAGCCCTAGCCCAGAGCCCTAGCCCAGAGCCCTAGCCCAGAGCCCTAGCCCAGAGCCCTAGCCCAGAGCCCTAGCTTTGGCCGTGGCCTTACTTTAACTTTTCCTTTACCCTACTCTAGCCTTCGATCTGTCCTAGACTTATTGTAGCTCTACTGGAGCCATCCTTTAGCTTTTCCCAACTTTCGTTCTGGCTCTGCGTTTGCCCACTTTAGCCTTACTCTATTCTGGCCTTGCTTTAACTCTTCTTTAGCCCTATCCTAGCCCTATTGTTACCTACTTTGATTTTAAATAAAAAAAGTCTAATTTTAGTCAATTGGCAAGACTGGAGACTACCTTCTAGACAAGAGAGCAGAGCCCGCATGGTTCAATATGACAGATGATATTCGAGTGGAAAGAGCTGCTAGACTGATGCAGCTCATGCAAAATATGTTAGTCTTGAGGGCTAATGGAGTGGAATCTGGCCATAAGGAGAAGTTCAAATTTGGACATTTTGGTGGGTTAAATTTTTTAAATTTTAATTTAAAAAAAATTTTTGAATTTAAAAATTTTTTTTTGAATTTTGAAATTTAAATTTTTTTTATTTTCAGCCTCAAACCTCGAAGTAAAGGATGAAATTCAGCACAACCCGGTACTCTCCACCTCCAGAATCATGGTGACTCACGACGAATTCGAAAAGGATTCAGAAGAGATTCGATTTGATGGCTTTGACCGTGCCGTAATGGACATACCCTCAACTGACATCTTGGGTTTTGCTGCCCATGCCAAACATCAGCCTAGGTTTGGCATCTTCTCTAGGGTTATGAATCCTACTACGTTAAGTGGCAGTACGGGAAATGGGCATCAGAAGTCATCTACAGGGAGAGGTGGATTCAGAAGTTCCGGTACGGCGGATAGGAAGCTGAATCCAGAGGCCGATGAGGGATTCAGAAGCGATGGCACGGTGAATCAGAATCTGAATCCAGAGGCTGATAATGAAGCTCAAAATGATCAAGCTACTACAATATCGGACGATGACAGTAAGATCAAAGTAGGCCAATTCATGTTCAAAAACATTGGCAAGTTGATGACAAATAAGGAGGACAAAAAGAGAGTCAACAGCTATGTCATTGGTGCGTTCGTCAACGACCCTGCCATATCAGTGGACTTGATGAATCAACATGTCAACTTCACCTTCTATCATCTTGTTAAGGTAAGGGAGATTTACGCTACTCTACCCTATCTCACCTCACCGTACCCTACCCTACCCTACCCTACCCTACCCTACCCTACCTTACTCTACTCTACTCTACTCTACCGTACCCTACCCTACCCTACCCTACCTTACCCTACCCTACCCTACTCTATCCTACCTTACCGTACCCTACTCTGCTTTTTCTTTCCCCGTTCTATACTTGTCCTAGTCTTGCCCTCTCGTGTTTTTTTTGGCTTTGTCATGTCCTGCCTTATATTGTTCTGCTCTGCACTGCACAGCTGTTCCCTGCCCTGTTTTGGCCCTGTCGTGCCTTGCCGTGTCTTACATTATACAATTATCTGCCCTGCCCTATTGTGTCTAACCCTGCTCTGTCTTAATGTGACTTAACCTGCTATGCCCTGCATTGACTTGCCCTACTCTTTTTTACCTTACCTTAACCTTCTCTACCATACATTAACTTATCTTACTTTACCTTTTTCTACCCTACCTTATTCTTCTCTACCCTCATCTCCCTCATCTATTCTTCCTTCTACCTTGCCTTACCTTACCTTAACCTTCTTTACCCTGCACTGCTTTGTCTTGTCCTCCTACACTAGCCTTACCTTTGGATCTATACTTTACTCTTTCTTGTCTTAAGTTACTCATCTCTACCCTGCCTTTCCCTACCATGCCTTACCCTTACAAAAGAATTAATAGCAATAACTTTCTTTACAAATTTTAAAAAAAATCAAATTTTAAAATTTACAGGAAGGCGTCTCAAACCCTCAATGTGTATTCTGGAACCTAACTTCACGTAGCTGGGACAATAATGGTTGTACCATGCCGATGACAACCTCAGATTATACCAAATGTTCTTGTACTCACTTGACTTCCTTTGCCATTTTAATGGATTTCACCAACTCTTTGGAAGAAATGCGTCATGATGACGGATTAAATCGGTCATCTTTTGTTGAAACTTCATTAGATTGGCTTACTTTCATTGGATGTACGTTAAGCATCGTATCTTTGACTATATGTATCCTAATATTCACCATTTTCAAGTCACTATACAATAGTAGAACTACCATCCATAGAAACCTGTGTATCTCATTACTAATGGCAGAGGTATTGTTTCTATTTGGCATTGACGACACTGAATATGTACTTCTATGTAGAGTCGTCGCCATAGCTTTACATTACTTCTTCCTATGTGCCTTCGCATGGATGCTGCTGGAAGGGTACCAACTGTACCTAATGTTGATCAAAGTGTTCGATGCAAAGTCGAGGACCTTGTGGTACTATTGTTGTGGATACCTCATGCCAGCTATTATTGTTTTTGCTTCGGTTTTGGTTTCGGTGGAGAATTATGGCACTGAGGATTAGTAAGTTACTGTAATATATTGATTTTTGAAAATTTAGGTAACAGATCAATAGAGATAAGCTGGATTTCTGTAGTTAAGCTTAAGGGGAGGGGATAAGGTAGGGTTGGACAAGAAAAGGTAGGAGAGGGGTAGGGTAAGGTAGGAAATGGTAGGGTAGGGCAGACAAAGGTAGGACAGGTTGGAAAATGTAGGGTAGGGTAGGAAAAGGCAGGGTAAAGCAGAAAAAAACAGGGCGAGTAGAAAGAACTAGGGCAAGGGTAGTAAAAATTAGGGTAGGCGAGGAAAAAGCAGGGTAGGGTAGAAAAGGTAGGGATGAAATAAAAATGTAGGGTGGGGTAGAAAAATGTACGATAGTGTAGGAAAAGGCAAGATAGGGTAAAAAATGAAGGCAGGGCAGAAAAAGGTAGGGTAGGGTATTGTAAGTTAGGGTAAGGTAAGGTATTTTAGGGTAGGGTAAGGTAGAGTAGGATAGGGTAAGGTAGGGTAGGGAGGGTAGGCTAGGGTAGGGTAGGGTAGGGTAGGGTAGTGTAGAGTAGGGTAGGGTAGGGTAGGCTAGGCTAGGGTAGGGTAGGGTAGGGTAGGGTAGGGTAGTGTAGAGTAGGGTAGGGTAGGGTAGGGTAGGATAGTGTAGGGTAGGGTAGGGTAGGGTAGGGTAGGGTAGGGTAGGGTAGGGTAGGGTAGGGTAGGGTAGGGTAGGGAAGGGAGGATAGGGTAGGGTATGGTAGGGTAAAATAAAGTAGGGAGGGTAAGGAAAAAAATGAATCAAAACTTTAAAATTTTAGTTGCTGGATAGACGTTACGACTCCAACAATCTACACTTTTGTTGCCCCAATTGGTCTGATTGTTCTATTCAACAGTGGAGTACTAATACTAGCATTAAGAACAGTATTGGCCGTTCGAAACAGAGATCGAAGCTTGGCGGCTCGAGTGTTTGGCTGGCTCAAAGGCTCGGCTATGTTACTATTTTTGCTTGGAATTACTTGGGTCTTTGGATTTTTAAGCGCAATTCACGTTTTTCAACCATACGTGGCGTATATCTTCACCGTACTTAATTCATTGCAGGTAACGTGGTCGTATTTTATGCTTTATACCTAACTCTGCCCCTACCTCTACTCTTACCCCTGCTTCTTCATCCACCATTACCCCCCTCCCCAAATAAAAATATATTTACATTTCGTCCACATGGTATTGATTTCTTTCTCATACCACTACCACCACTCCTATCCTTATTTTAATTTTTTGTTTCTACTCTTACTGCTGCCTTTACTCATAGCGCTGCCCATAATATACACATAAATTTACATTTCGTCCACATGATATTGATTTTTTTCCTTACCCATACCCTACCCCGATTTTTTATCTCTACCCTTACCGCTGCCCTTACTCAAACTTTTATCGATAAAATACTAAAAAATTTACATATCCTCCACATAGTATTGATTTTTTTCTCCCACTTCTAGTCATCCAAATAAAATTTTCAAAAATGACCTTTTTTAAAATTACGAATTTTAAAAAAATTGTAAAATACGACATAAATATACTCCTGTAAATATTCGCTTTCCAGGGTACCTTCATCTTCTTCCTTCATGTCATAATGAATGACAAGGCGCGTCAATGCGTATCCAGGTGTCTTCGTGATGGAGTATGTTGTCAAGCCCCGTTGAGTTCATCGATGCAATCCAAGAATGGGGTTCGACCCGACAGTAGTTCGTACAACAAAAGTAACAACTTTTTTGCGTTGAGAAAGGACAGAATACTACAATGGTGGCCGTTGAAGTCGTCCAACAGCAATTCAAGAGCTTCGAATGGGGAGAAACAAGGAAACAGCGAGGAACCTCGTAAGGATTTTGATTTTTTCTAAATTTTAACAGGTCTTGGGGGATGGAAAGGATTTTTTGAGATTTTTTACCCTGTTCTATCCCACTTTCTCTCACTCACATTTAATTGTTCTGCCCTGCTTTGTAGACATGAGGAACTGGCCGGACCCAATTTTCAGGCCCGATCAAAATTTTGCTCAGCCCCGGCCCGTTCCTCATGTCTACTGCTTTGCCCTCCCCTTCTTTGCCCTGCTTTTATTTGCCCTTGAACTGTCTTATCCTTCTCTGTATTGTTCTGCCCTACCCTACTATACCCTACCTTTTTAATTTGTTGCCTAGTGTAAAGAAAGTTCTGGCTATTTTTTGAATACAGGAAAGAAAGTTCTTGCAATTTTTTTACGATTTAAAGATTTTTTTCAATTTTTTGATTTTTCAACCAATGAAAAGGAAGTTTTTGCTCTTTTCGAGTTTGTAAAGAAAGTTTTCGCCTTTTTGGGTTTGTAAAGAAAGTTTTTGCAATTTCTCATCCTGTAAAGAATATTTTTGCCGTGATTGGTGTTAGAAAAAAAGTTCTTGCCGTTTGTCTTCTTGTAAACAAAGTTCTTGCGATTTTTTAATTTTTAAAGAAATTTTTTGCCATTTTTCATTTTGTAAAGAAAGTTTTTGCCATTTTTTGTTTTGTAAAGGAAGTTCTTGCCAACTTTCATTCTGTAAAGAAAGTTCTTGTCACTTTCATTTTGTAACGAAAGTTCTTGCTATTTTTTGCTTTGTAAAGAAAGTTCTTGCCATTTTTCAATTTGTAAAGAAAGTTCTTGCCATTTTTCAATTTGTAAAAAAAGTTCTTGTCATTTTTCAATTTGTAAAGAAAGTTCTTGCCATTTTTCTTTTTTTCACAATTTTTAATTTCAGAAGTCCAAGTGATTGACCCACGACCAGAACTCAAACACATTGACAGTAAGGACGAGGAAGATGAGGTTGTGACAAGGAAGCGACTTTTAAGTCCAGATGCCTCATTGAAAATTGAACGATTTTAATATTTTTAAATTCTAGGTCTTTTTTTAAATATTGTTAACTTAAAAGTGACATATTATTGCACAGGGTAAACGCCAAATGTAACTATCTTGAAGAATCTCAATGTTAATATAAATAATAAATCTTTTTCATGAGAGGGCCTAAAGGCTGTGATTCTGAATTATAATTTTACATAAACAGCCGAATTTTAAAACCTTTCAACTAGACCTAGAATGAGGCCGGGCCAAATTGTTGGCTTCGGGCCCCGGCCCTCAGGCCAACATGTACCCCGCCTCTTTAAATTTGTTTGTTATACAGGGTTTTCTCTATAAATAGACCTGTAGAGCAGCCGGGCCACAGCTTTAAAATCAGCTTTGTTTTTAACTTTTCGCAAGTCAAGTCTTTCGTTGCGGGACCTAAAGTGGACCATGGGGCCTTTTTTTGGCTCGGCCCTCAGGCCAGGATCGAATAGACTAACAGTCCTGCCCTGCCCTTTCAAATTTGTTTCGGCCTGCAACTAGGCCTCTTTTCAGGTCTATTCTGCCTTCTACCCAAGTCTGGAAAATAAAAGCAACCTCTATTTTTGCCTATAAATAACAACAATTCGCCCTTAAAAGAGCTGTCTCCATTGATGCTTAGCAAGCCTCCATTTAGGTCTAAAAAGGCCACAACTGTGTAAAACAATCAACATTTAACAACGTTAAACCAAAATAATAAATCTGTTCAATACAGTTACAAAAAGGTCAGAAACAATTTCAAAATTCAGTTCAAAGCAGTTTATTTCTCAAAATCAGTTGAAAGATCCGGATTTGCGAGTGGTGCGAGAGCTCGAATGGTCCTGGTGGACACGTTGGTCTTGAACTCCGCTGTAGCGATTGGCAGTGTTGTTTTGTCCTCCGAGGGCTTGGGTTGCGGTCTGAAATACAGCAAATATTTAAAAAGTTTAAAAAATATTATTTTAGGTAACAAAATTCATTTTTTATTTAAAAACTTCATAATTCAGAAAAATGGCAAGGACTTTCTTTACAAAACAAAAAACCGCAAGAACTTTCATTACAAACTAAAAAATGGCAAGAACTTTCTTTCCATTTCCAAAAACGGCCAAAACTTTCTTTCCGCTTCTCATTTTTTATAAAAATTTGCAAAAACTTTCTTTACAAAACAAAAAATGGCAAGAACTTTCTTTACACAACAAAAAATTGTAAAAAATTTCTTTACAAACTGAAAAATCGCAAAAACTTTCTTTCCACGGCCAAATAATACTAAAATTTTCAAAATTTTCCAAAAAAAAGTCATTACAAAAAAAAATTTTAAAACCGCGCCCATGTCAAACAAAATTATTTTCAAAAAAACCAACATCAACACAGACCGCGTTCAGTTCGTTCAGATTTTGGATTAGTTGGTGTTCCTCGCGAGTCGATGGGTATTGGGCGGTTTGGACGTCTTTACTCGATTCACAGTCCAGCGCGGTTTCCGTGGTTTGGCTGTCCTGGGCGGCGGCTGCGGCTTGAATGCAGAGTTTTTGCTTGCACTGATTGCAGATAATGTCATTCTTGGGGTGGACAAAGCCGAGTTTGGCGAGGAGGGCGAGGAAGGCGGGCATTTGGAAGAGGGCTTTCAGGTCGTTGGGGGTGAGGTTCTTGTCCTTCATGAACTGGTTCAGCTGGTCCTTTGGTCCTTGGGAGAGGGGGCGTTTTGGTGCTCCGCGGCTTGATGGTCCTCGGCCTGAAGATAATGGTCCTCGGCTCAAGGATGGTGCCCTTCGGCCGCGGAATGGTTCACTTGGTGCTTGTCCCAACTGTGATGGCGCGTTTGGTCCTTGTTCATATGGTCCACTTGGTCCTTGATCGTATGGAGATGCTCCCTGATCCAATGGTCCATTTGGTCCCTGCTCCGAGAAAGATGGTGCTCTTCTGGCACTTCTTGCCCTAGCCGTAGCCACGTCTGTAGCCGAGGCCTGCCCCCTAGCCGTAGCCAGATAAGCAGCCGAGCCTTGGCCACGTGCTGTAGCCAATTCGGAAGCCTGTCCTCTAGCCGTAGCCAAGCCAGTAGCCGAACCTTGACCCCTAGCCGTAGCCAAATGAGAAGCCGAGCTTTGTCCTCTAGCCGTAGAAAGATAAGTCCCAGAAGCCTGTCCTCTAGCCGTAGCCAAGTGTGTAGCCGAAGCCTTTTCCTTCGCCGTAGCCAATTGCTCCGACAGCTGGTCAGTATATGAAGGTAGCACAGCTGTAGCCACATCCTTGCTCAATTCATTGTCCAAGGCGGTCCGAGTGTGACTGGTCGATCGTCTTCTGGCCACAGGTTGAGCTGCTGATGGGCCAAACAATGGCTGTTGTTGGCCTTGCTGGCGGAACTCCTCATACTGTGGCTGACCGTACTGTCCTTGTTGGCTCAAACGTGATTGCGACCGTGAGCGAGCTGTAGCCAGTTGAGTTGAAGAAGCCTGACGGCCTGTTTTTAGTTCTGAAAATTTGATTTTTAGGTAACAAATACTAATCTTTTTCAATTTTCAGGTAACAAATAATATACTTTTTAAAATTTTAGGTAACAAAAAACATATTTTTTTTAGAATTTTAGGTAATAAAATATTTTTTTGAGTTTAGGTAACAAAATGCTATTTTTTCAACTTTCAGCGATAAAAAACCCACCTTGATCAATCAGATGAGACGGTGCAAGTTGACTGTGTCCCAAGCGTGATTGTGACCGTGATCTGGCCGTAGCCAACTGAGTCGAAGAGGCAGCTTGTCGAGCTGTTTTCAAGTCTAAAAAAAATGGATTTTTAGGTAACAAAAAGACTTTTTTTCATTTTTTTAGTATCTTAGATAAGAAAATTTTTTTTTCACTTTTAGGTAACAAACAGAGCTTTATTCAAAATTTTAGGTAACAAAAGTAACATTTTTTAAAATTTTAAGTAACAAAAATCAATATTGACTGGTTTTTCAAAAATTTTTAAATTTCAAAAAATTTTTTTGAATTTTTAAAAAACTTCAAATTTTACAAACTCACCTTGACCAAGAACCTTCGAATCCATTTCGACCGACTCCGGCTTCTTGCGATGATCCTTGACCAGTCGATTCGACTTCTTCGATTTCGACTTGTTCTTGGATTTGCTCTTCCTTGACTTTCGCTTGGACTTAGTAGACTTTTGGCTAGCAGCCATGGGAGATTTGGCTTTGGCCGTGGCTAGATTCGAAGCCGATGGGGCTGATTTAGCCGTTTGGAGTTTGTCGGGATGATCTTGGCCAATGGCGTGCTGATCAAAGGGTGTTTTGCCAAAGGGTGGTTGGTGTTGACCTGGTTGAGCATGTTGTGGTTGACCGCCATGACCTTGAGGTTGAGCTGCTCCAGATTGACTCAAGTTGGTTCTTGAACGTGATCTGGCCGTTCCTAGCTGAGAATCAGATGGCATTGCCCGGGCTGTTGCCAAATCTAAAAATTGCAAAAACTTTCTTTACATGATGAAAAATGGCAAGAACTTTCTTTACAAAACAAAAAATGACAAGAACTTTCTTTACGGTCTGAGAAATAGCAAGAACTTTCTTTACAAAACAAAAAATGGCAAGAACTTTGTTTACAAAATAAAAAATTGCAAAAACTTTCTTTACAAAACACAAAATCGCCTAAAAAATCCAAATGTCATCAAACCCCTACCTTGTCCAGGCTTGGAGTTCTCCAGAACATCATAGTACGATGGGTTTCTGGCCGTGCCGAGCTGAGAATCCGAAGGCATCAGCCGAGCGGTTGTCAAATCTGAATAGCGACCTGGGTGATAACCTTGACCACCTTGTCCATGACCTTGGGGTTGACCTGCTCCATCTCGACTCAAGCTGCTTCTCGACAGTGATCTGGCCGTTCTTAGTCCCTGACCTTGGCCAAGTCGTCCAGGAGTTTGGCTGCGAGCTGTTCTCAAGTCTGGAAATGGCAAGAACTTTCTTTACAAAACGAAGAATGGCAAGAACTTTCTTTACATAACAAAAAATGGCAAGAACTTTCTTTACAGCGCCTTTAAAATTCTCAAAAACCTACCTTGACCATGCTGGCCTGGCTGAAAACCTCCTTGGCCAAGTTGTGGCATAAGACCAGGCTGATTCGTACCCGAAGCTGTTTTGGCTGTTCCGAGGTTGTCCAAGGACTGAGCTTTAGCCGTTTTCATTTGACTATAGGAATCCATGATTCTTGCAGTCAAAAGTTCAATTTCCTGAGGGGTCATGCCTCCATATTGATCTTGACCAGAGAGTTGAGCATCTAAAAATTCATTTTTATTTTGGGCGGGGTAAATTTTGAGGGGTGAAGTGATTCTTTGGGGTAGTAACAAATTTTCCAAAAAAATGGCAAAGATTTTGTTTACAAAATGGAAAATTGTAAAAACTTTCTTTGCAAAAAAATGGCAAGAACTTTCTTTACAAAACAAAAAATAGCAAGAACTGTTTACAAAACCAAAAAATACTTTTTATCGTATAACTTATCACCCGCAACCTTCAAAGCCCAAAAAAAGGCTGGTTTTGATGCAAATGGCAAGAACTTTCTTTACAAACGAAAAAATTGCAAAAACTTTCTTTACAAAACAAAAAACTCACATTGACCCGGTTGACTCCCTTGAGGTAGACCACCCAAGCTAGTTCTAGACCGTGATCTGGCCGTTCCAAGCTGAGAATCCGATGGCATTGGCCGAGCGATTGTCAAATCTGAATAGCGACCTGGGTGGTAACCTTGAGGTTGACCGCCTTGTCCATGACTTTGGGGTTGACCTGCTCCGTCTTGACTTAGGTTCGATCTTGAACGTGATCTGGCTGTTCTTAGTCCCTGACCTTGGCCAAGTTGTCCTGGAGTTTGACCGCGAGCTGTTCTCAAGTCTGGAAATGGCAAGAACTTTGTCTACAGAATGAAAAATAGCAAAAACTTTCTTTACAAAGTAAGAAATGACAAGAACTTTCTTTACAAAATGAAAAACGGCAAGAACTTTCTTTACAAAATAAAAAACGGCAAGAACTTTCTTTCCAAACCAAATAATGGCAAAAACTTCTTTCCAGCACCTTTAAAACTCCCAAAACCCACCTTGACCTTGTTGACCTAGTTGAAGACCTCCTTGACCAAGACTTGGCTGTTGAGTCCCCGACGCTGATTTGGCCGTTCCAAGATAGTCCAACGACTGTGCTTTGGCCGTTCTCAATTCACTGTTCGAAGACAAAAGCCTGGCAGTCAAAAGTTCGGCTTGATGCGTAGTCAGAGGGCCATAATGATCTTGTGGTTGGAATGAGCCAACTTGTCCATGACCTTGAGGTTGACCAGCTTCATCTTGACTCAAGTTTGTTTTTGATCGTGACCTGGCCGTTCCTAGTTGGGAATCCGATGGCATTGGCCGGGCTGTTGACAAGTCTAAAAACAGCAGAAACTTTCTTTACAAAGCAAAAAAAGGCAAAAACTTTCTTTACAAAACACAAAATGGCAAGAACTTTCTTTAAAAAACAAAAAATGGCAGAAAAAACTTACCCTGACTACCCTGTCCCAAGCCAGTCCTAGACCGTGATCTGGCCGTTCTTAGTTGAGCATATTGACCTTGTGGAAGACCTCCTTGGCCAAGCTGACCTTGTTGAGGCAGTCCACCTTGATCCTGTTGATAAGGTTGGAATGAGCCGACTTGACCATGACCTTGAGGTTGACTTGATCCATCTTGGCTCAGGTTGGTTTTTGAACGTGAACTGGCCGTTCCAAGTTGAGAATCTGACGGCATCTGGCGGGCTGTGGCCAAGTCTTAACATTTTTCGTATAAAATAGCAGAAACTTTCTTTACAAAACATAAAATAGCAAAAACTTTCTTTACAAAGTAAAAAATGGCAAGAACTTTGTTTACAAAGTAAAATATGACAAGAACTTTCTTTACAGTACAGAAAAATAACAAAAAACCAACCTTGTCCATACTGACTCTGACCCGCTGGACCGTCCAAAGCATAGTACGAAGGGCACTTGGCCGTTTCCAACTGGGTCAAGGAAGCCAAGAGACGAGCGGTCGTAACGTCCGAATATTGTCCTTGGTCAAGTTGCTGAGGAGTGCGGCCACGGGCGGTTCTAATGTCTAAAAATAGCAAGAACTTTCTTTATACACCAAAAAATTGCAAAAATTTTCTTTACAAAATAAAAATGGCAAAAACTCTTTTTACAAAATGAAAAATGGCAAGAACTTTCTTTACAAAACAAAAAATGGCAAGAACTTTCTTTACAAAACCAAAAATGACAAGAACTTTCTTTCCAAACCATATTACCTCATATCCTTCAAAAAACACCTTACCTTGACCAAGTCTAGTAGCCGAAGCCGACTTCGCCGTTCCCAAATTGTCCAAAGACTGGGCCTTGGCCGTTCCCAATTCAGTAACCGATCCCAATAGACGAGCAGTCAACAATTCAGCTTCCAGTGGGTCAATTCGACCATATGGTTCTTGACAAGCCGGCTGACCATCTAAAAAATCATTTTTATTCGAGGGTGGGGTAAGTTTTTGAAAGTGGAATCTATTTTTTACATTTTGTATCGAAAATGGCAAGAACTTTCTTTACAAAACTAAAATTAACCAAAAATTTCTTTCCAGAACATAAAATGGCAAAAAATTTCTTTACAGAACCTAAAATGAAAAAAACTTCCTTTAGAAAATAAAAAATGGCAAAAACTTTGTTTACAAAACAAAAATGGAAAGAACTTTCTCTAGAAAGCAAAAAATGGCAAGAACTTTCTTTCCAGCTTTCAAATTTTAAAACTATAACTTAGGAGCTCACCCTGGCCAACTGGATCGAAAGGGCCATAGTTAACTTGACCATGTTGTGTTGGTTGACCTTGCCCTTGAGGTTGACCACCTCTTCCAACTGGCTGTCCACCCCGTCCAACTGGCTGACCTCTTCCGACCAGTCGAGACTGTCTCGGAGCTCCCAAATTCATCTTGCTGACTGGTGCCGGGTCCTCCATGTGACTATGGAGCCGTTGGCCACACTTCTTGCACACAATCTCTCCATTCAAATGTTCAAAGCCGAGTTTCGCCAGTAAAGCCTGTAGCAGCTCCTTCAGATCGTCCTGAGTCAAGTTCTGACGCTTCAGCACCTCATCCGACGGTGATGCCTGATTCTGAGGCGCCACATTGGTTCGGGAATTCGATCTTGAACGAGAGCAAGCCGTTTGCAACCGATGCGCAGAGAAGGAGCGAGCCGTTCGCAAGTCAGTGTTCTAAAACAACATTTTTAGGTAGGTTTTTTTTGTCAAATTCGAATCTAAAACATAATATTTGAATAAAAAACAAAAAGACACTGCTAAAATAATCTATACATCAACAATAACATTCATTTTCAACCAAAAAACATAGTTCTCAAGCCAAAAAATATTATTTTTTCCAAACAAACCTAAATCAAGACCTTGTTATCTATAAAAACGTATATAAATCAAGGTAAACCTAGGCAAATCGAATCTAAAATCAAAGCAAAAACAACAAAAAATAAGTATTCAACAGTTGCTAAACATAAAACTGTCAATTTTCTGTTTTTAAAAGGTTTTCAACTTTCAACGCGATCAGATGGTCTACTACAATATGAAAAAACTGTTCTTTCTATCTCAAAAACTAAAATTAAAAAAGAATATTTGTGTTTTATTTAAAGGTATTTTTATGCTTCTTCTAACCATACAAAAACATGAATCAATTGTGGTAATTTCTCAGAAGTTATAGCGCGATTAGATAGTGTACTATAAGATCCGAAACGAAGGTATTTTTTCTCAAAAATTACAATAGAAAAATATACATGTTTTATATCATTTTATAGGTCTTTTTGCACTGATTCTAAATATACAAAAACTATTTTAGAAAATATGGGAGACTAAAAGTTATCACGCAAACAACTGGTCTACTATAATATCCGCAAGGCCAACGTCCTTTCTCAAAAACTACAATTGGAAATCAGACATGTTTTATATCATTTTAGAGATCTTTTTACACTAATTTTAAATATATAAAAATAAAAATAGGTTTTGTTACTCCTTCAAAAGTTATAAAGCAAAACAATCTTCATTAGGAGATCGCTTTGCACAATTCGAACATGGAAGTCTTAAACGGCTCAAATCGGTCGATTAAAGTAAAGTTAACCTAATAAAACGTATTGGCATAGTTAACACATACAATAGGCTTTCGTTTATCACAAAACATACGCAATATTAACCCTTGATTAGTTTGAAAAAGGATTTCAACGAAAACATAGTTCTTTCAAAGAAAGAACATCTTTGCTGTTGCACAATGCCAAAAACTTTCCTTTGGGTCAATTCTTCGCCGCTCTTCATTTTTTTTCTAGGGTTGGGTAGGAATCTTATTTACAAGATTAAAAATAGCGTAATCTTCCTTTGTATATTGAAAAATGACAATAACTTTCTTTGCAATACAAAAAGCTGCAAAAACTTTCTTTCCAAAACAAAAAATGGCAATAACTTTCTTTACAAATCAAAAAATGGCAAGAACTTTCTTTACAAACTGAAAAAGGACAAAAACTTTCTTTACAAAACAAAAAGTGGCAAGAACTTCTTTTCCAAAACAAAAAGTTGCAAAAACTTTCTTTACAACCCAAAATTTTAAAAGTGCAATAAACTTACACCCTGAGGCGCCCGAGCCAACGACAAACCATTCAAGTCCTGGTTGAAGTAGAGTTCGCTGTCATTGGGCGTGGCGCCACCGTTCTTCGCGTCTTGCGGGTTCATTCTCGGACCACCGACCACGCCGTTGTTGATCCGAATCGCAAAATGAGGAAAGTCCGCGGATTCGCCATTTTTATGGATTTTTGTAGAAATGAGCAAATTTGCATAAACCAAATTTTTTATTTTGAAAATGAAAAATTGGCGCGTAGAAAGGGTTTTCTTAATCTTGGGTTGGGGTGACTTTACAGTAGTTATGGTAGGGGTAGGGAATGGCAATGTATAGTAGAGTAGGATAGGCCGAATTAGGAAGGGCAGAGCAGGGCAAGGCAAGGAAAGGCAAGACAAGCCAAACCACGGCAGGACAAAGCAAAGAAAGACAGGCAGAATAGAATCTCAGCACTGGCAGTAATTTTTTGGGTCGTTTTACATCGAGGCAAACAGAGCCGGGCGGGGACTTTTGGTCTGGAGGCGAAGGTCCAAAAAAATCGGCTCAGTAGCTACCTGTGCCGATTTTTTGCGAAATTTTTTTTTCCGAAAATTTACAGGGGGGGGACCACGTTCAATTTTTTTTCAAAAAATTTTTTTTCTGAGGGGGTAGCTCCCCCGTCCCTCTCCCTCTCGCGCCCGGCCCTGGAGGCAAATATTACAAACATGAATAATATTACACAAGAAAAAGTTGCGTAATATCATTTCTTGCAATTTCTCTAAGGCTATGTTATTATAGCATGAAAATTAGGTAATGCTGCAATTTTTTTATAAGAATGTTATGTTAATATAGGTTTCGATGAGTTACAAGGGTAGGTAGAAGTGTGGTAGAGGCTAGGATAGGGGTATGGAATCTTAAGGTACTGTTTGAGAATGGTTAGGACATAGTAAAATAGGAAGGGTAATATAGGTTATGGCAAATAAAAATAAGGTAGGATGAAGCAAATTAAGCCAGAATAAGGTAGGGTAGGGTAGGGTAAGAGATCAAAAGTCCTTTTCTTGCACAGTAACAGTCATATGTATTTATAATATTATTTGTCGTCAAATAGGCTGCACCCTTTTGTATGAGTAATATCTTTAAAAAATGAAATGATTAATACAAAGGTCTTATCACAACAACAACACTGTCTCTGTTTCTGAGTTTTCTTAACAATTTTTAGGGGGGAGTCCGTTTTTTTTTGCGGTTTAAAACTATTTTGTAAATTTAAAGGGGTATGTATTTTTATGTTTTGGTCAAAAAATTTTAAAAAATTTTTTTATTTTAAATTTTTTTTTAAATTTTAAAAAGCTGTACTTTTATTCAAAACTGACAGGTTTGATTTTATGACAAACGTTTGGCGGATAATCGTTTACCTTGTTTTCAATAGCTGAACAAACAATGAAAATTCGTTAGGAAAGGGTTTGACACGCTCAAGTTTTAGTTCCGTCTATTTTCAAGTTTTAGCATGAAAAGAGATGGCTGGTATAATAAAAAATATTAGGGTGGGGTAAATTTTTAAAAGTTTTTATTATTGTTTTTAGGCTTCGGTTTAGGATGAGTAGAGTTGGGCTTAAGCTTAGGCTTACGCTGGGGTTTGGGCTCAGCTTAGGCTTATGCTTTGACTTTCGCTTAGGCTTAGGCTTAGGCTATGGCTTAGGCTTAGGCTTAGGCTTAGGCTATGGCTTAGGCTTAGCTTTAGGCTTAGGCTTAGACTTAGGTTTAGACTTAGGCTTAGCTTTAGGCTTAGCTTGAAGCTTTGCTTTTGCCTTGATTTTTTGAGCTGAGGCTTGGGCTTAAATTTGTAAGAGATTTTACAGGGTGCGCGCAATGTTCTGTTACACGGTTTTTTAATCAAATATTTATTTTAACAACAAATATAACTAAAACAACAACTAATAAAAGTAACATATAGTACTAGTTATAACATAGTCAAGCGGTTTCGAAGTGGCCCCCTTTTGCCGCTACGCAGAGGCGTAAACGCTTCACAAAGTTTTCAGCGATGGGCCGCAGGTCCTGAGGCGAAAGTTTGTCCCACTCTTCGATCAATGCTTGTTTCAAAGACTCCAAAGTTTGGTGTCTTCTACAACACACCCTTGCCTCCAATATCGACCAAATACTGTAATCCATCGGGTTAAGATCGGGGGAGTACGGAGGCCATTCAGCTGAGGTGATAAAGTCCGGAAAATGGGCCCGACCCCACTCCTGTGTTGTTTTGGCTTTATGGGCTGAACCAGAGTCCTGTTGAAACGTCCATTTGGTGTTCTTGAAGTGTTCTCGGGACCAAGGAAGTACTACGGCTTCCAGAATGTTTTTTTGGTACACTTCTTTATTGATTTTTACTCCATTATCAACGAAAATCAAAGAAATCTTGCCTGAAGCACAGATACCGGCCCAAACATAATGCCCCGAGGGTGTTGACGACCTGCCACGATGGATTAAGCTTTAGGAGGCTCTGTTGAGTAATATTTGTCATTTTGGGGATAGTAGGCCTCTGTAAAATGTAAATATCCTCTCATCTGTGAAAAGGATTCGTTCACATTTTTGACCAGCGGCCCGCTGCTGAAGCAGTTTACATCTTTTGAAACGTACCGTCTTGTTTTCTTCAGTTAGCTTCTGAACTTTTTTGAGTTTGTACGGCTTCATCTTAAGTTTCTTTCCCACTATGCGCCTCAAAGTAGGTTCTTTGATTCCCGCCTCCCGGGCCATTTTTCGTACTGGGGTCCGTGGATTTCGCTTGAAGCGCTTCATGATCATCTGACGATTGGCCACGGTGTGAACAGATGCTGGACGACCACTTCTAGGTCTGTCACAGTCATGTCTAAGCTCTTCGAATCATTTTACGGCTCTGTGGACTGTCATTCTTGAAATATTCAACAATTTCGCGATTTTGGGGTTACTTTTTCCTTCATTATTTAATTTGATGACGGCAGCCCTCATGTTTGACATCTAAAAACAGACAGTCGATGAAGACTTAACTTTTATGATTATACAATTAGAAAAACACGGAGAATAAGACAAAATAAACAATTTTAAATAATTTAACCGCAAAATTGAGAAAACGACCGGTAAAGTTTTGTAACAGAACATTGCGCGCACCCTGTAGCTGAAGCTTTGTATTAGCGGGCTTATTTTTTACTTTAGTTGTTAGCCTAGCCGTTTCTTAGTCTTAGCCGCTGGCGTTAATTAAGTCTATTTGACCTACAATGAAAATTTTTAATTTTTTAAAAGTTTTCAATTTTTTTTTATTTTTTTGAGTTTTTATAACTTATGTCATACGTCTGATTACTTTATTTGAGCAGACAAAACTGTAAAATGATTGATGTTCGGTTATTTTTCTTTGACTTTTTTGGCGTTAGTTTAACCATATTCATCATAATCGCAAGATTTTATCGCTTTTATAACTTTAACCTTGTTTTTTATATTTAATATGGCATGAAAATTTAGTCAACAGTCATGGCTAGTTCATTATAAACTGGTGGTTTTTGTTTATTAATCGTCAAGTATAGTATATTACAGTTTTCCAAGCTTATTTGCTTCAAAAAATCGGGTCATTTCAATTTTTTTTAAAAAGTAGAGATTCGTTTTAGCAAAAATGACAGCTTCCTCAAACTTGGACAAACTAGAGCCATTGCCATGGCTTCGAGCAGTGATGGATATTGTGCTATGTATTGGGTCTTGTAAGTTGATTTTGTGTATTATTTACTGAATTTTAGGTACTTTTTATTACAATTGGTACATGCAAAATTTTGAGAAAAATAGGTTGTGTTTGTCATTGTTACAGTTGATTATAGATGGCATTTAATGATTTAAAAACATGGTTTTGGTTCTTACAATTTGATTTTTGTTACCTATAATGAAAGTGGCAAGAACTTTAGTTTAAAGTAAAAAAAGAGCAAGAACTTTCTTTACAAAATAAAAAATTGCAAGAAATTTCTTTACAAAACGAAAAATGGCAAGAACTTTCTTTACAAAGCAATAAATGGCAAAAACTTTCTTTCCAACACAAAAATGACAAAAATGTTCTTTACAAAACAAAAAATGGCGAGAACTTTCTTTACAAAACAAAAAATGGCAAGAACTTTCTTTACAAACTAAAAAAAAGACAAGAACTTTCTTTACAGCTCAAAATTTTAAAAAAATTCAATAAACTTACCTTCTCTCTTCAAATGAGTAAAATACGTCTCCTAGCTTTTTGTGTTCATATACAAAAGATAAGATAGTAAAGAATATTTATTTTTGAATGTACTTTACTATTGTAACTTATTGTAATTACAGTATTCCTAATCAATGGTCTATTTGAATGGATGGGAGTGTACCGTCGCGGCTTCTTTTGTGACGATGAAACCATTATGTACCCAATGAAGCCAGAAACGATAGGACTTGGTGGTTTGTTGGTAATATCGTTTGTGCCTCAACTTGTGGTAATTACAATTACTGAGTCGATACGATTATATCGATTTCCGACTGAAGAATTGTCAAGTGTGGAAAGAGGCAGAGCTAAGCCCATTAGGCTTGTTTCGAGGGTTTTGAAGTTTTATGGTAGGTCAACTTTAAATCTATGGGTACCGGGTAGAGCTAAGGCTATGGTTAGGACTAGAAAAAAATTTTTATATTAACATTATATATTATATTAACCTTGTCCATTTCAGGCTACTCCCTCCTAATAATAGTGGTATGTTCCTTCCTAACCGCAGTAACAAAAAACGCCGTTGGCCGTTTACGGCCAAACTTCCTGGACGTATGTCAACCGACATTCGACTGGCGACATAACTGCACCACTCACGAATACCTGACTGATTACGAATGTACAGCTGATCGATCGAAATGGGCAATGAAAGACGCTCGACTGTCATTTTTCAGCGGACATTCGAGTATGAGCATGAGTGCTGCCATGTTTATTGTGGTAGGGGATTTGAATTTAATTTTTTTAACCTGTTGAACCTCTGCGTATTTTACAAAACTTTTTACGATTTTCTAAAAAATCAATATTTAAATCTTGTCAAAAATTAAAAAATCGATATTGACATTTCGTTACAAAAACTAAATATCTTTTTTTGCATATGTTTAATAATGTCATAGAAAGTTTAAAAATTAGGGTGCGGGTTGCAAAATTTTTGTAATTTTCAAAAAATCAATATTGACATTTCGTCAAAAATTAAAAATCAATAGTGACATTTTGCTACAAACTGAAATTTGTGTTTTTTAGCATTAATATTTAAAAATGCCATAGACACTTTTAAATTTGAGCACAAGTTGCGCATTTTTCAAATTTTAAAAAATCAATATTGACATTTAGTTCAAAATCAAAAAATCAATATTGAGATTAAGCCAAAAACTCAATTTTTTTTATCAAAACGCTTGATTTTATGGCATTAAAAAATGAAAATAAAATAAAATTATAGCAAATTTTAGGTATACCTCCAATCCCGTGCAGCTGGTGAATGTTGGCTGAACACGTTGATACCCATTCTTCAGTCGATTTCTTTTTGCGGCGCAATTTACGTCGGATTGACGAGAATTTTCGACCACAAACATCACTGGTCGGATGTGTTGACTGGCTTGATTGTTGGAATGACTATTGTCATTCTTGTGGTAAGTTTAGAATAGGGGTTAGAGGACACATTCCGTATTTTACACTTTTCTATCCAAAATAAGCTTTTTTTAACTTTAAATATATTGAAATAGATCAAAATTTAGTTTTTTAAACAAAAAAACTATTAATTTTAAGGTTAGTTTACTTTTCTTAAATTCCAATAATTTTGTGACACTTCGTTTAATTTTCCAATATTTTTTGTGACACTTCGCAACATTATTAAAAAAGCTGTAAAAAGTTTAGTTTTTTGTTTAAAAATAGACAAAAACAATGTTAAAGATTAATTATAATATCCGATAACTTTGCGACACTTCGTCTACTTTTCCAATAATTTTTGTGGCAGTTTGTTAAAAAACACACATAGTGTTTAAAAAGCTGCTCTTATGTTTTTAAAACATAAAAAAAAAGTTTTTCTAAACAAAAATTTTTAAAAAATTTTTAAATTTTGATTTCAGTGGAAATTCGTAGCTGGCTACGATATAGCGCCATTGAAGCAAAGACGACGAAAATGCGTGGTAAATATCGATGATGTCGAATTGCAGAAACCTTCAGCCATTCAGACTAACAGCACTGAATATACAAATAAATCGTTTCAAAGTGACTTAACTCAACGATTATGATCTGATACTGGTATTTGTTGGCAATGTTTAGAAGTATATGTATAATAAACAAGATTACATTGTAATACAATATATCTTTTGGATTAATTGCTTTGCCTTGCCTTGCCTTGCCTTGCCTTGCCTTGCCTTGCCTTGCCTTGCCTTGCCTTGCCTTGCCTTGCCTTGCCTTGCCTTGCCTTGCCTTGCCTTGCCTTGCCTTGCCTTGCCTTGCCTCATCTTGCCTTGCCTTCATCCTATCAACCCTAAATTAAGAAGAAAAAGGTACAAATGTAAGAGATTTTTGGTCTTCTGACGCCGAAAGTTCCATGGATTCACCTTTGCAGACAATAAAAAGAACGTTTCTATTGAAGAAAGCGTCCGTTCAGCTGATGCCGCGAAGGTAATGTGATTTGAGGTCAGTGGGTTAGCAATTTCAATTTTATAGCATTCTAGGTATAAAACGAACGTTTTGGGTATAGTGAACGTTTTTGTGGTTGTAGGATATAGTAGAGCTTCTGGGTTAATTTTCTAAAGCAGTACATAGTATAATCTTACCTTACCATATGATAAGCAAGATAGGGTAAAGAGTATCATCAAGATAGTATACAATGCAGTAAGGTATTATAAAGCAGAGTAGGGTAGGGATTTTATTATCGTGTTTGCTACAATATTTACTATAGCTTCAATTACAGTACCCACCTTTTCAGTCATGCTACAGTACCTTGTACTTACCCTTCTTCTACTGTCTACAGTAACCTCACAACGCTACAACTACTACAGTTATGGACCTCAACGCTACACCAACTACGTACAACCACAGCCTGTTTACAGTAGACCATCAGTAGCAACACAGTATCGTTCTTACTATCAACCTACTAGCTATTACAGTAACCCAAGCTACAACAACTACTATAACCGACAATCATATCCTAGCTACAACAGTGGGTATGGTAACTCTGGATACGGTAGCCAAGGGGCTTACGGTTCAACGTACGGTAGTCAAAACACTGGGTATGGAAGCTACGGTAGCTCATATGGAGGATACGGTAGCTCAGACGGGAGTTCTTATCCAGGCTACAGTAGCTCTGGCTACGGTAGCAGCTACAACCCATACTATGTGTCAAGGAACAATGCTTATGAAAATAACATCAACTTCTGGAGGACTAGTCAAATTGCACCATTAACGCCAAAAAGCGGCATCAATTTGGGCGGTGTTTGGCTATTGTGCTCCAGCTGTACTAGAGGATAGAATTAAAATTGCAGTATGAGATTTAAGTTATGTTCGTATTGTTGTTGTT
Organism: Bursaphelenchus okinawaensis; assembly: GCA_904066225.2. NCBI lineage: Eukaryota > Metazoa > Nematoda > Chromadorea > Rhabditida > Aphelenchoididae > Bursaphelenchus > Bursaphelenchus okinawaensis. Next base: position 1,468,144 of record CAJFCW020000002.1, on the reverse strand, counting down.
ATACTTAACATGTTTCGTTGTACAATAATAAAGCTTAAGATATCTAAATGTTAATAATAAACTTACTACAACATAATGTTAAACAATTTGTTTAGCCCTAGCCAAGAATCATAACCCAGAGCCGTAGCCCAGAGCCCTAGCCTAGAGCCCTAACCCAGAGCCCTAACTTAGAGTCCTAGCCCAGAGCTCTAGCCCAGAGCCCTAGCCCAGAGCCCTAGCCCAGAGCTCTAGTCGAAAGGCTCAGCCCAGAGCCCAGAGCCCTAACCTAGAGCTTTAGCCCTGAGTCCTAGCCCAAAGCCTTCGCCCAAAGCTCTAGCCTCAGTCCTACCCTCAGCCCTAGCCCTAGCCCAGAGCCCTGACCCAGAGCCCTAGCCCGGAGCCCGAGTCCGGAGCCCCAGCCCAGAGCCTAGCCCAGAGCCTTCGCCCAAAGGTCTAGCCTCAGTCTTACCCTCAGCCTTAGCCCTGCCCAGAACCCTAGAATTAGCCATACCCTCAGTCCTAGACTCAGCTCTAGTCTCAGCCCTACCTTTAGCCTACCGTACTCCAGTTCTGGTTCTGTTAGCTTATTTATTGTTTTACCGTGACCTACTCTAACCCTGCCAAAGCTTATGCTTGTCTTACTGTTGTTTCGTCGTAGCTTGACTTTGAATACTTTTGCCCTACTCTGCCCTAAACCATAGCTTTATCACTGTAAATCTTACCTTTAAGAGTGACTTTTTTTTGTAAACAAAGTTTCTTCGTTTTGACATTTTTTAGCGCGTTATATTTGACAAACTACTTATAAAACATAAAGTAAATACAATTCCCCCCCCCCATCCTCCCTCATACACCGTAAATCATATTTGAATAACGGCCATAACGTCAAATTCCGACCACTCCTCTTACTTTTTACTTTTTATGTTGTTTCTTACTCATTTTTGATTTACATCCGACGTTTTTTCGCGATGCCCGAGAGGACGATAAATAAAATTTCGAGTCGGAACAACTTTTCGACCACATTTCTCTGCGCCCTGCTTTCAAGAGCTTGACGAGGAAACGCTCTGTTGTTTTTTTTGACCTGATGGGGTGGACAAAACATAAATATTTTTAAAAATTATGTTTTTTGAGGTGGGTGAAGGTGGTGGGGTTGAAATTTTGTAAAAAGAAAAGGGTAGGTAACGGGAGGGGGGGTGGGAAGTAGACATGAGCAACGGGCCGGGCCTAAAAATTAGGCTTGGCCCGGCCTGTTACTCATGGCTAGTGGGGAGAGGAGAGCTCAGTTTTAGTAAAAAGAAAGGAGGGGGGGGTTCAAAAATTTTTTTTTTTCATTTTTGAAAATTTCGAACTTTTTTAAGCGTATTCACAGAAAAAAGGGCAGGATACAAAAAAAAATTTTTAACGAAGGGGGGGGCATTTTTTTAAAAATTTTTTTCATTTTGCATTTTTTGAACTATATCGACAAATAGAGAGTAAAGTAGAAAAAAATTTAATTTAGGATGTGGGGGGGGGGGTAAAAAATTTTTAAAACTTCTTTTGTGAAAATTTTTTTACATTTTCAAAAAAAATTATATAAAGGTGAAAAAAGAGTAAGTGTAGATACTTGAAAATGTACAACAGAATCGTGAGATGTTTTTTGTGGTGAGAAAAACGACGAATTTCGGAATTTTGGATTTGTTTATGGAATTTTTAAAAAAGACTTTTAAATTTTCTTTGTGTTCAAAGTCAAGAAATTTGTGAACACTTTTGTTTTTTCACTTGTTTGTAAGTAATTTTTAATAATGTTTATTCCAAATGTTAGTATAGTCTAAGCTACCCTACTCCATCTTGCCCAAAAAGTCTCCGTCCTGCCCTGTGGGTACCATTAATCAATAAATGATCTAAAAAACAATAAAAAACCTAATTTTTTCTTTATTTTTTAAATTTAAAAAATTTTTTTATTTTTAAAACGGGCCGGGTCTAAAATGTTTTTTTTTCGACCGTGCTGAACCAACCATAAAAGATGGGAACGGTCCGGTCCGTTTTAGTACTGCTAGACATGAGAAACAGGTCGGCTTTAAGCAAAATTTATATCGGGCCGGCAGGGCCGGGCGCGAGGGGGGGACGGGGGGCGGGGGGGGTGCCCCCCCCAGAAAAAAAATTTTGAAAAAAATTGAACAGGGACCCCCCTGTGGATTTTCGGAAAAAAAAATTTCGCAAAAAATCGGCACAGGGCACACCTGTGCCGATTTTTTTGGACCCCCGCCCCCCCAGACCAAAAGTCCCCGCCCGGCCCTGCTGGCCGGGCTTAACCTTTAGACCCGCCCGTTTCTCATGTCTACGCACCGCTAACCTAATCTACAATAGTTTGCACTACCATGTCCTCAACTACCCTGGCATACTCTATTCTACTTTCTCATCATAGTTTCTTGTCTAATTTATTACGTAACCCTTCTTTCATCTTTAACGTTCTCTTATCAATACAACTTTGCTGTTTCTATCACTTTAAAACTTCTTGTCGTTATTTTCTTTTCTTCCGGCTCAAATGGCAAAGTTTTTAACGAAAAAAGAAGAGATTATTTATCAAAAAGGTTGAAAAGCATTCATTTCCTGAGGGCTGTTTACTTGGATTGAGGCTGGGAAGAGATTGTTTGAAACGTTTTTATTAGCTTCGGATAGGGTGTTATGTTTTTGAGGGTTGAGGGTGGTTTTTAGGGTTTTTAGAAAATTTTGGGTTTGTAAAGAAAGTTATTGCTATTTTTTGTTTTGTAAAGAAAGTTCTCGCCATTTTTTGCTTTGTAAAGAAAGTTCTTGCCATTTTTTGCTTTGTAAAGAAAGTTATTGCATTTTTTTTCAAAAAAAACTTTGTTTTTCAAATTTCGAAATTTTTTTGATCAACCCCGCCTAAACAAAAAAAAATTTTTTTTACCCCGCCCATTAATTTTTAATTAAAAAATAATTTTAAAAAGGCGTTTAAAAACTAAAAAAAATTATTTACCCCAATCTTAAGTTACCTTAAAAGCCTTATTTTAAGTACCAACCCACCGCTCATATTACCTAAAAACCCCATTTTAAGTACCAATCCACCCACCCCTTATGTTAGTTCAAAATGTCATTTTAAGTACCACCCCACTCCTTATGTTACTTTTAAAATGCCGTCAATAAAACTTGCTGAAAATCATGATTGAAAGAGTGGCAAAACGAGTGCCGTCGAAGGTCACAGAATCGACTAGTAAATTGAGAGTGCGCCCACTTACCGGCTCTGTTTTATGTTGCGCTATTTTATTATTTACAAAAGAAGGGAAGGAAGGGCAGGGAAAGGAGCAGGAGGGATTTTATTGAACTTTTTAAGATTTTTCTTAAATTTTTTTTAAATAAAAGGAGGAGGCATACATTTTTTATTTTATTTTGAAGGTGAATGACGGATGAAGGGGGGGGAGGCAAAAGTTTTGAGCTAGAGCTCTGAGCTAGGGCTCTGGGCTAGGGCTCTCTCTGGGCTAGGGCTTTGGGCTACGGCTTTGGACTAGGGCTCTGGGATAGGGCTCTGGGCTAGGGCTCTGGTCTAGGGTTCTAGGCTAGGGCTCTGGGTTAGGGCTCTGAGCTAGGGCTCTGGGCTAGAGCCCTGTGCTAGGGCCCTGGGCTAGGGCTCTGGGCTACGGTTCTGGACTAGGGCTCCAGACTAGGGCTCTGAATTGGGCCTCTGAGCTACGCCTCTGAGCTAGGGCTCATGAGATATGACTAGGATAGGGCTAGAGTAGGGCTAAATTAGGGATAGGATAAGGCTAGGAGCCCTATGTTCATAAACAGCTTTTGAAAAATAGATTTTAGGCTAAGGGAAGGGGGGGGTGGGAATTACGTTTTTGATGAAGGTGGGCGCAAGACAAGTAGTTATAACATAGTATACTATAATATAAGTTACATTACTGCGGTGAAACTTTTACCTATAAATTGAGGTCAGTAATGCGCAAAGTGGAATTATTTGAGTAGATGTAGGTAATGTTTTAATGTGTATAAAAGGAGGTAAAATACGCCAGTTCTGCTTCTGCTTCTTGGTTTTTTAAAGAAAGTTCTTGCCGTTTTATGTTTTTAAAAGAAAGTTCTTGCCATTTTTTATTTTGTAAAGAAAGTTCTTGCCATTTTTCGTTTTGTAAAGAAAGTTCTTGCCATTTTTTCTTGTATTTACATGTTACACCAAAAATGACATAATCTTTAGCGACAAGATTCGTTTTGTTCAAGTTTGTGTAAACAAAACAGAGCTTAAAATTTGCATAAGGTTTGCGATGACCAGTCTTGTACACCGGCTGAAGAGACCACGCGGAGAGGGAGGGGTTCGTGTTTGTTTAGCTATAATCGCACTCTGGTCAACTAAGCCTGCAGGCGCGTTTTTACATCATAATTTTGAACTTTTCTTAAATATTTCAAAGGTCTTAAGGCTAAAGCTCAGGCTCAGGCTCAAGCTCAAGCTCAAGCTCAGTCTCAGACTCAGGCTCAGACTCAAACTCAGGCTCAGGCCCAGGCCTAAGCTAAGGCTAATGTTGAAGCTCAGGCTCAGCTTCAAGCTCAGGCTCAGACGCAGGCCCAGACTAAGACTAACCTTTAGGCTTTACAGTCTAAAACTTAGGCTTAGGCTAGGATTGGTTCTTGGGAAAAGGGAGGTAGATCTAACTATATACTTTTTTTCCTCCCCCTCCCCCTTATTCCCTCTTTATTTCCCAACAAAGTCCCCGGTCCAAACGACAAACAGCAGCTGATACCATCAATTTTTACCTTTTTTTTCAATTTCTCATGTGCTTTTCCGGTTTGGTTTTTTTGAATTTACGTCAAACCGGCCGTTTATTTTGACGAATTCTGTTTTACTCTTCTTACCATTTTTTTTAAATTTAAAATTTTTACTGTTTTAAAATGGCAAAAACATACTTTCCAAAACGAAAAATGGCAAGAACTTTCTTTACAAAACAAAAATGGCAAAAACTTTCTTTCCGAAACGAAAAATGGGGAAAACTTTCTTTAGAAAACGAAAAATGGCAAGAACTCGCTTTACAAAACAAAAAATGGCGAAAACTTTCTTTACAAAACAAAAAATGGCAAGAACTTTCTTTACAGAGCTAAAAAACGACTTTTGTTACATAGACTCATTCTATATATTCTCATAGCCAATTTAATCCCTAAATTAGAGCCTTTTTTTGCCTTGAACCGCCCCACTATAATACCTTCGAACCGCCACTAATATAACTGATCCGCCTATTATATACCTTCGGTTTACCTATTATAATATATGCGGCAATAGTTTTTTTTCGGCGGATTTGCGAATTTCCCTTTCGTATTTCAAGTGCTATTTGGTCGAATCAAAACCATATTCTTCTGCTTTGTGTGAACGAGGAAGCGCAAGAAATACTTGAAGCCTCCCTTTATTAAAATTTGGTGGTGGGAAAGTGTTATGGGCGATTGGTTTTGCGGTTCCAAAATATTACATACGATTTGAAAGGTTGTGAGGAAGCTACTTTTAATACAGTCGAACTTGGTTTTTGGTTGATTAGGCTTATTTTTAAAGACTAAAGTATTTTATGAGTAGGGTAGAATTTTTTAAAAAGCTTGACCTATTTTTTAAAGAATAAGGTAAGTTTCCAATAGGTAGAATATAAGAAGCGATTTTGAAGTATTCGTTGTCGACATAAATAACCCGCCATACCTTTCATGTAATTTCGTGTAAAAAATGGAAGGCTCTTTATGTGTGCAACTAATGTATGATGAGTTTCTTGGTAATGTAGAATTTTTAAAAGATAAGGTAGAGTTGCTCATGATATGGCGTTTTTTATGGCATAATGGGTGTTTTAAGAAAAGGGCGGATTTTTTAAAAAAAGATGAATAATTTTAACCGTAGCACTGTTTTAGCTCTATCGTTTTGCGCCGTACTGATCTTACTCTAGGTCTGTCCTAACCTTAGTTTTCATTTTTAGTTTTTTGTGCCCAAGTCCTACCATAGCCGACCATAGCCTTATTTTAGCTTTACTCTGACCTTAACTTATGATCCCTGAAATAGTCTTGCCTGCGTCTTGCATTAGGACAGAGTTCTTGTCCTATGTACCGTCGCCCTAACTTACGAGCCCTACCCCTACCCTAGTTTTACCCTTACCTTACCGTGTGATTTCTGTCCTAGCCTCATCTCAGCGTTTCTTTATCTCTTCTCTAGTATTACTTTAACTCGTACTCAAGTCCTTATTTTCATTTTACCTTACTATTACTATATTTATCTTGTAATTACTTTACTTCAACTTTTTCTATAGTTTAACTTTTTTTGTTTTGCTCCAACCTTACCATATAAACCTTGCGGAAGCCCTATCCATACCTAATCCTTGCTTTAGCCTTATCCTTGTCCTACCCTACCTTTAAAGCTCTTATCTTAAAGCTTAAGGGTAGGGTAGGACAATCTTACCTTAACTATATCTATACCTATTTTACCGCTACTTCAGCCCTTTTCCCGCTAAACCCATTAAAATGCTCATGTAGGATGAGTTATCTCGTTTTACGACATTACCTTAAATTTTCCCGTCACTTTTATCGTTTCCCTTTTCTTCTCATCAGAGTTTTCATTCCAGAGCCTTTAATTAAACTCATCCCTTTCATTTTTGCTACGCTTTTTAATTCACTTTCGCACATTTGGAAAAACGTATATTTTAATGGGAATTTGAGAGGCTGAATATATCCTGTCGTTTTTGGTTTTTGGTCGATTTTCTGTCGATTTTTAGGTCAATTTTCTTAGACAATTTAAAAAAATTTTTTTTGCATTGAATTGCCCTTTCAAACCCCTCATTCAACTCATATTATAATACTTTTCTGCGCGAACTGTTCCAATGCTTTTAAAATTGGTGTCACGGTCAGAGAAGTCGAATGTTAGCCTTCAAGATTTGAATTGAGAAAAGAAAAATTGAAAAGACGAGTTTGAAGCGGGCATTTGAAACTGTTTTTTGAGGGTTTGAAAAGGTTTTTTAGTCATTTCTAAGGTGTTTTAGTTTTTAAGCCCAAAACCAGAGCCCTGGCCTAGAGTCGTAGCCCAGAGCCCTAGCCCAGAGCTCTAACCCAGAGCCCTAGCCCAGAGCCCTATCCCAGAGCTCTAGCCCAGAGCCTTAGTTCAAAGCTCTTGTCCTAACTTGAACAGCCTAGGCTTTCTTTCATCTACCCTAGTCCTAGTAGCCTACTGTTTGCCTTATCATAACTTAAGCCGTTCTTAGTAAAACTAGCGTTGTATTAGGTACCGACATAAAGAACCCGCCATTTTTTACAAGAACTTACAAGAAAAGTATGGCAGCCTCTTTATGTCGGCATCATAAATACAGTGTCACACTATTGAAGGTCATATTAAAGAAGTTTTACTGTGTTTACAAACTTACCTTTTGAAAGAACCACATTGTCTTTTAAAAACATTTTTTTTATAATTTCTAACAAAAACTTTTCAAAAGCACTGTTCCTTGTTCAGGAATCTCCGTTTTTATTTCTCCGTTCAAAGAGATTTTACCGCGCAAAAACCCCCAGCGGCGACGGAAAAAAAAGATTTTTGAAGAAATATTTATTCGGAAAAAAGGTGTGGAAGAGTAGGGAAATCGCATTATTTTTGGATTTAAAAAAAAATACAAAATATAGGTTTATAATGCTAGGTTTTAGTGGTGGGTGTGTAAATTTTGGGTTTTTTGGTTATGAAAAGGGTGAGAAAGTGGAGGGTAAAGTAGGGGTATGGTAAGAGTAGGGTATGGTAGGGATAAGTTAAGGTAGAATTAGGGTAATGTAAGAATAGGGTAAGGTAAGGGTAGCATAAAGTAGGCGTAGAGGAGGGTACGGTAGGGCGAAACATGAAAAAATTTTTAGGTTAAAGTTTTTTTAAAAATCTTTTAATTGAAAATTATGGGTGTGGTAAAAAAAAATTTTTTTTGTTTTGGGGGTAGATCGAAAAAATTTTTTTAGTTTTTTTCGCAAAAAACTGGAAAAAAATTTTTTACTCTTCCCGTACTCCCACTCTCCCCTCCTCCCTCCACTTTTTTTCTCTTCTTCTTTTCCCCTCACCTATCTTTTCTTGTCAATTCCTCTTCCCCCCCCCCTCTTCCCCCCCCTTATTATCTCCCTCCCCCCCCCCTTCTATATCCATAAACCCCTAAAAAGATTGCGCAAATCAATAAAAGCGTACAAAAGCATAGACAATGCTAAAGGAAGAAACGCGAAATAACCCCTATAGATCGCAGTAAATGAAGATACAATAGAGTAATCGAAAGGTGAATCACGATAAATTCCATTCTTTGTCGCCAGCTACCTCCACTCCTCTGTCTCTTTCCCCCTCCTTTTACCTGTCCACAAATGGTCATTGGGCGGGTTTTTGTGACAAATTGGCAGGGTTTGGCGACAAATATTTTTCACACTTTTGGGGGCGGCGGTTCGGCTTTGAAGCTAATTTCTTTTTGGAATTTTATTTGGCTTTTAAAGCTGATTTTTTTTTGTGGATATAGAGGAGGGGGTGGGTTTTTAAGCCCGTTTTTTTAATGATAGTCAGGGGGGGGGGATTGAGTTTTTTTGCTGTTTTTTGTTAATATTTTGCCGATTCTTTGGAGAGGGGGAAGGCTTGGGTGGGACTTTGAACTTTTTAGGGGGGGATTTCTCAGATTTTTTTAAAACCCAAGCGCTAGCTCCTGCCCTAACTTACACTTTGGGCTAGTGTTTTATATTTTTTTTGACGGGCTAGGTAGGGTACTTTTGCTTTTCATTTTTTTTTTCATTTTCGAAACGCAGGGGATTTAACTTTGAGTTAAAATTTTTGGTAGAGTGATGGTTGTAGGGGATAAGGATATTTTTTAGTTTTTTAAACACTAGCCTTAGCCCTACCTCTAGTCCTAGTCCTAGCTTACTTTTTTACGTCGGTTTTTTAGAGGGGGTGTGCAAAATGCGGGAAGGGGAAAGGGGTGTTTTTTGGCGGTTAATTATACTTTTTTTTGTTTTTTTTAAAGGGGGGGGAAAGGATGGTGATCAAGCTTTGGGATTTTTTTTTAAAGTTATTGTCTTGTAAACAAAGTTTTTGCTATTTTTTGTCTTGTAAAGAAAGTTCTTGCCAAATTTGATTTGTAAAAAAAGTCCTTGCCATTTTTTAATTTTGTAAACAAAGTTCTTGCCAACTTTTGCTTTGTAAATAAAATTCTTGCCATTTTTTACTATATTATAAATTCTACGTTCCCAAATAAGACCTTGGCCCAGCCTAATGATTAATGAAAGACCACATATGTAGTAGAAAAACGTACAAAAGCAAATGTTTTCTTACGAATTTGAATCATCAGAAAATAGAAACTAAAATGTCAGGTTGGGAGGGCTATTCTTACACATTGTATACATGTTTTAGTATTGTTTTTAAGGGTATTGTTTCTTTATTATTTTCTACTTGGTTTTTGCTATTTTTGCTCGGGCATATAATTTTAAGTTAATTTTTTTAGGGGCGGGAAAATTTTAGTCCTTTTTGGGCTAGTTTAGCAGAGTGAAAGAAAGGGGAGTTTATTGGGTTTTATAAAGAAAGTCTTTGCCATTTTTAGTTTTGTAAAGAAAGTTCTTGTCATTTTTTGTTTTGTAAAGAAAGTTCTTGCTATCTTTTATATTGTAAAGAAATTTTTTGCCATTTCTCATTTTGTAAAGAAAGTTCTTGCCATTTTTGCTTTGTAACGAAAGTTCTTGCCATTTTTTGCATTGTAAAGAAAGTTCTTGCCAGTTTTTGTTTTGTAAAGAAAGTTCTTGCCATTTTTTATATTGTAAAAAAATTTCTTGCCATTTCTCAGTTTGTAAAAAAAAGTTCTTGCCATTTTTTTGTTTTGTAAAGAAAGTTCTTGCCATTTTTTATATTGTAAAAAAAGTTCTTGCCATTTTTTGTTTTGTAAAGAAAGTTCTTGCCATTTTTTGTTTTGTAAAGAAAGTCCTTGCCAATTTTTTCCAAAATCACGTTTTAAAATGTAAAAAACTTTCAAATTTAAAAAAAAAATTTTATTTTTTTTCAATTTCTAAAAAACCGGTCAGGGTAATTTTTGGTTTAGAGAAGACCACACCTTTTGTCTATTTAGTTTTAAAAAGAAAAGCTATAAAAAATGAAATTGGCCATTTCTTTGAAAAAACTCAAGAAAAAAGAGAGACGAGTCTTCTTTTTACAACTTGATTGACCAATTACACAAATTAAAAAGAATATATACGGGTCACTCTTTATTGTTAGCGTTTTATGAAGCAGATTTTTTAAAAAAAGGAAATCAAAAATGATTTTTTTTAAATTTTACGTTGAATTTTTATTGAAAATGGCAAAAAGTTGTTTAAAAACAAAAAATGGAAAGAATTTTCTTTACAAAACAAAAATGGCAAGAACTTTCTTTACAAAACAAAAATGGCAAGAACTTTTCTTACAGAATAAGAAATGACAAAACCTTTCATTAAAAATTAAAAAATTGCAGGAACTTTCTTTACAAAGCGTAAAATGGTAAGAACTTTCTTTACAAAGCATAAAATGGCAAGAACTTTCATTACAAAACATAAAATGGTAAGAACTTTCTTTACAAAGCATAAAATGGCAAGAACTTTCATTACAAAACATAAAATGGTAAGAACTTTCTTTACAAAGCATAAAATGGCAAGAACTTTCATTACAAAACATAAAATGGTAAGAACTTTCTTTACAAAGCATAAAATGGCAAGAACTTTCATTACAAAACATAAAATGGTAAGAACTTTCATTACAAAACATAAAATGGTAAGAACTTTCTTTACAAAACAAAAAATGGCACTTTAAATGTTTTTTTCACTTAAAAATGAACTCTAAAACGCGTTGAACGATCTTCAACATTTCATTTTTATCTCGATTGGCCGATGTTTCAGCTCCATTTCATCTTCATTTCGAGGATTTTTAGCTGGTTGCGCGAACTCCCTGGTGAATATGCAAATTTATTTCCGCGAGTAGTCGTGTTTTGCGAGATCTTCATGACGGTTTTATTAAGAATCCTTTTTTGAAATTTCAATTTTTTTTCAATTTTTAAAATGAGGTTTTAAGGTTTTTATACTTTAAAACGTGGTTTTGGAAAAAATGGCAAGAACTTTCTTTACACAACAAAAAATGACAGGAACTATCTTTACAAGGCATAAAATGGCAAGAACTTTCTTTACAAGGCATAAAATGGCAAGAACTTTCTTTACAAAACAAAAAGTCGCAAGAACTTTCTTTACAAAATAAAGAATGGCAAGTACTTTTTTTACAAAATAAAAAATGGCAAGAACTTTCTTTACAAAACAAAAAAAAATTTTAAATTTAAAAATTTTTTATTACTAGTGTCAAGTATTAACTAAAAACGTGATTAATAGTAGTGGAAACAAAGTATTCGAATATTTAAGTTTCACTTAGAGTGGACTCTTTTTTTTCGTTTAAACTTTCTGACCTAAGGGCATTTCCAGCCCGAAAAGCATCTGGCTTTTCAAGTTTTTCTTGAACTAAATGCACTTTTTGAGTAGTCTAAACTTTTCTTTATTGTTTTATTGTTGGCATAGGTGGGCTGGGCATTAATTTTTTTTGGTAGGGACTTTACGCTAGGGCTCTCGGCTAAAGCTCCGGGCTAGTGTTTTGGGTTAGGGCTATGGGATAAAGCTCTGGGCTAGAGCTTGGGGCTAAGGTTCTGGACCAGGGCTCTGGGCTAAGGCTCTGGATTAGTGTTCTTGCGTGAACCCTCCGGGCGATTGCTTTTTTAGGTTTAGCCCGGCTATTTTAAAAGCTCGGTGTCTAGCCCACTCACAATTTTTTGCGTATTGCTTGGACCACTTTACACCAAGTATTTTTTTCTGGCCCTGTCCGACTACTGTTGAGGTATGGTCCTTCCCGGTTCAGAATTTTTTGTCGGACCGGTTTGGACCAGACTATTCAGGAGAAACACTGTTTTGGGTTAAGGGCTAGGGAAGGTAACGTGGGTCTTTGCAAACTAGTGTCAAAAAGCGACAGGACTTTTTGGACGGTCTAAATTTCCCTTATTTTAATGTTTTGTGTTATCTTTTGATATTTACGTGAAATGTTGTTTTGTACTATCGAGTATGCGTTAAAATGTATGTTACCAGAAACCAGAAAACTAAAAATTTTTTTAATTAACTGTTTTCAGCCTAAAAATGGCAGCCCAAACGACAACGATAGAGACTGTGACGGTGGTAAGGCCAATGAAAGTAAGTTTATAAGGTTTTTTTGGCAACAACTTTTTTTACAAAGCAAAACATGGCAAGAACTTTCTTTACGATACAAAAAATGGCAAGAACTTTCTTTACAAACTCAAAAAATGGCAAGAACTTTCTTTACAAAACCATTTTAGGTAATAGCCCTGATCTGCCTGATATTATCCTTCATCCTCCTCATCATTGCCTTATCAACCAAATCCTGGGTCGGTTCGAACCAATTCCATACTGGACTGTTTCAAGAATGCACGGCCGAAAGCCAGACTGGCTCGAACAGTCCGGCCAACATCGTACCCGTACCAGATGCACCAGCTCCAGGCACTTGTGAAGCCATCAGTAGAGACAACCTTGTCTATGTCAAGGCGGTTGTCGGGTTGCTGATTGTGGCAGTCTTGGCAACTTCGATTGGCTTCTTGACTAACTTGCTTGGACTAAAGACTAACGATCTACATAAGAAGCATGCCTTCTACAAGATTGCTACCTACTCAGCGTTGTTTAGTGGTAAGTTGGGTGGGGTGAGAAGGTGTGTTGGGTTGGGAAAGAGGGGTGAAAGAGGTGAGTGTGGATAAGATGGGAGGGTACAGTAGATATTTTAAAGGTTAGGATAGGCCTTTTAAGGGCAGGGTAAACATTTTTTGGGTAGGGTAGATTTTTTTTTGAGGGGTTGTGTAGGGTACAGTAAGGTAGAATAAAGTGGGGGTACAGTTGGTTAAGATAGGATAGAGTAGATTTTTAAAGGTAGAGTAATGTACTACAAGGTAAGGAAGAGAAGGGGCATGGTTGGTTAAGGTAGGGTATTGTAGGGTATGGTAAGGTAGAGTAATATAGGGTAGGCTAGGGCAGGGCAGGGTAGGGTAGGGTGGGGTAGGGTCGGGTAGGGTAGGGTAGGGTAGGGTAGGGGTAGGGTAGGGTAGGGTAGGGTAGGGTAGGGTAGGGTAGGGTAGGGTAGGGTAGGGTAGGGTAGGGTAGGGGTAGGGTAGGTAGGGTAGGGTAGCGTAGGGTAGCCTAGGGTAGGGTAGGGTAGGGTGGGGTAGGGTCGGGTAGGGTAGGGTAGGGTAGGGTGGGGTAGGGGTAGGGTAGGGTAGGGTAGGGTAGGGTAGGGTAGGGTAGGGTAGGGTAGGGTAGGGTAGGGTAGGTAGGGTAGGGTAGCGTAGGGTAGCGTAGGGTAGGGTAGGGTAGGGTAGGGTAGGGTAGGGTATTGTAATGTAGAGAAGGGCTATAACAAGTCTAAGACATATTTCTAAAAAAAATTTTTTTGACATTTCGTCAACATGTCATTGATTTACTTCAAACAATCAATTTTTAGTGCTATGTCAACTAACAGCGCTGATAGTATACCCAGTATGTTTCTTCTTCACCATGAACATGTATGGCATTCGGAATTGGGCTTTCGACTGGTCGTATGGTGTGGCGTTTGGAGCAATGTTGATCACGTTCGGTGCTTCTTTGATGTTAATATGCGACAAAGAGCATGATGAAGTTTACTACAAGGAAAAGACTATCTACAATCCACCTGATAACTTTGCTTAAAATTTTAAAAGTTTTAAAAATTTCAAATTTTAAAATTTAAAAAAATTTTAAATTTGAAGCTTTTAGTATTATTTAGTACATGTTCAGTACTATATAGTAACTTTAAAGTTGTACGTTTATGATAGGTGTGACGTAGCTTAACAGAAAATCTTATTTAAACATAATACTGAAAATAGTACTATTTAGTACCAGAAATAGTACGAGATTTTTACTTTTTTGTTTTATACTATATAGTACGTCTAGAGTACTATAACAAAGACTGTAAACACCGTAGTACTAAACATTGTACAATATAGTACCAAAAACCGAAAACAAACTTTTACATCTACACTACTATAACAATGGCTGTAAGATACCATAGTACTGAACATGGTACTATATAGTACGATTAAGTCTGACATCAAAAATCGGGTCTATTTTTCATTTTTTCTTTATCAATTACTATTATTTTTTTTCATTTTTAAAATTAAAATTTTAAAATTTTTTTGTACAAAAACTATAAATTTTTACGTTTTATATTCATTTTGGTACTTTTGGTACAATATATCTTGTTTTTAGTACTTTCAGGGATAACATACTGTAATATTTTACAATTTTCATTTTTTTTTTAAATGTTTAAAAGCATTTTTTCAGTTAAAAAACCACTCGTTTTGCTACAGAAAACAAGTTAAATTACTTCAATTTTGCATTCAAATACCTTTTACGATAATATTATGCTTATCTCTATACTTATTTAGAACATTGTTAGTCTGCCACGTCTTCTTCAAACAACAAACTTACGTCCAAAATAATTCGAATCCGGTACCTTTTACTATTGTATTTTTATGTTATTTTAGTTGGAAGATAAATTTACACATCACAATTTTGGATTTTTAATGCCCTAGCCCGGAGGCCTAACCCAGAGCCTTAGACCAGAGCCCTAGCCCAGAGCCCTAGCTCAGAGCCCTAGCTCAGAGTCGTGGCCCAGAATCGTAGAACAGAGCAATTGTTCAAGCCCTGACCATAGCCTTGGCTAAAGCCCTAGCCCAAAGCCCTAGTAAAGAGCCCTAGCCCAAAGCATTATATCAAAGCCAAGAGTCTTCTTCCAGAGTTAGAACCCTAACCCTAGCCCTAGCTACAGCTTATTTTTTGAGCCCGAACTTAAGCATTAGCCTAGCCCTAGCTTTAGCTACAGCTTAAGCTTTAAAAATAAAAGCCCTAGTTTTTTAGCGTCTTATCCTGAGCTTCGGCATAAACTTTCAGCCCCTTAATAGTACCTTTATGTTTTAATGTAACCCTACACTTAATTCAAGCCATGACCTAAACGTAGTGTAAGCTCTAGCCTGTTTCCTAGGTCTAGCTCTAACTAAACCTTTAGGCCTTTTTTAGCTTACTTTAGCTTTGATCTAGCCATTTTCTACTTTGACCAATTTTTTTTCAAAGCCATACCTAAGACAAGGCTTAAAATTTTTTAAATTATATAATAGTAGCATCTCTCTACCCTACCCAAACTAAAAAAATATTTTTTTTAAACTTTTTAAACTAAGGGTCGCTAAAGTAAAATGTATTCAATTTATACAGCCATTGTGAACAGTAAGTATATGTAAGTAGAATAAATATGCGATAAGATGATTGAAAGTTGGTTGTAAGTAAAAATATTGGTTATAATAATGCACTTTTGTGTAATATATAGCTATATATAGTAATAAATAAGTATAAAAAAACAGTAAATTGTAGTATGCTACTTATATTAAAAGG
This sequence comes from Bursaphelenchus okinawaensis, assembly GCA_904066225.2. Classification (NCBI taxonomy): domain Eukaryota; kingdom Metazoa; phylum Nematoda; class Chromadorea; order Rhabditida; family Aphelenchoididae; genus Bursaphelenchus; species Bursaphelenchus okinawaensis. Next base: position 1,452,715 of record CAJFCW020000002.1, on the reverse strand, counting down.
TTTGACAAACAATTTAAATCGAAAAATTGAAAATTTCAAAAATAAAAGTTAAGTATTGATTATGAGTCAAGGTAAGTTAGGTAGTCTATCTAATTGTAATGACAGTACGTATAAAATGCCCAGAGCCCTAGCCCAGAGCCCTAGCCCAGAGCCCTAGCCCAGAGCCCTAGCCCAGAGCCCTAGCCCAGAGCCCTAGCCCAGAGCCCTAGCCTAGAGCCCTAGCCCACAGCTTTAGCCGGAGCCTTAGCCCAGAGCCCTAGCCCAGAGCGCCAGCCCAGAGCCTTAGCCCAGCGAACTAGCCAGAGCGCTAGCCCAGCGCCCTAGCCAGAGCCCTAGCCCAGAGCCCTAGCCCAGAGCCCTAGCAAGCTAAAAACCGAAAAAAAATATTGTGTATAAGGCAAAAATGTATCGTACTATACAGTATACGTGCTATATAGTACCTTTTTTAACACACAATTGCAGCATAGTACACTACAGTACTATATACAGTACGACAATATAAAAAACAGACAGTAAAGTTTTATAACTGGTTGTTAACGAAAGTATTGGGCTAAGAAAGCATCTAATTATTGTGGTAAAAACATTGACAATCAATTAATAAAGATGACATTACAGTATTTTTATAATAAAATACTGTAAATTTTGTACTAAAACAATAAAGTTCGTACTAGTACTAGATTTAAAAAAGCACTAAAGCTAAAGTTTTAATAGTACAGTACCATCAAACAAAGCTAAAGTGCCCTCAAATGAAGTTCAGTACTCCCAAATAAAGTTACAGTAGCTTGAAGCTACAGTACTCTCAAATAAGTTACAGTACTGCAGTACAGTTTATTGAAGCTAGAGTGTCTTCTAATTAAACTACAGTACGTTCAAATGAAGCTACAGTACCTTTGAATGACAACTGCTACTTAAAACTACAGTAGACTAAAAAAAGCTACAGTACATTCAAAAGAAACTACAGTAAATACAAAAAATAAAGCTGCAGTATCCATAGACAACATTATACATGAAGCCGTCGATGATTGGCCTCAATAACAGCCTTAAGTTGTTCCAGTTCACTGTTCAGCTTGACCATCTCATTCCTCAAATTATTGTTCTCCAACTCGAGCTGTTGAGCACGATGTGAACGCATCTCAAAAATAGCACGTCGGTTAGCACGACAACGCTTCGCGGCCTCATTGTTCCTCCTCCGCCTATCTTGGTACTTGGCATTGGTCTTCGAACTGGTACCCTGACTGGTACCGTCGTGCAAAGCAGGACTAATTTGGCTTCGATTCGAATCGGTGGTAGATCGTGTAGAATGTGGAGAGCCCAGAGAATCCGAGTCGCTTTTTTGACTGGTCGATAGGATGAGTTGAGGTGACGAGGATTTGGCCGAACGTCGCTCGACTAGGCCACTTTGCTTCTCGGTACGACTCTCGATTACAGTAGGACTTAAGCGAGAGGGGTTGCTTAGGATACTGGCCAAGTTTTGGTACGATTCATAGTTAAAAGGGCGTGGTTCGACCTTGGGCTGGGTTGGTAAGGGCCAGTTCGAGGAGGATTGAATACTGTCGGTGTGGTGAAGTACAGAGGAGCGCGGCTCGTGAGCTGTGGGAAGGTGGTTTAGGAATTGAATGTTACCTGGTCCTGAAATTGGAGGTGTTAGGTCAAGATTAAGATAACTTTTTTAGGGTGGAGTAGGCTAGGATAGCAGACTATGTTAGGGTACGTTTGGGTGTGATAAAGTAAGGCAGGGTACGTTAGATATGTAATCAAATACCCTCCAGCTATTATAATATAAATTTTTATAAAGCTCTACTCAGCCAGCGACTCTTCCCTAAACCGTGCTCCAGGTGCACAGTTCGCGATCTTCAACGTTCCACCAGCTACATTAGCCAGCAGAACGAACTTCACGCTCTGGAAGGGTCACCACGGCTCGATCATCGTAGAGTCAGGTGGTGAAACCTAGACGTTAGACGAGAGTATGCTTACTACAGAAATGATCCTGTGAAGCATGATCTCGGAGAATAGATTCTTTCTCTTTTGAGTGATAAAACGGGTGCTCGCTTTTTGATTGGGAAAAAGCGCGGGTGAGAGAAAAGAGAGAGCGATATTTCGGCCGTTTCTTTGCTTCTCTGGCTTTTTTGCGCGGGGTTTTGGCGCTCTCTTTATTTATTCCGCTATTTCGTCAGCCCGTGAAACGAAAGAGAGAAAACTGTTGCGCTCTCTAAACAGCCTTTCGCGCTCTCACTGTTAATTGCGCTTTCTCGTCGGCCCACAAAACAAAAAGGAATTCCGCGCGCTCTCTAACCACTTTTTCGCGCTCTCTTTTTTTTTCTCACTCTTTCGCAGATCAAGAGGAAATCAAAGAAAAAGGCTGCGATCAAGAAAATAGCGTATAAAATTGAGAGGGCAGGTAAAGAAAATTTAAAAAAACAATTTTTTATTGAAATTCGAATTTCCCCCTTGATTTTCAAAAAATTTTCGAAATTTCGGACTTATTGAAGTGTAAAACAAGGTCAAAAAGTGAAATTTAGGCCGATTTTCTCGCTAAAATTAACTTTTTTCGAATTTTAAATGTTAAAAACAAAAGAAGTTAATAGTTTATTAGTTTTAAAATTAAAACGCAATGTGTAGGCAATATTTTTTGATAAAATCCCTCAAGATTTTTTAAAGTTTGATCGATGTTTGACCGAAAATAAGGCCAAAAAACGTTAACTTTAGGCCCAAAACCCCCCTTGAAAATTCAAAAAATCTGTCATAACTTACCCCTTTGAAGAATATGTGAAGCTCCAACAGGGAAATTAGCTTCAGCATTCTGAATCTCCTTGTTATCACCACTTTTATTGTCCAAGCTTCCACTAGGCTGATCAGTGGGCTTATCAGTAGCTTCCGTCTTGGAGCTGCTTGGAAAGAGGCCGTCGAACCTCATGGTGTTGCTGACAGCCGGGTTTTGGGCCGAAAACAACGGGTTTTGGACTAGTAAGTTGATTGGTTCTTTAACTAGATCACTCAGGCTTTGGGACGACGTTTGGGAGGCCTCAAGTGGTGCTGTTAAGGCTGTGGCTGATGCAAAGGTGGAAAAGGCCTAAAAAATAGGTTTTTAGGTAACAAAAATAGAAAAAAGTAAAATTAAGTTTTTAGCTGTAATTAGGAATAGACATGGTCGGATAAAGTAGGGTCAGGTAGCGTAGAGTCGGGTTGGGTAGGCTAGGGTGGGGTAGGGTAGGGTAAAGTAGGATAAAGGGGCAGAAATGAACGGGGATTTTTTTAAAGGGGGAATGATATATCACAAAAAAAATTTTTTCCACTAAAATTTAGCCTGTCCCCCCCCCCAAATAAATTTTTTTTTCTGCCTTTTTTCTCCAGCTCCTCTATATTACCCTGCCCACCACCTACCCTACCATGCTTTATCCTATTTTACCCCACCCTACCCTAACCTACCGTACTCCAACCTACCGTACTTTATCCTACTTTACGATGAGTTACCCTACCCAGCACTACCCCCGTCATCGACCCTCCCCCCCCCCTCCCCACCCATCAAAATCACCCCGCCCACCCACGTCCTTATGAACCCAAAAGCAACCCACAGTTAATATTATAAAATAGCTTGCACTTTTAAAAAAAATTTTTTAAATTTTTTTTAAGTTTAAAAAACCGACAAAAATGTGAGAATTGTAAAAGGTGACAAAACAATATTAGCGGTTGAAAGTTTTTGAGCAAAAAACGACTTGCTTGACATCCGAACCCGCATAAAAGGAAAAAAAGGGTGCAGACAACCCAGAAATGACCCATTTTACTTTTTATAATCGGGTTGTGAAATAAAAAAACGACTTGAAACAATCGAAAGCGGTGAAATTAGAAGCATTCCTTTATTGTTAGGGCAAAAACAGACATTTTTTAGTTTTTTTTTCTGTTTTAGGCTTAAGTTTAAAATTTAAAAAAAATATAATAATTTTAAATTTTTATCTTTGAATATTAGTTTAATTTGCAAGGGGGGGGGATGACATAAACTTGCTTTAAAAAGTGAAAAATGGCAAGAACTTTCCTTACAAAACAAAGAAGGGCAAGAACTTTCTTTACAAAGAAAAAATGGCAAGAAATTTCTTTACAAAGCATAAAATGGCAAGAACTTTCTTTACAAAAAATAAAATGGCAAGAACTTTCTTTAAAAAACAAAAAATGGCAAGAACTTACTTTACAAAACAAAAAATGGCAATAACTTTCTTTACAAAACAAAAATGACTGGAACTTTCCTTACAAAACAAAAAATGGCAAGAATTTTCTTTACAAAGCAAAAAATTTTTTAAAACGTTTTTTCGCCCTTCCCATCTCCGCTTGAGTACCAAAAATTACCAGTCTCCTACCAAATTTAGTGCTCCTTATGTCTAAAATACCTCTTTTATAAAAGTTAGTTTAGGTATAAATAATATTCCCCTGAAAATGCTGTTGGCGATAACCCGAAAGGCTAAAAGTGAGATAAAATGAAAGGCGATGCCCTTTTTTCGCTTTTTTAGGTCAAGAAAAAGCGTCGTAATTCTGGAGTATGCAAATTTCCCGTTGTAAAAACATTGTCATTGCCATTAAAACTAGCCCAGAGCCCAAACCCAGAGTCCTAGCCCAGAGCCCTAACTCAGAACCCTAGACCAGAGCCCTAGTTCTAGTCCTAAGCCTAGCGCAGACACGTAGCCCTAGCCCCGAGCCCTAGCCAACGGCCGGTCCGAAAGCCCTAGCCCAAAGCCCTAGCCCAGAACCCTAGCCCAGAGCCCTAACTCAGAACCCTAGCCCAGAGCCCTAGCCCAGAGACAGCCCAGAGCCCTGGCATAGATCCTTAGCCTAGAACCCAAGCTTAGACACCTATTTCAGAGCCAGAGCTTAAAAATCTAGCCTAAAATCTTAGTTTAAAGCCCTAGTTATCCTAAGGGCTTAATTTAAAAACTTAGCTTAAAACCCTAGCTTAACGCTCTAGCCTAAACAGCTAGTCTAATGCTTCAGCTAACCTAAGACTTTGGTTTGAAGCCTTAACCTAAAACTTTAGCCTAAGGCGGGGCCTAATGCTCTAGAGATTGAAGGTCCAGCTAAGTCTTACAATTGTTACCCTAAAGATCTAGCTCTAGTCCCGGTTCTACCTTTATCTCTAGCCTGGAACTTTAGCCAAAATATATAAATAGCTTAAAGCCCAAGCCTTGAGCTTTAGTCTAAAGCTTAAAACTTGAAGCCTAAAGCTCTAACTCTTCTTTAGCCTACCATAGCTCTGCCCTACCATAACATATACTATAGATCTATTCAAACTTCTACCCAATACCTACCCAAGCCACATCATAGCCTTTACTACAGCCCTACCAAACCAGCCCTATCTCCAGTTGAATTTTAAAATTAAACCTACCTGCTGCTGCTGAGTTTGTTGTTGTAGAATCGCTTGTAAATTGGCCAAACTGTTCAATGACATTCCATTGAACAGGTTATTGTAAACTGAGGCTGAATCGAAAGCAGTTGGATACAGTAATGAAGCCAGATGTTGGAAAGCTGGTGTCGTATTCAACGTGTTGTACAGGTTACAAAGGTTTGGCTGTTGAAAGTCGTTGGTACTCTGGATACAACTAGTACTATTCGTCGGATTAGTACCATTTAATGCGCTTAGAATAGAACTTGTACCACTTTCAGCGTTTTGAGTACTAGTAGGACCAGTTGTAGTACTTTGAATGTGCGGTGTTGGGTTCATAGTACTAGCTGTAAGATTTACAGTACTACTAAGACCTGTACTAGTAGGACCATTCAATGTACTAGTCGAACCGTTCAACGTATTGGTTGGACTATTTAATGCATTAGTAGTACTATTCAAGTTGGTAGTAGTACCATTTCCACTTTCAGTCAAAAAATGGTACTGGTCGCTTTGTAGTGGTACTGGCTTTGGTCGAATAAGATCGGAAGCCAAATTTTCTGATTTTGTTACTAATGGTACTGATGGTACCGATGGTACTGTAGATGATTTTAAAGAAAAATTTGAGTTTTGTTCAAAATCACTTCCTGTATGACAGTTGGCACCAATGGTACTACTGGTACCACTCAACATGAAATTAGTACCATTTGCAGGAATTGTGGTACCATTTAATGGCATGGCAGTACTAATTGAGGGCATTGTGGTGCCATTTAAAGACATTGGAATACCATTTGAAGGTATTGTAGTACCATTTGAAGGCATTGCGGTTCCATGTGAAAGCATTGTAGTACCATTTGAAGGCACTGCAGTACCATTAGCTTTTGGTACACTTTTAGGTCCCTGAACGATTACCGTATCCATACTACGCTCAAGCTGACTTTTCAAAAAATGATTTTCCTGCTTCAAAGCCTGTAGCCGTTGATCAATCTCCTCTTCAAACGGACGACGCTTCATGGATTCTGAAGAAGAATCGTCTGATGTGCACCGTTTACGCCATTGTGAGGACAGCTTTTGAGGCGTCCTGAAAGTTTTGGCAGTTAAAAATGAGTTTGAACTAGTAAAACGGCAATAACTTTCTTTATAAAACAAAAAATGACAAAAACTTTCTTTACAAAATAAAAAATGGCAAGAACTTTCTTTACAAAACAAAAAATGGCAAGAACTTTATTTACAAGACAAAAAATGGCAAGAACTTTCTTTACAAAACAAAAAATGGCAAGAATTTTCTTTACTAGACAAAAAATGGCAAGAACTTTATTTACAAAACAAAAAATGGCAAGAACTTTCTTTACAAAACAAAAAATGGCAAGAACTTTCTTTACAAAACAAAAAATGGCAAGAACTTTATTTACAAGACAAAAAATGGCAAGAACTTTCTTTACAAAACAAAAAATGGCAAGAACTTTCTTTACAAACTAAAAAATGGCAAGAACTTTCTTTATAAAACAAAAAAAAAATGAAATTTATAATGTAAAATACGATAAAATAACCAAGAATTTTAAAATATTTTACCTAATGTCACTGTCACAATATCCACTGTTCACATCGTTTTCTTTGCTCTTTTCGCTTCTCGGGCTTGAAGCTGGTGAACTTGGGGTGGTTGAGCGGCTGCTACTCAACTCCACACCTACCATTACCCAAAAATTGATCTGAAAGTCACTTTTTTTAATCTTTAATTTAAATTTTGCTATAACAGTTAGACCTGAAAAAGACACTACAGGCCTAAGGCAAGGCAAGCCAAGCCCAGACCGTCACATATTTTTTTACAGGCCCAGTGATAAAGTCAAGCAAATGGCCTTTATAAAAAAAACGCGTGTTCGAAATTCAAATTAACCAAAACACTTAGGAACGATAAGGAAAACGCCAGAACGTTTCTTTAAAATCGCGAGAGTGACCAAAATATGTAAATTAAACGCGTTTTACTTACTTAAATTTTAAAAAATGACGAAAAATAAAAAAAAATGCAAATCTTCTACTTTGATAAGCAATTTGCTTAGTTTCGAGCGGGGTAAAATTAAAAAAAATCTTTATAGCGAGCAGGTAAGTAGAGGTAGAGGAAAGGAGGCGAAGGGGGTGAAGTAGGGTAGGAGAAAGGTAGGGGAAGGATAGCATAAGATAGAGTAGGTCAAACAAAAGCGAAAAACTTAAAACAACAAAAAAATTCATGTTGTCCTACCATACCACAAACTACTCTTTCCTACCCTACTGCAACCTACCTTACTCTAAATTCTCCTATCCTATCCTACCTTATCCTATCTTGTCTCGTCTGACTTTAATCTGCCCTACTCTGCCTTACTCTACTCTATCTTACCCTACCCAATCGTATGCAACTTTACCCCCGCCCCCTATTTTAAAACAAAAAAATAAAAAAGTAAAATTAAAAATTTGCATAAACCAAAAAAAATTAAAAAAATTTTAGAATAACTTTAAAGTTGAGCATATTAGCTCGTATGCAATCAGAATTTTCACTTTTGCCGCAACAGATTACGTGCCCCCTTTTGACCCGGAAAAAACCGGCTGTAATTACGCGAGATCTTGTCGAAATCCTCGAAAAAAGCAACGAAAAAACCGGTTTTTTGCCGTGAAGTGCCGTTTTAACGCGAGGGTTGAAACGCTCGTTCCGGAATGCGAAAAAACAACGAAAACTGTTTTGTTACAGTACTCCTTATCTACATTTTATAACGTTTTAAAAAAGTCTTGGCAAAAAAAAATTTAGTGATCCACCCCAAAAAATTTTTTTTACCTCAGCCGACCCTACCATATGAATTCCTAGTTGACCTGTCTTGCCACCCTCTTTGCTCTTCACTGCCGTGCCGTCCCTTTTCCTGCCCTACCCCTGCCTTACCGTACTCTACCCCTCAGCCCCCCCCCGCCATTTAAAATTCAAAAAATCTAAAATACCGTACCCTACAAAACAAAATTTGAATACAACCAAAAAACTTTAACAATAAGCGATATTTTAAAACAATGAAAGTGTTGGCAACATTGTGTAATGTGCCGACAAAGGTTGATCGCTGGTATTGTTTTTGGCCTCTCGAGGTGCCCCTTTCGCTATCGCAATACGCTCAGAAGCTTTGTCTCAGAATTCACGCCGTGCCAAATTGAATATAATTATATGTTTTTATTTGCCGTACCTTACCCTACACTACCCTACCTATCCTATCCTACTCTACCCTACCCTACCCTACCCTACCCTACCCTACCCTACCCTACCCTACCCTACCCTACCCTACTTTACTCTGCATTACCTTGCCCTATCTTACCGAACCTTAAGTCCCAAGGTACTCCAGGCCTCGCTCTGTCGTACCGTATCTCATGCCCTACCGTACTCCAATCTCCATTCCATCCTGCCGTACCGCACTTTAAGTCCTAGTTTACTAAACCTTACCGTATTCCAAGCCCTGTCCTACCTGCTGTATCGTTCTTAAAGCTCAACCGAACACTAAAGCTTACCGTACCACATGCTTTTCCCTACCTTGTCGTGCCGTACCTTAAGTTTTACCGTACACTAGGTCTTGCCGTACTCCATCTCCTACCTTACTCAGCCTTAGCTTGCCTGTCTTAGTCAACCTTAAGCCCTACTTCACATCAAGCCTTTTCCTATCCTACCGTACCGCAAGCTCTAGCGTACACAAAGCCTTACTGTACTCTACGCCCTGCATTACTCTGCCGTACCGTACCACAAAAAAATTGAGAATGTGATACTAAACAGTACGTCCCTAAAAATAAAAAAAACATCTTTCCTCTAAAAAGTTGTTTGCTTACTGTAAAAAGTACTACATGATTACACAAAACGGTACTGTATTATTTCTTTTAACAGTATTGTACGCTTCCCCGCGAACACTCTACCACTTTATTCCGTTCACAGTATAAATTTCCGGTCATTTTGCGCGAAACCAGTTTTCGAGCGATGAAAAAACAACTAAATTTGTGGTGTTGCGCGGGCAACCCGGACTTGACCTCATAAACTTTTTTTGCTTGTTTTTACGCGTAAAAGACGACTAATAAGGATGAATAATGTTGAGCTTGGTTACGAAAGGAATTTAAATTAAAATGATGTTTTAAAAAATTCGAAAAATTCATTAAATTTAAATTTTTAAATTTCAAATGGCAAAAAGTAAAAATATTTTTCCCTACCCTACTCCTAGCCCAATAATCGCACCGAGAAAAATTTTGACTTGTCCTTATCTTAAGCCTCAGCTTTAGCCTTAAGCTCAGCTATAGCCCCAGTCTTAGCAATAGTCTCAGTTGTGGCTTGAACCGAAACCTAAGTCCAATCCTATGCCTTAACATTAGCATTGGCCTTAGCATCATCGTCAGCATCATCCTTAGCCTAAGCCTTAGATTTAGCTTTAGCACAAGGTTTATACTTAGCCCTAGCATTAGCCGTAGCCCTAGCTTTAGCCTAAGCATTAGCCTAAGCCTAAGCTTAAGCCTAAGCCTAAGCCTAAGCCTCAGCCTAAGCCTAAGCCTAAGCCTAAGCCTAAGCCTAAGCCTAAGCCTAAGCCTAAGCCTAAGCCTAAGCTTAAGCCTAAGCCTAAGCCTAAGCCTAAGCCTGGCCTAAGCCTGGCCTAAGCCTGGCCTAAGCCTGGCCTAAGCCTTAGCCTTAGCCTTAGCATTAGCATTAGCCTTAGCTTAAACCTTAGCCTTAGCATTAGCATTAGCCTTAGCTTAAACCTTAGCCTTAGCATTAGCATTAGCATTAGCCTTAGCCTTAGCCTTAGCCTTAGCCTTAGCCTTAGCCTTAGCCTTAGCCTTAGCCTTAGCCTTAGCCTTAGCCTTAGCATTAGCATTAGCCTTAGCTTAAACCTTAGCCTTAGCTTTAGCCTTAGCTTTAGCCTTAGCTTTAGCCTTAGCTTTAGCCTTAGCTTTATCCTGAGCTTTAGCCTTAGCCTTAGCATTAGCCTTAGCTTGAACCTTAACCCTAGCCTTGACTTCAGCTTTAGACATGATCTTAGGTTAGCCTTAGTCTTTTGCTTAGGATTAGCCTTAGCCCGAGCCAATAGCTTTAGTTCTAGCTCTATCTCTTGCCTTAACCCTGAACAGAGCCTTAGCCTGATATCATTATACAAAAATTAAAAATTTAGCACCTTAATTCCGCTTCTCCATTCAATACAAAAGTGAAAGCCGCGCCACTGAGAATCGGCTACAAACGTTTGGCGGCATCGCGAAAGCGATCCATGCAAAAATTTTGTAGCGGATTGAGGTCGGCTAACCGGACAAAAGCTATTTTCGAGTTCGAAAAGTGTCATTGCCCTCCAGTTTTCCTCCTCGCTTGTCGTCGAAAAAAAACTCCACTCAACATTGACCTAGTTTCGGACGATTTTTTCATTATTTCTGGAATTTCGCTTTCTTTTTGAATCCGATAGCAGCGAAAGTCATCTTCGAATCGGCTTTTTATTGTTGAAAGCGAAATCTAATTGAAATCATGTAAACAATAATGTTGACATTGATGGTGGGAACTATGAAAGTTCATGAAAAGATCAAAATTTTTTTTAATTTTAAAAATTTTATAAATTTTAAATTTTTTAAAGTAAAAACATTAATTCCAGCACGAAGATTTAGTTAAAGCAAGAGCTAATGGTATTAATAATGCGTTAACTAGGCTAACGTCAGAGCCTAGCTTTACATCAAAACTAATACTAATTAAAATGTTATAATTATATATAATCCTAGAAAGAATGCTAGGGTTTGAAATGGCTTTAGGTCAATGCTTACGTTAAGGCCAGGCGTAGGAGGGCTTGAACTAAGCTAAGGTCAAAGCTTTGTTTAAAGCTGGGGCGATAATTAAGCTAAAGTCAGGCCTTGGATTCAGACAAGGCTAGCCGTATGTATAGCTAAAAGTAGAAATAGGCTAAAACCAAGGCTTGGTTTAAAACTAGGGCTCGGATTAATGATAAAGATAAGGCTAAAGCTTACGGAAAAATGCTAAAACTATGCCGCATGCTAGCATTCATGCTAAGTCTAGAGCTGAGGCAAGACTAAAGCTTTCACTAGGCTAAAGATAGAGCTAGAATTAAAGTTTTTAGGCTTAGTTTGAGGTTAGAGCTACGCCAGAGCTTAGGCTAAAATGCTAGAACTAAAGCTCAAGCTGCTGCTTAAGCTAGGACTAGGACAGGGCTAAGTGTGGGACTAGGGCTTGAACTAAGGCAAAGCCAAAGCTAAAGGTAATAATAGACCGAGAACTAGGCTAAGGTCAACGCTTGGGTTAAGAATAGAACTGGAATTACAAAAAATGTAAGGCTAAGGCTAACGAGTTACGCTAATGACTTCGGCTAATAATATTTAGGGCTCTGGGCTAGGACTTTCTGCTAGGGTTCTGTGCAAGGGCTCTGTGCTGAGCTCTCGACTTGGGCTCTGGGCAAAGACTAAGGCTATTTTTCACCACAAAAACCTTTCAAAAACTTTGTTTACAAATTTCAAAATTGGTTTTTTTAAACTCAACCCCCCCTCCTCCTCCAATAATTTTTAAAAAAACCCAATACCCTCCCCTTCCATTCCTTCTACCCAGACCTTCCCCCTCCCAAAAAATCCTTTCAACTTGACCTGTGCACCCACCAAACAAGGTAAATACAGAAGCGGTCGATATTAGCCTCACTCTCAATTTTCGTCGGTCGGACCGGATATCGGCTAGCCTCGTTTTCGATCGTTCTCCCCGTGTTTTCTGGGTCAATCCATTAAAAAAGTGATCGCGCAAGACGAAAAAAAAACATTCGAAAGGGAAAGTCAGTGTTGCATGTTTCACGATGAATAATATAAAAGTTAGCGCGGATTCTGAAGATTCATTCGCAAAAGCTTTGTCATTGTGGGTCATGTTGGGTTAGGTAGGTCAGTAGGGTACAAGAATTACAAAGTTAATATGAATTTTAAAACTTTTCAAAATTTCAAAAAATTTTAAAAAATTTTTAAAATTGTCATTTTTTAAAAATTTTTGTTTTGTAAAGAAAGTTCTTGCCATTGATTGTTCTGTAAACAAAGTTATTACCATTTTTTTTTTGTTTTTTAAAGTCAGTTTTTACCATTTTTTGTTTTGTAAAGAAAGTTCTTGCAATTTTTTACTTTAGAAAGAAAGTTTTTGTCATTTTTGGTCTGGAAAGAAAATTCTTGCCGTTTCTTGCTTTGTAAAGAAAGTTTTTGCCATTTTTTGTTTTGTAAAGAAAGTTCTTGCCATTTTACGTTTTGTAAAGAAAGTTCTTGTCATTTTTATTACAGTTACTCAAAAAATTCATAAACACCCCTTAAATTAAAAAAAATTAAAAATTACCCCCCACAATCAAAAAATAGTAAATACAACTACCCTTCCCTAAACAAAAAAAAATACAAATTACCCTACCATAAAAAATAAAAAAAGTGTAAAACAACCCAGTTGCGATATGTCAAAACCGATAATTCAAAAAAGAAACGCCGCCGTACAACAGATGTCTAATATTATAATATTTGGACTAGCACAACTGTTGCCAGAAGAACGAGGTTGTAATCTCGACTTGCGCAAACCTAGACTAATACCCTACCCTATCTTACCCAGCCTACTCCAGCCTACCCTACTCGACAATACCCTACGCGACCCTATTCTACCCTACCCTACTCTACCCTACCCTACCCTACCCTACCCTACCCTACCCTACCCTACCCTACCCTACCCTACCCTACCCTACCCTACCCTACCCTACCCTACCCTACCCTACCCTACCCTACCCTACCCTACCCTACCCTACCCTACCCTACCCTACCCTACCCTACCCAACCCTGCTCAACCCAACCCACCCTACTTTATTCTACAACACTTTACTCCACCCTACCCAACCTCAATAATCATATCCCTACCCTTACCCCTACACCTAGCCCTAGCACTACGGCGCAATACATCTAAAAATACGCAGTTATTCATGCCATACCGTAACAAGACGACACCATACATACCCTGCCCCAACCTACCCCACTTTACTCTACATTTAAAACATACCCTGCCCATAAAGAACCCAAAAAATCAACCATGCCTTTAAAAAACACTGTGGTTGCCAAGGACTCAACCGTTTCCCAGTGCCACTACCACCAAACTATTGTAAAAAATCCTAAAGCCCCAACTTTTATACTACTCATCCTACTCAACCCCCAACTCCCATTCCTCCCCCTCCTCTCGTCCTCTCTCCCCCGCCCACTGCCCGACACGTCCCCTCCGACCTTCCATCGTCCTCCACGATACCCATCCTCAGCCCGCACAGCAGGTAACCAACCACCCAACCCTCTTCAGTCTAGACTAATTATCCTAACGAGCCGGTGTACAGTAAACCGTTATCCTAAACGAGCCGGTGTACAGTAAACCAAAAAAATCAAAACCATCCAGGGCGGGGCGCGAGGGGGGGGAAGGGGGGGGTTTTGGGGGGGGAGGGAGGAAAAGTGTAAAAAAATTTTTCAGATAAGTTGAACTTGGTCCCCCCCTGTGAATTTAATTTTTTTCAAGCCCCGCTCACAGACTAAAAGTGGCTGCCCGGCCCTGGAAGCGCCCATGCCCAACTTAATTGGCCCCTTCCTCTGTAAAAACAAACTTTTTATGTGATAAAAAAATTTACACCCCCTATGTAAGGAAAATAAAAAAGTTTACCACCCTCTATGTAAGGAACATAAAAAAGTTTACCACCCCCTATGTAAGGAAAATAAAAAAGTTTACCACCCCCTATGTAAAAAAAATAAAAAAATTTACCACCCCCTAGTTCTTGCCCTAGACCTATAACTGTAAACCAAAAAGAGCCCTAGTTCTAGCCCTTACCGTAACTCCCTATTTTTTTTACCCCCACCCCCCCCCCTCTCCCGTGAGCAAAAAAAAACACCCCAGCCTAACAAAGCAGCTCGTAGCCAAAACTGAAAACCAAAAAAAATTGCCAACCAATTTTTTACCGCACCCTGACCCTGGCAGCATCGGTCATTCAAAAACAGAAGAGAATGAGGTCAGCGAAAGCGCAACAGTCGCCGATCCAGAAAGTGTTGTGACCTTTAGACCGGGTGAAAGGTCAGCCCTAAAAAAATGTCTGGCCACTCTCTATTGATCCCACAGTCTCTTCGGGGTCCTCTCATCATATTTTTTTTTGTCTCGCCAAAATTTGCATATTTTCCCGATTTTACGGCATTTTTTAGAGTCTACCCCCAACTGGTTGCGCATTCTAGACAATTGTTGTGATTTTTTTATCTGGCTAGCCAAATTAAGTAATTTTTTGCCATAGTCAGCCAAACTATGTGACCTTTTTAGACTGCCTAGCCAAAAACTATGCTCTTTTTCATCTGGCTAGCCAAATTCTAAAAGCTTTTTGACCCAGCTAGACAAAGTCTAATATTTTTTAGATGACTAGCCAAATTATGTCATCATTTTGACCTGACTAGCTAAATTATGTCACCTTTTTGACCTGGCTAGCCCAAATTATGTCATTTCTAACCTAGCCAGCCAATTTCTATACTTTTTTATATGGCTAGCCGATTTCTATGATCTTTATGACCTGGCTAGCCAAATTATGTGATTTTTTGACCTAGCTAGACAAAATCCATAATTTTTTATCTGGCTACATCAATTGCTAAATATACCTGTTTTACCTGACTAGCCAAATTATGTCATCTTTTTGACCTAGCTAGCCAATTTTTATAATTTTTTTGCCCTGCCTATCCAACTTTCATATTTTTTGCCATGCCAAGCCAAATTATATCATTTGTTGCCATAGTCAGCCAAACTACGTGGCCCTTTTAGGTTGCCTAGCTAAAAACTACGATCTTTTTGACCTGGCTAGGCAAATTTAATAGCTTTCATGTCTTGCCTAGCCAAATGACAAAGCCCTTCTCCGGGCGCGAGGGATTTTTTGGACCCCCGCCCCCAGACCAAAAGTCCCCGCCCGGCCCTGCTCGCAGTAATTTGTTGGGTCGTTTTACAACGAGGCAAATATGACAAAAATAAATAATATTACATAAGAAAAAGTTGCGTAACACCATTTCTTACAATTTCTCTAAGGCTATCTTTATGATATATGGTATAACATATCGAAAAATTAGGTAATATCGCAGGTTATGTCATCCTATACTACCGTATGCTCAATTGCAGTATACCACCCTACCGTTCTTTACTCTACTCTACGTTATTTTACCATACCTTACCGTGGCCTGAAATTCCTACCTAAAAATTCAAAAAAAACACCCCTCCCGTCCCTAAATTTCAATTTTAACCCACCTGTCATTGATTATCACACCCAAAATCAAACCCCCACTTGCTATTGATTAACATACCGGAAAGTTAAAAACTTTTAAAAATTACCCCCCCCCGCATATCTTCTACCCCAAAAAAATGAAAAAAAAATCATAATAGGTTCAAAAACTGTTGCACTGCCTTTTTTGGTCGGAGTCGAGACACGCGCTGAAAAAAAGGGAATTAAAGGTCACGAAGGGGTCAGTCACAGATTAGGCGATGTCGCTTTGAAATTAGATAAGTGGAAATGACAATGAGGTCATCGCAAGGTGACGGAGGGATTAGGCTAATCAAGTCAGGGTAGATTATGAGGTAGAGAGAAGGGAGGGGGGGGAGGAGGAGAGAATGATTGATGGGTGGGGGTAGGGTAGGCGTTTGTAGGAGTGGGCTAGGGTACGGTAAGTCATAAAGCACGGTAGTGTTGAATCGCAAAAGTTCAGGATAGACCACTGGTAGGCTAAGGGTAAAGCAGGGCTCAAGCTTAGGAAGATCTGAGCAAGGCATGGCAAAACAAGGCAGGAATACGGTAAGGCAAGTCAAGTCGAAGTAGGGTAAGACTCAATAAAACTAAGACCAAAGCATGGCTTAGCCAGGACTAAGCAAGACAAAACAAGACATAGTAAGAGCTTAGGGCAGGGCAAGGCAGAACAAAGTAACAGCTTAGAGCATGGTACTTAAGTTGCGCAATTGCCATTTAAAGTGCGGCTATGTCGGCGGCCAAACTACAAACCACCCCCCCCCCTCCCTATTAGAGCGGCGACATTTTGTTACAAAAGTGCACTTACATGTCCCATAATATAATATATATGGCCAGATCGCGCAATTATTATTCCAATTCACGCGGTAAAACAAAACCATAATTGATTTGTATTCATCATACTTGAATGTTCAGAAAAAAAGGGGGGGGGGAAGGGTAAATATATTATACTAGTCGGACTATCACGAAAGATTCAACAAGTTCAGCGAATAAGAATACTAAAAAATTGTAGGTGTGGTAAATAGTGGAGCAGAATAAAAAGAGAAAAAAACTCCACTCCTAAAAAACTTTTTAAAAAAAGCTATCCGTGTCTGAAATGCCCAAAAAAACTTTCAAAAAAAATTTTTTAGTCGACTCCTCCCCTTCCCAAAAATCACCATCCCCTTCCTCCCCACTATCAGATCATAAAGCGAATTCCTCCAAAAAATTTTTTTTCATTCCTCCCACCCCGCCGCCTCTTCCCTTCCCCCAGCGAAAAAAATCACCCCACCCAACCACTCCTAACACAAACCTTAAAACTCCTACCCCATCCTACCCTACTCTAAAAGAAAAAAACCAGTTTCCCATGCCATGAGGTATGTGATGTTTTGTCAGTAATAGTACAAGAGAAACAAATTTGAACGAAAATGAAAATGAGGCCAATCCCTGATTAGAAGCGTCGACAAACACCAGTTCAAGGTTTGTGGAGCATGACCTAACACTATTCCATTACAGGGCATCACAATAGAGCAATTCTACTGTCAAGAACTTTCGTTACAAAAAATAGCAAGAACTTTTCTGACAAAACAAATAATGGCAAGAACTTTCTTTACAAAACAAAAAATGGCAAGAACTTTCTTTACAAAACAAAAAATGGCAAGAACTTTCTTTACAAAACAAAAAATGGCAAGAACTTTCTTTACAATACAAAATATAGCAAGAAATTTCTTTACAAACTTAAAAATCTTTTTAAATTTTGAAATTGTAACAAAATTTCAAACAAAATAAACTTTTACCCTGCTCTTCATTGTCAGTCAGAAAACGGAACCATTAAAAGACGAAAAAGTTGAAAACTCTTGAGAAAACTGTGTTAAAACGTTCAGATCAAGCGGCTTTTTAACAGGTTAATTGTTAATAATTGTGACAAATGTGACATACTTAATTAAAAAAGCAAAAAATCAAGATTGTAAAGAAAGTTCTTTCCATTTTTTGTTTTGTAAAGAAAGTTTTTGCCATTTTTTGTTTTATAAAGAAAGTTCTTGCCGTTTTTTATTCTATAAAGAAAGTTCTTGCCATTTTTTCGTTTTGTAAAAAAAAGTTTTTGCCATTTTTGTTTTGCAAAGAAGGTTCTTGCCATTTTTTAGTTTGTAAAGAAAGTTTTTGCCAAAAAAAATAAAAAGCTTGCCAAAAAGTAAAAAAACACCCCCTAATTGTTTAAACCTTTATTCTGTTTTCGATTCATGTTTCTTCTGTTCTACTTGATGTTCTTGTCCTTTTACAACTTGTTCTTGCGCTTTTACCTCTTGTCCTTTCACTTCTTGTTGTTCTTTCCTTTGTTCTTCTTGTTCTTGCACCTGTTGATCTTGTTGTATCTTCATGTCTTGAGCTGGATCTCTTTGTTGTTCTTGTTTTACTTGTTCATCCTCTTTAACTGATTCTTCTTGCACTTGATGGTTTACTTGGTTACTTTCTACTTGTTCTACAACTCCTTGTCCCATTACTACTACCGCTTGTGGGCCTTGTGTTTGTTGTGATTCATTTCTTTGTTGGTTTTGATGTTGTTGTACTTGATCATTCTGTTGTGTTTGACCATTTTGTTGTACTTGACCATGTTTTACTTGATCGTTTTGTTGTGCCTGACCTTGTAGTTGTACTGGAGCATTCTGTTGTTGAACTACTTGCGCCTGTTGAGCGATCGCTCTGCGATAGTCTCGCCTTTCTTCGTTTGATCTGGCGTCCATCAGGACTATAAATGATGACAATTACCTGTTTTTACGATTTATCCTACCCGACCCTCCCACTACATTATCACCTTACCCTGTCCTACAGTATCCTAACTTGTCATGAACGACCATACCCTTCTCTATCCCACCGTGCCCTACCCTACCATGCCCTACTTCCCCTCCACTTTACCCTACCATACCTTACCCTGTCCTGCAGTATCCTACCTTATCATACCTACAGTAACCTGCTCTATCCTACACTGCTCTCACACTACCCTAACCAACAGTTACCCTACCCTAATATAAATAAAAACTTACATTCAATGAAATAATTATTGAACAGTGCACCAGCTATAGTAGCGAAAATGCTCGTAAAGCACCAAAATACGATAAGGAACATCAAACCCATGACAAATGCCAAATAATATAGAACATTATACCTGAAAACATAATTAAAGCTAGGATTAAAAATGACGTTAGGCTTAAAATAAAATTTTAGGCTTAAAAATAATAGTTTAGGCATGAAAATAATATTTTAACCTTAAGAATAAGATTTTAGGCTTAAAAATGACTTTTAGGCTTAAAATAATATTTTAGGCTTGAAAATAATAGTTTAAGCTTAAAAACGACTTTTATGCTTAAAAATAATATTTTAAGCATAAAAATGACTTTTAGGCTTAAAATAAAATTTTAAGCTTAAAAATGACGTTTACGCTTAAAAATACACGTTTAGACTTAAAAATGTAAGTTTCGGCTTATAAATACATAGAAACGTTTAAAACTGCACCTACAGAAACGAATAAACATGTACATCACTCGATCGTTTCACATATTCATGTGTAACTTGTGTCATACGATTGGCAAGGCTTCTGAGCAGCCATTCAATTCCATCATTTAGTTCAGAAATTTTTGGCATCATCTTATCAACTGTGGTTGTCGCTAAAATTTTTAAAATTTACTTCTTCTCTTTAGGGCATGTGAGGCAAGCCTAAAGCTACGCGAAGAAAACAGTAAACAAAAAAACTAAAAAATCAATAGTAGGTAGGCGGAATGCAAATTTTTGAAATTGTATGGTAGAGACCGAGATTAAGGTCAGGATGAAGGGAGTGGTAAAGAAGAGATAGAAGTAGAAGTAGTTGTAGATGTGAGGGGTATGAGTAGGGAGTAGAGGGTAGAAAAAAAACTTACCATTTCCAGTGTCAAAACCAAAAATATATCCAGGTAAAATTCCCAAAAACACGCACTCTGTCACATTGTACTCTTCTGGGCATTGCCCCAAAGTATTCACGTCTTCAGTCCCATTCGGAATGGCACTATAGTTACTATTCCCAACTTGATGTAGTACCATACCAAACAATGGTTGATAACCCTGAACTTTGCCTTGGATTCGAAGAAATTCCTGAAAGATATACCAAAATATATCATTGTAAAGCTTGGAAAAACATCACGTTTCAAGTTGGCCTAACAATTCTTACTGTAACAACGTCATAACAAAGACTTACATTCACAAGTTCATCAGGAGAACAATAGTCTTCGTGGCCAAAATCATCAATATAAATGACATTTTTAAGTGTATCGTTGGTCAAATCCATGAAAAATGATATCTTCATGATCTTCCAGACTAGTTTTTGACAAGGCAAATTTAGTTCATTCGTTAAAGCTAAAAGTTTTAGATATAAAATTCAAATTTCCGTTTTTCCGCCGTTTTTGGCATTCTGTTTCTGTGTCATTTTTAGATATAAAGCAATCTTATTTGGCAGATACAAACTAGAAAGTTCGTATTTTACTCTAAATTAATTATCTTCCTGCTTAACAAAAAAAACTTTTAAAATTCAAAATTCCCGCCATATTTGGCATTGTGTTCTATAGTAATATTTAGGCCAGAAAAAGATTCTAAAGCTAAAACAGAACACTTGGTAAATCAGTTCCGTATTCTACAATCCATAAAAAGCTTTTAAAAATAATTTTATACCTAAAAAATAAAATTCAAAGTAATATTAACTTACACTCATTCAAAAACATAGATTCATTATTTTGCGGTAACGTATCATAACGTCGGTAAGAAACATCGCTTCTATTCGACATAAAGAACCACATAAATTGGTCATCAAACAGTACAACATCCATCCCCACCATCTTGTTAGTCTCCATTTTCAGGTATCGACAAGCAATTTCTGTAAATAACCAGTCGTGCAAGGGGTCCTAAAATGTAAAAATATAATTATACTAAAACAATGTATCGTATCTTTGATTTAAAATTGTATTTCAGCCCTCTTGTTGGGTTTTTCACATAAAATTAGCAAAAACCCCGTCAAAAGAGGGATATTATCGTAGTGCTCTAGACAAATATAATCATAACTTTCTTCACAACATAGCTAAGAAACTGAAACTTTGTACAAATTTAGGTAATGAAATTACTCAACAAACACGATAAATAAAATTTTAAAATCCGAAAGACTTTGAAAGATATACCCACTTTACTCCGCTGCTTCCAAGCGGATTCGAACTTTCGTGATTTTTCGTCATTTTCAAATATATGCACGGCCGTAAATCAAGGTACTATTCCCAAAACTAACAAATATATACAATTCTATTATATGTCCTACAAACCTTATAATCAACATTTTAAATTAAAAAATTTTTGAAATTTTGTAAAAAGTACTGTACGGTTAAATTACTGTAACTTCAAAAACTCTGCGAATTTCTGAATTTCAGTTAAAACATTAGTTGTGAAAATGATTGATCTACAATCGCTCAAAATATCAAGCCACTAGCTACATTTTCAAAAAAGTTACATTGAAAAACATTCTTGTTACCCATTTTTTAACTTTCCTTAATATTCCATTCATAAAACTTTGTTTTTTCAAATAAAAACTCAAATTTATAAACTCACATCTTTCGCATCGTCTTTGAACATCATAATAGTAGCCGAAATTTCCTTTGGCTTTACATAATCGACCAGTTGAAAGTCCCTGCATCCCAGAAACCATGAAGCTCGTACATACCAAGTGCAAACTAAAAGTAAAAGAATGGATTTCATTTGAAACCGACTAGTTTCAGTAAAAGTAGTTGTAAAGAATAAGTGTTTCATAATTTGAAGCATGTTTGGTCGGAAAAGAAGTTTTATCGACCGGAATTAATTTCTTCTCTCGACACAGTATGTTCAATTTGGTCCCAACACGAAAAGCATATAGACGATAATTCTTTGGCGTCCCGTTTGTTGTAGCAACATCTTTGACATTTTTATATTATTGAGACTATAACTAGTTGATAAACGTTTAGAATAGTTAGTATTTTGTTAGTTTATTATCATGAAGACATCTACACCATTGCGGAGCCAAAAGGAAGCTTTCCAAAAGCGAAGTAAGTTTAATTATGTTTTAGGGATGGTAAAATAAGGTTTATTAGTCGATAAATGATCTGTTAGCTGTTTTACAGGTTTTTTGATAGATTGTGGTTGATTTTATTTAGTTTTTGAGTCGTTTTTCAAAAAAAATTTTTTAGTTAACAAAATTTTTAAAATGAATATTTAGATACAAGATTAGGTAACAAACCATAATATATATTATTATAGCTCTGAACAGTTAAAATTAGACTTAAAACTTAAGCTTTAACCTAAAAAATGGATTTTAGTTAACAAAAACTCTTATTATATTGTTTTAGATGATGGATCACCAAGAACCAGGCTCGACACATCGAGAAATAGTAGTGGCTCATCGAGAGATAGCTCCTTTATAATGAGCTCAATTGAACATGTTGATGATAAGCGTCACAATTTGAGTTCTGCAGCTGAAAGTGATAATGCATTATCTGAACCAATGGAGAAGCTAAAAGTCAAGGATGAGCCCATTAAATTATCAGTCAAGTTCAATAACAGTGATGAGGACAATGAGTAAGACTTTTGTTTATTATTTTTTGCGTTTTTAGGTATGGAATTTGATAGAGAATGAAGATACGGGCTGATTTTGAGTATAAAAGGTATAATGAAAATTTTTAAGAATTTTGAAGTTTTTATAGTTTTAGGTAACATTCTAATGTTTTAGGTATTTTTTAAAGGATTCTCTGAGATTTTAAGTATTATTTCTGATTCTTAGCCTCGATTGGAGAATTTTAGATAACATTCTAACATTTTAGGTAACATTTTGAACTCCAAAACAATTTTTTAAAATATAGACATAATTTCATACTTTAGATAACATTTCTTTTGTTTTAGTCCAAAAAAGGTGGCGCAAAAGATAGAAGATGAGGTTCGGGCTGAATTCAAAGAAAGAATCGTGTCGAAGGTCAACAAAGATTGGAAGCCGAACGATTTAAAGTCGATCAAGGCGCTGTTCAAACGATTGAGTGTCGACAAGACTGTCACGTTTAGAACGTTTTTGAAGTGGCACAATGATCCGTTGTGTATGAAAGTAGGTTTTGGGCTTAAAATTATGGGTTTAGGGATAAGTATAGAATTTTAGGTATAAAAATCGAATTTTGGGCTTAAAATGGAACTTTAGGCCTAAAAACAACATTTTAGGCTTAAAAATGAAATGATTGGCTTAAAAATGGAATTTTAGGCTTAAAATGGAATTTTAGGCTTAAGATCAAAATTTAGGCTTAAAGATTGACCTTTAGACTAAAAAATGAAATTATAGGCTACAAATGAAAAGTTAGGCTAAAAAATGAAAGTGCGTTAGAAATGTCATTTTAGGCTTAAGAATTGAAATTTAGGCTTAAATATTGACTTTTAGAATAAAAAATGAAATTATAGGCCTAAAAACTTTTATACCTTGATTTCAGCTCATTTCACATTATTTAGAAGAGAATCGTGGTGAACTGTACCCGGACGTCCAATTGAAGGTCGAAAACATCTGGACGGTCGATTATCCAGGCGACCGCCGTTTTCGTCACGAAATTGGGAACTTGTAAGAACATTTTTTTTTGAAATTTTTGAATTTAGATAACATTTCTGCCCGGTTTCTCATATCTTTAAACTGAGATTCCTTTTCCACTTTTCGC
The DNA here is from genome assembly GCA_904066225.2 of Bursaphelenchus okinawaensis. NCBI lineage: Eukaryota > Metazoa > Nematoda > Chromadorea > Rhabditida > Aphelenchoididae > Bursaphelenchus > Bursaphelenchus okinawaensis. Next base: position 1,429,391 of record CAJFCW020000002.1, on the reverse strand, counting down.
AACTGAAATCTTTCGTTGCGGGACCTAAGCTGGGCTCCTGGGGCCTTGCTTTGGTTCTGGCCTTTGGACGCGAACGATTCGGCACGGTCTTTTTTAAACTTGTTTTGGCTTGGCTTGCCCTAGCGGGTATTCTTTAAGATCTGTGTTTAGATAATATATTTATATTGTTTTAGGCACTTTTTGATGCAAGGCGCATCGAAAAAGAAGGTGTTGGATATTCTCAAGAACGGTTTCTACAATAAGGAATCTGCTTACTGTACGGCGGTGGGTTTTTACTGCAAGAACTTTGTTTACAAATAAAAAAATGGCAAGAACTTTCTTTGAAAATCGAAAAATGGCGAAAACTTTTTGCACAATATGGAAATGGCAATAACTTTCTTTACAAAACAAAAAATGGCAAGAACTTTCTTTACAAACCGAAAAATGGCAGAAACTTTATTTAAAGAATAAGAAATGGCAAGAATTTTCTTTACAAAACAAAAAATGGCAAGAACTTCCTTTACAAAACAAAAAATGGCAAGAACTTTATTTAAAAATCGAAAAATGGCAAAAAATTTTTGTACAATATGAAAATGGCAATAACTTTCTTTGCAAAACAAAAAACGGCAAGAACTTTCTTTAAAACATGAAAAATGACAAGAACTTTCATTACAAAAATAAAAAAAAATTTAGGACAACCTCACCGTAGGCCCGGGCTACTACTTCCAAACCAACAGTCAAAAAGCGGTCAATTTGTCACTGATCAAAAAAGGCTACGAAAGAATGCCAGCGGTCGATAACGGTGAGCTGATTCCAGCAGACAGTCAAATTGGTTACATCTTCTTTTGTCATGTCGCACTGGGCAGGTGCTGCAAGAGCACCGAGTTCATCAAAGACGAAGTCTCATTGGAAAAGCTCTACAGACGCTTCGATTCGGCTGTTTGTCAAGGCATCTTCAAGACTCAGAGATGTTTGAAGTGAGCTTTAGGGGTTTTTCAAGGTTTGGTAGGGGCTGGTTGGAGGGCATGAGGGGGAGAGGAGCCAAAAATCAAATTTTGAAATTTCAGGGCTTGGCAGGGGGAGAGGGGGGGGCATAACAAAAATTTTAGGGGTAGGCGAAACAACAATTCGAGACTTGCTAACGTGCAGGGGTAAAGATTATAAAAAAAGTATTTTGGGCGTGGTAAAAATATTTTTAGGGTGGGGGGCGGAATAAAAAAAAGTAAATGATATGGACAGGGTAAACATTTCTTACGGCATCGTCAAAGTAAAAAAAAGAATTTTAGGTAATGGGCGGTGTGAAAAATTGAATTTTGAAGTGGGCGAGGTAAAAATATTTTCTTAGGGTACGGGCGAGGTAAAAAATTTAATGATGTGGGAGGGGTAAGAATTTCTTAAGGATGGACGTGGTAAAAAAAGTAATTTTAAGTGATGGGCGGTGTGAAAAATTTTATTTTGAAGTGGGCGTGGTAAAAATATTTTCTTAGGGTGTGGGCGGGGTAAAAAAATTAGGGTGTGTGGATTGGGAATGTTTTCTGTATGACGAATGAATAGTAAAGTTTTGAAAAAAAATTTTGGGCGGTGTAAATTTTTTTGTGGTGCAGAGGGTGTTAATAATTTTTGGGTGGGTAGAAGAAAATGTTTTTTTGGCTAAAAAATGGCAAGAACTTTTTTTACAAAATAAAAAATTGCAAGAACAGTCTTCACAACACAAAAAATGGCAAGAACTTTTTTTACAAAACAAAAAGTTGCAAGAACTTTCTTTACAAAGCAAAAAATGGCGAGAACTTTCTTTACAATCATGAATTTTTGGAAAAAAATTAAATATCATTTTAGTGTCCATCGAGGAAATGTGAAGTGGCCATTGGGACCATTCAAACTGGACGAAATTTTTAACGCCAAGGCAGATACGGAACGCCCATTGTACGATGATATTGTTGTGAGAGAGGCGAATCAAATTCGACTGGCATATCTCGTTGAGGTTAAGTATACAGAAACGTGATTTTGATCGACGTTTATGTTTTGGACCACCACCCTTCTATTCCCGCTGTTCTACTTTTATTGTTCTTCTTTCTCTCTCTCTCTCTCTTTCTCTCTCTCTCTCTCTCTCTTTCTCTCTCTCTCTCTCTCTCACTCTCTTTCTTCCTTCCTAGCGATCTATCTGCCCAAAAGGTATATTCTACTACAATATTTCTGAATAATATCGAAGTTACAGTAGTCTTTTTTATCGAAAAACGAAAAAATACTGTAGTTTTGTTAGCTCCTGTCAACTCATTTCTTGTTATATTGTTCTTGCTTTAATAGTTTTTATTTGTTATTTGGCTCTAAGTTTTCTATTATAATATTGTACTTGTTATTCTCTACTATCATATTGTGTCTGTTGTTCTCTACTATAATATTGTACCGGTCATTCTCTATTATAATATAGTACTTCTTGTCCTCTACTATAATATTTTACGTGTTATTGTTGTCTGTTAAATAAAGTTTAAAAAATTAAAGGTTTCTGTCGATTTATTTTTGGTAAAATTGATTGAAAAATTGAATTTTTAAGTGATTTTAACGTCATTTTATACTTTTTTACGATGAATTTGGTGTGGATTTTGATTTTTACTCAAGTTTTTATAGTATCTCGATGTGTCAATGGTCAAAATGTGGAGGATTGTAAGTTTGTTACGCGTTTGCTGTCACCCCTACTTCAATTTACCTTTACCCCGTACTTCTGCCTCTAGCTCTATTCTTACCGTCAATTAACTTTATACTAATTATCATATTTCTAACCTGGTCACCCTACTTTACTCTACGTTAGCTTATTTTATCCTGCCCTTCCTACCTTAGCCTCATATAAAAGATTTTACTAATTTTGCCACTTCCAGACCCAACTGTCCTAGTCGAACGTCGAGGCCTGAAACAAATGAGGAATATTCAATGGTTCCACCCAGGCCCTGGTCGTTTTATCTCCAGTCCCAATGGCTCCGAGTCGATTTCTGACTTTGGTCATATGTACTTCAAGTACAGGAATCATAGAGACGATCCTCAGATGTTCAAGAGGGGGGTTTTCACTATGAACATCTTTAGGGTAGGTTTTTTGGAAAGAACTTTCTTTACAGCACTTAAAATGGCAAGAACTTTGTTTACAGAGCTAACAATGGCAAGAAGTTTATTTACAAAACAAAAAATGGCAAGAACTTTCTTTACAAAACAAAAAATGGCAAGGACTTTCTTTACTTGCCTTTAAATGACAAAAACTTTCTTTCCAAAATGAAAAATGGCAAGAACTTTCTTTACAAACTTCAGTCCGATCACCAAGGCCGCTATCATATCAGTCCAACCGGCTCGCCCTACGAAATTCACTGGAGATACGGTAGTCGAAATCGCAATTCGAATCTCAAAAACTGGACAACTGATTACGTATTTGGTGGATTCTACAGAACTCAGAAGGAACAGAATGCTACGAATTCCAGATCGAAAGGCTATTCTGATGATTTAACTGATAAGCCTGATAATGGTGACCTAAAGGCATTCATGGGAGAAATCAAACCTACCAACAATATCTTATTGTGAGTTTTTGTTTCGGTTTTTCGTAGAGGAAAACGTACCTTTGTTGTCGTATTTTACTGTAAAAGGTACATGTTGCACCATTTTGAATTTTTATGTTGGTACATGTTTCATCGTATAACATGACTTTCGCAGGCTGCGGAACCGTTAAAAGAGGAATAATTGGGTAAATGAAAATAAAGTAGTGTTTAATATACCCTTCTTTCTACGTTTTTCACATTTTTTCTATTTATATAAAAAAATTTATTAAAATACTTTTCATCGTATAACATGAGCTTCGCAGGCTGCGTAACTGTTAGAAAGCAAAAATGGTCTAAATGAAAATAAAAAAGTGTTCAATGCAACATTGTTGATCCAATTCATTCATTTCATTTTTAATTTTTAAAAATTTTTTTGTTTTTAATATCACGTTTTATCGTATAACATGATTTGCGCAGGCTGCAGAGCTAAATTTTGCTTAAAAAGTGCCAAAAATTATTAGACTATGATGAAAAATAAATAAGTATTGTATTTTCAGCATCTTCTTCATCCTAGGAATCATATGGCATGTATTAATATTGATAACAACACCCATATTCATCTACTTGACCATGAAAGTAGCTCATACTCCGATCAAAAGCCGACATTATTTGATCGAACGTGTCGCTGAGATAAAGCCACATGACAATCAGATTGAGGAACTGATCGAAATCAAAAAGAATCGTGATTTGGATTTGAACAAGGTTGGCATACCCTATCCTGGCGAGGTCTACTTTGAGTACCTACAGTATGTCAAACAGTTGAAGTAAGTAGGGTATTATGGGGCTTTTGGGACAGTTCTTGGAGTAAATATGACTTTTTTGTGGATTTTAGAGTAATATTTGTGATTACATGCCCAAAAAGTTAATTTTAAAACAGTTGAAACAGAATGCCAAAAAATGTCAAATTTGGCGGGATTTTTAAAATTCAAAATAAAATAATCAAAAACCTGTTTTCAGAGCAAAAAATGGTACCCTTAGGCTTAGACAAGCTAACATTTAAAACAAAAATGACTTTTCACGTGTTGCAACAGAATGCCAAGAAAATTTAAATTTGGCGGGATTTTTAAAATTCAAATTTTTAATTTACATCACTGCTAATTAACACTATGCTTATTTTTAGAGAGCCAAAAAAGCCCAAAAATAAAGTTCAACGGCTGCCAGTACAAGAAAAACCACGTGAAAAGATGTCATTTGTCAAGGAGATTTTGAACGAAGAAACATTAAGCCTAAACATGAGGCCTAGACATCGGAACGGGCCGAAGAAAGAAAGGACCAAGCCAAAGAAGTCAAAGTCGAAAAGCAGCAAAAGCTCTGGTTCTACTGTGGGTTTACTGTAGTTTATTTTGGGAATAGTGGGTAGGGTGGGGCAAAACAAGGCATAGCGGGATAATGTAAAGTTGGGTAAGGTGGGATACAGTAGGGTAGCATAGGGTAAAGTAGGGTACGGTAGGGTGGATCAGGACAGGAAAATGCACGGTAAGGTAGTGTTGAGTAGGGTAAGGTAGATTAGGGTAGGGTAGGGTATGTTAGGTAAAGTAGGGTAGGGTAAATACAATAGGCTGGGTAGGGTATGATATAATTTTTTTTTATTTTAAAATTTTTAGCAGTTCAAGATCTACAAGCTCGAGCAAACTCAATACGATTCGATCATTGATACCATTAACAATTCGAAAACAGGATCTTCGGGTGGTAGTAGCAGTCTCAGAAATAGAAAGAAGAAACAAGATTGATTACTGTATTCAAGGTTACTGCAATATACAATTTTATTAAGAAATAAGAAAGTGTTTACTGTAAAGATTAGTGTTAATTAAGTTATTATATTGTGGAGCTGTCTTAACTTTAGGTTCGGTCATCAAAACTTTCCCAATCTTTGTCGTCGTAGTGCTTAGGATGGTGGTGGTCTACAATTTTTTTTTTAATTTTGAGTATTATTTGAAAGGCGGTAGCCTAGCCTTACTCTAGCCTTATTCTTGCTTTATCTATCTTTACTTTGCCTATGGCTTATATTGACTAAACCTTAAGTCTATCATAACCCTAGCTATATCACAAATCAGCTCTAGTTATGGCTTTGGCCTTATCCTTATTTTTAGCCTTAGCTTCAGCTATACCCTTAGTTTTAGCCTTAGCCCTAGTCAGGGCCGGGCGCGAAAAAAATTTTTGAAAAAATTTGAACGTGGTCCCCCCTGTGGATTTTTGGAAAAAAATTTTCGCAAAAAATCGGCACAGGTTTTTGGACCCCTGCCCCCAGACCAAAAGTCCCCGCCCGGCCCTGGCCCTAGTCCCAGCCTCAAGTTGAGCTCTAGCTTAAATTTGTGCCCTTGTCTTTGCTATAGCTTTAGATTAAGCTCTATTTATAGCCATACGTTTAGGCTAAGCTCTAGTTGTAACCATAGTCATAGCCATATTGTTAGCCATACCTCTAGGGATATAAGACAGCCTTCCAGCTTTATCTTAGCGGCACCTTATTAGCTCTACAACAATTCTACTTCAACTTTACCTTAGCTTTGCTCTTTGCGTTATCTTAGCCCTACTCTAAGCTCCACTTGCTCTAATAAATGTAAGCGTAAGAATACTTTTGCCCAACATTGTTTTTTATGTTATCCTTACCCTTGTTGTGATGTCCTTTTGGATGACGGTCGTATCCCGGTTCAGAAGAGCCGCTGTTTGGGGGTGGGGCGAAACCAGGTGCGTGGGGATGATGAGGGGCTGGGGCCGGCTGTAGGTCTGGTTTGTATGGAGCTGGGACTGGTGCATACGATGCTGGGGCTGGCTGAGGGGCTAATGCTGGTGCATATGGAGCTGGTGCTGGTTGAAGGGCTGGAGCTGGTGCATATGAAGCTGGCTGAGGTGCTGGTACATATGGACCCGGAGCTGGTTGTGGAGCCGGCTGTGGTACATATGGAACTGGAGCCGGCTGTGGTGCTGGAGCCGGCTGAGGAGCTGGTGGGTACGGTTCTGGTCTTGGTTTAGGAGGATGAGCATAGCCCCCACCGCTAGGGCTTGAAGCTGGCTTTGTTAAATATGGTTCTGGTTGTGGTGCACGTTGTGGTACTGGAGCATATGGTGCTGGAGCTGGTTGAAGTGGTCGAGAATATGGTGCTGGGGCTGGTTGAGTTGCTGGAGCATATGGTGCTGGGGCTGGTTGAGGAGCTAGAGCATATGGTGCCGAGGCTGGAGCAGGTTTTGGTACATATGGAGCCGGTTGAGGCTTTGGTACTGGTTTATATGTTGGTCTATCATCGTATCTTGGCTTGTCATCGTATCGATCAGGGTTGTCATCGTATCTACCAGGCTGGTCATCGTATCTGCCTTCATGTTTTGAACCTTGACTGTGTTTACCATAGTCATCATGATCGTTACTACCGTAACGACTATCGTAACTATCATCATGATGTTTATGATGATACTGGTTATCCTTATGTTGACCATTGTGGCTACCGTGATCACGGTGACTATCGTATCCACCATGGTGTTGTTCATGGCTGTATCTGTCATGTTTGGCTTTGTATCGACCATCTTCACGTTGGTCATGGTAGTTGGCACCTTCACGTTGACTATGTTCAATCGCATCATCACGGGGACCAAGGTACCCATTATCATTGTGCTTATCATCGTACTTTCCATTACCGTGCTGACCTTCATATCCATTAACATGATTATCATATCTATCACCACGACCTTCATATCCATCACCATGACCTTCATACCTACTATCATGAACTTGACGATGACTATCGTGCGTTACAGTACTATAGCCTCTAGGATGTTGTGGAGCACCATCGTACTCGCTTGGTGGTGGAACGTACTCATCGTCACTTTCAGGTGCTTGAGGGTAGTTTTGAGAAGGGTAGTTGGGTTGAGGATTTGGCCATGAATTGTAATTATCTGGAGGATGGTAGGGGTCTGGTTGGTGTGGTTGGTGTGGTTGGGGTGGGTATTGGGCTAGGGTGCTAAAATTTTTTTGAAATTTGAAATTTTTAAAATTTTTTTAAATTTTTTTAGAATTTAAATTTTTTTTAAGTAACAAATTATAAAAAAACTTATACTTACCTGCAAATCAATACTGCTACAACAGTAGCCTTGACAATGGTTGGCAAAACCATCTTGCCAAACCACCAAGAAATGCACAGACTGTCCCAGCATAGCGTCTAAAGTGGCTTTTTATAGTAGTGAGTTTGGAAATGTTTCACTTTTTTAAAACAGATGAGCAAGATTGCCCGTGACTAAATTTCAAACGCTGATTAAAATTTAAACGTTCGCAATGACACATTTTTAAAATTAAAATTTTGAAAAGTTTTAAAAACACTCAAAGGTTAAACTTTTAGCCTAAGTTTGATTATAAACTTAAATCTGAGTTTAAAGGCCAAGACTATAGCCAAAAGCTGAAATTTCAAACTTTAAGTCTAAATCTAAGTTTAAGTCAGAAGCCGAAAGTCTAAACCTAAACTTAAGCTTGAGATTGGGCTTAAACTCGAGGCTGAACCCATACCTTAGTCTAAGCTAAAACTTAAGCTTTAGCTGGAGCTTTGCTCTGAGCCTGAGTCTGAGCTTGAAGCTAAGCCTGAACTTGAGCCTGAGCCTGAAATGGAACCTGAGCCTGAGCTTGAGCCTGAGCTTGAACCTAAGCCTGAGCCTAAGCCTAAGCCTAAGCCTAAGCCTAAGCCTAAGCCTAAGCCTAAGCCTAAGCCTAAGCCTAAGCCTAAGCCTAAGCCTAAGCCTAAGCCTAAGCCTAAGCCTAAGCCTAAGCCTAAGCCTAAGCCTAGGCCTAAGCCTAAGCCTACGCCTACACCTAAGCCTAAGCCCAACCTAAGCCTAAACCTAAGCCGAAGCATGAGCCTGCTCCTGATCCTAAGAGTAGCTTTATCTGTTGTTTTCGTTGTCATTTTATAATAATAATAATTTTTTGATATTGACATAACTTTACCCGGTTTGCGAAACCTGTAGTTGTTTCCGATTTCCGACAATAAACCCATTTTTTGTCGGTTTTCCTCATTTCGTAAAAAAAACGAATAAAGAAGTCACCAAACCGCGAATTTACGTCGTTTTTGAGTCATCATCGAGGTGGGTTTTTACTCAAGCTTTTCATATTTTTTACGTGTTTTAACGAGGGATATAGGGCGATTAGTCAACGTAATTAGGGGTTTATAAATTACTTTTACATTTTTGAAACGCTTCAAGGTTTTTTGAAGAAATTTAGGGAGTAGGGTAAACATTTTTGTGTAGGGGTAGTGCTCGTGTAAGGTTTGCATTAAGCATGGATAGGGATAGAGTAAGAGGTAGAGCAGGCGATATAGGTAAAACAGTGGTGGTTTGAATAGGGCTATATAGGGCAAGGTAGGGGCTAGTGTAAGGGGCGAATATAGGCTAGGGTAAGTTAAGAATAATCTTATAGTAGGGCAGAAGCAGGCTAAGGTAAAAATTGAGTAGAGCTCAGGGTAGGGCTAGATTAATCTTAAAGTAGAGCTAGAGGTAAGGCTAGGGCTATGAGCTAAGGTTTTGGGCTAGGGTTTTGAGCTAGAGCTCTGGGCTAGGGCGCTGGGCTAGGGCTCTGGGCTAGGGCTCTGGGCTAAGGCTCTGGGCTAGGGCCAGGGGCTTAGGCTAGGACTAAAGCAAGGTAAAACGTGCATTTTGTAAGGCAGGGTAAGTTTTTACGTCTAAAAAATTGTGTTTGAACACGCTTTTTGAGGTATAAAACAGTGAAAAGCCACTTTTAATGATCTTTTATCCATCCGTTCGCTCTGAATAACGTCATTTTTCGGACGATTTTCATGAAAAATCAAAACAAAGTTACAGCTTTTGTTACCCTTTCTTCTTTTACAGACCATACCATATTGTTTTTTTTTTGTATTTTGACTGGGATTGATTTCTTTATAAGTACATAATTCGTGGTATAAAGTGAAATTTCAAACTTTTTTTTGAATTTTTGTCATTTTTGAAATTTTAGAAATGCTGACAAAGAAGATACCCTGGAGCATTTTACTGCTACTACAACATGTTATTGCCCAAGGCGGCCTAAACCTAGGCTCATTTGGCCTTGGCAAAGGCTCAGCCGGTGATTTATTGTTGAATTTTGGCCAAGGAGGAAGCTTATTTGGCCTTGGAGCTGATCGTGCTACCAACCTCAATATTGGTCCTGGACGGTTTGGTGTTAAAGGTAGGTTAATATTGATCTTTTAAAGGATATTGACATTTTATAGAGCCCCAACCTGCCCTAGCTTTAGCATTAGCTCTAGCTCTAGCTTAAGCTCCAGCTCTAACTCCAGTTCCTGCTCTAGCTCTAGTTCTAGCCCTAGCTCTAGCTCTAACTTTGATTCTAGCCTTAGCCCTAATCTGGACCTATCTACCCAATCCCTACCGTAGTCTATACTATAACCATTTTCATAATTCTACTCTAGCGCTACCCAAGCCTTACTCTACCCTCGTCCTACCCTAGCCTTACTCTATCACAAAAAAAAATTCTGCCTATAGCAGCCATAAAAGTGTATTTTCAGGTGACAACGGCCTAACACTTGGCGGCCAACGGCTGGGTTTAGAAAATTTGTTTGGAATTCAAGAAGGCCAAGGATTGAATCTTGGGAGCTTTTTAAATGTAAGTTATTGAGTTATAATCTTCGTATAGTTAACAAAAAGGGACTTTTCATCTTTGCTTTAGCTTCCACAAGGGGTTATATTTTAAAATCTAAAAATTATAACTTTTTTATACCTAAAAAAGCTTGAAAACAGGGCATTTTTTGACTAAAACAAAGGTTTTCTTATCAAAAAATGAAATTAATGGAATTTATTTTATAATAGAGTTGACAATACGAATATAAAAATGTATGTTCTAGTTTTTACCAGTCGTTAAAGTTTAAAAAACAGTCAAAAAATGGCCTAAAATCAGCGAAGAACTCCAAAAAAAATGCGCGCGCTCCTCTCTTTTCTGGCGCTAGGACAAATGCGGTTTTTAGACACTTGCGGATCTTCGGTTTCTGGACACTTGCGGATTTTGGACATTTGCGGATTTTTTAAAGGTTTTTTTTTATTTTTTAGTTAATTTATTTGCAGTATGGTACTAAATTGTACTAAAGTTTAAATTGGTGCGGTTTTAACATAACAGTACTTTTTTGGGCTTTTAGTACCATTCAGTACCAAAAAATATAAAACAGTACCAATTTAAAATTTAGTACTATTTAGCACTAAAACATATTAAAACAGTACCAATTTACACTTACCATACTACAACTAAATTAAATAAAAAATAAAAAACCCCTTTAAAAAATCCGCAAATGTCCAAAAACCGCATTTGTCCTAGCGCCTCTTTTCTCTCTTTCTTTTCCGCGCTCTTTTCTCTCGCACACTCATCAAACCCATTCAAAAAGCGAGCGGGCGTTTAATTACCCAAAAGAGAAAGAATTTATTGTTCGAGATCATGCTTCACAGGATCATTTCTGTAGTAAGCATACTCTCGTCTAACGTCTAGGTTTCACCACCTGACTCTACGATGATCGAGCCGTGGTGACCCTTCCAGAGCGTGAAGTTCGTTCTGCCGGCTAATGCAGCTGGTGGAATGTTGAAGATCGCGAACTGTGCACCTGGAGCACAGTTTAGGGAAGTGTCGCTGGCTGAGTAGAGCTTTATAAAAATTTATATTGTAGTAGGAGGAGGGTTTGCTAAGGTACGTTGTATCAGGTTAAGAAGGGTAAAGTAGTACGGTAATGTATGTCTATGAGGTGGCATTTCAGGTAGTATTGACCTTGCCACACGTTAAGTAAGGCACTACGGTACTGCATGTTGGAGAGAGTAGGGTAGGGTAAAGTAGGACAGAGTAAGGTAGGGTAAGATATGGTACTTTAAAACCTCATTTCAGACCGGAAACCCAGCCCCACTAGGCCAGTTCAACAAGCCTCCCAGCGACCCGCTAGCCAATTTCCTAAAAACCTTTATGGGTGGAGGTATGAATACCAATACCGCCCCCAAGTCTCAAAAACCAGACAACTTCATTCCAAATAGACGTGGCCAATTGGCCAAAGGTAACGAACGTCAACCATGGGAGACTGATGGTGAAGAACCCGAAAAAGCAACCTGGCCTACTCCACCTAGTCCAGTCGAAGAGAACTTGGGCTTAACTGGACTGGAAAAGATGGGAAAGAGCAGAGGCAAAGATGAGAGGGAAGAGAAGGTGGAGGAATTTGAAAAGGCTACTGAATCACCACAATTTCCGACGCTGATTAACATGTGGGGAGGTGGGAATGATGGGTTTGGAAACGGCAATGAAGGTGAGAATTGAAATTTAAAAAAATTGAAATTCAGATTGTAAAAGCAATTTACCCTACCCTACCTTATCCTACCTTACCCTACCCTACCCTACTTTACCCTACCCTACCTTACCCTACCCTACCTTACCCTACCCTAGCTTACCCTACCCTACTCAACATATTAAACTTTTGAAAACTTCTTCAGAATCCAGTGGCATGAATCCATTCGAGCCCATTCAAACAACCAGTCCAACTCCAAATCTATTTTTACCTCAAACAACGACCAAACGTATAAACACAGAAGGCTGGATTGGGGTCTCAGGTAGCTCTCGTAGCTCTCAAAAGGCTAATATGAACAGTGGTGAAGCTTCGAAAAAGACTAATGGTAAAAGAAGAGGTGGGCCACCACCTCCCGAAGGCATGGTTGACATTGACGAAGCTGAATTGAGACGGATAAGAGCCTTGAGGCATTAAATATTGAATTTTTATGTTATGTACTGTGGTTAGAACATAACACTGTGGTTGGAACATAACATACAAATTTACATTGTAATAATATTTTTATGGCTTATGTATCCGGAAGTGATACACTTGTTTCGTATCGTACAGCATACAAACATATTTATAGCACGTAAGGTTTGATAATTAAAATACAACTTAAATAATACCTGATTAATCCAAGTCTTACCCTTTCTACAGTATGTTCTGTCAGAAGAACTCGCAGTTGGTGCCGGGCTGGCGATTTGAAGGTATATATACATATTATCTTCCAAATTTCTCGTGTTTTGCTTATTATTTGTTGACTAGTTTTATTAAAATAACTTTTAGACAGTTGTTTTTCTTTACAATACATACCACAAAATTGAAGCACAGTAAACGAATTTGCTTTTATTTTTAACTAGTACAGATCCGGCTGCCATTTTTAACACCACGAAATTTAGCGCTATCACGCTTAAAAACGTTCTGCAAAGTAATATCTTTACTTAAACTTTAACGCAGTGCTATATTTAATAAACAAAAATAAGAAATTGTTTTCCACGTTTAATCTAGATTAAAAGTAAGTTATTCTTTAGCAACAAGTAAGCTAAAAGGCTTACGTAATATCTTTAAAAATTGTTCAAAGTTTGTTACAAAGTTTTAGGCTAGAGGTAGAGCCTTGGGTTAGTACTAAAGCTTTGGGTTATGACTGTAAGTAAGAGCTTTGAGTTAGGACTTTAGGCTAGGACTCTAGGCTAGGGCTCTGTGTTAGGACTCTGGGCTAGGGCTCTGAGCTAGGGCTCTGAGTTAGGGCTCTAGGCTAGGGCTCTGGGGTAGGGCTCTGGGCTAGGACCCTGGCTAGGCTTTGGGCTAGGTCTCTGGGCTAGGGCTCTGGGCTAGGGTTTTGGATTAGGGCTCTGGGCAAGGGCTTTGAGTTAGGGATTTGGGCTAGCGCTGGGTTAGATCTCTTTGATGTTTTAATAACCTTCCTGCACCAAAACAAAAAGTTCAATGACCCTACGATGACGAACTTAAAGTCCACCTCACTGCTTGCACTTTTGTAGCATTTTTCATTTTTTCTACAGAAATATGAATATATAACATTTCATAGGTATTGTTTTCTTCTAGCACTAAGTCAACTAAAAACAATTTAAAGTAAGTTTGACTTTAAAAGTGTAATTCGTCTATCAAAACCGTTTAAAAATTGAATTATCAAGTGCATGACATGTAATTATTAAGTTGTTATTGCTTGACAATACCTTTAACAAACCGTTAATAATATAATATTCCAAAGTTGACAATTTGTATGAATGCGTAAATTATTCAAGTGTGCTTGTATATTAATATAAAGCTTAAAAAAGAGGAAAATGAGGTGTTATTAAGCGTGGTATGTTGAAAGTACAGGTGACATTGTAGTAGTGTTGTATTATTGTATAGTGGGCGATAAAGATATTGTAGTATAGTTCAGCTGATGGCATTGGATGAACACTTTTGGTTTGTACTGTATAACGTTTGATTCGGAAATTGAGATATCGTTGTAGTTGTTCTTAGTATAATATAAGATTTTTTATTGATGGGCAGGACAAGGTAAGATATAATAAGGTAATTAGGACAGGGTAGAATAAAGTGAAGTAAGATAGGAAAAGGTAGGAAAGAGAATGGTAGTGTAAGGTGGGGTATGATAAGATAGCGTCAATAGGGTAGAAAAGAGTAGGAAAGGGTAAGGTATGAAAAGAAAAGGTATAGATAGGCCGAATGAAAGGAATTAGGGTAGGGTAAGGTAAGATAGAGTTATTAAGATACGAAAGGGTAGAAAAAGTAAGATAGTGTAAGGTAGGGTATAACCTTTTCTCCACATGCCACCTTTCCGTTATTTAATAGCCGAGTCATCATGTTTCTGAAAATGCAAAATTGTTGTTTTTTAATCTTAAAGATCCAATTTTTTATAAAAAAATTTTGTACATTGACATATGTCAAAAGTTACTTACAGAAACTCACGTACTAAACTAACTTTTGTTTTTCTGACTTACTAACGATGTTTTTATATTTTACAGTCTGCTTTTCGCTGTAGAATGCTTTATTAGATATACTAGAAGTTTTTCGAACAGGCTTGTTAGAGTGTATTTAGAATGGAATTAACACCTTCTATTAGAAATTGTATTCACATTTACATATTTCAGGACTGGATTTCTGGGCTAGGGCTCTGGGCTAGGGCTCTGGGCTAGGGCTCTGGGCTAGGGCTCTGGGCTAGGGCTCTGGGCTAGGGCTCTGGGCTAGGGCTCTGGGCTAGGGCTCTGGGCTAGGGCTCTGGGCTAGGGCTCTGGGCTAGGGCTCTGGGCTAGGGCTCTGGGCTAGGGCTCTGGGCTAGGGCTCTGGGCTAGGGCTCTGGGCTAGGGCTCTGGGCTAGGGCTCTGGGCTAGGGCTCTGGGCTAGGGCTCTGGGCTAGGGCTCTGGGCTAGGGCTTTGGGCTAGGGCTCTGGGCTAGGGCAGGGCATACTTAAAGCCGGGGGCGTACTTGAACTACTGTTAATACAGTGGCGGCAAGAAAAAATGGGACACGAGGGTTTTAAGTATAACTTTCTTAAAACTAAAAGAGTAAGGCTTAAAATTTTTGTGATTTCACAATTTTCATTTTGCCAACAAAATTGTAAAAAAAAATTTTTTTTCTCTTGGTGATTTAAAAAGGTTACAGTAATTCTACCGTGCCCTATATTTCCAAAGTATATGCATAAATTTTTTTAAAAAAATTGAAGATGTACGTTTTATAGAGCATTGAAACTTGTACAAGCTCAGAAGTTTTATCTTTCAATTGTTTTTTGTTAATGAGTTAAGGGTATTTAAAAATCTTCAAAAACAAAAAAAGTTCGATACCGCTTGAAAAATCTGAGGCTTTTTTAAATTTTTAAAAATCTGTAACTCTTTTACCATTGGAGATACAACATTAAAACTTTCACATATCGTACAACTTTTTATGCTCTATAAAACATACATTTTTGATTTTTTTTTAAATCTATGCACATACATACTTTGGAAGCACGAGGGTAAAATTTTAAGCCTTACTCTTTTAGTTTCAAGAAAGTTATAACTAAAACCGTCGTGTCCCATTTTTTCTTGCCGCCACTGTAAGCTTTTTAACGATAATTGTACACGTGCACAATTTTTGTTCCTCATCATGTAGTAAACCATCTAATTATAGCGTTTAAATACATCTGGTGCGAAATGCCTATAATTAATATTCACATCATGTACAAAGCCGCGTGCTATGCCGTTTTCTCTGTTGCTATTATTTTATGCGTTTTTATTATCATATTATCGAGAAAAGTGGCTAGAACTACCTCAAAGTATCGACAAGAATATGCGTTTATTGTCATCTTTAATACTACAGTAGATTTGGTATTCTCTGTTGTAACTCTGGTTGTTATGCCGGTAAGTTTTTTTGGCTATAACGTTATATAGATTTAAAAAGATGTTATAGTGCGGTACCGGGTTTACGCTGGCCTTAGATCACTGCTTGTTGAAAGCGTCTCGGCTATGCCAGAGCAGGGAAATGCTGATTTGAAAGAAGCCGGGCCAATCCGACAAAGGATAGAGCAAGGCAGGAAAGAACATAGCAAGGCAAGGCAAGGCAAGGCAAGGCCAGGCAAGGCAAGGCAAGGCAAGGCAAGGCAAGGAAAGGCAAGGCAAGGCAAGGCAAGGCAAGGCAAGGCAAGGCAAGGCAAGGCAAGGCAAGGCAAGGCAAGGCAAGGCAAGGCAAGGCAAGGCAAAGCAAGGCAAAGCAAGGCAAGGCAAAGCACTAAGTAAGACCTACCTCAACATTACCCTTACTAAACATTCATTTTCAGGCAGTAATAGTATCACAAAGTATCGTATTCGTAGTAACAGAACACGAGTTTCTACAAAAATTACTCTATCCACAGGCTAATGCAGTAATAATGTTAATAACTGACGGAGTACTAATACTGGGTATCAGTCAATTAATTCATTTTTGGTACCGTTACAACATCATTTGTAAAACAAATTCGTGGAGTCGAAAACGCTACGTTATTACCT
This sequence comes from Bursaphelenchus okinawaensis, assembly GCA_904066225.2. Lineage (NCBI taxonomy): Eukaryota > Metazoa > Nematoda > Chromadorea > Rhabditida > Aphelenchoididae > Bursaphelenchus > Bursaphelenchus okinawaensis. The sequence continues at coordinate 1,413,076 of CAJFCW020000002.1, read as the reverse complement.
ACTTTTGTGTAGCTTCTATTGTCTTAGCGGACTACATTTTTTCAATTACGGTAATTGAAAATGTTGAGAGCTATGTCAAAGATTTGAACGCTATCAACTTGTTCAAGGCGGATTATCAAGCGTTTTTGATGTTTGGGGTAAGTTCAATAATAGGTTGCATGCAGAGAAGGGTATGAAAAGACAGGTCAACCACAGCTAAGCCTCAAGGCCAGTCAAGGCAAAGCTGTTACACGTAGCGCCAGTCGAAGACAAGTAGGGCTAGCCAAATACCAGTAGAACCAGCCAGCACCAGTTAAGGCCAAACAAAGTCGATCGAAGCTAGTCAAGGTTAGGTGGAGAGAGGTAGAACCAGCCAGGATCAGTTAGGGCTGGGCCAAACCAGTTAAGACTAGGCAAGGCCAACTAAACCAAGCAAAAACATGTAGGGCCAGGCAGATCCAGATATAATTATTATAGGTAGGGCCGGTTGGATCAGTGAGGGTTAGCAGGATCAAACAGAGCCGGACAAGAACACGTAAGTCTAAGCAGGACCATGTAAAGCACGGCAAAGTAAGATAAGAACAAGGGCTAGGTAGGGTCATTGAGGGATAAACAAGGCCAGGCAAGGCCCAGCAGAGTACATCAATTTGTCGATGCTCTGCTCTATGTACAAAAAACACCGGTAATTTAAAAAAAACTCGTTTTTAGTTGACACCAATCTCAGTAGCCAAATTGTTGGTTTACCAAGGAATCATATCAACAGTTTATGTTTTTATCGTTTATTTTGGGTATAAATGCCACAAAACCATCAGTTCTAATAACCGTCTGGTTTCGCAACGTACAGTCAAAGCTCAAAAGATTATTTTAAAAACTATGGCACTACAAGTAATATTTAAAAATTTCGAGGTTTTCTTACCCTACCCTACCCTACCCTACCCTACCCTACCCTACCCTACCCTACCCTACCCTACCCTACCCTACCTTACCCTACCCTACCCTACCCTACCCTACCCTACCCTACCCTACCCTACCTTACCCTACCCTACCCTACCCTACCCTACGCTACCCTACCCTAATTTTTTGTTTTCATATTAATTTTTCAGGCCTTCTACCCAATATTATTGTTCTTTCTGCCAATTTCAATCCTCATCAGTTTTGCTTTCTTTCACATTGACTTAGTCGTTACTGGCTATGCTTTAACACTGCTCATTTTTCTATTACCATTACTGAATGCCGTATCTGTAATGACACTAATTCCATCATATCGCCACGCTTTGCAACGCAAAATTGGACAAAAAATGGTCACCACAATGACTGAAATGTCATCGAATCGAAGAACATCTAATTATGCTTCGTAATGTAAACTACCTACTATGGTTGTAATTTTAAAACGTATAGTTTTAATGTGCCAAAAATGCTAATAAATCAGTTTACGAGCAAAGAACTTGCGTTAAATACCTTTCAATTTTTAAAACAAGACCTACATATGTATATAAATATATTAAGAAAAAAAAATAATTTTTTTTGCTTTTTTTAAATAAAAAAAGATTTTTGAGGGTTTCGGGTGAAAATTCCCCCCCTCCACTCCCCTCTCCTCCTTTTCTCCCCAATTTTTAATTGGAAATAACGTTTGATCTATGGTCAGGGCCGGGCGAAGACTTTTGGTCTGGGGGCAGGGGTCCAAAAAATTGGCACAGGTAGCTCCTGTGCCGATTTTCTGCAAAATTTTTTTTCCGAAAATCCACAGGGGGAACCACGTTCAACTTTTTTCAAAAAATTTTTTTTCTGGGGGGGTACCCCCGTCCCCCCCTCCTCGCGCCCGACCCTGTCTATGGTATTTTGATTTGATTTTGTATTTTGTTGCTTATGTGTTTTAATAAAATATTTATTTTCTAAAATATTGGTCTAAAGTCAAAAAATTTTAAATGGTTAAATTAAGACCAAAAGTCGCATTTTAATTACAACTTTTCAAGTCTTACTGTTTTTAAGAAATAAAAAAAATGTTAGGACAAATAAGATCGAGTAACGTTAAAACAAAAGGTTCACATCGGTGTTTGAAGTCCAGTAGGATTTGAGGCTACGGTTGTTACGTATTCGTCCTCATCCGATGGGTTGTCAATACTGTATTGACTGACTGAAAACAATATTTTTAAGAAACAAATGCGCTTTTATAATTGCAAGGTTGTCCGCTAGGCCCTGCCTAGCCTCAACTCAGCTTGACCGGACCACAACTCTAAAACTTTTAAAAAAAATCAGGCTGAACAAGCACATCTGGGTCCAACGGTCAAGTAAAATCACGCCCCAGAGGTAGACAATGGTTTTCAAGCCGAATCGGGCTAATTTTTTGGTTAGGCTCGGCCCGCGTCTTTTGTTTTTTCGCCCAACTCGGACCCTGTCGCAACGCGACTTGGCCCGGGAGTTAAATTGCCTACAAAGGCAAACCTTAGGTCCAGCAACGAAAGATTTGTACGATACCATTTGACTAATTTATAATATATAAAAATGCGGGCGGGTCGGGCCAAGTCAAATTAAATTGTAAAAGGTTCAAACTGGACCAAATCTTAGTTTAGCTCCTTTACATTTTTAATACCCAATCTTTGCTGTCCTGGCTACAGCTAAAGGCTACAGCTAATAAACCTTTAAAATCAAGTTCTCTTACATTTCTGTGGAAACTTGGCGCTCTTGGTGCTACTGGAGCTTTGTTCCATCGACTGTCGAATGGCGCGGTCTCTGAACATGTCTTGAGACATTTGTTTGTGATTGCGCATGTTCAAATGTCTCACAATCTTTGGATTGTAGCATTTTGGATCACTGACCATACGAACCAAGAACGACCGTTTTTCAGCCAAAGTCTGACTGAAACGGCCGCGGTTCGAAATGCCTTGGTTGGCGGCGGCTGTTGCTATGGTACAGCTTTGAGGATCTAAATGGGTGAGTTAAGGTACTAAGTTAAGATAAATGGCTTAGGTATGGTTTTACAATACCAGTAATAAAAGGCCATACAATGTTAACCATAACCAACACGACAACTACCAAACACATCCTATACAACAACAACAGCTAAGCCACGACCAACAACACCAACGCCCTACTAGGTCCAACAGGATAGTTCGGTGGAGTTTGGCGGTCCAAACCGGCTGTTGATGGACCGGTAGAAGGCAGTGATTCATTACTGTAAGGTCCAACAGGATTTGAGCCTAGACTGCCTTCTTCATCGAAGGATTGACCCTTTTGTTGGTTTAGGAAGTCTTCTTCCTCCAGCTTTTCCAATTCATAGTTTTCGGCTATCGGCTCGGGGGTTGTGTCAACTAAAAATTGAGTTGTTATATTATAGTTGTGTATCAGTGCAGTGTGTTTAGATATTACTAGGATTTCTACTTTTACTATGGTTAAGAAAAGTTTTAAAACTGAGGCTACAAGTAAGGCTAGGGGATGCCCTTTTGCTGACGTGAGACTAAGAAAAATTCTACGGCTAACTATAATAGAAGTAGATCTGGGGCAGGACTAAAACTGAAGCTAAGGTCCTGAGCTAACGCTAAACAGGGGTTGGGTTAGGGCTAGGGCTAAGACTAAGGCTACGGCTCTGACTAATGCTAAGGCCCTGGATTAAAACTATAAGCTAGGCTTTCGGGATAGGGCTTCTAGGTTAGAGCTACGGCTCGGGGCTAGGGGTCTTGGCTAAGGCCTATTGGCTAAGCGCCCTGTGATAAGGATCTCATATAATCTGAGATAGACTGGGCTAGGCTAGGACTCGAGCTAGGGCTATGGGCTAAGGCCTCTGGGCTAAAGCTCTGAACTAACAAGGAAAGGTCCCCACCGCGCATTGGACTGGTGAAAAACTGGTACATACAAGTTGTAGAGCATGGTCAAATTAGTCAAAAACCGAAAAAAAATTTACCCCTCGTGGGGGTTTTTTAAAAAATTTTATTACGTTGAAGTTTAAAATATTAATTGCGCTCGCGCTAGACTCGGAAAAGAAGAGGAGTGTGCCGTGCTGCAATAGCGCAGTGGTTGCGCTCTCGGCTAACGCTCAAAGCACGTCGGTTCGGGTCGCGCCGAGGGCACACCCTTTTGTGCCTGGATTAAAATTTTTAAAAATAAAAAATTATTTTTTTGGTCAAATTTTGTTTTGTTTACTTCAAAGAATCAATTTCTCTGTTTATTAAGCTTGTTTTTAATATAATTTAAATTTTATTATTATACTTACAATTCTATTTATTTAGCATAATTACCTAAAAGCACAATCAAATAGCTCTGAACTTCTCAAAGGTCATTTTATCAGCAAGTAAACTCTTATAAGTATCCAGATTCTCTTGATTTCGCAGCTCAACATAACGATACAATCGACCGGATATTCCTTTAACAATCGATTCGTCGTTCAAATTTTGTTTCCATCTGTTTATACGTTTTCTTCCGGCCATTATTCGATTCCTAAAACCACATACTTATCCACCAGCTCGTAAGGCACGTTGATCACTTCAGAACAAAACTTCTCCATTATTACGAACAAAAATAAAATAAAATAACTATTTAAAGAATAATAGAACGAACAAATTGTAAAAAAAAACAAAATTAGACCAAAAAATAATTTTTTTATTTTAAAAATTTTAATCCAAGCACAAAAGAGTGTGCCCCCGACGCGACACGAACCAACAGGCTTTGAGCGTTAGTCGAGAGCGCAACCACTGCGCTATTGCATCACGGAACTGTCTCCTCTTCTTTTCCGAGTCTAACGCGAGCGCAATTAAGGTTTTTAAACTTCGACGTAATAAAATTTTTTAAAAAACCCCCACGAGGGGTAAATTTTTTTTCGGTTTTTGACTAATTTGACCATGCTCTACAACTTGTATGTACCAGTTTTTCACCAGTCCAATGCGCGGTGGGGACCTTTCCTTGTAAGGCTCAGGGCTAAAGCTAGAGTTAGGGCTAGGTGTAGGGTTCTGAGCTAGGGCTTTAGACTACGGCTTTGGACTAGAAGACTTTACGCTAAAAGACTCTGTTTTAGGGCCCTGAAATAGGGTTGTAAGCTAGAGCTCTAGGCTAGGGCTCTAAGCTAGGGCTCTGGGCTAGGGCTTTGGGCTAGAGTTCTGGGCTAGGGCTCTGGGCTAGGGCTCTGGGCTAGGGCTCTGGGCTAGGGCTCTGGGCTAGGGCTCTGGGCTAGGGCTCTGGGCTAGGGCTCTGGGCTAGGGCTCTGGGCTAGGGCTCTGGGCTAGGGCTCTGGGCTAGGGCTCTGGGCTAGGGCTCTGGGCTAGGGCTCTGGGCTAGGGCTCTGGGCTAGGGCTCTGGGCTAGGGCTCTGGGCTAGGGCTCTGAACTAAGATGGGGCTGGGATAGAGGTAGGGCTACTTACACTGCAACCCCACGGCCACGTGCTTGATAATTTCGTACGCCGTGACGATATCGTGCTCATTGGCGTGCTCATGACATACGCAGAATCTAATCACGAATCTGTCATTGAGTGACGCCGGCACCATATGAATCCGCCCACTCGAATTCAATTTGGTCAACAGCTTTTGGTTGAGTTCGTCGCTGCCTTTGAGGCGGAAGCACACCAACGCCACATGCACGTCCCCGATGATCTCAAACATGTCATCGGCGCGCAAGAGGGCTTCAAACTTTTTGGCCAAGCGGACGTGGTTTCGAATGTACTTTTGAAGACCTTCCACACCGTACATACGGATTACGAACCAGAGCTGAAATAATAAGAAAATGGCAAGTACTTTCTTTACAAGACATAAAATGGCAAGAACTTTCTTTACAAACTATAAAATGGCAAAGACTTTCTTTACAGAACCACAAATGGCAAGAACTTTCCTTACAGAACAAAAAATACTTTTTATCGTATAACTTGTAACCCGCAGCATGCAAAATCCAAAAATAGCTTTTTTGTTGCAAATAGCAAGAACTCTCTTTACAAAATAAAAAAACAACACTTACCTTAAGCGACCTAAACCTTCTACTCAAAGGCACTCCCCAATGTCTGTAATCGATCGCTTTGTCAGTCCATGAATGTTGAAGGTACAGAGGGTCAACAACAAATGCTTGTGTCATTTTGAATCGATCCTTCACCCACATGGTTGAGCAGTCAAAGTTAACCAGCATCCACTTATTTGGATTCGTATTGAATGACATTGCATACTCAATACCATTCATCAAATGCCTAAACTCTGGGCAAATCATAGCTGAGCCAGCGTATGCGGCGTCTACATGAAGCCATAGATCGTTTTCTGAACATACTGGACCAATTTCTGTTAGTACGTCGAAAGAGCAGACTGAGGTTGTTCCTAGAGTTGTAGATACGAAGAAGGGTATCATACCGAGATTGCGGTCTTCCTGAATGGGAGATGTGGTTAAAAATGTCAAATAAAGATAAAGTTTCTAGTCTACAAAAGCAACTGTCTTTACAGGGCTTAAAATGGCAAGAACTTTTTTTGCAGGACAAAGAATTACAAGAATTTTCTTTACAAATCAAAAATGACGAGAACTTACTTTACAGAATAAGAAATGGCAAGAACTTTCTTTAAAAAACAAAAAATGGCAAGAACTTTCTTTACAAGACAAAAGAGAGCAAGAACTTTCTTTACAAAACAAATAATGGCAAAAACTTTCTTTACAAAACAAGAAATAGCAAGAACTTTCTTTACAAAGCAAAAAATAGCAAGAAGTTTTTGTACAAAACGAAAAATACTTTTTATCGTATAACTTGTCACCCGCAGCCTGCAAAGCGAGATAATAGCTTATTTTGACGCAAATGGCAAGAACTTTCTTTACAAAACAAAAAAACAGCAAGAACTTTCTTCACAAAACAAAAAATGGCAAGAACTTTCTTTCCAAAACAAAAAATGGCAAAAACTTTCTTTCCAAAACAAAAAATGGCAAAAACTTTCTTTACAAAACAAAAAATGGCAAAAACTTTCCTTCCAAAACAAAAAATGGCAAAAAGTTCCTTTACTAAAACTTTCTCTCTACGAAAACAACAAGTAAAAACTAACCGTAATAGCAGCTTGAAGAGTATCACCTCTCAGTCGATACTTGGAATCGGTTTCCAAGATTCTTAGCTTTACCATGCCAATCATTGCGGCCTTCTCAACACTACTGTGGGCTTCTTTCGAACAATACGCTATTAGTTTGCTCATCAATAGGCCTTCTTCCACGAAAGGGAAGCGTTGTCGTAGCTCTTTCATAAGTTCGAACCTCGCAGCCAATAGAGCTACAAAGTTGCACTCACTTGCGCAGCCTGAAATTGTTAGTTTTATAATATAATAGTATTCTTGTTGGGTTTGATATTAGGCTTTATATTATTAAGGTTGTTCGAACAAAACTATCAAAAAAAAATTTTTGTTTTATTGTTTATTACCTAAAAGGAAAGTACCCAACCTTCTCCACTCAAACTCATAAGGAATGCTTCCACTCAAACTCACCCTACCAGCCCCGCTCAAAATCAGCTCAAAATTTTTATATGAATTCCTTGTACCACCAATGGAACCCATAAAAAATTTTAGCTTGCTCTTTTAAGTTTTAAATTTAATTTATTTTGGTTTCCCGCCAATTTGGCAAACTTGGCATTTGTTTTAAAAGACGATTTCTGAGACCATGAAGCATCCTGAAACGGCCGTGTGCCCTAGAAATTTACCCCCTGTTTTTATTTGATAAATCGATGAATAGGACCGTTCTAAGACACATGGTAAAGCGATTTTGGCTAAAATGCCGTTTTGGCATTTTTATGCCACTTTTTGACATAAAACAGTTTAAATTTTGTAAAAATCCAAAAATGCTTGAAAAGCTTTGAAAATGTGCATGCGTAAATTTGAAACTATCAATTCATTTAAAGGTTTTCTACTATTATATCAAAAAAAAATAATTACAAGTCAAAACAAGACAAAGTTATAAGCTTGAAACAAAATGCCAAATCGGCGGAAAATTTAAAACGTAATATTTTGATCTTGGTTTTCTTGGAATTTGCTGAAAAGCGCCATTTAGTACATGGCTGAAGGTCTTATTTTTCTCTATAATACATTATCTTTATATATAAACAGTTTAAAGTCAATCAGGATGGGGCAGGTCGAGTACTTTACTTGCTAGCTACCTAAAATAAGGTGCCGACATAAAGAACCCGCCATTTTATACAGGAAATTACAGGAAAAGTATGACGGGTTGTTTATGTCCGCACCTAATACAAAAATTCTTTTTGGATTTTTTTGACCCCCCCCACAATTAAATTTTTACCCCGCCCACACTTTTATAGTTCTTATATTGCCTATTCCCTAAAACTTTTTTTGATTTTTTCCCCCAAAATTTTTTCTGTCCCCAAAAAAATTTTTTTACCCCGCCCACACCCTAAAAATTTTTTACGCGCCCATCCCCTAAATTTTTTTATTTCCTTGTAACACAAGTGCTTAAAAGTATACGATCTTTCCCAAATACAGCCTTCTTCCTTACCCTGAATAACCCCACCACCTTTGCCATTCTCAGTGAAAGGCAAGAACTCCTTTGGCAGTCCAATCATCTCTCCAAACCATTGCAACATAATCGTCTCTAACTCAGTCATAGCCGGACAAGCAGCCCATGAAAAGCCGACACAGCCCAACGCATCAGATAACATTGTAGCCAACAAGGCTGGATAAGAATTGGCAGCCGGGAAATAGGCGTGGAATCTGGGATGTTGCCAGTGGGTAACACCTGGCATGATGTAGGCTTCAAAGTCTTGCATCACTTTGTCATAAGTCTCTGGTTGTGAAGGTGGGGTCTCGGGTAGGAGCTCACGAAGATAGCCGGGTTCGATAGATGGGACTACACGACGGTTATGGACATTTTCCATGTAATTGGCAATAAAGTCAATCATCTCTTTACCTATTTTTCGGAATTGCGCTGGAGTTACCGCATTGTCTGAAATTGTATAGGTTTTATGATTACTAGAGCCCTTAGCCCTAGCCCTAGTCCTAGCCCACAGCGCAAGTCTTAGCCCAAAGCCCTAGCTCTAACCTTAGTTCTAGCCCTAGTATTAGCCCTATCTTAATCCTAACTCTAACTCGGAGACCCAGTCTTAGCCCTAGCCTTAGTCTTAGTCCTAACTCTAGCTTTAATACTAGCCCTAGCCGTAGCTCTAAATCTACTCTTAGTCCTTGTCCAAATTCGAGCCTTAACTCAAGCCCTAGAATTAGTCCAGAACCCTAATTTTAACCCCAGACTTAGCTCCGGCCTCCGTCGAAAGCCTTAGCTCAGAGCCCTAGCCTTAACCCTAGCCGTAAAATATGTATAAAGTAGAATGCCATTTTTAATACGTTAGCCCTAGCCCTTTCTCCCAATCTTGGCCTAAAAATTTGTCCTAGCCCAACCTAAAGCTAGGACAAATGCCTAAAGTACAAGGCCAAAGCGTCTAAGCCTAGCCATAGTATACTAGCCATAGGCTAATAAAAAGGTCAATGGTTAAAAATAAATCTTCTTACGGTAATTTCTGTCCCTGTACTCTTCCGAATATCGTCTGTTTCCCGTCCCAGTAGGCATAGCACCATTAGTACTTCCACCTCCAACATTCCCAGCACTCGGCATAGCACCAGGAGCCGAAGTCCGTCTCAACGGCTCTTCAGCAGGCCTCAACTTATTCAACTGGTCGGTCAAGCGTTGCATATCAGGCTCATTGTTCAAGTCATCAAAGAAGTTGTACGACTTCTTGGTATCAATAGACTCGGGCCGTTCAGTTTGAATCTTCAACGGTGGGACTGGTGATGGGCGGGGTGGTGGTGGTGGGGCTATGAGTGGTGCTGGAGGGAATTGAGGGGCGTTTATTGTTGGGTTTTGTTGAGAACGAGGGTTGGGCGGAATACCGTTCATTGATGAAGTTGAGGTTGGTGAGGGCTCCAAGTCGGATGTTTGATTCGATGGGGATTGGGCACCTAAAATACCATTTTTGTTAGATTTTAAGTGTTTTTTTGCCCTCCCTAGCGTACCCTTCCGCACTGTACCGTACCCTATTCTATCCTACCCTACCTTACTCTACCCTACCCTACCCTACCCTACCCTACCCTACCCTACCCTACCCTACCCTACACTACACTACCCTACTCTACCCTACTATTCCATTCTGCCTTCCCTACCAAAGGAATAACAGGTTGGCTTATATAGTGAACTGTCTGTTGTTTAGACTACTGTAGGTAAAGCATTCTCTGTAAAAGGGTAAGGCAAAGTAGAGTAAGGCAAAAAATGTAGGGTATGATAGGGAAGGGTATGGTAAGGTAGGGCAAAGTAGGGTAGGGTACTACTTGTGTTGACGATAAAATGTTTGTTACACTTACGATTAGGTGAAAATGACTGTTTGAGCCGGCTGGTTTTGTCTTGACAATAAGTATTAACGTTGTTCAAGACACTCCCGAATGAGTATACCATCAGACTGAAAGCAATATTAAAACAAAAATGACATTTTGAAATCAAACAAAGCTTAAAATGAGTTAGGGCTATTCACAATGTCATAAGATTATTAAAATATCAAAAAAATTCAAATTTTAAAAAAATTAAATTCGAAAAAAATCCAAAAAATACTATTAACGCCTAAACAGTTACCGTACCCCCGCCATAACCCGCAAATCGGAAAAATATTCGAATAGACAATTTTAAATACGACCCCTTTCAAGTGGGACCTGTCAATTGCATGCCGTAGGCGTTTTGATTATTTTTCGGTAAATTGGCGGCACATCCTTGTTATATATAGAAAGTGTTGTCATAATATAACGCGTCTTGTCATAAATTCATGGACAATCAATTAGTAAGCACAGATTTGAAAAATAGTGTCATCTGGCCAAAAAATTTGGTTTTTAAGCTGGAAATTACCTAAACATTGGCTATAACCAGAGTTCCCAAATTTAGAAATCCTAGCTCCGGCTCCAGCTCCGGCTCCGGCCATTTTCAAATTTTAGCTCCGGCTCCGGGCTCCGGAGCCGACATTTTCGCAAGCTCCGGCTCCGGCTTTGGCTCCGAGGGCACAAAATCAATAAAAATCGTATTTTTATATAAAAAAAACGCAAAAACAACCAAAAATAAGCTTTATCTTTTCTAAATTTAATACAACAACAATTTTTAACTATTAAAACAATAAAAAAGTACATGTAACTTATTCAGAGTATGGGGAATTAAAAGACATTAACATTTTTTGTCTGATTAAGGCATGCTGAGAGTTGCAGAGCTTTGAGGCGGTTACAGCTTGAAGACGGCTAAAGAATTGCTCTAAATTTGCCGAAGCCGCGGGTACTGTTAATGCTGCCAAACATATTGCCGTGAGTCTAGGCCATTTCTAAACATAACTGAGATTACTTTTCATATAATAGCCATACCTTTTCGTTATCGATCCAATATGCAATTGAGTTGTCCCAGTTTGAGTATGACCCTTTGGCAACTTCGATAAGGAAATCGTCTAGTTCCGTTTCTAACGACAGCTCTCCTCTTGCGTTTGCGACGTCAGGGGAATCTTCAACATGAAGAAACGACAAACCGAATCCTTTTGCTTGTGCCATCTGTGACGATGGTCTTTGAGGGATGTCATCAATGTCTAGCAAATTGATTTGTTGAGCCTAAAGAAAATATAGACTTATTCAAAAACTTACAAGTAACTTTAATGAAGACAAAGTCTGGTCTCTTCTGGCTGCAATTTGTTGAAATCCTCGTATATCTCCCATTATTCCAACGGTGTATACCGGGTCGTTTTTCATTAGTATGTCTACAAAACGTTTCTGAATCACGAATACAACCTTCTTTGCCAATGATTTGTGTACTGTTTCTCTCTAAAAGTTAAGATATGTTTATAATATTGTAAAAATTGTCATTTTACCTTGTATTTTTCAACCAAAGCTGGAATAGCAACAGCAAGGACAGATATTGTTAAACCTGACTGCCTTGGCATTCCATTTGGCTTTGATTGGAGTTGAAGTAGAAGCTCCTTGATAGGATTTAAAAGTTCGTTAAATTCTTTCATTAACTTTACGTCTTTTTCTGTCAGTTTACCGTAGCCTTCTGATTCAGCAACTTCATTGATGCAACCGTAAATCTCAACTATTCGCTCCATAGATGTTATCACAGATAACCACCGTGTCACCACGGGAAAAATAATTGTTTTTCCAGCCGTTTGCTTCAGTTTTTGGAGTGCAGCCGGTGAACGGGCAAATTTGTTGACAATCTTGAATACCCTCTAAAAGTCGTATTTAAAAAAATAACATTATATTACCATTCTCACTGCTTCAAATGTTTTGTCCTTCATCACGTCTTTTATAACCAGATTTAATCGATGGGCTCCACACCATATATTAAATGAATTAAATCCATTCGTGAGGTATTCATCATCTTTTTCTGAAGTAACAATGTCAATATCTTCAGCCAATCGTTCAGTGAATTCCAATGAAACTTCTTCTTGCTCATCTTCCGTATATGAATCTTCGTCTTCAAACCTTTCTCTGAAAAAATTTTTGTTTAGTAATTTAATAGTTTTAGCTTATAAAACAAAAATAAAACTTGAGATAAAATAACTTATTGACAACAAAAATTTTTAAAACATACCTAAAAGCCGCGCGCATGGAAGCTGCACCATCTGAGACCACACGAATCACTCTACTCGGACTCAATCCATAATTAGTGACAGAATTGAAAATGCAGTTCCGTATATTATCTGCTGTATGCTTTTCGGAAAACTGGACAACATCTAGAGCTGCCACTCTAAGCGCTTTCCGTTTTTCATCGATAAAATGCACTAGTATGCCCATAGCTGCATGTGAGTTTGCAATTGCTGTTGCTATATCACACGAAATAGCGTAATGCCGGTCACCAATAATATGTTTTATTGTTTTTTCGAACTTCTTGATTTCCTCTTCCATACTGTTCTTTAATGCCTGCGGATGAGGTATTTTAAATCCAGGAATTAGTGACAATAAGCTCTAAAAAAACATAAACATTCAATTTTTTAAAACCATACCTTAAAATGTGGGTTTCGCAGGTGATTTAATGGAAAGCTTGTGGAACCGGCATAATAAACAAGCCTTTTCATGGCAACTTCTGATGCTGACTTTTGTGTAAACGAGGCAAAAATTGTAGGCTGTTTCGAAGACTTTTCATCGATAAACTTAACGTGAATTTCTTTGTGTTTCCGCTCAAAGTGCCTGTTGACGTTAAATGTTTTTGTCCCTAGTTCTTCACCGCAGTATTTGCAATTACCATCAATTACATTTTCTTGCACATCGCTTTTGTCAAACGATTTTGAAACATCTAACTTCCGGCGCTTTTTTGCTTCCATTTGAAAATAACACAAAAATTTGTCCAAAAAACTATTTTATCGCAATGCCAACCTTTTGAATTGGCCGTGGATAGTTTTCTTTTCGAGACCTTTTTACACTACTCGAATAATAAAAATTAAAATGTGGAGCCATCCTAGAAAAACTCGGCTCCGGCTCCAGCTCCGACCACTTTCAAAAATGAGCTCCGGAGCCCGTGGGAACTCTGGCTATAACAATATAAGAACTTACGATTTTGGTAATAAAGCCAGTAAAAGCAGAAATAAACACAAAACTTGAAGATCATGTTATCCATAATATCGACAACATGATTCTGGAACAAATTATCGTCGTTTTTTCAACAAAAAATTGTTTTATCGGCTCAAAACGTCTCGAAATGCAACTATTGACCCGATCAAAAAATATTATCCTTCCTTCTAGTTTTCTCTTCGAAATCCTTGAATTTGGGTAGCAAAACGTGATGTATTTTACTTAGTTGGTAAAGAAATACGTAGAGTTCTATTTACTAAATCAATTTTAGCTACATCCCTTTGTATTCTTGTGTATTTTAGGCTTTAAACTTGAGAAAACGGTCATTTATACTATTTCGACCGACTTTGTTGCTTTTTTTTAATGGTATTCTGTAAATTTATAGCAGTAATTTATTGAAAAGTTGTTTAAAAGTTTGCTAATAGACTTGTCTTTGTTATATTTTATAAATTTGCCCTAAATTTTTATATTTTTCGCCGAATTTTGATGTTATACTTGACCAACCTATATCCTTCATGGTTGATATTAATATTATTTTATTTTCAGGTCAATTACTGGTCCAGATTCTTGGTAAAAAATGTGGATAACTGTACAGATGTTTATCTAACTCTGGACATGTATTCGGGCAAGTATCTACATTTTTTAATCGTCTTGAAGTTGCTTGGATGAAGGTTGGTCACAGTGAATATACGAAAGGTTGAAAAGCTGCTCGATTTGATGTTGATAATATGAATGCCATGGATTATAACTGAAAGGAAGTTAAATGTAAGCTATTTTGTTGTTTTATTTTTGAGTTTAAATAATTGGAGTTTTGGGAAAGGACTTATATTACTTTAGGTAATGATGGTAAATAAAAAAAGGTTTCGAAGAAATGAATAAACCATTTTGATTTAGAGGATTTTAGTATGATTTACGAGTTCTTTGTACGTGTTGTTGTTAAATTTAAATTTTTGTTTCTGGAAGGAGTGTTATAACATGTTATATTAATTTAGGTAACAAAGTTTGGTAAAATACGGATATTAAAGAGAATTATTAACCTATTGGGTTAAAAAGTAAGAACCATTGTTCAGGAGCATTTTGTGATTGTTTTTTATAAGTTTTAAGTGTTTTTGATTTCTGGAAGAAGAGTTATATTAGTTTAGGTAATAAGAAGTTATAAAATACGTGAATCTAATTCATGTGCGGCTTGTTTTGTTTGAAAGATTAAAACATGCTTCAGCAGTATTTTTGAAGTTACAGTTTGCAATTTTAGGCCTTTGATTCCAGGATTTATATTGGTTTAGGTGATGAGTGTTGGTAAAGTACACTTTATCTATAATTAGTTGCCATATATTATAAGGCTGGGTTTAAAACGAAAGCTAATAACTTGTAACAACAATAACTCGTCATAACAGGCAGTAAAAATTAATTTATTGTTAATAATTGACGATTGTCTGTTGTTTTTGCCATGATAAAGGTATTTGTTTGTTATTAATGTTAATTTTCTTTTATGTTTTGAGCGTGCTTAAAAGTAATAAATTTAAGATGTGAGTCATTTATGTTTTATTTGGACATGACGCGGTTTAAACAAGGAAGAGTAATTCAAAAGGTACGTTCATTTTATGTTTTTTAGGTTTTGTAGAGAGTAGGCTTGTAAAAGAGCCAGGCCTAACTTGGATACCTACTCTTGAGCTTGCATCATCCGGCCCAGCTGCTTTCAAACTTGTTTTATCTTGGCTTAGGGACTTATATACAGGAGTTCAACTGTATGTTTCAAAACTTTTTATGTATTAGAAATGGAAGTCAAAAACCATATTTTTGACAAATGACCAGCTGAAAATGACAATTGAAAAAGCTTTTTAATAGTTTTAATGGTTTATGATTAGTAATCAAATCGTGTCTACAAATTCAAGACAGATGTTTCTACAAATGTCTTAAATATTATAATTAGATTTGTTAAAAATACAATTGAACCTGCTATTTTGACACATATCTTGTGCTTTATTGCGGTCGGTTTTTACTGTAACAAATTTTTATTTTTTGGCCATTTTACGCTTCCAGGTACTACTACCTGCTATTTGTTACTACCTACTATCTACCACTATTTACCATAATATATGATGATACAATTCTACTCACTGACTATAACTAGTTTACTGTAACTCTCAGACGGAGCTAACATTTATACAATGACAGACAACACAATATACTTGGTGGTACAACTTACTGTTGCCGTAACTTCTTTGTTTTTGTGTATTTTCGTTATTATTTTATCTTATAAACTTTGTCATACACCAGGGGTGGACAAACAAGAATATGGATTCATTACACTGTTCAACACTTCTGTAGATCTTTTTTTTACTTTGGTGAATTTACTGGTATTACCGGTAAGTAGGGGTTGGTACGGTAAGCTAGAGTAATGTAAAGTGGGGGTATAGGGTGGGTGGGGTAGGGTAAGGTAAAAGGTAAGGTAGGGTAGAGTACTAGAGTAAAGTACGGTAGAGTAAGGTAGAACCAGGTTGAGTAAGGGAAGCCAAGGCGCAGTAGGGTATGGCATGCTACAGTATATTTATAACGTTCTTTCAGTTAACAATAACAAGTTATGGAGTAATGGTAATATTTGTCCAAAACCCTCTCCTATCTTCAATACCATCTTACATTACCAACTTTCTCATAGTTTTATTCAACTGCTTTATGTTAGCGTTAATCCTAACTCATGCAGTTCACTTTTGGTATAGATACGACTTGATTTGTAATCAGAATGGCTGGCCTAGAGCGAAATATATAAAACGGTATTTTATACTGTCAATTTGGGTTTTGATCCATTATATTTTGGCATGTGTACTACTAACTGACCCTAAAGAGTATGATGGACTATTGGCTGAGAAAGGGTTTTTTGAAGATACGATATCGAAGTTACCATATTGTGTGTTTGGGGTAGGTTGAGATCTTACATTCGGTAGGGTAGGGTGAAGTGGGGTAAGGGAAAATAGAGAAACGGGCAGAGAGGACAGGGAAGAAAACCATAAGGTAGGGTACGGTAGCGAAGAGAAGAATAGGTCGGCAGAGTCCGTTAGGCAGGTCAAGGCAAGGCAGGGAAAAACCGGGCAGGTCAGGCTAGAATAGGTTAGGGTAGGGTAAGGCATGGATGAAGATAGTAGGGGAGAGTAAATTGGCGAAAGGTACTAATAAATAAGATAAGAGAGGCGGGGTAAATCTTTTTTTAAGTTTTGTGTTTTAGCCAAGCTCCACAGCCAAAATTCGTCTGCTTCATTACGAAGCTATTATTGCTGTCTTTTATATTATGATTGTTTATTTTGGATGTAGAACTATGAAAATATTACGTACTGGACGTTTTAAAGCCAACCCCAAAACTTTAAATGCTCAGCAGCGAATGTTGAAAATTATGATTGCGCAGGTGAGGTACTTTACCTTGATTTTACTTCTGATCTTACTCTTCACATGTATACATAGTACACAGACTGCAAATTCTCTCTCTCACCCCTCCCCCGTTTAGTGGTTTATTCATGACCAATTGCAGGCCGTCTATCCATTGACAAACATTCTAGTACCCTCTGGACTGTATAATTTCTCCGCATTACTACAAATGAATCCACAACATATTACGTATTCGCTTGGAATACTATTCGCTTTATTACCGGTGTATAACAGTGTTGTAGTGATAAGTCTAATGCCTTCTTATCGAAAATGGATGGACAGATACAGGACGACGGTAGCGACTATCAGCGCTGTTTCAGCATCGTCGCGGGTTTTTAAAATACCTCCAAATAGTAGCAAACTATGAAACATACGAAATGTGGACTTCTTTTTTGTAGTGATAGTGAATAAAAATGTGGTTCAGCTATGTTATATTGAAGGACATAGATTAGAATTTGAGAGGCATAACTTCCATGTCTGGTTGAGCTGAAGGTTCATATAGTACGGAATGATTTACAGTGGAACTCCTGTATAACGGAATTGCTCGTGGTCTTGAAATTTGTTCGGTATAAAGGAGTTTCCTTATACAGGAGTTTTAAATGCACTGTGTAGTGGTAGACAGGGATTTAAAAGTTGTTCGTTGCACGGGAGTTTCGTTATACAGGAGCTTCACTGTATTTAATTAGCACGATGAGATTATGGGTGTAGTCTTTTATTCTATGAGAGCGACCAGGCTGAACTTTCTAAAAATAGTCTTTTGGTTGGTCATTTCACTTCTGTCTACCCACCTTTCTTGCTATTATTTTGTAAAAAACTTCTTAAAATATCGATACTTCAATTTAAATTTGGGACCGGCAAGTGAAGGCCTTTTCTAATTTCTAATGATTATCTGCATTGGCTGTTAATTATCGCCTACTAAATTATATATTTTTATACACAAGGACGTGATAAAAAAGGCTTGCTTTGACTTCACATTTCTCAACAAATGTTCTGACATATATAACACTTTTGAACAACCTTCTCTATTGTTATGATGATGTCTATAAACTGCTGTTCAGTAAAACTTTGTCATATTGTTTTACACAAAATGAAATTGTTTTTAATTCTACTGAACTTGCTTGTATTTTTGATTATATTGCTTATTGTTCTACACTCAAATCCTCGAGAAACAGCAACTACCCCAACTGTAGTATGGGCTACAGATCTAGAAATAAACAGCTATTCAATTCTATTCTTACTATATTTGGACATAGCTGTCAATGTTTTTATTATATCCGTGTCAGTCATTGTATTCACAAGCCTACTACATCGTATATCGTTAAGAAAACAAGAGTTTGAAATCTTCTTATTAAATGCCGTATTTTGTGTCATCTACAGTATCTGCAGGTTTAGTATCATAAGCAACCAGCTAGTCGGTAGCAAACTTCTGAGTCCGTCGGTGGGCGAAGTGATCAGAAGTATCAGAGCGGCCGCTTTCAGCTGGCAATTATTGTTTTTGTCATTTGTTTGTGGAGAAATTTATTTGAAATCAACTTTGATGCAAAGTAAAATGTTAACACAAGTTATGGTTGTTTTTTATACTGTTACGGTAGGTTTTTTGGATTTTTTTGGTTGATATAGCAAAGTTGGGGTAACTAGAAAGTTTTTCCTCATGATGAATCTTTTAGGTATTAATATGCGTTCTCTTTGGAGTGTCGTTTTATATGCGTAAGTTAATTTTTAAAACAATTCAAAAGATTATGTTGTTTGAACAGTTCAAATAACTTCTGAGGCTTTCATTTACAGCCGGCTTGCAAGCTTCGGCCTGCTTCTTCCGCATTTTTGACGCTCGGGCTGCTTAGTGGGAACTCCTTTCAGGTCTACATCAGAACAAAATCGTATGCATAACCCTGTCTAAGCTACTGATACTAAAACTACCTATCGTCAAACTAAATTACACGACGACATGATTTAATAATTGTGTAATTTGTATAACTATTTGTTATTGTTTAACATTATTATGAAAATTGAAGAGTCTTACTTGATTATACTGCTTTTTACTGCTTAATTTACAAACTAAAAATTACAGGGATCAAATTTTTTACATCGAGTATGACTTTTACGGTTCCGCTTCAACTTATTTCAATTTCTTTTACGACTACGGTAAGTTTTTTTTTCTTTTTGAGCTAGAGACGTTTCAAAACTTTGTGTACGTTTGGCTCTTTCAGGGTTACACACTATTGAAAACAACACTAGCCGTTAGCTATCAACAAGTCAGATTTGCTTCGCTATCAAAGCAGTTTGAGGTATGATTTATCATATTTGTATCTCATACGATATTGTTATACAGAGGCAGCAGCATTGAAAGGTTAAAGAAGGGTATTGTAAGGTGGGATAGAATAGGGTATGGTAGTGAAAGGTTTAGTAGGGTAGAATGGAGCAAAAGAGCATATGGTATGGTAGTCTAGAGTTTTTATCA
This sequence comes from Bursaphelenchus okinawaensis, assembly GCA_904066225.2. Taxonomy (NCBI): domain Eukaryota; kingdom Metazoa; phylum Nematoda; class Chromadorea; order Rhabditida; family Aphelenchoididae; genus Bursaphelenchus; species Bursaphelenchus okinawaensis. The sequence goes on along the minus strand of CAJFCW020000002.1, from coordinate 1,393,706 downwards.
CCTTTTTTTTTTTAGCTCTCCCAACACATCAAGCTAATACAAGACTTCTCCACCTGCTTTAAAACAACTTTATGTATCTTTCTACTAGCCGTAGTATTACTAACCTCAACTCAACTAATAATCGAGTTTGGAACTTTCGCATATCAATTTGTATTTCAACTATACCTCTTTGTGGTATCACTAATTTACTTGGTCAATACTTCTTCAGTAATTCTCTTTCACAAGCATCTGAATCCATTTAAAGCTAAGCAAAAGAAAGGTGTGAAAGTTATGTTCAACAACAAGATCATGGTTGAAAATACAGTCGAAAATAATTTCAATGTTCTCGAACAAATGTGGTCTGGTCAAACGGTGCAATTCACAAACGATGAGGTGGAAAGGCAATCTGTGTTTGCCTGGGTAGCTCATTGGTTGCGATTTGGAAAGACATAGGCAACTAAGATAATAACTCTTAATTGGGACATTCAGCGAGTCGGATCTACCTCTACATATGATACTTATTAACTTCCGAGAAGCGTTTAATACTAAAGCATTTGATGCTATCAAATTTTCTCACAATAACGACATAATTTTATTGTCCAGCAATAACTTAAACCTGAATAAAGTTAATTTGCTTATCATCAAAATCTAAACAAATTCCAATCGAATCCGTAAATACAGTACCAAACACCCATGTGTTACTGTAGAAGCCCACAGCTGGTTTAGCTCTCAAATGACAAGTCTTAGACCATATATCATAGCCAATCAGTTTGTCGCTTGAGATAGGCACATTAACACCATTAATGGTAAAAGCGAAATGAGTGTTCCGATCACGGTGGGAACAGTCAACTTGATAGAGACCGTCCTTGTTTTTGAAAGCACTGTAGTGGAGTTTGAGAGTGTTAAAGATTTCGGCAGGGATAGTGAAGTCTGATGTTGTAGTAGACAAAATGGCGTTGAAGGACTTTGAAGATGTTGAGGGATGGGAAAAGGCCTCTACCTGAAAAAAGTTTTGTTATGTAAAGGTAGTGTTAAAGGACCAGTTCGCCCATTCAAATATCATTGGCATTCTGTCGCAAAAATTCGACGTTCATTTTTTTCGCAAAAAACCTGAGCAGGTCGGTCCCAAATTGGAAAATTCATTTCGACACCGACTCACTCATGTTTTTTGAGAAAAATGATTTTGATTGAAATTGCCTGATTTTCGACACTTTTTGCGACAGAATGCCAATGATATCTGAATGGGCGAACTGGTCCTTTAAGAAGAATAAAGTAGCGTTAAGTAGGCGTAATGTTAAATATTTACTGTAGAGTAAGATAGATTGGCGGTAAAGTAAAAAAATCAATGCTGTGTAAAGGAAATGTAAAATTAACTTTTTAGGGTAGTATAGAAAATTATAGAGCTGGGTAGGATAATACAATTTAGGGTAGGGTAAGATAGAGTAGAATTGGGTAAAGTAGGGTAAGGTAGGGTAGAACGAGATAGGAGTGGCTTACATATAGTGTTGCTTTAAAACTTAAAGTAAAGTAGTTACTAACTATTTTAAAGCTAGAGCACGAATAGCATAAGGGCATTGTGAAGCTAGAATAAGGCTAAAAAGTAGGCCTAGGGTTAGACTAGACTATAAGTACAGTAGAGGCTAAAAAAAATTACTATAAATTTAAATATGAGCTGTCACAGTTACTATAGATTTATAACTGAACTGACGTAGGGCTAAGGGTAGGATTATGGTATGAAAACTTACTTTGAACTCCCAGAACTCTTGTCGAGTGTCAATAACCTTAACTTGGGTTATGTTTTTGTACTCAAGTTGATCAGGGAAGGTACCCTTAGATACGTTGTTTTCACAGTGATCAAAACCGTTTCTGAAACGATATTGTGTATAAAATTGGGTAACATAAAATTACGAAGTCAATTTTAAATTAAAAGTAATGATTTTGTGTAAAATACGGTAAACCTGGAACAATTATTATAATTTTTTAATTGCTTCACCAAATCAAACGTACAACTTGAAGAACTTACTGATCTTTGTAGCATTTTGGAGCAAAGCAAACTAATTTCTTGTCGATTCCTTCAAAGAAAATGTCTAATAAGTTGGTTTCGTCTTTGGTTTTCAAAGCCAAACCAAGTCGACCAGCAACTCGATCTCTATTCAATGTTTCAGCTGGGTCATAAAAGGTGTTTAGGCGCTTGACTAGGCCAAAAGTATCTCTTTGGGTTTTTGTATTACCCTGGAATTTTGAAAATTAAAGTGCGGTAGGGTAGGTAGATCATGGGTTATATATACGTCATAGAGTAGGGTAGAGTGGCACAAGGGAGAACAGGACAGCTATGGCTGGGTTGGACTGAACTGCACAAGGCAAGGCAGAGCATGGGCAGCGCAAGAAAATGGGAAGTGTAGGGTAGTTTAGGACAATGTAAGGTTCAGTGTGATAGGACAGAGTAGTAGAGTAGGACCAAGGTAGGGCAGGTTAGTGTTGGGCGTAGTACAATATAGTACGGTAGGGTAGGGGGTTAAATCGGGTAGGGCAGAGTGGGGTAGGGTAGGGTAAGGTAGGGTAGTGTATGGTAAGTAAGAAAAGTTGGAGTAAAACCTACCACAACATCCTTTCCAGTGTATCCAAGCACACCGCCTTTACCATTATTCAAATTTTCATCAAAATTTTTTTCAAACACTGATCCAGCCTCTTCGAAAGAAGCACTTTTTTCGGGGAAAAATCGTCGATTTATACCTCTAAAAGGGCAATTTTCACATCTTGCTTCAATCAAAAATGAACTAGAAGATGATAAATCTACTATAAGTTCTAAATTTCCAAGTTTATTTTTAGTGAAATGTAGCGTTTCTGTCCAGGTGCTTGTTAGGGCATGGGCTGAAAATGGCAGTACGTTAAATTGTTTTGCAATACCTTACCCTGCCTTACCCTATCCTACTCTAGCCTACTCTACCTTACCCTACCCTACCCTGCCAAACCCTACCTTATTATACACAAACCTATTTTGCTTTACCATACCCTAGTTCTACCCTAGATTTACTCTAGCCATACTCAGCCTTATCTTATCTTACTCAACCCTAATGTACATACTCTACAATTCTTACTTAGCTTTAGATTGCCTTACGTTTCTACATTGTCTTTTACCCTACCGTACTTACCAGTACTAATAAAAAGCAGTAGAATACCAAAAGTTTTCATTGTACAAAGTTTCAATAGATACAATAAAAATAGAGAAACAACTTTAAACTCTTGCTGTAGAAACAACCTATCTACAGTCTTATTGCCCACTTGATCTCGATGCCTTTTATACGTCAACGATTGTATCAACAACAAATTTTAAATAGCCTTTAAGCTTCTTAGTACTGAGTTTTTGTTCTCATAACTTATCAGCAAACCTTTAAAAGTCTAGCAACAATTAAAGATCATACAAAGGTTGTGTTGACACGAGGTTTCATCGATTTTAATTTGGTTAAGCCGATTTTATAGGGAACCCCAAGGAGTTCCTCAACATGATCAATGATAACAATAGTTTAGATGTGTATGGTCGGTTGATAATGGTTGTTTTGAACAAAGATCGAATTTTAAATGAAAATATGATTAAACAATGACTTCGTGAATGTTACAGTTTACAGTAGATGAAAGAACTTGATTTAAAAATGTTTACTTCACAACTTGAAATTATAAAATCTTGTTAAATGATGTTGTTGTTCATGGCATAATCAATGATTGGAACTGGTCGCCTAAAATTGTATTTTTGAATAAAAAATAGAATTAGAGGAAGACAAGAAGAGGAAAAAGAAGGAGAAGGGGCCGAAGAAGAGTAAGAAGAAGAAAAACGGAAAAACAAAGAACAAAAAGAAGGCAAAATAGAAAAACAACAAAAAGAAGAAGAAGGAAAAGAGAAAGACAAAAGAGAAACAATAGAAAAAAGGAAGAATAGGGGAAGGAATAAGAAGAAAGTAAGGAGGAGAATAAGAATATAGAAAAAAAGCAAAAGAAGAGAAAGGAGAAGAAGAAAAGGAGAAAATGAAAAAAAGAAGAAGAACAATGAGAAGACAAAGAAGAAAAAAATTGATCTATCTTGCTCTTCTCTGCCTTACCTCGCCTTGGCTTGCCTGGTCTTGATTTGCTCTGCCCCATACTTCTACTTAGAACAGAAGAAGAAGAATAAAGAGAAGAAGATAAAGAAAAAAATAGAAGAACAAGCAGACGAAAAAGAAAAAAAAAGGGTAGAAGATTAAAAACCTACTAGAAGCCACTTTGGTCATGGTAGGGAAAGTCAATTGTACGTTTTGTTGTGTGGTCATGTCCTTAGATTGGTATAGCTGTTTAGCCTGTTGAATCGTTTGTTTAGCCATTTGTTTTACCTAAATTTTCCTTTTTTGAAGTTTTTTGTAAAATACGTTTTACACGTCTTTAATGCTTACAAATTTAACCTTTATCATTATGGGTCCAAAAGTACGTAGAAAAGCTAAATAATTAAAAAATGTTTTTAAAAATGACAATTTTGTAAATTTTTAGACTTTATAGTTTGGAACAAAAGTTAACGAAATCGTATTTTACCTTATCAACAAAAGCCTTGGCATTTGGACTCAACGTAGCTTCAGTTTGCATATATTGAGTATATTGATCATTGACGTTACTGTTGAGTACCGTACTCAAAGCAGGAGCATTGATATCAATAGTTTGCAAAAATTGGGAAAAACTAGTGAATCTTGGGATTGAATCAATAATAGACACTCCTTTTGACAAGTCAGTCCAGGATAAAATGTTCAGACTTTGGACTAGCTTTGTTGGAAGGACGGCTAAAATGGTTACTGTATTTGATGCTCTACCTTGCCTTCTTCTACCCTGCTGTACTCTACTTTACCCTACCCTAGCCTACCCTACCTTATCCTACCCTACCCTACCATACCCTACTGCCCTTACCCTTATCTGGCCTTACCCTAACTATTGTACCCTTTTAAAACTACCGTAATCCCTTACCCTGCACATTAGGTGGAATATACTGTAACAAAGTGCCGGCCTGACCATAAACAACTCCAATAAAGGCCAAAACTGCAAAAAATTTTGAAATTTGCATTTTGTAGGCTTGTAAATTGTCAAACACGAAATTGTGTCCAAATGTCAGCGTTCTGTTCGTGTTTGACCACCTGCAACGTTAACGTCAATCGATTTGAGTAAACATTACGATTGTTGTATTCGACTATTTCTACGCCTATTTTAGACACATATATAGAATATTATATTATCCCTGTGATTTTTAGATATAAATTGGCGTATTTTTAGCAAAAAGTTATATTATAGTAGGCATCAGTTGGTAGAGATATTGGTTGATGTCTAGTACAACATAATTTTTTATTGCTGTCATTGTTTATTGTATATTGATGAGAATAAGCTACTGATACTAGAAAAAGTATTGAAATTTAATTTTAGTACTATTGGTACACTTTTTAGTCTAGTTATACTTATTTTTCTATATTACGCTAGACTTGTATACTCTTTGGAAAAAAACTGTCATTTCTTGTCATTCCTACTGACAAAACCAAAAGTATCTGTAATTAAAATCATCAGAAGATAATAGGAAACCTTCTACAATGACCAAACTTTTGATTCTACTAATAACAATCACAATATCGACCGAACCAGAAGCCGGAGCCTCGACCGTATTCCGCCGGCCAGTAGTCAATTTTGGAGAAGCCAAAAGTGGCAATGTTTCACAAACAGCTTCAGAATCTTCTACCAAGTCTTTTCGTTTCGACCGGTCAAGAAGTTTTGGGTCAACAACTCCAGAACCGATCGAAAAAAAGGATGGTACTACAACATCTAGTGGAAGTTCAAGTGGACCCAAATTTGATAGCGATGACTTGAAAAAAGCCTTGGATGTAGTGTTAGAATACAGCAAATTCAACAACTTTGATGAAGTGTTTGATGCCATTTCGAAGAATTCACCGAAATTTTACAAATTTTTGGAAAGTCAAGTGGATGGATCAGTTCAGGAGTACGTGAAGTTGGCCAATCGAATGAGCCCTAATGCCTCGGATTTCTTGAAACAGGTATGATTTTTGAAAAAGATAGGTCAGGTATTACCTAAAAATTAGTTTTTTTTTCAATTTTGAAAAAAAAATTTTTTTTATTTTAAAATTTTTTACTAAAAATTCCACAGGGGGGGGACCCTGTTGAAAATTTTGCTTTTTTACATTTTTGATCGATCCATTAGTTCTTTCGCAGTACTATTAAGAACAAAAATTTTTTTTCGATAGCTAAAATTATTAATTTTTCATTTTTTAAATTTAAAATTAAAAATTTTTTTGCTTTGCAGGTATTCTTATCAACCGCGGCCTACGGAGTGGAAATCAAGAAGCAACTAAAACAACTGCCAGATGAAATCAAAGAAGAAATCTTTGGGTATTACCCAAAAATCACCAATTTCTTCAAATGTAAGATTAGTTTAGGCATGATTTTTGGAATTTTTAAAATTTCATTTTTTCAAAAAAAAATTTTTTTATCTGATTACCCTACCATAAAACGCCTCATTTTACCTTACTCTTCTCTGTCATAACCTACCTTACTCCATTCTGCCCTATCCAACCCGAATATGCCCTACTTTACTCTTCTCTATCTTGCTATTTAGCACCCAAGGCTACTCAACTTTTTACCCTGCTCTACCATAATTTACACCGCCCCAAAAATTTTTCAAAATTTTGAAAAAAAGTTTACAGAAACTCTCCCACTGAACGTATTTTACCTTTTCAGCCAAGTTATTTGACTCAATCTTCTACAATGTTCGTCTGAAGGAAGCTTTGGACAAAGAAGCGGCCAAGAATATTACAGTAGTTCAACAAATCGCTCGATTTAGACACGAAAACCCTGATCCTTTTGATCAATTCGAAGACAATGCTATGGAAAATGATAATGTTGATGACTTTGACTCATTCGATGAATTCAACGATGATTCAGTGGACCCCTTTGATGAGTTTGATCAAGACGATGATGACAAAGATAATATTGATAATTTCGATCCTTTTGACGACTTTGAAGATGACAACATGTATGATACTGACGCTGATGACTTGTATAATACTGACGACGATGATTTGTTTGACACTAACAATGATGAAGACGATTTCGATCCTTTGGGTTCTCCTGAAGACGATTTTGAGGGAAATACTGTGTATCCCGAGTATGATTATTAAAACTGGTGAATAAATTATCAAAATCTTAATTTTTTTCACTAGAAAATGCATTCCTTAAAACAAATCTTTAGTTTCACAACCCATTTTACCCAAAGCTCGTTCTGAAACAAGTTTTCCCTTCCTTGAGTCAAATCTTCCTCTCACTAATTGATTATCAAAAAACATCAAAAAAGGCACAATTTACTCGTATTTTACCAAAAAAATATATTCCACAACAAATTTTAATACATATTTAATGTCTTCATCAAAATGTACAACACTTTATATTATCCATGAGAAACTCCACGCTTTTGATCAAAACTCAACGGAATTCAATCCAATTCACAAGAAACCCTAAAAACCAAATCGAATATAATAAAATCTAACTCACCATTCAATAAATCAACCCATTTCATTGTCCTTTGTTCATATATTCCCCCAAAAAGCCTTGCAGTTTTTGGCGAAACTCGGCCGAACCGCCGGGCGCATCGTTGTCGTATGTGCTCTCCCACGCATTCTCCATCTCATTCTGGGCTTCGCGATGTGCGTCAGCATCTTGTTGAAAGTCTTTTGCTTCGAACTCTACGAATTCATCGTCGTCATGCATCAACTTGCCCGACATCTAAAGATTTTCGATATTATACTTGATATCTGACGTTGAGGTAGGTTTATTGATCCAAAAATAAGTCAAAAACTATGAGAACCGGGGAGTTGTACCGAAAAAATTAGAACAGCTTATTTTCTTTATTTTAAAACCAGTTTTGAAAATTTTGGCCGCGTGTCCAAAAAGTTGTGGCAGTTTTTCCAAAGCTCATCCCTAATATTCTCTCAAAAATCGGGTTTTCTCGACTATTAAGCCATTTTTTAATAAAACTAAGATATCAAATGCCTTAAAATTTTAAAAGCTTATAAAAATACATTCTTCCAACACAAATCCATGAATATATTACATAAAGCAACATTACTTTCTACATAAGACCTTGTTTTACTCACATCAATTTATTCAAAAAATAACAAAGATTCAAAAGAAAATAAAAAAGGGTTCCAAGTAAAATATTCGGGAAAAAAATGAATTTGACAAATCAAAATTTCAAAACCTTTAAAATTTAGGTAACATTTCAAAAAAAACTTTAAAAATTCAAAATTTAGGTAACATCTCCATTCAAAATATTGGTAATAGACCATAAACAACGTATTTTATTCTCAAACAGGCCAAACGCATTCAAAATAACATTTATCAAGACCAAAAAAGGGAAAAACCAAATAAAATTGTGGATCAACAGACAAAAAGGAAAATATATTTAGTATAATATTATTCAACTGACGTTTTAACACTTATAATAATAATGTATTTAGTCTTGACAATTAGAAGGGTATCTAGAGAAAATTTTTAACAAAAATATTTTATTTCGATAAAAAAGACTTTAACCACAAAAAATATCAAAAAATCATTCTTATTCGTAATACTTGGCTATAACGGTACCGAAATAGAAAGAATAGTACCGCAAGAATAGTATTAGAATAATAGTACTACTACAGAAAAAAATACCATAAAAATAAAAAGTGGCACTACACAGCAAAAAATAGTACCAAAAGTAAAAAAATAGTACTAAAAACAAAAAAAACCCCATTATAGCCAAAAATGGTACTCTTAAAACAAAAAAGTACCATAAAAATATAAAAACTGTCCCATTTTATTCGTACTTGACAGGATTGGCAGGTGGTACTCCGGCAGGTGGTGCACCAGCAGGTGGGGCGCCTCGGCCGGCTTGAGCGTAGTAGGCTTGCCATTGTTGTTGTACGGCTGGATTATTGTAGTACTGTTGGTAGTAGTGCCAGTACTGTTGTTGTTGTTGAGCTGAAGCGGCGGCTCCATATGGGTAGCCTGGCATACCACCATGGCCGGCTTCTGGTCCAGCCGGGCCGTAGCCGCCTCCTGGGCCGTTGTGTGGGCGTTGGCTCTAAATTATTGATATTAAGACCAGGTTTTGTAGAAAATTCAAAGTGTTTTGATTTTTTTAATTTAAAATTTTTCAAAAATTCAAAAAAAACTTTTTAATTAAAATACTTCCAAATCCATAAAAACTCACGTCAGCCTTTCCCCATGAACACCTAATGTTCTGTCCCATAAACTCAGCGCCATTCATTTCATAAATGGCCTTGGCGGCCGACTCCTTCGAATCAAACTTAACAAACGAGTATCCCTGTACTTTGAAATGGCGAATATCCAAAACTGTACCAAATCTCTTGAATATATTCCTAACATCATCATCCGTGGACGATGGTGGTATGTTGCCAATGTAGACCGACGTGTTGTCCGGGCCCGCTTGGTTGTAGATCTCGTCGTAGGTATTGCGATGATGATGTCCACCTTGAGGACCGCGTGGGTTTTCTGGCATGTCCGATGGCTTTCTCGTGGCCCAGTTTGTTCTGATGGTGCGACGGCCCAACCATTGGCCATTCATTTGCTCGATGGCTCTTTCGGCTTCCTCTCGCTTGGGGTACGACACAAAGCCATAACCCTTGGATTTGGTGGTTTGGAGGTCACGAATCACTTTGGCATCGCTGTAAATTGGCAATTTAGGTAACAGCAAAGAAGAAAATTGAAAGAGGAGTTGAAAAAAGCAACCGGAAAACCCAAAAACCTAATTTTCAGCCGACTTAATTCACAATATCTTTTAGACTGCCATAAATCATATACCTAAAATCATAAAAAAATAACAAAAATAACTTACGAAACTTCGCCAAATGGTGCAAAAGATTCTCTCAATTGTTTGTTATCAACTTCAGGTGACAGGTCTCCAACAAACACATGGAAATGTCCTGAAAAGAAAAATTATTCATTGGTGATCTACAATAATATAAAAAATTTTCGTATCGGTGTCCTAATGTAATTCTATCGGGCTGACAGTCAAACTAACACAACCTTAAACATCTTTGTGATCTTTTTCATCCAAATTCAAAAAACCAATTTTAAAAAATTGTTATCTGTTGACCTACTACAATATAAAATTATGCTATACACAATTTAAAATTTAAAAACATCATTTTCTCGCCAAAGCAAGCTAATTCCATCCTCAATCTAACAAACTTACTGCTTGTATCCACCTTGGCTTGAGTGCCAGGTTGTGTGGCCCAGTTGACCTTCATCTCCTTGTTCAACAACATTCTCTTGTTCATGGCCTGAAGAGCCTGGGTAGCCGAATTATGGTCAGCGAATTCCACAAAAGCATATGGGTCGGAAGTGGTCTAAAATTAAGCATATATTAGTCTAGTTTTAATCTTTGAAATTTGCCACCAAAAGTTACAAGACTGAATACTAATAAAAATGAAAAAAAAATAAAAATAATGTGAAAAATCTCACGGCTCAAGTCTTTATGGGTCCCAATCTTCCTACTCTTTGCGCTGTAACAGAAATATTATCGTTACTGACCACAATAATATCAAAAAAATTCAAAAAAATGTAAAAAATCAAAAAACATACAATAACTTTGAAAAAATTCGACCATTGTGATAAAATAATAAAAAAATAAGCTTTTATCATAGTTCGGCCATTTTTTAAAAGTTACCGCCAAATACAATTCAAAAAAATGAAAAAAAAATTGTAAAAAGTCAACTTAAGAGACAGAGGCGCCACTTTGTCCAGGACCACCACAACTTACATCAAAAATGACCTTGGTCTTGACCAAACGACCGATTTGGCTGAACAACGTGGCCACAAACTCCTCCGTCACGCTTGTATCGAGGTTACCAACATACCTAAAAGTACAAACATTAAAATTTAATCGGTTAAAGCTTATATTAAACCTTCTGAACCTGTCTTTATAAATCTTCAATTAAAAAACCCAGAAAATCGCTATGAAATCACCAAAAGTTAACCAACTACCGCTTTAGAGTTATTTAAAACAACATCACCCAGAAGTTACTCAAAAACAACCTAAAACATCAAGGTTTTGCTCTCTAAACCTTTTCTAAAGCCTTCTCCAACTATCAATCCCAATTTAACATCTAAAAGCCAATATATTGCTCTACATCGACTAAAATTTCATCAACCACTTCTTTAAGTCCTCTAAAACAAGAAAAACCAACAAAAAAACAAACTTACAAAACCTTTGGTTGTCCATCATCGTTCTGGAGGTTAAATCCAGCATTTTGAGCGGCTTGGAAATGATACCGAGGGTTGTAAGCTCCCGAACCGCCAGTAGCTCCATCCTCTCCATTAGCAAAACTGTTATATCCAGCATAAGAAGTATAAGCGAACTGAAAGTGAATTTTTAAATGATTCAACAGATAGGTAAGATAGTTTGGCCTATATTCTTAGTTTACATGATGTATCTGCATTCCTATAAGTTAATTTTAAAAGAACTTTCAATAAAACAATAAAATATTAAAAGCCACGCAACTAGGTGATCATGAAAAATATAACATTTTTTTTCAAGCCAAAAACAATTAATTTTTACAAATTTCTTATTCAATACTTTAAGAAGACTATTCGTTCATATACCACCTTTTCAGACCTTTATTCTTACCTAAAAACCAACAAAATCAAAAAACTTTAACTTACCGCCATTTTTGATCCAACAACAATATAAAAAGGAAGAAAACCAAAAAGAGAAATAAATATGAAGGCAAAAACGAGCAGATATGCTGAAAAAATATTATACAATAAGTGAATCAAACGAAAAAACGCGGGAAAACACGTGGAATGTTGGCAAAACACTGTTCTGGCTTTTCGTTACAAAATTTTGTCGGGGATGGTAAACTCGAAATTAAAGACGTCAAAAAATTTAGAAAAAGCTGAATTCTTTTTTGAGCAATAATAATAGTAGTTACAAGATGTACACAGAAGTTTAGACCGATTTGATAAATAAATTTTGAGGTACGACTTTGTCAGGGTTCGATACCTACAACAATATAATTTTTGACAAAAACGAAGGCTGTTGTCTGAAATTTTACGATAACCTTGACAATACCATAGTCTATCTTTATAACAATTTTGAACTTGTTCTGTTCATTAAAAAATATTTTATGACCTTTTTAGGTTGTGATACCTACAACAATATAAGTTTGGTGAAAACTAAATACTTTCTGTTTCAAACTCCGTGAAACCTTTTAAAATCACATCGTCTTGGTTTTTCAATATCACAAGTGTTTTAGTTTACAATTTTAGGTTTAAAAATATTCAGCTTTATCAACCAAACATTCGGACATAAAATCTCCAAGAAAAAACATTGAAAACTACTCATAAATTGAGAAAACATCTTTAAAACTGATAGTAAAACCAAGAAACAGCAAGGTGACAAATTGATAAGAAGAAAAACGATCTTATTTCTTCATTCCCCACCCAGATTTAGCCTAAAAAACGGAGGAGAAGCATAAAAAACCGTCCATTTTCCAGCAAAATGCCGCACGAAATGGAGAAAAAAGCTGTTCGCTCGGGCTTTCGAGCGAAAAATGAAAGCGTTCACTAATGTTTTCGATATTCCGATGCGCTACAAAGGTTGTTGCTTTGAGATGGCCTGCATAACAATGGGAAATAGCTTGAACATGAAGTTATATACTTGAACATGGAGGTATATAAAGCATAAAAAAGCTTATTTTTAGAGTTTTGGCGCTGCAATAATAATAAAGTCAGAATTTTCAAAAAAAATTTTAAATTTTACAGAATTTGGTATACTTGTAGCTAGTAGTAGTAGTAAAAACTTCTGAAAGTAGCAAGTTTTAATTTTTATCTAAAGCCAAGAAATTCAAGTTTAAAATATGAGATTTTAAATTTGGCGCCACTTTTTGGCATTTTGTTTTAAACTAGCTTTTATCAAAATATCATGTATTAGGTTGTTAGGTAAGTCGTGGGCCCCTAACTGTGTATCAGAAAAAAATTTTTTTGCGTTACAACAAGAACTAATTATTAATCAAAATAGTTATCATCAACATTAACACAATGTGTCCAACGTTTTTAAGCATTTTTATCCCAGTAGTATAGGATTCAGAATTTCTAGAGCCTAAGAAAATTTTGATAGCTTCCATGACATCGTCATCTTCAGTGGATTGTCGCTGACACATAAATGCTGTCGAAGATTTGAAAATATGGTAATATGTAGCTATCATGTCGAGTAAATACAAATGATGGTTAAAAACTTTGTATCCAAACCCGTTGTTTTTCTGCGGTCATCGTTGCCAAGTGGGGGCGGACACTTTCATGAACAATAATTGACCTTCTGTTTCTCAACTTTGAAGGTAGATAGTGGCGCATTTGGTCAATATTAATAGAATACGTACTAACAGTTATGGTTTGGCCAAGTTTCAAGGAATTATAGAGAACTACTCTACAGGACTTCCACTTTTCTTCAAGCGTCTCATCTCCAGAAGGAAGCTTTTGGAACCAAATTTTTGCTGTTGTGTAGCTCACATTACTTTGTCCATGTGTCTTATTTATGAATCCGGCCGTAGTTTTAACGTTACGACTTGTTTTGTACTCTTTTACATCACTACCCAAAGTCGTCATTTGCCCTATAATGTTCTGGCCACTAAAACAACAAAACAAAAAATTAAAAGAGGTTTGAAACTTATATATTCTGAAAATATAGGTTTTAAACTATAAAAGGACATCAAAATTTCCAATTTGCGATATATATTAATTTTTTCCTGATTTTTCAAACATTTGTGTTGAAAGGGGGCCCACGACTTACCTAACAACCTAATATATAGGAATATATGTGTAAGGTATAAAGTTCGAATTAAACATTTTTTGAATTTTTATATTAGTGTTCTTACATTACAGGGCTAGGGTTGAAGGGCTGCAGCCTGAGCACGAGCCGGAGCCGGAGCCTGAGCCTTAGCTAATAGGACAGGAGTGTTTAAGGTCAACTGTTCATTCCAAAAAAATAATTTAAAATTTCATTGTGATTTTAAAATCAATTTTAAAACACTGTGATCACATTAACACACGCATAAAAACGGTACTTTTTATTTAAAACAATTTAAAGTAAAATCAAATTCCAATTGACTTTTGCCGTATTTAAATTCATGAAACATTGAAGAGTTTTTAATTTGCAAAATAATGTTTTCGAAGGCCTTTGTTTTGTTGTTCGCTGCCACTGTAGTTGTAGCTGAAGGTGGTGAAGTAAGTAGAGTAGGGGTAGGGTAGAGTGGGGTACGGTAGGGTGGGGTGCGGTAGGGTAGGGTAAGGTAGGGTAGGGTAGGGTAGGGTAGGTTAGGGTAGGGTAGAGTGGGGTACGGTAGGGTAGGGTATGGTAGGGTAAGGTAGGGTAGGGTAAGGTAGGGTATGTTAGGGTAGGGTAGGGTAGAGTAGGGTACGGTAGAGTGGGGTACAGTAGGGTAGGGTAGGGTATTTACAATAATTTCTACAGTATTAAATTTCAGCACGACGCAGGCACGTTCAGAAAAATCTACAAGCGGATTAAAGAAGAACAAGGTCATTCGGAAACTGATCTACAAGCTTATATTCTTTATCAAAAAATGCGTAACGAAGCCGTCCAAACCAGTGCGGATGATGAAGAGTCTTTTGCAATTGTAGAGAAATTCTTAAACTATATAGAGAAGGAGTACTTTGCCATACCAGCTGATAAAAAGTTGGGACAGGAATACAAATTCTTCACAAATGAGCTGGCTAACCTGGAACTCCTCTTAAAAGGCGACCTGAAAGCAAAAACACCAGCTTTGGACAAGTTTGCTGTTGCCGTTTTGCCATTGAAAAAGTAAAGAGTATGGTTATGGCCATTGAGTTGTACTGTAGACTCATTTTTGATATAATAAAGCATTTTTAAAAGCAGATGTGTACAGCGATCACAATGCAAAAAGAAAAAAAAGGTTACAAATTTTTTGATTGCTTGTGGATTGAACAGATATTGGACTATAATATGTACAGCAAACAGGTGGTACGGCAAAAAAACGCAAACTTCAAACAAAATAGTATAGAGTACGTTAAAGAGTAATGTAAAGTAGACCAAGAAGAAGGCTAAGATAAGGTAAGTGTAGAACTAGGGTAAGGCTAAGGTAGGGCTAGAGCAGAAGAAATACGAGTGTGGTCCAACTAAGATAAGGCTAAAGCTAAGACCTGGGTAGCGACAAGGTATGGCTAAATAGGGGTAGAGCATAGCTATGTATGACTAAAGTAAGACTATGGCAAGTCTAGTAAAATGCTACGATTAAACTAGAGTAAAAGAAAAGAAGAGGACATATGTAGTAAAGTAAAACATGGTGAAGGTAGATCAGTTTACGATAGTGTAAATGTAAAGTAAGACAGTCTTCCGCCCGGCTATGACGAATAGGTTCGGTAGAGTAGCGTAGTGTAAGGTAGAGTAATATAGGGTAGGCTAGGGTAGGGTAGGGTAGGGTAGGGTAGGGTAGATTAGGGTAGGGTAGGGTAGGGTAGGGTAGGGTAGGGCAGGGTAGGGTAGAGTAGAATAAGGTAGGGTAGAGTAGGGTAGGGTAGGGTAGGGTAGTTTTGACGTTGTTTAGTCATCATTTTGTAGTGAAAAACCTTCTCGAACGGAACAAAATATTCACTCTCTTTCTGTTGACCAGCTCGTTGTGGACAAACATTGCGCTAAAAATAGGCTGACAGTTCATTTTTGAGCATTTTTTTTGGGTTTTGACTATTTTTAAAGATTGTAAAATACTACTGGCGGTTTTTACTTCATAAAAATATTTTTTTTATAAAATTTTAAATTATAACATAACAAAATTAAAATTTTTAAAATATGATTTAAAGGCTTTCGTTTTAACTTTTAGCCAAGCTAGGGCGTTCTAAACTAAATATTTAGCTTAAATTTAAAAATTAAAAAAATTTTTTATTTGAAAGAAAATTTTAAACACCCCTTAGTTGTAAAATCGACTTACCCATGAGAAAGGACAATCACCTCCGGTCTGTTCGCACTTTTTTCGATTTCGAACTCTGGCCGCCCGAGAGTGGTCGCGCTCTCGCAATGGGATTTTGCGGTCCAAAAATCTTGACGGTACACTGCAATCGCTATGACTTTTTCCTTTTCCTTGCGTTTATACCACTACTTTGCATGGAGTTTTGGAGGGCGGGTTTTGGGTGGTGTAGATTAGTGAGGTAAGATAAAAAGAAGGGTAGGGTAGGATGATCTATGAAGGTAGGGTAGAGAGAAGGGTAAGATAGTATAGTTTAAGGTAAAGTAAGGTAACTTATGAAGGTAAGATAGAGGTAAGAATGAGATAGGGTAAATTGTAAGGGTAAGATAAAGAGAAGAGAAGGGTGAATTTTAAGGGTAAGGTAGGGTAAATTATAATAAAGTAAAACAAATCTTTTGGGTACGGTACACATTGATCATAAGATAAATTACGATAGGTCGTATTAGTATGGGAGCTTTTCCGGCATGGTAATGTAGGGCAGGATTAGGTCGGGTACCGTATTGCAGAATGACTTTGGCTTACCAAGAAGAAAAAGTACAGTAGAGTACGATAAGAATATGTAGCGTAGGTATTGAAAAAAGGGCATGGTAAAAAAGTAAAGTAGAGTAGGGTAGAGTAGGGTAGAGTGGGGTAGGGTAGTGTAGAATAAAGTAGGGTAAGATAAGGTAAAGTAAAAAAGGTAAGATGGGCTACGGTAAAAGAAGGTTGGTCGGGTTAAAAAAAGTAGGATAGGTTTTTCAATATTATGCGATGGGTGTAGGTGCAAAAAAATGGCATACCCTTAAAGCTTAAAAATTTTAAATATGTTACTCTTTCTGAATCTTCTAATTTGTGACATTTTAAACATTTTTTTGAAAGTTTTAATTTTTTGCAATTTTACTTATATTTTTTTTTCATTTTTTGGTTTTTTTTCCACGTCTTAGACTGCTTTTTTCTGTGTAAAATACGCCACATGTATAAACAATTGTAAAAAATTTCAGTATGAAGCCCCTCAAGCTTGATACAGACTGTACCAATCAGTCGAGTGAAGTATTTATGACTGAAGTCTCGCCATTGCCAATTCCTCCCAATTACAATGAAAATCAACCTTCAACGTCTTTCTCGATCCACCGTGATGTGAATATGGTGTCGCCTGGAGCTGCCACAAATATTGTCGCTACTACTTGTGTTAATGTTCAACCACTGGATACTGGTAGGGGTTTTTATCAGTCTTTCCACTAAAGAATGTTACAGCTGCACGGTGCAGTCCCCGAGAAAATCGCGCCCTTTTTATTCCGCTGCACAGTGCAGATTTCCCGCGCGATCACCCGATACAGCCAACGATGTGAGGAAAGATTGCACAGTGCAATCCCTTCAGTGCCGCACCGGTCGGTTGTCGCAGGATTCAATGACTTGCAACAGTCAAAAAAACGTGTCGCAATCCTTCCATTGAACACAGTTGTAGCTTGAGCGTTGCGACAACCGCGACACACTGTCGCATCGCCATTCGAAGCGCGACACGACAGTTTGTCGCAAAGCTTTGCACTTGCGACATTGCGACTTCCATTGTGATGTCGCCGGGTGCAAGCGACTGTCGCAGACCTTGTCGCTTGTCGCCTAATTCTCGGCGCGACAGCGATTTCTTCAAACTGCACTGTGCAGTTTTGTAACATTCTTTTCCGGAAAGACTGATATTATTTTTTTAGTTTTTAGGTAACAAAATGGCAATATTGAAGTAAGTATCGTTGAAATGACAGAGCAGGGTAGGATAAGGTTAGTAAAGTAGAGTAAAGTAGTAGTAGCGTATTTTACAAACTAAAGTAATGTCTATAGAGAGTTATAGATTAGTAAAGTTTGAAAATCAATACTGTATAGACGAAGTGTATATATCTTTCCTTCTAGTAAGACAGGGAAGGAAAAAAGTTAAAAATCAATACTATGTAAGCGCAATGTAAACTTTTATTTGTAAGGTAGAGCTGGATAGGGTAGGGTAGGGTAGGGTAGGAATAGGGTAGGGTAGGGTAGGGTAGGGTAGGGTAGGGTAGGGTAGGGTAGGCTAAGGTAAGGTAAGGCAGGGTAGGTTACAGTAGGGTAAGGTAAAGTAATGTAAAATCAAAAAATCTTTTAAAAATTGTTGAAAATGACTCCAAAATTACATTTTTCTAAATTTAGCCACCCTTTACCAATCTCAACTAAACTACCAAGCTCAAATGGCTCAAAACCTTTCAATACCCGCCCAGCCAAATCTTCTTTCAAACCTGACCAACTTTCCAAACCAAACTGTACCAAACACGGCCGACTCTCCTCTATGGGACCAGTGGATGTGCATGCTAGCTAAAAATCTAACTCTGCCACAATGGCACGCCTATTGGCATGCTTATGTAGCTCTGTTTGGTGTTAACGCATTACCTACAAAGCTGAGCTTCTTCAATGACTTTTTGTGGATGGACAGTCTGCAAATCAATCAGAATCTGTTTGGAAACATTGTTGAGATCCAGAGGTTTTGTGAGTTTTGACTTTTAAAATGATTTTTTTTTGGTTTTGAAAGGGGATGACAACATTTATGACATTTTTTTGTCATTAGGCTATTTTTCAATAGTCATAAGCTATTGATAAAGTCTTATGTTACTTTAAAATACTATCAAACAAAGTTAATTATAATTTATTTACTTTCACTTTTATGATTTCTTAAATTGAACGAAATATTACAGAATTATTGAAAATCATGACAAAATGTCAGAAAATTATTGGAAGACATGACGAAGTGGCACAAATTATTATAAAACTTGAAAAGTTGAAAAGTCAGTTTAATGTAGTTAAAATTTACATCTTTGGGATTTTCAATACATTATGATCATTTTGAATTGATTTATTGAGAATTTGACGAAATGTCAAAAATTTTATTGGAAAAACTAAAAATAAATTTTTTTATAGGAAGTATATTATTTGTCTTGAAAATAGTTTTTAAAAGTATTTTTTTATGTTTTAAAACTATATTGTAAAATGACAAAGTGTCACAAAATTTATTAGGAAATTGCCGAAATGTCAAAAATTTTATTGGAAAAACCTAAAACGAGTTTTTTGTAAAAAGTATATAATATAGCTCTTAGAAATAGCTTTTTAAAGTCTTTTTTTAAGTTTTAAAACTATATTTGTAAAATGATAAAGTGTCACAAAATTTATTGGAAAAAGTAGCGAAATGTCAAAAATTTTATTGAAAAACAATTTTTTCTGGACGTTATACAATGTATGTCTTGAAAAAAATTATTGGAGATTTTAAAGTCTTTCTATAATTTAAACTATATTTATAGAATGACAAAATGTCACAAAATTTATTGGAAGAAGAGACAAAATGTAACAAATTTTATTGGAAAAAAATGGCAAAATGCCACAATATCAAAAATTGTCAAAATCATACTTTTTTTATAGATTTTTAAACAATTTAAAGGTTCCTTTGTCCAACGAAAGATGTGAACGTATTTTACAATCTAATTACAACTCAAACCTGTCCAATTACAATTCAAACCCTACGTAATTACTGGAGTAAACAGTGTACGGCTTTACAAATGCATGCCTTTCACTAACAAACAAGCGAACAGTCCGAAACAGGTGGCATTTCGAAGGGCAAAAAAAGAGAGAAATTCCACAATAAAACAGCTATAAAAAAGCCCTGGGGGCCCAAAAAATATATATAAACATAATATGTGATAAAGAGAGAAGGCAAGGCACTAGAGGGCCTGATCCCTCCACCCGGAGGCAAATTCTGATTGATTTGTGTTTTATTTGGCAAAACTCTGCGTTTACTCCAACTTTTTTTTTATTTTTTAAAGGTGGAGTTGAACGGCTTGATCTGGGGGTAGTTTTTTTGGTTTTTATTTTGTCATATAATTGTATCTTATTTGTATTTTATTTATTTTACTTTACATTCTGACGTACAAAACATACATTTTGGTCAAAAAACCTTTTTTGACAATTTTTTTGCATTTTCTGTGTCTGGACTAGAGTAGTGTTTCTTGATGTTTATAGTAGGCTTAACAAGAACTAGGAAACTAGACTAATACTAAAGCTAAGACTAAAGATAAAGCTAAGGAAAGACTAACCCCGATTTTGAGAAGAACATAAGAGTAGAAAAAAGATAAGACTAGTTAACGGCTAGCGCTTGGACTATTGCTATGGCTGTATTAGAGTTGAGGCTAATATTGAGGCTAGGACAAGGACTACGACTATCGTTAAAGCAATCGCTTGGTTGTACTATTGAGGCTCAGGATCAGGCTCAGGCTCAGGCTCAGGCTCAGACTCAAGCTCAGGCTCAGGCTCAGGCTCAGGCCCAGGCTCAGGCTCAGGCTTAGGCTCAGACCCAAGCTCAGGCTCAGGCTCACACTCAGACTCAGACTCAGGCTCAGGCTCAGACTCAAGCTCAGTCTCAGGCTCAGGCTCAGGTTCAGGTTCAGGTTCAGGTTCAGGCTCAGGCTTAGCCTTAAGCTTAGGCTTAGGCTCAGGCTCAGGCTTAGGATTAGGCTTAGACTTAGGATCAGGCTCAGGCTCACTATCACGCTCAGGCTCAGACTCAGGCCCGGGCTCAGGCTCAGGCTCAGACTCAGGCTCAGACTCAGGCTCAGACTCAAGCTCAGGCTCAGGCTCAGGCTCAGGCTCAGGTTCAGGTTCAGGTTCAGGTTTAGGTTCAGGCTCAGGCTCAGGCTCAGGCTCAGGCTCAGGCTTAGCCTTAGGCTTAGGCTTAGGCTCAGGCTTAGGCTTAGACTTAGGATCAGGTTCAGGCTCACTATCACGCTCAGACTCAGGCTCAGGCTCAGGCTCAAGCTCAAGCTCAGGCTCAGGTTCAGGTTCAGGTTCAGGTTCAGGTTCAGGTTCAGATTCAGGTTCAGGCTCAGGCTCAGGCTCAGGCTTAGCCTTAGGCTTAGGCTTAGGCTCAGGCTTAGGCTTAGGCTTAGGCTTAGGCTTAGGCTTAGGCTTAGGCTTAGGCTTAGACTTAGGATCAGGCTCAGGCTCAGGCTCAGGCTTAGGCTCAGGCTCAGGCTCAGACTCAGGCTCAGGCTCAAGCTCAAGCTCAGGCTCAGGTTCAGGTTCAGGTTCAGGTTCAGGCTCAGGCTCAGGCTCAGGCTCAGGCTCAGGCTCAGGCTTAGGATCAGGCTCAGGCTCAGGCTTAGGCTTAGGCTCAGGCTTAGGCTTAGGCTTAGACTTAGGATCAGGCTCAGGCTTAGGCTCAGGCTTAGGCTCACGCTTAGGCTCAGGCTTAGGCTTAGGCTTAGGCTTAGACTTAGGATTAGGCTCAGGCTCAGGCTCAGGCTCAGGCTTAGGCTCAGGCTCAGGCTCAGACTCAGGCTCAAGCTCAAGCTCAGGCTCAGGTTCAGGTTCAGGTTCAGGTTCAGGTTCAGGCTCAGGCTTAGGCTTAGGCTCAGGCTCAGGCTTAGGCTTAGGCTTAGGCTTAGACTTAGGATCAGGCTCAGGCTCAGGCTTAGGCTCAGGCTTAGGCTTAGGCTTAGGCTTAGACTTAGGATCAGGCTCAGGCTCAGGCTCAGGCTCAGGCTTAGGCTCAGGCTCAGGCTCAGACTCAGGCTCAGGCTCAAGCTCAAGCTCAGGCTCAGGTTCAGGTTCAGGTTCAGGTTCAGGTTCAGGTTCAGGTTCAGGTTCAGGTTCAGGTTCAGGTTCAGGTTCAGGCTCAGGCTCAGGCTCAGGCTCAGGCTCAGGCTCAGGCTTAGGATCAGGCTCAGGCTCAGGCTCAGGCTCAGGCTCAGGCTCAGGCTCAGGCTCAGACTCAGGCTCAGGCTTAGGCTTAGGCTCAGGCTCATGCTCATGCTCACGCTTGAGGCTTTTTTTAGAGTCTGGAACCAGCTTTTTTTCATAAAGAAGTTTAAAAATATAAGAAAATAGGCCATTCAAGAAACATCTGTAAAATATTATTCTTCTCTTCTCTTCAACTAACTGCGATAACTAAAGTTAATGTCAAAAATTGTCTCAAAAATGTCAAAATTGACTTTTTTCAGGTTTTTTAAAGATTTCGAACACAAAGTATTATATATATTTTACTTTTTATATTTAATAGAGACCCAATCGTATTTTACATTTAAAAAAGTATATTGTTTACCAGCTTTAGCATTTTTTTAAATCTCACATTTTCTGATAACACTTGACACATTTGAGCTATTTAGTTTTAGAATTTAGTTTAATCTCGGTTCTCAAGATGTTTATTAAATTACAATATTAACATACCTAGAGAACCTTTTTACATTTTTCTTTGCTAAACAATTATAAATAAGTAAACAGTCATTTCGTGGCTTTTACAGCGTTTTATAAAATAGCACGTAGATTCATTTTTTATTGTATAGTAACTTTTTGTTGGTTAGAGTAAGAAAAAAAGGTAAAAAAGGAAGGTAGGGTCAGCGCAAAGCAAAATAAAGGTATAATAGATTAGGTGAGGTAGAGTAGCGTTATAGAATAGGACTTTGAGCTAGAGTTCTGGGTTAGGGCTAAGGCCAAGGCTCTGGGCGAGGGCTTTGTACCTTGGGATTTGGGCTTTGGGCTAGAGCCAATGGCTGCGGCTATGGGCTAACGCACTGCGCATGCAAAAAATGCCATTTGTGATTAACGTTGACATTATAATTAAAACGTATTTTTGATTAAACGTACATAAAAGGTTAGGCATGATTAGAGTTAATAGGATGTCTGGTTTCACTGTAAATTGTAATAAACAACAACAAGAAATGAAGCTAATTTTTATGCAAAAAAATTGTTTTTTGGTACTTTTGGTACATTTATTATTTTTTCTAAAAACTAAATGTGTAGGCTAGCTGTAGTACTCCCAATCAAGAAGTTATAAGCTGAGTCTTTGTTTAGGCTTATTTGTAGGCTAAGGCTAAAGGTAAAGGTAACCTAAGGCTCAAACGCACGCTCAGGCTTAGGTTTAGCGTTAAGCTTAGGATCGAGCCCAGGTTTTGGGCTTAGGTTAAGATTTTTAAGATTTAAGCTCAGGATCAAGATCAGTTTCATCCTCATACTCAGGCTCATGCTCAGAATTAGGCCCAGGCTCAGGTCTAAATTCAAGCTCAGGCTCGTGTCCACCTTAGGCTTAGGCTCATGTTTGTTCTCAAGGTCAGGCCCAGGCTAACACTCATGCTCAGTCTCACCCTTGGACTTAGGCTCAGGCTAACCTTCATGTTCAGTTTCGGGCGTAGGCTTAGGCTCTGACTGAAGCATAAGCTCAGGCTCAATGCTAAAGCTACCAGTCTAACAATATTAGTACTTTTTTTTTAATTTGGAACTAAGTGCTTTTAGCCTCTTTGTGCTCCGAGATTTATCCGATGTTCATTGTTACCCTGACTAGTCGAATGTAGCATCCTACTCTTGATAATAAAGCATCAAACGTATATTAGACCAATAACACTTTTATTATTCCGCAAACGGTTTATGCGTTCGTTTTTCTCTTTGCCATGCCTCCCTCCAGCCAGATCAGACATAAACCTGAAAGCATAAAAATAAGTCAAGCCTGAACTTGTTCGGCCCACCTGTCCGGCCGTGGATAAGCGGAAAGCCCTCAGGCTTTTCTCCGCCATTTTTTCGCTGTTTTTTTCCCGAACACTGAGAGTAATGACATTAAGCTCGTCTTCAATATTTTCGTTTAATTTGAGGGGATATTCGCCGTTGTCAACAAAATGTTGGCGCTTATGAACTTTGAAAGGGGGTTTCTTTGGTTGGCTTTATTTGGATAGGGGTTGGTTGTGTAGGGTAGGGTTATAATTAAGTATAGGAATAGCAGGGCAGGGTAGGGTAGGGTAGGGTAGGGTAAAGTAGGGTAGGGTAGGGTATACTTTTATTGTTTTGCCTCCGGCTAACTGCTCTCTTAAAACTTATTATAACGTTAATAAAAGCAAAACAAAATAGAAGCAAATGCTCAACGAAAAAATTTGACTGATTCATAATAGAACAAAAAATTGGACTTCAAATTTGTTGTTTTCGGACTTGTTCGAGAGTTGTAGCGCGAGTTTTAAACAATCATATCGAATTTCAGAATTTGATGATGAGACTTTTGGCTGACGTGGGGGTGATAATTTAAAATTGGGCAACTTTTGGGATTTTCAGCTTTTATAATCGCTTTTTTATTTTTTTTGCAAATTTTATGTTGTTTTAAGCCGAACATTTAATTTTAAAGTCTAAAATTTTATTCTTTATTTTAAGTTTATTTCTAAGTTTGAACTTTGAATTACAAGCCTAAAACTTTACTTTTAAGCTTAAAATTTCGTTTTTAAGCCTAAAAAAGCATTTTGAAAATAAAAGTTCATTTTTAAACCTAAACTTTGTCTTTACGCATAAAAATTGAATTTTAAGATTTAATTTTAAAGCCTAAAATGTAATGTTTAAGCTTAAACTTTTATTTTTAAGCCTAAACTTTATTTTTAGCCTAATCTTTTATTTTTAAGCCTAAACTTTATTTTAAAGCTTGAAATTTGCACTTTTAAGCTTAAAATTTCGTTTTTAAGCCTAAATTTTATTTTTAAGCCTAAAATTTCGTTTTTAAACTTAAAATTTTGTTTTAAAGCCTACGGTTGCATTTGAGCCTGAACATTATTTTTAAGCCTAAACTTTATTTTTAAATTGTTTTTATGCCTAAAAAGTATTTTTAATCCTAAAAGTTCATTTTTAGGCCTAAAATTTCGTTTTTAAACGTAAAACTTCATTTTTAGTCTTAAATTTTCGTTCTCAAACCTAATAAGCCTAAAAGTTGTTTTGAAAACTTTAAATTTGGTTTTAGAACATTGCATGCATTTTAAAACTTCAAAGAACCTTTCCAGGCCTGAAACTCATTTTTAAAGCCATCACTTTTTTTCTAAGCGTAACAATAATTTCCTAAGCCTAAAATCCAAAAAAAATTCAAAAAAGTGCAAACCATCCCCCTGTTTTCCCTACCGAAATCCCTGTTGCGCATCCGATTCAGAGGACTCGTCTGCACTAATTTTGTTTTCCGAACGAAATTCCCTTAAAACCGTTGGGCCGCCTTCCAAACTTTCCCCCCTCCTTATATTCTTCTCCTGCTTGGAAAGGACTCTTGGATAACATTTAAGTGGCCCTAAACCAACTTTTTAAACATTTTTTTCCGAAATTGGTACTGGGATATTTTGATTTTTTTTAGTTAAAAATGTTGTATTAGAGGGGTTTTGTGGCTTAAAAATATTTTTTTAGGTTTAAGGTGGAGGTTTTAAAATTCGGTAAAAATGACATTTTGGTTCATAAAAACGAATTTTAGGCTTAAAAACAAAATTATAAGCTTAAAAATGACTCTTAGGCTTAAAAATAAAAGTTTAAGCATAAAAATGAATTTTAGGTTTAAAAATAAATTTTAGGCATAAAAATGACATTTTGGTTTATAAAAAACGCATTTTAGGCTTAAAAATAAAAGTTTAAGCATAAAAATGAATTTTAGGATTAAAAATGAATTTTAGGCTTAAAAGTTAAAATAAGCATAAAAGTGAAAGTTTAGGCATAAAAAGGAAAATTTAGACTTGTAAATTAAATTTTAATTATAAAAATGAAATTTATGCTTAAAAATACACATTTAGGCTTAAAGATGAAATTTAGGCTTAAACGTTAAAATCAGCAAAAAAATGAAATTTTAGGCTTAAAAACGAAACTTTAGGCTTGAAAATGAAATTTTAAATATAAAAATGCAATTTAGGCTTAAAAATAAAATGTTAGGCTTCAAAATAAAATTTTAGGCTTAAAAACAAATTTTAGGCTTAAAATTAACATTTTAGGCATAAACATGAATTTTGAGCTTAAAAACGAATTTCAAGCTTAAAAATGAATTTTAGGCTTATGATGACCTTTTAGGATGAAGAATGACATTTTACTCTTAAAAATGAAGTTATAGGCTTAAAAAATGACATTTTAAGCTTAAAAATAAAATGTTAGGCTTGAAAATAAAAGTTTAAGCCTAAAATTTTTCTTAAAGTTTCAAGAAAAAAAAATTTTGTTGTCGACAGGGTAGTTCGACCCTCACAGAAAATGTGTTTTAAGTTAGTTTAAACTTTTTTTATAAAATTAAAACCATTGTAAAAACTATTTTTTCTTATTTTCTAAACTCCTAAACAATGATCTATTATGAATGCTAACAAAAAACACTGTTGTTAAGAACTTGTAACAAAAAAGGCTGTGTCAGGTGGAAATTCGTCTAAAATTTGTGTGTTCTGGTTATAGTGTTCGGGTTTGTTTTGGGGTTCTTGGAAATTTAGTGGTTGTTTGTACTGATTCTTCAGTATGACATGGTTAGTTTACAGAAAAAATCTTTTTTTTAGTATTTTATGATCCCAGGCAGGGCCGGGCGGGCTCTTTTGGTCTGGGGCAAAGGTCGAAAAAAATTTTTCCAAAATTTTACAGGGGGGACCACGTTCAACTTTTTTCGAAAACTTTTTTCTAGATAGGAAAGGGTACACCTGTAAGAAAGTTAGGAAGGGCCCAGCTTTTCGGCTTGTCTCTTTTCAAATCTGTCTGCTTTGGTCTGGCCTAGTGAGCCTACCCCTTGTCAGGTCTAGGTAGATTTGTTAATGTCAAGAAATTTTTTTGTTTAAATTTGAGGTAATACTATATGTAAATATAATAGTACATTTCGTGGAAATAATTTTTTTTTGAAAGGCTCGATTTTTTGCACAACGGTTTTAAAAATATATTTTAAACTGTCGTTCTAGGTCTGTCTTATTATGACATTGAGCAAGCCATATTTAATTTTTAGAATAGCTATGTATATATTTAGTTTGGCGTGTTTATTATGGCAAAGTTTGTTATTTTTATACACTTTAGTTTAGTTAAAAGGAGGATTTAGTTTATGCTGGCTAGGGTAAATAAAATATTTTTTAGGCCACAGACGCGGAAACCGTTTTCTGCTAATTTTTATCTTCACACTTCTTCAAATAAAAAAAAATTGAAAAATTTTGGGTTTTTTTGATGGTTTTTAAAAATTTTTAAGCGACCAACATTTTTTTTTTAATTTAAATTTTTTTTCCTTACCATTATACGTAACTTACCGGCCTAAAACAATTTTCCATTATACGTAACTTACCGGCCTAAAACAAAAAATGATTGCTTAAACCGAAAATTCTATTTTTAAATTTTGATTTTTAATCCCAATGTTTTATTTTTAAGCCACAACTTTGATCTCTAAATTTAAACTTTTATTTTCAAGCCTAAACTTTTATTCATAAGCCTAAAGTTTTATTTTTAATCCTAAACTTTTATTCATAAACCAAATGTTTTATTTTTAAGCCTTACACTACGTTTTTGAACTTAGGCTTGTAAAAGAAACTCTTAGACCCAAGTGTGCCGGTCTGGCCCAACCTTTTACAAATTTGCTTCGGCTTGGCTAGTATTTCAAGTCTATTTAAATCTAAACATTTAAATCCAAGATTACTTTTTACTGTTTTTACTGTCGCGATTGTTTATACTTCCTAACTACAACTATTCCCCACAATTTAGCGACTAGTCTACCTCTCTTCCACTTTCCCTTCGCACCTTTGAGAAAGGCCTAGTGTAGGCCGGCGTTTCGTTTTCTGGCTCAACATTCGGCGATTCCTTGGACTACTTTTGTGCAAAACCATGGGAAACGCGCAGGCCAACCATGCCAATCAGATGATGGCTGCGCCGCCACGACGTAATCCACACTTTTCGGATTATCAAATCACTTCGGTTGGGCCGAATCATCACGTCATTCATAACGGTCGGTTTTTCGAAGGTTTTGGTTAGTGTTGGTTTTTAGGTTGTACGTTGAGTACTACGATTAAGAGACGTATTTAGGCTACTTGTCGATTAAAAAGATAAAGATATGATATATAAGATAGTACAGAGAAGCTACATTTTCCTCTGTGCCATGTCAATTTGTAAAAGGCTTACTAGTTAGTGAAAGTTGGTTTACCGTTATGAATGTTGTGATGTCAATGTCAGATTGTGAACCATAAAGGGTGTTGTAGGACTTGAACATGCGCTGTTTTTCTATTTTATGACCTTGTTGTTGTGTTTGTTCTACGACATGTTCTTGTTCATGTTCTTGTTGTTGTTCTTGTTCTACTTTACTTTATTGTTTGTGTTGTTATTCTATTTTATGATTTTCTTAATTTTTTGTTTTTAATTCATGTTCTTGTCGCTTTTCCTGTGCTACTGTATTTTCTTTTTTATGTTCTTTATGTATTTTATGTTTTTGTTATTGTTCTTTTTGTTGTTATTATTCTGCTGCACTTTTTTTTCATGTTTTGCTTTTCCTATTTCATGTTCTTGTTCAGACCTTTCTTTCTATTTTATTTTGTTGTTCTTGTTCTACTACATTTTCTTGTTAGTGTTCTGTTTCTAGTTCTTTATGGTGTATATGTTCTTGTAACATTCATTTTGCCGTTGTACTAGACGTCCTACTGTCAGTGTTGTGATTAAAAAATTTTAAATTAAAAAAGATTAAAAAATTAAAAATTAAAAAAAATAAGAATTTTCAAAAAAACTGCCAAAAAATTTTAAAATTTTAAAAACGCCAAGGTTTAATTAAAAATTCCGAAACAAAACCATGTCCAACATGTTGTTGTTGTTTATGGTCTATCAAACTGGGCCCGCAGGGTGACGTCTCTTCCGCCTTTGGACTCGATTTTCAATTTAAAATCCAAAAGTGCTTCAGATGAAACTACTTCAAGTTATTGCCACTTTGCATGCTGTACAGCTTTATGGCCGCGGGCGTTCGACAAGTCGCAAATGCACTGTTGAATTTAGGATCAGGACGAATTGTTGAACCTTGGTTTGGGCTTGGAGGGGTTGTTATTGAGATTTTAGGGGGGGGGGAGAAGGTTAAGGGTTGTAATAATATCGTAAATTTAGAATACAAAAAACTACAGACAAATAAAATTAAAAAATTAATACTATGTTGACGAAATGTAAATTTCTTGTAGGGTAGGGTAGGATAGGATAGGATAGGGTATGGTAGGGTAGGGTAGGGTAGGGTAGGGTAAGCTAAGGCCTGGCTCTTTAATAAATGTTTTTTCTGCAAAAAGTGCATTTTAGGCTTGACACATACAGGAAATTACTTTTACGCGCAAGAAACAGTAATAGGTTTACAACAAGCCTGATTCGGTTAGACGAGTGTTTGGCGTGTGGCGGGGCTGTTTGTTTTCTTATAGGCTAATTTTGGGAGTTTCATGTCTTGATGTTTGCCGGAAATGACGATACCGGAGCTTTTAAAGTGTATCTGACTTATTTAAATTTAAATATAGTCTTCTACGTGAGTTTTAGCCTTAAAAAGACGAAACTTCTAAGGTCTAGGAGCCTAAAGCCTAGAAGCCTAATTGTAAGGCCTAGAAACTTCGAAGCCTAAGGCTTAGAATAGGTAGTACAAAGCCTAAGTGCTAAAATTTTAAGTTCAAAGCTTAAGCCTAAAAGTATATGCTTAACCACTCCCCCCCCCCTCCCCCCCCTTTCTCCTAAGAATCGTTAATCAAGCCGATTCAGGCCCGCTTAATCAACCCACTCCCGGTTCTTAATTAGAGAAAATTTAATCCGCCAAGCGGTTGTGGGGCAAGATTCCGGTTCATTCTTCTGTCTTCCACTCTCCCCCCCCCCCTTCCCGTTCCTCATCAGACGGCCCCAGAAGAAGGGAATTCAGAAGACGAAGGAACGAAAAGACGCCGCGGCTCCGGTCCGCAGGGCTTTTCCCTCCCCTGGACCCCAAGAATATCGGTTTGGGGAGTTTTTGAGACAAAATTCGCGGGAAAAAAGTTTGAAATGTCATTACAAAGGCATGGTGCTAAAAGTTTTTGCACGCTAAGTTTTGTCGTCTTTGGTAGATGGCTTTTGAGAGATTGTTTTTTGGGTTGGGGGTGATTTTGCTATAAAATGTTCTGGGTTGAAAGTGATTTTGCTATGAGCCTAGACATGACTTTGCTATAACAGTAAGACAAACTCTTTTTTGATGGACTGATTGAGCTGAAATCTATTTTTTTGTAAATATTCAAATGGTGTATTGTGAAATTTAAAAATCAAAAATAAAGAAATTTTGATTTATACTCATACCATAACGTTTGATCAACTATTAGCTTCTCATTTTACGCCCACTATATGATTGTTAAACCTAGAACCTTAAAGTTTGAGGTCTCGAAGCCTAAGACCTAAAAGAATAAAATATAGAAGCTCAAAGCTTTAAACTCAAAGTTCGAGAACCTTAAAGCTTAAAAATGTATGGTCCTAGAAGGGTTAGGCATATAAACCTAATGCTTAAAACCCTAAAGCATAGGAGTCGCAGGTCTAGAAGCCTAAGCTTTAGAAGCCTAAGGCTTAAAAAGCTGACATAAAAGCCTAGGGACAAGACGTTTAAGGTCTAGAAAGCTAAGACGTAGAAGCCTAAGGCCTAGAAGTATAATGTCTAGAAGCTTAAGGTTCAGAAGCCGTCCAACTAGCCTAAGACCTAAAAAGCTGTAATTTAAAATCTTTAGTTTTTAAAGCCTATGATCTTAAAGCATAAATCCTAGTAACCATAAACCTAATTTTTGAAATTTTTGGTCTTAAATTATCATTTTTGAAGTAAAATTTATTTTTAGTTCCAAACATGACAAATCAAGTCGAACTCTATAATTAAACAGTTTTACAACCTAATAGCTATGTTTGACTCAGTAGTGTCATCGTTTAACTTTTTTTAAAATTAATCGGTAATTTATTCAAAAATTTTGTTTTACATACTATTTTCATGTTATGATAGTACTAAAAGCCAATTTTATGTAATTTTTTATGCTACTGATAGTACGAATAACGTAAACTTTAAGTAATATTTTCATGACACTGATAGTACCACAAATTCGATTGTTAGGTACTATTTTCATGCCTCTAGTAGTACCATCCTTATGACAAAACGAATAACATTATTTTCCAAGCTGTGTTTAGAAGCCGTCGGTCGGTTATTTGCCTGTTTTGAGACAATTTTTTGTGTTTACTTTTTTCACTTACTGCGGATGAATTTCAATAGAGTCCGGCGGGTTTCGTTTCCCTTCGGAGGAAAAAAACACCCCGAAAACATGGGGCCGCGCTTCAGAATCCGCGCTTTTTTCGTTTTATCGTGCAAATGGCATGATACGGGCCGAGGATTCTTAATATCCAATTTTCATAGTTTTAATAGGGTGTTGGGCAAAGGGTCTTGTTATGGTGAGGTTTACTTGGTTTTGTGCTTATGAGTTGAGTTTTCACTTTGGCTAAAGTTTAAGACTGGGATGTTGAGGTTAGTTCTAAGCTTCTAACTTTAGACCTAGGCTTAGGTTTCTAGGTTTAGTTTTCTAGAGTAAGCTTTCTATTTTTAGGCTTTGAGTCTTAGACTTCTAGGCCTTAGGCTTCTAGGCCTTAAGCTTCTAGGCCTTAGTTTTATAAGTCTTAGGCTTTTTGGCCTTATGTTTCTAGGTTTTAGACTTTTAAGCTTTAGGCTTTTAGGTCTTAGGTTTCCAGGCCTTAGACTTCTGGAACTTAGGCTTCTTGGGATTGGGTTTGTTTTTTGTTGACTTTAAGACATAGACTTCTGGGCTTAGGCTTCTAGGCCTTAGGCTTCTAGGTCTTAGGCTTCTGGAACTTAGGCTTCTTGGGATGGGCTTGTTTTCTGTTGACTTTAAGACATAGACTTCTGGGCTTAGGCTTTTAGGTCTTAGGTTTCCAGGCCTTAGACTTCTGGAACTTAGGCTTCTTGGAATTGGGTTTGTTTTCTGTTGACTTTAAGACATAGACTTCTGGGCTTAGGCTTTTAGGTCTTAGGTTTCCAGGCCTTAGACTTCTGGAACTTAGGCTTCTTGGAATTGGGTTTGTTTTTTGTTGACTTTAAGACATAGGCTTCTGGGCTTAGGCTTCTAGCCCTTAGGCTTCTAGGCCTTAGGCTTTTAGGCCTTAGGCTTCTAGGCCTTAGGCTTCTAGGCCTTAAGCTTCTAGGCATTAGGCTTCTTGGGCTTAGGTTTCTTGGGCTTTTGGGCTTGTTTTCTGTTGGCTTTTAAACATAGGCTTCTAGGCTTAGACCTCTACCGGTCGGCTTGGAGGTTTAGACTCTTTTTATTTTTTTTATTTTCTGGTTTGTTTTATCAGGTTTAGGGTTCTAATTTAGGTTTTTATAATAAAAAAAACTTTTAGGCTCAGACTTGTAGGTTTAACTCTAAAATTTTAGGTTTAGGTTGTTAAACATAAGCTTCTAAGGCTTAGGTTTTAGATTTAGGCTTGGGATTAAAACTATTTTAAAGTTATTATTACAAAAATAGCCCAAAAATTCATTTCATATCACAACATTACTCATTTTTTCATTTCAAAATTACCATTCACCCCTAACAATGCGTTGAAATTCCGTCAACTTTGTGTTTTATTTATTTTTTGAGACAGCGGAAAACAGACCGCCGGCTAAAAATAGAAAAAAACGCTTACACTTGAGAGTTGATTTTCATGCAAAACTCTTTTTAATATCATCAATTGAGGCTGCGTTAACAGTCGAAATGTATTTTTTCGATCGCTTTCAAGGTTATTTTTGTGGCGAAACTGTCGGGTTTGGGACGGGTTGATAACTTTTTTTTATATTTCTTACAATTTTGAATGTTGTAGTATGTGAATTAGGACAATGTGGGTACAAAATACGCTTGGAACTTAAATCTGAAGGAGAGCTGACTAGGTTTGGGCTGGGCCGGACTGGGTAGGGCCAAAGAAAGTTGAAAGGAGTCGGGACGGGCTGGCATATGGCTTCTATGGGTTAGGCTTCTAGGCTTTATCCTTTAAGTTTCCAGGTTTTAGGCTTGTAGATTTTAGGTTTCTTGGTTTTAGGCTTCTAGGTCTTAGGCTTCTAGGCTTTAAACGGCTCGGCCTTATGCTTCTAGGCCTTATGCTTCTAGGCCTTGGGCTTCTAGGCCTTGGGCTTCTAGGCCTTGGGCTTCTAGGCCTTGGGCTTCTAGGCCTTGGGCTTCTAGGCATTGGGCTTCTAGGCAAACATGTCTTGAGCTTCTAGATCACATTTTGGTTTTTGCTTATTAGGTCTTAGGCTTGTTCTTTCAATTTAAATTTCAAAATCAGTTTTTTGGGTTTAAAGTCGTGTTTTAACAAAAAATATGTCAAAATAAAGGCTTAACAATATAAATCTTAAATTTTTCATTGTTAGCTAAACATGAATTATGAATTTCAAATTCCTAGACGTACTTTTAGCAGCGGAATGACTGTTCGAAATCATTAGTGAGCTCGATATTCTCACTGTTATTTTGATTTGTTTATAATCAGCTGCGATTGCCTGTCATTGAATTGAGGGCTCGTTCTCCCCCCCCCCTTTCTTTATTTGTTTTTTTATTAACAAAATGTGTTTTGGTTATTTTTTGCCGCAGGGAGCGGTTTTAATGGCGTTTTGATGGGATCCGGAGGGTGATTTTATTGATTCGGGCCTTATCACATGGGAATTGGGTTGGTTTTTGATTATTTTTGGAAAAAGTGAGGGTTAAAATAACTTTTTTACTATTTTTTTAAAAGTTTTTGGTGTGTTGTTGATTTTTAGAATTAAAATTGGGTTTTAGCCCGTTAGGCTTAGGTTTAGGCTTAGGCTTAGGCTTAGGGTTAGGCTTAGACTCAGACTTAGGCTTAGGCTTAGTTTTAAGCGTAGGCTTAGGCTCAAGCTCAGGCTGAGGCTAAGGCTGAGGCTCAGGCTCCGGCTCATGCTCAACCTCAGGTTCAGGTTTAGAGTCAAACTCATCCTTAGAATCTAGCTTAGGCTTTCTTTTAAGCTTAAGTTTGGACTAATACTTGGGATTAAGCTTAGGGTTAGGGTAAGAAATACGTTTAGACTCAAGCTTAGGCTCAAAAATAGTCTTAAGGCTTACCTTTAGGTTTGCAATTACATTTAGGTTTAAAATGGAACTTAGGCTTCAATTTAGGCGTTTATGCGTAGCTTCACGCACAGGCATGATCTTAACTTTTGGCTTAGGTTGGGGCTTAAACTTTGATTTTTAAGACCATAAAATTGTGAACTTTTCCAGCGTCAATGTTTAACCTAGTCTCTCATAGGCTCAAAAGTGCATTAACAAAACAATTTTTTTCAACAAAAAAAACAAGATTTCAACTCAAAACTTAGAAAAACATTCCCAAAAAACCGTGTTTGAAATCAAAAATCAAGGCGAATTTAACCCGCGAAACGCGAAAAAAGGCGATTGTAAAAGTAACTTTAACCCCCTGGAATGATATGTTTATAGAACTGTGATAAAGGTTTCTTTAAAATGGTTTTGAAAGGAGTTGCGACTAGTGGCTCTCACGTTGTTTTTCAGCTGTTTATTAAAAATTAAAAACGACTTTTGGAAAAGTTTTCAATGTAAATTGTAACGAAAAGTTACGTGGCTTGAAGGAAGCGGAAAAGGGGAGGGGGGGGTGTTTCAAAGGTTTTGGTTTCATACATTAATTTTTGAACGGTTTGTGGAAAGGTGGGGGTCTTGGGGTGGTGTGCTTGGGGGTTTTTGGGGTCTTTGTCAATTTTTAAAAGCACTGCCATTATTTTTTGAAAATAATGACTTTTCGAATAAAAATGACAATAACTTTCTTTACAGAACAAAAAATGGCTGGAACTTTCTTTACAAAACAAAAAATGGCAAGAACTTTCTTTACAAAACAAAAAATGGCAAGAACTTTCTTTACAAAACAAAAAATGACAAGAACTTTCTTTACAAAACATAAAATAGCAAGAGCTTTCTTTACAAAGCAAAAAAACATTTTTGTGAAAAAGTCCTGTTGCTAAAAGTTTTAAAAATTAATCAAAAAAGCAAAATTATTGTTTTAGAAATTGAGTTATCTTGCCTTTTTTGACAATTCTGTAACTTGAAACTATGGTTTTAATCCTCTGCCGTATACGTTTCTTTGCTTTTTTATCGAAAAATTGAAAAAGAACGTCTTCTTTCAAGGAAAAGTTTGCTTTTAACTTACTTCTTAACATAAATGACATATACTGCAATACCCTACTACATCCTACTGCTATTTTGTAAAAGTTTTTATCTGATCGTAAAAGATTTTTCAGTTAAAGGATAGAGAATGGCCTCGCTGGGGCTAAGGGGACATAAACTATTGAAATTTCAAAAAATTTTTTTTGATTTTAGTTTTTTTTTGTATTCATAGACAAAAAGAAATCATTTAGGGCACTTCTGGAGCATCTTTACTAATTTTGTTACCTAAAAAAATTAAATTTTCAAAAAAAAATTTTGAAAATTTTTTGGATTTTTCTTAGATTCTTATGAATTTTTGGGCAGCAAAAAACATGTTTATGGGCGTTTGTGAGGCATTTTTATTCGTTGTGTTACCTAAAAAACAAAATTTACACAAAAAAATTTTTTTTTAATTTTGAATTTTTTAGATTTTTATGACTTTTTAGGCAACAAAAACATGTTTAATAGCGTTTGTGAGGCATTTTTAATAGTTTTGTTACCTAAAAAATGTATTTTTCAAAAAAAAAAAATTTTTTTAATTTTAAAATTTTTTGACTTTTGAAATTTTTTTGAAAATTTTGTGAATTTATGTAAAAATCTATAATTTTTAAGACCTGTAAACAAAGTTTCTACCATACTGTTTATACTTTTTACTTCTTCGTACTTTCCTCCCATCGAAACCTCCAGTTTTGCTTTTGTTTACCCGAAAGCGTTATATTATCATGAATACCGAAATTAAAAGTGGGAAAGGATCAAAACTATTGATATTTCCTTCGAAATTTGTCTTGACGGGCTACTGCTGCGCCAGTTTTTTTCACCGTTCGCTTTTGGTCTATAATTCGGTTGGGGTGCACTCTGAACTCGACGGAAATAATTGTAATGTTTCGTTTTTAAACTTTCTTTAAAGGGCAAATGTTGCAAAGAATTAGGCTTAAGAAAGGGCATGAAATTAGCTATCATAAGAGGAACGGAGGGAGATGGGTTGTTGGGTAGGACAGGGCAAGGTTGGTTGGGTAGGGTACGATAGGGTGGAATAAGATGGGGCAGGGTAGGGTAAAGACGTTTTAAAGCAAAAATTAGTATTGAAGCCTAAATTTTTATTTGTAAGCCTAAAATGCTTTTTTAAGCCTTAAAGATAATTTTAAACCGAAAATGTCACTTTTAAGCCTAAAATTCGTTAATAGGCCTAAATTTCTATTTTTAAGCCTAAAATTTGATTTTTAAGCCTAAGATGTCATTTTTAAGCATAAAATTCATTTTTAAGCCTATATTCTAATTTTTAAGCCTAAAATGCATTTTTAAACCTAAAATTCACTTTCAAGCCTAAAATTTCATTTTTGAACTTAAAACCTCATTTCTAAACTTAAATTTGATTTTTAAGCCTAAACTCTTTTAACCCCAAAATTCATTATATGCTAGGCGAGTATAGGTCATAATAACACTATAACGGAGCGTTTTTGTCTGAAATTAAAGCCTAAATAAAGTTTTTTTCGAAAATTCATTTTTGTTATTTACCCATTCCGCTGTGTGCTT
Source organism: Bursaphelenchus okinawaensis (assembly GCA_904066225.2). Lineage (NCBI taxonomy): Eukaryota > Metazoa > Nematoda > Chromadorea > Rhabditida > Aphelenchoididae > Bursaphelenchus > Bursaphelenchus okinawaensis. The sequence continues at coordinate 1,357,225 of CAJFCW020000002.1, read as the reverse complement.
TTGAATGAAAAGTAATTTCTTGGCCAGACTCCAAATTTCAAAATTCACAAAAATTTTGAAATTTTACTTTTTTGACGGTTAAACTTTCTTTTTTTTGTAGCCTGCCCTGCTGTGTCTTGCGCTGCCTTATGCTAAAAAGAAAAATTTACATTTCGTCAACGTAGTATTGATTTTTCAAATTTTCTCTAGCGTTGCTTTACTCTACGTTCAAAAAATTTACATTTCGTCTACATAGTATTGATTTTTTTACTTTACCCTTACTTTACTGTAAAAAAATTTACATTCCGTCTACATAGTATTGATTTTTTTACTTTACTCACGCACTAACTTATTATACTGTAAAAAAATTACATTTCGTTTACATAGTATTGATTTTTCATTTTACTCGCCTATAGGTCTCTGTAAGCTTTATTTTTCTTTATAAAATACTATATTACCCTACCTTTTCTAATTCATGTCATGCTGCTACATCACTCCACCCTGTATACTCTATCACTACATCACCCCACCCTGTCTACCCCATGTCATCTATTATTTGATTTATAAAATACGCTACTATAGCTACTACATTACCTTGCCGTGTCTACTCCATCACTACATTACCCCACCCTGTCTACTCCATGTCATCTAAATATTACTATGCGCCATTCCCACTTGTTGTCACAACCGTAATGACAACGAAAAACTATTACTCAAAACAGCGCTTCGAATGTATATTTTTTGATGTTAAGCATGGCATGCATAACATAAACATACACATTGATATTTCTTTTGTTTTTTCCTTCCGACAGTTTCTTTTCAAAGCCCACTGACCCAATCTGTCATTTCGGCGGCGAAAAAATGTCGGAAGTCGTGGGGAAAACAAGAAATTTTCATAAATTCCCGACGCCATGCCCTTACAGAGGCTAGGGGGGATGAGGTAGGGAGGGGGGGGAGGGAGAGAGGGGGGGGAGATGAGGAAGAGGGGGAAGGGGGTGTAAAAGGGGAACGGTAGGGATGAGGGGGCAGGAAATAGACGGGAACAAAGTGTTTGAAGTCTGGGTAAACTTTAGGTTTTGGTTCAACTGGGTTCGGGTTTTGGGTAAAAAAGTCGTTTTAGGAGGTTTAAAAGTGAACTTTAAGCTTAAACATGAAATTTTAGGCTTAAAAATAAAGTTTAGGCTTTAAAGTTAATTTTACGGTTTAAAAGTATCTTTTATGCTAAAAATAAAATTTTAGGCTTAAAAATGAAATTTTAGGCTTGAAAACGAAATTTAAGCTTAAAAATGAACTTTTAGGCTTAAAAATTAAAGTTTGTGCTTAAATCACAAATTTTAAGATTATAAAATAAATATTAGGCTTACAATTTTTAACTTTTGTTTAAACTTTAATCCCTTTGACCCTAAGTAAAGTCATGCTTTATATCCGCGGCCATCCAAGTTTAATGTCGGTTTCAAGGCATTAAATGTAACACGTCTATATTTAGTTTACTTTCACGCTTCAATGAAACTTTGAAGGAAGTATTTTGAGCCTGAAATACCATACTTTTGAACTTTAATTTGTCTAGTCGTACGGAGGGTTTTGCTCATTTTTAAGTATTTTATGCCTAAAAACTCATTTTATGCCTAAAAGTTCGTATTTAAGCCTAAACGCTCATTTTTAAGATTAAAAACTTTTTTTATGCCTAAAAGTTCATTTTAAGCCTAAAAGCTCATATTTAAGCCTAAAAATTCATTATTTGCTTTAAAATTTTATAAAAAAAAGGTTTGTTATAGAGAAGTTTGTTATACCGGAGTTTCACTATATAAACCTTTATAGGTAACATTTTTCTCGGAAATGCAAATTTTCATTTAGTCATGTTGTGGTGGTATGCAAAAATCCGCATGTTTCGGAACTCGATTAAACGCAATCCGGCTCGCAATCTCCCTGAGGGCATGCGAAAATGTGAAAAAGCCCCCCAAAAGTTGGTCTCATTTGCTTTTTTGGCCGCGAATTTGGTGGGTCAAAAAAGAAAAGGCCGCTTATTTTATCGGCTTTCCTTCCCCATTTTCGGCAATCTTTTGAGGCTTTAATTGGCATTGATAGGGGGGGGTGGGGTAAATTTTCGGAATGGGTGTATCAGGGCCGGGGGGGGTATTTTGGTCCGGGTTCGAAATAATCGGCACAGATAACAACTGTGCTGACTTAAAAAAATTTTTTTCCAAAAAATCCTCCCAGAGGGGACCACGTTCAACTTTTTTGCGAAAGTTTTTTTTGGGGGGGGGGGGGGGGAATCTTCGGAATGGGTGTATAGTGGAACTTCTGTATAACGAATTGCCCAATGATTTTAAAATTGTTTGTCTTAAAGAAGTGTCGTTATACAGGAATGTCGTTATACTGGAGTTTTAAACTTACTGTGTGGTGTTAGAAGAGGATTTGAACGTTTTTTGGTTAACAAAGTCTTTCGTTATACAAAATTTTTGTTATAGAAAAGTTTTTTATATATGTATCTACTTTTAAAAATAGATTTTAAATTTAAATACGAATTCTAGGCTTAAAAAAACTAGGTTTTTTAAATGTATATCCTTAAGATTACGAAAGAATTACAAGGTGCACCATAAGTTCTGTTACACGTTTTTTTTGTAACAGAGCTTTTGGCGCACCTTGTATAAGCTTTGAAAGAGAATCCTAAGTTTTAAGACGGATTTTAGGCTTAAATACTAATATTTAGGTTTAAAAATGCGTTTTTGAAGAAAAATGACTTAAAAATACAGTTTGAAACTTTAAATTTATTTTTAAAGGTAAAAATTGAACTTAGGCTTAAAATTAAATATTAAGCTTAAAAAGTAATACCTATGCTTTAAAACGAATTTTAGGCTTAAAAACTAATATTTAGGCTTAAAATGCGTTTTTAAAGGAAAATGAAATATAGGCTTAAAAAATTGAATTTCAAGCTTGAGTATAAATGTTCTGTTACAAAACTTCAGCGGTCGTTTTCTCTGTAACAGAACTTTTAGCGCACCCTGTATTGAGCTTATCAAATTATTTTTTCCTAAAAATTTAAGTTTTTGATTCTTTTTGAATTCTGAAGCTCTGTAAAACCCCTTAACATTGTAAACCAAAGCATTTTTTTGACGTTGACAAACTTTGAAAGCCCAAAAGCCATTAAAATTCGGCGACAGAAATAGCGCCCGAAGCGGCGAGAACGAAAGGCATAAAATCAAAATGATAATTCGAGGCCCCGCTTTGATTTATATTATCGATATGCAATTGTTGAGTTGTGTTATCGTTCCAAACATATCGGAGGGATTAGCAAGTTTGGCGATGAGAAATTTCGATTTGGTTTGAATTTTCTAAATTTTGGAGAATTTTGGGAATTTTTTGATTTTAGGTAACATTTGGGGTTTTGTGATTTTAGGTTAGTGGTTTTTTTAAACTTTTTTGGACGTATTTTTTGATTTTCATTTGGACTTATTGTAGTGGGTTACAAAACAACGTTGTTTGATATAATTTTGGCATATTTTTGGAAAATGTGACGAAATGTCACAAAAAGTATTGGGAAATTTTTTAAGTTTTAGTGGTTTTATGTTGGTGGAAATCGCATTTTTTGACTGATTTTACTATTTTCAACGATCTTTAATAATTGGACCGAATGTAACAATATAAATTGGAAATTGACGAAATGTCACAAAATTTATTGGAAAAAATTTTAATGTTTGTGTGGTGTCATTTTTATAAAAATTGCATTTTTTAAGTATATTTTACTTTACTTTTTTAAATTTTTAATAATTGAACTAATTTCAACAGAATTAATTATGAATTGACGAAATGTCACAAAAATTATCGATTTTTTAAAAATGTAAAATTTATTATAATATGACATTTTAAGACTGCTTAAAGCTTTTTAAACCTAAAATATATTAGATAAAAATTTTTTAATTTAAAAAATTTTAAAGTTTGATTGATTTTTTCCTGTACCTCTATGCTTACTTTTCCTATGTGCGGTTGCATTCGATGCTGATGACAATTCTACCCACTATGCTTTGAAAAGCAATGTAATATCATTTTGCCAATGTGCCAATTTTTCCGCTATGTTAAAGGTTTGTCACTGAATAAGATAAGTTAGCTGGTGTAGTAAAGCTTATATTGAGATAGGGGAAGTTGTAGAGGTTATGGTTGGTTTTTATGCCATAACTTTTTTGAGTAAACAAAAATCTCTGGTTATTGTGGTTTATTGTAGGTAAAACAGTAGGTAATCTTATAGTTAAAACACCTTTTTTACATTTTGTCATAATATACGACAAAATTTATGTCAAAAAAAAATTTTTTGGAATTTTTTTGGGTTTTGGCTTATATGTTTAAAAAAGTCATTTTTTACAGTAACCTAATTCTTAAAACTGGTAAAAATAGTACTTTTAAGATAGCCATGGATTTTTTAGATACAATAGGTTAAGTTTCATGAAATTTCAATTTGTCATCATTCCAAAATTTCATGTTTTAGATGGTCGACCGAGGAGTAAAAGTCCTAATCGAATGCGAAGACATGGGGAAAGTAAGTTGTATCAACGTGTAAACTATAGTTGTTACGCTGAGACGAGTGCTTTATTGTCATGTTATGGGTGTGTGAAAAAAAATTTTTTTTTGTTTTATTAAAATGTTTTAGTATGAGGATGATGTACATGTATATGTTAGGCAAAGAGGTTTTACGGGGCATATTCTTGGTTTCTCTAGGCATTATTAGTAGTTCTAAGCTGAAATAAGTAGTAAAATCACTGTAGAATGAAAAAACTACGTAGTCATTTTTTTGAAATTTAAAATTTTTTGCATTTAGGCTGAAAATATGTACTGTATGGTTAAGTTTTTTCAATTTACACAGTAAAAACCTACTTACTGAGTAAAAAATTGTCTCTTATAATATACGTTTGGTTTGTTTATCTAAAAAGCATCATAAACCAGTATGAACACCCTCGTGTACATGTATAAATAATTACCATGTCATTAGCAACCTGTCATTACAAGCTGTACAAGCTTTGGCATTTTCCTCGCTTGTTTTAGCTTGTTTGTAAGCTTACTCAACTAATTTTAAAATGGTCTTACTTTAAAAATTGGTAAGGGAAGGGTAAAAAAAGGTAGGCTCCAGAAAGGTTAGGCTTACTAATAACGCAGGTAGATCTGTACGGCAAGTATAACAAGCGCAGTCAAACTTGAGTACGGTTAAGACAGACTACAGCTTAGGTTAAGAATAGGGTAAGTTAGAGCTAGGCTATGACTAAAACTAGGCTCAGGTTCACGCTCAGGCTCAAGCTCGGGTTCAGGCACAGGCTCAGTCTCAAGCTCAGGCTCAGGCTCAGGCTCAGGCCCAGCTTCACGCTCAAGCTCAAGCTCGGATTCAGGCACAGGCTCAGGCTCAGGCTCAGGCTCAGGCTCAGGCTCAGGCTCAGGCTCAGGCTCAAGCTCAGACTCAGGCTCAAGCTAAGGCTCAGGCTCAGGTTCACCTTCAGGCTCCAGCTCCGGCTCGGGCTCGTGCTGTGACTCCAGGTTAGGCTAAAGCTAGCGTATTTTATGGCCACTTATGCTTTGTGAAAGCACACGTAAAGCTAATAGAATAACTAATAAAAGCCAAAAAGTTATAACGTCAGTTTAAGAGTGCTTCAAAGACCAAACTAGAGTCAATGTAAACTCAAGAGACCATACATAGTCTTCCCACCACTCTTCTACATATTGTCTAAACCCAAGAGACCCCAAAGCCACCAAAAAAAGACTACACCAACCCTATATACCGTCAGAAACAGTCACAAAACCCCCCAAAAACCGGCGAAAGACTATAGAAACGAAGAGACGACAGACGCGAAACGCCTCCGTCCTTTTTTGATACCACTGTTAAACTGTTAAGCAATGAATGTTTACACGTTTAGCAATCAAATAAAAATATTTTGGGCTATGATTTTGAAAAGATGGCGATGGAGAGGGTAATTTGATGGCTTTGGGGAATTTGGGGGGTTTTGATAGGTTTTGAGGGGGTAATTTGATGGTTTTAGCGTGGAATTTTGGGGTATTTTTATGGTTCGTGGGGGTGTTTTTCAAACTTTTTTAAAATTTTAAAATTTTTAAGTAAAAAAAAATTGTTTTTGCTAAGTTTTGCAGTTCGTATTTTAGGTTTTTTATCATTTTTTGTTTAGAAAAGTTGATTTGATTATAATTTTATAGGAAGGAGGGGGGGGGGGGGGTTGATGACTTCTAGTGCAAGTTAGAGCTAATTCCAGCGACAGAACAGGCTAAAACCAAATTTAAAGGCTAGGATAAAGCTAATTGAAAAATTCTTTTGACTGCCTGGCTCTCTCTTCCTTTTACGTTTTCTTTTAGCTTCAGTCTGAGCTTGAGCCCTAGCCTCAGCCATAGCTCTCTAGCTCTAGCTCTAGTTCTAGCTATAGCTCTAACCCTAAAATCAGTTCTAGCTTGTCCTACTCATAAATTTAGATCAAGCCTGTGTTAATACTAGCTTGTAAAACAATATTCTTCATGTACGATTATTCTACTTACTATGCCTATCCATGCCTTACGTTATTTGCCTCTTTTCTGATCAGCTTATGCCATTTTTGATAATGTTTTTGATCACATAATGCCATTTTTTGATAAAAGTCCAACAGAAAAACAAATAATTCATTAATTTTTGCCTTTTGTTTATTCATAATATCAATAGATATCACGTTTCTGCTGTTTATGACATGACTTATCAATTTGAAACGAGGTTCAAACGCAGTCTGATCAAACGCGATCTTTCTGATTTTTTTGAAATTTAGATATTAAAAAATAGTTAAAATAATGTAAAAAAGAGCGAAATTGATAAATATAGGTAAAATATAGTTTCAGGCTTAATTTTCTGAAAAAAATTTTTGGGCGTGGTAAAATATTTTTTTGAGTTGGGGGTGGATTTAAATTTTTTTTGATCAAATGTTGTCAAAGGCTGTTGTTGATACTATATTCAATATTGTTTATACATTTTTTCTTTAAAATAGTCTTTTTTTGATATTGCAGCCTGCGAGTGACATTTTATACGATGAATCTATAAGTGTCTTTCTGCTAGGGTAGTATATTGATAAATATTGTGTAGGGTAATGTAGGGTAAAGCAGTAATGTGCATTTGAAAACTACTTTTACGTTAAAAAGTTGGGCAAGGTAAAATTTTTTTTAAATTTTTTGGAGGTGGATAATTTTTTTCTGATGTTTTTGCTATATATAGGTAGGGTAGATTAGAGTATAGTACCTTAGGGTATGGTAGGGTTTTCAAAACCATTTTTTACGTTAAAAAGTTGGGCGGGGTAAAAAAAAATTTTATTTTTATTTTGGGGGTGGATAATTGTTTTTTAATTTTTTGCAGTTTGTTGGTAGAATAGGGTACTTTTTCATGTCTTTTTCTAAATTTCTTTTGTTTTCCCACCAAAATCAATCACCCCAACCCAAGTACATAGCCCTATTGCTCAGTTGCTTCAGGCCGGGAACAGAGGGGACCGGTCTAAAGCAATTTCGGCTCATTAGCCGCTCATTGTGAATTGATTGTAAAAACAAAATCGTGTACACGAAAAACAACCAACGTAAATAATAATACGGGATTTTTCGTGTACGTCGCTTATGTCAATCAGGACGACACAGCTGTGCTGATTTGTGTGTTTTTTGCCTCGGGCTGTTTCCGCGAACTTTTGCGGTATTTTTGAGGAAAAAGTTCAAAAAAGCCGGATTTTTGTTGATTAAGAGGAAGGGGGGGGAGAAGTGGACGTGTTTGTTACAATTGTCTGGACTTGTTGATCGGGTTGGATTACGGAAGAGTAGGGTAGGGTAGAATGAGAGTAAGGCAGGGTAAAGGCAGTTTAGGTTAATATAGGGTAAGGCTTAGATAGAACTAGGATAGGGCTAGGGCAAGACCAAAAAAAAGCTTGGAGATAGCTTAGTTAAGGCTCAGATAAAGCAATGGTAAACCTAATATAAGGCTAGGGTAAAACTTGGGGTTTAAGTAGACCTTGTGTAAGGCAAAGGTAAAGTCATTTTATGCCTAGGGCTGAGCTAAAACAAGGCTAGAAAAAAATTGTTTTAAGGCTAGTATAGGGCTTGAAAAGAGCTAGGACGGGACTAAACTAACAAGGAAGGTACCAGACCTGCAACGCTCAGATTTCGTTCAAAATTTTTTAATTGCAAGATCATGTAAATGTAAGATCTTATGCAAAATTCTAAGTTGCGGTTTGCGGCCAGACTTGAGAAAATCGAGATCAAAAATTCACGTTTTGAATTTCCCGCCAAATTGACATAGTGTTTCAAAATTATAACTTTCTTATTTTTTGACTTTTAACTATTTTTCTTTAATGTAATGATAGAAAAGCTTCAAATGAACCTGCAATTTTAAATTTGTAAGTCTATCTTGTCTGGAACATCAAAAAAAGTGCTTGCAACACAATGCCAACTTTGCCAAGTTGGCGGGAAATTTAAATATATTGATTTTAAAACTTAAAACCGCAAGCTAAGATTTTTTATATGTGCTACTGGTACTACAAAGAAACCGTATAAAAATTTTAAGCTAATTCTGAGAGTTGCAGGTTGGGTACTTTCCTTGTAAGCTTAGGAGAGGGATAAAGAAAACCTCTTTTTAGGGTTTGTGTAGGGCCAGGATATGGCTAGAGTAGAGCTAGGGAAAGGCTAGGGTAAGGCCACGGAAGGACTAATCTTTGTCATAAAACATTCACGAACACTTTATTTTACCTTATTGTGCCATTACTTTTAATATAATCACTACTTTTAAACGTTAAAAAAGCCTTGTCGTTAATTTCCATGTATCTACACAGTGAAAAACGACAAGACTTTTTTTTTAGTCTAGAAGGGTCTAACTTGGACATTTTTTAAAATTTTAAATTAATTTTTGGCAAATTTAGCGTATGGAAAATATTTTGCAGTACTATATAATCACTGCGTATTTTACCAAAAACTCTTTTAAACTCAACTTATGTTTGTCACAAAACCTAACTTACGATTGCCACATATGACCCTTACCATAACCCAAAGCGTGTCGAATTACCGTGCCATTCTTTACCATAACCCTAACTTCTCATACTCTACAGTACGTCTCTAAACACCACCATCCAATCCCGTATCCCTCGTTTTGTTGCCACAACAAAACATTTGGGGACGTGTGTTGCGACAAAACCATCGCCTTCTAGCAGCCTGTGGTCGACGTGAAGCGCAGCGTGGCCACGGATTCAGCGACGCCATGCTCAAGTTTCTGAAGAAAGACAAAGAGGATCAGAACAATCACAGCCGCGAACGCTCGACGATTCAGCAGAACGAGCAGAATTTTTGTAAGCGTTTGATTTGAAGTGGTTACTGGGGTGAATTTATGGGTTTTTGAGGTGAAATTATGGGCTTTTGGGGTGGATTTGAGTGCTTTTGAGGTGAAATTATGGGTTTCTGTGATAGATTTGAGGGCTTTTGGAATGCAATTATGGGCTTTTGAGGTGGTTTTGTGGGTTTTTGGGGTAATTTTTGGGTACTTCTAGTTAATTTTGTGGTGCTTTTGGTGTGTTTTATGGCTTTTTTGGTTCATTTTAGATGTTTTTATTAACTATTAGGCTGTTCAAATAATTCAGTGCTCTTTCTCAAAACAATTTTTGGGTTAAGGAGCGCAGAAGCTTTTGAAAACCCTAGTTTATTATAGTGTTTTAGGCTAACTTGAATGTGTTTTAGGTGTATTATAGTGTTTTTAACCTATTTTTAGGTGTTTTTGACCTACTTTTAGGTGTTTTTGATCTATTTTTAGGTGTTTTATGTTTATCTTGTAGTGTTTTTGGACTATTTTGGGGTGCTTTATGCCTCGTTTCAGGTCTTGTAGGTCTATTTTAAGTGTTATAAATTTATGTTTAGATGTTTTAGGCTTATTTTTAAGTTTTTTAGGCCTATTTTTATGTGTTTTAGGCTCATCTATAGATGTTTAAGGTCTATTTTTAGATTTTTTTACTCTTTTTTCTAAAGATTTAGGTCTATTTTTAAGCGTTTTGGTCTATTTTTACTCATTTTTGGTTCATTTTATATAGTTGTTTTTGTTTTATTTAAAGCTTCTATTTGCTCTTTTTGATTTTTGTTTCAGATCTTTTTGATCTATTTTTAGATCGACCTACATTTAAACCAAAATTTTTAAACCCAAAAAATCATGAAAACAATCTGATCTCTAACACCTTTTAATTAGTAACAATTCACAATTTTCCACCTCGATCCATCACCGTCTATCTATAAACAAGGAGGAGGACATGTGTAATATACGTTAATTTCCAGAATCGTTGACTTTTTAATGAATGCATCATTCGAAGCGTTTTTTCTATAATGCAATTCGTTTTGTGATATGATCACTTGCGTTAGAACAAATAAAAATCTCTAAAATGGATAATTTCGGTTTTTGGTTTTCCAAATTTTCGCGGCTTTAAAAGACGTTTTGCTTGAGGGGTTTTGGGAGTTTTTTAAAGAGTTTAGGCTTGATTTTAGAGGTTTTTAAGGATTAAAAGGTAGTTTTTTAAATTTTTATGGTTTCAAAGTTAAATTCAAAAATTTTTCAAACTTTTTTGGTGGATCTTCAAAACATTTCGGTCGGTTTTCAGTCGATTTTCAAAGGTTATTTGCTTGTTTTTTGGGGTTTTCAGAGCTCTTGGGGCTCAATTTTTAATTAAAAAATGATTTTTACAATGTACGGCAACTTAAAATACGTTTTTTGTAAAGTTTATTATGCTCTTGTTCAAACCTCAACACATTTTTTTTAAATTTCAAAATTTTTTTTTGTAAAGAAAGTTCTTGCGATTCTAAAAAATTTTTGTAATTTTGAACAAAAAAGAGTTAAATGGGCTTAAAAAGTCATAAAATGACATTATTTTATTATTTTTTTGAATTATTTTTTTGAAAATTCGACTGGAAAGAAAGTTTCTTCGTTTTTTCTTAATTTTTAAAATTTTTTTGATTTTTGGGCGATTTAGGATGAAACCTCAGAAAAAATGTCATTTTCAAACGTATGTGTTATTGAAATTCTTAATTTTTAGTTTGTAAAGAAAGTTTTTATCATTTTTTGGTTCGTAAAGAAAGTTCATGCCATTTTTTGATATGTAAAGAAAGTTCTTGCCATTTTTTGATTTGTAAAGAACGTTCTTGCGCTTTTTTGTTTTGTAAAGAAAGTTTCTGCCATTTTTTGCTCTGTAAAAAAAGTTCTTGCCATTTTTTTCTTTGTAAAAAAAGTTCTTGCCATTTTTTGTTTTGTAAAGAAAGTTCTTGCGATTTTTTGCTCTGTAAAAAAAGTTCTTGCCATTTTTTGTTTTGTAAAGAAAGTTCTTGCCATTTTTTGCTTTGTAAAGAAAGTTCTTGCCATTTTTTGTCTTGTAAAGAAAGTTCTTGCATTTTTTCAAATTTTCAAGAAAAATTTTTAAAATTTCAAAATTTTGAATTTTTGAATTCTAAAAAGTGATTTTTAAAGCCTAAACAAACTACAAATATTTACCTTTGAAAGAAGCTGTGATCGATTATGAACTGTAGGCAAAGATCGAATCGAGGGCGATCTTGTAGTAGAAGCGACAAAAGCAGTAGGAGGGCTGGGCTGCCTAGTGTAGCACAAGGTATAATAGGTATTTGCAAACAAAACCCTTTCCAAATCGACTTTTTTTACGGTTTTTTAGCTGAAGGTCAAGTGTAAAATACGACGTGGATTGGCGGTAAAATTTAGGCTAGATAAGGTAGAAGCATAGTATAAAGAACTGCTGCGTAACGAATTGCTTGAGATCTTTTTTGTTATACAGGCGTTAGCAGGGGTCAGGAAATATGTTTAAAACTTTTCATTGTTTTCAGGCTTAAAAGTTGATTTAAAAGTTTATTTTTAAGCCTAAAATTTATTTTTTAACTTAAATTTCACAAATAAGCCTAAAAATAATTTCCCGGCCTAAAACTCGTATCTAAGCCTAAAATTGCATTTTTAAGCCTAAACTTTCATTTTAAGCCTTAAATGGAATTTTCAAGCCTAAAATTTTCATTTTAAGCCTAAAGTAAATTTTTAAGCACAAATTTCATTTTTTAGGCTTAATTCTATTTTTAAACCTAGAATTTCATCCTTAAGCATATAATTTCGTTTTTAAGCTTAAAATGTCATTCTGAAGCCTAAAATGTCACTTTTAAGCACAAATTTCATTTTTAAGCCTAAGCTTTGATTTTTAAGTTGAAAATTTTATTTTTAAACCTAAAACTTCATTTTAAGCCTAAAATGTCATCTTTAAGTCAAAAAGTGCATTTGTAAGCCTACATTTTCAGTTTTAAGCCTAAAATTTAATCTTTTTTAAGTCTAAGATAACATTTTTAAGCTTTAAGTTTATTTTTATGCCTAAAATGTGATTTTTTAAGCTCGAAATTGCATTTTTAAGCCTAAACTATTAGTTTGCATTTTTTATGCCCGGAGTTCAAGTTTTAAGACTACCTTTTTAAGCTTGGAGTTTCAGTATTAAATCAACCTTTTAAGCCTAGAATTTCGTTTCTAAAACAACCTTCTTAAGCCTAGAAATTTGTTTCAAAAAGTACCTTCTTAAGCCTAAAATTTAATTTCTTAACTCCATGTCCAAGCCTGACTTTTGCAAAAACAAAACTCTTGACTTTGTGACAATAATAAAAGTTCAAAAACCCTTGTCGCAACCGCCCCACAGCTCGAAAGTCGCTCGACTGTTGTCACGTTAGGGACGTGAACGTTCCACTTGTTGCAAACCCCCCTTCGAAATAAATAAGCGTAGCGCTCATTACTAAAACAAACACAGAATTAGCGGGGTTAAGCCTAATATTTATTTGTGTTAAGAGCTGGTTTCTTTTTTTCGAAATGGTAAAGTTGTCGTTATGACAAGTGATAACGGGTTTCTTTTGTCAAAATTATATTGTTTTTATTTTTAATTTATAGAAGATGAGGTAGTGATAAGGGGGGGGACGATATAAGAGATGAGGTAGTGATAAGGAGGGGGGGGGGCGGGTAGAGGAAGTACAGAGATAAAGGGGCTAAACGGTAGCGGGATGATAAGGATCCGATAGGTGAAAGGGGTATGATAAGGGTCAATAGGTGAAGGATATGATCTTGTAGTTGATAACTTAGTGTAATTTTTAGGCCAAAAATTGTATTTTTATGCTTAAAAGTGGCTTTTAAGCTAAAGATAAAATTTTTTTTATGAAATTTTAAGCAAACAATGAAATCTTAGGCTTATAAATGAATTTTAGGCTTAAAAATGAAACTTTAAGCTTAAAATGACCATTAAGGCTAATGAATGACATTTTAGGCTAAAAATGAAATTTTAAGCTTATATATCAATTTTAGGCTTAGAAATGACACTTTAAGCCTAAAAATGCAATTTTAAACTTAAAAATGAAATTTTAAGCTTGAAAATAAATTTAGATTTATAAAAATATTTTAGGCTTAATGATGACACTTTGAATTGAAAATGATATTTTAGGCTCAAAAACAAATTTTAGGCTTAAAAATGGTTTTTAGGCTTAAACACGAATTTTAGGCTTAAAATGATATTTTAGGCTTAAAAACGAATTTTAGGCTTAAAAATGGTTTTTAGGCTTATAAATCCATTTTAGGCTTAGAAATGACACTTTAAGCTTAAAAATTAAATTTTAAGCTTAAAATAAATTTTTGGTTTAAAAATCGTATTTCATGCTTAAAAAAGAAACTTTAGGCTTAAAGTAATACACCGCTCATGATAAAAAATAATATTTTTATTCAAAATGAAAGGTCGAGTTTATTATAAAAATGGAAACAAAGGTCCCTTTTCGTATCTTGCCTTTTTTGTTAACAATGTTTGTTCAAATTGTTATTCAAAAAATGATTTTAGTAGGCGACTGGGCTATCAATTCTTATATTTTTTCAAAATTTAAAATTTGGATTTTGAAATTTCGAAATTTGGAGAAAAGTCGAAAATTTTTTGTTTTAGGATAGAGTAGGGTAAAATAGGGTAGGGCAGGGAAAAAAGGGTAGGACAGAGTAAAATAGGGTAGGGCAGGGTAAAATATGATAGGGTATGGTAAAATACGATAGGATGGGTTTTTTAATTTTTTTCAATTTTTTGGGGGGGGGGGATTTAAAAAAAAGATTAAAAAAATGAAAAAACTTTGTTTCCAAATTGGCTAAAAATTTTTAATTTTTATTTCAATTTAAAAATGGCAAGAACTTTCTTTACAAACCAAAAAATGGCAAGAACTTTCTCTACAAAACAAAAAATGGCAAGAACTTTCTTTACAAAACAAAAAATGGCAAGAACTTTCTTTACAAAACAAAAAATGGCAAGAACTTTCTTTACAAAACTAAAAATGGCAAAAATTTTCTTTACAAATCAATAAATGGCAAGAACTTTTTTTACCAAACAAAACATGGTAAAAACGTTTTTTACAAATCAAAAAATCGCAAGAACTTTCTTTACAAGCCTTAAAAAACGCATTTTTTCAAATTTTGTTACCTAAACACGCTCAACCTACTATAAAAACCATTTTCTTCCTTCTCAACCAGTGCCAAAACATAAAAAAGCAAAATGTCGAAAATTGGTTAGCGACAATTACTTTACCGCAAAAAAATAGTATTTACTCTAATTTTCAAAAAAGTAATGTTATGTTATGTCCAGTCTGTTTATTATGGCTGACATTGCAAAATTTGTAGTTTTTAGTCAAGTATGTTTTGAAAAATTGTATTTCTTTTAAAATATGGTTTTCAGTACGGTTATCACACAAGTTTGCGTGCTACACTATGCCAAAACTAATTAAAAACGGCTTAAAATAGAAAAATATTTCATTTTAAAGAAAGTTCTTGCCATTTTTTGTTTTGTAAAGAAAGTTCTTGCCATTTTTTACTTTATAAAGAAAGTTTTTGCCATTTTTCGTTCTGTAAAGAAAGTTGTTGCCATTTTTTGTTTTGTAAAGAAAGTTCTTGCCATTTTTTCTTTTGTAAAGAAAGTGTTTGCATTTTTTGGTGAAACTCACAAACTAAGCCCTAAAGCTATATTTTTATTATGAAAAACATGACACATTTGGTTCCAAGTACATATGGTTCATTTTGGCTTTACAAAGGGTTATGACACTAGCTAGAATTAGATTATGACAGAACTAAAATTAGGTTTAAATGCCATTTTTCAGTTTGGGTGCAAGTTTTTTTGGCTTTTGTTACCTAAAATTTCATTTTTTACACTTAAAATGAATTTTTTTTAAATTTTATTACGCTTTAAAAAGTCCTGTCGTCATTTTGTTAAGGTTCGCACTGGAAAAAACGACAAGACTTTCTTAAACTTTTTTTAAAAAGAAAAAATTACTTTTTATGATATATTATATATTACTTTTCATACCTAAACTTCACTTTCCCCCCCCCCCCCTAAAATTAAAAAGAAAGTTAAATTACCGGCTTTAGTGACGATTATACCTTGTTTTTGTGGGGTAGTAGACAAGACCAAGGTAATTGTAAGTTGGGCAAACCTCTAACCACTCCTAAAGAGCTTGTTTTAAGATTATCGCGTTGAAAGTTTGTCAAAAATATTGTTTTACATTAAGTTTTGTCACGTTTTTGTATGTTTTTTACTGATTTTTTGGAATTTTGATGACTTTTCTGGTAAAATACGACAATACTATGTACTGGAAGTAATATTAAACATTATTTTTGACTAAAAGTGTCTTTAAAATTTGAAATTTCAAAAAAAAATAAAAATTTTAAAAAAAGGTTAAAATTGGGTTTTAAAAAAGTTTTGTTGCCAATTTACATTGATTCGTGTGGTGGAAAACGACAGGACTTTTTTGTCGTTTTATTATGGGTTTTTTTACTTTTTTTAAATTTATTTTTGTCCAAATTTTTGATTTTCCTACATCAGATATGTCATATTTTATCAAAGTTCATATAAAATTTCAATTTTTCAAAAAAATTAAAAAAAATTTTTTTTTAAATTAAAAAAATTTTTAAATTTTGTTTTCTAGTACATATCAAAGCTCTAAACCTCAATTTTAAATTCAAAAGGCTTCAATGTAAAGCTAATGTTGGATTTTTTACTCGAAAAAGAGCGTCTAATCCTCTGTTCCGAGACCGTGACCGACTTTTTCCGGAGACGTTTATGGCAATATGCATGTAAGTTACAGGGGTAAATTTGGTATTAACAGGATGGTAAGATTGTGAGGATTCTTAAAATTGAATAAAAGTTATAATTTTTGGTGAAACCGGTTGTCAGAAAGGGTTTTTTGACAAAATTTTGAGGAAAAAAAACACAAAAAATTTGAAAAAAATAGGTTTTTTTTTAATTTTCACATTGAGAACAGCCAAAATCAAAAAACTTTTTTAGTGTATAATGTAAAGCAAAGTCTGTACTTTACAATACACTAAACATTACACATGATCTCCTTTTTCTTTTATCTTTTTTTTCAATTTCCGCTCGTTGTACCTTCAAAACCTCGTCTTTCACTGTTTGTTCAGCTGATTTTTTTAATTTTTTTTCAATTATCCAACTCAATTTTCTGGTATATTCTTTTGGCTACATTACAAACAAACTCTATATTACTTGTTTTAACTAATTTGGACTTTGACATTTCAATTTAATTTCATTTGTTTGACGTTTGAAGACTGATAATACCTACTTTTTCGGCAGAAATCATTAGAAAAGCTAGTGATGGGCATAATCGAAGCTGAATATTTGTATCACTTTTATGTTTGTAAGTGTTTTCGATGTTGTTTTGTACTATGAATGCCTTTCAGAACTATTATTTATTGAAAATATTCACGAAACTTCGAAAAATTTTAAATCTGGGTTTTTGCGCCAAAATGGCTACCTTAATATAGCCAATGTTTTGATAGCTTAAACTCATTTAAAATAGCTTAAAAACGTTTTAAATTTATTAGAAAATCCCTTTTGGACAATATTATTGTTAATTTTACAAAAAAATTTTGAATTTCAAATTTCGCACCAAAAATAAAAACATTGGCATTGTGTTGCAAGTTGACTAAAATATTCTACTAAGCAAAAAATATAAGTTTAATAGCAAGAGACGTTATAAAATGGCATTTTTTGTGCCTTTTAGAAGATTTTTTGTGGTATAAAAGAGTATATTGTAGTAGGTGTGGAAAAGGTTTGAAGACTCATTTGGCACTGATTTAGGTCCAGAAACTGGCTCACATTTAATGTAAAATACGTTGACTCGCCGTGACATGGTGGAAATATGAAATTTTTACTTTATCTTGCTTCTAAAACCTCAATTTAGGCTTGTTATTACACTTCAAAGACCTCAATTTAGGCTTATTATCATAAATATCTCTCGTTAGCCTTTTCGAATTCCTCAATTAGCCTGAGGAACTGAAGGAAGTTGAGGAGTTTTTTTTATTTTTATTTACCACATGTTCGTCTGTAAGGGTGGCAGTGATGGAGCACTTAAAACATTGTTTAATTAGAAAACACAATTTATCTTTTCCACCTTGATTATGTCTTTGCTTTTTTTGCCTTCAGGCGAAATTTCCTGTTTTTCGGCCAAGTATTTTTGGGTTGAGGAGATTAGGTTGGCTTTTTAGGCTTACGAGAGAGCTTTTTGGCTAGTAATCGGTTAGCAAAAAGACATTTGTAAGCCTAAATAAAATACAATTTACTTTTTTGGTTAAAGGGTAATTTCTTTAGGCTTTGAATTTGGTCTTAGACTTAAAAAAGAAATTTAAAACTGTTATTTTAAGGCTTAAAAATGAATTTTTGGCTAAAAAATGAGTTTTATGCGTCGAAATGATGTCTTAGGCTTAGAAATGAAATTTAGGTTGATAAATTATGTTTGAGGCTTAGAAATGAGCTTTTAGGCTTAAACATGAGACTTTAGGCTTAAAACTGAATTTTTAGTTTAAGAATGAATTTTAGGCTTAGAAATGAGCTTTTAGGCTTAAAAATGAGACTTTAGGCTTAAAGATGAAATATTAATCTTGAGAATGAATTTTAGGCTTAAAAATTATATTTTAGGCTTAGATATCGATTTTAGACTGTAAAATAAAATTTTAGGTTTAAAAGTTATATTTTAGGCTTAAAAATTAACTTTAGGCTTAGCAATGATTTTTCAGGCTTAGAAATGGATTTTCAGGCTTAAAAATGAAATTTAGGCTTAGAAGTGTATTTAGGCTTAGAACTTATATTTTAGGGTTAATAGTTGAAACTTAGATTTAAAAACACAACTTTAGGCTTAAAAATGTAAATTAGGCTTAATAATAAAGCTTTAGTCTTAAAAAACAAAGTTAAAGGCTCGAAAAGTTATTTTTAGCTTTGCCAAAACTAATTTTGGTTCATACAGTCATTAATCTTTAGAATAACAAAAATCACGTTACAGTACTACAGTAATTCCTGTTTAGTATGACTAATTTTTTCCGCGATATTTGTTAAAATTAGCCACAAATTGCAGCATCGAAGCCCCAAATCGGATTAATTTTTTTGCTCGTTAAGTATCTAAAAGTAGTCGTATTTGCATTAAAAGCAATTTGAAATGTAATGACGAAGTTGTGTTTGGCCACAAAATTTGTTTTTTATATTGTCACATACTAAGGTTAGTGGGTTTGGCATAAAAAAACAGGATTTTACATGGGTTTTTAGGGTTGAACAGGGGTTTTTAGGGCTTGACAGGGCTTATAGGGTTGTGAAGGGGTAAAGGTAGTTTAAGGTAGGGGGTGGTATAAGGTTGAGATAGTGTAGGGTAAGAGTAGTATAAGGTAAGGGTAGTTCTGGGTAAGGAAAGTCAAGAGTAGGATGGGGTAGGGGTAGTGTAGGATAGGGGTAGTATAGGGTAAGGGTAGTATAAGGTAGGGGTAGTATAGGGTTGAGATAGTATATGGTAGGAGTAGTATAGGGTAGGGGTAGTATAGGCTAAAGGTAGTATAGGGTAAGGGTAGTATAGGGCAGGACTAGCATAGGTCAGGGATAGGGTAAGGTAGGGCAAGAAATTAAGACAGGGCAGGGTAAGATCCTAACCTAGGGTAGAGCAAGGATAAAAAAATCAGCGTAGGGCAGGAAAAGGCAAGAAATTTTGAGTCTGGGGTAAAAAATGTGGGCAGGGTAAGAATAAAAAATTTTCTTAGGTTTGGGCAGGGGCGGAAAATTTGAGCTATGCAGGACTGAAGAATTTAAAAGTGGGGTAGTAGGGTAGGGTAGGATAGGATAGGGCAGGTTAGGATAGGGCAGGTTAGAGTAGGGTGGGGTAGGGTAGGGTAGGGTAGGATAGGATAGGGCAGGTTAGGATAGGGCAGGTTAGGGTAGGGTGGGGTAGGGTAGGGTAGGGTAGGGTAGGGTAGGGTAGGGTAGGGTAGGGTAGGGTAGGGTAGGGTAGGGTAGGGTAGGGTAGGGTAGGGTAGGGTAGGGTATGGTATCGTATGGTATGGTAGAGTAGGGTAGGGTATTAATTTTATCGAAGAAAGAAAAATTTTGTGTCCACATAAATTTTTTCTAACTAGGCCGTTTGTAGTTATTTACGGCACATTAAATAACATGCGTTCATATTGGTTTACATTTATGTTTTTGAAGCTGTTTTGGGTTACAAGGAAATATTATTCTTCTATGCTGAGATTGGTAAAAAAGAGATATTATACGTTATTTTTGCTTTTTTGTTAAGCATGGATTATAGGATAAAATAATTGAAATTAAGATTGGGTAACGTAGGGAAAGGCAGAGTAGAATATGTTAAGGAAGGGATAAAGCAGGGGGTTTTGTGGAAGTTACAGTGGGTAATGGGTGGAATAGCTGACACTATGACAAAGGCTTGCGTGTAATTTCTATGCTAATAGATTTTAAACTCAAAATTCAATTTTAAACTTCAAGCCTAAAAATCATTTTTAAGCTTAAACTATTTGTTTTAAACCTAAAATTCATTTCTAAGCCTAAAATTCAGTTTTAAGCGTTTTTTTACAAGTCTGAAAATCAATTTTAAGCCCAAAAAACGCTTTAAATTTAAAATTTTTTGTGGCGTTCATTTTAATTTTGAGCTCTATTTTTGGCAACTTTTTTTCACCGTTAGGCTTATTTCCCTTCCCTATTCCAAGCGTTCCTTAGGCTAATTTCGATGGCTTTTCAATTTGTTTGGAGAGCCTGCAGTCATTTCTGGGGCACTTTGCCTTGGGGCTCGTCACTCAAAAACGCCAAAATTCCTCAAAAACACGGCGGCGGCCGAGACATGTTATTATGCCGACGTTCCTCTATTTGGATTGTCATTAGCCGGCGCGGATTACCTCCGCTCCCCCCCCTTCCCTTAATTTATACTGAAAATAACTTAGGGGGGGGGATTAGAACAGTCCTCTACAGCATGAGATGTTAAAGGGAATGGCATGTTGACATAGGCGTGCTTGGGGCCTTGTTTGTTGGTTTGCTTGGTGGGGAAGGTTGGCTTTGGACAGGGGTTTTGAAAGGGAGGAGAGGGAGTTGTTTTTAAGCAGGGTATAAAATAAGTCAAGGGGTGTTTATAGACAGAATTTTGAAGGCCAGAGGGGTGTTTTTGGGTAAGGTTTTAAAAGGGTAGAGGGGTGATTTTAGGCAACATTTTAGTAAGGCGGAGGTGTGTTTTAAGCAGGGTTTTAGTAGGATAAAAGGGTGGTTCTGCCCTGCCTGACCCTGCCGAGCTCTGCCGAGTCTTGCCGATCCCTGCCGAGCTTTGCCAAGCCCAGCCGAACTCTGTCCTTCGCTGTCCCAACGGGACCTCCAGAGCATGCCAAACCCTGCCGAGCCTACCGACCTTTGCCGGTAGGCTCGGCAGGGTTCTGCCGAGCTTGAGTAGCCTTGCCGAGCTTTTTTAAGATTTGCCAAACCCTGCTAAACCTTGTCTTGCCTTCTTTATTTGTTACTTTGCTCTTTTCTCCTTCCCTAATCGCCCCACCCTAGCCCACCGTTTAAATCTCCCAGCATGCCTATGTTGACATAGATGTTAACATGTTAAGTGAATAATATTGTGTAATAACACAACAATAGGCAGACAAGGGCCCAGTTGTTGTTTGCAATTGCTTGTTTTTTATGTAAGAGAATTAACACAAGCCGTAGGGGTTTAGGGGGTTGATTATGGCGTTTTTGTGTACAGAGACTTAGTGTTAGAACACGTTAATATCAGCGGTGTTGGCATTAGGAAGTTTGTATTAGTAAAATTAGGTTGTTTAGGGGATTTATCAAAATTTTTTAAAACGTAGAAAAATTAGCTTAACTAGTAAGGCTGCTTTTGGCATAATTTATTTTGTTGGGTTGTAAGTTTTAGGCGTGTCATTATTGATTTAGGCTTCTAAGTGATTTTTTAAGCTTAAAAGTCAAGTTTAAGCTTTAATTAAAATGTTAGGCTTAAAATTTAATTTTAGGTTTAGAATTAAGGTTTTAGGCTTAGAACTAAATCTTAGGCTTAAAAATGAATTTTTAGGCTTAAAATTGATTTTTTAAGCTTAACAATTAAGTTTAGGCGTAAACTCATATTTTAGGCTTAAAAATTATATTTTAGGCATAAAACTCAATTTTAGGCTTAAAAATGAAATTTTAGTTAAAAACCCTAGCCCTAACTCTAATACTTTAAAAGCCCCAGCCCTAGCTAGCTCTAACTCTATCCGTATCTGAGAAACTAGTTTTGCTGAAGCTTTAAGAAAGTTGAACATAGTGAGCTTGAAATTGACCTCTAAACCCTATGTTGACATGATTTATAGACGAGATCATTGACAATCATTTTTGTTTTTCTCTAATTGTGACAAAGCAGGAAGATATTTTTTTTTCTCATTCTATATTGCTTAACAGTACTACTTTGTATCAACTTTGGCTTATAACAGTACCAACTTGTACCAACTCTGACCCTTAACAGTACCAGCTTGTACCACGCGCGATATCCAATAAAAATTTTAAATTTTAAAACTTTTAAGAAAAATGTTATTTCGAAATTTGACTACGTCGATTCGCGAAGACGAACAAAGCTCCAAACGCAAGGAGTTACTGATACAGCAACAAAACACTTGTGAGTAGTGTAATGTACGTGTTGTGAATGTGGTACGTACCTATTTTATCATTATTTGTATCAAATTTGTGTTTTAAATGTGTCTTTATGTATTCTCGAATTTTTTTTTTGCGTTTTGTGGACTTATAAGGAGTTTACAGTGAAGTATTGGAAATGTTGACGAAGTGTCACAAAATTTATTGGAAATATGAAATAGCGTAGAATTGTTTAAAAAAAGGCATTTTGTGACTTTTAAGGTTCTTAAGCTTCTATTTTTTCCTTATTTCTTAAAAATTGTTTCTTTTTACAAGTTTTAACGAAATGTCAAAACATTTATTGGTTTTTTGTTTTCGTTGCTTTAAACATAGAACTCTTGAATATATTTATAAAAAATCATATGAAAAGAAAACTGCTATCAACGTATTTTACATAAAACTACTAATTTTTCAAAATTAGACGATATGTCACAAAAATTATAGGAAAAAATGACGAAATGTCAAAAGCTGCAAACTATAAAATTAATGCCATATTATGTTGATATGAATGTTTTTCTGTACTTTACCACGTAAATTGATGTTTTACTATGTGTTTTAAAAGCGTGACACAACAAACCGGTCTATTTTTGACCGCTGATTGGCCTCGTTTATGTCTCAAAACATTTTCAGTCCAGTTTGA
This sequence comes from Bursaphelenchus okinawaensis, assembly GCA_904066225.2. Classification (NCBI taxonomy): domain Eukaryota; kingdom Metazoa; phylum Nematoda; class Chromadorea; order Rhabditida; family Aphelenchoididae; genus Bursaphelenchus; species Bursaphelenchus okinawaensis. The sequence continues at coordinate 1,334,623 of CAJFCW020000002.1, read as the reverse complement.
CAACACTTTTTTTTAATATTTTTGGTTGATTTTTGGGATAGGGAAGGAGTTTTGGCATTTTCTGAGTTGGAGAGGGTGAGGAAGGGCATGAGAGGCATGGAAAGCTTATAATTTAGGGCAGGTTGTATAGGTTAAGTAAGGCAGTTTTTTATTTTTACATCAGGAGGTGGCTTAAAAAATTTTTTTTTCAAAACAATGGATTTTTTTATAACGGGGGTGGTAAAATTTTTTTTAAATTTGTGATTTTTAAAGCTGTTCCCGGCCTAAAAAGCTCAAATTTTGCCTTTTTCAAAGTTTTTAAGCTTTAAGCCTAAGGCGATTTGAAATTTTTTTGTCAAAATTGTTAAAAATAGTCTTTTTAATTACGGAATAGTGCCAAAAAAAATTTTTTTCAAATTTTTATTTTTCAAGCCATAGCCTCAAAAACTCAAACTTTTTAAAAATTCCTTATTTTCAAGCCCAAAACTAGCCAAAAAATTAAATTTTCTAGCACAATCTCAAACCCTCAAGACTAAATGATAATACCAAGATGCACATCATGAAGCACGTCTCCAATATTAGCCATTCTTTTCTCATCTCGACTTTATATAGCGCCGTGAATCACGTTTCAAACGCAATTCTTTCGCATTTTCCGACAAAAAAAATCGTCTTCGGAACGTTTTGCGACTTATTTTATGGACTAAATTATTGATCAAACAAAGGTTTAGATATTGCTTAATATTGGCAAGACTACACGCTTTTTTTGAGACTACATTTTTGGGTAGGAACCTACTTTTGGGCAGTGTAATATTGAATTTTTTTAAAATTTTTCGGATTTTTGAGTTTTTTTCTAATTTTCTAGGCTTTGGTCGATTATTATGGTAAATTCTAATGTAGATAAATATGGTAAGTGCAGTAATAAATATTATTAGAACACCCAAATTTATTTTATTATCAAAATTTTTAAAATTTTTTGGTTTAAAAAGTTTAAAAAAGTCTTGTCGTTTTTTTCATTGTGAATGCACGTGATTTAGCGACAAGACTTTTTAATTTTTTTTTTAATTTGAAAAATAGGAAAGACTTTCTTTACAAAGCAAAAAATGGCGAGAACTTTCTTTACAAAGCAAAAAATGGCAAGAACTTTCTTTACAAATCAAAAACTGGCAAGAACTTCCATTATAGTTCAAAAATTGGCAAGAACTTTCTTTACAAAACAGAAAATGGGAAGAGCTTTTTTCCAGACTAAAAACGCAATAACTTTCTTTACAACAAGAAAAAAAACATTTTTTTTTTGAAAATTTTAAAATTTTTTTTAAAAACCCATACAATGTTAATGTCTTCTAAACAAAGACGAAGTTAAATTGAGATTACGCCCACGGTCTTCTGAATTCCATGTTTATCCAAGCCGAAAATTGGCAATGTCAACGTTTGTCATATATTCAATTAATTCTTTGGGTCAAACAACAAGACATTTTTTGTTAATTTTAAGCCTAAAATGAGTGAAAGAGTAGGTTTTTAAGGGGGAAGCTTTTTATGAGTTAGGTGTTAGAAGTGAATGTTTTATGGGTTAAAAATGGCAGCTTTTTTAAATTTTGGTTGGACTGATGGTAGGGTAGGGCCTTTTTGCAGGTTGGGGGTAAGGTACGGCTTTTTTTAAAAAGTTTTGGTGTTATTTTGTTTTTTAAAGAAAGTTCTTGCCATTTTTCGTTTTGTAAATAAAGTTCTTGCCATTTTGTATTTTGTAAAGAAAGTTTTTGCCAGTTTGGTTTTGTAAAGAAAGTTCTTGCCATTTTTTGTTCTGTAAAGAAAGTTCTTGCCATTTTTTTGTTTTGTAAAGAAAGTTCGTGCCATTTTTGGTTTTGTAAAGAAAGTTCTTGCCATTTTTTGTTTTGTAAAGAATGTTCTTGCCATTTTTCATCAAAGTTTTCTATTTTCGTTGCTTTCTCGTCTTTTTCCACTTATTTTTCTTCTTCTTTGTCTTCTTTTTTACTTTTTCTTCTTCTTTGTGTCTTACTTTATCTTCTTTTCCTTTTGTATTCATCTTCTTCTTCTATTTCTGTGATTTATTTCTTTATTTCTTTGTATTCTATTTGTTCTCTTTCAATTTCCTAGCCCAGTCTGTCCTCTCTAACCTCTCTCCTTCTACCCCTACACTCTCTCTTTTCTCTAACCCTTTCCTCTTCCCCTACCCTCTTTCTTTTCTCCAACCTCCCTCCTCTTCCCCCACACTCTCACACCGTTCCAAAACGTTACTTTTCTCTCATCTTACTTAATACCCTATCTCTTCTCTCTCATCCGAAGGGTGAGTTGACTATTCGCATGTTGCTATTGCCTTTATTAAGCCGAAAAAGGCAAATCGGAATGCTTTGGTGGGGCCGAATTTCTCTGCCAAAAAACGGAATACAAAAAGCGGGCCCGGAGGGCAAAAGAGAGATGAATAGGGATGTGTGTTTATTTTTTGGTGCAAACGTTCTGGCTGGGGGTTTGATTGGGTTTTTTTGGGTTGTGTGGGTGGTACTTTTTGGGATTTTTGGGCATGAGTGAGTATAGGCTTGGTGATTTTTGCGGGTAATAGCTGAGTAGAAGCTTATTTATTCCTGGGCATGGCAAAGTAAAAGTTTGGTGACTTTTTCAGCATGGATAATAAAAGCCCTAGTGGTTTTTGGGTATGGCTAAGTAAAAGCTTAGTGATATTTGGGCAATGGCTGAGTAAAGGTCGGGTAGGGGGGTCTGCTTTTTTGGGAAGGGAGAGGAGAGGGAAGGGACAGATACGACTGAAAAAAAATTTTTTTGAGTTGAGTGACGGCTTAAAAAATTAAAAAAGTGAAAAAAATTGGGCGGTGTAAAAAAATTTTTTTTTCGTGGGTAAATCAAAAAAAAAAATTTTTTTGACAAAATGGGTTCCGTATGTAACAAAAAATATGATTTTTTAAAGTTTTTTGACATCCCTCCTTTACCCGTCTCTGGCAGTCTCCCCCCCCCCGCCCTTCAAACCTAAAATCAGTCTTGCCCTACCCTACCTTATCGTACTCTACCAACTCTACCTTGTCTTACTCTACTTTTCTTGGCGTACCCTATCTTATTCTATCTTTGCTTACTTTACCTTACCCTACCTCACCCTACCCTACCCTACAAGCTTGTAAATCTTAACCTAACTCTCAAAAACACCCTTTTCGGCCCCTTCCCCCGCAAGTACGTATAGCCTTTTGCCGCCTCTTAACACGCCCGTACTGGAAAGCGCGGTGGCGGGTGGAGGAAGGAAATGAAAAGTTCGTATGTGTGGCACGACGGAATCACGGCCGCGGCCGTGCGAATTTTTTTCTTCACACCGTCAAGTATATGTCGTGCTAATGGGCCGTCGGTCGTACTAGATGTTAATCCTTATGCGCTTTTCACCCAAAGATTTTATTATATCTGAGGCGGTGTTTTTCGGCCGCTTCTACACTTTTTTTTACGGTTTTTTGTTGTCAAAGTTATTGACATCGAGGAGGGGGCACGGAAATTGGCGGGTTCTTCAGGCGGAAAAATATGACTTTTGGGTGGTACTGAAGGGTTGGGTAGGGTCAGATAGGATAAAGAAAGGTAGGTTAGGGTTGGGTAAAGCTACGTAGGGTTTGGTAGAGTAAAGTGGGGGTAACATTGGGTATGGTTGAGTATGGTGAGGTAGGGAAGAGTGATTTTAAAAAGAATATGATATGGTTTCGGTAGGCTTTAAAAGTGAGGTAGGGTAGGATAGATAATATATACTGTGAGTTACGTTAGACTAAAAAGGTTTGATAGTAAAACATAAGATAAGGCATGGGCATATTAAGGTAGATTTAAAAGCAGAGTAAGTTGTGCAATTTAGAATTAAAGGTAACGTAAGATAAGAAAAAGTAGGGTAGGACAAAACAAAGTGAATAATAGGGCATGGGGCAAGAACTAGCCGAATAAAAGGGGAGGGTGAAAGGCAGAGTAGTAAACCAAAGCATGGTAATGAGCAAGGATATTGTTTTTTTCAGGCTAGGGTAAGGCGAGGGAGATTTTTATACTATTTTTTGCAACAACTTTCTTTACAGAATAAAAAATGGCAAGAACTTTGTTTAGAATACACAAAATGGCAAAAACTTTCTTTACAAAATGAAAAATTGCAAGAACTTTCTTTAGAACACAAAAAATGGCAAGAACTTTATTTACAAAACATAAAATAGCAGGAACATTCTTTACAGCACAAAAAATAGAAAAAACTTGTTTACAAAACAAGAAATGGCAAGAACTTTGTTCACAAAACGTAAAATGGCAAGAACTTTTTTTACAGAATTTTTAGTTTTCAAATCCATATATTTTGTCATCTTCAAAAAAAATATTGTAGTACACATTGTCCAACTTTTCACCGCCCCATTAGCCTTCAAATTCCACATTATTCCAGTCAGCCACCACATACGAACACTAAAAACTTTTTTTTTGTTTTTCCATGAATTTACAGAAATTGTTTGGGAGTTTTTTTTTGGCACCGGAAATGAGCGTTGGCCTCGATTTTTCACTCCTTTTCGGCCGCGTTTTCCCTCCAAAAACATTTGTTTTTTCCATCGACATGATGATTTTGTCTGCCGGATTAGTATATACTATACTATGTAGAGATGAGTTGGGGTATAGGTATTGTTTGATAACGTATAGCTTGGACAAGGCATGGTAATGATTTTGGGGTAAAGGGTAGAGGGTAGAAGAAGATAGAGTAGAGCAGGGTAGAGTAGGGTAAAGTGGAGTAGTGGGTAGGATAGTTGATACATAAAAGTTGGTCAAGGCTGGTATTGATTGTATGGTATATTGGAGTAAGGTAGCGCTGCAAAAGTTTAGATTGGAGTTGCTTTGGAGATCGTATGGTTGGGAAAACCGAAAAATTTAGATTAGGGCAAGGGTGACAATTTTATACAGGTTAAGGGGTGAAGATTTAGTCTAGACCAGAGGTAAGGACATTAGTGATGGGTAGAGTATATTAGAGTAGAGTAAGGGATTTAGAGCTACTTTTAAGGCTTGTAAAGAAAGTTCTTGCCATTTTTTGATGCTTTAAGGCCTTTTTACAAAAAAACCATTTACAAAACCCCGTATTTTACAATTTTACAATTCAAAAGCCAATTTAGTTCCGAAACCTTGTGTACAAGTTAGTTTTTCGGCCGATTTGACAAAATTGTTTGTCGACGTTCTTTTTTCCTTTTTTGATATTTTTTTCAAAAGGAAATGTCCTCAAACGTGGTCTGATGACATAGCGTGAAAAAAGGATGTCACAAACAAATCTTGACTTTTGTCACGGGCAACCGGTTGATTTTATGAGGCTTTAAAGCAAAAATAGTGAGCTCTTTCTTTACATAGTAGAAAATGGCAAGAACTTTCTTTACAAATTAAAAAATGGCAAAAATTTTCTTTATAAAGCCGACAATGGCGAGAACTTTCTTTACAGTACAAGTTTTTGTCATTTTGTGTTTTGTAAAGAAAATCCTTGCCATTTCTCATTCTATAAAGAAAGTGATTGCCATTTTTTGATTTGGAAAGGAAGTTCTTGCAATTATTTGCTTTGGAAAAAAAGTTCTTGCTATTTCTTTATTTCTTTCTTTTCACCCAAAAAATGGGCAAAGAAAAAAAATTTTTTAAATTTTTTTGGGGGTGGTTCAAAATTTTTTTGTTGGTAAAGGGCTGGGTTATGTACTAAAAATCATTTTTTGTGTTTTTTATACATACTTTCTCTTGCTCCGTCCCCCTCCCCCCCCTCTTTCTCTTCCCCATACCTTCACACCCCCTAGCCCCTCACCCCTACCCTTCATCCTCTTCCCTCTCCCCGCGGCCGTTAAACGAAAAACAGTAGTAGGGAAACGGAACGGCCCCGAATGAAAACAGCCTTGTATAGTTGGCTTCGGATTGACAGTAGCATCAAGCCTTGTGTCAAGTTTAGTAAATATCTTTTTGCGGCGAAAATGGGTTTGTCGGCACGGGCGGGGGCGCGGGTAAAATTGTATTTACAAACTGCTGCGGGTGGGGTAAACAACAGTTTTTTCCGGTTTTTTGATTAGCTGGGGTGAATTTTTGAAAAATTACGTTTTATTTTTAAAATGGCAAGAACTTTCTTTACAGAACAAAAAATGGCAAAAACTTTCTTTATAAAACATAAAATGGCAAGAACTTTCTTTACAAGCCAAAAAATGGCAAAAACTTTCTTTACAAAACAAAATTGCAAGAACTTTCTTTACAAGACAAAAAATGGCAATAACTTTCTTTACAGAACAAAAAATGGCAAAAACTTTCTTTACAAAACATAAAACGTTAAGAACTTTCTTTACAAACTACAAAATGTCTATTTTTACCCTTCCCATCCCCCTAATTCCCATAAAAATGCTATTTTTATCCTTTCTAACCTTCTAATAATTCATGCACCGTGCATGTGCACGACACATACGTGAAAACTATTTTTGGACCGAGTATTTGAATAATAAAACAATCATAACGGCCGAATCATAAAACTCGTAAAAGGCGAATCAAGAACGGAACGTTGTTTATTTTCGGCCAAAAAATTGTTTTTGGCACGACAAAAAAAAGATTTGACATGCCATAGCGTTAATGCATAAAAAACCATTATTTGGCTCAAAAATGGCTTAAAATGGAGGCGAAATTTGAAAAATCTTTAAATTTTAGGCCTGTAAACAAAGTTCTTGCAATTTTTTGTTTTTAAAAGAAAGTTCTTGCCGTTTTACATCTTGTAAAGAAAGTTCTTGCTATATTTCATTTTGTAAGGAAAGTTCTTCTGTTTTTTGCTTTGTAAAGAAAGTTCTCGCCATTTTGTGTTTTGTAAAGAAAGTTCTTGCCATTTTTCAACTTGTAAAGAAAGTTCTTGCCATTTTTTATCTTGTATAGGAAGTTCTTGACATTTTTATGATAGGCTCTACTTATGCTTAAAAATTGTAACTAGAACCCCTTCCTAAGCCTTAATTTTTGTTTTTTTTATTTTTACCTTCCGCCCTCCCTCCTTTCAAGCCATATTTTCAATGTTTTCTAGACATTTTTTAACCCTCTCAATTGACCGTGTTTTTAAAAATCTTAATACCATGTTCCTTTTGACTAACACTTGTTTTGTTAAGATATTTTTGTCATATAACATACAACAATTATCTATATATATCTATATATGCGTTCGAGCAATAACACATTTATTTCCATAAGCAGAGGCCCTCCGTCGAGGCCACTCGACGTTATGCTCTCCTCGTCCTCCTCTTCTAATCCTCCTCCTCCTAATCAACCCGCCCCCAAAAAAGTGCAAATAAAGTTTTGTGAGTTTTTCGGCAACCGGTTGTCACAACTGGACAGTAGGCAATTTGATTTTAGAAAAAAAAGTAAAAAAAAGTTGCGAAACTTTGGCAACAAGTTGCTGAACTGAACTTACTTTTTTGGTCAAAATATGCCATAAAGTTGTTTAAGTTGCAGAGAATAGTGCATTTTATTCAAAAAGTTGTTGCAACTTTGACAACAAGTTGCTGGCAACATTTAAAAAAAAATTATAAATTAGCAACATGAGGGGTTTTATAACAATACTTTTATTTTGCTACAATTTACATAGTAAAAGTGGCTTACATAGTAAAACATCAAGGAGCATTGTATCCTTTGTAACGTTTACCATTAGGAGAGTACTGTATATGTTGTACATACGGTAACTTTATTTTTAGTTCTTTGTGTTGTAGTTTGACTGCTTGTACTGTTCACTAGTATTTTGTAGTTGTGTTGTGTTAGAAGATACTATTATTGAAGGGTTTGTAGGTATACATACCTATTTACTATATCATTACATAGTAAACATATCTTTTAGTAAGTAATTACATTACTTCCTCATTCTTTGAACCTACAATGTTAGACTCAAATTTTGTCAAAGTTATAAACATGCTTAGTCCCTAAACGCTATGAAATAAAAATAATATATAAAATAAGTGTTATTTAAAAATGGCATGGCTTTATTTATAAAAACATTCTCATTACCATGACAATCGTAGAGCTAAAGTAGTAATTAATCCGTTTTCTATTGTTATTTAGTCTTTATAGCAGTTATTTTTACCACTTTATTAGTTTTTTAAGGTTGGACGAAATGTCACAAAAATTATTGTACAATGTGGCGAAATGCCACAAATATTATTGGAAAACGTCACAAACATAAAAATCAAAGTTTTAGGTTTATTTATAACTGCAGAACAACTTATATGAGTTTTAAAGCGTTTTAAGTCATGAGACGAAATGTCACAAATTTATTGGAAAAAGTGACGAAATGTCAAAAAATTTAACTTTTAAAAATATTAAAATACTGACAAATATAAACTCAAATACTATAGTATAAAGTAAAAATAACGTTTTTACAACAATAAAATAGTAAATACTATTTCACTTCAATGAGTATTTAAACTGGCATATTTTGTTACTGCCAATATATCTTGACACAAAGCTCAAAAACTTAAAAATTTAAATTTGTTGCTTTTAAAACAAAACAAACTTGAAATTTAAGCCGTTTTTTCATTCGAATTGAAATTCGAAAAGAACACAGCACACTAATTTTGGCACTTTACACTGCAACATGAGCCCACAAAAGGCTATTGGCTTCAACTTTTCGCATTTAAATTGACACAAGCCTACGGGCATTCGCCGAAAACGACTAATTTTGCTTATTTTAATGCGCGAACAACCGTGCCATAGCTACTGTGACTTAGCTTTTATGTTTTTATAGGCATTATTATTGGCTGCAGTACTAAGATTTGTAAAGGTTGCTATTAGTTGATATGACATTTTCAAAATGTCATACTATAACAACTAGTCGATAAATTGTCACAATATTTTACATATAGCATCTTTATAGTTTGTAGTATTAGAGAAATAAAAAATAAATTTTAGTCAATTAAGAAATGGCAGAAAACTGAATTTTGTATGTTCCTCTAAACTTTTGTGAAACCTTTTCTCAAGTTGCAATATTTGTCATTAAACTAGATGTCGACCCTTCTGAAATTTAAAATAGTATTGTAAAATACGTTTTTGCTTCATTTTTTTTTAAATTTCGTATTTTGACATTTATTGTAAATTTATGACGCAAGATTCAACAAGAGACTACTGCTGCAGCCAAACATATGCCAATAATTGTATACACTATCGATTTTTTTGTTACAGTAAGACGGTAAAGCAAAAGCCAAACATTTTTTTAAATTTTTTAGATAGTATGTTACTTTTACTACTAATATGGCTAATATTCTAGTATTTTTACATTAAAAACGTCACTTCGTTCTACTCTTTTGGACTAGATGTTTCTAGGCAGAAGAACGTCAAAGGGCAAGTGAAGACTAAACTTGATAGACTTAATTAAGTGTGACTGGACTTGTTTTACGTTTTTTGTTGTATTATACGTTGTCTTGTGGTGTTGGTTTTTGTATATATTTGTTGGTTTGTAAAATACGAATCCAAACATGTTTTGAATTTTAAAAATTTTAAATTTTTTTTTGTTAAAGGTAAATGTAGTTGTACATGTTGTAGTAGACTAGAACAAAAATTGTCATAAATATTGTTGTGGGACAAAAAAATTATAAAAATGGGTCAAAAAGTTCTCAGAAAAAACGCAAAATACAGTTTTTAAAACTGCACGGTGCAGTAATCTAAACTTTTTGAAATTGCACTGTGCAGCTACTTCTAAAAACTTTTTGACCATCTAACAAAACAAACATGAATTTTCAAGAAATTTTTTATCCAAAAACTTAAAATTTATTTATATAAAGTAGTTCAATAAATAATGGCATTCAATTTCAGTCAAAGAGTTCCTGGACAAAGCTCGCGACGATTTCAAACAAAAATGGGAGAATCCAGCACAGGTAGGTGTCGTTTTTGAGTGATAGAAGAAATCGATTAATTGTTTTTTAATTTTTATGGATAGGCAAGGGTCTTTACAGCTATAAAAATGTGATTTTAGTAAAAAACAGGTTTAGAAACTTTAAAAAAATTTAAAAAATGGTTTGCCTAGGGCTATTATTGGCCATTTTTGGCCGTTTTTGAGGCGTTTTTAGGTTAGTTGTTTCTACGTTTATTCTATTTATAGATGTTTTAGGGTTTTTTAAGGTATTTTCTATTGTTCATGATTGTTTACAGATAATTATTAAGGTCTAACTTTGTTGTTTTTAAGGTATTGTTGACTATTTTTTGTTTATTTTTGGCCATTTTTTGGCTGTTTTAGGTTACTTTCGGTCGTTTTTGAACATTTTTTGAGCATCTTTGGCTTTTTATAGCACATTTATGGACTTGTTATGACAAATTTTAGTTACTTCAGGCCGGCCTTTCAAGGTCATTTACCTTTCAATTTCATCTTATCTTACGTCTTTTTGTTACTAATTTAAAGGTATTTTTTGGCTATTTTTTGATTATTTTTGATCTTTTTCGGGCTTTTGTTACTATTTTTTGCTGATTTTTGGCCGTTTTTTACTATATTTTTACTTTTGTTACCTAAAAAATTGAAAGTTTACCACATAATGTAATTTTAAACCCAAAAAGTTCAAAAACATAGCTTCAAAATTAGTAAACTGTGTGATCAACTCTAATTAAAATCTAAAAAATTCTAGGAATGTGTGATAAGAACGGTTTTATTTAAAGCTCAAACACTTTTATCAGTTTGTTTTTCCAAACTAAACGTTTTAAATTGGCTAGTTAATAATTTAGGACGAAAAATAATGTGTTTATTAGCCTAGTTTAAGGTCTGGTTGGGTAAAACTAAAAAATCAATACTATGTGGACGGAATGTAAATTTTTTGAGTAAGGTAGAATAGGGTAGGAGGGTAGGGTGGAGTGGGGTAGGGTAGGGTAGGGTAGGGTAGGGTAGGGTAGGGTAGGATAGGGTAGAATAGGATAGTTTTTTCATCTTAATTACTTGAACTTGAACACACACTACACTTTCTAAATTTACCTTAATTTAAACACGTCTATAACCTGAGTTGTTTACAGTGCAAACAGATGTCGAGTGTAAAAATGGAACTTAAATTTGAGACGGAAGTGGGTTTCGGTTCTAGTTTGTGTTAGGTTATGCACAAGGGCTGTTTTTTTTGCTGTAAAGGAAGTTCTTGCCATTTTTTCATTTTGTAAAGAAAGTTCTTGCAAAAAAGATTTTAAAAAGCATTTCTTAATTTACCTTACCCACTGTAGATCTATGGCTAAAACTAGGGCTACTTTTATAATTCGTTAGAAGCTTTTAAAATATTTTGATTAACATTACATTATAAACTCCAAAAATAGCTTTTAATTTTGTAAAAATTTTACAACCGACTACAATAATACCCTTTATCTCGAATTGTAAGTGTTTACTGCTAATCCTATTGTAGTTCTATTTTAGGGCTGGAAAGGGATGTCAGTCTTTACTTTTTTGAAGCGTATAGACATGTTTACAGCCGTTTTTTGAATTTTTTTTGAAATTTTTTGAAATTTTTGATATTTTAAAAATTAAAAAAAGTTTTAATTTTTTAAAATATTAAGAATTTTTCTTGAAAAAGTTTGATATTTTAATAAGAGCAAAGTTTTACAGCTGTTTTAAAGATAAAATCTTGAAATTTTCAAAACCGGGACCGTTTCACAAAATGGATTTTCTTAAATTTAAAAAAATTTTAAAAATAACTAATTCTCTAATGATGCAAGTTTTTTTAAAGCTGGTTTAAACCTAAAAACTTCATATTTTTAAACCCCGGACTGTTTCACAAATTTTTAGATTTTTTGAAATTTTTTTGAAATTCTTTAAGATTTTTGAAAAAACTAGACTTTTAGTAAAAGTAAGCTCTTTTAAAGCTGGTTTAAACCTGAAAACTTCAACTTTTCAAAACTCGGATTATTTCACAAATTTTCCAAATTTTTGAAATTTTTAAAGGTTTTTTGAAACTTGTGCCATTTCATATATTACACCAACAAAACATGTCGTTTCCTCTGGCATTTTTTGCATTACTATGTAAATACACGCGGTTCTTTGTTTTAGCACCCGCTGTTTTGCGAGTCCGCCACTAGACTAATTAGGGATTTAATGAGGCGCGGGCAAAAACAATTTTCACGAGACGGTAAAATTAGAAGAATTTTGTTGTTTTTTTTTACATTTTCGTCAAAAATAGGTTATTTTTAGACGGAAATCCGTCCTTTTTTGGACGTGACTATTGTTTTCGATGGGTTGAGGTTGAGGTGGGTAAAAGATTAGTTTTGGGAGGAATTGGGTAGGGTTGGGTAGGATATGGTTGTGTAGGTAGGGTTGGGTAGGATATAGTTCTGTAGGGTAGGTAGAGATAGGCAAATATCGAGACTAAGTGAGTACGGTTGGATAGGGCAGTGAAAGGTAAAATACGGGAAGCCTACGTAAATGTTTGAAGAAGTGGCTAAGATTAGGTAAAGCAAGATAGGGCATCGTAGATGGTGATGCTAAGGTTAAAATTCAGGCTCAGCCTTAGACTCAGGCTTAGGCTAACTGTCAGGCTAAGGCTCAGGCTCAAACTCAGGCTAAGGCAAAAGCTAAGGCTAACGTTTAAGCCAAGACTCAAGCTCAGGCTCAGGCTCAGGCTCATGCTCATGCTCATGCTCATGCTCATGCTCATGCTCATGCTCATGCTCATGCTCATGCTCATGCTCATGCTCATGCTCATGCTCATGCTCATGCTCGGGTTTAAGATTAAGCTCAAGCTCAACTTGAGGTTAAGGTTATGTCTAACGTTCCTTTTTTTATGCCTACGTTAAGGCATGTCTACCTAGCTCTAATCTTTAGTCTAGGCTTGATTTTTTAAACTTTCAAAAATCTTTTTCAAAATCGACCCTTGAGCTTTATTAATCGCGTTTGTCGTTGAAAGAGGCAGAAACGACCCGTTAAATCCAATTTTCAATTCTTGAAACTTTTTTTTGTCAAAACTTAAGCGCAATCACAAGTTCCTTCCTTTATTTACCATCGAAAGTTTGTTTCAAGCGCAAATAAAAAGTGATGATTCGAACTCTCGAATTGAGACGGCTCTCGGATTAATTTTGCGAGCGACAGTTTTGGAAACACATTTTCTTTGATTTTAAATTCGAATTTTACGTTTCAATATCATAGATAGACTTCGAATTAAAGCTAGTGTGTGTTTTGTGAGGCTAGCTTTAGGATTATACCTAAGGCTGGCTAGAGCTTGTTTTGAGCTTGGATCCGGCTTAGGTTTGAGCATGGCTTAGGTTGACGATTCGGTTAAAAATTAGGTTTAATTTTGGACATGGCTTAGGCTTGGTTTTAGGCTTAAGTTTAAGCTTGGGCTTAGGCTATATTTGAGGCAAGGGCTTAGGCTTCGGTTTGGGTTTGAATTTGGGCTTATGCTTCGGCTTAGCCTTGTCTTAAGTTTGGGCTTAGGCTCAAACTCAGAATTAGGCTCATGCTCATGCTCGTGCTCAAGCTCAAGCTCAGGCTCAGGCTCAATTTTAGGCTGGGATTAGGACTAATTTTTGTTTTTTAGCCAGCCTAATACTATTTTTAGCCATCGTTTGTTGTTACTGGCACGTAAACAAAATTTTTGGCATTTTTCTTGCATCTTTCTTGAAAAAGTCGTAAAGATTATAATTTATTGGAATTCTATAACATTCCTCTTCCTTGTTATTGTCTCGTAAAATTTCCAAAATTTGCATTTGAATTGAATTTTCTTGACTCTTGCATGGCTTTTTGAAAATTCTTCTTAATTTTTGACGTTTTTGACTTATCTTGATATGTCACATTACCTTAGGATTTATTTTATTACTTTAGGTTACCATTAGAAATAAAAAATAAGTTTTGTCGTTTTTTACTGTTGAATTCAATGGAAAATGACGCCAAAACTTTTTAAATTTTTTAAAATTTACAGTAAGCACATTTAAAATTTTTTTTGTATTTTATTTTCAACAAATTCCCATTTCCGATAAGTTTTTTGTTCGTTTTGTGTTTAAAACACACGGTCCAGTCAGTTGACGAGCGGACTAAAAATAGCAAAACAATAGGAATTGGGCTCGTCCCATTAAAATTGCAATGGAAACGTCGAGTAGATGGGCTGAGAGGTAGTGTTGCGACGTGAGAGGGCGGGTGAGAAAGGAAGAGTCGAACGTTTTGGTTGATTTGGTGGGAAGAGGGATGGGGTAGTTTGAGGGTGATTTTGTGGGGATAGGGTAGTTTTCTAAGAAAAAGAGTAAGAGTGTGTAGTTTGGGGGTCTTTATTTTTGTTAAAGGGGGTTGGTTCAAGGCCGTTTTTCAGGGCAGGGTAACTTTTTGAATACCAGTGTTTATTATCGACAGATAGAGCATAAACTATGCTTTCAAAAAAATACTATTGAGGACAAAAAGGTTTTACCATTACATAGAAAACGGCAAAAAACTAAAATGTTTTTGAAATTTTTGATCTTATAGTAGGTTGAGAGGGCTTTGTTTAAGTCTGTTTTCTAAAGCAGGGCAACTTTAAAGGTATCTGTGCTTATTATCATTAGATAGAGCACAACATAAGCTTTCAAAAAAGTACGATTGAAATCAAAAATATTCTGTCATCACATAGAAAATTGCACAAAAACTAAAATTTTTTTGAATTTTTTTATGTTATAGTAGGTTGAATGTCTTTTATGTTAGTTTTACATGCTATATAGAGTAGAAATACTCATTTAAATTCTGTAAAAGCCTTTTACGATACTTTTCTATCTTAAAATTTACCTTGTCCACCCTTAAAACCTCACCTCAACCCTCAAAGACCTTACCCTTTACCCTACAGCTCATGTCAAAACAGTCTAAAAATTCCGCTCAAAGCCAGAGACAACACAAAAACCATAGAGAACCATAGAAAGCAACGTTTATTTTTGAAAAGATAAGGGAAGTGCAGTAGCCTTGCAGGTACAGCGATAAAAACTAAAAATAAAACTGTTTTCCGACAGTCAGCCTTGATTGGGTTAACGTGATGACCAAAAACAGTGGGTTTGAACATGGAGGTACAGGGCTTAAAAACATGGGTAATTAGAGGGGTTACGGTATGGGGGAGGGAGAAGGTATGGTAGGGTTGAGTAAATTTTTTTACAGTATAGTTTATGTTATAGGTTGATTAGGGCTATGGTAAGGCTAAAGAAAGACCTTTTTTAAGCCGAATTGAGAGTAGGGCAAGGCAAGGAAGTCTTAAAGAGCAGGGTAGGGTAAGGTAGCGTACGATTCAATAAGATAAAGTACTGTAGGGCACGGTAAGGTAACGTAGCATAGGTTGGGGTAGGGTACAGTGGGCTAGGGTAAGTTAGTGTAGGGTAGGGTAGGGTAGGGTAGGGTAGGGTAGGGTAGGGTAGGGTAGGGTAGGGTAGAGTAGCGTAGGGTAGGGTACTGTATCATACTGTATAGTAGTGTACGGCACGGTATGATACGGTAAAGTAAGGTAGAGCTTAGGCTGGGTCTGTGACACGAACGATTACAACCCTCCCCCCTCTTTTTCCCCCCCCCCAAAATAACCTTAAGATTATCCATGATGTTCCACCTGACCTTTGCTTGTTGTATTGTTTTTACAATAGCGAAACGTTTTGTCATTGTAAAGTTTAGTCTGGATGAACTTGAGAGAGGACGCTCGGACGTCATTAAAAGACTTTCAATTCTTTTGTTTGACTTTACAAAACAGTCGTTTTCGATCGGTTTTGTTGTGCTGGATATTAGTGCGAACTGAGGTTTAGGATAGTTGTATTAGGATTTTTGTTCCCAAAATGGTCCAAATTTTGAGATTTTTTAATTCCTAAATAAAAAAACTCCTGAGGCAGTAAATGATTTAGTAAGTTCGAACCACGAGCAAGTCAAAAATTTTGTTGTAAGCTCAACTTTTTTCAAAAAAAACTTTTTTTTATTTTACCCGACCATACCTTATCCTACTGTACCCTACGCTACCTTATTCTGTTCTATGCTACCTTGCCTTACCATGCTATACCTTGTTAGGGCTGATTTATATTTTTTCAAAAATTTTTTTGTGAATCAACAGGGGGAGGGGGGGGACCATGTTCAACTTTTTTTTCAAAAAAAAATTTTTTTTAGCTAAAAATGAAAAATTTAAAAAATTTTTTAAAAACCGAAAATAGGCTCCACGTAAACCACAAAGCCACTTAGCTACGCTTTTTTACCCCCCCCCCTAAATACGCGTCAAACTGACTTTGTTGAAGAGGAAAAGACCCCTGTAGATCGTCAGCCCCCAAGACACCGTGCGAATCGTCGAGACACGCCACAGAAACAGACAAAAAAGCGAGTAAAAAATAGAAGTAGGAGCTCTTCTGCGTCTTCTTCAGCCCCTTCTTTCCCCCCGCCCGGTCCTAGAGAATTTTGTGTCTAAAAAAAGAACTACCAAATGCCTCAGGGCATGGGTTGTTTTTGCTCCCACTAAGAATAGCAAAAAGGTCTCGTGTGTTCCGCTTTTGCGTCCAAGGCTGGAACGGTCAGCTATAAATTTTTTTGGATATTGTGAATGAGTTTTCGGAATTCGAGACGGATTTTGAGTGGGGAATGTTTATTTTTGGGTGGGAATGATGTTTTTGGGAGGGTCTATGGATTTTTTGAGTGGTATGTCTACTATCATACCCTACACTATCTTGCCTTGCCTTGCCTTGCCCTGAACAGCCCTACCTTACTCTATTGTACCCTACATTACAAAAAAATTTGCACTTCGTTTACATAGTATTGATTTTTTAATTTTTCCCTTAAAAACCTAAAATTAGGTTTTTTTAACTCATTCTTACTATATATACTCTATGCTACCTTACTTTGTTCTGCCATACCCTAGTAGGGTAGATTTTGATTTTTTTCCAAAAATCAACAGGGGACCAAGTTCAACTTTTTTCAAAAAAAAATTTTGAAATTCCCTTTTCTTCACTACCCTTCCCTACAAACTACTATTGTTAAAAGACAACAAACGAGCCTATATGTCTGTGATGATCTTTGTCTTACTTCTTTAGTTCCATAAGAAATGGCATTCATTAGCCTGCTAAATGATAACATCTTAAACTTTAGAAAAAGCCTAATTTCAAGAGAAAAAGAAAAATATTTTCACCTGCTCAAATGGCAATAACTTTCTTTCCAACGACTTAAAAATGCAAATATCTTCCTTAAAAGCTCTGTTAATATCAGATACACCACTTTAACCTTTCTTCAAACCAAGTTTAGAATAAAATAAGGCCAAAAAACCACTACAAAAGCATTGTTTTTGAACAAAAAAAATGACTGTTCAACCCTATTTTTAGACGTGTTTTCACTTCGAATATAACATTTTACAGGCCTGAACAAGTTTGTTTTGAACGCGTAAAAGGTTTTGTCAGTCTTAAGACCGTCTATTAATAGAAGTGAGAATATTAGAGAAGGTTAAAGTTAATTTGAGAACAGTCAAAAAACGTTCGTTTTTAGAACATTATGGGAGAGGAATTGAAAACAGTTTAGTGTACTTTTTAATTGTTACCTTATTATTGTGGGTTGGGTTAAAATGGGACTAGAGTAGCGCTAAAATAGGCACGGGCTTAGGCTAAGAAAGGGCTAGGAAAAGAATATACGTTAGGGCTAGGTTAGTGCTAAAACAAGGCCGGGGTAGGGCTAGAAAAGGCTGTAAGATAGAGCTAGAGCAAGAAAGACTATAAAGTAGAGCTAGAGTACAGTCAGGCTGAGGCTAAGATAATGCTATAAACTAGAGCTAAGGTAGGGCTAAAAAAGGCTATAAGGTAAGGCTAAGGTAGGGCTAAAGTATGGCTATGGTATACCGAAAACAAAGCAAGCTTTTGGCTAGAGTAGGGCTAGAAAAAGGCTGTAAGGAAAGGCTACAGTAGGTCCACCAAAGACCACAAGGTAGGGCTAGGTTTAAGCTAAAGTTTGGCTAGAGTAAAACTAGGAAAATCTATACGGTAGGGCTAGGATAAGCCTAGGAAACAGTGTACAAAGAGGGGTAGAGCAGAACTTCCTACCCTTCCAAAAAAAAGTTACATAGTTGCAACTTTTAAAAATAGCCTTCCAATTTAGCCAGTCTATATCACCGCGACGTTCTATGAAAAAAAAATTGATAGACTGATAGGTTGATGAATGAGGTTTTTAAAGATTGCACTTGACTTTTATTGCTATTTCGAGTGCGCAGGAACTTGCAAATCGAACAAAGTGTGACATTAGAGTTTTTGAAGACTTATCTTTGAAGTTTCATATCATTATTGTAGCTGTTTTGCTGATATTTTTTAGTTTTTATGAGTTTGAGATGGGTCACCGTATTTTACATTCTCTTTATACATTGCCGTATTCTACATTATCTTTTTTATCGGCATGTTCTACATTACCTTTATCAATGAATGACTTTTTAAATAAATAGTACACATCATGTATCTTTCTAGCTAATACTAAACTACCCTACCATACCCTACATCATGCATGTTTAAGTCATCTATAGCTTATGCATCTTCTCAATATGGCTTACTAAAGCATCGTATGATGATATAACATTGCTTAGACATGACTTTTTTTTAGCCAAAAAAGGTCTGTATCATTCAGTCCAAGCATTTTTTTCAAAAATTTTTAAATATTCATCACGGAATGGCCGAACAATAAACATTTTATGTTTTAGTTTGTCTCTTCCTTCCCTAAATTATTCATGTATCCAACCAAATTTAGAACATCCTTTTCGAATTGTCATTGGTCGAAACACGTTCTGACAACAACATTTTCAAAAAGTATTTTTAGTCCAGTTTCGTAACGACATACGCGTTGCTTAATATAGAAATAATTGGAAGTGATATGTTATTATTTAATGATAGCGGTTATCATCGTCGACTCCTTCGTTTTTCGTTTTGTCTTACTGATTGGGTCGTTATTTTTAGCAGCGGACGCTGGGAGTTATGCAGTTTTTTTGGGGAATTGTCTTGGGCATGGGTTTTGGCATTTTTTTAGACATGGGAGTGGGCACAGATGGGGAGGGGAAGAGGAAGAAATGCCACCACAAAAAAAATTATAGTTAGTGCTACGGGCTATTGTCGGAGATAGAACTGGAGCTAGAGCTGAGGCTACGGCTAATGCAAGGGCTAGGACTATTGCTGAAGATAGAGCTGGTGCTAGGCTTCAGGCTAGAGCAAAGGCTAGGTCTAAAGCTAGGGCTAAAGCTAAGAATCAGGATAGTGATAAGGCTAGATCTAGAGCTATGGCAAAAAAACTTGCAAAAAAACTTTTTAACTCTCCTTTCCTTTCCTAACCCGCCCAGTCCTGAAATTATTGTAGTTTATAACAAGCTTTTACTGTAGTAAAAAGCCCGCTAGCCTTTTTTTAGCCCTTGGCCCATTTTTTCCTTTTTTTGTTTTGCAATTCCAACTTCCTTTTAACATCATTCTGTCTTTACTCCCCTGCAGATTAAATCATCCGTCTGTCCCCAAAATAGCCTTATGCCACTTACATCTGCTATAAATATCCTCCTTTCTAATATACTTTTTGCTCCACATTCCTAACATACTTGCTTTATACGTTTTGCTACATACTAAGCCAAAAATAGTGATATATGTTTGCCTACACAATTTTTTTACCTCGTGGTCTAGCCATTAGTACATACTCTAGTCTTTACCTTATACTCTAGCCATTAACAAATACAAGCCAAAAATACTGTTACATTTTGCCTACACACTTCATGTTTTATCACATACTCTAGCCTTCACTACATACTCTAGCCTTTTCCACATACCCTAGCCACTAACAAATGCTAGCCAAAATATCCCTTGCAATATACGTACTCTATAGCACAAACTCTCATTTAAGACCAGTTTTTCTTTATATTACTTTACCTCAAAGAGCAGGCAATTAAAATGCCGGAGGCATTCCAAATTTAGTCTCGAAAAGTAAACAGGCCGCGGCTGCAATAAAATTTTCTAAATTTGGCAAGCAAAAATAAATTGGTTTAGGTAGGTTATTTTTAGCCACTGATGTGATCCTTGTGGTTTTTGTGTTTTGGGATGGTAAGAGATTGTTGATATTTGGTTGGCATGGGTTTTTTATTGTCTAGAATAGGTTTATTTAAACGTTGCTTGTTTATACGTTTCATAGGGAGGTATTAGGTAATAAGTAAGACATTTGTGACGGGTTGTTTATACGTTTCATAGGGGGTTTACTTGGTAATCAGACGATAGGGTTCAATGAGTAATTAGACTAAAGAATTACTCATTTGATTGACCAGAAATAGCTCAAAACATTGCTTACTGAAACGTACTTTTAATTTCGTTATAAGAACTTATTTTGAGAACTACCTTTAATTCTATGCTAAAAATTGTTTTTAAACCCTTTCTTAAGTTGGTTATAAAACTTATTTTAGGCTCCTTAATAAGGTTATATTACTTATTTTAGGGTCTTTGATAAGGTTATCAAACTTATTTCAAACTCCTTCCTTAATAATGTTATTAAACTTATTTTAGAACCATACCTTAGTTTCTACATTAACTTAGAGGATTAAATGAGTAGGGGAGGGGAAAGAAAACCATTTAAAAAAATTGAACGTGGTCCCACAGGGTAGAGTATAATGCTAGGCTAAGGCTGGGGCTACTGCTAAAACTAGGACTATAGCTAGAGTTATGGCTAGGGTATAGAATGGGTTAAGGCTAAAGCTGAGGCTTGAGCTATGGCTTGAGCTAAGGCTAGAGCTAAGGCTAGAGCCGAGGCTAGAGCTAAGGCTGGAGCTAAGGCTAGAGCTATGGCTTGAGCTAAGGCTTGAGCTAAGACTATGGCCAGGGATATGGCTATGGCGCAAACAACTTTTTTTAAAAAGCCTTACTTACTGTGCAATCTTAAATATAGAACCCAATGTTTTAGGAACCACATTACCGTCTAACTAACTTAATAATCAACAAAAAACGTAGAAAGTTTTCATAAATTAACGTCATTACCCTTGTTTTGAAAATTTCGAAAATCCTTTCAAAACCCTTTCCATTTTTAGCCTCGTCACCCATTTTTCGAAATGCCCGGTTGTAAACTTTAAAACCGTCTGGTTTATTGTACTTTCGGCTCACTCTTCCTGTTTATTTGCACGAGTCTTGTTAATTTTATTTTAATCAATTTCGGAATGAATCAAAATTCATTTGAATGGGAGCCTCAGGGGTCGGGAGTTCAATGTGCTCCAAAAATAATTGCAAATAAAATGATGTTTATTTAAGCGATTTCCCGTGTTTTTTCGTCTTTCGTTCTCATATAATGAACATACGCTCGGTTATACGTTGGTCTTATCGTGTTTGATATTTTTAGGCCGGTTGGTTTTGGGTTGAACTTTTGAGGGTTGAGAAGTTGGATTTGGGAGTGTTATTTGAGTAGGAGGGTTATTATTCTTGTTATAGTTTATATTGGGAATACAGTTTTTGCCTTCTTTATCTTTGATTCACGTTTTTGAAAGTCTTGTCGTATTTGAACGTTCAAACCTTTACAAAAAGACGACAGGGGCTGCCCTAAACTACTAAGCTTTATCTTGAGCTACTCTATATTATCTTTCCTTACCCTACATTATCCTACCCTACTCTACATTACCGTATACTACATTACCTACTGTACTCTACCCTACCTTACCCTAACCTTTCCTGTCTTGCTTGTAGGTATTAGTAGTATCTTCACATTGTAAATATTATCATAAAATCTCAACTCTCGGCTTTAAAAAATCATTTTTCAAAGCCATTATTACAAAAACCAAAGCCAAAAGTCCAAGCGCCTACCGTAAACTCCCGCCGTCGACGGACCGTTTTTGGTAACAAAGCCCCGGTGACGTTGGTGGAAAGGGCGATTTTACACTGTTCCGGGTCTTTCTCCTTGTCTTTTCGAAATCAATTTTAGCCAATTTTTAGGCGGCTCCTTCACGTCTTGTGTGTGTAAAGTTCGGTCGGCGTGAACATCACGTTACATAACGGGGTGTTGACAAACCAATTTGGGTTTATTTTTGGTTCCGTACATTCAACTTTTAAAGGTACGAACATGTTTTTGAAGAGGGTTATTAGCTTCCTGGTGGAGTGTGTTTGTAGTGATATTTGTTGTTCTGGGTCAGTGGGGTCATGTCTTCATATTGTAGGGGTTTGAGCTACTTTTTGTTGGTATTCTAGGGTCTTTGAGCTATTTTGAGGTTTTTGTTGGTTTAGAAACGGTCTTTAGTTGAGGGTTTTGAGGTTTTTTGGCCTTTGATGACATTTTTAAAGACTTTTTTGTGTTTAGATGATAGTTTAGAAGTCTTTTTTAGCCTTTGATGACATTTGTGAGGCCTTTCTTAGTCTCTAAATGGCATTTATGAGGTCTTTTTCTGTCTTTAGATGACATTATTTAGCCCTTTTTCGCTCTTCAGATGTCATTTACAAGCCTTTTTCAAAATTACCCTTATCAAATCTTCTATCCCAACTCAATCTTTTTAAAATCAGATCAAACATCGTGCTCGCCTACACTATCCTGCTTAATATTCCGACGAAAATACGTTGTTTGTCATAACGTAAACGTACATATTTATGCATTTTGCAAATTGATGACCTTTTCTCAATCCCCATTTGCCTTAATTAAACTTTACAACCGTGCACAACATACCGTACAAAACAAAAGCTTGTACTTGAAGTGAGCAGGGCTATGTCTTACAGACAAAGTTGATTACGGAAGTGGTTTTTAATATGCTGTTAGGTGGGGTGTTGGCAATTTGCTTTGTCTCTAACGTTTTTTGACATTGTGGTTACCATGGGTTTTGTTTTATTGTTGTTTAACTTGGCGGCTGTAAGAAGTTATTTTTGTAAAAGTTGCGTTAGAGATTGACCACGTTCTCTACTCCAATATTAATAAAACATTGGGACCAAATTAAAAAATTTTGGTATTATACTGTCTTATTGAACCTTGTCAGCTGACGGACCTGCTGACATTACTTATACATTCCTTATTTACATATAAATTACCTTATCGTACCATATTATACTTTACACCTGACTCAAGGCGAACATTTCGACCCCTTCTTTCCCATTTTTAAAATTCATTGTCAATTGATAAGCGATTTTTCGAGAATAAACGAGCATTCCGTTAATAATATCACCAACCTTCTGCAGGTCAAAACAAGATTGATTGACGTCTTTGCCAAACCATAAGAAAACGTTTCTCGGCTGACTTCGTAAATTGGCAGCCGAAGACATTTTGCAACTGTATTTTTATGTAATACACCACGCTTCACGGTGTATTCACTCTGACGAACCATAACAGCCGTACGTGAACGCCCGTCTTGGGCGCCCAACCTACAGTACCAACGTGCTCGTTCCGTTTCGGAGCCGGAGATTGTACGCCAAAAACGCGCACAATTGTACAGAATCTGGGGATTGAAGCGCGCTTCGTGCTACGAAGAACCAATCATTAATCTACCGGTATCATCACGAAGCCTGGCCTCAAACTTTGGCCAATTCTTGAGCACCTCGACGTGCCTCTCTTCCACTCACAGTCAACCGTGTGTTAGCAAAGGAGTCAAAATTGTAACCGAAGAGAACTGTAACCTCACAAACGGTGATTACTTGCCCACTGTAAACAATACTCTTGACTCATCTCAACCGGTAACACCAAATTTAGAAGTTAGACAAGAAATTGCGCCAAAGCTTCATACTTCCAAAACCAATTTTACCGATCTACAAGCATTAGAAAACGTTAGAAGAGCTTCAGAATCTGTGAAGAAAGACAGAAGAGCATCAGAATCGCATAAAAGTTTAGCTGATTCGAACGAAGACCGGGTAAATAACAATCAACGCGGGTCCGAGGGCCACAAACGTGTATTATTAAGCATAACCGGTCAAAAAGTACAGCCCAAAAAAGTTTCGGCCGAGACTTTAGAAGCGCTGAACGCTAAAACCCGAGCCAAACTCGAAGGTCAACAAAGGGATAAAGTTCAACCAAACACAACCACAGTTCGACTACCCACCGACTGTTCCACCACGACCGTCAACTGTACCACTCAAGCACAGGCCGACTCGCAAAAGTCTAGCCAAAGCGTTAAGTCGCAACCGCAGAAGTCGCAAACCATGTCGGCCGCACGTCAAGTCGGTGGACTTTTAGCCACGGCCGCACCCCAACTCCGACCGTTGGTGAACCCCGCCTACTCGCAGTGGTATCAACCGTGCGCGATGCATCAATTCGGGTTTCTGAACGAGTCCACCTCTTCCTCCCCGACCACCTCCATGTTCGAGAGCGACAACGAACCGCTGTCGCCGTTGCCGCAACGCAAAAATGTACGGCCGTTTTTTGAGATCGGTTTTTTGGGTTTACTTTGGTATTATTGGGTATGATAATATGTTAGATAGGTTATTGTGAGTTTTGATATTGTTGTTTCTGACCTTTCAAGTTTTCTTTTCAAGATCATATGATCGGATCAATCGTTTTAATGTTTCAATGATTTCAGTCTATGAGCAACTTTGAAGTCCTAAGGCCTCTCTAAAGTAATTAAAACTCAACAACCAAAGAAAAAACTAGGAGTGTTGAAAAGGTATAGGAGAAGAAAAAACTAATAAAAAAGTTGAGAAAAGTAAAAGTATAACACTTTTCACAACTTTACAACAACGTTTTTTGTTGTGAAAGAGTTTTTTGTTGCTATTTATCAACTCTTCACCAGCTATGGTTAAAAATAACAGTGTAAAACGGGGAGAAATTAGTCGAGAAGAGAGTAAAAGGTAGTCAAGAACTTGAAGTAAAAGAGAAAAAGTGGTAGGAAAACTGGTGAAAGACTAAAATAACGTTTGAAGAAGCTGTAAAGACCCTTGCATAACAAAATTTTATACCTAGAAATTAGAAAAAGATTCTTAGTTGTAATATTAGGCACAGAAGATCTATTATAACTTATATTAACGTAGGGTAGTGGATTGTATTACGTTTTAGCTCAAGTAATATAACCCTAATCAATCCAATTCCAGAACACAGCACAACTCGATGATTTTGATAGGATCAAAACCCTCGGCACGGGATCGTTCGGCCGTGTCATGCTGGTCAAGCACAAGGCCACCGACGCCTACTACGCGATGAAGATTTTGGACAAACAAAAAGTCGTCAAACTAAAGCAAGTTGAACACACACTCAACGAGAAACGAATTCTACAAGCCATCGACTTCCCCTTCTTGGTGAACATGCAGTATTCTTTCAAAGTAAGTTAGTATCGAGTAGTGGTAGAGAGCTTTGTTGGATTTTTGAAAGGTTTTGGGTCTTTTCATACCTAAAATTATATTATCTATGAAAAGCCTTAATTTTTTGACCAGGAACCTGATTTTGATAAACAACTTCTGCTTGTAAAAGCTGTAGAAGCTCGCAAACATCGATTTGATATCTAAAATTATATTATCCATGAAAATACTTACCTTTTTGACCCTGAATCTTATTTTGATGAACCATTTATGACCGTAGAAGCTGTAGAAGCTCGCAAACAACAAGTTAATACCTAAAATTATATTACCAATAAAACAACTTAACTTTCAACCCAAAACACATCTTTTTGTTCAAGTTTTGGCCAGCACAAACTCCATTTAGTCACAAACATCAAGTTAATACCTAAAACAACATCGCAAAACCTCAATAAAACAAAAACCATACCTAGATTAGTTTCTTGAACTTAAAACGACAGCTGAAGATTAAAATATAATCCAATTTACATCTAAATAATTCAATCTCAAGGCAGTTTTCACTAGCTAATTCAATCTAAAAGTGTTTTACCTATACCTACATCAAATTAACTTATAAATAAGAAAGTAGGTCGTTAACTTATTTTATTTTACTTTCAGGACAACTCAAATCTGTACATGGTACTGGAGTTCATCAGCGGTGGAGAGATGTTCTCGCATTTGCGTCGTATCGGCCGCTTCAGCGAACCTCATTCACGCTTCTATGCTGCCCAAATCGTGCTGGCCTTTGAATACCTGCACTCGCTCGACCTTATTTATCGTGATTTGAAGCCGGAGAACTTGCTAATCGACAACAACGGATACTTAAAGGTAACTTTGTTTAAACTTTTACTGAATATTAAAAAGAACCTTGCAAAAATCTCTAGAATGTTCAAAAGGATATTATCCTTGGTTAATTTTGGAAAATCTTTAATTTCAGTCCAAAAAAGACAATTTTAAAAGCCAACATTAATATGAAAAGCTAATAAAATCCATGGTCCTGCTTTTCTTAACTTCATCCAAGCCATCAATATCCGTTTTGTTACCTGAAAACCAAAAAACGAAGGAACATAACTTACCTTGACGATATTATCCATGATAAACCTTAAAAATTAAATAAAAAGGAGGTTTCTTAAAAGTTAGCGGTAAAATCTAGTAGAAAAGCTTGTTCTTACTGCCAAGAACAATAATAAAGTTGAGAGACGAAATGTCTACTTTATTATTTGATTTTTGGGCGAAGTGTCAACTTTTTATTGGATTTTTGTTTATGATCTATATTTTTAGTTTTTTAAATCTAGTATAGGTCTTAAAATGTGATTTTTTAAAAATTTTAGCAATCCCTCTACATTTTATTACCTAAAAGCACTCAAAACCTATGTTAACTATGCCCTTTTCCAGATAACCGACTTCGGTTTCGCGAAGCGCGTGAAGGGCCGCACGTGGACGTTGTGTGGTACTCCCGAATACCTGGCCCCGGAAATCATCCTCTCCAAGGGCTACAACAAGGCCGTGGATTGGTGGGCGTTGGGAGTACTGATCTACGAAATGGCCGCCGGCTATCCGCCATTCTTTGCCGATCAACCGATTCAAATCTACGAGAAGATTGTGTCGGGCAAAGTCAAGTTCCCGTCGCATTTCACGAACGAGTTGAAGGATTTGTTGAAGAATTTGCTGCAGGTGGATTTGACCAAGCGCTACGGTAATTTGAAGAATGGTGTAGCTGATATTAAGAATCATCGTTGGTTCTCGTCGACCGACTGGATTGCGATATACCAAAGAAGGGTAGGTTAATGTTTTTTTGACTAAAAAATTTTTTTTTGTTGAAAAATTTTTTTTTTGTAATTTTACAGTACTTTTTAATTTTTCGTACTGTGTAGTACGATGCTATACAGTACGTTACTATATAGTACTTTACTATAAAACACAATACTACATAGTGTGGTATTGTATATAACGATGCTATATAGTCTGGTACTGCATAGCACTATATGTACTATATAGTACCCCGTACTAAATTTGAGTACTGTAACTTTCATATCAAAAAAAAATGATTTACAGTACCATACTGTATTTTTGTTACCTAAAAATTTTTTTGTAAAATACGACTGTTTGCATACATTGTATTATTAGAGTAGAGCATGTTAACATGCTATTTAGAATAGTGATTACTGATGATAATTGGTGGTAGTTAACTTTTTTAACTATTGTTTTGTTTTGGCTTTGGAATTTTAACGCTCTGTACATTGTGCTGTTTGCTGTGCTGTTTGCTGTGCTGTTTGCTGTGCTGTGATCTATCTTACACAATATTTCTTGAATTTTCAATTTTTTTGATTTTGAAATTTTTAAATTTTTGAAAAATTGAAATTTTTGGCATTTATATTATCGAAGCTTGAAAAATCTTAGTTTTGTCACTTTAGGCTTGTTTTTAAGCCTAAAAATCGAAAATGATGATTTTATATCGTATGTTTGTTATGTTATTCATCATTATTTTTTTCTCTTTGGCTTATCATTTTGCATTTTCATATTAAAACTTTTTTCTATTCTTTCTATCAGTACGATGCTATTATAACCTTCATGTAGCACTGGTACTTCTTTTTACGACTGGTACTTCTTTCTAAGAATTGTAAAATTGTGGTACTCTAATACTGTCGTTAAGTATAAGAATCCTATTGAAGTTTATGTTTTCTTCTGCTGTAACCTTTGGTCGAATATCCATACATTTAATCATTATTTGGTACTGGAAACGTCCCGAAACTGTCTAATTTATATGGTGCATTACAAGGTATGTAATTTCTGTCTTGTCATAATTTCGTTTGTCTTGTATGTCAATACCATATACCTCAGTGCTGAACTCCCCTATTCGTTGCTAGGTAAGAGAATGATGTTTATAAATAAAAGTATTGTAGGTAACTTTATCAATATTATAGATTAAGCTGATTAAGCACTTTAGTTTTTAAAATAGCTACATTGCATTTAAATATGATAGTTATAGAAGATTAAAAATACTGTAACATAGTAGAAAAATTAAGAAATTAGTGTTACTAAGGCTTAGTCAAGTGCGGTTGAACAGTAAGATTATGTGTATTCAACCTTTGGTAATAGACAAAATTTCAAAAAAACTTGTGCATGGTGCTGGGCTATCCTTTTCTTTAACGTGGTAGTACTATTATGAATATTTACTATTATGAATAGTTCTATTTATTAATGCGTATGCACTCTTTCGATTAGTTTTTGTTTCCGGCGTTTCGTAGGTAGTGAGACTAAGAGTACGTTCAAAAAGATTAGGGGAACCAAAAAAAAAGTCTTGTCGTGAAAACCAATGTATCTTCACTGACTAAAAACGACAAAACTTTTTTGAAAAGCTAGGGTTAGAACTGGGGCTAGAACTAGAGCTAGGACTAAAACTAGGGCTAGAGCTAGGACTAGAACTAAACTAAAACTAGAACTAGAATTAGAACTAGAACTAGAGCTAGCACTAGAACTAGAATTAGAACTAGAGCTAGAACTACAATTAGAACTAGAACTAGTGCCAGGGCTAGGGTTAAGGCTAGAGCTAGAGGCAGGATTAAAGCTAGAGCTAAGTTTTAGACTTAAGGTAAGGTTTGAATACTTAACATAGCTTTAGGTTAGGTCCCAAAAGTTCAAAGAGGCTAAACTCAAGTTCAAAACGTTAAAATAGGCATAAGACCCGAATTTGTTACCTAATCTGACCTCTCTTTCTATTTCTACAGATCATTCCACCCAGTTTTTCTAACAAGGCCGAGAATGGAGCCCGCATCTTCGAGGCCTTGTATCCGAAGGTCAGTGGCCCGGATGATACTCGACACTTTGTGGAACAATGTACTGACGAGGATGTTGTTGAAGACCCTAAGGCACCGGATCCACATGCTTCGGCTTTCCGCGACTTTTAGGATTTCTCTTTATGGTCTATGTACTTGAACTCAATTTTTTCTTTTTTTTTCTTCTTATGGTCTGTACCCAGTGTTTTGCCGGACCGAAACAGAAATTTTTACGGACCGGACCGGACCCAAAGACCTGCGGACCCGGACCGAAGAAAAAGCTCCGGACCGGTCCGGAAGAAAATTTTTTTTTATTTTAAGAAAACTGCTTTAAAAATTGCAAATAAACATATTTTTAGGAGTTTTTAAGCAAAAAAGAAAGCAGTTTTAGCGATCTTTGCTTTTTTTTAAAAATTAAAAAAAATTTTTTTTGCGGACCGGACCGGACCCAAAAATTTGAAGTTTGGACCGGACCGGACCCAAAAAATCGCCGGACCGGTCCGGGCAAAACACTGTCTGTACCATTTGTTCTAGTCGATAGTACCAGTCTGCACTAGTCACAAAATTGTTTTTTGTTTTTTTACACTTTGGCTTATTTTTACGTTTTTCTTACTCTATACTATATTTTTACTATAATATCTTTTATCATCTTTTGGATTACTGTATCTAAACTTACTATCACTTCTTGGGTCATACTGTAACTTTTTTCCAAATTTTTCAAATTTTTTTAAATTTGACATGAATTGTTGTTCTTTTCATCACATGTTTTATTTTTTTTACTTTACTTTGGTATACGGGTCTACTGTATACTTTTCTCTTCCTTACCGTAACCTCCGGCGGCTCAAAATTTTTTTTTCATTTTTTTAAAAACTATCAAATTATCATTTCTAAAACTGAAACTACTAGCATTAAACTCTCTTTTTCACTCCAAAAACCATGTCAAACAGCTATCTACATCAATATAATACCAAAGTTGTAATTATCAACTTGTCTACTACAATATCATCAGCCCCGTCCTAAAATCATAACTCTACATTCCGGTAATATTTACTGTCAATTGGTCTATTATCGGTTACTGCTCTTTGTTTTTTGTACCACTTTTACATTTTCTCACCGCTTTCTTCATTTTTCACTATTTGGATGTTATAGTAGGCTACTATAATACCCGAGTAGTGAGGTTATTGTGATTTGCTGTGTTTAACTAAGACTTGATGAATAATTAAAGTAAAGTACATTATTTTTGTGTTTTTGAATAATTTTTAACTATTTTGTTATTATTTGTGTGGTTTGTGATGATTTCGAAAATTTGAATTTTGTATTTGGCGCCAAAAAATTTAAACCTTGGCATTGTGTTTTAATATGTAAAAACGCTTTTTTAGTACTCACATTGTGCTTACATTCAGTTTTAGGTTTTAGTTTTTACGCTTTTAATGTTTTTTGGAATTAAAAATTTGAATTTTGGATTTGGCGCCAAGGCTTGGCTTTGTGTTTAACATGCCAGGCGTATTTTAAGAATAAAAGTTATACTGTTGAATAAAAACATGATTTTATAATTAGAAATGACATTTTTGATGCTTGCAACACAATGCCAATAAATTTTACTTTGGCGCGGAGACTAAAATTCAAATTTTTTATTGTAATTTTGGGTGTATAACAATAACTAACCTACTATTGATGTTAAAATAGATAGTAATAATGAATTTTGATCAATTTAAAAATTTATTTTTAATTTTGAAATTTTAAAAAATATTTGAATTTCTTCCAGGTCGATGCGCCATTCTTGCCCAAATGCCGTGGCCCCGGCGACGCCTCCAACTTTGACGACTACGAGGAGGAGCCGTTGCGAATCAGCGGCACGGAACGGTGTGCACGCGAATTCGCCGAATTTTAGGTCATGCTCATCGCCTGAAAATTCTAGTCCACCGATTTTTAACTTTTATATTTTAAGTATTCAGTTGTTCAAAAAATTATGAGCCACTTCTCATAGCAAATTTGTAGAGATAGGGGGCGCAAACTTTTTTGAACAATACAATATTAGATTGTTCAAATAATTATGAGCTACTTCTCATAGCAAATTTGCAGAGTTGGGGGCTCAGACTTTTTTGAACAACAGTAAAATTCAGTTTTTTTAGAAATTTTCAAATTTTGTACCGTTTGTCTTACTGTAATTTACTTGTCTTACTGTATCTTACTGTAATTTTTTCATTGCGAAACTTTTTTTTTGAAATTGTAAATTTGGTCGATATCTGACAAAACTTTAGTCATTTTTCGAATTCTAATCGTACTATTTAAGCGCTAGTAACGTATATAC
The DNA here is from genome assembly GCA_904066225.2 of Bursaphelenchus okinawaensis. Classification (NCBI taxonomy): domain Eukaryota; kingdom Metazoa; phylum Nematoda; class Chromadorea; order Rhabditida; family Aphelenchoididae; genus Bursaphelenchus; species Bursaphelenchus okinawaensis. The sequence continues at coordinate 1,303,444 of CAJFCW020000002.1, read as the reverse complement.
TGTAAGCTATACTAACTTTTTCATTTTTAAGTTTAAAATTAAAAATTTTTGAATTTCGAAATTTTTGAAATTTTGAAGTTTCACCTCTCTTTGTAGTCATTTTTGGATGTAGAGCCCTAGAAGACCCCACTTTTGGGTAGTACTGTAATGTCAAGTCGAGTACGGTGCTAAGTTTCGAAATTTTTGTCACGGTCTTCTGGAGTACGGTAGATAACTTTAGTCATAATTACTTTCACATAGTCCGGTGTTGTATATTTATGATATTCGATATGGAACTGGGCGATTTTTCCTTGCATAAACAGGCTACAGTAAGCTTTTTTTTACTTTTTTTTTGATTTGAAACTTTAGGCCTATTTTTGAAGGTTTAGGCTCATTTTTGAAGGTTTAAGCTTATTTTTTGAAAAGTTAGGCTTAATTTGTGAAACGTTAGGCTTAAGTTCAAAGTTTTAAGCTTAATTTTGAAACACTAGGCTTAACTTTGAAAGTTTAGGCTCATTTTTAAAACATTAGGCTTACGTTCAAAAAATGTTTTAATTGTGTAAAAAGTAATGAGCCACTGAACGATTACATCTGTTATGAAAAATAGCTCAATACTTTTTATACAACTCAAAAGCCTTGTTTTCACTATTTTAGGCTTATTCCTAACCCATTAGGCTTAAGATAACCCTCAAAAACCCAATTTTAATTTAGATTTTTAAAAAATAAGCTTAAATTTTTACTTATCGTATTTTAAATATTGTCCTACTTTCTACAATTGAACTACCTTAATTGTACTGTAAGTCAGATGTCTCTGCTCTCTTCGAATTGTATGATATTTTCTGTTTGGCAAATAGCTTTAATTTTATTTGAAATACCCGCTTCGGTTACTCAGTATAATGATTTTAGTACTTTGGGCTGTATTGAGGTAAAAGTAGGAGGTATTGGTTTTTCGGTACCAGTAGTATTAGTGGTACCATTAAGACTAATGGTACTATTTTGGCTTTTTTTTGGTTTTTGGCACTATTGGTACTAATTTTTGTGTTTTTGGTACCATCGGTACTATTAGTACCATTGGTACCATTAGCACCATTAAGAAAAATGGTACTTTTTTTAACTGTATAGCTTCTACAACCAGTAGTAATACCGCTAAAATTAATATCAGTAGTACCATTAGTACCAAACAGACCTAACCTCTACTTTTACCTAATAATCACTCCTACAGTATACTAGGTCCCACCAGTAGAAATAGCACCACTAAGCACTCACTATATTCTCGGATTATGGTACTGTTCTTGTATTGCTCTCCGTATCCTTCTCTCCTCCCACAAAACAAAGCCAACCACTCTTTGGCCATAAAACTTTCTCCCCCTCTCACCGAGATCATCTATTTAATAAACCCGCTCCCCCCTCCCTTCTCTCGACGGTGATTATATTACTATATAAGGAAAAACATTATTGTAATAACAGTTGTCTCTTTTTATTCGTATATGATTTTATTAAAATAAATTTTGAAATTTTAAATTTGGATTGTTTTTTTTTGAATTTAGCCATTTAATTAAAAATCAATACTATGTGAACGAAATGCAAATTTTGTGTAAGAGAAGGGTACAGCAAGGTAGGGTAAGGTAGGGTAAAGATGTGCAAAATAGAAAAATAAATGCTATGTGAACGAAATGAATTATGTCACATAGTAAATAAAGGTAGGGTAGGGTTGGGTAAAGCAGTATAGGATAGAGTAGTAATATTTCACACATCTTCATTTTGAAGGGTAGGGTAAGATAAAGATGTGTGAAATAGAAAAATCAATGCTATGTAGACGAAATGTAAATTTTGATGCGCAGTAGGGTAGGGTAGGGTAGGGTAAAGTAGGGTAGGGTAGGGTAGGGTAAAGTAGGGTAGGGTAGGGTAGGGTAGGGTAGGGTAGGGTAGGGTAAAGTAGGGTAAAGTAGGGTAGGGTAGGGTAGGATGGTGTAAGATAAAGATCCGAAAATTACAAAAACCAATACTATGTGGACAAAAAGTAAATTTTTTGCTCAGTAGGAGAGGGTTGGGTAGGCTAATACAAGGACAGGACAAGACAAAGCAACGGTAGGACATGAGTAAAGCATGGGTAACAACAGTAGGCTTTATGATATTGTGGGTATACTTTATTACATCAAGAAACAAACAAAAAATAAATATTGTAATAGATAAATAAATAGATTATGAGATGCATAAGACTGTTTTCTGAAGTTTTAAGACAATGAAAATATTATCATAGATAAAGAATATACAGAGCATCAAGACAAATATCATGACAAAAACGAAGGTGACAATACAGTAGCCATTAAAAAGGTCTCAGTCAAAACCGCCGGTGAAGCCACACTCGGGCTAAGCACAGCCCCACCCAACGTCATCGGACTAACCACATCCGGACACAGTACCAATGGGCTCAGTACTAGCGGACTTAGCACATAAGGGTTAACGACATTTGGTGACAAAACATATGGATTCAAGATGAAAGGTGCCATAACCAGCGGTGATAAGATATAGGGTCCCAAAAGGTAGGGTGACAATATGAAAGGCATGGCAACGGCTGGTGATAAGATGTAAGGACTTAAGACTGACGGATTCAAAATAAGCGGAGAAAAGATGTTCGGAGACAGGATTACTGGTCCAAGTACTCCTAGTCCAAAGATCGGCGCAAACATGTACGGTGCTAAAATCACTGGTGATAGCACGGATATTAGGGTAAAACGTTTGTGGCGCGAAAATCGACCAGCTATGGTGTGGTTTTTGGTTACTGGTTCTTCAGCCTGAAATTGGATTTGTAAAATACGATTAACATATTTTTATGCAACACAATTTAAAAATCTCTTTAAACTTTTTTTGATTGCTATAGTGCTACATTGTCATTTTTTCGATAATTTTGTGACATTTCGTCAAAACTGCAAAAAAAAAGACAAAATAGTGCTAACATCAAAATTTTAAAATCCTATGCAACTTGTGACACTTTGTTAACTTTCCCAATAATTTTGTTACATTTCGTTATTTTTACAATAATGATGTGACATTTTGTCATAACTTAAAAAAACGACAACAATTATGTTAAAAACAAAATTTTAAAATCCTATGCAACTTGTGACACTTTGTTAACTTTCCCAATAATTTTGTTACATTTCGTTATTTTTACAATAATGATGTGACATTTTGTCATAACTTAAAAAAACGACAACAATTATGTTAAAAACAAAATTTTAAAATCCTATGCAACTTGTGACACTTTGTTAACTTTCCCAATAATTTTGTTACATTTCGTTATTTTTACAATAATGATGTGACATTTTGTCATAACTTAAAAAAACGACAACAATTATGTTAAAAACAAAATTTTAAAATCCTATGCAACTTGTGACACTTTGTTAACTTTCCTAATAATTTTGTGACACTTCGTCATTTTTTCCAATAGTTTTTTTTACATTTTGTCAAAAACCAAGTTTTTGTTTGTAATTTGTTTTGTGTAAAATACGTTTAATTCTGTATGGAATTCGGCTTAAACTTTTTTAAACTTACTTGTGATTTGCCGCTGGCAATTTGTTCGACAGTAAGCCAAAGAGCTTCCTTCTTTTCTTCATAAGTTCGGTTTTTGAAATTATTTATAGTTTTGGCTTCTTCTGGCAGGTTTAACTCTAAAAATCAAATTGAATCTAACGTTGAAGTAGCTCAGTAAAACATTTAAAAAAATTTATAATTTGAAAAAGAATTAGTAAGTAGAACACACCTTTGTTGTTGTAAAGCTGTTCATATTGATCATCTTCCATGAAAGTAAAGCCATCCTTTTCCAAATAATCATGTTGCCTTTTGTTGAAAGAGCTTTCCAGCTCTTCGTAGACGCCGGCTACACGTTCTGTTACTTCAAACACATCGTCTTTCATACCTAAAATTGATTATTCACCAATCTTCACGAAATTCCAAATATTTTTTTAAATTTTTTATACCCTACCCTACCCTACCCTACCCTACCCTACCCTACCCTACCCTACCCTACCCTACCCTACCCTACCCTACCCTACCCTACCCTACCCTACCCTACCCTATCCTACCCTACCCTACTCTACCCTACCCTACTCTACCCTACCCTACCCTACCCTACCCTACCCTACCCTACCCTACCCTACCCTACCCTACCCTACCCTACCCTACCCTATCCTACCCTACCCTACCCTACCCTACCCTACTCTACCCTACCCTTACTTACCATGTAACAAAATTTACATTTAGTCTACATAGCATTGACTTTTCTATATTGTACATCTTTGCTCTACTATACAACAACATTTTTCTTGCTTTACCATACCCTATCCTATACTACCCGAAACAAATTTATATTTCATCTACATAGTATTGATTCTCTAACCTACATCTTTACTCTGCCTCTAACAAACCTTTCTTTACCCTACCGTACCTATGGCTCGTCCTGCCCATCTCCTGACTTTTTTTGGCCTAACCCGCCCTTCACTTTACTTTTTATAGCCTATCCTGCCCTTCCCCTTACCAAAAAAGTTGATGCCATCCAAAAAGTTCATAGCATCATTGACAACATCATTAGCTCCAGAAGCCTTCATCAGCGCTCCCAACATGACATCCCTATCCTTGGCTTCAACTCCAACACTCTTCAACAAATTTGGGATCGAAGCAATATTGTTCTTGTTGTCATTGTCTTCATAAAATGACAGAATACTCGGACTTGATGTCATATTCAATGACTTTGTCTTATCCGGCATGACTGGTGCAAAGCGAGGACTAAGCACATTGGCATTGGTACCTTCACGCATTTCGCGGTTTTTTTCACCACCAATTTGATTGAACAATGTCATACCCATTTGAACCAGGCCTTGAGGGGTTTTCTAAAAATGGAGATATGTTAAGAGGTCGTATTTTACAAAAAGGAAAAAAATGTGACATTTCGTCTATTTTTCCAATAAATTTTGTTTCTTTTGCAAAAAAAAACAAAAAAATTTTAAATTCATAGTCAAAAAATGATTTATAATCTCTAAAAACCATCTTTTAAAAAATCAATTGTGACACTTCGTCAGCTTTTCCAATAAAATCTGTGACGTTTCGTCAAATTTTAAAAACAGCTTATTAGGAACATTTTTTCAATTTTAAATATAAACTGTAAAAAATATTTAAAATCAAATTTAGAAGATCAATAATTTTGTGACACTTCGTCAGCTTTTCCAATAAAATTTGTGACATTTCGTCAAATTTTTAAAAACTTATTGAATTTTTATCCTAAACATTTCTTGAATTTTAAATATAAAAACTGTAAAAAATTTGAAAATCAAACTTAAAAAATCAATAATTCTGTAACACTTCGCCAGCTTTTCCAATAACTTTTGTGGCATTTCCTCCTCTTTTTTAATAAATTTTGTGGCAAATTTAAAACGCCAAAAAATATTAATTTTTTGTTGAAAGTAATATAAAAATGATAAAAATCATCTTTAAAACAACAATAACGTTGTGACACATCGTCACTTTTTCCAATAAATTTTGTGACATTTTGCCAAATATTTAAAAATTTGTTTTTCCCCTGTTGTAAACAATATCAGACAATATTTAACATTACAAAACTACTCACACTTTGTTTCGGAGTCATACTAGGCGTTTTCCGGTCAAGTACAAGGTCGTACATCCGCATGGAATAAACTTTTGCACCGGGCTCTTGCTCTTTCTGTTCGAATACTTTCTTCAAGTTCAATAGTCTATCATAGTTCTCTTTCCATTCTACAGCTTTGTTCTTGGCCATATCATCGGTACTTGTGTTGCCCATTGCTAGCATTGAAATCAGGTCGGCTACCTATAACAATATCTTAAGCTTTTAATGTTCTTTTGCTTATATCTTTTGGATATCTGGTGGTAAAACGGTGGTTTTGGTACCATTAGGACCAGTGATAATAGATCTTTCCGAAAAATACAAAATTTTTTAAAAATGCAAGAACTTTCTTTCCAAAAAAGGCTTTAAAGGTAACTTACCCTAGTGACCGGGCTTTTGTCGCTAGCACTTCTCAACCCACCAGCACTTGCTACTTTCCTAACCTAAAAGTCTATAATAAGTTCATTACAGAAAATGTGTCATTACTTTAATATTGTCATTCAAATTGTTGTCCGAATCTCCAAACTTTGTCCATCTGGCGTCTCTTTTCTCTCGCTTCTTCAGCTTTTCTAATCTGCTTTGATGACGAACTTTGTGAATGTAGTTTCGGCGGAGTAGGGCTATTCTTGGGATTTTTGTGACATTTAACTGAAAAAATCAATACTATGTGAACATAATGCAAATTTGTGTAAGTATAGAAGTAAAGATGTGCATATTAAAAAAATCGATACTATGTGGACGGAATGTAAATTTTGTTGCTGCGTAGAATAGGGGGTAAAGGTAGGGTTTGGTAGGGTAGGGTATGGTAGGGTAGGGTATGGTAGGGTAGGGTAGGGTAGGGTAGGGTAGGGTAGGGTAGGATATTACCTTCTTTCTTCTGCCAATGCTCATAAGGTCTCTAAATCTTGGCTTTACAGTAACTGCATTGTCATTTTCAAATTTGAAATTGCCAACCCAGCCAGCACTCTTATCAGTATCCGAGTCGTCTTTATCTTGTTCTTCTTTTTTGTTACTTAAATGTCTTTTTCGACTGATAATTAGGCATTTGGCACTCTGTTCCAGGTCTTTTCGTTCTTCTATCTTGTTCAGACAGGCGGCTAGGGCATGTTTTTCAACTAAATTTAAATTTAAATTTTTTTAAATATTTTGAAATTTTAAAAACGTAAAAAAAACTCACAAGAGTCCAGCTCTTTGTACAATTCCTTGCCCAATTGTCCCATTATGGCTTTTATGGCTGTCGTGTACCAATTGACATGAATGTTTTTGATTTTCCCAAAATTCTTTTCATTTATACGAACTTTGTCAAACTTTTTTAATTTTTCATCTAAAAAAGTCTTGTCGTTAATAAAAGCACAAAGTTATCAAAGTTAATTGTAAACTTAAAAACATAAAAATTTTGTTTTCATTGTAGCTTTTGTCTTAAAAGAGACTTTCTGAGACCGCGAAGCACCCTGTAACAGGCATGTGCACTAGAAATTTACCCCCTGTTTAAATCCATGAGATAGACGGTTTTAAGGTACGTGGTAAAGTGATTTTGGACAAAATGCCGTTTTGGCACTTTTATGCCATTTTTTGTTAACATACTGTTAAAATATACCAAAAAATCAATAGAGCGCCAAATGTTCTGAAAATTTTTACACTTACGTTTCTGACCATGCCAAACAATATCGTAATTGAAAATTTTTTTCTATCGGTACCGTAACCTACCGTAATCCGACCGGTCGATTATAAAAGTGCAAATATCTAAAAAGTTAACGCGAATCTTCACAGGCAATTTTTGCATATTTAGAATCTTCATGAAATTTGGATTATTATAGGCTATACTCCCGTTTCTAGTCCGATGGGTTTTGGGGGTTTTTGGTCGATTTAAAAATTACGGTAACAGACCGTGCAAAAAATAAAAAATTTTCAAAAAATCCAATAATGCATCAAACGCTTTGAAACTGTGCATAGTTATGTTTTTGACCATCAACTTGGTAATTAAATTTTTTTTCTAAAAGTACCGTAATCCGACCGGTCGATTATCTTCAAAATTAGCAGTTTTAAAGATGAGCATATAGCCTATCAACATCTACGTTTTGTGTAGATTCTAAATATGTTAAAATTGACTATGGACACCGGTGTTAAATTTTTAGAAAATTGCACTTTTATAATTGACCGGTCAGATTACGGTAGGTTACGGTACATTCAGAAAGAAAATTATGTTACAAAGTTGTTCAGCATGGTAAAAAACGTAAGTATGCTAATTTTTAGACTTATCATTGCATTAGCAAAGCCGTAGTAAAATTTTGAATTTTTAGGCAGTCTGCTACCGTAATTTTTGAATCGACCAAAAACCCCCAAAACCCATCGGACTAGAAACGGGAGTATAGCCTATAATAATCCAAATTTCATGAAGATTCTAAATATGCAAAAATTGCCTGTGAAGATTCGTGTTAACTTTTTAGATATTTGCACTTTTATAATCGACCGGTTGGATTACGGTAGGTTACGGTACCGATAGAAAAAAATTTTCAATTACGATATTGTTTGGCATGGTCAGAAACGTAAGTGTAAAAATTTTCAGAACATTTGGCGCTCTATTGATTTTTTGGTATATTTTAACAGTATGTTAACAAAAAATGGCATAAAAGTGCCAAAACGGCATTTTGTCCAAAATCACTTTACCACGTACCTTAAAACCCTCTATCTCATGGATTCAGCAAATAAAAACAGGGGGTAAATTTCTAGTGCACACCTTGCTTCACGGTCTCAGAAATCGTCTTTTAACTTCTACTAGCTTGTACTCTATTTTCCTAGCTCGTTTGCTAATCTTTGAACTAACTCATACTAGGCTCTACTGTAAGTTTTAAGCCAGTTTCTATCCTAGATTTTTTCCGATTTACACTATATCCGTTATCTTCATTTGTATCTTAACATGTAGCTTTAGCTCTAACCGTAGCTCTTACATCAGCCTTTACTCCAGCCGTCACCCTAGTACTGGTTTCTGTCCTAACCCATACGTTTGGATATTCATGTCTTTTTCTCATTTTTATATCCTAGCACCTTCTTCAGCCCTTACTCCAACCGTTATCCTAGCTCATACGTTTGTTTCTCTCTAACTACTATCCTTAATACCGTCCCCAGGCCCCTACCTTTATCTTCTACCCTTGTCTTTACTCTAGCTTCTAGCGTGTCCCTTTCCCTACCATAGCTCTTTCTTCCACCCTTACCCTAGCTTTCACTCTAGCTCATATTCTAACTTTCACCTTAGCCTCCATCATCGTTTTTACCCTAACCCCTAACGCTAGCTTTGGCTTTAACATGCATCTAGCCTCGATTTTAAACCGTACTTCTGAGTTTAACTTTCAGTCTAGCCTATACCTTAACTCTACTCTACCTTAATTTATATATATCCAGTTTCAATTACAAATTGACGACTTACCATAAGCATCGCCAGCTACTGCGAAGAAATGTCCAATAAATATTAGTGTTATTGTTATTAAAATGAGTTTTCGTCTCATATTATTATAATAATAAGTAAGTCTTTTATTATATTAAATTTGATTAGTTGTTTTTCCTTAATATCATAACCGTTTTCCTAAGAAAAATAATTTTTAATATTTTTTTTAATTAAATAACATTTTACACTGTCAACGCAATTCTAAGGGTAAAATACGTGGCAGTGAGTTGGCAATGTAAACATATAAACAAAAATTTAGCTAAAATGACCATAAACAACAAAAACACTGCATAAAAGTGCATAAAAGCAATATTTCAACATGAACAACCTTCAATGAAATATGGCGCAGTTGAAACTAGTGTGCGAACTAGCCGTTAATTATATCAAAGAGTTTCAATGATTTATTTTAATGGAGTTCCACGGCATTTCCCGCGATCTTATTAATGCTCGGAAAGTAAACATGATATATAACCGCATCAAGCAAAGGAAGAGTTTCGGAATTCAGCGTGAAAAAAAGTGTAAGAGACGACATTAAACTGATAAAAGGGCATTTCTTAGTAAAAAAAAAAGAAAAAAGATGCCTTACCCTACCCTACCTACCCTACCCTACCCTACCCTACCCTACCCTACCCTACCCTACCCTACCCTACCCTACCCTACCCTACCCTACCCTACCCTACCCTACCCTATCCTACCCTACCCTACCCTACCCTACCCTACACTACCCTACCCTACTTTACCATACCCTTCCCTACCCTACCCTACCCTACCCTACCCTACCCTACCCTACCCTACCTTACCCTACTCTACCCTACCCTACTCTACCCTACCCTACTTTACCATACTCTACTTTACCATACCTTTCTCTACCCTATTTTATCTTACCCTAGCTTATCACCCAAAAAATTTACATTTCGTCCACATAGAATTGATTTTTCTATTTTTCTTAGTTTTACTCTACTTTAAAACAAAATGTTTCTACCTTGTTGTACTTTACCAAACCCTACCCTTACTGGTCATAACCTACGTTGTATTACCATACCCAGGGCCGGGCGGGGACTTTTGGTCTAAGGGCGGGGGTCCAAAAAATCCACAGGGGGGGGAGCACGTTCAATTTTTTCAAATATTTTTTTCTGGGGGGGGTACCCCCCGGTCCCCCCCCCCTCGCGCCCCGCCCTGACCATACCCTATACAGCCTACCCTATTTTACCCTACCCATCTCCTTATTATAATATTTTTCACAAAAAATTGTCTTGCCCTTTTACCTACCCTAAAACGCTACAAACCTGCCAAACCCAACAAAGATACAACTGTTGCAATACGAATCCCGGCTACTTGAACTTTGTTACCTATAAAATGCTATGATCTTCTTATTCTTTTTATGACCACCACCTACTGCGCTATTCATACAGACAGACTTTGCGTACCTGTATGAATGACGGCAGTTAGTTATTTGTAGGTTAAGGCTAGATTAGCGAAAAATGAAGTTCAAAGATTATAAAGCTTACAAAAAAAAATTTTAAAAACCTTGAAATTAAATTTAAATGCATAAGCTTACGTCTAAGGCTAAATTTGAACTTGAGTTTAAACATAAGACTGAAGCTTGGGTTTGAACTTGAGCTTAAGCAAAAACCTGAGCTTAAGCTTAAACCTACATCTAATGCCAATTTTGAAGTCTAGCTTAAGTCTAATCCTAAGGTAAGACGAAGCCTAAGCTTGAACGAGAGCTTAAGCTTGAGCCTGAGCCTAAGCCTGAGCCTGAGCCTGAGCCTGAGCCTGAGCCTGAGCCTGAGCCTGAGCCTGAGCCTGAGCCTGAGCCTGAGCCTGAGCCTGAGCCTGAGCCTGAGCCTGAGCCTGAGCCTGAGCCTGAGCCTGAGCCTGGGCCTGGGCCTGAGCCTGAGCCTGAGCCTGGGCCTGAGCCTGAGCTTGAGCCTGAGCCTGAGTCTAAGCCTGAGCCTGAGCCTGAGCTTGAGCTTGAGCTTGAGTTTGAGCTTGAGCTTGAGCTTGAGCTTGAGCTTGAGCTTGAGCTTGAGCTTGAGCTTGGCTTAAGCTTGAGCTTGAGCTTAAGCGTAAACCCAAAAAAACTTTAAAGTAAGCCTAAAGATAAAACCATACCTAAGTTTTAACCCAAAACTAAGCCTAAACATGAGCACAACAAATAAACTGAAGCCAAAGCCTACGCCTACCTCTCGGTTTAACTTTAAACTACAGTAATCAAAGAAAAACTCTACTATCTTTTTAATATTAAAAAAATCATTTTAAAGCTCAAGTGTTGAAAAGACTAGAATTCAACAAACCTCAATGTTTATATACAAACAAAATCAAGTTAATTTAAATGTCAAGCATCAACCCTTAACAACCTTGCGAATCCTGTCCGTCGATAGTTAAATTTTTACGTAAAACCGTAAAAAATCGAGTTTTTCAACTTTTATCGCGAGTCAAAGTATGAGATGATCTTGAATATACAAAAAGTTGTAAACGGCTTCCGGTGGATGCGTTAAATTTGAAAATTTGATTAAACTTTTTGTGATTATTTGAGAAAAGCGCAAGTTTATGCTGATGATCATTAATTGATGTTAATCAACTTTTTAAAAAAAAATTTTTTTTGAAATCAAGTTTTTACACAGGTTAAAGCCTAGGCTAGGGCTTAGGCTAAGACGTAGGCTAGGGCTTAGGCTAAGACGTAGGCTAGGGCTTAGGCTAGAGCTTAAACTAGGCTTTAAACTAGGTCTTAGGTTAGGGCTTAGGCTAGGACTTAGGCTAGGGCTTAGACTAGGGCTTTGGCTAAGCCTTAATCTAAAACTTAGGCTAGGGCTTAGACTTAGGCTTAGGTTTCAACTTAAGTTTGCGTATGCACTTAGGCTTGCCTTAAGCCCTTGATTTAGCCTTAGGATTAAGTTTAACCTTTGAGTTAGCTTCAGGCTTACATTCAGACGCAGACATAGGCTTTGGTTCAGACATAAATTTAGGCTTACTTTAAACTAGCTTGGAATCTAAGCCGAGAACCTTAGCACAAAGCCTTAACCCACTCCACGTCCTAGCCCAGACCACCTCTCCTTTCAACACTTTCAATTATTTTAACCAAATTATTACCCCTCCCCCCTCTCCTCTTCTCTTGTCTAAACCCTTTCTTTCCCCCTCCTCTTCTTTTTAAGTCTGGTTTCAAACCCTACCCCAACCCCAGTGTCAAAACATAAATATCTTTTTTCAAATACCCACTATACCATAAATTTAAAATTTGAAACAAAAACCGATTTATGTCTATCGCTGAATTTCAAAAATATTATTTTAATCACGCTTTCGATGATGTTTTTTAATGATTTATTAAGTTTCAAACGCAACGGTTTGAAACAAGTTTATCCATCGATGTGTCTGATGTCTGACTAAATTGCAACTTAGATAGCTGAAACTTGACTCTTAGCATGGGTCATAAAACTCCACCCTGCCCTACCCTACCCTACCCTACCCTACCCTACCCTACCCTACCCTACCCTACCCTACCCTACCCTACCCTACCCTACCCTACCCTACCGTACCCTACCGTACCCTACCGTACCCTACCGTACCCTACCCTACCCTACCCTACCCTACCCTACCCTATTACCCTATCATGCTTCGTTCTGTCTTGCCCTACCATACCCTACCCTGCCTTACCCCTTAACCATCCTACGTTAAGAAACCCTACGACAATATATCATAAGAACTGTTAATTTATCCTAAAAACCCATGCTCTAAAAAATTTTTGCTTCTTTTTTTAAAAGATTACCAAAGAACTACCTATTTACGCTACAGTAATTTTATTGCTCGAAAAATGATATAATACAAAGTTACTTCCACAAGTCAAGAACAACACGACCGGCAACAGTGCTGTTCTTCAAATTTGCCAAAGATTCATCTAAAGCACTGAATGACTTTACTTCTACCGGGATTTTGACCACTCCACGAGCAACCAAGTCCAATGCTTCTAAAGTGTCTTGACGGGTACCAGTCATAGAGCCAGTGATGGTGATACAACGGCTAGCGACAAGATTGTTGTCCATTTGAACTATCTTTCCTTTCTGAAGACACACGACATTAAGGCTGGGGCTAAAGGTAAGACTAGGAATAGGGCTAGAGCGAGGGCGGTAGGCTAGGTCTAGGTCTAGGGTAGGTCTAAGTCTAGGTCTAAGTCTAGGTCTAGGTTTAGGTCTAAGTCTAGGTCTAAGTCTAGGTCTAAGTCTAGGTCTAGGTTTAGGTCTAAGTCTAGGTCTAAGTCTAGGTCTAGGTCTAGGTCTAGGTCTAGGACTCTGGGCTAACATAAGGCCTTTGTTAACTTACCTTATCATCCATAGCCCCAATCAAAACCAGAGTGCCAGCTACTCTAACATACTGTAAAGCCTTCTCAACCGCCATAGCACTAGCACTGAAGTTCAGTACTATGTGAGCCCCACCATTCGTCAGTTTTTGCACTTCAGTCACCAAATCCTCGTTGAATCCATCAACAAAGCCTTCAGCTCCCATCTTCAAGCAATGTTCCTTCTTCGACGGATGGTCGATAGCTATAACCCTCAATCCAAACGCTTGAGCATACTGTACAGCAAACGAACCAACACCACCACCAGCACCAATAACAGCAATAAATTGACCGACCACGGGGTTACCACGCTTGATACCACGGTAAGCAGTTACTCCAGCACAAGTTATAGGGGCAGCTATGGCTAGGTCAATATTTTCTGGTAGTAATACGAGGTCCTGAGCTTTAAGTGCTGTATATTGTTGATAAGTACCGTCGAGGAAGATGCCGACCATCTTTTGTTTTATACAAATAAATTCACGGTTGTTAAGACAGCTTTCACATTGATTGCACATGCCGTTAACGATACGGATACCGACTTTTGCACCGGGTGTTAGGTGGGTCACTGATGCTCCGGCCTTAAAATTTAAAGGTTTTAGGTATTTAAGTGTTGGTAAGTTTAATTTTAGTAAACATTTGCTTAAGCAAGGCTTAAGCTTCTAGACATTTGAAGCTTAAGCTCAAAAGCCTTAAGATTCTACGCTTCTTTGCTTTTTGGCTTCTAAGCTTCTAAACTTCTAGGTTTCTATACTTCTAGGTTTCTAGGCCTTAAGCTTCTAGACCTTAGGCTTCTAGTTCTTAGGTTTCTATACTTCTAGGTTTCTAGGCCTTAAGCTTCTAGACCTTAGGCTCCTAGGTTTTAGGCTTCTAGGCTTCTAAACCTTAGGCTTCTAGATCTTCGGCTTCTAGGCTTAGACTTTTAAGCTTTAGGGTTTTAGGCCTTAGTCTACTAAGGCTTTATACATCTAGGCCTGAGACATCTGGGTCTTAGGCTTTTCGGCTTATTTGAGTTCTTAGGCTTCTAGGCTTTAAGTTTCTAAGTCTTACTCTTCTAGGCCTTACGCTTTTAAGCTCAGTCTTAACTTATAAGACTTGTTTCAGTACGTTAAATTTTAATCAATTTACTATTATTAATGAATAACATTGTTTTGCAGAAAAACGGAGTAAAATCCCAGCACTTGCAGACATTTGTTGGGTCGTTTTACATCGAGGTAAATGTTACGAAAACATTACATATTACATAAGAAAACGTTGCGTAATACCATTTCTTGCAATTTCTTTGAGGCTATGTCATTATATGCTCATATTAAGCAACACAGCAAAAATTACGCCCCGATGGAGCAATAATAGTATACAAACGGTTTCTAATCTTAAACATTAAAACTTACCTTAACAACAATTCCAGAGCCCTCATGACCTCCAACATAAGGAAACGGAGTCGGCCATGGTAATTCGTTGCTCAAAACGGCCAAATCAGTATGACATACTCCAGCGTATAGCACTTTGACTAACACTTCATCAGCTGCGATTTCTGGGATTTTGCCATCAACAAACTTGGCTTTTGAGTTATAGGACTCAAACACTGCCTTCTTATATTTGGAAGGTATTTCAAGGGACATTGTTACTGTAATATTAAAATTTAGTTAAGTATAACACGTCAATTTCAAAAATTTAAAAAAATTTTCAGAAATTTTTATTTTAGTTATAAAAACTAGTAAAAACTCAAAAACTGTTACCTTATACAAGACCAAGACCAAGTCGTCCAGAAACGCTTAACAAACAATCTTCAGATCAAATAAACCTCTTTCCTTTCAACGTTACTTTAAAACTCCTCACAATCTTATTTACAACACATTGATACAGTTTGTGTCATCAGCAAACATGTGTAACTTAAGTTGAAAACAAATTAGTGATTGTTTGATAGTTATTTAAACAGGGCAAAGGCAGGGCAAAGGCAGGGCAAAGGCAGGGCAAAGGCAGGGCAAGAGCAGGGCAAAGGCAGGGCAAAGGCAGGGCAAAGGCAGGGCAAAGGCAGGGCAAAGGCAGGGCAAAGGCAGGGCAAAGGCAGGGCAAGAGCAGGGCAAAGGCAGGGCAAAGGCAGGGCAAAGGCAGGGCAAAGGCAGGGCAAAAGCAGGGCAAAGGAAGGCAAAAGTAGACATGAAGAACGAACCGGGCCTAACACTCAAGCCCAGGCCGACTTAAATTTGAATCAAGGCCGGCCCGGACCGTTTTGTATGGTAGGCAAAGGCAAGGCAATGACATTGCAGCCCAAATTTCTTTTTTTTTGTTTTTGTACTTAAATTTGCCTTTTGAATATTGCTCTTTATATCGTATGCTTTATCTTTTTTTTGTGTTTTAGTAAAATGACTATGATGATTTAATGCTTTAGTGTATCCTTTATGCAAATTCTTTTTTGCTTTTTTTGTAAAATACGTCTAAAGATCTTCTTAAGGTTTATAAAAATCCACGTTAATATTCACAATTCTGCACAGCTGGCACGAGAAAGTTCATGTGCATTTGTTGCAAACGCCGTGGATGGCGGAGCGAAGAAGGGCTTTCACACTCGTCTTTCATATCGCGTTAAAACCGGCTTTTTGCATCATGAAGGACTGCGAGGAAATTGAAAATGGGAGGAGGGACTAGTTTGTTCGGAAAAGACTTAGAAAGCCCTCTGCTTTTTGACGGTTGAAACGGAAGATGGGGAGGGGGTAGAGGAAAAGAAGGGGACAAAATGACTTTTTTAGTTTGACAAGGGGAAATAGAGGCTTTTTGAAAAAAGTTAGAGATTTTTTGAAAAGATAGGAGTTTTAACGTTGAAAAGCCTTATCTCAGAGACCTAGCATTAGATCTAGTCTTAGCCCAGAGCCCTAGCCCAAAGCTTTAGCCCAGAGCCCTAGCCTAGAGACCTAGCCCAGAGTCCTAGCCTAAAACTCTAGCCAGGGCCCTAGCCCAGAACCTTAGCCCAGAACTTGAGCCCAAAGTTACAGCTCAGAGATCTGGCCCAGAGCCTTTAGCCTTAGTACAACGCTAGCCTTATCTTCAGCCCTAGTACATACAAATTCTAGCTCTAGCTCTATATCTAGCTCTAGTTGTGGTTCTTGCCCTAATTCAAGCCCTAGCCCCTACCCCATCTTCTATTCTAGTTCTAACTTTAACCCCAACTCTAACCCTAATCTTAACTTTAACCGTAGTGCTAGCCCTCGCTCTAGACAAAGCCAAATTTCACGTCATTTTTGGCCGTAATAATATGCAAATAGGCGTTCTAACTTGTATGACATGCTTAAGGTCTTCTCTGGCATCTTAGCCTACCATAACTTAACATATAATACGCTATGATAACATAAATTTACTGCCAAAAAGTTTTAATGAAACAACACTTAAAAAAGTCGTAAAATTTGAACAAATTACCCTTCTTTCACTAAACCTTTATTCGTCTTTTAGTAGCCTACCCTATAAATCATTTCGAACAAAGAAGCAAAAGACGTGAAACAAAAAGCACAGAAGTCACTTCCAGCTCAGTGTAGAGATCACGGCACTTGAGGAGACGAAAAAGAGGGCACATTTGCGCGTTGAATAGATTCCACTTCCAGATGCACTGTTGCTAGCGTCCGTTTGGGGGACAGAATGCAAACGGCTACGCAATTGAGAAGTCGTAGCTGAGTTAGGGTTTAACAGAGAGAACGATGATGACATTTGAGGCTTAAGGTTTTTAAGATACTTAAAAATAAATTTACTGTGCAATGAAAAGTTGAATTTTTTGAAATTCTTATCATTTAAAAAATTTAAAAACAATTCAAAATAGAGCTTAAAAAAAGAGAGTGCAGACTAGACCTAAGAAAGGACCAAAGCAAACTTTTAAAGAGCTGGGCCGACATATGTGAGCCGGAGGGCCAATTCCAAAACCAAGGCCCAGACAAGTCCAGCTCGTAGACAAAGCCAAAAATTGGGCCCGGCCCTTTTACTGGCCTAAAACAAACAATAAGAAAAATATCAAAAAGACCAAGATGTTTAAGTTAAAAACAAAAAAAAATAGAATAGAAAGTTGCAAGCTTTTTAAAGAATTTTCTAGTAAAAGACGTCATTACTTACCACTAGAGATAAAACTTTTTAAGAACCAAAAAAGAAAGGCTAGATTCAACGCTTTTCAAAGAGAGGAAGAACTCAAAGACAGTAGAAGAAGATGCTTTACAAAACAAAGAGTATGGAAAGAAACAGATTCCTCACTAAACATAAAGTAGAAGAAGAACATCTTCTACCATTAGAGAACAAGAGATGTTTCACAAAAAAAGGGTAGTCAGAGATACCGTTTGAGACAGAGAGTACTAGAATACTATTCTGTCAACAGAGAACAAAAGATTACTTGTAAATCCAAAAGTGTAAGAGATTCTAAACGGACAGTAGAAGAAGATAGACTTCTAACATGAGAAAACAAGAGATACTTTACAAAGCAAAGAGTCGCAAGAGATGTCCTTTTAAATAGAGAATACTAGAAGACCGTTTTATCTACAGAGAACAAAAGATGCCCTTCCAAACACAGAGTACTTAAATATCAAGTTTAAAAGAGAGAGCACCAGACAATTCTTCTGTTTACATAGAACAAGAGATTTGTCTTGAAACAAAGAGTAAAGGAAGATACTCTTCCACCCTGAGAGAACAAGAGATACTCCTCAAAACAAAGAGTAGCAAGAGATGTCCTTTCAAACAGAGAGTAGTAGAAGCTTCTTCTATCCGCAGAGAATGAGAGATTTCTATCTAAACGGAGCGTAGTAGGAGATTCCCCTTTCTACTACAGAAAGCAAGAGCTTCTTCTATATACAGAGAGCAAGGGATGTCCTTTCAAACAGAGAGTAGTGGGAGATTCCCCTCTTTACCGTAGAGAACGAGAGGTGCCTTTTTGAACAGAGAGTAGTAGAAGCTTCTTCTGTCTACAGAGAACAAGAGATTTCATTTCCGCTCAGAGAGCAACAGAAGACCCTTCGTATCAAAGAGAGCGACAGAAGAACCCTCGTATCACAGAGACCAACAGAATCACTACTTCGCATCTCTCTCTCTCTCCCAACCAGCCGGGGGTAAAAAGCCCGTTGGAGACCCCCCGACTGAAACGTTGCACGGACAATCCAGCTTCGGCGCGGCGGCAGCGCTCTCTCCTCTCCCCTACCCCCTTCCCAACCCCGATTTTCTTTTTCTGCCAGTCGGTTTTCGGGTCTGCTTTTTTTTACTTTTTCCAATTAAAATTTTTGTCGAAAAAACGAAAAGGGAGATTTTTATATGTGGACGTTACACACCGTCGTTTTTTTTTGATATATGAACGGGCGAAAGTAAAAAAAAAGATTTGGCAAAAAGTGACCGCCGGTCATTTCGACGCAATTTTTAATGCGAACATGGAATAACGTGTGACGTTGGAATTGATAATGAATTTTTATTGGCTAGTATGGTAGTTTTTGTAGTGGGGTTTTGTATTGTAGTGGGGTTATTTGTATAGCTACAGTAGAAAGTATAAAAACAAGATTTGTATTATATTGAGCTAGGTATAGACCTCACTGACTTTAATGAGTAATAACTTTTTGATGGCTTGAAATACGTAAGGTTTGTGATGCCTACATAAATACTACTTAATCTTCTTAGTATTATAACTAGTCGACAGCTTGTTAAAAAACTAGTTATGATTACATTTATTATGCTATGTTAGATTCCTTGGGTGTTAGTATGTTTGAAGAGCTATATCTTTTTAGAACGTCATGGTATTGTAAGTTCATTCACTGCTAATTATAGTATTTTTATGCTTAATCTTATAACTATGAACTCAAAGTACTATCTTTACGAGCTTTTGAGGTAGAGCCAAATAAAACTGGTTCAATACCTATAACAATATAAAATTAAAACAACTTTTATAGCTAATTATTTTAAAAATCCTTACTTTTTATTTTTTTAAAATAAGAAAGATTTTAAAATGTTAAAAAATAAATTTAAAAAATCTAATATTTCAAAGTAAAATGTATATTATGTCACTTCGAGTAAAACATGCCCAGCTACCCACACACTTTAATCGATTTATCTTTGTGAGACGAAAAGTGCAGCTTTATGACAATATTATACGCTAGTTATACGTTATTTTACAAATGGATCTCACAAAAAATTTAAATTTCATATTTGTTTTAACAATTTAAAAATAAAAAAATTTTTGGTAAAAAGTTTTAAATATTGAAATTATAGTGAAATTTCAAAACATTACTAAAAGATTCTAATATTTTTGTTAGTTAGGCTATTCCTGGCTATAACTTTACAAGTTTCACAAATTATCTTGAGGCGTTAACATTTCGTCGATGAATTAGACGAAATGTCAAGAAATTTATCGGAAAAACGTCTTTCTTCTATTTTTCTTTGAAATTCTTTTTCACTACCTAAATATAATAGTTCCTCTGTAAATTTACTACTATATTGTATATACATACTAGAATATTCATATTTTTATATCGTATTTTAATAATTCTAATATTAATCGAACTTTCCCTTCAAGGTAAGTGCTTTGATTGACTTCTTTTGTCTGCTTTAGGTTGAAAGTCTCGGAAAAGCGCATGGGTAATATATTAACAATAATGTTAATTTATTAAAAAGAAGGTTTTTAGAAGATTAACAATTGTAGTCTTTCTTGAAAATGTCATTAGGCTTATAAATTCGAAATTTTGAATTTCTCAGAGGTTGATTGCGGATACCCAATGTTGTTGTAAGTTGATTTCTGGTGAAACAGGTCAGAATTTTTGTCTGTCTTATGTAGTTTAGTTTTCTTAAGATTCTAACGATTGATATTATAATAATTTTGGCATCGAAAAAGCGTATTTTACTTGAGAAATTGCGGGTTTTATTAAAAAAAAACATAGAATTTTTGATACCTGATGGTTTCTTTACTTGAGTTCGTGTTAACTACTTTTAAATTGTAAACTTTCGGGGATAGAGCAAGCTTTCTAAAACTTAGCTGATAATTTTAAGATTCATTTCGGGCATAAAATTTGGTATTTTACTTTGAAAGCGACGATTTTTTGTTGAAGAAGAGTAATTTTTAATACTTGATGGTGTTGATTGGTTTTTTTTGTGTAAAATACGTTATATGGACGGATTTATGCAAATATATTACCTTTATAAGATGCTGAGGATTATTTTCATGTATAATTTAGTCAAAAATGTTTTGGATGTTACCTAAAAATTAGCTATTTTTCACCGAAAACGTTGTTTTTTGACGTAAATTTGTAATAATTGGTGTTGGACATCTTTATAAAGCAATATTAACTGTCAACACATATGGCTGAACCTCATAATTTGCTAACATAACCCTTCATGCACTTTTCTGTTAATGTAGCCACAATTTTTAAGCTGAAACAAACGCCGTCGTACAAGACGACTGTGGGTAAAGTTGCGGAGCCCGATATTACACTGGGTAAGGCTTTGACTCAGCGTTTTATTCGCATCGGGTTTGTTTCGCGATTAGACAATCAGTGTTATGTTGTGATTGATATCTGCTGCTCATTCTGGCAAATTATTCGTGTTTTGATTTGTGGATTTTGGCTTGTTTATTAGGCTTAAAAGTGCTTTAGGGCTGTTTTGAGAAATTTTGAGATAATTTTGATAGGTTTATGGCTTCTAAATTACTTTTTCTTGGTTTTGATAGGCTTTTGGATACACTAGGCTTAAGTTTTAGACTTGTAGGCTTTAAAAAATAAATTTTGGAAGGTTTGGTCAACTTTAATAGTTTAGGCTTATGTTAGATTTTATACCTAACATAAAGTTTTATCTTTCTTTTTTCATATTTTTTGTAAAATACGGGGTTGGATCCATTACGACGCTAAATTCATCTTGCAAACCTAAATTGTCTAATTTTGTTACCTAAATTCTCAAATTTCAGGCCGGTAACCGTGTAATATGAACATTATTGACGGTAACCATCGATATGAGGAAAAAAACA
Organism: Bursaphelenchus okinawaensis; assembly: GCA_904066225.2. Classification (NCBI taxonomy): domain Eukaryota; kingdom Metazoa; phylum Nematoda; class Chromadorea; order Rhabditida; family Aphelenchoididae; genus Bursaphelenchus; species Bursaphelenchus okinawaensis. Next base: position 1,282,098 of record CAJFCW020000002.1, on the reverse strand, counting down.
AAGTAGGACATTACGTATACCCCAGCAATTCAATGGACCTTTACGCTAACGTATGTCGACGATTTTAAAATTTTTGTTACCTAAAATTTAAAAAATTGCTCTTTTCTTTTTTGAAATTTTAAATTTTATGTCTAATGAGGGCACTATATCTAGTTTTTGGGGTGGGTTATTCAAAAAATTTTATTTTGTTACCTAAAATTCAAGATTTGGCTTTTTAATCTTAAATTTTAAAAATTGGTTTTTAGATGCCATTTTATATTTTATGTGGGCAGGATTTTGAGTTTTGATACTTAAAAAGTTATATTTTTAATTTTTGTTAGTTAAAAGCATATTTTTGTTACCTAAACCTTACTTTATAGACCGTTCCGTCGTTGGAAACGGAGATTTACGTCTTCACGGAAGAGATGAAGTTCGTCAACGCCGCCACAATGAAACGCCTACCCTACGTTACAGTACATGCGGCCGTGGACGACGTCCTCAACACTCTTGGCTTTAAACAGACCAAGATTCTGCAACGATCGACGTGGAAAATCGGCGAATGGAACGAGTTTTTCGCCGGCGAAGAGATCGACAATCGCACGGTGGTGATCATCATCGACACGCGAGGTGACCACATGGAAACCGCGACCAGTCGAAGCTTGCCAATACCTCTCCAAAACGTCACACTTCACGGGTTATTGACGACGCACATGGTGCCGAGCGATGTGGTGGTACAGTTGTCCATCTGCAATTTCGCCGAGGTTTCGCAGGAGGACTGGGCCCGCTGCCGCAAAATCATCGCTAGCGTTTTACAAAACGAGTTTATTGGGTAAGTTTGGGTATGGAAATGTTGGGAATAGGCTGGGGGAGGGGGGATGTCAGGAAGGTTATTTTTTGTGGTATAATGAGTACAAAATTTGATAAAAATTGAAATTCGACCGAAATATGGCGATACATTTTGTTACCTAAAATTTAAAGCTCTATATCTTAATGAGTAGAGCTTGGAATGAAATAAAATTTGGCATGAAGTAAGACAGTACCATAGGCTAGAAGTATGCAAAATTTCAGATATTTATATGCACTTTTAAAAGTTGAATTTTGTTTTCCCCGCCAAATTTTAAAAATCACTATAACTTGGCTCTTAATGATGTTTTTTCTGTAAAATATTGTTAGGTTTAAAAATTTTAATTGATAAATCGTTTCAGAAGACCGGTATACGCTGAAGAAGCGTCCATCTTTTTAAATCATTTATTCAAACCATGTACAAAACTAGAAGACAACATAATCGCCGATGTTGTGCACGACGCGGAAATGGCGCACGAAGAGCAAAAACGTCAACGATGGCACGTTCTGGACGAGTTCATTCAGCAAAACAAACGAGACCAGCAACAAATGCGCCACAACATGAAAGCCCATCAAGAATATGTAAGATATAAGGTATTTTCGAAAAAATTTTGCGGAAAGTATAGGACTGTAAGTTGCTTCTTCTTTTCTTCATAACTTTTTTTAAACTAAGGTTAGAGGGTTGAAATTTAGCTATATGGTAGACTATTTAGTTGTCAATTATTTAGTAAAATATAATTTTGAAATGTAGTCAAATTTTTAAGTTACAGTACTTTTACCGTAACCTACTTTTTTCAAAATTTTTGCCATTTTTGAAATTTTTTTTGAAAAAGCGGTAATGTAGAATTGAAAATCTTTATAAATTATGTGTTTTCTATGAATATTAAGTTGGTATCTTACTGGCTAACAAAGTTATGGCTAATTGAAAATGTCGAAAATTGAAAAAAGTTCGGATCCGCTTGGAAAAATATTCGTTTTTAGTGATTTTTCTTATGTTTTAGGCTTAAATTGACAGTTTTAAAGTGGATTTTTAAATTTGAATGGGACGTTTTTGGTTTAGACTTAATAGTTTTATTATTGTCTAGGGGTGTAGTAAAGGTAATTTGATTTTAAAGCTCAAAATAGTCCATTTTTGAGTGTGCAATAAAGTTTTGCCGCTTTTGCTTATGAAACGCAATTTATCTTGGCGACAGAACTTTTTGGAGTTTCAATATTTTTAATTTTTGATCGAAAAAGATCTAGAACTTTCTAATTTAAAGTCTAAAAACCAACTTGTTACCTAAAAAACCAAGCACGAGAAAAATCCCAAGAAAAGGGAATTTTAATAACACCGAAATGCCATTCCGTGCTAACAATATAAACCCTCTAAAGCAAACGAAATTAGAAATGTGAAAAATTTTAAGCGAGAAACAGCATTCCAGCTGTTTCTCGTCTCGAATTTTTTTTTCACCATACTCTCTTTTTACAAAATTGCGGGCGCGTTCCACCGCCTCTCGACGAAACCCCACCCACAATATTCAAAAAAAGGTCGTAAAAAATTTTTTAATGGTATTTTTTTTTGGATTTTTTTCATAGTTGTCCAGTCTTTTATTCAGCAGCGAGCATGCAATTTCTCATTTCTCTCCGCTTGCGAAGCGGTTTTTGCGGGAATTATTTTTCTTCTTCTCTACTTTGACAGCGGTTTTGAGGGCTTGAAGTAAAGGTTGTGAGGGGTAGGTTGAGGTGGGTTTTTGGGCAGGGTAGGGTGAATTTGTGAGTGGAAGATAGGGTGGATTGGCGGGCGGGGTAGGGTGATGAGATGGGTGTTTTAAGGAAGAATAACGCTGTCTTGACAGCGTTTTTGAGGGCTTGAAGTAAAGGCCGTGAGAGGTGAGATGAGCTTGAGGCAGGGAATTATGGTTGAGTAGGGCAGAATAGTATGGTTGAGTAGGGCGGGACAGGGTAGAATTCAGTAAAGTAGGGTCATTTTATGGTGTTTTAAAAAAGAATAAAACAGCTTTGATAGGGGTTTGAGGGCTTGAATTCAAGGTTGAGGGGTAGGTTAATGTGGGCTTAAGGCCAGGGTGGGGTAGGGTTTAGTAGGGCTTATGGTACAGTATGGGGACATTTTCGGGCAGGGGTATTTTGGGAAGGATAACATGACGTTGACAGCGATTTCGAAAGCTTGAACATCACTCTTATAAATCATTTACCTTAATCATAAAACACCCCTTACCAGTCCTACCCTACTCTAAAATCACACCTAGAATTTACCCTACTATTAAATCATCTTTGTCCTTTAGTTTTATTATATGTAATACCTTTGTGGTTAAATTTTTTGTTTTTCTATTTTAAAACTGCGCTTTTGATTCATATTTAAATTTACCGTTATGCCGGGTAAAATCAGAAAAATTTTTAACGCTCAAGTTATCTATAAATGGCTTCTTTATCAAATGTCTTTATCGAAAAATTCGATCGCCACTCATTGTGGAACAAAAAATTTTTAAATCAAGACTAAAAATGTTTTTTTAAAAAGTTTTTTAAATGCACTTTAAGTTAATTTTTGATGTTTAGAAAATTAGGTATAAAACTTTAAAAACGCTGAAAAAATATGGTTATACTCTAGGTAAGTGTTATTACTCTAGTTTTTCGAAATAAAACTAAAAATTTGAAACCATCTGGTTCCAATATGACATAGTTTGTTTTTGAAGTTTTGGTTAACCTCTTTTGTCACTGTGATCTTTTACTATGTTTTATGTATCACTTCAGAAATTTAGGCGTTTCGAAGTTTTAAAAACCTGAGGCGAAACAATTTTGAAATTTTTTTTGGTCTGACTTGTAAAACGCAGGCTTGGACTCAATACATTAACGGTTTTTTTGGTCTCCTGCCCTGTTATGGCCCTGTCCAGTTATTTTATCCTTTAGTATACCCTGCCTTGTAATGGGCTGCCTTTTTATGTTATACTCTGCTATGCCCTGTCCTCATATGCCCTGCACTGTTATGCCCTACCCGGTACAGGGAATTTCATTCACATGCCTTGTCCTACCCAGTACAGGGCATTTCATTTTCACTCAATGTCCTACCCTGCTATAGCGTACTCTCCCAGAGCAGCTATGGTGTTGAGTTTGTGAAACTCTACTGTCTTCCTTCTTTTAAAATTTTTGTCGACCCCCGGTGGGAAGGAATGTCTGTGCCTTCTTTTTGCCTGTCTTTCTCTAGTTTTCTCTCTTTCTCTGGCTGTCTCTCTCTTTCTCTTTTGTGATCTCTCTGGCTTGTATAGGAAGCGGTCTTCTTTAATTTTTTAAAAAATTTTTTGGTGTTTCTCACCTCCTACTCGCCATAGAGAGAAATTTTTTCGTTTTCTCATCTTTTACCAGCTATAGGAAATTTTTTTTTAATTTTGTTATGCTTAATACAGTGGAACTCCTATATAAGGAACTCTTCTATAACAATGTGTTTCAAACCCCCCCCCCCTGCGATTTGTTATATAGGAGTTCATTTGTTATACAGAAGCTTCACTGTGTCTGTAGGCCTTCTTCCAACGAAAGTGTCCTTTTCACGCCATTTTTTTTGTCATCTTGAAACAGGACCTGTCTTACCCTCTCTAGAAACAGGACCTAGTCTCACCATCAGAAAGAGTCTCACCCCCTCTAGAACCCAGAAAGAGTCTCACCCCCTCTAGAAAATCTAGTGTTTCTAATTCCCCCTACTCTCAATTTGAAACATCGTGCCTCTTTTTTAAAAAATATGGTCAAAAGACGACCGGTGGGGGGACAAACCGAAGGTCAGGCGGCCTTTTCCCTTTTTCCCCCCAAAAAAGTCAAAAGAGAGAGTTTGCTCGTTATTCTACCATTTTTTAACCAAATTCCAAAAAAAAGTATTAAACATTGCCTAATTGTATTCGAAAAAAGAGTGTCATTGGCCTAAAAATATTGGATTGGACTAAGAAAAAAGGCTAACGATATTAGGTGCCGTAGGGTTAATATTGATGGTACTGGACTATAAAATACTGTAGAACTGTTGTTTTTAGTACTAGACTAAACATACTGTAAAATACTAGGCTACACTTTCTGTAAAGTACTAGGCTAAACCTACTGTACTGTTAAGTACTAGGCCAAAAGCACTGTACTATTGACTTTTGAAGATACTAAGCTAAAGCTACTCTATTGTTAGTACTATTGGTCCGAGGCTGAAATTACTGTATTATCATTACTGTAGGCATTAGGCTGAATTACTGTGCTCTTAGTACTGGAGTTACAAAGCTAAAGGCATTATACTAAAGGTGCTCTAAATACCGGCCTGAAAATGCTGTACTAAAAGTACTATACGTTCTGACCTAATTAATCTAAACTGACCCCCTAGGTGTTATATCATTTGGTACTGGTAGTGCAAGTTTCTATATTACCTAAATTTTCTATCTGACGATTTTACACTAATTCATTTACCTATTGTTACTATTCATATAACCTAAAATCATCATTTGCCTACTGTATTACCTAAAAAATTCTATTAAAATCGATCGAAATTGCTTAAACCCCCAAAAATGGACCTATATTACCCATACGCGTTTCAGCACATCCCAGTCTCGTTGCCAGGCCTAAATGTCCCTTCAACGTCGGCTCCACAACATCAAGTCATCGTACATCCGGACCCGCCAAATCCGCGGAAACGATCGCATTGGGATGCGGACTACCCCAACCTGCCCAAGTCCGAAACGCCGGTTTCATCGACGAAAGGCGAACGAAAGAAGAAACAGAGCTTTATCAACCTGAGCGAGGCCGAAAAGGAACGGCTAAGGGTGGGTTTTGAAGATTTTTAAAAGTTTTTTTAAATTTAAAAAAAAGTGTTGTTGGTCGAAAAATCAACAAGGGGGACCAAGCTCAATTTTAAAAAAAATTCTTGAGGTCGGGAAGGGTTTATAAGTTTAAAAACTTTGGTTAAGGGTTTAGAAATGCTAGGTGGTTAATTTTGAATGAAAGAGAAAAAAAAATTTGGGCGGGGTAAAAAACATTTTTTGGGGGAGGAGCGGAGGAATAAATTTTTTTTTGTATTTTAGGATTGCTTAGGTAGTCCACTTGCTTTTTTTGAAAAAAAACTGGGCGTGGTAAAAAATTTTTTTTTGAGTGGGGGGGGACGACAAATTTTTTTATTTTTGGAAACGTATCATGAAAAAAAAATAATTTTTTGGGAGGGGTGATCATTCTAAATTTTTTTGAAGGTTTACAGAGCTCATTTTTTCAAAAATTTATCTCCTCAATTTTTCAGTACAACAACAGTCTAACCCTGTTCGTGATGAACGAGAAAACCGAAACGATTTGTGGCGGTACCACTTTCGAAGGACCCATTAACTCAATGGCCGACGTCATCTTCAGGACCGTACCCGATTTGGAGAGGGTATTGTTCATCGAATATATTACCCAAGATGGGCGAATCACCACAGCCAAGCTGGATGATGAACCTCCATCGTCGCGGATCTTTGTTACTGTCGACACTTCGAATGTGAGATTTAGGCTTATTTTTGGTGGTTTAGGCTTGGGTATGAGGTATTGGAATACTGTGATAGGCTTAGGTTTGTAGTTTTAGGCTTGAGCTTAAGGGCGTATACAGGCCTTAGGCTTCTAGGCCTTAGGCTTCTAGGCCTTAGGCTTCTAGGCCTTAGGCTTCTAGGCCTTAGGCTTCTAGGCCTTAGGCTTCTAGGCCTTAGGCTTCTAGGCCTTAGGCTTCTAGGCCTTAGGCTTCTAGGCCTTAGGCTTCTAGGCCTTAGGCTTCTAGGCCTTAGGCTTCTAGGCCTTAGGCTTCTAGGCCTCAGGCTTCTAGGCCTCATGCTTCTAGGCCGCAGGCTTCTAGGCCTTGAGCTTATAGACCTTAGGCTTCTAGGTCTTAGGCTTTGAGGCATTAAGTTTCTAGATCTTAGGCTTTAAGCTTTTAGGCTTTAGCCATCTAGGCGTTAGGCTTTTTGGCTTAACTAAATGTTTGTTTTTTAGAACAACATTGGAAAAGAGACCGAATTCACGGAACTCCCACCCGAACTAACCCAATACGACCTGACAACTCTCCTGAGTTCGGTGTCAGACGTTGGACCAATCTTCGAGAAGTTCCGCCTAGGCCAACAGTTGGACAAAGACGAGATGAAAAAGATCAAACCGTTGATTGCCTCACCTCTGCAGCGATTTGTTTCACGGTAAGATGTTGTTTTAGGTAGTGTTTTGGGTTTTTAGGTCATATGAGGGTCTTATATAAAGTCTTGTCGTTTTTTGACGTGGTAATGCACTGGATTTGGCGACAAGACTTTTTAGTGGGAAAAAATAGTCTAAAATTGGTTTTTTTATTGAAAAAATTTTTTTTGAAATTCAAAAATGAAAAAAAATATTACCTAAAATACTAAAAACTAAATTTACAGACGTGCCGCAACCCAAAAAGAGCGCCAACTGTGGCTAAAACACCTATTCGCCTTCTTCCCGCTATGGGACCAACTGATCAGCCGGTCCAGTCCACACCGGTCCGAGTTCGACGCCGCCATTTTCAACAACTTTTACAACTTCCAAGCGAAACGACATCGTGTCATTAGGAAGGTGCTGAACGTGCGGACCTCCGTGGACCAATAATATGAAGTTTTTTTCGAAATTTTGAATTCGAATTTGGATACTTTTTGGGATTTTGAAGAAGATTTTAAATACTTTTTCGAATTTTCAACTCGATTTCAACTACTTTTTCGAATTCGTCTACCAACTGTAATTTAGCTAGAGAAGATGTTAATGATGATATAATGGAACTGTTGGTTGTTTTAATGGTTAGAATGGTAACCCTCTTTTATGGCCTTATTGTGTATAATAGCGTTTTTGATACGATCGACGAGCTACAGATAATAAAATAGTCTGAACATGAAATTTTACTCGATTTTTTACTGAAAAATCGACTTTTTGGCCGATGTCGAGCTTGAAAGCCAGCGTTATGGTTGATTTTGAACATGATAATTGATCTTCTGATCGATTTTACACTTGAAGATCTACATAACCTTTGACTTGATACCTAAAAATCTACATTTTACATGAGTATCGGCTCAAAAATCGGACTTTATTCGATTTTTCTGGTAAAATCTGCCGTTTTCTTGGATATTATCCCTGAAAATTGATAGATACTCTTCGATATCGACTAAATACTATCCGTATTTACTACCAAAATGACGGCAAGATTCTTGTCTACAGTATTATTTCAACAGCCGACCAAAAAAACTACCGTTCAACACCAAAAACGACCTTTCCACCTATACCTACATCAACATCACTACCTATAAATTTTCATCCAAATTTCGACTCAAATTTGGAATACTTCCTTATTGCATGATCCAAATTCAAGAATAGTGTTTTATCGCTCATCTAGCCCAATGTGTTGTTCAACCAGTTTCAGAGCATTTAAAAAAGTGTCTTTTCACCAACATTTTACTACAAAATATATACCTAAACGCCAATTAATCACTCTTTTCAACATAATTCTATTTTAGGCTTATGGTATGGGATAAACATGGCTTTAGGCTTCATTACATGAGCACTCAAAGCCTGATGTCTTCCTCCATAACCTTATTCAGCTCTTATATTATAGTAGGCAAATATATGCGCCAATCTTTACAACTTGCCCTTTGTTATAACCATTTTAGGCAAATACCACGACTTTTAAGCGTATTTCTCATTACCATAGTATCTTTACCATATTTTGAGGACCTTTACTCCCACAAACTGGCCGCTGAAGTCATTTCCAGTGAAAAAACCATTAAAACCAACTTCATTTTTAGATTTGGCCCAGTTTGAAGTTTAAAAGTCTCAAATTTGACCAATAGAAAAATTGAAAAAATTAGTATAATCTTCTAGAATCTTCCAAAGTATTTATAGGGTTTTCTACACCAGTTCCTATCTTCCTAACTCCATTAAAATTTATGTGTGTTGCCATGGTTAATATCAGAAAAAATGGCGTTGGAAACTTGAGTAGCGAAAACTAATTGTACTTTTAGCTGTAAAACATGTTTTTCTAATTTAAAAGTAGGTTTGGCCTTCTTTCTTTCTTAAAAATTTGATTTTAAAGCCATTTTTCGATATTACACTTGGTATCGGATGCGGTTTTTGATCGTTTTCGACATTAATTTCGAGTTTTTATAAACTAGATTAGCATTAAAATGTAGCTAAAAATATGCTGAACAAAATGGTACCAACAATTACCTAAAAAGATTTAAAACCAATCAGAAAAAATTACTTTTCTTACATTACACTAGGTATCAGCCGCCAATTTTTGATCCTCCAAATCAATTTTTCGCTCTTGCAACTCAAGTTTGTTATCGAAGTGTAGCTAGAAGTATGAGAAACATAATGCTAATAAGTATTCAAAACATTTTTCCCGATATCGACCAGTAAACACACTTCGCCCTCCCAATACCTGTCTAAAACATGTATTTTCCACCGTTTTGTATTCCTACCTCACTCAAATTGATCCTATTGTTCTTCATTCACCTTGAACAGCATCTGAAATGTCCCTTCGATTAGTTTTACACCCAAAAATGTCTTATTGAATAATGTTATAGCCTTGAAATCGTATTTTATTCATGTTGTAGTAGATCAGAAGTCCTTATCCGTTTTATTGATGTTATCGCCCGGAGTCCTCTTTTATTGATGTTATAGCGCTGAAGTATTTTTTATTAATATTATAGTACCTTTGATTGCCCAGACATCCCGTTTTATCCCCAAATTCCCACATTTGCCTATCATATTATAGGAGCGCAGGCTGCAAAATCCAATTTTAGCGATTCTTGCGGCTTGCGCCCATCAAAGCGCCCAATAAAAATTCGAAAAAATGAAATAAACTTGAAAAAAAAATATCGGAATATTGACGCACCAAACTGTTCTCTTCAGCTTCTCATATTTTTATATCCGTACTTTTTTAACTTTTTAATTTACAACAGACTTACAGTATTGGTCGGGTAGTTTAAACCAATACTTGCAATGGAGGGCTCTCCCAACGGTTTGAAAGCCCCGTTCAAAGACACCAAAAAGTTGACCGTAAGTTGTTTTTGTTTGTTTTTGCTTTTGTTTTTAGTGGAATTGTTGTTGTTTATCAACCGGAATGTGTTTGTTTTACAAATGAAGTTGTTAGAAATTGTTTTGCTGAGAAATTTATGTTGAAACATAAAGAATTATGTTGTTCATGAGGTTGATAGTTAAATTAAGATTTTTATCAAGTTTTGGTTAGAAAATCTTGGAAATCATTATTTTTAAATTAAGAAATACGTATTTAGTAAGCTTTACTTAAGTTCATGGTTAATTTCATGGTTAATAAATATCAAAATATTAAATTTATATTATAGAAGGTATTGACATCTAAAGCAATTTTTTTATCGGTTAGTATCAATAAAAGTCATTAAACTTGATCTTTAGGGATAAAGACTTAGAAGCGTTTTTGATTATATTGTAAAATACGCAGATAGGAACCGTGCGATAATAATTTTCGCAATAATAAGGAAGGTGTTAATGTCTATGACAATATCACTCGGGATTTTAATAAAATCGTTTTGACTTTGGGCTTACCTAGGAACGTAAGAATTGTTGAAAATGTGCTAACGAATTTTTGACACATGATAATTTTTTGACTTTAAAATGTTTAAAATTATATTCTTCATAAGGGGTTATCTAAAACTATTTTTATTGGCTGTTTTGATGAAATTTGGTTAAATTTTATACTAAGTAGTGAGAATATGTAATATTAAAGGCCTAATAAAATTTATTGGAGGGATTGAAAATTTTGGCATATAAAATTTGAAAAATATATTACTCATGCTTTAAAATCCAAAAAATCGATAATTTTATAGAAGCTTTTTGAATTCAGTGTATTTATGGATAGTTTTGAACTCAATGCTTTTAGTCACTTCTTCTACAATATAAATCACATTAAAAGACTAATTTTGCCTAAATTTCAGCAAATCACATACCACGTATTTAATGAAAAGTTTGCGCCAATAGCATTGCACCGAGTTTTGCCGGATTTAATCACAATTAAAGGATCTGATCTCATAACGCTTATATCTGGTAAAGAAGGTTTGAATGCTGATGATCTACTGTTTTTCGAATATTATAATGTTAGTGCGGCCAAGATTGAGGACATTGACGAAAACATGTTGGTAATGGGAGGAAGCGAAGTCTTTTTGGTCTATGATTATACAGGAGTGAGTTATTTTCTTATTTATTTGGTTTATAGGTGTTATAGAAGGATGCAGATCGAATTTTGAGGATTTAGCTTGTCGAAGGATTTTGTCATAGATCTTTTTTTGAATATATTATTATAGGTAGCTAAAGCCATATTGATTTTTTGACTTTTAACTCAGTTTTTGTCTTAGAGGTGTTTAATATGTTCTTCACAATAACGTTGTCTATATTTCAAACGTTTTCCTTTCAGCTCATCTTATCCAGACACGAAGAATTCACAGAACTTCCAGTAGAACTTCAGATATACTCATTGCCAGCCTTACTGAAAGAATCACCACAATGTCAGATTGTTCTAGAAAAACTAACTGATGGAATAGATCTATCGGAGCTGGAGATGAAGGAAATGTCCAAGTTGTTAGCACAAAAACTCCAGAATTATGTGTTCACAAGGCCGGCTAAACGGACAGAACGATCTGCATGGTTAAGACACTTGTTTGCTCCATACCCAAAGTTCGATTTGGTGAGTTGATGTTTATTATTGTTTTTTGGTTTTTAGGTAACAGAGGATGAAAATATTGAAGTTTGAAGAAGTTTTTGGAGGTATTAGAGGGATAGGGTTGAGTTACGTGATTTTTAGGTAACATTTGGGAACTTTTTGACCGTTTTTGTTTTTTAGGTAACATTTTTTTTAAAAATCAGTGCTTCTTGTTAGTGTAGTGTTCTTTTGCTCGAATTTCTGTTTTTTCAGCTATTTTCAAAGCTTTAGGTAACATTTTTTAAATTTTTTGAATGTTCTCAATTTTTCGGCCAAAATCTTAATGATACTCGTTTGCAGAGGCAGATCCTCCAACGAACAGGTCCCCACCCTCACAAGTTTGACGCTTTTCTATTCAACACTTTCTTTAATGCCAAAACGAAACGTCGGCGAATGTTTAAGAAGTTCGCGGAGACCGGAGATTGCATTTAATCATATTTTCAATAGTTCCTTTGTATATTCAAGATTGCGGGTTTTTCTAGTAAATGCTAGATTATTAATTTTTTAAGAACATTAGTAAATTTTCATATTTTCATTTTTATTTTTTTTTGAAAAAAAAAATTCACAGGGGGAGACCAAGTTAAATTTTTTTTGGAAGAAAATTCCACAGGGGGGACCAAGTTAAATTTCTTCGAAACATTTTTTTCGATGAATTTGATGCTAGGCTTGGCATGGTAACTTAAGCTACTTTTAAGAAAGCTATGCTGGTTTGAGGCCTGGATCACCGCCTAGGCTGGATTTTTGTCCTAGCTGGAGGTTCAGGCTTATTAAGCTTTCCCCTAGTGATTGCCCCTTATTAATAATTTGAAATTAAAATTGGGCACATTTTTAATTTTAGGTAACAACTTTTATACCTAAAGGAGTACTTTTTTTAATTTTTTCATACCTAAAGGAGTACTTTTTGAATAATTCTGTTTTTATTAATTCTAATGTAAATTACTTAAACACCGTACATATTATCATAACTGATATCACATTTTTCATTTTTATTTAAGTTTATCGACTGATCTTTTTCTATTTTAAGTTTATTATTGACTAGTTTTGTTATTATTTATTAAAGATTTTAAAAAATTATGGCAATTCAACTTGCGGCAGCTTCAAAGGGTTAATTAATATTAAGCTGAAAACTCGATGAAAAGTTACGAGATAAGGGTGGTGCGAAAAGAATGGCATGTTTTGAACAAAAATTTATTTTTTTTGTTGATGTAAGCCATTCTTTCTGCATCAAACACATCAAAAAAAGAACGGATTGTAATTGAATTAAATGTTACTAATTTAAGACACGCCATTCTTTCTGCATCAAATAACACCAAACTCTATTCTAATGCATTAATAATGTTAAACAAGATCTAAACGTGACAATACTATCTTAAGAAACATAAAAAACCAGGCCTAAAAGTAGGTATATAAGACAAAAAAGGCAGTTGGAATAGCCAATTTATACCTTAAAAAATTAAGATATAACTTGACTATTACAACAAATAAAAATTGAAGATATAATCTGTCCATCAAAACTAATATACGATTACTTTACAAGCTAGTAGTTCCAAGTTTGTCGCAATAACAGGTCGAAGTAAGCGTCCGAGTGACAGCCATAGCTTATTGAACCGTAGTAGTTGATAAAATCGTCCAAGTCGACCTAAAAGCAACATGTTTTTTTATAAAAAAAATTGGTATCATCTGGCTTGTACAAAATAGATTTCTCTGGATTGTAAAATATTGAATTTTTAAAAGTTTTTAAAATTTTATGAATTTGAGATCTAGCTTGGCTTGTTTTTTCCCTGGAAATGGGTTAAAGAGGCTTGGTTTTAGCTAAAAGATGGCAAAACTGATCATAATATGGGTACTTTTAGCTATATATGGAATACTTTTAATTATGTACGGATCGAAAAAGCTTATTTTTAGCTTAAACAGGTGAGAAACCCCCTATTATAGCACATTTGTCTTTAAAAAAGATAAAAAAATGACTGATTTTTACTTAAGAAAACAAAAATTTTTACCTTTCCATCCTCATGCTCGCCCAAATTGAACTTCTTTTTGAACTCGTCCACCACTTGCGCATCACTTTTCCTTCCCGAAACATATTCTCGGTCGTGTTTGAAGCAGAAATTCCTCAAAAACTTGGCAACCTCAACCGAATCATCGCCTGTTTGGCCGGTAATTTTGTTGAAGATGTCATTGAGAAGCTTTTTTCGATGTTCGGCCAAAGTAATTTCAATATCTGACAATAGTTTGGGGTGTCGATTCGACCGTTTTTGACGTAATTTTGGATTAATTCGTCTAGGTCTGAGTCGGTGAATGAGACGGCTAGCTTTGTGACAAGATCGTGGAGCTCTTTTAGGGTTATGTTGGGGTGGTGACGAACGTATCTGAAGTTGTAGGAATTGAAGTTTAAAAAATGATATTTTAAGATAGGGAAAGGCTACAAATTAAGGGTCAGATAGGGTAGGGTGAGGTTGAATTTCAGTTATGGGACGGAGTGGGGTATGGTAAGTTAGCGTAGATTAGGGCAGGAAATGCTGGGTAGAGTAGGATAGGATTGAGTATGGAAGGGCAGAGTAGAGTAATTAAAATTAGGATAGCAACGACTAGGCAGGTCTGATAGGGCAGGGTAGAGTAAGGTGTGGTAGGGTGGGGATAAAATTTTAAATTTTAACGTACCGCGCAAAACTTTTTAAATGTGAAATGCCCGTGGCAATACAGCCAAAACGGAGTCGTTGGGCCGGGGTTTCGGCCTGTCGAAACTCTGTTTTGGCTTTTTCGACGATTTCCTGGTCTGTTATAGCTGACGGTGACAAGTTGAGAAGAGTCACTTCTGAAATTTTTTTAAATTTAAAAATTGCAAAAAAAATAATTTTTAAGATCTACATGATGATCAAGTAAAAAATTCTAAAAAGATGTTTTTAGGTAACAAACTTGAGTAAACTTGGTATTTTTAAACAGCCCGCCAATTAAACTTATGATTCACCCGTGCCGCGGCTTTAAAGGTCAAAAAATAGTTTAGTACCAACTATTATTTTTGGTCCTACTAGTTCCTAATTTAGGAAATTTAAAGCTTAATAAGTCAAAATAAAGTTGAATTCAGAAACCAAACAATTTGCTTGTTTGTCCTTCCAAACCCTGAAGGCATCTATCCATTTTTGGGCTATTTTTCGTCGGGAAAAGTTGATTCAAGAAAAATGAAAGCGAAAAATGAAAAAAGCGCAAAAATTGTCCATTTTTACTTGTCATGAACATGGATGAATATCATATGAACTTCGGATTAAAAAATAGGTTTAGTTACGCTTTTAGGCTTTGTAGTTATTTTTGAAGCGAAAAAGCAACGCTGCAGGCTTAACTTAAGTTTTTTAGGCTCAAGCTTAGGTTTAATAGGCTTAGGCTTAGGCTTAGTAGGCTTAGGCTTAGTATTCTTAGGCTTAGTAGGCTTAGGCTTAGTAGGCCTAGGCTTAGTAGGCTTAGGCTTAGCAGGCTTAGGCTTAATAGGCTTAGGCTTAGTAGGGCTTAGTAGGCTTAGGCTTAGTAGGCTTAGGCTTAGTAGCCTTAGGCTTAGCATGCTTAGGCTTAGTAGGCTTAGGCTTAGGAAACTTAGACTTAGTAGGTTTAGATTAAAAGGCCCAAGCTTAGTTGGCGTAGAATCTTTAGGCCTACAGAAGTTGATTTTCTGTACAAACGTTAAAAAATAAGTTACTTTAGTTAAATAGATCACAATGCCTCACAGAAAAACAGAGTAAAATCCCAGCACTCGCAGTAATTTGTTGGGTCGTTTTACACCGAGTCAAATATTACAAAAATAAACAATATTACATAAGAAAAAGTTGCGTAACACGGTTTCTTGCAATTTCTCTAATGCGATATAATCATAGCATGATATTAGGTAACGGCGCCGATTTTTTCGCAACAGCTTTGATTCAAAAATTTCTCTGAGCAGGCTGATGTAGGGTAGGGCAAGGCATGGAAAGTTGGAAAAAATAAGCTTATGATCACGTTACTAGCACACTCTCTTTATGATACCTTTGGTTTTTTAAAACAACTTTCTAGCCGGTTAAGCTGTAAAACAAACATGATTTTTTGTTTACATCAGAAAAAGTCGCATATTCTATAAAAATTTTTAAATAAAAAAGATATGCAGCATTATCATAACTATAGACCTATTAAAAGGAAGCCCATTAGTTTCGGTTGGGCCGAAGCAAATTTTAACGAAGGCGGGTCAAAAAATTAGGACTGGTCCAACTTCTTTACAGCTTACAAATAATGAAACTTCTTCGGACTTAAATTTGTCTGTTATGAAAAAGTTTAGATGTAGAATTAGTTTTAAGTGCGTTTTGTAGTGAGAAAACTAAAGATTGAAAATTGTTTGTTATAAAAGTTTTAAGTTGTAAAGAATGTTTTTATATTGAATTTTTGTTATAGAGGAATTCGTTATACACAAGTTCCGCTGCTATTTTTTGAACTTACTTGGACCCGTTCCAAAACAGGAACCCATATTTGTAACTATACTGTTCATTCTTGAAAGAAGTTGTCTTGGTATGTATTCTGTAAATAATAAAAATTTTAAGGTTTTTTATATTAGAAATGATAAATTTAGAACTTCGAAAGATGGAAAAAAAATTTTTTTTGTTTTTATTTTCCTAAAAAAAAGTAAAACTGCACGCCCTCTATTCACGAACCATTAAAACGTTAAAAAATTGGTTGAACTGGTAAAAAATTTTTTTTTCAAAAAGTGCTATATGCTAAACAATATGATGCTAAGAAATGTCTACACCCAAAATGTCTATAATATGTTTACTCCAGAAAAAAACGTCTACCAAGACGTATATGTTGTGGGTTCGAACCCATACTAAACTTATTCTTCTTTTCTTCCTTCTACGTCTCCCTACATTCCCCTTTTCCACCCCCGCTATGCACCCCTCCCCCCCCCCTCCCTCTTCCGTTAACCCCGGCATTTTCACCCCCCCCTTCCCCTTCTCGAACTTTACCCTATCCCTCTTTTAATCCACCCTTCCAATTTTTTTTCTTCTTCCCTGCCTTCTTTTTTACCGCCCCCGCCTTTTTCCCTACTTGCCCTCCCTCCCCCTTCCCCCCCCCCTACTTCTCTTCACATGTATCTTTTCCACCCTTGTTAAGCACAAATCCCCTAAAGAAAAATTTAAAAAAGTCCAAAAACACCAAATTCGAAATTTCTTGCGCTTTTGGATTGCTCCGGTTTCGGTCTGGAGCCGGATGAACATTGAAACTGGCCCTTTTCTTCTTTTCGGCCGCCTTAATTTCATCGTCCTTTGGGGGTTCAAGTGCGGCCGGAAATTAGCATACAAAACAATAGAAACGTTTTATGGCCATGATTGAGGGTATTATTATACTATAATTTGGGCCGGGAAACGGGGCAGCTATAAAGATCCGAATTTAAAATGTTAGAGTAGGGTGAGGATGTTTGACGGGAGAGGAGTTGGCTAGGGTTGGTCGGCTATTGTGTAGGGTAAAGCATGTCAGAGAAGTGCAGAGTAGGGTAGGGTAACTAACAGTAAGGAATGGTAAAGTAATTCACAATGAAGTAGGTTGAGGTAGGATAATGTAGAGCTAGGGTAAGGCAGTGTAGGATAGGGTAGGAAAGTGTAGAATCGAGTAAGGTAGGGTAAAGTAGGGTAGCGTAGGGTAGGGTAGGGTAGGGTAGGGTAAAGTATGGTAGGGTAGGGTAGGGTAGGGTAAAGTAGGGTAGGGCAGGGCAGGACAGAGTAGGATAGGGTAGGGTAGGGTGGGTAGGGTAGTATAAAACTAGAATACGTAAAAAAAGATACGCTGCCTAAAGTACGTTTCACTTGAAGTTACTACTCTATTCGGCACGTTTTGTCTAAATTTAATGAACCAAAGCCGATTCGTGGTTTTATTTCGGCCAGTAAAGTGCATGCCATAAAACAATGTTGCAGTAAAAAAAAAAAAACTTCAGCTAAATTTCAGTTTTTATAGAGATCAGGTCTAGTTGTTTTAGTTAAAGTCTAGTTAGCTAGCCTAAATGCACAGTAATTCATTGACAGACATCAAAACCATTTTAATTTTGCACTTGTTGTGTCAATTTTATGTGGTTTCTTGTCGGTTTGGTCTTCTCAGAAGTATATTGTGTTATAATTTTTGGTTTTATTGTCATTTGTCCTCAAACGCAACTTTGAAGAGTGTGAATCTTTGGAACGGCTTTGAAAGGAATGTGATATATTATACGTAAGTTATTACATATTCAATGTTGTGCTTTCAATTTTGACCCATTTTAAAATTCAAAATGGTTGAGTAATTAACTAGCGCCAATTTCTTTAAATTACAATTTCAAAATTTAAAAAAAACAAATTAAAAACTTACACTTCAAAAAACATCAAGTATGTGTAAGTGGCGTGTTAAAAGGTTTTGAAAATTTTAATTTCAAATTGCGGCTTTTACAAAATTCTCACGTACATAGCTTGACAGTTCTGAAATTCGTCGGTTTTTACTACTGATATCTTTTGATTCACTTTAATACTACTATACTGTAGTACCCCTGTAAAAAGAACCTATCTGTAACCAAATTTCTGTATAACGAGCAACTTTTAAATTTCTAGCCGACACTAAACAGTGGCATTTAAAACTCCTGTATGCCAAAGTTTTCCCATAACTAACAAATTCAACTACGATAAACCTTAGTTTCTAGAAGCATATGTGCCAATTGTGTTATCTGGTGTAATTGTAGGTTTTTAAAAAAGCACCGTGGGCTAGGTTTCTATGCTAGGGCTCTGGGATAGGGCTCTGAACTAAGGCTCTGAGCTAGAGCCTTGGGCTAGAGCTAGAACTCTGGCTAAAGCTTTGGGCTAGTGTTCTGGGCTAGGGCTTTGCGCTAGGGCTCTGGGCTAGGGCTCTGGACCAGGGCTAGAATTAGAGCTAGGTGCTGTATGGCCGCTTATGTTTTACACGTAAAGTTAATATAACAATTATTAAAAGTCAAAAAGTTATAACGTCAGTTTAGGACAGCTGCAATGACCATACCAAAGCCAATATAAATTTAAGAAATCTTACATAATCTTCAAAAACTACTATATATTGCCTAAACTACAGGCTACGACTGTTGATTAAAATCTACTAATTCGTTACATAGAAGTTTCCCTGTATATTATAGCATGCTACATTTACAACCTTGAAGCGACAGTCCATATGCTTGGGACGATCTTTATGATGCTACTAGTATTCTTCAAGCCAATAATATTGATGTCGCCCTTAATAATGACACCATATTAAATTTACAATACGACGAAACATCATCTTACTCTACATACTTTGACGTAGGCTATAATGCTTCGTTTGTCATTGGAGGTATTTGCTCGTTAACGTTATTTTACTTGGTGATCAACAATTCAAATGGAGTTTTGAAACCATACAGCAAAATGATGTTACTCTGTTGCATTACAGACTTGACTTTTTGGGCTATTGACAACACGGCTCATTTTGTAAGAAATGCTTTTATCATTTAAAATTTACCCTACCCTACATTGCCCTATGTTGCTCTACTCTACTCTACCCTACCCTACCCTAAACTCTTTTATACCAAACAAATTTAAAACCCCGCAAAGCTTTGTTATATACAAGTCCTACTAAACGGAGAAAACGTTTTAAAAATACATATTTTCCAGCAAAGCACTAGCCGTGATGGTGTTTTCATGGTAAAGTTACATGGTATAGCAAGATATTTGGGACTTGACGCCCAAATAATAATTTTCTCATTAGCTGTAAATGGCTTAGAACTCACTATTACAATATTACCGGCTCAAACGTATTGCCGTTACTACACCATAAAATAGTACGTTTAAAAGCTAATAGTATTCAAGCAGTGCGATTGTTTTCTGAGGTCGTTGTACCAAGGTGTTAAAACAGTGCTTTTTAATTGTGTCTAAAGGAATGTTTGCTTCATCGAGACAGGATTTGAGCACGTATTTGTGTTCCTTATTATTCACAACAAAACCATCTTCTGTATTTCTGTAAAGACTAAGGATAAAAAATCAAAATGTAAAAGCAAAACATAAGTTACCTTAAGTACGGCAGTCGATTATTGTAAGCGCCCTCCTTCAGCAGATGATTGGTGTTTTTGGCATTAACTCAGCGATTGGTTTTTTTAGCTAAAATCTATCGTTCAATATACCGGCGCGTTGAAACGAAAATAAGAAATGAAAAAGTAGCAAAACATCGGTTTTTTCAATAAGAAATTCAATTTTATGCAAATTTTTGGTTTTATGATGATTCTACGCATTAAAAATTTTAAGAACTAAGAACAAGAACAAGTTTCAGCAACAAAACGATGACAAACTGGCAGACGTTCAAGCTGTTTTGTTATTCACTGTTAGCTTCTTCACAAATTATGTGGTCATCGTTCCTTAATATTCATTATTCACCCACAATGCGGCCTGGTTTTAACTACGCTAAGCTTTGGTTTCGTGAAGTACCTATGCCAATCGTACTATATGGCGATGTTGTAGGTTTTTAAAGGGTGAGGGCTCTAGGCTAGAGCTATGGGTTAAAACTCTTTACTAGGGTTAAGGCTAAGATTGAAAAAGTAAAAACCTTTGTGTTAATTTAAATTTTTTAGCGTCATTTTTCCCAGAAATATTTCTTGCTAACTGGTACTGTATTGGCTACGTCTGCATATGCGTTAGTTGTCTATTACAGCTACAAAACATGGAAATGCTTAGAAGCAAACAAAGATAAATATTCAATGCAAACACAACGATTACAACGTCAATTGTCCATATGCTTATTATGTCAGGCAAGTTTTTATACTAATATGCGTAAATAAGTGTTATCGTTTATTTACATCAATCTACAAGTTCAAAAACGAAAAAGAATACTTAAAAAAATTTTAAGTTTGAATTACCTCATAAGATACTATTTTCCAGAGTTTATGCCCAATTTTTCTCTCCTGCGGTCCAACATTGATGGTAACAATACCATCGTCACTATACCTAGATACAGGCGTTTTGACATGGATAAGTTGCGTTTTGCTAAGCTATATACCTATATGCAACTCGATTGTTACCATGATTATAATGAGACCATACCGTCATAATTTATTGAGAATTTTTTGCTTTAAAAAAGGGTACCAGATTAAAGTTATTAGTAATGGAACTGTAACTGTAAATACAACAGTGGTTTAATATAAAAAGTACTGGTATACAGAAAATACAGCTGTACCACGAAATAGAACCATGTTCAAACAATTATGTTTATTACTACATTGTACTGATGTGTGCTATTGAGTTAAATACTAATATATAGACCACTGGGTACTATATCGTATAACAAGAAAAACATTTTAAAAAAGTAATACCATTCCACTTAAAATGTCATAACTGTCATACGAGTTGCGGTTTTTATAAAAATTGGCGTACTTTAGTCAACTTTCAGCGGTGAACGGAAAATTTTCATATGGGGAGGATAAAAAGTCTAAAAAAGTTTTTGGCTGGGTTTTTGAAATATGAACAAAAATAGTTACATTCAACTTTTTATCACTTTTACTGTACAATTTCTTACTGTAATTGCTTTGTTATGAATACATTGGAATCTTTGTCAATAAATTATCTTTAAATTTGATCGCACTTTTGTTAAAATACAAACCAAAGTATTGTAAACAAATTAAGAAAAGAGTACTTAGAAGTGTAGATACATATATACAACTGTTAACTGATAGAATGCGCCATTCTTACTTCTACAAACAACTGTTTCATACATTGCTTTGCTTTAGTTCTATCATAGCGTGATCGCGTTTCAACTCTAGCCTACCAAGGTCAACTCTAGCTATAAGTTTATCCTAACTCTACGCTAGTCTTATTCTAGCATTACTTAAGTCGTATCCTCAGTATTAGTCCTGTCCAACTCTACCTTAGGTTTATCTAGCTGAACCCTAATTTCCTTTACCATTTTAGTCTTACCATCTTTCCGAGATGGTATAACTTTTAAAGATAAGTTTTCTTGGCGTTCCTCAACCTAACATTTGTTGCTTCGACGTGTTGTACTCTTTGCCAATATTTTAAATCAAAATACTACAAATACCCTTGTGTATGAGATAAATGCTTGTAGTATCACATGTACTAGCGTATAATTTTGTTTATCAATATCTGTGTTTACGTCTATTTTTTATACTTTTACTTCCTTCACATATGCGTGTCAAAGGCCTAAGCTAAAAAACAAAAATTCTTACAAATTTAATTAAAAATTGTGTTGCTTATAAGTAGATTTGTTAATGCCAAGTATGTACAGTTTTTAATTTTGCCGTTTGAGTTACAGTGAAAACCCACCTCAAAGCTATACCTATAGTGGTGATCAATTTCCAACAACGCACTACTTACTTATATTACAGATATGAACAGCACGCTTCATCTGAAACCCTGGAAAAGCAGTCCGTTTGCATGGGACACAAAACACGGAAATGATAAAAATTCGATCATTTCATATGATGAAACTGCGTCGTACTCTATATATTTTACCAGTATGTATAACACATCGTTTGTAATTGGTGGAATTTGTTCTTTTACATTGTTATACTTGGTACTATTTCATTCAAAAGGAAGTTTAAAAACGTATACTAATATGTTACTGCTGTGTTGCGCTGCCGATTTGAATTATTGGGTTTTTGATCATATGGCACATTTGGTAAGTAACCACATAGGATTTAAGCAAATGTGCTACAATAAACAATAGTAACTAAGCATTGATTTACGTACGAACACATAACAAAGTATCTGAGTTAAAAACCAACTTTTAATTTTGTAGCAAAGTACTGGCCGTGACGGTGTATTCATGGCTAAGCTAAATGGAATCGGCAGATATTTTGATCGGAATGGCCAGGTTATCATCTTCAGCTTAACTGTAAACGCTATGCTGCTGAGTAACACTATTTTACCAGCTCAAGCTTATTGCCGATACTATTCCTTAAAATAGTAAGACGTTTGAACTTTATTTTCATTAAGTTTTAAATATAACAATTATAGCGACAGTCCAATGACAAAGTTTCAAACGTTTCGTCTGTTGTGTTATTCTTTGTTTGCGTCAATACAAGTGTTTCTTGCTGCTCTGTTCTCTTGTTATTACTCTCCGACGTCACAACCTGGTCTTAATTATGGACAATTTTGGTTTCATGAACGACCACTTCCAATTGTCATGTACACTGACATTGTACGTTGCTTATTGGTTTCTGATAACAAGAAATTGCTTTTATATAGCTCTAGTACTGTACTTAACATTTAACTTTAGAGACACTTTACTCAAAAATACTACTTTATATGTGGGACAATAGTAGTTGCAGTTGCGTATATGTTGACAGTCTACTATAGCTACAATACATATCTCTGTTTAGAAGAAGGCAAAAACTCTTATACAGCTAAAACTCGAAAAATTAACAAACAGCTATCAATTTGTATGCTGTGCCAGGTAATTTAAGCTTCTATCTTGCTTTATCTTACCTCACATAACCTGTTTTTACTCTAAAAGTTTGCCTTACCGTGCTAACACTAAACCTTAAAACTTTAGGCATTATGCTCTCTGACAATATCATGTGGACCTATACTAGTATTTACTATTCCAACATTTTTGTACGCTGACAGTGGTATCAGTACTTGGGTTTGTGGTGTTATATTGAGTTTTGTACCGATATGTAATCCGATTGCAACAATAATCATAATGAAACCATACCGTGAAAGGGTTTTAAAATTTTTGCATTTAACCGACAGTAATAAGACGACGGTCACAAGCACTTCGAGCTCTGCGACGAGGTGATTGC
Organism: Bursaphelenchus okinawaensis; assembly: GCA_904066225.2. Classification (NCBI taxonomy): domain Eukaryota; kingdom Metazoa; phylum Nematoda; class Chromadorea; order Rhabditida; family Aphelenchoididae; genus Bursaphelenchus; species Bursaphelenchus okinawaensis. The sequence continues at coordinate 1,258,798 of CAJFCW020000002.1, read as the reverse complement.
TCTTTACACATTATCAGTTGTGAGACGTAAACCTTTATTGTTATGGCTGTATTTTTTGCTCTAGTATATCTAAAGTACGAGGAAGGAAGAAGATCTTATCTATTTTGAATAATCAGTGCCTAAAAAATTATCACTAATATGCCGTAACCTGTTCTAATAAACTTATAACGATGAATTATCATCTTTTATAGTTTTAAATTCAAAATCAAAAAACATAAACAAGAAAACCACTACCATAACTTACCATGCAACACAGGTACAGTACACATGCTACTGTTCTTGTAGTATTTCATGACATAATACAGCATTTGTGTTAGAATGTCATGATTTGAAGATTGTTTTGTAGTTTCTAATCAGTCTATATGCGTGCCAAGATGTCAATTAAAAACAAAGATTTATTACACTGTGGTTATAAAGGTTCGGTCTGTTAGAAAGAATACGACTTTAGTGTTATTGTTCTTCGAAGCAGTGGGCTTTTTTTAAGTGAAGTGTTCTAGCCCAAACGTTGTAGTTAAAACATCGTTAAATTTGTGAAAGTTTTATTATAGCTATCCAACAAAATGAATGACAATACGTTCCATTTGAAACCCTGGCACAACAGTCCGTTTGCATGGGACTTTGCCTACGATAACGAAACCGTTTTAACACCGTATGATCAAACCTCGTCGTATTCGTTCTACTTTCACGTATTTTTTAATTTTTCGTTTGTACTTGGAGCTGTGTGTTCGTTTACATTATTATATTTGGTATTATTTCATTCAAAAGGAAGTTTAAAAACGTATACTGATATGTTACTGCTTTGTTGTGCGGCCGATTTGAATTATTGGTTCTTTGATCATATGGCACATTTGGTAAGTAAATAATAAGCTTTTTATACTGTACTTGAACCTACGCTACTCAAATTTCTCAAAAAATCATAGTACTTTAGCATTTTAATATCCACCATAGTTATAACAGATATTCATTTTTTAGCAAAGTACTGGCCGTGATGGCATATTCATGGCAAAACTCAACGGTTTAGCGAGGTACCTTAACTGGCATGGACAAATAATTATGTTTGGTTTACTAGTCAATGCAATACTGTTGAGTAACACGATTTTGCCAGCTCAAGCTTACTGTCGCTACTACTGCTTGAAATAGTAAGGCATTATTGTTGAAAAACTAAGTTTGGCTTCTAAGCCAATTATCAGGCACAACCACTTATTTGCTTTGACCGTAATTTAGACAGTTATAAAATACATATGGGTAAAGTAAAGTAGGGTAAAGTAAATAAGTGTAGAGTTGGGTAAAGGGAAATAGAGTAAGGTGTGCTAAGGTTAAGTAGAGTACGGTAGGGCAGATTGAAGTAGAGTAGTGACAAATTCAAACAAAAAGACTTTTAGTGACACACCAATGACAAATTGGCAAACAGTTCGTATGTTTGGTTATTCACTATTTGCATCGATACAAGGTGCTATAGCAGCGTTTTTTAGTTGCTATTATTCGCCAACATCAATGCCTGGTGTTAATTATGGAACATATTGGTTTCATGAAAGGCCTTTGCCTATTGTTATGTACACCGACATTGTATGTGTTAAAGATTTTTAAAAGTTATTTAAAAAATTATTGTCTTACGTTTGTTTATACTTTTTATAGCTTACTCTACTCAATAGCTGGGTATTTCAGAGAAACTTCTATCAAAAGTACTATTTTCTATGCGCGACATTAGTGGTTAGCATTGCGTACCTGTTGACCGTTTACTACAGTTATTTAACTTATGTTTGTTTGGAGAAAAACAAAAACGCCTATACAGCTAAAACCCTTAAAATCAACAAACAACTGTCAATTTGCATGTTGTGTCAGGTAAGAAAATTCTATTCTCTCTCTCTCTAAGGTAGAATAGAATATGGTAGGCTGGGTATGGTAGGGTAGGGTAGAGTAGGGTAGGGTAGGGTAGGGTAGGGTAGAGTAGGGTAGGGTAGGGTAGGGTAGGCTAGGGTAGGGTAGGGTAGGGTAGGGTAGAGTAGGGTAGGGTAGGGTAGGGTAGGGTAGGGTAGGGTAGGGTAGGGTAGGGTAGGGTAGGGTAGGGTAGGGTAGGGTAGGGTAGGGTAGGGTAGGGTAAGATAAGTCTTCAAAGACGCATTATAACATTTTTTAGGTCATTTGCTCCTTGACTGTAGGATGTGCGCCAGTATTAGTGTTCACAATTCCTACATTTTTGTACGCTGACAGTGGTATCAGTACCTGGATTTGCGGGGTCATCTTGAGTTTTGTACCTATTTGCAATCCGATTGTCACTATAATCATCATGAAGCCGTACCGTGAAACATTGTTGAGAATTGTGTGCCGACGGAAGATCAATAACACTGGAAGTTCAAGTTTTGGAGGCGTTACAGACACTAGTATTAACACTTCTAAAATTTAACTTTGCTTTTAATTTTGCAATTTTTTTTATTTGTTAAAAAAATTACTTTGCAAAGTAATTTTTTTTAAGCTTTGTATCAAATAATTATTACTTTATTTTAATATGTATAAGACTAACATAAAATTAAAATGACAACAAGTATTATTCTAAACCTCATTTCCATTAGGTACCCAAACACTGCAGTGCTTTTCCGGGGTATATTGAGCATTGTTTGGACAATTAAATGCTTCCTTAAAAGCCGGGTAATTTTGTACCGTGCCCATCACACGATAAACAGAAGGCGAATGAGGATCAACCAGTATCTGACGGTGAATATCCTCAAACGTCGCATCTTCTTGACACCACACTTGAGCAAATGACAGGAAAAATAATTGATCATGACTATACTGACCTAATGTAGGATGAGGTAGTTGAGGTTCTTGGCCATTAAGTTGAATATGATTACGGTAGGCACGGTACGCCGCGTGAATTCCACCGTTATCCGCAATGTTTTCACCTTGAGTATTTTCGCCGTTCAGCTTGGATGGGGCGTATTTCGAAGGGTCTAGAGGTTGGAATGAACCGTATTGGTCTACAATACATTGAGCCATGTCGTCAAATTTTTTTCGAGCGTCTGTGGTTAAACCTGTTTTGTTGCGGACGCCTATTCCGTCCCATTGAATACCTTCGTCGTCTGAAAGTGAAGTAAATTTGTAACGTATTCACAGTACTAACATTAAAACACCAGCTCTTACTTACCTGAGATAATTCAACTCAAGCTTTAGATTTGCTACAAAAAACTACAAACTTGTTAATGCAACTTAATTACTGTAGGTTAAAAATTGACAAAAGCCTTACCAAAAGCATGAGAAAGTTCATGACCAGTCACTACGCCTAAACCACCGTAGTTGATAGAAGCGGGAAACTCCGCATGGTAGAATGGTGGTTGGACAATACCTTCTGGGATTGTTAGTGAGTTGTAAAAAGGCTAAAAGTAAGAGTAATGACAGAATTGTAAGATTACTACCACTAGGCTGTTCAAATAAATCTGAGATTATGTTTAGTTTTACCCTAACAAGCCTCTGTCCTGACTTTTCTTTACAACACCTACCTCATACCAAGCATTCACAGTACCAGGCCATTGAATAAAATCATCGCGATAACTCTTTCCTTTGTCTGTCAAATACTCATATTCATGATGTTTTAGATCCGCAGTCAAAATCTTGGTAGCATCAAAGTAATCATCACCAATCTCAACACTACCGTAATATTCATCCAGTTTTCCATTATCCAAACTAAATTCTGGGTACAACAAATTCTTTTGAAGGTTCAAAACTTTGTCGTGTAAAAATTGTTTTGAAGAAGAGTCAAGCCAGCTAAGTTCATCTAGCATTCCGTGGAATTGGAAGCGTATGGCATCGATCATCTTATTGAGGTTGGCTTCTGCTTTCTTTTTGTCATCTGACGTTGGGTATAAATAGTCGGCAAAAGCTCTGCCGTTGGCATACATCATCATCATTTGGGTTTGTTGTCCACAGGTTGATTCAATGCTTTCTACGGATTTGGCATCTGTTTTCTTAAAAATGTCATTTTCTTTGGTATTCTGAGTCCTTAGGTGTTTGGCTTTTGGATGACTATTGGGGTCTTCTAATTTTGGTTGGCTGTTAACATTGTCACTTGTAGTACCTTCAGTTTCCTCATACGTTTTTGGAATCCATTCCTCATTAGCCAAGAGCAAGCGCATGTAAAGATAGTTGACCAAAGTCTCATGATCAGCGAAAACATTGTTCAAAATGTCATCAAACACCTTCTTGAAAGTTTCTGGCCATTTCAAGGCAACAACATAGTTGTCATCAGCCTTCACATCAATATTGGTTAGTTCGAACAGCTTACCGACGTAGACCTTATGATCCAAAGCTTCTGTAACCTTATTCAGCTCAGCCAACGTTTTCTTAGTACAAGTGTAAGTACGTCTTGTTGTTTCATCCGTAGCATATGGTTTCTTAGCCAAAATTTGTTCAAATTTAGCAAATTTGTCAACATAATCATGCAGTTGTTCGTCCGTTCCAGTACTTCCTTTCAAAGTGTTCTTGAAATTTTTAAGTACAGTAAAGACTTTTTTTTTGTAATTAGCTTCCTGATCTTTCCATGCTTCTTGATAATAGCTTTTTGGCCAGACTATTGTAGGTTCATCCAGGTAGAGCATTTTTGGTTTTTGGCCAGGTTGCGCACTACCTTCTTCTCCGTCGGCTTCTATTGTTTGAGTGACAAATGTATCGACACCTTCATTAATTTGGAGGTATGCTATGGCTCTGCTCCAGTCTTGCAGTTCTGGGTTGTTTCGTTTGTCCTTGTAGAACATTGTTGGTACGCCGTTAAAAACTTCTTCAAAGTTCTTAACAACGTTGAATATTTGCCGACCATCTTTGATTTCTTTTTCAAAGTTTTGTTGAACAGTTGCGCAAAGATCGTAGTACAGGCGAAGTTTTTTTAGTGATGTGGGTGTCTGTAAGGAGTGTATTAGACTTTTTATTTAAATTTTTTCAAAAACTTTAAAATTTTTTTTGAGTAAATAGCTTTAAAATCAGATTTGTTTTACACGTTTCGCAAGTCAACTCTTTCGTTGCGGGACCTAAGCTTTAGTCCTCGGTTTTCAGGTTGGGCTTTTAGACTCGCATCTGCCGGCTCGGCCCGGTTTTTTTTTGAAATTTGCTTTGATCTCTTTTTCGGTTTAGTTGAAGCCCCCTCTTTCTGAAAATTTACTTGGGTTTCCTTACCTTCTTGTCCTCAACGTTGATGCTTTTGATGGCTTTAGACTGGTTGATAAAGTTTTTTTCTCTCAATATCTTGAAGCTAACTGGTTTCTTGTAGTTTCCACACGCATATTTGTAAAAGTCATTACAAGGATCAGCATTTGGGTTCATAGAATAGTTCAGGTATTCGACCGCAGTTTTATAAGCTTTTACTTGCGATACTGGATAACTGCTGTCTATCTGCTTCTTTGCTCTTATGTTCAGGTTGGTCGATTGAGCTGTTGGGGCTGAAAAGTATTTTTCTGCTGCTGCTCTTGTGTTTAATGTACAACAAATGTGGTTTGAGCTAATTTCTTTATTTCTTGTAAGATTGCTTGACTGTATTTTCTAAAAGAAAACTTACCATTGCCCCCAGTGAACACTTCGCAAGGCTTTTCTTTGACATATTCAGACTTTGCTGGGCAGTTGAAAGCAGAAGAGAAAGCTCGGTAGTTTTGTAATGTGCCTTTAACTCTGAATTCGGTGGGAATTTTCTTTCCAAGCGCAATGTTCTTGAACACAACATCTGACTTTTGCTTATTTTGGCAATATTGTCTTGTGTAGCCCATGAAGAACATTTGTTCTGAATTGTATTGGCCCAACAAATTGTTGTTATAGTGCTTGTCTGCTCCGGCGTGATCTTTGGAGAGTTGATAGGCACTGTAGGCTACGTGGAGGGCTGAAAAGTATCTGTATACTACAGTAAGGCTAGGTTATGTTCAGAAAAACAAAACTATGAGTTAGTAGCCAAGTTTGCTTAATGCGCTGTAACGTTTGATTGATTTTTATGTTTCAAAGGTTATGTTAAAGAATGTGAGCTTACCTATGTTGTCAGCGAAATTTTCTGGCAAAATTTCTTTGTTTGTAATGCATTTTGCTGGGTAGGCAGCATCAGGTAATGGACAGAATTCACTGTATTGGTCTCTTAAACATTGTTGAACCTTATTGTACTCTTCTGTATTGCTAATCCACTTATTGTAGTGTCCCGAGGCGTCAAGTTGAATACCAAATGCATCTAAATTACATTGTTAAACAGGAATAACTTAGAAATTTGTTGCATTAGGACCCATATACAGTACTCTCTCTATATAAGCAACCCTAAAAGGCAGGCATTTTGTGTTTACTACAGGGGGTGTTGCCTTTACAGAGTAATTTGTTAGTGCAAATTGACTTGGCGGCGCCAAATTTCTTGTTTACTGTAACGAGAGTTGCTTATACAAATGGTTCACTATATAGAAAGACTGCGTTAAAGTAAGCCATAGACACATGTATCACAAATCGCTAGAGAAATTTTAAGTTTGGTCTTATACATGTGTTTGTTATACGAAGTATCACTATATAAAACCCCCTACCTAAAGCATGACCCAACTCATGAGCAATATGAACACCTAGACCTCCATAGTTTGCTGCTTGCGGGTAGTTGACATCAAAGAATGGTGAAACAACTGCGGCTGCTGGTATGTTAATACTGTTTGTCAGGTAGTCGTAGGATGGAAGTACCTAAAGATAAATGTTTTGAACTTATTTTTAGGCTAAGACTGAGGCTTCATCTATGCTAAGTTATATCTCTAACTAAGGCTAAAGCTAAAGTTATATGTCTGTTTCCTACCTTTGACACATCACCTTGGAATCCTCTATCTCCTGTTTTTTCCAACAACCTTTCAAATCCTTTGCCAGTGTTAAACTGTCTTTGAATCAACCAATAAACCCCAAAGTGCTGGTTAGCCGGAACTCGGTCAGGATATTCTTCATAGTATTTGCTTAAGCTTTCATTACTAACAACATCCAGATCTCCAATCACGTTAATCTTAACATTCTGGATCTTTTCGATGGCGCTGTCTTTGGCAGCATTTGTCAGCCAAGAAGTTTGTCGAATATGGCTGGTAAATGCATTAATAACATTGTTTGTTAAGTTTGTCACCGATTCTTGAACTTTGTCTAGAATGACGTCCAAGTTCTCAAAGTAATACTTAGAATGAAGTGGACCGAGTTCCTTGGTTCTTAGAGCGCAGGTTAGTTCTTGCTGATTATGTTGAGGTAGATTGGCTGGTAGGGAGGGATCGGGAAGGTCTAGTAGGATTGGTCTGAAAATGAAAGATAGTTAAAACTCAAATTTTAGTTTTCGCTTAGGCACATGGCTAAGCCTAAGACATGGCTACGCCTAGGCAAGGGAATTGAACCAAGTCAGACGGATTTTTCAGCGCGGCCGGTTTCAGTTTTCTTTTGGCCAGGTCTAGCTAGGGGATTAAGATTAAGGCTTTGGGTTAGGGATTTGGGATAGGGCTTTGGGCTAGTGCTCTGGGCTAGGGCTTTGGGCTAGGGCTCTGGGCTAGGGCTCCGGGTTAGGGCTCAGGACTAGATCTTTGGGCTAGGGCTTTGAGATATGAATCTGGGCTAGGGTTCTGGACTAGAGCTTTAGGATAGGGCTCTGGGCTAGGGCTCTGGATTAGGGCAACAAACTAGAGTTTTGGGCTAGGTCTCTGGACTAGGGCTAGGGTTCTGGGCTAGAGCCAGAGCTAGAGTTGGAGCTAGAGCTATGGCTATCTCTCTGGGCTAGTGTTCTGGGCTAGGGCTCTGGGTTAGAGACCTGGGCTTTGGCTAAAGCTCTTGCCGACGGCTCTGAGTTAAGGCTTTTGGTTAGGAATCTTACCGTAGCTCCCACAAAAGTTTGAAGAACAAATAGTCAGCCAATCCTTCTCTGCCAACTTCAGGCTGATTTCCAAGCCATATCTGTAGCACATTAATTAAGCCATCAGGGTAGGCAATGCTCATCAGGTACTCTTTGTTCAACTCAATCTTGCCATTAATGTTGACCAATATCTTTGAACGAACTGAAGACGGAGCTCGTTTCAACAATTTCTGGAAAAATTCGACCCAATTGAAGGTTTTATAATCCTCGACCAGTTGATCAACTGTATTGATAGTTTGTCGATTCTTCAAATCTTTACGGTAAGGCTTTTCACTGACATATTTAGCTAAAATAGCTTCAATGTTATAGATTTGGTCGGTAGCTTTAGTATAGTCAATGTTGGTTGCGTTGATTAATTGGCCAAAGGCTTCTAATACTTGTTGAATTTCTTGTTTCGTACGACCGCTGCGTTTTTCTTTGTTTTTACCGGAGTACCATTCAGCCGGTTCTAGCAGCTTGGGCTCATCAAATTGAAGGAGGTACACTGGGTAAGCGTAGTTTGTTGATTCTAGATTAGATTCAATCTATAAATGGCAAAATGTCAAACGTCATTGTGTTTAGGTTTGTCAATGGGGACTGTAGACTAAGACAATCGTTTGGCTAAAGCAAAAGGTATGTTTAAAGCCTGGGGTTTGGTTTAAGCTTAGATTTAGGTTTAAAGTTTGGTTTGGATTTTGGCTTAAGGTTAGGGTTAAAGATAGGGTTAAGCTTCAAATTAAGCTTAGCGTTAGACTTAGGCTTAGGCTTAGGCTTAGGTTTAGGTTTAGGCTTAGGCTTAGGATTATGCTTAGGCTTAGGCTTAGGCTTAGGCTTAGGCTTAAGCTTAGGCTTAGGCTTAAGCTCAGGCTTAGTCTTAGGCTTAGGTTTAGCCTTAAGCTTAGGTTTAGGCTTAGGCTTTGGCTTTGGCTTTGGCTTTGGCTTAGGCTGAGGCTTAGACTTAGGCTTAGGTTTAGGCTTATGCATTGATTTAGGCTTAGCGTTAAGCCTAGGCAGAGCTATAGCATGGCTTTCTAGTCTAAGTTATAGCCTTTGTTTTAAGCTTAGAATTTAAAAAATACGCGTAGTTGTAGGTTTATCTTCATGTCTAAATTTAAGCAAACTATGGCTAAAACTTAGGGTTAGGCTTAGCTATATGATAATGGCAAAAGCAAGAGCTGTATAATGCGTAATAATAAAAACTGTTCTTCTTACCTTAACATCAATTAAGTTGCTAACACCAAACAACCCATTTAGTGCTCCAATTGCCTTCTCCACAAAGTCAGGCTTATAAGGTCGGTCTGCTCTATGAAACAACGGATATAACATGTCTACTTCATCTTCAAGTTTGCCGACGACAAATGTGACAACTTCTTTTTTACTTTCTGTCAGTTTCTTGCAAGCCTTGAAGTAGTTGTAGATTACTTTGTCTAACCATGTTCTTTCTTCTATGTTCTTTATTATGTCATCATTGCCCGTTATATATTTTGGAACTCTGTCAAGCTCATTCAGACCATTAGCAATGACTTGTGCTGCAGCTTGTCTAGCAGTTTCCTCGTCGCTTACTGCTTCTTCAGATAAACTGTTACAGACGTAGCCATAAAAGTTGTTACAGGGACTTTCGTCGGTATCGATGGTTTGTAGGAGGCTTTTGCTGATCTCATTGTAGGCTTCATTGTCTTCTGAAGCTTTTTCAGGCTCTGGGATGTTTAATAATGGTAACGAAGGTGGTATTGGTGGAAGGGTTAAAGCTGAAAATAATTCGATGAGTGTGGTAAAAAGATGAGCATGAGCATGAGCATGAACATGAGCATGAGCATGAGCATGAGCATGAGCATGAGCATGTGCATGAGCATGAGCATGTGCATGAGCATGAGCATGAGCATGAGCATGTGCATGAGCATGTGCATGAGCATGAACATGAGCATGAGCATGAGCATGAGCATGAGCATGAGCATGAGCATGAGCATGAGCATGAGCATGAGCATGAGCATGAGCATGAGCATGAGCATGAGCATGAGCATGAGCATGAACATGAGCATGAGCATGAGCATGAGCATGAGCATGAGCATGAGCATGAACATGAGCATGAGCATGAGCATGAGCATGAGCATGAGCATGAACATGAGCATGAGCATGAGCATGAGCATGAGCATGAGCATGAGCATGAGCATGAGCATGAGCATGAGCATGAACATGAGCATGAGCATGAGCATGAGCAAAAAAACTTACATGCTTCAACTTCTTTCACCCAAACATCACAATGTTCTTTCGGTGCATACCTGCTTCCAACTGGACAATTGAAAGCTTCTTTGAACGCTGGGAAGTTCTGAAGTGTACCTAAAACTCTGTACCTTTCATTCACATGACTTCCAGACTTAGGAAGAATAGGACTGCCTTGTTCACAATGACCTCTTGCAAATGATAAAAAGAATAGCTGATCGCTGGTAAATTAACCAATAAGTTCATGAGGTAATCGACCGTCTGGACCTGCTACACCAAGAGTGTTACGGTAAGCACGATACGATGCTTGGACTCCCCCGACGTCCGCCATGTTTTCTGGATAGGTCGAGGAGCCGGAAATACAATTGTTGTTCTCACAGAAAGTGTCATATTGGTCGGCTACGCATTTGGACATGGATTTGAAATCGGCTAAGGTTGATTTGTCGTACCAGTAGCGTAAGATGCCAGTAGCATCGAATTGGTTACCTACTTCATCTGAAAAATAAATTTTTAATTTTTAAGTTTTTTGATTTTACCCTATTCTACCATACCTTACCCTACCCTACCCTACCCTACCCTACCCTACCCTACCCTACCCTACCCTACCCTACCCTACCCTACCCTACCCTACCCTACCCTACCCTACCCTACCCTACCCTACCCTACCCTACCCTACCCTACCTTACCCTACCCTACCCTACCCTACCCTACCCTACCCTACCCTACCCTACCCTACCCTACCCTACCCTACCTTACCCTACCCTACCCTACCCTACCTTACCCTATCCTACCCTACCCTATTATACTTCACATCACCCTGCCTTACTTTACATTACCCTACTCCACCCTACACTTACCGAAAGCATGAGCAACTTTTCCACCAGCCACTGTGCCCAACAGTCCATACTTGACCGCAGTAGGATATTGTTCATGATATATTGGAGTACCCAATAACCCAATAGGTAACAACAACGAGTTGGCGTTGGGGTTATAAGTTGCCTGGGTAATACTGTGTAGGTACAAAAAGTTTCTATCAGTAGGTTTAGCTAAGAAGCTGATTACTTTTTCTCTGGTAAACTTGTATACTGTATGTGTCATTCTATCGTATGACATACTATCATCAATATGCAAACCATCATAATAATATGTCAAGGCACTCGTATTAGTCAACCATTCTGGCCACCCAAACAAATTGGCAGCATACTGTATCTTGGCTTTGGCTTCTTTACGAACTTCAGGTGTCATCCACGACATTTGGTCTACCATGCTACTATAGGCTAGCCATATTGAGTGGACTAGCTTTGAAACGTCATTTTTGAAACTTTGTTGGTTGATTACTGAAGGATATTGGCTGTAGACAAATTGAGCATCAGTAGCTTCTGGGAATGAAAGCTTAGCTGTTAGAGCACAGATACGTTCTGATGGTGTATACCTTTGATTTTGATGATATGTAGGCTTAATTGAGGTTGTAAAGGCATTGTTTCTTAAAGAATACGGTAGTTGGTTCATGATAGCTTCAGTAATATCAATATCCTTAAGGTCTTCTCTATTGGACATCTTAGTCCAAGGCTTTCCGCTAGCGCCACTAGGAAGATATTCACCGTAGTTAAGCATCAGCACATTCAAATAGATATAATTACAAAGGTCTTCAGCAGAAACAAGCTGCTTGTCAACAACCTCCTTCAAGATTGCTACAGTAGTCTTGACAATTTTTTCATCTCTCAAAATTACAGTATGTTTGGGGTGAATAAACTTCTCAACAGCCTCTGGATACTGGTACAGTACACCTTCTATCAGGCCTTTGAAATCGACACTTTTTTCAAACTGAGTCAACCGTTTGAATGGTGCTGGCGGATACATTTCAGTCATGTTGGTCGATACTATCTTCTCACTCTCTCTCTTTGATACTATCTCCGTCTCCAACAGTACTATCTTTGCTGCTGCTTTTTCAATTTTTTCTTTGTAACCCTCAGGCAATTTACCACTGTGCTCAAGATATCTTGTAAAATACGAAATTGACTCAGTCATGATCTGTTCGGCTGGTTTGCCAGCTTCAATTTCATTCTCAAAGAGCAGTTTTGAAGAAAATGAAAGAGTATAACCATCAGTTGGTTGTAGTGGGTTTGGATGCAGGTCTAGGCTCAAAATCATTGTACCACCGTACTTTGCGTAGAAATAGCCAACGGCTTGGCCTAGCTGTTTTGGAGTGGGATAGTCGGTGATGTTAACGTTATCAGCTAGTGGGAATGGAATTCCAGTGAAATCTTTGACATCATCTACTATTTCATAGATAATCTTGTCATCCTTTTTAGGCTTGCCGAAGCTTTCCAAACACTTTTTGACAAACAGCTTTTGCTTCTTTACTGGCTCAATGTCATTTTCAGATACAGGTGTTAAGAGCAACTGATTGACTTGATCATCAACGGAACGTTGAAGTGATGAAAGAACATTGGCTTCAGAGAATCGACTACATGTGTAATTGTAAAAATCTTCACAGGGATTGTACTGGACGTCAATAGACTCGGCAAACATCTTCACAACTTCTTCATATTCCTTGTTGTTTGATGGTGGTACATTATCATTGATGTTGAGGGACGGATTGATCTTTGGTAAGTCAGGAACACCAACTGTTGGTTCTTCAGGAGATTTCCATAACTGAAAAATAAAGAATTAAAAAAGTTCAAATTAACCTGAGCTTGAGTGTGGTGTTAAGTTTGCGCTTGAACTTGAGCTTAAATTTGAGCTCAAGTCTGAGTTTGAGCGTGACCTTAGGCTTGAGTTTAAGCTTAAACTTGAGGTTGTGCTTGAACCAGAGCCAGACCCAGAGCCAAGGCCAGAGCTAGAGACATAGCCAGAGCCGGAGCCGAGGCTAGCGCCTGAGCCTGAGCTTGAGCATGAGCGAGCCTGAGCCTGAGCTTGAGCCTGAGCTTGATCCTAAGCCTGTGGGTTAGCTTTAGCATCAGCTTGAGCCATGTCTAAAGTGAGCTCAAGCTTAACCCTGAGCTTAAGCCTTAGCTTCTTTAGCTTGAACCTGAAGCTGAGCCTTAGGTTTAACTTCAGACAATCTGATTTGACATTAATGCGTTTCATAATGGAAAGTTTAAAATAAATAGCATTGATTAAAAAACCAACCTCAATCCTATCAACTGGATTGTATGTGTCACCAATTTTACAATTGTATTCAATTGAAAACGATTTTTGATTTGCCAGCGATTTCTCCATCAAGTCATAATTACTAAGTCCATTTACGACAGCATCTGCTACACAATGTTCTTGAGTGTAGACAAAGTAAAAGAGTTGTTCATTGGTAAATAATCCAATTAAGCCATTAGGTAATCTGTCGTCTTTACCGTTAATACCCTCCCATTTCTTCAAACCATCTTTGGCCAATGTTAAGGCAGTTTGTTCCGCGATTATATCATCTAATGAATGAGTTAGCTGTATATCATTGATATCTTTTGCAAAAGTTTGTTTTAATTTTTCGAACTTTTGCTGAATCGTTTTTGCAGATTCTTCATCATACAGTGGGTTAATTTGACCTTCCTCATTGTGCTGAATGCCAATTCTGTCTGCAAGATGACCAAAAGCTTTACCAACCTCTATTCCAATATACCCAAAATGTATCGTACTTGGATTCATTGGATTATAGACGGGGCGAATTAGGTAATGTAGGGGTATGTTGATAGCGTTTAGCTTCCGATTAGCTTCGATCATTTCCAGAGAGTTGTAGGAGTATGAGTCCGGGCTGATAAAGTCAGTACGATCAATCGACTGCTTTTTCAGCTTTTCGATCGATTTTTGTTTTTTAAAATTGTTGATAGTACGATACCATTCAAGTAGATGTGCTGGTCTTTCTACTGTCAGTCCTTGGTATGCGGCAATCAATTTCTGATCATCCAAAACATATTCAGCTACACCAACGTTCCTGGCCGTGCCTCTAACCTTACGTATAAACTTTTGCCGGATCTCTAATGGCATCCATGATAGATCGTTGAAGGCGTCTTCGAATGACAAAGCAAGAGTTTCTACTATCTGTGCTACGCTTTCTTGAGATTTTCTGAAGCTTTTGAGGTTTTTATCAAAAATGTCATCAATAGCAAGTCGAGCATAGGGTGGTGGTAAGAGTTGTTGGACTATTCTGGCACATTCATCAGCTATGTACAGTTCATCTTGGTCTTTTATGGGGTTTTTGGGGTTTTCATTGTTGTTTTTGATGTTGTAGTTGACATAGTTGTTGGCCTTTTTATAGTCTACAAACTCGTCCTTAGAAGTGGCACGATTTTTGTTGTTATAGTTATCATTTTTGTTGTTATAGCCACTATCATTGCCGTCAGCCTTCAATGCCTTGCCTCTATGCACCTTCTTTTCATCACCTCTTGCTGCCATTTTCTTTGGCATCCAATCGGCCTTAGGTTTTAAAAAATTAGCAGTAAATGGCCTTGTAGGATGGTAAATTAACATATCATTCAAGTAGTCCTCCAACCTATAACTGGGCGTTGTATCACAAGGTATTAAATGCTGATATTGAAGTAGTAGCCTTAAATACAAGTAGTTTATCAGCTTTGCTGCTCTTTTTTTGTCAGTCTTTGTACGGTTAAAGGTGTTTTGACTGTTCTTAAACATTTGTATGTCTTGAACAATCATTGAGGTTTTGTCATCAATATTAATGTCCAGGCCAATTGATTCAAAATAGCCATTGTAGACTTCAATTAACGAGCTGAAAGCAAACGTTTTTGAAAACTCTTCCTTCTCTAACTGCTCTCTTCTGTACTCCTTTTGTCTATTGATATTACTGTTGAATTCATGAAGATATTCAGGCACAATGTCATTTTCAATAAACTGATAACGCACGTCTTCCACAGTCAGTTTCTTCGCTTCCTCAGGCCAAACAAACTTGATCTTGGCCAATAAAAGCCCAGCCAGATCTTTTTCAGCATCAGCCAACACAGCTGGGTTATCATAGACATAAGGCTTAAATAGCACACTTGGTGCACCGAACTGGAACAAATATGGTGCGCCAAGGTAGTTTTGCTTCGTATTTGGCTCAACTTCAAACTTGTAGATCAGGTTGAGTCGGTGAGTTGTTGATAAGAAGAATAAGGCTACGGCAAGAGTCATGTCGTCCAGCTCAACGTCTTGAATATTGTTTACCAATGGGAAGTCTGGTACATCGGCGAATGTTGTCATTTCATCAAAGATTTCTTTAATGTATTCCGGACCGTTCTTCAAAGTGGATTTACAGTTTTCGTACAGCATCTTGGCTGGTCGGGCATATGTGGGCTAAAAATACATTTTTTTTTAAATTTACAATATTTTAGTGTTAAGCTTGGACTTATTATTTGCTTTAGTTTTAATTTAGAATTGTGCTTGAGCTTGAGTTTGAGCTTGATCTTGAATTAGAGCTTGATCTTAAGTTTATTAAATTTTGGCTTGAAATTAAGCTTGAAGCAAACCCGAGCTTAAACTTGAGCCTGAACTTGAATTTGAACTTCATCTTATGTTTGAGTTTTGGCTTGAAGTTAAGCTTGAGCCTTAGCTTTATCCAGCCTTAATCAATGGCTCAAAATTTATGTTTTTAACGTTTCAAAACTACCTGTTCTTTCGCTTCCAAACTGCGAACTACAGCATAGTTGGCGTTCTCGCTAGCTTCTTCGGCAAGCCACAATGAACGTGTGTGAAGACAAGAATACTCGTAAAAGTTATTGCACGGCGTAACGTCCAAATATAACTTTTCCGTAAGTTGGCTTGCAAATTTACGAAAGATATACGTTCTGTTTTTAGCCGGAGGTTGGATTTCGACCGATGGGTCAAATTCTGGCAGGGTTGGTACTCCTCTGACTAAAAATATGTTTGTATTTTGTAAGGTAAGTCTTAAGACCTGGTATAGTGAGCTAGGACTCTGAGCTAAGGCTCTGAACTAGGGCTTTCAGCTAGAAATTTGGGCTTGCGTTAAGACTAGAGAGGGTTTAATCACACTTACCAGGTTCAACATCCGAAGCCCACACATCACAACGTCTTGATTTCTTAGGCGCATACTTGGCTCCGACTGGACAATTGAAAGCTGTTCTAAAGGCTGGGAAGTTTTGCAACGAACCGAATACTCGGTATTTTGGTGGCGAATGATTGTCCGTCTCTAAGTATTGCGTCAGAGCTTGTTTAGTGGGATTTGCGCACCATGAGCGAGCAAAAGACAGGAAGAAAAGTTGTTCATGGTTGAATGCTTGAAGTTGGATATCTGGGAGACGTTCATCTTGTCCGTAGAACTCTTGATACGTTTGGAAGGAGTTGTATGCTACTCGAAGGCCTGAATTAATATTTTTTGTAATTATGTTTTTTTTAAAATTGGTTTTTATTAAAAAATCCCTTACTAGTAGAGTTTTAAAGGGACCCCGAGTAAGAATCATTTCTTTGGCACAGCTAGTGTTTTGCCAGACCGGATCAGAACGGACTAAAAATCTGCGGACCCGGAGAAGCAGTTTTAAGCGCTTTTTTCTTCAGCTCGGCTCGCCACATAAGTTTGACCCGGATAGGATTGGATTTTTACTGGTAATTTGATTTTTCGATAAAAAAAGCTGTTAAATGTCCAACCCTAGACCCGGATTAGCGTGGCTCAAGGCAAAGGTCGGCGCTGAGTCAACACCGGACTGGGGCTAGGCTGAGGCTGATTTGTGGCCAAACCAAGGCAAAGACAAAACCGCTTCAAAACCGCTTCAACACTGAGTTGGGCTGAGTCAGGGCCGGGCTGGGGTCAATCTCAGGCCTGAAAGGTTCAACTCAACGCCAAGCCGGATCTAAGGCGGACCGATCTAAAGGGTCTAAACTGCTTAGTTGCACTGTATATTTGCACTTTTGTAAGGCTTAATAAATTTAAAAAAAAGCGAAAAACTACCTCCATTATCAGCCATATTCTCAGCCAAAGTTTTTTCTCCGTCGATGAACAAGTTCCATCCAGCGTCAAGCTTCGAATACTGCTTCACCAAACATTTTGTCATATTTTGGAACGCAGCCTCGCTTTTCTCGTCTAGCCAACTATGTAATCGGCCGTAAGAGTCCCATTGAACACCATTGTCGTCAAACAAGTGTATCAATTCATGTCCAATAAGATGGCCAAGCGCTCCAAATTTGATCGAAGCAGGGTAGTTGATGTCGTATATTGGTTTTTGTAGTAAAGCGAATGGTATGAAAATAGCATTAAGTTTTGTTGAAGACCAAGAGTCGGTTGATAAGGCGGAGATTGGCCATTCCGACCGGTCGTAATGAGACAGCAAGATCTTGCTGAATTGAATGCGTTGTCTGAAGGTATAGACGGCTTGTTTGACTTTTAGCAGTGTGCTGTTGGCTGAAAATGAGTTTTTTTTTGAAAATGCATTAAGGTACTGGGCTAGGGCTTCGACTTGGGGCTCTGGACTAGAGTTTTAGAATAAAGCTTAAGGCTCTAGTATTGTTTGCTAGGTTTACCCTTTAACATAAGTTATAAAACCGACCTTCAAACACTAAATTCTCGTAGAAGAGATTCAAATTGCTATTTGAATTAATCAACGGTGAATACCCGATATTGCGAGCAACATACTGTAACTTATTGTAAGCTACTTGCTTAGCTTTTGGTGATAGCCAACTGATCACGTTTAGTTGGTTCTGAAAAAGTAAATTTTTAATATGGGTAGGGTAGGGTAGGGTAGGGAAACGTACTTGGAAGCCAACAATCACTTCAGCAGTGATCTGTGTGACGTCTCTTTCAATCTCATATGTTTTGCCAGCAAACGAGTGTATTGCCGCGATAAACAATCTACTAGCAGCTTCTGGCATCCATTCTGTAACTAATCTAGCGCACTTGATCTCAAAGTCCTCTTCAGAATTTTTAAAAATTTTGTTTTTTCTGTCATGCCTATTGACTTCATTGCCATACTTTGATTGTAGTTCCTTAATGTCATTAATAACATTTTCATTATCCGAAAACAAGTCAGAAATGGCAAGTAAGGTACGGTAGTTGAGGTAGTTGTAGAAGGTTGCTGGTTTTGTTTGACTAATGAAATCGGCTAGGAGATTGAAGGCTTCTGGCTCCATAATGACAAATTTATAAGTGTCATTTTGAAAACGGGATTTTGACTTTTCATCCGCCACTTGAGTTATCTCTTTAATGTATGTTTTGAAGTCGATAAGGTTGTTTTGAAACGAGGGTACTGTTTCTACATTGTAGGATCTAAATGTTTAATAGTACATTTAAAAATAAAAAAATTACCCTACCCTACCCTACCTTACCCTACCCTACCCTACTCTACTTTACCTTATTCTACCTTACCTGTTTTACCTTATCTGTCTTACCTACCGCATCCTGTCTTACCTACCGTATCCTGCCTTACCTTGCGCATTCTGTCTTACCTACCGTGTTCTGTCTTACCTACCATATCTTGTCTTACCTACCGTATCTTGTGTTACCTACCGTATCCTGCCTTACTTACCGTATATTGCCTTATCTACCGTATCTTCTCTTACATATTGCACCTTGCTTCACCTACAATACCCTATTGTAATTTACTCTGCCTTAACTATTGTGCTTTGTCTTACCTATTGTATTCTGACTTATCCTACCTGTTCTTCCCTACCCTAACGTACCGTTCAAAATTCTTTCTAGTTTGGTCATCAGTATTGATCTTAACTGCTATTGTCTTTTCAAATTCATAAGCTTCATTGACATCTTTATTCAGCTGTTCTTCATCAACTTTCTTTCCAATAATCTCAGCTCCTTTCTTGACCAACATTTTAACACTTTCTTTATACTTCTTGGCTTCTTCTTCAGTGCCATTCTCATAAAATCGTCTAGGATAGAAAGTTTTGCTCTGATCAATAAAAAGCTGATAAACAGGCTTGTAGTGACGTGGCAGATTGAATGGTTGTTTCCAAGCGGTATCAATAGTATAGTCGAGTAAAGTAGCTTCAAAGTACGTGTTATGAATACCGGCTACTATGTTGGCTAAGTGTGTTGGTGTTGGAAGTACAATGTCGGTCTTGTTATCAAGAGATGGGAATGGTAATTGTAACGAATAATTGTTGTAATCAAAGTATTTTTTGATTATATCGGCCGATTTTGGATAAAGGTCTGAATTTTGAGAAGCGTCGACGCAAATTTGGAAGGCTTTTTTGATCTTTCTGGCGTAGAACTCTTCCTGCAAAAAAGTATTGATTAGAAGGCGAATGCTAAAGCTCAAGCTGAAGTTTAGGCTTAAGCCTAAATTTAAGCCCAGGTGTAGGCTTAGGCTCAAACTTAATTTCAAATGCAAGCCCAAGCTCACACTTAAAATTAAGCTCAAACTTAACTGAAAGGACAAATTTAAGCTCAAATTCAAGCTTAATCTTTTGCTTAAGATTACATAGAGCTGAAGCATGTGTTTGGTCTAGGGATACCTTTAACGTTATTTGTAAGCGTAGGCTTGTATATTTTTTTTATCTTTTTGTTTTTTCTGAATGTCCCTAGTTTAAGCTCAAATTTGGGCTCAGATTTAAGAGTAGGCTTACTCTTTAAGATACCTGCAAAAAATTTAAAAAAACTGAAGTAAAACAAATTAATATTCCAGTAAAATCAAAGCAAACTAAGCTGTAAAACCTACATTTTTGCCTTCGTTTAAAGCCTTGACTAACGCTTCATAATTTTTTTCTTCAAGCTCTTTCAAAGTCTGAGCGTTCGTCTTAGTTTGAGCACAGGTGTATTCATAAAAGTTGTTACATGGATCATAAGTAAAATTAGCATAGTGTTTCAAATCATCAGCATAACTTTTATAAGCCTCGTATTTGTAGGGGCTTGCGTTTTTATCGATCGGTTTTGGTGGCAATATATTATTGTTGTTTGGGTCTGGTCGAGGTGGAGACGACGTGGCTAAAAATTAGAGTAAAAAAGAGCAAGTGTAGGGTAGTGTAGGGAAAAGTGTAGTACGACAAAGAAGTGGAAAGCTGTGAAGGGCAAGGCAAGGCAAGGCAAGGCAAGGCAAGGCAAGGCAAGGCAAGGCAAGGCAAGGCAAGGCAAGGCAAGGCAAGGCAAGGCAAGGCAAGGCAAGGCAAGGCAAGGCAAGGCAAGGCAAGGCAAGGCAAGGCAAGGCAAGGCAAGGCAAGGCAAGGCAAGCCAAGGCAAGGCAAAAGCTGGGTAAAGACAGGGCAAAGGCAGCGCAGGGCACGACAAAAACTTTTTATTACTTTTGTCATTATTTGATGGGTTACTAGTGGTAGTTTTATCTGAATCGTTGTGCTTGTTATCGTTCATCAGTTTAAGAACGCTTAAGGCCAGTACAGCTAACGCGACCAGAAGCGTCAGACATAGAAAGCCGGTTTTGGCCTTTTCTAGACCTGACGCCATGTTTAGCGGTACAGCTCAGTAATATCCTTATTTGGCAATGTGGAATACGATCTACAAAATGCATATTATAATTAAAACTAAAAAAAACAAATTTGAATTTAAATTCGAAAAAAAAATTAAAATTATAATGTAATTTTCGATAAGCCTAAAAATAGGCCTACACGAGAATGGTACAAGGAAAAAAAGGTTGGTAAACATAATTCTAATAAGCTTCCAGCCTCAGAAAGCATTTGGAAAATCATAATAAATTAGATCGTTTTGAATGCACTCGATAACAAGCTTGTTATCAGTTTTAATTACTGCGAATTGCTAATATCTTGTTTAATCAAATCATTAAAGAGGTGCGGCTTCTACCCATCATATAAACTAATGTAGTTTAGTACAGAAGCTGTGTTTAACACTATAAATTTGATGTATTTTGATTCGGTCAGTCACAAAGTATTGAATATATTGCATTTTTAAACATCATAGAAAAGTTACAGTAAGGCTATGGTTAAATTATAAAGAACTTTGGTTTGTCAGTAGCAGTTGTCCACTACACTGACTTTGTAACTTCAAATTTTTTTGTTTTAACACGGTGGTTTTTAAAGTTTACTTTATTCAGGGCAGTGCGTGACCTCAAGTCGCCAAGATCACTGAGGGAAAGTTGTGTGCACTCGGCTAGATCGTTTTGCCTCATGCCGCTTACTCAACAGACACAGCTCTAATCGACTACTACAGTGGAACTCCTGTATAAAGAACTCCTCTATAACGAAACTCCCGTATAACGAACAAATTTTAAATCCCCGTCTACTACGACACAGTGCATTTAAAACTTCTGTGTAACGAAACTCCTTTACAACGAACATATTTCAAGTCCCCGAGTGATTCGTTATACAGGAGTTTCACTGTATTTGTTTTACTCTCTGGCCAACGGTATCAGGGAGGAATCGTTTGACGGAGAAGACGACCTTAAAAAGCGGTTGAAACAATGTTTTGCTTCTAAATGTGTAAACTTCTACAAACGTGGGATCAAAACGCTACCGGTGCGATGGCAACAAATCGTCAATGCTAACAATGCGTACGTTTCATAATTAGTTGTTATTATTCAACAAAAAGAATAAGTTTTATAAATTGAAAAAATGGCAGGTTTTTTATGTTGGCATCTAATATTTATTTATTTCATCCATTCAAAGTTGTACAGAGAGAAATGAGACCAACAATAATAAAAAGATAACATTTAGATACTTGGGTGATTCTGGTGACCTTCTGCTATTAGAATTAAAGATAGTGAAGCCAAGCAGGTTTAGTAAGTTAATCAGTCGATACATGTTATGCTGTCTATCGCCCTTGTAGAGCGCTTTATATTTGAATTGGAAGCGTGTTGAGGAGTCTAAAGTTGGGGAAGTGCAACCCCTCGCACCTCTGTTTTATTCCTATTCTTTTGCGCATTGTATTCTTAACTTGCCCAGTTAAAGTTGAAGTCTAAATGCGGCTACTCGTTCAGGAAAGTTCTGTTTGCCCGCCACGGTAGCAAATTTAGGAAAAGAAACA
The DNA here is from genome assembly GCA_904066225.2 of Bursaphelenchus okinawaensis. Classification (NCBI taxonomy): domain Eukaryota; kingdom Metazoa; phylum Nematoda; class Chromadorea; order Rhabditida; family Aphelenchoididae; genus Bursaphelenchus; species Bursaphelenchus okinawaensis. Next base: position 1,236,857 of record CAJFCW020000002.1, on the reverse strand, counting down.
CGACCGCTCACAACCCAGCCTTCTTTGTGATAATGAGTGTATTAGTCAATAAGGCCTACCGCCGCAGATTTTCAAGATTTATTAGATAAACTTGCTTATCGCTCTATGTTACCTTAACAAATATCATTTATAACGTGTAATTACTCTATTTACAATAATAAATGTCTTGTGTTAAACGTAATTGGGTTGTTAAATAACAGGCATCAACTAGTTAATTGTACCGTTCACATGTTTTAACATACTAAGCTACCACGTAGACAGGACTTAAACTAAGCACATGTATTACTTGTTTGATAACCGTTAAATAAAAAAAATAATTGGACAAGTTGATAAGTAAAAATTAATGAGTAGGTACAGTTAAAAGATGTCTGTTTTGCGTCTTCTTCATTACTGTTTGCGGTGCCAAAAAATGAATATTGTGTATGATTATAGTGAAAATAAATATTAGCGAAGACGTATTTTTAGATCTGAAGCTAGGACATAGATAAAAACAAAAACTAAGTAAGCAAATTAAAATTTTTTTTAGTTTTGGTAAATGCTGTAACCAAAAAACGGTTTGGATGCTGAATTAGTTTTTACTAGATTCTTAGGCTTAGTGTTATAGCCAGGCTTAACAAAAGCAAAACGGCTGACGCCTGACTGCTCAAGTTTAAATTTGTAAGTCTATCTTATCCGGAACATAGTATAAAAATGCTGGGCGGATTCTGAGAGTTGCAGGTTGGATAGTTTCCTTGTTAGTACCAATGATTTGGTGTTTGATGATCTGCTTATTGTTAAGCATTAAACACGATAATCTTTTTCCAAGCAATGAAACATTTAAACCTAAAACGTTATAAGTGCATTCGTAATATGTGTAACGAACTGGTCATTTACAGTAATTGCCGGTTATCAAGAAAGACGGGATTAAACATTTATATTGTATAACGAGCATGATCCGGGAGTGCTCATTATAAAGTTTTGATTTCAGTTTGGACAGTTTCATTACTATTACATACTATAAGTTATTGCTGTACTAAGGTTAGCAGTTTATTGTGCTTGAACTTACTGTGCCATAACGTTTGTTAACTTACAGTATAAAGCTATACAGTACTGTTATAATAGTATGAAGCTACACTACGAACCATGGTCTGAAAACCCCTATGCATGGGACGTTCCGGATGAAAGTGGCACATATCCTACTGAACCTTACGACCAAACGTTATGGTATTCTATTTACTTTCGTACTGCTTACAATGTGTCATTTATTCTTGGCGGTTTCTTATCATTTTTATTACTATACTTGGTTTTATTTCACACTGTTGGAAGCCTACGACCGTACAGTAAAATGTTATTGCTGTGTTGTATTGCCGACTTGAACTATTGGGTCTTTGATAATCTTGTGCATTTTGTAAGTTATTTGTGGAAATTGTAAGATAAAACTAGAGGTAGAAACTATGGCAGAAGACTGGGTTCCGTGAGGCTAGGGCACTGAGCTTAAGGCTCTGGGACTAAAGAGGAGGAAAGAAACTGTAGTATCAGGACTAAGTTAGGACTGCAACAGGATCAAATCGGATTACGATACAAATAATATAAAGCCAAGATAAATTTTTTACTGTGACATGTACAGTAGAGTAGGGTAGGGTAGGGTACGGTAGGGTAAGGTAGGGAAGGGCAGGGCAGGGTAGGGTAGGGTAGGGTAGGGTAGGGTAGGGTAGGGTAGGGTAGGGTAGGGTAGGGTAGGGTAGAATAGGGTAGGGTATGGTAAGGTAGGGTAGGGTAGGGTAGGGTAGGGTAGGGTAGGGTAGGGTAGGGTAGGGTAGGGTACTGAACCTAATTTTGAATAATTTTAGAAAAGCACAGAGAACGATGGAGTATTCATGATTCAACTTGAAGGTATAGGCGGCTATTTGAATCGCGAATATCAAATTTACATTGTGTCAATGTACGTCTTTGGAATCATATTGAGCCATACGGTACTACCAGCTCAAGCATATTTCCGTTACAGCGTGTTGAGAAAGTAAGAGCTTATTTTTTAATGTAAAATATGACCGTTGAGATTGCAGGGTAAAAAATGTTTTGAATGGGTAGGGCAGGGTATAAACTTTTTTTATTTTTAGAATAAAAAAATTTTTGTTTAAAATTTTTAGTGGTCGTGCCTTGTCGAATATCAAAACCATGAAACTCTTTGCTTTTGCTGTGTTGGCAGCTGCACCCATTACTTACCTTACTGCTATGAGCTACTTCTATTCGCCTACTACTCGTCTTGGACTTAATTATGGTAAACTTTGGTATAAAGTAGTCCCGATACCTATCGTTTTGTATGGTGATATCGTAAGTTGACTACAGTGAAAGATCATAACTTAAAATTTTTTTTGGTCAAAAATTATCAGTATTAAACTGATAATCTAGGTTTAGTAATGTGAGTGAAAAAGCTAGATAAAGCGTTTTTTAAGCGGGTAAAAAATTTAAAATTTTTTTTGTTTTAGCGTTACATTCATCAAAAGCTCTATTTTGTTTATGCATCTACATCTGTATCGATTTCGTTTGGAATCGCATGTTATTTTAGCTACAAAACATATTTGCATCTGAAGGCACATAAGATTTTGTATTCGATTAAAACCCGTCAAATGCAAAATCAACTTTCATTGTGTATGTTTTGTCAGGTAAGTCGATATAAAACATTTTACATTAGAAGGCTAGGATTTTAGACTGTAGGATTTTACGCATTAGGCTTCTAGATGTTGAGCTTCTAAGTCTTAGGTTTCTAGGTGTGAGATTTTATGTAAGAATTAGGCTTTAGGCTTTTAGGTTTTAGACTTTAGGCTTTAAGTTTCTAAGCTTTAGGCTTCTTGGTGTTAATCTTATGTAATAAATTTAAAGCGACTGTACTCTAAGTTTTATGCTTTAGGCTTTTAGGTTGCTAAGCTTTAAGGTTTTTCGCCTTCTAATCTTCTAAGCTTATAAGCACCTATTCTCCTAAGCTACTAGGCTTCCAGTTTATTAAGCTTTTAGGTTTGATGCTTCAGGCTTCAGAACTTAGCCTTTAGAATTCAGATTAGGTTTTAAGCTTTAGCCTTCAGGTTTCAGGCTTCTATCTTCAAGCTTCAGTCTTCAGGTTTCAGACTTCAGTTTTCAATCTTTAGGCTTTAGACTTCAGGCTTCAGTTTTCAAGTTTCAGGCTTCAATCTTCAAGCTTCAATCTTCAGGTTTCAGACTTCAGTTTTCAATCTTTAGGCTTCAGACTCCAGGCTTTAGGCTTCAGGCGTCAACCTTCAGGCTTTAGGCTTTATTTAGGCTTTAGGCTTGAGGCTTCAGGCTTCAATCTTCAGGTTTCAATCTTCAGGCTTTAGGCTTCAGACTTCAGACTTCAGATTTCAGGTTTCAGCCTTCAGGCTTCAGTTTAAGATCTTGGGCTAGGGCTTTTGGCTAATTCTTTAGGCTAGGATTCTAGGCTAGAGCTCTCGGTTAAAACCCTGGGCTAGGTTCTGGGCTACGGCTCTGAACTAGGGTACTAGTCTAAGGCTTTGCGCTAGGATTTAGTGTTAAGGCCAAAGCTGCTTCAATTTACAAAATTTCAGACTTTATGTCCACTACTAATCTCAGTGGGCCCGATACTTCTTATAATAGTACCATTTTTCTTTTTGGCCAATACTGGCATTACAAATTGGGTTTGCTGTGCTGTGTTAAGCTACATTCCAATATTTAATCCGGTGGTTACAATTACTGTTATCAAGCCATATCGACGAGCGTTCTTTGGAATGTTTCGAAAGCTTCGAAAATCTCAATTTGGTACAAGTGTTGGCAGTTTTACTAATTAGTAAATGGCGTGTACAAAAATAGAACGGCTTCCGGCTTCGGGCTTCAAGCTCAGAGATAATGCTGTGGGCTTAGGCTTTGAACTAGGGCTAGGGCTATAGCTCAGAACTGGAGTTAAAGCTAGGGCTGGGATTGGTTCTAAGCCTAAAGCTTTTTTTGAAGTTATTTAACGCGATTATAATACAATAATTGTAAAAAATTTTTTGTTTTTTTTGTTAGACCCTAAACCAAAGTTACCCGCCCAACGGTAGATATAGTTTAAAGGTTTATTAACATATTTTCTACGCTATACAACTACTATTTATGGTCGGTGGAATGTAGATATAAAATATGTTGATGCGTTGTTAGCGCAGTGGCTGTGGCGCCGCTCGCTGTTCTAAAGGATCTCGGTTCGACCCCGCGCACCGCCCAAGCCAGGCGCCTTGCACTGCAGGTACAAAATTTTTTTCTAGAAAATTGAAAAAACTTTCTATACAAAGTTTTTGAATATGCTTAACAAGCTCAGTTTTAAAATATTGCGGTAATCTGTAGCAAGATAAAAAAGTAGTTCCAAAAAAACTAAAAAAGACATCAAATATCAAGTGTAATATACATTTTTCTAAACTTCTAGATTTAAACGTTAAAATTAAATCTTAAAATTACTTTTATATATGTTGTGGACATTTTAAGCTTTTTAAGCATAAACAAGTTAACTCAAGTATCCAAAAAAAAAAGTCGAATTCATATAAATTTCAACCAAGTAAGATTTTATTACAATAAGATTTAAAGAAAGTAAATAATCAAACATTCATGTTAAATAATGGCACAAATTGTTAAATATAGCCTTTGTCAAACATCAAAGTGTCAATCGCTTTCCATTTTAAGCTGTTCTGAACTTTTCCCACCTTGTTGTAACCATGTCTCTTCATTTCTTCAGCAAATCTGCAATGAACAGCTTCAATGCCTTCTTCTGCCAGAGCTCCAATCATCTTGTGCTTCCATGCAAAAGGTCCTAAATGCATTAGTACGATGTGTACTAACGCACTTTTTGATGCTCCGCCAACGACATCGAGACATCGAGCCAGTTTTATCGTTTGGCAACACTGTTCGCCTAGATGTTCACCATTTCGACAGTAAAGGACCATCAATTCTTTATCCGATATGTTCTTCTTTGTTGATGATACGATTTTCGACCATTCATTGAAGACATCCATAGCTTTAATGATCTGCTGGTAGCCTTCTGATGTGGAAACTTCTAAAAAGTTCATTATAATCAATAATATGAATAACTCACTTGATAATGCATCAATTGAAGTGCACATCCTCTTGATATCGTTTCCGTGAAAGCGGGTGTAAATGATCTTCTCCTCATGGCGATCAACGTCTAGCTGGCATTGCTTCAGAACTACATTAAAGCGCTCTTGGTCATCAGCTGCTTCACATAATTTATTAAACAATAAATTTCCAATTTTAATCTTACTGTGAAGAATTGGAGGTACAATCATTTCTTCAGGTATCTCAATAATCTTCTCTTTCCTCTTCTTTAGTTTTTTGTCTTTTGCAATCGCTTCTTCTACTCTTTTGTCGGATCTGGATTCATAAACTTCAAGGTCGATGGATTCTTCGCTGTTCGACTTCTTTATGAACTTCTTTGAGCACCATGTGCAAGGATAGGCCATTCCACAACTTAATCCATTTATGGTTGCCAAAAAAGAGTAGTCGCCTTCAACGTAAATCTTGTAGTTATCCATGCTCAGTTCTTTGTAGAATTTTCCGACATCATGATAAGCAAGAGCATCATAGTGGTCACTTCCTTTCCATTTCTGCAAAATTGTCTTGTTGTAGTGTGACTGAGTTGTTGAACTTCCCACTAAGCCAACAGTAGACACCACTCGTCCTCGTCCTTTATCCAAATACCACACTAAGTTCTTATCCTCAATATTGGCACGACGCATCCTTTCTTCAAGAAATGAGTGAACGTTCTGCATTCTAAAGCTGAAATTTCCATAAACTTCGTAATTGATCACACTTTCCAATTGTTTACAAGCTTGGGTAATCTTTCGTTTTGATAACAAAGGCGGATTATCACTCTCCTTGCTTATTTTGTTGAGAATTCGTGCTCCATCGTCTGATAACCGCGCTTTTCTCTTTGAAGCCATCTGTTTCTTTGGCGATAATGTGTTCTTCATTTTGCTTTGAACTTAAGAAACCATTTAAATTAAGTTTCAAATTACTTACGGCACTAACTTCTCCATTTTCTGGCGATGTTGGATGAGGTATGGGTATTGAGTCCGAATTTTTGCGTGATGACCTTGATTTACGTGCCAGTTCTAACTTCAAATGTCGTCCCTGTTGTTCTTTTCGCCATTTACTAAGAGCAGTACACTTATTAAAGTTATTCGTTTCACCATTTTCTAGTTTTCCTTTACTATCTTCAGGTGTGGTCATGGGTAATATAATCTTTTTTCAGGGTTGTTCCGGATTGCAAAGCTTTTCCAACTTTAGGATTGACACTTCGGGCTCGTTCAATGCTGGCTATTTTAACCTTTTTTCTTTTAGAAGCTGGAGGCATCTGAAATAATTAAAATTATATTATCCATGATAAAAAACCGAAATTTTTAGTTTTTTTGTAACTACTTTTTTTTGGAGTTTTAAATCGATCTGAAACTTTGAATATAACGTTAAAAATACGTTATCTAAAAGTTGTACAGAAAAGTTTATTCAATTTGTAGACAGATTTAAAGACCTAAAATTTAAATTTTACGAAAAGTTCAATTTTCGAATAAATTTTTTCTATGTTCCTGGATTGAACTAGTTTTTGTTCACCTGAGCTATCCTTGGCTTTTTGATGTTTCCCATAATTGGGCATCCCCCCCCCGTTTTCACTGTTCAATGCATTACTGGTTCGTGGGTGAGGTGCTCCATAAGACTTCTGGTTTGTCTGGCATACACCTGTGTTGGCCAAGTGTTGATGGGCCTAGTCCCCGTGCTCCCAGCACTACCCATTCTTCAATGCGCCTGGGTTGAGCGTAGGCGGGGGTCGAACCAAGGGGGTTTCCGAATAGCAAGTGGTGTCGCAACCACTGTGCTAACCCGTGCTAAAGTTTTTTGTATTTTTTCTCTTACGCTCCCCTCTCTCCTTATAAAATATTTTTTAATTTTTTTTGTATTTTTGAAATTGGACTCATATTTTGATTAAAAGATTAAAATGGATTTGTTACTCTACTCTAAACCAAACTCACTCGCTTAGACTTAACTATAATACTTAAAGCTATATTCTTTAAATTTCAATAAAAAATGCTTTGGTTCAAATAAATGCAAGTATAATAATGATTTTTTATTTATTATAACATGGTATACATTGTGATGCTCGACTAATAATATAGTAATAAAAGAACAACGTAGTAATAGCTGTATGTACACATATATCTTGTTAGAAACTTGAATGTAGATTAAAAATGACATACAAAAAGTACAATAATTAGAAGAAACAGTACTGTATTAAATGGGTACATTGTACAAATGAAAGAGTAAGAGTTGACACATTTGAAATACAAAAGTTTTTTTAGTTAAATAATTCAAAAAATTTTGCAAAAATCAAAAAGCCATGACTAGTAAAGTTTGATTTAGATTGAGATATATAAGGCAATGGAGATTTACAGCTACTACAACAAGCAATTCGTTATAGAAGTGCTGTACAGTACTTACAGTACCAAAAAACGTTGTTTTATGAAAAGTGTAGTACTCTAAATTTACTATGGTACTTTTTACAGTAGGTAGTGCTATTTAGTACCTTACTATGTAGTACGGAGTATAACACATCGTAGTGCGGTACTATATATAGTATGAAGTACAAGCCAATAACTGCTCAGAATATATTAGAAATGACAAAAGATTAACCTTAAAATACTACGTATCATATAATTTTTCTATGACAGTACCAAAAAACTACAGTGATCACAAAGAAGCTAGTCGAGCAACAATTTCTTCACAAGATTTGGCAAATCGTCGACCACGCTTAAAGATACGACCCATCAAGTGGTTACCACTCTTCTCCTTCTCCTCACACTGAAGTTGGCGTTCTTGTGTCATTTTACATTTCTGAATCTTCTTCAACGTCTCTTCCCAAACTTGATCCATATTCATTGACAACAACGAGCTCACTTCGACGAACGAGGACTTGTAGATCTTGGCTAGCATTCGACCTTCTGAAACAATTTTGGGTTAATAAAAGGGCTTTAAAATAGGTGAAATTGAATTTTAAAACCAAAAATTGAAGGTTTTATGTTTGCATTTCCCAAATTATCAAAAATTTTTTAAAAAAATTTAAATTTTTATTTTGGCGCCATTTTTGGCATTGTGTTTCAGGGTACTTATTAAACGATTTTTAACACAACTATGTTTTTTCTGATGTTAGGAAAGATTTAAAATTGACATGAAAGTCAAAAATGACAAGAAATTAATAAAAAGATTTAAATTTTCGTTTTGGCGCCATTTTTGGAATTCTGTTTCAAGGTGCTTATTTAACAATTTTTGACTCAAATTGCTTTTCCTAGTGTTAAAATGCATGTAAAATTGATATAGAATTCAAATAACACTGAAAACTAACCAAAAATTTCAAATTTTCATTTTTGGCGCCGTTTTTGGCATTTTTTTTCAAGTTCATTTTTTGATTGTTTTAGACTTTTAAAGTTACAGAATGTTCAAAAACGTGATAAAACATAACTTTAGAGCTTTTATTACTATTTGTATGTCATTTATGACAAATCTTATAACAGCTTACCAATGAAAGAAACCCGTCGTTTCCTCTGCAAATCCACTTTGTTTCCAATCAGAATGACAGGTAGTTTTGGACCTCTTCGTTTCGTATCGTGAAGTCGATACAGGATTTGAGCCGCCCGAATGAACGAATCTCTACTATCGACCGAATATACGACCATGTACATTGTCATAACATCTTCAAACTGAGCCGACTCCAACGCTGATCCTTGAATAATCTCTAGCTGAATTTCATTTTCATTCATTATGAAAGCAATGGTCGAGGCTGGACCGACATCTTCAAAGTCCATGCCATTGATGTCAGTACAAGCCGTAATGTCGGCGTGGGCTGACATTTGTTTCGCCAAGGTTTTCTTGCCAACGTTGGTTGAACCGTAGAGACGAAGGACGCAACGAGTTACTGGTCGAACTTCTTCGTCTGCACTGCTGAGCCAGATTTCTGGGCAGGTGGCTCGGCGGGTCTTGTTGTTTCCTGAATTTTTTTTTTTAATTTTGATACGAAAATATTTTTTATGTTTATCTCACCTCAGTCCAAAGCCTTAGCCCAAATCCAGAGCCCTAGCATTTTTTTCCAAAAATATTGAACTTGGTCCCCCCTGTTGATTTTTTTTAAAAAGGTTTCAAAATATAAAATTTTTTTTTAGAAATGAAATTCTAGGTATATGATATGTATTTTTAGCCTAAACACTCTTGTTACAACCTAAAAATTTTACCCCGCCCTTTTTAAAAAAAATTTTTGTTTTTTTTTCAAAATTTTAGATATTAAAAATTTAAATTTAAAAATTAAAAAATTATTTTTTTTATTTTTTTAATAATGAAATTCTAGATATATATTATGTATGTTTAGTCCAACTACTCTTTGTCACAATATAAAAGTTTTGCCCTACCCTTTTTCAAAAATTTTTTTTTTAAATTTTTTTTTCAAAAAAACTAGAACGTGGTCTCTCCCCTGTGGATTTTTTTTAATTTTTAATAAAAATTGGCAAAAATTTTTTTCTAAAAATAGACCTCACGATACCTCATTAGTACATAGTATACTCGCTCTTCTCATATGTTATGCGTTTTTGCCCTTTGTTAGCTTTGAGTTCCAGACAAAAAATAATTTACCAGATTCTCAGAACTATAGACAAATGAGCCAAGTGCAAGATATTCTCAGTAAAAAGGTAAAAATAACTTTGTCATAATAAGAAAATGGCAAGAACTTTCTTTACAAAACAAAAAATGGCAAGAACTTTCTTTACAAATCTTCAAAACTATCACTTACTGTACAGTAACTGGCTATTCTTGCCTTTATACTTTGACGAATTTACTGTAGATTTGGTAGATTTTACAGTAGACTTTAGCCTCTTAATGCTCCTTGAAACAGTACTATTTTGACTTTTGAGTACTAGCTTAGGTACAATAGTGTTTGTACTATTTTGAGTACGTATGACTTTATTAGTACTATTAGTACTATCCACATCTTCAGTACTATGATATAAATCAGTACGGCAATGCTTAGTACCAGATGCTGGTTTAATAGTACTATGCTTAGTACCAGAATTTGGATCAGTAGTACCATGTTGTGTATTAAAATATGGTTCAGTAGTATTAATGCAAAACTGAGTAGCAGTACTCAACTCATCAGTACTATCTTCTTGAATACTATCAAATGATGTGACAGTACTATAGAGGTTAGTATCAGCAGTACCTGGCTTAGTACTAGTACTGTAATTTGCTGTACTACTAGCAGTTGTGCCACAATGAGTTTTAGTACCAGTACAGCTAGTGCCAGTACTGGTACGAGCACCACCAGTACTCGTACCACTAGTAGAACTACTAATACCGCTAGTACCAGTACCAGTACCACCCAAAGAGTACGTTTTAAACACAAAATTGGTCTTTTTAGGCCGCCGTATAGTACTAAAAGCCAGCCGAAACGACATGATAACAAACGTTACTCTAAACTTTACTGACAAAGTAATCTTGTTACTAATCCTACCGCGTGCTACTACAAGATAAGCTGCAGGATTTGCGAAATCTCATGACGATGGATAGACATTATCATACAAAACTTTTTTTTGGTACAATGATGAGTATTTTAGTGCTATGATGAGTATTTAGGTACTCGTTAGAGCGGTAAATAAAAAAACAAAAAATTGAAAAAAAAATTTGGGCGAGGTAAAACCATCCCCCCACAATTTTTTTTAAATTTGATTTTTTAACTATTGTTCAACGTTTTACAACTCTTTTCTGATTTTTTTCCAAAAAAAATTTGGGCAGGGTAAAACCACCCCCCAAAAATTTTTTTTAAATTTCAATTTTTTACTTTTTTTAGGCCTTTTACAGCCCTTTTATATTTTTTTTGTAAAAACGTTCCCTACCCTTCAGTCACTAAAATCACCCCTCCAAAAAAATTAAAAATGCACTTGATGGCCTATCCTACCCTTCCCAAGAAAAGTTTAAGAAAATCAACTTACTGGTCAAAGCCCGACTCGGCCTGCCTCTTCTAAAGCCACAATCAACGATTCTGCCCTGAGGGTCAACATTAAACGACCTCATTTGTTGATTCCGCAGCAACGTTCCGCACCGTTCCGTCCGGCTTCCACTGTACCGCTCATCTTCAAACACCTCGCACGGTGCATGATTCTCATTGTTCGTGAAGACTGAACTGTCATGGCCGTTAATGGTCAAGGCGTAGCCGTTGGTAGAGGAGTTGGTTGAGCATGAAGAGGAGATGCCACTTGAAGCACCATTGACTGGATTCGGATGGAAGCCGGTTACTGGGGACGCACCACGGTGAACGTTCTTGTGATAGTAGGGCTGGGGTGAGGGGGAGGTGGAGGAGTCGTACAGGTCGTCGAGTTGATCATCGTCGTCGTCCATGTGGCCGGTCAGCGGCCATTGGTCTCGCGCCAGCTTTCGACGGCGTCTGGAAGTAGGGTTAGTTAGTAAGGTTTTTGAGTTTATACCCATGCCTAGACAATTTTTTTGACATTCATCAAATTTATGGCGGAGAAAGCCATGATTTAAAAGTTTTTATTTAAAAAACCGTATCTTATATTTTTTGTTACCATTTTATACGATGAAACATGTCCATAACCAAAAACTTTTTAAATAGTCCTATACCCATGCCTAGCACATTTTTTTGTAGAATTCTTAAAATTTATGGCGTAGAAAGGCATGATTTTAAAATTAAAACCCGTATTTTTTGTTTTTTGACCATTTTATACGATGAAACATGTCCAAAACCAAAATTTTTTAATTTGTCCCTATACCCACGCCCAGACCAAAACTTATAACTTGTAAATTTCAAAACTCATAAACCCTCATAATAAGGCAAAGTAAGTCTGAAAAAACACCGTTAATAAGCACGTTTGTCTGGGTAATGTTATAGCCTCGAGTAATGTTATTGTTCCCTTGTTTTGTGCCATTTTTAATAAGACCCTGACGCGCAAAAAACGTGTAACCGGCTGATTTTTGTACATGCCGGCTAATTAGGCTCGCTAATTTGCTTGTTTACTCGCCGCAAGTACAAACATGATCTTGTACTGGGCTACGGTAGGGTATAATCTCAAGAACTTTGGGGGGGGGGGGGTTTTGTTGTTTTTGTAGGGTTACTGTAAGTTATAGTGCTAATGACTACTTTTTTATAAAAAATATGGTAACAAGGTACTGTAACAACGCTTAAAAACTTTAATTTCGAAGGTTTGTCGATTAAAAAATGGCATTTAAAGCGGTTTTTTCAAGACTTTTTAAGTTTTTGCTTGGTTACTGTAACTTTCTATAAAATTTTTAAAAATTATAAAACAAAACACTGTAAAATTAACCCAGCCACTATTTCAAGCTAAGCCCTGTCATAAAATGTCACATCAACCACCGCTTACTTTGATCCGCAACTTCTCAAAGAATGAGCGCGAGCGCAGCTCGCGCCCGCATCAACCGCCAATAATTGACCACCATTGGTCAGTGAAGTCGTTGGCAAATAGGTACAAGAATGATGGCGTTCCGAGTACGGGTATGGGTATAAATCCGCGTACGTTGGGAACACGTCGCACATTTTGGGCACGGGCAGATACTGCTCACTGTACTTTTTAGTGGGTATAGACAAGGTTAATGGTCTTGAGAGCGTCGTTTTGAACAGATTTAGAGCTTTACGAATGTAAAGGACTTGTGGGTATAAACAGTCTTAAAATGATGAGGTTTAAGTATGAAAATTGAGGTAAGGCTAAGAACGTTCACGGTAAGAAAGTTAAAATAATAGAGATTCTGAAGCGCGCACGGTGGGAAAATATGGAAAATAACCCTACCCTACCTACCCCACCCCCACCCCCACCCTACCCTACCCTACCCTACCCTACCCTACCCTACCCTACCCTACCCTACCCTACCCTACCCTACCCTACCCTACCCTACCCTACCCTACCCTACCTTACCCTACCCTACCGTAATTTATTGTATCCTACCGTCATCTACCGTACTCTACTGTATGAAACCATGCTCTGTTCTATTCTACCGTAATCTACCTTAGCGTACCCTACCGTAAGCTGCCGTACCCTACCGTATCGTACCCTGCTGTGCCATACACTACCCTACCTTATTCTACCATGTAAGAAAACTGACACATAGTATTGGTCTTTCCAGTTTGCTCATTTTGACTCTACTCTATCCTCCCTTACCCTACCTCTACCGTTTTTTCCGTTACTTTTCTTTTTTCTGCCCTACCTTATCATACTCATTCCTGCTTTGCACTGCCGCACATAATATATAGATTAATAAATAATTAACATATAAATTCGAAGCTGACAGCTTTTCAAGTAGGCATAGTATTATAAAATGAATATTCAATTTATGTTTTCATAAGTACAGAGAACAGTGAAGGTTTTATACGTAACGTGAGATCGCATCAATGTTTTTTAGTAAGTAAAATACGATAAAAATTTCCTACAGCACAAAAAAAAGTTAAAAGTGCAATGCAATTTTATAATCTATGCTGTCAAAAAGAATGTCATAAATTTATAATTTGTCAACTTTTACGTACCAAAAATGCACTTTTAAAAAAAGAAGACGGTCCAAGTGGTTTTTCCCAGCAAAAAATTGAATATTTGAAATTGATGGTCGTTGACGATGCATGAAGATCCAGAAGGTCAAGTGCATACGTACTCAAAGGAAAAGATTAAAATAGATTGCACTGGACATGAGAAATGATTTTTTTGAAACAACATAAGCCTAATAAGCCTACTGAACCTAAAACCTCTAAGCCTAAACTTTAAACCTTAGCATAAAAATATAAGCCTAAACCCACTTATCCTGAGCCTACGAAGGCAAAGCCTACTAAGCCTAAGACTATTAAACCCAAGCCTACAAAGTCTAAGCCTACTAAGTTTAAGCTTATCAAGCAAAAGTTTACTAAGCCTAAGCCTACTAAGCCTAAGCCTACTACGCCTAAACTTACTAAGCATATGCCAACATAACCCAAGCCTACTAACCCAAATGCTTATAAGCAAAGAAGTCAACTACAGTACCCTCCAAAATAAAACAAAATCCTGATCGTCTGACTCACGAAACACTCCTCAAATGAATTTCCCTTCTTCGGAACACACCGCCTGTTTTCGGCCCGATGACGCAAAAATGTTGAATTTTGCACCAAGCCCCGCCTCTTTGACGAGTGGCCCTCGGGCGGTTTGAGAAATGGACCAAAAAACGAAATTTGTAGAAACAACCAGACCACTTTCAAGCCATGTGACAAAAAATTATATTATACTGCAGCTGATTGTAATTCTAGCATTGGGTTGGTGGTGAAGGTGGAGTAATTAAGATAAGGGTGAGTAGTGAAGGTGGGGTAATTAAGGCAGAGATTTTGTAGTGA